>CM068368.1:95436946-96740270 GCA_034769895.1 Magicicada septendecula
AAGGATTTAGAAAAAAATAATATACACGCAGAAGAAGCAACTGAAAGAGACGTTTTTTGGGCAAAAGTGTTAAAAATGGAAGGAGTCCAGGGTAGGAGAGAGAAAAACGCAGGTTCAAAGTGGACTGAAGGAGAAAAAGAAAAGAACAAAGAATAAAGAATTAAAATTGGCTATGGTCCTTAGATGGTCAATACAAAAAAAAAGTAAAATTTTTCAAAAATTTAATCGCCTACATGTTTCAACCAGCGATTAAAAAGTCTGAATACCTGCTTATCTTACCCTAAATATCGGTAAACGTGAAATAATAGAATAATTTTGTAGACACGGTAAAGAAATGTAGTGTGTGTGTGTGTGTGTGTGTGTGTGTGTGTGTGTGTGTGTGTGTGTGTGTGTGTGTGTGTGATAAAAACGTTATTATTCAGCTCCTCCCCCGAAAGAAAATTCTGCATAAGCCCATGATAAGTCATGGCCCTCAGTGTGTTCAGATTTCAATCGTTAGCATTAGTTTACGACTGGAAACAGTGCATACTGATGCATTAAGTCTCATCTAATTTACTGTTATAATTTTTTTCCAGATTTGGATTAGACGAATTAATATCAATTTTCCAACCAAAACAATTTTCAGAACCTGCGTTATCACATCTTTGTAACAAATCCAGGCAGCATTGTCTACCACCGTTAACCACTTTTTTCCATGAATTACCGTTTTCAGTATTTTATCGGGTATTTAATTTGTTTATTCTTATTGGACTATTTTAATTTTTACGACGACCCCAACAGTACGCAGGAGTTCATTGCGCAAGGTTGTATGCCTACATGCGTACGATCTAAACCCGACAAAATGATTTCTATACTTTATTACCGATGACGTTAATACAGTCTGACGATGATGACACGACTTGAGGTGCAGCATCTGGCAATGGGTAAAGTTGAAAGCGTCAGATTGCAATGTAGTAGTACAAACGTTTGAAATGCGATACATTTTTTGGCTACACCCTATTTTTTTATTTTTTTGCAATAAATTTTACAGTTTTCGTTTATCGTTTATCAAGCACATTCAGCTCTTGCCTTATGTCTGCAATTGGGTACAACACACGAATAGAATGGGTGACCCGATAATACCAAAAAAGATAACCCAGTCTCTTGGAGAACGAGATAGTGGCAGACCAAGAAAACGGTTGCTGTGAAGACGGAACAGGCTGCAAATCTAATCCTTGAAGTGAAGAAGGAGAAGAAGAAGAAGAAGAAGAAGAAGAAGAAGAAGAAGAAGAAGAAGAAGAAGAAGAAGAAGAAGAAGAAGAAGAAGAAGAAGAAATTAAAATTATAGTCAACTTATACAATTTTAGTCACCGTCGATCATTATTATAACAATATAAATTAGGGCTAAAGTATGCAGAGGTGCCGCAGATGTTAAACAATCTTGAAACATCACCGAGAAACCGATATCACTAAACTCGAACCTATATTATGACCTAAAGATAAGGTATCGTAAATAAAAAATTCGTATAATTCAAAATATTCCGAAGAAAACGAGACACATGGGTTACAACTGGAGCGAAAGTGTGTTCAGCGTAAAACACAGATGGTCGAACAGAATAACATTTTAATACGGGCAAGCGTTGTCGCACCGCGTACTCATCCGCTACACTGATATGTAACTAAACAACGCACGGTATATAAAAATTAATTTAACGTAAGAAAACATTAAATAAACTCAGTTGTAAAGCAGTAGATCCTTACTTCGAGGACAAAACTTGCCAGATAAATCACAACTGGAAAAAGAAAGATAATAAGCGACAGAAAGAGATGGAAAACAAGTGGACAGAATGGAATTCTGAAAGATAAACAAGGAGAGACGATAAAAAGAGTAGTGGAAGGGAGGCACCCAGGTGTGCCTCTACCTGAATCACAATACTTCCCCCTCCCCCGCAGTCGAGAGCAACACCTGGCGATCACAAAACAACTTATCTTTCCATCTCGCTCTCGCCTATGATATTAGCCACTCATCTCTTCTCTGTTGCACTCATATATTAACTAAGACACACACACACACACACACACACACACACACACACACCTCAAGGCAATATAGAAATCTTCTTGTATTATTTTCTAAGCTTGTCAGAAAATGGGTATATTTTTAGTAAAGAATGCTACGGTATTATATTATGATATAGCTTTAGTTTAGTCGTGGACAATGCATATAAGTTGTATTGTTCTTTTTCGCCCATTCCTCTTCTTCGTTGGGAAACAAGTTTACAAAAACAACCATACTGCCAGCTCGAAATTAAATTCTTAGCATTCGGTGAATAACTTACACGCGCTCGCTCTCACTCACACACACAATGACAGACAGAAAGAGAGTAAGAACTTTGTTTCTGTGCACGGCGTAAGTACTGTATTTTATTGCTCAGTTTTGTGTTAGGCAGCCACGCACAGCCACGCGTACGGGCAACCGTGCCACCGGCGAACGCTATTATATAATCCGCTCTCGTCTTTTCCTATTAAATATACTTTTATAGTTACACATTCGGTACTTTTAATTGGAAAAAACCGCTAATGAAAAAAATAGTTTTTAAATTGAACATTTGAGTTTTCTATCGAAGAACGAGCGCAGTCAGGGTAGCGCAATACTCTCACAATTCGAACACTTACTTGTTCTGATTTTAAAGGCTCAATCCGTAACTACAATGTGACGCGTATATGGTTTATTTGACTAGAGAACTTGTTAGTTATTTTAACTGTTCGACTAACGTCCGGTAGATACAAAAGCTTCATCACATACTTCTTGTACTCACCACCGTACAAATGAATCTTTGTGGTTATCCACCGTACAAATGAATCTGAACCCTTTGTCTTAGAGAAGTGTCAGAGGGAAGACCTTGTGTTACAGCTGTGAATAAAACGTCCGTTAGCTTTGTGTATTCTCACTGTTCATCCAGCGACTCAGTTCTGAAGTACCACGTTATTTCTCTTGTGTTTATGTCGTTTTTTTTTTAAACCAAAATTGTCTATTTCAAAATTTATTTTCCTATCACCTGAGACCGTAAAATATTTTTTAGAAATATTACGTGCTGGCTACGTTAGCTTAAGAACGAAATCTCAATTATTTGCTTCTGTTTTCACTAAATATCTAGAAATAGAATTTAATTCTAAAGGGAAAAGTTCATTTCCACTTGTCGTGGAATATTTTGTACGCTGAAACATACACAAGACGTGTTCTGTCCTTCGTTTACAAAATCCGAAACGCTAGCAGTAACAGAATGTAGGCCTAATTAATAGAGAAGGTTGGGACTGTTTCGCTTGTATTCAAGAGGTTTTAAGTTCAGACGAATTGCTAATATTCTGGAGCCCTAAGGTGCGCAATTATGTAACAGCTTTTTGATAAGAGCAGGAATGTACGTACAGCTTGGCCGTGTCATTCGAACTCACTGTACCGTGTAAGCAGCACTCCCAACTCTTAAACGATCGAAAGTTACGGCAAAATGATTACTACAAACGCGCTGAGGTCACATCGATAGTGCATTCCGCGAACAGCAAGATCTGTCCTTGAACTGTGAGAAAATGAATATGAGAATTGTTAACATTTTCAAAAACGATTGTTACAAAGCATCGTCAATGTTCCGCGTGAGATATGATCGTATTTTTGATAGTCGTCGCTCTAACTCGCAAAGATCCACGAATGACTTATTTTACATATACGGAAATATAGAACTGATTAGGTGAAAATTTGGTGACACAGTGTTTGAGCCATTTGAATACACAACGGTTGATTATATTGCTACTTAATGAACGGAGTATTTTACGATTTTACCAATTAATATTGCAATATAAATTCTCTTATAATCTCCCTATAGGAAATAATGGGTGGTTTTAAAACAATTAAGGCGTATTACACTATCTTGATGGCCGAAGTGAAAGAGATATTATTAGCAGGATAAACCAGGCTAAGATTGCTTTTAACAAAAAAATGGAGAATACTAACAACGAGTAGCATCTTCCTTAAAACAAGGAAAAGTTTCCTAATGAATTTTGTATGGAGCATTGTCATTTGTGGTTGTGAGTCGTGGATAAATAGATATGAAGGAAAAAAGTAAACCTGACAGCTTTGAGATATATGTTATCGCACTAAAAATAAAATGGTCTGACAAAATTACAAATGAAGAAGTGCTGAACAGAATAGGCAATGAGAGGTGTTTGTTGTAAAGCATAATTAGAAGAAGGCTAGAAGTTATCGGACACACACTGCGGCATGAAGGACTACTAAAATTGGTAACGGAAGGAAGAATAGAAGGTAAAGGATATAAGGGAAGACCGAGACTGCGGTATGTAAAGCAAATTATGGATGATGTAAATTGTGAAACTTACGAGGGAATGAAGAGGAAAGCAAAAGATCGATCACAATGCAAACCAATCTTAGGACTGAAGACATAAAAAGAAGAAGTCACTATATTATGGTCAGAATCCAACGACCAGATTGCGGAAATGGAAAGCACTCGTCACATTCAGACGCTCATACAGCGGAGAAGTAGGCCTATATGTAAATACTAGAGAATCCACTAACACTGCGTTACACATAATTATAAGTCTTATAAACTTGGGTCAATTAAGTAGTGTTAGGATAGTACTACAGAAGGTCGTGTATACTGCGCGCGCGCGTGTATATTGATATTAGCTGAACCAGATTTTATTAATATTAATAGAAGATGATTAATGAGATCAATAAGAAACGTGTCAAGGTCGGTACGAGAATGTGGAAAAGCAGACATTACGATTAACAAGGCTGAGCCGGGGCTGACGAGGTACGGGTTCGACGGATGTCAACGAAATGAAATTTTTGGATAAAATAGTAACTGACGGAATGCCAGAAATCTCCAGTCGAATAAGATCAGGTTTGGGTTGCGTATAACAGTTTTATAATTAACGACAAACTTCCATTGTATTTAAAAAGTAATAATTTTTAATATTATTTATTAATAATATTTATTTAATATAATTATTTCGATTGTTATTGATTTGCTTACAAACCTCTGATGATGCTGATGTGTTTCAATGAAACGTGCGTCAGGTATTGAAACGACAAAAAAGTAATACACTACTTGCAGAAAAAACTATATTGAATACACATTTATATTCATAATACAGTATTATGTATTCAAAAAGGAATGTTTTTAATCGCTCTGTGTTTCCTACGTGTTAGAAACCCAAGTAAATAGTGAACGCCAGAATCATATAAAAAAACTGTGGTCTGCGTACTATATTCTACCAATAACAAGGAGAAACAGCAAAACTGTGGTCTGCGTACTATATTCTACCAATAACAAGGAGAAACAGCAAAACTGTGGTCTGCGTACTATATTCTACCAATAACAAGGAGAAACAGCAAAACTGTGGTCTGCGTACTATATTCTACCAATAACAAGGAGAAACAGCAAAACTGTGGTCTGCGTACGATATTCTACCAATAACAAGGAGAAACAGCAAAACTGTGGTCTGCATACTATATTCTACCAATAACAAAGAGAAACAGCAAAACAACATATAAATAAACTTGAATACGCATATGTTATAGATTATATCACTTACAGAATTAAAAAAAAAAGTGTTCCTGAATGTAGCAGTTTTGATGTTGCTACACTAATTGACTAGTTGCTATACTCGGGACCAAAACGACACCTTTGCGAGATGAAAGGGATTACCTGTAAGTAACTGTGGTAAAATATGGAATAAGATTTCTTCTGGAGAGAAGTCCATGGCGAGTGGCCGGAGAGCCTTCCGCTCAGCAGTGAGAAGACAAATGTTCATATTGAGGATGATTTGTGTGTGTGTGTGTGTGTGTGTGTGTGTGTGTGTGTGTGTGTGTGTGTGTGTGTGTGTGTGTGTGTGTGAATTTGATGCATCTATTAATTTTAGATACCTTATGGGTTCAACGCGTACCTTCTTGATTACAAGAAAATAAATAGCAGACAAAGAGGTATCTTCCATTAATCTTTGTAGTAGGGCCTACATGCAGAAAGCTATAAACCCCCCCCGCCAAGGGGAATCCTGGATGCGCACCGGAATGAATACATCTAACGGTGGAAACTCATGGCGTGTTGTGTAACGTCACAGAACGTTCCATAAAGGAATTTAATTGCAAAGTAAATTATCAGGAGAGGAAGGTGAGGTGAACAGTATCGAACCCAAGTAATCCGGAAAATTTTGTAATATTGTCCGATAATTAATATCATTAACATGAAAAAAAAAACGACAAAGACTATGACTAAGACTCAAACCCCATATATATTGTTTAAGTGAAGAACAGTGTAAAACTGATAATAGACTATAAGAGAAAAAGATAATCTCAGAAATTACCAAAATGAGGTCATTACATATTAAGAAATGTAACTCTTAATAGGGTATAAAAAACTATTTATTGTGAATTAATGGACAAGATCTATTATTATACTTTGTAATATAAATAAAATAAATGTATTAAATGATTTGAATACATCATTAAAAAGGATGTAAGTTAAAATAAAAAATATATAAATGTTATGAAAAAAAATCTAGGTTTAGGAGCTGATACCAATCACTCAGATTTTATGTGAAAATTAATTATTATAGAATTAATATAAAACTATATGTAAATGTCAATTAGACAAAGACGAACAAATTATTTTAAATAGAGAAAGCTGTAAATTGATTAGAAATCAATTAAAATAGTCAAAAACAGTGTTAAACTGAAAACATGTGATGAACATATAAAATTGTAATATTTATGAATTTTATGTTGTCAAAATGCAACAAAATTGTATTCTAAAGTTGAAATACAATATAGTGTAACTATACTTATATATATGACCACCTAAAACACTTTAACAGTCAAGTTATGAAACTATTTACCTATACCATACCAGGCTGAGGCCAAAAAAACAATCACAAAAATAGTCATATTTGACAGAATAATTGCAGAATATTAGAAAAAATAAAGGAAAGAGGTACAATCCTATAATGTACAATGGAAACATACTTGCTCAGTTAAAGACAAGCTTAATTCTTAGAGAATTTTAAATATAAAAGTGAAAATTGTCACACAAAGAAAATAACTCATCTATGCAAAGCAGTAAGATGCTAAGTAATATTACAGTAAAAATAAAATGTATCAGGATAAACCAGGTATTCCCAAAGATAAACAATATAAGAAACTCTAAGTGAATACCCAAACAATTCCATAATAATACCGAAAAAGACAAATTATCATCAAAAAACTAATGACAAAAATCTAGGCCATATGTAATGCCTATAGAAAAATGAACTTATTTATATGTTATATGTTTTAATATTTGTTTATTTTGTTATGAAAGGATAAATGTGTTATGTATTAATGTTATAGCAAGAACCAAGCAACTTCATAACATTTTAATAATTAGAGAATTAGAATTTTGTGCAAACACTACAAGGTAAGAATTGTATTTTATGTTAATTTATTACATTTAATTTATTCAAAACCAATCGTGTATGGTATCACTGTATTCAGTTGAAAGCAGAGAATCCAAAATAAGTAGTTCTGTAAAATTGTTTGACAAATACCAGAATAATTTCAGTAATATCCTTTAGTATGAAGAATAAGAAGTTTTTGTTCTAAAGCTTCTACGGAAGTCAAATTTGTTCTATGATGTTTCAATTGCATATTCTCGAACGTTCCAGAAGAAAATTTTACTCAAAAATACAGGAAGTTCATGTCAAAAAATTAAAACAATGAGCCTTACAGAGTATATAAGGAAGACGAAATTTGACACAGAAAACACTTTATGCTTTGAATCCACAAGAGACACATCACCTACGAATCCGATCATCTCGTCCAAGGCGAAGTCGAAGAACAAGAATTCAACACGAGAACACAGAAAGGCTTTTTCCCGTACATGACAAAAGACTGACTTAACCTATACAAGGAGTATACGCTAACGTTGTTGAATAGAGCAGCAACACGCCATATTTAATAGAACGCACACAGCCAGATATCCAGCGGCCCTGAAAAGGACCGATTTTAATAGAGAGAATCAATTTTGCTGGTATTTGCTAAGACAAACTGACTTTGACAAAATTCCCAAAACAATTTATTGACACGAGCCTTATACATTGAGTCTGGAACTAGCGCTGTGACGGCCGAATAGAGAAACCACGCAGACAGCTGTTCGCCGCCGCCAGAATTCAAAGCATAGACACAGTACGAATTTATTTCAATCGTGCGGAGTTTTAAAACCGTAATTTGACTTATAAATAATTACCAGTGCGCGAGGAACGTAAACAAGAAGAGGCGCAAGATTGGAATCATCCCCAAGAAAAGTGTCCAGTGAAGGAAATACTTACCCACCGGAACGAGAGTTGTTCAAAAGTTAAAATCATTTATACCTGGTATCCTTTGTCACACAGTTGTACTACACATGTCAAACACCTTCAAATCACACAATTTTTGTAAAGCATCCCACTGATTTGTCTTGATAGTTCAAAGGAGTCACGTCCTGAGTATAAAGTTTTTTCATACATTAAATTCATGCTATTCAACTGAGCTATAAAATATTTATTAGCCGATACTTACTTAAAAAACTTGTCAATAATAATTTTTTGTAACTCTGCAATTTTGTTTAATTCGAGTGTTAGTCCTTCAGACGATTTTTATGAAAAGAAAGATCATTAAACATATGTTATTTACAATTCAAACTGTCTTGTTCACATTTTTTATATAATTAATTTAAAAACTAAGAAATCAATTTTAATAATAATAATAATAATTTCTTGGAACAAATATCCAAGTGGAGCCCACATACACATATTAGCTTAAGTTGTGTTTGCAGGATAACATCGTCGCAGAGAAACCAGCCATTAGTAAGTATTAAAAGTGCGCGGAGTGTGACACCCGACATAACAAAAAAACAAACAACATAACAACACACAATCTCTGTTCGTTATAGTTGACAAAAAGATTCTTTATGTTGACAGCATGATAAGTCACATAACACTCTGTTGTTTTAAAACTCAATTAGTTCAGTATGTAGGCCTACACGCTATTACTACTACTAGTAAGCAAGGTCGTAGTAAGTCGTCCAGCGAGCTACCTTTCTTTGCATATTGTTTCCAAAGGTTAATTTATTTAACTTTGATGTAATCGTTCTTAGAAAGTGGAAGTTAAAGAAAACCACTGTGCGAAGAATGAAAGTAGGCCTATAACAATCGGAAAGAATAATTGACAGTAAGACAATGCGAGGAAAGTATGTTTACCCTCCCGAATATTTACTTGCACGAAACTGTAGGTCTGTTTCAAACTTAGCGGGAATGAAAAATAAGTACACGCAAGGCTAAATACGACAAACGACTCAGAATAGGCAAACCGGTACGCAGAAAATTATGATTTTAAGACATCACTTGGAAAAAAGGTCTTAAATTTTTTAAAGTAGATAATTTTAATAAGCGTATGCTTCCTCGAATGCGTTATATGGGTCACAAACTTTGCCATTGAGCACTAGAGTGACACAAAACTACTATGGACTGTACGGAAAGAGTATGTTATGATTAATACGGGGACACAGGAACCAGTTAATTGGGTAAGCAATGAAACTAAAATCGGTGGTACAGTTTACAGCAGGGGTCTCCAAACTACGGCCCGCGGCAACCCGTCCGATGCTGCGTGCAGTTTTTAAATAGATCGTCAAAATACTTCAAATATAACATTTTACTAAATAACTATATAAACAAGAAATAAGTTCAGTAAAATGTTATATTATTTTGTACAATTTTAAAACATTTACGTAGTTAATGTGCTTGTTCATCTGGCTGCCTTGAATGAATCACGCTTTTCACTCGCATCAACCTAAAGCGAAGTTTTCTATTCCCACCGTGCGATCGGATCTAACTCCCCCCCGTTTTCAAAAATGAACTTTGTAAAATCAAAGTACAGGGCTAACTTGTCAGACGAACACTTGAAATCCATTCTAGTGATAGGAGCATCAAAACTTGACCTAAAATGGACAGATATTATATGTCAGAAGCAACTCCACACATCTCATACGTACCTAAGAAAGCCAAAAAATAATACATATAAGAAACAACTTAGAATGTTATTTTTTCCTTACTTTTATTAACATTATTTTAAATAAATAAATTTGTTTTCTTTGTATAAATCTACTTAATTTTTATTTAAATAACCATTTTATTGACTTGATTATTTCGTAAACTTCAAAACAAAAGTTCACTATATACAGTATATACTTATATACACGTTATTGGCCCGCCTGTCTTCCAAGATTTTTCAATTACGCCCTCAAGTGAAAAAGTTTGGAGACCCCTGGTTTACAGAATTAAATAATCAAAATGGAGGTGCTGGACATATGCTGGATAACAGGTGATCTGGAAGAACGCTGCTACATTTAAAGCAAAGACATGCAAATGGACTATGACGGCAGCCGTTTGAAAACGGTGGACAGTAATGAGGTACAGTGAACTGGTCTGCAGCGTATTCACTGGAAAATTACAAGTAAACCATTCGCTCAGCTGCGAGAAGACAAGCGCTGATAGTGAAAGCGATGATACAACTGAAAACAGAAATAACTTCCGATCAGAACTACTGATAGCCTATTTTCAGCACAGTTGATACAACTTTACTGCTAACAATGTTTAGATTATTTGGCCTGTTTACGTCGGTATTGCATACATAGGCTACGTTGTTTCTGTCATATTCTAAAGTGTCATCTGCAGAGTAGACGGGACAGTCCACGTCTAAGTGCATCATCAAAGTATAGGCTACTTGTAGGAATCGAATACGCTTCCCTGAATTATCTCTTTTCTTTTTTCGTTATTTCTTGTCATTAGCGCCGTTGTATCTTTCCGGGCGTAGTCTTATCGGATGCTGTCGTTACCACTATTTCTGATTTCTGATAATCGTTTTCGTCTGTGATTGTTGCGTCTATAACCATAACAGTGAGAATTATGTATCTTATCAGCGTCAGACGATTCTAGTATTGGTCAAAAGTTTTGATCTCTCTCTCTCTCTCTCTCTCTCTCTCTCTCTCTCTCAAAGAGATTTTCATAGGCTATTGCCGCATACTCACACCTAACCGCCATCTATCTCTGTCCTGTGCATCTTCTTCTGCCAAGTTATGATGTTCCATAGCCTTGCTCATGTTTTCGTACAAGGACAGTCTAGGTCTGCACCTTTTTCCTCTGCCTGGGGGCTTCCACTGAAATATTTTCCTCGGCCATCTCTGTACATCCATTCGGAGTAAGTGACCGAACCACTTTAGGCCTCTTCGTTCTAAAGTGGTTTTGATACTGGAATGAATATTATATTATGCGAATAGATAGTGCAGTTTTCTTAAGAGGCACAAGTGGCGCAAATCAGACTGGCTGATACAGCACAGCAAACCTATCTCATCTTAACGGCCCAAAAGGAAGACACACGAATGTAAACGTGTTTCACAATTAGAGCGTTCATAGTGTATGTATATTCTTCTTCTTGTAGTGGTTTCCAACTTGAAAGCGCCCGATGGCCATAATTAAACCCAGGAACCTCTTGGCGGGCCGTACCATAAGCGATCAATTTTCGGTAAGTAATTTTATCGAGTTAGGAAATAAGAGGCATTTTTTTATGTAACTACAATACCACAGCCGGGTGAAGAGCTGCTAATTTGTCACAGTTGCAGAGGCGTAGATGGTCACCGCACATAGAAAGAATGGAATAGTAAAGGGTACGAAGGACGGTGACAAACGGGTACTTTCTGGGCGGATCAGGGTAAGGATGTAACACATCAGAGAGGATGCAAGAGAGTTGCAGGGTGTGATTAAGCATACAGATGTTGGGGGAAGGATGTTGAAGGAGGCTAGAGCCCAAATAAGGACTTCAGGCTTTCCCTTCAGTGATTATAACCATCTCTTCACACTCCATAAGCAGCCAGTCGTATAAGGTGATAAATAATAAGTCTGTGTTCATAGTTGTTTAAGTTAAATACTCATTTATTACTAAGGCCGATTCCCTATTGTATGATACCTAAGATTCCCTAAAGTAAGAAAAAGGCAGTATGTAATTGTAAATAAGTAAACAGACGTAGTTTACACATATAACATATCTTAATCTTCTGCTATATGACGACAGGTTGTAAAATGAGTCAATTCATTTTTTTCCAAAGAACATTTTAAGATTTAAAATTATTACGAAATCCATTTACATTTCCTCTTACATCTCACTGGTTCCTTGCTTAGAGGTTCAGATTGAGTTCGTTGAGATGATTGGTAATGTCTGTTATGAATGTCTCACGGTTTGTTCCTTGAATGTAACAATGTAATTATAGTGTGGTAGATTGTTCACTTCCCTTATCTCCAGTGCGCGTTACTGTATTCTAAGAACTCAGTGAGCGGGTCGTATCTGTGTGTCGAGTTTAAACGTAGCTTTGAATAACAGACGCGTCTGATTACGAATCAAGGACGAAACATCAGACAAGGACAAGGCCATCGGTGTCTAGCCGAGGGATGGAAGGAAATATCCTGGGTTTTATAACTTAATATGATGAAAATAAAAGGGGCCAGAGCAAATACGCATTCCATTAAACTAATGAAATGAAATATACTATACGTTGATGCCGTGAAACATTTTTTCCCATAAGTCTCTCCCGTAAGATCATTCTCAGTTAAAATAATATTATATTATTAATTTACATATTAAAAAGAATAATTATTTAATTAGTTTTCCAACTTAAGCCGCGAGCCGCTAGTTTGAAATCGCTCATTTGAATTTTACTTTTTCTCATTTGAATTTTGCCCTCAGAGGTTAAACGTTGTTTCTCTACATAAATATCAGCCTGCACAAGCGCCTCTTTAAAAACCTCTCCGTCCAATGCACGGGCAATGAAGGAGGACCCATATTAGAGAAGAAGTTCATCGTATGGACACTCTAATATCATTTTCTGGTGTCCAAAATATCTGTCCCAACCGAGATTCAAAAAAGGGTAAGAGGGGGAAGTGTTATGCCGCTAATAACTGGACGGTTATTGGTGCCTGGGAGTAGTTCCTCTGGCAACCCTGTAACGGCTCAGGCCAGTACACGGTAAAACTGCTCTCATGTAGTTACAAATTGCAACAAAATAATTGTGAAAAATAAATTTAAAAAAAATTACTGTTTTATTTCTAAACATAGGAAATAAAAAATCGAAATAGGGAAATCTCACTTCCTAAACAATTATTTTCACAGACAACACATTAAAATCCACCCAGATAGTCGATGGATTTGAATAAATACTGTTTAAACATTTAATTGTTGCATTTAAAATTAAACCAAGATTATTTCACCGACTCTATATTGAGATCTACGCTACAAAAAAAAAAAAAAATCCAATTAGGCCTATACGATATTATTTTAAACAATAATTATGAATAATACTTCGCGATACTAATATTCGATTTTTTAATATCTTTATAAATGTAATGTATAGGACCTACTAGGAAATTTAAATATTTAGGACACTCTATGATACACGATGTATTTCGACTACAGTAGAAACTCCATTAACTGAAACACTTTTAACCGAAATATCGTTTAATCGAAACGATCGACCAAAAAAATTATATTTTTCCGATTTTACTACAATGAAAACTTGTTTTCTAGATAAAACACGAAAACCAATATAATAAACATGTAATAAATTGTGCGTTATGTCAATAAAGCGGAAACGGGTCATGATAACGATTGAAGAAAAATCGGAGGCAATTAAAAGAAATACAAATGACGAGATTTTGCGAACTGTGGCAGTGGCCGATTCTGGTGTTGGTGTTCCTACTGTTTCTGATTGGGTCAAGATAAAAAATAAGTTTGAAGAGCATGCTTCAAAGACGCCAAACTAGAAAACAATGAAAACGTGTCACAAAACGAGAAAGTAAATGAGGCTGTGCTTTTAAGGTTCACGAAACATAGGGACAACGAAGGCGATGACATAGTAGAGAGCAGCAGCCATGACACCGCCGACGCGATCTTCAATGCCTTAGAGGTAAGAGATTTTATTTAGGGTCAGGGCAATAAATTAGGCTATAGGAAATACGCGTTTTTCTCACAGAGTTTTATTCATATTTTCAGCTAACTTTACGGTTCGTCGAACGATCTGAAGAATCAAAGTCCTCTGACGTTCTGCTAATGAAGCGGTGGCAAGATGTTGCTGCAAGAAAGCGATGTGAAAAAGAAAAAGCAAAGTAAAATATAAGAATTAAAAAAAAAATCATAAAACTAGTGTTACAATATGACTTTATGTAAACAGTTTGATTTTTATTAAAGCCTTTTGATAATATTGTATATTGCCTCCAGTTATTTTACCTCACATTTTAAAAAATGATATCTTAATTATTATCCGAAATTTTGGTTATCCGAAACCGCTCCCCCTTTGTTTCAGTCAACAGATGTTCTACTGTATTACGAAAACACCGTTCAAGGTAAAATGGAAGGCAGCTAATCGTTTGCAAGCCTGGAGAGGATTGGAACAGTACAGTCGTACAAAGTTAAAGAAACGAATGACATTAATAGAGCGAAGTTACTAGCTAACGATAGTAGAAAGCAAGTTTTGTGCTTACGTGAAGAGCATGGACTTCAGTTCTACACCGAAATGTGTAAGACTATTTATTTACGACTTATAATAGGTAGAACTTCAAGTTTCTCGTGGAAACAAACGGTTCGACGTCCAGGCGTGCAAGGAAAACGTTATCTAAGGCGTGCGTATCGTATGTGCGGACAAGAACGGCGGGCATAAATGCAAAGCAGGCTCGGTGACGTCACGCGACGGTCGTCTGCAAATTATATGCACAGCGTATATACGTATACAGTGTGATGAGTGGAAACTGACCCGATACAAACGCGCGTCGTGACGGCCGCCGTCAATACATTGGGATAAAGAGATGGTGGCGGTGGGGTGGGGGTGGCGGTGGTAAGTCAAGTCTTGTCAAGGGGGTTGGAGTTGGGGTTAGTTGTGGTCACTGGGACACAGTCAACAAGTTGCCTACAAAAATCGATAGCTTCACACACAACAAAACACACACACACACACACACACACATTATTTCATGGTTAAAGTATAAAAACGGTATAGGCCTAGACAATACACTTCAAAACAGTAACGAACGTTTTCGCTGGTTTCACCTTTGTCATATGATTGTCATATTTCCAGATATTATTTCATAACCACTATAGATACGATCAGTCTCAGTTCTCACGTTTGACGAACTCCAAACCTGACATAGGCCTACAACTGTTGAAATATCCATAAATTCTTAAGAACAACAGAATCTCCTGCAGTACAGTTCAAAATAAAATTACTGAAAAACTTGTTCCACGATATTTAACTTAAAACTTCTCTGTAAAAAGAACTGAATACTGATTATAATTTAAAATGCTTCCGTTGTAAAATAATATAATCGCGACGATGTGTCTGTGGGTCATAATCTTAACTAATCTTTGATCTTAATGTACAATAAAAAATACCGGTAAGTAGGATACACAAATAAATAACACTAATATTCGTATACGAACAGCGTGTACGTGTGTGTTGTTGTGTGTTGTGTGTAGTGCTCCGAAGGAATATTTGTCGTAACATAAACTTTTCTGATTCATAAACAAGAAACTTCCGCGTTGGGCTAACGTGGACTGAACAATAACTTCTCTGTTCGACAGTTATAAGGGCTGTACTGCTGTGCATTCAAACGAAAGCTACTGTCACTGCAAACCCTAGTGTGCTTAACGCTTATTAATTTTTGGACTTTATACTTCTCTATGCCATGAAGCTCCTTCCTTCCACAACTTTCCTACTAAAACATTGGAGCACGCATTCAACTAAAAATGGCAATATTTATTGATTAATGATAAATTTCACATCCCTCTGTCTGTCTGTCTGTCTGTCTCTCTCTCTCTTCCTCTCTTCCGCTCACTTCCTCTTTACCACCCCTCTCTCAATTCTTGTGCGAGCGTACCTTCTTAAACACACGCGCGGGGGTAAACTAAATTTCTTAAAACTTATTACGAAAATTTTACAATATAGGCCTACACCATAAGCTGAGATGTGAAGCAAAATCAAACAAATGTACAATTCATCATCATCATCTCCACAACGCGGCACAGGCAAGGTGCTGCCTGTTCCGCCTTCAAAAATCCTCCAGCCATATCTCTTCCTGGCTCTACCCACACACCAGTGTCCTATAGGTTTTTATTCCCAGACTTGTTTGGCCAGTCCGGAATCTGACATTCTTTCTGAGTTTTCTTTCCTCCGTTATTTGTCATCTTTTGATTTTTCATTCCCGTTAAAAACTTGTAACTCTTCTCTTATGGCCTCATTTCTTATAGGGTCAAGTTTTGAACACCTTTTAACTCCTCTTAATTATGCCATTTCCGAGGCCTGTATTATACTGTCTTGTTTTTGGTTTTGTACCGCCATAACTTTGTAAAACTTTAATTTCGTAACTCGACGCTCCTTGTTTCTAAAAGTTTCTAAAAATAAGGTTGATTGTTCCATAGATTGTCTGGAACTTACCTAACGTAACACAAATGTCATAAGTTCTGTCATTGGATAGATTATCATAGCCAATATCATTTCCCAAATAGATAAAATGGCTCACCTGTTCTAGAATTCGATCACTAATCATAATTTTTGTTCTTATTGGCTCCTTACCTCGAAGTGACATTAACTTTGTTTTTATAGTGCAGATTTTCATAACGTATTGTTTGCAAATCTGATGAAGCTTAAAAACAAATTTTTGCAAATCAGATTCTGTATTTTGAAGTACAAGCAAGTCGTCAGCAAACAAAAGCACATTGAAATATCTGTCTCGTGATACCAGAATTTAAAATTCGTTTAATGGTAAACGACTGCAACCCAGAAAGGACAAGCGATTTGGAAATGTACAAATTAGATTATAAATATGGCAATGTTTTTTAGCTGTCAGTATACACGTAGGCTGTACGATGTTTTCCGGATTGTTAGTAGCACCTACCTAGTGATAAGTTAAGACCATTCATTAAGAAAAGAGGAGGCAGGCAGTCAGGCAGCCTGGTGTGGCGGTTGGGTGCGGTATGGCAGTGTTGTGTATTGGGCGGCTGTAAAACACATACACCGGTACAGTATGTTAAGGTGAGAAAGCCCTGGGAGTGGCCAGCTTCGCTACTAATTGTGCTAAAACGCTCTATCTTCTCTGCCTGCCTCTGCGCTCCTATCTATCTATCTGCTGCCTACCTCAACCTGAAACACTATCGCCAGAGCACCCTTCCGTGCGTGCGTTTCAGAATCCTGTTATGTTTTTGTAGGCTAGATCACGCATTCATTTCGTCCGTACTGTCTTACTAGAAAAGTCTGGGGCATTAGAAAATACTATGTACTGGAAACAACCTCTACTCCGGCAGTAACTGTCTCAAAGTAGGCCTATGTGCGTCTGTTTCACACGCACACACGCGCACACGCGCACACACACGCACACGCACGCACACACACTCGCGCGCACACACACACACGCGCACCCACACACCCACACGCACACACGCACGCACACACACAGAGAGAGAGAGAGAGAGTAAAATACCCTCTTTTTCCTTGCTAATAAGTATTCTAATTATTTAACAATTATTTTTTTATATGGATATCATCATCATCTTCACAAACGGCATAGGCAAGGTGCTGCCTGTTCCGCTTTCAAAGATCCTCCACCCATGTCTTCCTGGGTCTACCCGCACATCTGTGTCCTACAGGTTTGTATTTCCAGACTTGTTTGGCCAGTCTAGAATCTGACATTCTTTCTTTGTAATCTTTTGATCTTTCATTCAAGTTTAAAACTTGTGACTTCTCTCTTGTGCCTCGTTCTTTATATGGTCGAGTTTAGAACGCCTTCTAACTCCTTTTAAGAACGCCTGCATTACCGAGGCCTGTATTTTAATGTCTTAGTTCTTAGTTGTTGTCCATAATTCACATCGACAGGACAGTATAGGAATTGCCACAACTTTGTAGAACTTTAATTTTGTATCTTGACGTAACTTGTTTAAAGTTGTGAGTAAATTAAATCAATTCCCCATTATAGGGTACCAGCCTATATAAGGGTACACACACACACACACACACACACACACACACACACACACACACACATAATATAAATATTGCACACATATTTAGTTATCCACTGATTAAATCTTCAGAAAATAAAAAAATAAATAAAAATATTGAAGAAACCGCCGGCGACGATAAGAATTTTTCAAATACGCTAATTGTTTTTCATTTCGACCTTACAAACTATTAGGCTATAAATGATGTACACATTTTGGAGATATATTTAAACCTGTAATTATATCCAGCACGTACGCACAGGCGCGCCCTCTGTGTATACTCGCATATGTACATATATGTACTTCGGATTCATTCTCGCGTGTTTTCCTTTAAAACGGCCGGTGGAGAGTTGTGGTTCCTTAGAATGACCGTTGTCCTTGTACTGACTGGGAGTCAACTTGTTTCCATATATTGTCCTTGTATGTCCTTATATCCGTCAACTCTTCTAGGGGCGTCAGGCCTTTTAAAAGCCAAACCAAGCACAACGGTCCTTCGAAAGACAAAAACATCCCCAACAGCTCTTTCAAGAGAAGGACGAGGGAACCAAACCGAAATCACCAAGAGACGTCTTCATCCATAAAAACACTCAGTCTCTCTCTCTCTCTCACTCTCACCCCCCAATCACGCGATTTTATACATATATCATAATCGTCCAGGGACCTACGTACGAGGAGGGGGGACGAACGGGACCGGACCCCTTTCCCAGAGGGCCGAAAAAAGTTGACGAAGTTTGTTAATCTCTTAATTCTTAGGCTCTTTTATTATTTTTTCACCTGTGTTTTTCAGCTAGTAACTCTTTTTTAAATATTCGAACAGGATTATTACACAGCTTTTGCGTATACGTTTGAAATATGAAATACAGGAAAATCAATTCAGTCAGTAGGCCTATCTTCTAAACAATGTTTCAGCAACGCGTATTTTTATTGTGTTATTAGCGTTTACTTTAACAGGATTGATTTCAGGATGTTATCTCGCGTTTTTCAGCCACTTTAAAGATTGTAATATCGATTAGTCTTAACTTGTTTTTTCTTTTATATGAGACCGACTCGACCGGATACTCCCCAAGTTAATGTTTACCCCCTGAAAAAATCGGTATGGAGAGCCATACATGACTTCCATGTTCTAATTAATTATAAAATTATTTTTAATATGTTCACTGAGAACGAAACCAAATATATCAGCATGCTTTTGGCAAAAATGCAGAGCAAGATGGTCAAAATACGAATTGTACCTAGTTGTTAATATTTTAAAAATAAATAAGTAATTTCATTAAATTTGCTTTTACTTAAGCAACGCGAAAGAAAGCGAATACCGCCCAGCGTTTGTTATCTGTGAATTTCTGAAAATGAAAAATTATTTTGTTTAAGTATCCGTGGTTACATAGCATGCAACGATATCAATTTGTAATATTTTATTGAAATTTTTAAGTTTTCGGTCGAACAAATATATAACATCCATACGAAAAATTACCCCCTCCCCCTTCAACTACCCTTTCCATTTATAGATATTTCATCTACCTTTCTACAGTGGATTATTATGACGTTCTTTTCAGTATACTTTATTTATCAAAATTAAGTACTTTACTCTTGTTAAAACGTAAAACGTTGCAGGTAATCTACCCCTCCCCCTTAACCGATCTTCACCAAACTCGACAGGCCTTGGAGTCCTCTACAACTCGGGCACATTTGTGCAAAAAAAATATTTGATTCTGTTTCAATTTGCGGCAGTCATCGTTCGCCATAGAAAAAATTCTACACACACATATAGACAGATAGTCACTTTTCGGAAAGTGACTTTTCTTCATGTTTTGAGAGTAGTACAATCAAAATCAGCCGTTATCTCGAACACGATTTTTTCGCGATCAGCATACTTCCATTTCCTTACGGAACATGGAAGTAAAACTACAAATTTTAAGTTGAACGAGGCTTTCAAAACATTCCTTTTACCAATATACGTATTTTTACGTGAGCATATGTAATAATGATTAGTATTAAGATAATTTTTCCGTTACACGTGACAGAGCTTGAACGTAACAAAATTCTCTCTCGTCTTAATATTCAAAACAGTAAATTATTTCTCATTCAAGGTTTACTAAAGAAAATACGCTTTAAGTACGTATTTTAAGCATTAGTCCTATTTTCAGAAGTAGTAAACTTTGAAGGGTTGTCGGTAGGCCTATTCTCTCAATGTTAAATTGCCCAAATTTAGGTACATTTTTCTCTGAACCTGATGAGATAGAGTCTTGAACGTTTTGTGGTTATCTTAAGTAGGCCTATACTTATTATGTCTACCGAAGCAGACTTAGTCAATTTCTGTTTCTGTAACAAGATTTATAGTATATTAATTTTAATTTTATAACCTTTTTTTTTACGGAATTTTAGTAAACATTTATTTTTCCAGCACCCAAACTACATAGGCCTACTTTAGTTCTACAATTCTGCTTCAGTAAGTAGACAACGGTGACTTACATCAGCCCTGAAAATTTAAATATCCTACTTAGCACAGTTTCTGATATAGGTATATGTGTACCTAAGTGTTGAAAAACGTGGTTTTTCAAAAAACCCATTTAAAGTATATCAGTGAGAACTAACAAAAACGCAAGTTCATGACCAAACACTATTTTCACGCACACAAACAGAACGTACATGCATCCATATTGTTCACTTCAGAGCTGCCAGTATGACGTACAAAATATCCCTTTTCACACAGTAAAAAACACATCACTTTAAGTTCAATCGTTTATAAAACATATAGGTTACTATTGAAAGCAATCATGTACGAAATTGCAGTGATTTTACTGGGTGCAGAGATACTTTAGATTATTTATAAAATGCGCTTCTGAGTATATTTGTAACTTATCATAAATTATATACAATTTTATTCAGGAAAGTCAAAATTTTAATAAAAACAAGCATTTTGAAAAAGTTAAAATGTTTTGCCTTCAGACTCCCCTTAAGGCAGCAGGCGCTTGTCCACACTTATCCGACGTCACGTCCGCCTTAATGCCTTTGACATCAGAACGAACAAACAGCGCCAACGGATAAGTAGCCTACAGAAGACGTCTTTACGCCATTTGATAAATAGTACTGAAAACTGTTTTGATGGATACGCCGGTATCAATTATTTATTTCCGCGTCGCGGAGCCGTGACCCCGTCTCACCGCTGCATGTGCCGAACGTACCGGCAGCCATTATCACAAGTCAAGGTTGAAGCAATTGACAAAATCTGCATCGCCGTCAAAGTTTGCATGTTTCCGATCGATCATTACCGTTTGGTCGACAGTCTTCAATTATCAAACGTATAGCCGCTTCAGTTGCATTTTCGTTGAGTCTTCTGTACACAAAAGTCGCTGCTCTCTGTACCACTCGGTTGTATTTTTCGGCTCCGTTCGCCGGGTCAAACCGTCGTCTTTAACCTTACGTTCCGAAGGCTCAACCTGATCGGGCGGAAGGTTAAATCGCAACTATCAGTCCTGTCAGGCTGAAGATAACGGACTGGACCGTCAAAAACATGTGCACAAAAATGTAGCCTACGGTGTAGAATTACATCAACATATGTGTTTCGTAGGCTTACATGGCCGGCGTAAATGTTGTTAAAGTTCCTTCCCGGCCTGTTTGGCCGTGGTCCAATGTTTTCTGCAAAACCGGACGTTTCGGCAGTGCGTCGACTGCGATCTTCAATGAAAATCGAGTACGCTAAGGTGAGGTGGTATACGTTAGTGACTACAGTACTGTGGTTAAGGCTGGAGAAGTCCTGTGAACACCACTCCTACTTATACATTTTCTAGGACTCGCCTTCATATAGAGTCCGTCCAGATCCAAAAACATACTGCGATCGCTACGAATCGGTGGGGTAAAAGCCTGTCATGAGTACTTTATCGTAAGGTGCGTTGCGAGCCTCTCATACACGTTCTTCTTTCTGATTGGCTGGTGGTTGATTTATTACTGTATCGTGGCACTTAAAAAAATATATAAGTAGGAGTGGTGTTCACAGGACTTCTCCAGCCTTAACCACAGTACTGTGGCCACTAACGTATACCACCTCACCTTAGCGTATTCGACTTTCACTGATGATGGCAGTCGATGGCATTGCTGAAAGGTCTGGTTTTGTAGAAAACATTGGACCACGGCCAAACAGCCCGGGAAGCAATTTCAACTACATCAAAATATATTTAACATGTCTTTATTAAGACGTACCTGAATGTTAATACGTGAGAGAATTTTGTTACATTCAATGTCTGTAATGTGAAACGAAAAAACTGTGTTAATAATCATTATTAACTTATAGATACGGATATTATTATACAGGCGTAGGTTTATTGATAAAAGCCTCATTCGACTTAATGAGGGGAGGCCGGTTATCTGCAGTTCTCGCCAAACGTCATATGACACGATTTTCCCTACACGATGAATACATAGTTAATCTACTATAACAAAACTGTGGACGCACAACCTACACATAAGTAAAATGTGCTAATCGTGACAAAACTAATTGGAAAATATGTACGTAAACTAGTTTACACTTTGGGCGTTTGTTTTATTTCACTTCTTACTCGCCTTGACAACGCAAGACGGAAAGAAATCTTTTGTTCAAAACTAGTACCGGTCGATTGTTTAATATGCACAGAACTGTTACAACTCTAAGGCAAAACTAGTACCGGTCGATTGTTTAATAAGCAGAGAACTGTTACAACTCTAAGGCAAAACTAGTACCGGTCGATTGTTTAATAAGCAGAGAACTGTTACAACTCTAAGGCAAAACTAGCACCGGTCGATTGTTTAATATGCAGAGAACTGTTACAACTCTAAGGCAAAACTAGTACCGGTCGATTGTTTAATATGCAGAGAACTGTTACAACTCTAAGGCGAAACTAGTACCGGTCGATTGTTTAATATGCAGAGAACTGTTACAACTCTAAGGCAAAACTAGTACCGGTCGATTGTTTCATATGCAGAGAACTGTTACAACTCTAAGGCAAAACTAGTACCGGTCGATTGTTTAATATGCAGAGAACTGTTACAACTCTAAGGCAAAACTAGTACCGGTCGATTGTTTAATATGCAGAGAACTGTTACAACTCTAAGGCAAAACTAGTACCGGTCGATTGTTTAATATGCAGAGAACTGTTACAACTCTAAGGCAAAACTAGTACCGGTCGATTGTTTAATATGCAGAGAACTGTTACAACTCTAAGGCAAAACTAGTACCGGTCGATTGTTTAATATGCAGAGAACTGTTACAACTCTAAGGCAAAACTAGTACCGGTCGATTGTTTAATATGCAGAGTACTGTTACAACTCTAAGGCAAAACTAGTACCGGTCGATTGTTTCATATGCAGAGAACTGTTACAACTCTAAGGCAAAACTAGTACCGGTCGATTGTTTAATATGCAGAGAACTGTTACAACTCTAAGGCAAAACTAGTACCGGTCGATTGTTTCATATGCAGAGAACTGTTACAACTCTAAGGCAAAACTAGTACCGGTCGATTGTTTAATATGCAGAGAACTGTTACAACTCTAAGGCAAAACTAGTACCGGTCGATTGTTTAATATGCAGAGAACTGTTACAACTCTAAGGCAAAACTAGTACCGGTCGATTGTTTAATATGCAGAGTACTGTTACAACTCTAAGGCAAAACTAGTACCGGTCGATTGTTTCATATGCAGAGAACTGTTACAACTCTAAGGCAAAACTAGTACCGGTCGATTGTTTAATATGCAGAGAACTGTTACAACTCTAAGGCAAAACTAGTACCGGTCGATTGTTTAATATGCAGAGTACTGTTACAACTCTAAGACAAAACGCATTACATAAAACTAGCGTGAGGTTAAATGAATAACGCGGCTTAAGTGAGTATATGACGGAATATACGGCCGAGGCCATTCGTCAATACGCAGAGAACATTACTTGGTTTACGTCCAGCCCGACCTTTTACTGAATTAATTCTTGTTATCCCTAAATTCGTTTTGTTTGTAATACTGTGCGCGTTCAATAATTTGAGAATTAACTTAAGGCAACGATGTTAACGATCTGTAAGTTCCACGGAGCAACGAAGAACTGAGTTTTATAATCTGAAAAAAGGTTAGCCTATACCCAGGCGTGTTTCACTAATTTTATAACATTAAAGTTAATTGTACAATGGT
The DNA here is from genome assembly GCA_034769895.1 of Magicicada septendecula. NCBI lineage: Eukaryota > Metazoa > Arthropoda > Insecta > Hemiptera > Cicadidae > Magicicada > Magicicada septendecula. The sequence continues at coordinate 95,461,185 of CM068368.1, forward strand.
ACCAGGTAGTACTGGAACAAGGTAAGTAGACCTACTCTATGAAAAGTCAGAGAAGAATACGAAAGTTGGGACCAAACTTCCATTTCCAGAGAACAGAGCACATGTGTACACGAGGACAACCGTTGACATCCACATGGATTCCAGAAATACCAAAAACTGGACAGATATCAAATATCTTCGACAGTTATAGACGACTATGTAATAGAGATACCAAAACTCTAATGGAAATGTAGAAACAAACAAGAAAAGTATCGTAGAATAAAATGTGTCGGACAGCGATTATTTCGTAGTGTGACAAGGAATGCAACGTTATAGAACACTCGAGAAGAAATATGGCTACACACAATAAGGCCTGAGAAAACGTTAAGGACGTTGGTGGAATTAGACTACTTGATAAAGTGCCCCCAGCGGACGGAAAATGAGGAAGTGTGGACGAGACGAATTCTGTGGGAACACGTTGTTTCTATTAGACACATAGCAATAACAGTCTTCTTCAAGTAGGCCTTTATTTTACACAGTGGAGGCTTCCAATGGTACAGACGCGTTCGTCGTATGTCGGAACACGAGTGGCCAAAGAGAATTCTGGTCAGGAAAAGAAACAAAACGCTAGCGTTCGGAAGAATATTAAAATGACGACGGCGAGTATGTAACGGAAACTGCCAATTGAGAATACCGAGACTTGTGGGTGATAAAAGAAAAACCTGCTTCAGGAGAGAAAGCTAAAGAAGAAGAAGAAGAAGAAGAAGAAGAAGAAGAAGAAGAAGAAGAAGAAGAAGAAGAAGAAGAAGAAGAAGAAGAAGAAGAAGAAGAAGAAGAAGGAGAAGTAGGAAAACTGGAAATAACCGCGGCATAAATGAGATTTTTGAGGATGGCCAAAAGATGCTCACGATTAGATATGCTTCGCAATGAGGATATACGGAGTGAGCTTAAGGTGCCCCCACTGGTTGGAAAAGCTGAACATAAGAACAGATGGAGAGAACATGTTCTTCGCACGGGAAGGACTCTTTACCAAAGACTGCATACTTTTGTGCTCCACAGGGTAGATGTAATGTAGGAAGGCCCAGACGATCTGAATTTTAATTGGACTTAAAATATTTGTAAATGTTAACAATTTAAATTCGCAACGTATGTGTCTATAAGGCTTCCGAAAACCAGAAAAAGCGTCTACACCAACTCGATCTACACCAAGCGTCTACAACCATCGAGTGAAGAAGAAGAAGAAGAAGAAGAAGAAGAAGAAGAAGAAGAAGAAGAAGAAGAAGAAGAAGAAGAAGAAGAAGAAGAAACAATAAAGAAAAGGAAAAGATAATAATATAAAAGAAGTTCTAGGAATTTTACGTTAGTAGTTCTTAGTTCTACGTTGTCCTAAACGTTTAACACGTTTTTGAACTAAAGACTGAAAAAAGAACACGTCTAAATTTGTCTTCTTTTCAGTAAAATAAAAACACGTACGTACTAAACGCATAAAAACTTAATTTTTGTTGAAACTCATCACAGTTTCACACATGGGAGGAAGATCGAGTGACTAATGTCACTGCGGAACACCGCTGGCGTTCGCTTCAGAACACCGTTGGTGTGTATGTATGTGTGTGTGTCTGCGCGAGCGTGAACGCGCGTTTGTGTGCGTGTGTAAATTTATAATAAACAGTTTCGATTACTGCGCATCGTTACAGATACGGATCGATCGTTATACGTGATCTAAACTGCGGTGACAACTATAAACGGTCTCTCCGGTTTATAATGAACATACTAAAACTACTGAAGCGACACCACTGAATGTAATTTGATATTTTTCTACAAATGTTTTCTTTTTATTCTTTAGACTCTGCTAAGTCACAACACTATAAATAGAAATTTATGGACTCTCTGTGTGTGCGTGCTTGCGTGTGCGTGTGAGTGTGCGTTTCAGTCGGGAGGGGGAGCATATATCTGTGGCGCACACAATGACAGGCAAGTTATGCAGTGTCTCCACTTTTCTTTTTTTTTTTCTAATATTTTAAATCAGGCAGGAGGTTATGGGGTGATTATTTTTTGAAGGGAGTTAACTAACTAAAGAGATCACCCCTTTTTTTAACATAGGTACACTTTCGTCCGTCCCGTCCCCTTGTGTGAGAGATTATTGGCACTATTGTCAATGCGCTCTTCTGGCATCTAAGAATGACATATCCTAAAACTTAAGAGTACAGTCTCTGAATAACGGTTGCGCAGAGAACGCGCTACTTAGAAGTAAACAAAAATGATAATGAATAATTCTTTAAAAATTTGTTTTCGCGTTTAAAGGTCCGCCATTTCAGATTTCAAAATTGATACCTTGTGTCTATAAAATAGGCCTATTTGAAAATTATGGTCTAAAAAGTAGACATTGTACATCATACCTTTCAGTTCGGGTAAATCCTCTATTCGGACCGCTTCCATCATAATATGGTCTGCTTCCATTCCATAATATGGTCTGCCTCCATTCCGTAATATGGCCTGCTTCCATTCAAAAATATGGTCTAAATAGTAGACATTTGTACATCCTACCTTTCAGCTCGGGTAATATGTTTCTTGCTTAACTGGAATCTGGGATTGTTCTCAGAAGCTGTGAGTGGCGGTTGAAAGACCTAACAACGACCTTTGTTAAGTCTTTCAACAGGATCTTTCAACCGCCACTCACAGCTTGTGAGGAAGATTCCAGGGCTCAAAACGTCAAGCAAGAAAAATGTTACGATTGAAGCAGTCCGAATAGAGGATTTACCCGTAAGAAATCACCCATCGATTAGAGGTATTAAAGTACCTTCCAGTTGCTTCGCCTTTATGAGGCCAAATGAACATTAATGGAATCGCATTTGTTAGCCCAGTAATAAATGGAATTTAAAGAAGAATTCATGCAAATTATTTATTTCAATAAAGAAATATTTCATCATCTGCAAGGATTAAACCAAGGATGGTTTGTTCAGGTCTGAAACAGGCAAAGTCCCAGCGCTTCCTCGGACGTCCCACACCTCTCCGTCCCTTCGGCTTATAGTTCCACAGTTGTTTGGGGATGTGGCAGTCATCCATTCGGCAAAGATGTTCCCACCAATTCAGCCGATACTGGGCGATCCTGTCAAGTATACTCGTAATATTCACTTCCTGCCGTATATCTTTGTTTCTTCTATGATCATGGAGAGTATACCTTGCCTTGCCTGAGGAATCTCGTTTCAGCCGCTTGGATACGACTGGCCTGGTCTTTCGTTAAAGTCCAATTCTCAGACACATAAAAAAGTGTGGAAAGGGCCATCACCTTGTAGAATTTTAGGCGTATTTCTTTACTTGCTGACTTAAAGAGTTCGTCTGATGGTCCCGTACATAAGGTTGAACTGGTTGAACTTATGCAACTTATTCACAACGTGTTGCTTGTATTATAAGGTAGACTGTATACCTGTATAATTATACCTGTATACTTATGCCTGTATACCAGGTATTCAAATTGCTGACTTGTTCCAGGACAGTATCATCTATAACAATTTAAAGAAATATTTCTACACGATAATTCTTAATAATTGAAATTTTGTGAGTTAGAATTTAGGGGAGGTACGCTGACTTATGTAAGGCACACGGCATACAAGAAAATTAATATGACAGACACTACGCTTCAGGCTGCCACCTATTATTCCAGGGTGTTACGCCTGGTAGTCGTTTCCACAGGCTGAATCGCCCTGAGGGCTGAAAATTCACCCTTATATATTCGACAGTGGACGTAGTTTTGAGTACAAAGTTACATCAAGACTCGTAACTTTCAGTACAGTCTTCTGAGCATCTGTCTCACCCTCAGATCGTATGCTAAGTTACATAGTTTAATCGGATGCACGCGCGGTGCTTAGTATAGGCTGAGGATGAGCTAGACGCTCGAAAGCGCTTATGGCTCTTTTACCCCATATGGCTGCGAGGAATATTTACCCCATTATCTGGCACGTATCGAAATTTGTGTGAGCAACTGTAATTTTCCATAAACGATCATTATAGTCTGCTAAAATTTATAAATTAGACACTAAAGGGGGGGAGGTTATAAACATTTTACAAGTAGAATAATAGTTTCATATAACTTATATATATATATATATATTTATATAATATATTTAAAATTTATATTTACTTTACCTCAAGATGTTATTTTTCCCTTATTTGGAACATGTTTCGGGATCCCTAGTGCTCCCATCATCAGCCTTTCTAATTTGGAATCTTGTGGAGTACCTGTGTGCTGGTTGGCTGTTGTTGTGGCACACAGGTACTCCACAAGATTCCAAATTAGAAAGGCTGATGATGGGAGCACTAGGGATCCCGAAACATGTTCCAAATAAGGGAAAAATAACATCTTGAGGTAAAGTAAATATAAATAATAAATATATTATATAAATCAAGAAATGGACTGTAGGAAAAAGTCTTTGAATATATATGTAACATTTTTATTTTGTCCGTAACTCTTGAATATTTCTTGCAGATTTTATATATTATGAATAGTTCTTAAAATATTAAAAACTTCTGTAAGTAAAATTTATTATTGTACTTTCACTTGTGGTGAATATTAAGTGAAAATACAATAATAAATTTTTAATTGCAGAGGTATTTAATATTTGAAGAACTATTCACAATATATAACATTTTATATTTAAAAAAAACCAAGTTCCGGAAACACAGACTATGATTCTTTCATTTCCCTCAGAAAAGTTAAGAGTACGTGTTTATCATTTCTGACACAAAAGGTTTATCATTTCTGCTTATGAGGTTTTTTAACGTCGAACTGTCCTAAACGCTATATGCTATAATGATCATCTAAATTTGATAAAATTCGAAGTAAAACTAAGAAGAACATCGCAAGTCTTCGTATAAAGTGAAAGTGACTACTGAACAGAGACAGATGGTAGTGCGTTGCCACCCACCCACCAGCGCACACAGACACGAGACTGTTGCGACGGAGCGAGTGTGCAAGTTTTCATTTGTCGCGACTGTACACCGTACGCCGCTTGTAAGATTTAGGCTGCATCCCAAAAATATCAACCCCCCGTATTGACATCTTGTTGCTCACTCACCCGGCCGACCCCACACTAATCAACAGACAAAAAAACAGGAATTGGTATTTAATATCAACGCATGGTCGACTTAGAATTTCCCACCACACAGGCCGACCTATTCTAACAATTAATACAAACACATCCCAATTCGGTTACCAGATAGAAAACCGTTTTAAAGCGGCCAGCCACCGCGTTACCTTGCTTTGAATCTTGTTTGGCTTATTTTCTTCTTCTGGTTTGTGCAGAAGCTGCTGTTTCATTTATTCAGGACAGGTCGGCGTGAAAAAATAAATTAAATCAAACATTCAAGTTAAATCGAACGTACAATAAAATGATACACCTACCTGTATAGTCTTAATGTTAACGCATAGTTGTACGGAGCAAGTGAAAAATACCGGTCACAGCATATTGATTAAGTTTATGTATATTAAAGAGAACATCGGTGCCTATTAACATTAATTATATTTTAAATTCTAATTAAAAACATTATTTGAATGTAGAGTTTAAACGTAATCCTCACATTGCATTCACGTGATTCGAATATTATATATGTTTGCCCATAGTTAACCGTACTGATTCATTGTTACTCCATCGTTGCATGACGCTGTCTGGCAAATTATGTTTTATTTTTATTATTCTTATATACTTTGATTTCTCTTGCAAATACTTATCTACTAATTAAAATATAATTATCTACTAAATATAATTGTTTACGTATGTCGATTGTTTTCATTCTTACAAAGGCAATTGGTCACCTTACATCATTAGAGAACAGATTGGTGCGATTTTCTATCAATTTCAGTTTTCTTCTCTGATGGTACAAGGCGATCAGAAAATCTTTAAGAAATCCATAATAAGCAATTATTTAAAATACATTTATAATTATAATGTATTACTGTCATCACTATACATGTTTAAATTGCCACCAGCAGTTAGCAAATAATGTTAACAGCTCGTAACAGGAGGATGTTTCTGAAATCCACGATACATTTCTCACTGTGACGTAGTCGGATGAACTGTTGCGGAAAAGAAGTGTCTTCTACTACTACGAATACTAACAAGCATGTTTACGGTCTTTCCGAAGAAGAAAATATGTAAGAACCGAAGTGATTAGCCGTAAAAATTGAAAGAACGTGATGGGTAGACGGAAAGCCCCAACTTCTCCATATGAGTAACAGCTATAGATGAAGTAAACATCCGCAACGGGCAGGTGTCTGGATAGTCTGTTTTACAGTAATTCAGTATTAAATGATTATTTGTAATTATTTCAAGACAATGAACTGGTCGTTAAATCAATAATCCTACCGACTAAAGCAATACTGTATATAATGCATATTGAATTATTGTAATTGTCAAAGACTTGCTGGTCTAGGCTTATAAGTGTGTATGATTAGGTGACAAAAATTAACCTTGCAATTTTTGCCGCTACCTCGGTTCTGAACATAAGCCCTAGCGTGAAGACAGTTTTACCCACAGACGTCAACGAGTACTATAGTGGCCACAAACTTATGATTTTGTACATTTAAAACTTTAATTGATACATGAAATTTTGAAAATGAAAAGTAAATAATTTTGACAAATAATAGCTTGAACACAATTGTGTGTTGGTGTGTGTGTGTGTGTGTGTGTGTGTGTCCGCGCGCGTAGGTGAATACGTATACAAGCACGAAATTAATACAAATAATTACGAGGAAGTAAAGCCATGAAAATGTGGGTGTTTTACGCAGTCGTGTATAATCTCAACACGAATATTCAACGTTATTAACTAAGAGTGGGATAAAAAATTTCTAAAATATAAATTCAAATGGCTGTACGAAAACAGACTACACACGTGACAGAAAAATAACGTTTAAAATTTGCTTAAATTTTACCCAACGACAGGATTTGTAGAAACACTGCTCTTCTCTCTTTGTCTGTTTATCGTCTCTCTCTCTCTCTCTCTCTCTCTCTCTCTCTCTCTCTCTTCGTCTCCCTGTGTGACACCATTAAGACTAATAAAGAACAAACAAACAAATAAATAAAACATACGGTTTTATATTGTTGTCACTATTTTGGTCCGTTTGTCCTTTTAATTCGGTGATCATTAACCTTGACAGCGGACGAAAATAATTAGCCAGAAGTGATTATATTAAAAACCTTGGGATAAAATAATTTATTTGCTTCCCACTGATTATTTGACAGGTACCGTGCCATTGTTGTGCACAAGGTAAATTGGTAAGTCACACGTGATTCAGTCGCGTATTCATTTGAAACGGAGATAACAATGAAAAACTCTCAAACGAAACGCAATCAATGAAAAATCTATTAATGGAGAAGAAGTCGTGCCCTTACAGGATAGAAAATATAGGACGTGAAGAAGATTAGAGCACGGGCGGAGGCTCACACGCATATGAATTAAAAACATTTCATTATTATGTGTGCATGGAAAGAATGTTGAAATAAAGGTGGTAGGCCTGCAAATACGGAAGTGCAGCCAACAGCAAAAAAAGGAAATCGGGATGAACGTAACTTCTGTGGGGACGAAAGCGACGAAGAATAGCGAATAGGAAGAAGATTTAAAAAATATGCAGAAATGGAAGGTGTGACACGAGAAATACTGGATGCTGTTGTTTTAATTCTGTTTGATATACAGTGTATAAGACATTAGAGGAGTTAATTATTAAACGGTAAACACACATACATACACACGCGCACGCACACATAGGCCTGACAAATGTTTTACGACAAATCTAATAAAAAAAAATACTGTGAACATAAAATCCGTACAAACAATCAAACATTTACAAAACTTAATTTGATAACACGTACAATAAGTAGGCCTACGGGTGACGAGTTCCCAGACACCAAAAGCATTACACTAATAAAACATAGGCCTATACCCCACGAAGGCTTTATAATGCACATCTGAGAAAATCTACACGCAGGCTAATAAACACGAAACATAAAATAATGTCTGAACAAATAGCCCTACATATTAATACAAGACGTGACTCAAATTTCAAAACATTAGAAGTTTGGAAATATTCAGAGAACTAATCTGTACACCAAATTCAATCATAATAACACCACAAAATATCTCCAATAAACGAAACTAACCAAAAGCCAACAGCAAACAACCAACACACAGAAACTTCACCAGACCGAAAGCCAACATGGACGACGAGCAACCTAATGGTCGAAACATGTCTAAAGTAGGAAAAACGTCTTGATAGTGCATTAATATAGAGTATTAAATCCTTAAATTCGTAGTGACCGTCAATCAATCAATTTTTCAGTGAAGGGTTAGTGAGGATCGGTAAAAAATAAAACAAATTTCTAACTGTTTTGTGTCGACGTTTCGACAATGTTTATTGTCATCATCATGACAATTGTTGCTGACGCCAAACACACAACTGTCCTGATGATGACAATAAACACTGTCGAAACGTTGACACAAATCAGTTAGAAATTGTGTTATTTTTGACCGATCCTCACTAACCCTTCAATGAAAAATAGAGTATTAAGTAAGTTATAAATTAAGTAAAGAACAGTAACTAAGTGTTTTACAGGCGCGCGCGCGCGCGCGCACACACACACACACACACACACCACACTAGACTTTTTCTATACTTTTACGATTAAGCAGATTTGGCGGTTTCGGCTTTACTGTCATCTGTCTTTCACTGCTTCTTTCCAGTGGTCTCTAAATTAGGCCTATAGTTTTACTCATCTGGAGACCCGCTACTACGTGGCCTTCCACCTTTCTTTCTCTGGACTGTGGTGCTAATTCTGATAATGCTTCTGTTTCTAATTCTTGCCTTACACCGTCGTTTCTCGTGTGGTCTAACGATGTATAACCTTTCGCCGTACACACACACACACACACACACACGCGCGCGCGCGCGGTCGTGCCAAAATTAACGCCTGTTTCCGCTAAATCCCGACTTTCATTACTCTAGAAATAATAATAATAATAAATTCTACTATAATTATAATTCTATTATAATATTATATTTTATAATTCTATTAATTATAATTAATTCTGGGGTTTCGTACCCAGTTCACGATATTATAAGAAAAACCTGTATAGTTAAATGGAAGAGCTGAATTTTTGGCAGGCTTTGGAGAGAAAGTATTAGCCCACATATTAAACTGTTGAAATATTTCCAGCGAAGTGCGTTTGAGTGCATTTATTGAACAAAGTAGTCGGCTACAAAGCTCCTGCAACGTGCTTTATCCAGCCATCTGATTAAACTGGACCTCACAAAGGGGCTAACGGCAAAAAAAAAAAAAAAAAAAAAAATATATATATATATATATATATAATAGGCCCATTCTCGAAATTAGAAAAAAAAGCGTACTGTACTAGATGGCGATACACCGGCAAGTAAAAGTTTATCCGGGTGGAATTTTTAACCCTTATCGAAAGACAGGTTTTGTAGTAGAGTGATCACTGAAGCAAAATATAACATCCCTGGTCATTACAAACTTAACACAATGTACCACTTTGTTAACACACACACTCACTCACACACACACACGCTCGGATTTTACCAATCAGTACAGAACTCTCCGGCCCTCGATTATTTTGTTCGATTTTTCAACTGTGAAAAAACACCACTCTAATTTATCTGTTTTAACTTTCACCCTCTCATACAACAGTAGGGGATGCAGACAAGCGTTAACGCGGTATCTTCCCCCGAAGCTCTCTCTCGACCGACCTTTTACATTGCAAAACAATAATTAGGCATTCCGATTTAATGTGGACGAGCGCGCCCGTGTCTATGACTCTGTTCGACTCTGTGTGTGTGTGTACACCGTATAAAAATACTAAAATGTTGACGCTCGTCTCGTAATTGAAGAAATCCCACCCTGACATCATTATTTTTAATGAATGCATTTCATAGCTTCAAATAACACCGAACGCTTTTATATATTTTTTTTTTTTAAACAAAGTACTGAAATCCATGCTGTTGATATTTTTTGAATAATTCTGTAAAAAAAAAAAAAATAGTGGAGCTGCGTTCGTTTCAGCGCGCAGTCAATAGCAGCACAGGATACGGTATAAATATTTATTTATCAAAGTTTTGGCGTCATCAGCGGAATTTAGTACTGGATGTCGTCGGAGTCGTATCGATCATTGTTGCACGTTCAACCCATTGGTTCAGTGGGCCAGGTAACTCGATGGGTAAAAAGTAATACTGCTTAAAAGTTTACACAATTTTTCTTTCACGTCGTAATATCTTGGATTCTTGAATCTGCGATTAAAATTTAAGCTTACTTTGTCTTAAAAAAAAAACTGAACACAAATGTACTTTACATCCGTAATTTCGTTTTCTGACAATTTCACACAAGTTTGTAACACGTATTTACGGCGACATATTGAGTTTTGCGCTTGACAAATCACTTTTTTTTACGTTTATTTATGCTATCTGTTAATACGTAAGAACAAGCATAATTGTTGTCAGAATATGTGGTATGAAGAGAACTAGGCCAATGGTTAGTTCTCTGAACGTGTATTTAAAAGTGACGCATTGTGTACAATGTATTTAGAGTGTTAAAGTCTAAGTAAGACCAGCGGATATGTTAATTTTATCGTCTTGTTTGCAGGCTGTTTAATCGTCTTGTCGAGCAGATTTATGCCCAGAGGATCTGTGTGCTGTTCAAGCGTTTTCACTTATCTTTCGTTGAACATCGCGAAGGAGTGACTGCGGGCAGGTCTAGGTCGCTAAAGATGTCTTTGTTGCTGACGAACCACGGTGTATTGGTTATGGCTCGCGGTATATTGGTCTGAAACCTTTCCATTATAGCGCTGTTGGATTAAAAAGCAATTTTCCAAAGCTGTAAGCCGTATGTCCACACAGGCTCGAAGACAGTATTGTACACCGACAGCTTGTATCGCACTGACAGTAATGATTTTCTGCCCAGGAGCCAACAATGTTAGCGAAACTTGGTGTCCAGTTGTTGTTATGTGGTTATGTGGTTACGCCACGTAAGTTGTTTGTCTAGGTAGGTGCTCAAGTGAAAAATCGCCAATATCTTAAAGAATACAACGTATTCACAATATCTCAAACTAGAATATTTAAACAACGTGTCTCTCATTTTTACCTACACAAAAGGAAAAGGAAAAGCATGGATATTTATAAAGGGAAATATGGATAATGTAACGACAACAAAAAGAGGAACGAAGAAGAAAATGTTACACATAAAACTAAGCAGATTAAGATTAGGAAACTACGCATCTCTCCTTGTCTTCCTGTTTAAAATTATATACATATATATATATATATATATATATATATATATATAGTTATACCAAACATTTTATTTCATATCATCTTATATGTTTATTCCATGCGATGTCACCAAGAGCGATCTCATTGACCTCCTTCAAACAAACATTTCAATATTTTGTAATAATATTATTAGGTATAAAATGAGGATTCTGGGAATAAATAAAAGCGTTATGGAAATAAGTAAAGAGAACAGAGTAAAGAAAATGCAGCTAAAAGAAAGAAAAGGAAGAGAGATGAGAGTAATGAAGAAGAAATATATAGTGCAGGTGCATTTTGATGGATTCCCAAGAGACAAAGAATGGATTGATCGAGAAAGAAAACAAAAGTAAAACACGATAGGAAACAGACAAAAAATTGAAATTCTTTGGTCATAACAGCAGAGAATAGTTGAAATAAAAAGCACAGTCTACACTGGAGGCCGTGGAACTCAAAACGAAGTGGGCAGACGATTTGCAAGACCACGTTCGATCTAAATGGACGAAAATGGAGCACAAAACAAAAGAATATAAGCATCATGGCTTATGTCTGACCAACGGGCTGTCAACCTACATCGATGGACAGACAGAAAGCAAAATATTGTTAATTACATTTTACTTTCTGTTTAATTGGAGAAATAAAATTTGTAAAACCAAGTTTCACAAAACAAACATCATTTACATATCAAAAGAAAAATGAATACCGTCTTAAATGCAAGGTTCTTTTTAGTAGGGAGAAGGTCTTTTTTATTGGACATAAAGAAAATTTAATTTCCCTACAAAAGAGGAAAGCAATTTAGACGAGTGAGCGTGCGCTGACGAGCACACACACACACACACACCCACACACACACACACACACACACACACACACACACACACACACACACACACACACACACACACACACACACACACACACACACATTCAAATTGGTGCACGTACGTACGTGTACGTGTACTCGCTCTCTCGCTCAAATCAAAGAAAATTTACGTATATACGCGCGATAAACAATAAAATTAAAATAAATCCGAAGGTACGTAGTTGCAGTATATTAACAAGTCAGACAGTGAGCAGCTGCTTTTAATTTGAATGCAAATGAGATTTTGTGGGTCATAGTTATTAATACTGTTGTTTCTTTACAAAAGGTCTGTGGCTCGCCTCGTGTCAATGGGAAATCGTAAAACTGTGACCTTTTACCGCAATTAACTGGTTCCACGGCATTAGCATATTTTAATATTAAACCCAAGAGACTAGTTTGAAACACTTTTTTATTGAACAAAAAAAATAAAATAAAATAAAATAAAATAAAATAAAATAAAACGCATCAACAACAGAAATACAATTACTTGTATTCTTTTCTAAAACGCGCACGCGCGCGCGCGCGCGCGTGTGTGTGTGTGAATATAACGTATTCTAGAAATTTTTACGGTAAAATTAATTCTTATTATTTGTCATCTGTTGCTCTGTCTGACAAAAACATTAAGTTCTTAATTTATGTTAATTCTGTTTATTGCTTTATGTTGTTTGCTGTGCGCGTGATATGCGCGCGCGCGCACAACCGAGATTGTCTCTCTTTCTTTAGAAAATCTCTTCTTTCCTGGTTCGGTTTTCTTTTATTTATTGCGCCTGTAAAAACTTGAGTGAATTTTATTATTTTGCTTATTAAGAACATTAAAATGATTGACGTCGCGTCCGGCGTACCGAATCGGCGTAAAAGTCACAAAACTCGGTTACAAAATACGTGTTCACTTTGTACACGTTCAAGGTGACGACGTATGCAATCGAAAGGCGAGTGTATTCCGGATCGACAAGGACAACCAGCTGGTCAGATCTTCACATTTTCGGTATCGAATCTTTACCCTCTCCGACTACCCTTACGAGAGTAGAGGTCGGCGACCCGTGCCGACGTTGTACTCAAGCAGACGACAATCGGCTTCAGACCTATACGTGGGAATTTTCATTAAGGGGATCAGACCGTGAAAAATTACAAAAAAAATCGATTTTTAGTTTTAAGCATTAAAACGTACTCCTTGTCTTCATGTTTAAAATTACACATATCTATATTGAAACACTTTTTGCTACAGTCTATTTCTTGATGCATATAATATATTCAATATTTATAATAACTTTACCTCAAGATGTTTTTTCCCTTATTTGGAACATGTTTCGGGACATTTATTGTTCCCATCCCCGGCCTTCTTAATTTTGAATCTTGTGGAGTACAGTACTTGTGTGTTTGTTGGTTGTTGTTGTTATGGTTTCCTGTTGGTTTTCGGTATTTTAAATTGGTATTATTCTGTGTGATTGTATTGTATATATTAGTATTTTTATACTTTATTTTTTATACACAAAGGCACCATAATGAACATTTGGGAAAATTTACAAAAACAAAACAAACTAACACATGAACAAATGCAAATCAATACAAAATATGACACAATTTTCAAAGCATTCAACATCGAAAATACAGAAGATACTAATATATACACCACAATCGCACACAATAATACCAATTTAAAATACTAAAAACCAACAGGAAACCACAACAACAACAACCTACCAACACACAAATACTCCACAAGATTCAAAATTAAGAAGGCTGAGGATGGGAACAATAAGTTTTCCGAAACATGTTCAAAATAAGGGAAAACATCTTGAGGTAAAGTTAATATAAATATTAAATAACACACACACACACACACACACTGTTATACTTATTTCATGCGGCGTCACCCAGCGCGATGTCATTGACCTACTTCAAACAAACCCTTCAATGTTGTTAACATTTTCTGATTCCGGGCTGTTCGACCGTGGTCCAGTGCTGTACACCTTAGCAGACGTTTCGACCGTGCCACTGACGGCCATCATCAGTGCAAAAACGAGCTTACGACTAACGTGGATGTCACTGTTAGTGACCACAGTACTGTGGTACCTATATATATACACTGTGGTTCTGTGGTAATGGTAATGGACAGCCTACTTGAAAACTGACATGTTCGAATACTGGACGCAACAGTTGTGAAGAAGCAATTTTATTTTTAATTTATTTTGGAAGAGTAAGTCAGTGGTATTTCTACAAAATAAAGGGGGGGGAGTTCTTTGTCCCGTTTCGAAGTCGCAGAGAGCAAAGCGTATAGAGTTATTTAAATTAACCTAATATAACATTCATGTATTCGTCCAACTATGGGGTGCTAACTTGCCCTTAAATATAACGCACCATTAAAACATTGTAAAAATGCAGCACGAGCTAATCAGCCGACAGATGCCGGCTTCCGAAACAGAAATTCTTATAAATTAACAATTCAAACGGCTCGAGCAAATTATTTCCATAATAACAATCGCGATTGATGGTTGACAATGGAGAGCGAGGCCAGGCCGCATGCGTTTATACGCTGGACTACTATATTATAATGTCGTCCGTCGTTGCAGAGCGAGGAGATGCAAAGAGTATGCAAAACACGAGTGGAACACGCGTCCGCGACCCCCGCCAAAAACATACACATACACTTACACCGGATGTCCCTCCTCCCCTACTACCTATGGAAATCCCCGTACTGATCAGTACTGTACTACTACGCTGCCACGCGACAAAAAGGGTTAAAAAGGAAAAAATCTTTTTTTTTCCTTTAATTTACCCCGTGTCCTTGTTAAATTACTTTCTTCATTTTATTTATTGTACCGCGCTGCTAAGTGCCTTTACAATATTTTTTTTAAAGTCTCATTGTAATTTTAATCACGTAGCAATAAATCCTTTGTTTGCGCTTTTATGTTTTTAATAAGTGGTTATATAGGTAAACGGCACATGGGGGATGGAAAATATTTCAATACAAACACCCTTTATTGCGCTACCCCGCCTCAGCCAAGTAGTGGCGGCAGCAGCATAGAGAGCGTTTGTTCTTTTTGTTGTTCGCGCTGATAATAAAGAATGAGAAAAAACGACAGTGACAAAGACCGAAGGCGTGGCACTTATTTGTTTTCCTAATCAATTGTTCTTGTTGTTTTTTTGCTATATCAGTTCTTAATCAAGACGACATAATAAGCACTTGTGGAGATTTATTTGTTCTTCGACAGTAAATATAAGAGTACACGTCTGAATTATAGTCCCATTTGCAAGTCGGCAATCGGCTTCCGTTGGGTCTGACACACGTTCATAAAGAGCTCATGCAAAATACGACTGACTTTTGAAGCGCTCTATTATAAGCCCGTTCGTAAGTCATCAACCGAAATAAAAACATAAATCCAAACTGTCTAATTTCATTACAAATACCTACTACTTTATTTTCCCTCGTTACAAATACCTGCTACTTCAATTTGAAAGAGTAGCGTATACTGTACTATAGAGTTTCTAAGGGTTTCACGGCAGGCATCAACAAAGATGGAAACATTATTTGCCGGGTTTTTAGGAGGCCGTGGTCTTTCGTTTGTGTTTACAAACGTTTCGGCCTTACCATCGGAGGCCATCTTCAGTGTTGGAAGCAACTCGGCACGGTGTCCGCTAATTCACCACAGTGGTGTGGTAGAGACTGTATACTGTACTGTTTAAAGTGTAACTACACGTGTTTTTTCCTTTATCAATATCTTCTAAAGCCCCACTGTTGTGAGCGCCAATTTGTAACTAGACGTGATTATTCCCCACTGTTGTGAGCGCTAATCTATTACCCTTCAGCATTTACAGGTTCTTTATGCCTCACCTTAGATGTGTCAAATTACCACAAGACGGGTTTTAAATTAATTTATCCCTCTCTTTGTGTACATCCATTAGTAAACCTTGTTAATTCTATATAAATAAAAACACATGGAATAGTATCTGGTAATAATAATAATATTGTATTTTTATTCAAAAAAATTTCTATAGTCTATTCAGTGTAACTATTAATATAATTTATAAATCTCAGGGTCGATTCTCTTCTCTTTGTTTATATTATTTTTAGGTTCTTTTGGCTGATATAAAGGTTCAGTAATTATAAAGAAAAAACAAGTATAGAAAGTACATTACATTACAAACAATAATAACAATGAATAATATAAATTAAGTATTAATTATAATAATAAATATACGTTACACAATGTGTATCAGTTCAGTTCAGTTCACACAGCCTTCTGGTATCCGTGACGGAAAATTCCAATGTCAGTTTGTTTATGTTGTCAAAATGAAGGAATCCACTTCTTTTGGTGTTCAATGAATGTTAACTCTTGTCACTTTCGTTGTCTGAAGCCTTCTGGTGGAATTTAGGATTGAAGTCCAGTGTCCTGTTATTAAGTTGATCCAAGTGTAGTTGTTCCTTCTGGTTGTTGGATCAGTAATGTTTTAAAGGTGATTTGTTTATGATATTTCTTTATCTGCTTCAATTTTATATTCTGTTATAGTTTGATATAAGGTTTTTCTACTTTCTATTATATTATTTTTTAATAATATTCATATGTTTTGTGTAAATAATTAGCTTGTTTTCAGAATTTACACTCAACTCTCCTTCTTGGCTTATTATTTTCTAATAATCATCAACAACATTCTTTTTCTCTCTTTTGGTTTCCTGGATACACATAAATACTCTGGTCATATCTGTTCAAATTGAGATTTAGTTGTCATAGGATATTATTTTTATTATTTCTTTTATGAATTTGCTAACTGCTATAATTTTTTATTGTTCGACTAAGCTTTTCGTCATTACTGACATCTTCAGGTCTTAAACAACGTCGTTGTTTAAGACCTGAAGATGTCAGTAATGACGAAAAGCTTAGTCGAACAATAAAAAATTATAGCAGTTAGCAAATTCATAAAAGAAATAGTAAGGATGGCTGCTAATTTAAACAATACGAAGAATATTATTTTTATATAATACATTATTTTACCTTCTACATACAAGTTGCTTTTTAGTTATTACATCGTAATACTTAATAAAATTTACATATTATTTTATCTGAAAAAACTATGAACAATTTTAATATCAAATATTATAGTTATTTGTAATTTGACAAATATTATTGAATAATTTATTATTTACTGAACATAATCATCTAGGCCTATGTTGACTGATTACATTTTTATATTGGAAGACTTATAATCGATCCTGCTTACACTTGTTTTATATTAATTAATTTTTTTAAATATAAACAAACTGTTAATTAACAATTATATTCTAATTACTATAATTCCCTTTAGGGCTTAACTGAATGCACACTTTTAAACCATTGTCTGTGTGATCAATATCTATTAAACTTTAATAACTCAAACAATAATAATAAAGAAAAAACTAAATGTTAATGCCAGTATCTTCTGCTACTATGGATTAGTAATTCATTTCATTAGATAATTGTTTATACTTACTATCCACTCACAGTTATTCTTAATTGACTACCACTGTATCTCACATACTCTTACCAATTAATTACACTTGTCTTATATTACATTTGTAACACATCTTAATTACATTTTACATTTACTTCTAAATTTGTATTGTACTTTATATGACTTTCTAATTGATTCACTCATTATTCATTAAATTTATTATCATTATTTATTTGTTTATGGACTACTCCAAATCTAACTGGGTACTGTCTATATAGTATAGTAATCTGTCATAGTAATGTCTGTTGTAGGACTTTTGGTTTTTAAATAGGTTCACACTTTTATTTATTATTGTTTCTTCCTTCAAATTATTTTGATTTCGATTTGTTTAGATAACTTGTTGTTATTGCTTGCTGATGTCTTCAACAGTTGAAGTGTATGATATTATTGTATGAATATTGCTTGGTGATAAGATTGACATTTATTAAACAAATTCTTCATTATTATAGGCAAATTGAAACCTACTTTTCTTGTCAATACCAATTATTTTCTTCTTTATCTCTGGAGTTTATTTATTTGTATTGGTGGCTTTAACGAATTGTAATTCTTGAGTTTTTCTCTTGGTTCATTGTATATTTATTTATATATTCCATTCTTTTATTAAAATTGATTCCCCCTATATTAATATGGTATTATGAATGAATATCGGCGTTGAGTGGCCCTTTTACGTCCAATTGCTCATCCGAACATTCACATACCTGGTACAGTGCACATTGGCTGCTGCCCATAAAATAATTCTAAAGTGGCGCCTTAGCTTTCTCACTCTATAAATAAAATAATTATAAATCTTATCATTATACACATCATTGGAATCTTTTATCTTCTGAATATTTTTTCTTATTCTACATTGCCTTCCAATAACTCCATTTATTTATTATATTCAGTATTACTGTTGGTATATTTCTTAAGTAGATTTCTTTCTCTTTTATATAACTTCACTTCAGAGTTCAATGATTTATTAGCCTTAATGTCATTCACCTTTGTTATTCAATACCTCTTGTAATATAGTAGGTTTAATTATCCTTCTATTATTCTATCTGTTTTTATAAAGCAACTCTTCTTCAGCAAGTTCATTTTCTAATTAGTTTATTAAATTTCTCTTAGGCTTTTGTCATTAATATTGTGCTCCATTATTATTATTATATTACTATATATATTATTTAAGCTTGATTTAAATAGATGCGGTTATTTCTTTTAGAATTTTGGTGTCGTTACAAAAGACAACTGTATTACAACGGTACACCAGGTTTGTAAAATTGCATTTGGTGAAGAAATTATGTAAATTTAACATACACAAATTGTCATACTCCTAGTGTCTACCTGATCGATTGAACGACGAGGGCGCCCGTTGTCACCTCATCTTTTCAATTTATATATTGACGATGTCATACACAATTGACGGATGAATCTTCTAGAATATTTTATGATCGGTAACTCTGCAGCAGACACGTCGTTATTCGTTGATGACCAGCGCATCCTGTCGAACTCCTGGAAAGCGGCTTGCAGACGGTTGTAAACTCAACGAGTCGATTCTACAGGATTTCGGATTACAGATCTCCACACTGAAGAGCGAGGTGATGGATTTTCTTGGAGCCGATCCCGCACTGTAGACGGTAATGTTCTGGAGCGGGTCATTAATTTTGAATATCGGGGATGCAGTGTATCTTACATTACAAACAATGGTGTGGTGAAGAAGCTGTACAAGTTCAACCGCGTGTGTAGGACCATCAGGAGAACTCTAAAACTCTAACTCTAAAATCAACGAGTAAAGAAAGACGCCTGAAGTTCTACAAGGTGATGGCTCTCCCTACACTTCTATATGGGTCTTAGAATTGGACTTTAACGAAATCCCAGGCCAGTCGTATTGAAGCGGCCGAAATGAGGTTTCTCAGGCACGCGGCAGGCTATAGACTACTCTTCAAAATCGCAAAAGAAATGTCGACGTACGGTTGGAACTGAATATTATGAGTGTACTTGACAGGATTGCACAACATCGGCTACAGTGGTTGAAACATCTTAATCGAATGGGTGGACTGCCTCGTTCCCAAATAACTATGGCACTGTACGTACGGAGAGCCGTGGGGCGTCCGAAGAAGCGTTGGAGTGACCACCTCTAGTCTGTCTGCTTGGGACCGGAACAAACCATTTAATCCTTTATGAAGATTATGATGATGACAAAATAGTTATTAGATCGGTAGTTGTCTATGAATGTCATGTGTGTTTGAAACAGGAACAACCTACTGACCATTTGCGGAAAAAGCGACGGAAACCAATATAAATTCTAAATAAAATGATCCAGACGGATGACCAGACGGTTCTAGAACAACAAGAACGGAGAATGACAGTACATCGAGAAATTGAAGCTAATATATTCGACAGACGCTCACATAAAGTTCCTGAGACTGTAATCCACTGGTCACCTGCAGGGAACAGACCACTAAAGGAATGCGGATCAAAGTGCGCAAAGGCGACACAGGATGCAAAAGAATGAAAAGCAGATCCAGTACGAGGGACAGCGATAACTTGTTGGAAGATGTAGTAAAGGAACTTAGCAAATCGGTTAGTATTAACGGCAGTCAGAGATGCTGAGGAGAAAAAATGAGGCTAAAGCCCACAAAAGGGCTGCCATAAAACTCCATATAGGGGATATGACTGGTACGAGCTCACGTTTTCTTATAAAATATCGGAACTAACGAAGACTCTCATGCGAAGACACTAATAAAAGTTACGATGTATCAGATAATAATGAGTAGCGTTGTTCAAAATCGCACAATGAACAGTTGTTTAAGAGAAGGCAAACAGATACAGACATCAGCATTTTTTAAATCTACTTACGGCCGATATGTTATGTATGTTTCCGGAAGAAACGGACTCTTTCTTCTTGAGTTAAAATATCAGCAAACGCAGCAGGTCATTCAATAGTAAAACTCTGCCTCAATGTACGATAGGTGACCAGTGTTGCGTCGAAACCGCAGCAGTACCAGCGAACTCCACAAGATTTGGCAACTGATATTACGCAGAGATTTCAAGTAAATCGATTAAAACGTTTATCAGAAATATTTGTTTAATGTTCTTGGTTGGTTCACGGCGTCCCACAGCGTTTCGTAATTAGGAAATAATGACAGTTGACACATCTCAACACCTCTTTAGGTTCACTTTCAAAGTAAACCTATATTTTTCTCTTTATCTTCACTTTATTAACAAGCGACGGTTCTGGTGTTCCACGTGATCGTCCCACGCTTCTCCGCCCCCAAAGCGTGTTTATATGTTTTTGGTTTTAGTTGTAATCTAAAAAGCTTCAATTCCTTCCAAACGTGCGTTAAATTGTATTCTATATTGTAGTCGATACTCTCGTTCATGCTACACATTTGTAGGTCTTTCGTATCGGGTTCGAACCGGATAGTTTCTCGTACTCTTTTGTATATTTTTCTCTCTTCCGAGCATTTCCATGTTTTTTGGTTTATTCCAGGACCGAACCTAGGGGGTGATATGGGGGATATATTTCCCCTCCCCAATCCGCAAATGTTGGAGAAAAAATTTTTAAACTGGTTGCATGTTTTTTTAATGTAATTAATTGAAAAAGACTGACAATCATTATATTTTTTTACAAAATTATTTAACATTATTTTGCAGGCTGTAAAATTTATATCCACAACAATTATATACATGCTGGTAACCCTCACTTTCTTACCTTTAGTGTTCTCTTTGAAGAATTTATATTCCACAGAAAGTTATTAGGCTTGCAAGACAAACTGGGAGTCTACCGATAGGCCTAAATGTTTTTAATTTATTTTAATGAAATTAGTGAATTACAGCTATTATTTGCCTATTAGTTTTAATTTTTGGTACGATAGTCGTTATAACATGAGAAAAATAATATTCTAAGAAAACGGTATGTGGTTGAAAAAATCCCCCCCCCTAAATGAAATCCTAGGTTCGCCCCTGGTTTATTCTGTCTCTTGTTTCTCTGTGAAGACCACACATTCCGTACAGCACGGGTAACGATAGTTTGTTCTGAATAGTGATATAGGAATACATTTTTCCCCCTTTGCAGATTTTAATCTGCGTACATCTATTGATTGTTGGTGTACGTAATAGGCTAAAGGTTCTTTACGACAACTCTGTTTTTCGATTTAACATAACGTTTTATTAATCTTTTTTGTTCCTTGCTACTCAACGAGCGTTTACACGCGAGATTGTTTAGCCTTCTCTCATCATTACTACCTTCAGTCGTTTGCTATTCCAAATCGTCGTAATTTAAAAATTAATGTGCACAAATTATAAACAGATTTAAAACCGAACGCAGTGTAATGCGTTTCGCGGTAATACCGTCCGTTGTTGTTATTATTAAGTACCATGGTACGTAGCAACCGCATATCGGTGTGCATCTGTACGACCCTATCTGTAGTCGACGAGAATTGATCTGCTGCTAAGGGGGAAAAAGAGTGACCTAGTGAAAGATACAGACAGACAGTAACGTGTTAGCGAGCGAGGGGGACAACAGGATTGCCGGTGGTATGGGTCTGGTCAACCGCGAACACTGCAACAGGTCCGACAAACGTCACACACACACACACACATTCTTCTTTGGAAGTTTCGGTCGTGAAACTAAATTCGTTTTTAAACAAAGATATCTGTTTAGTTTAAACTCTGCTTTTCACTCCCAACTTCACTTTCATCTGCGGTCCGTACGGCTGTTCACTCAAAACGGGGTGAGCGACTGGCGCGCTTCGTTTCAAAACTAGGAAAGCCGCTGATCTACACTACCTGAAGGCAACTTGTGTATAATAAATAAAATACAGAGAAAATGTAGGTAAATCATAAACTACGTTTTATTATATTCGTGTGCACTATACTGTGACGTGTAAATCACCTCCAAACCGCATCACACACACACACACACACACTTTATATATATAAAATACATTTAATTTCAATAAAAAGTAAAATAAACAGAATTTAGACAAAGATTATAATTTTTTTAATTGATACATGGTCTAATTCCTTCATACCAGAAATCGAAATAGAATTACAATCCATTTAGTGGATCCACTTAAATAACACAATTTAATTTAATAGAATTGGTCCATTACTTTACAAATTTGTTTACACCGTTCCTTATTCAGATCGTCTGACAAATTTTTTATGCTCCCAGTATTATAGGCTGCATTTGCAAGAGTAGCCTACATAGATATTTTTGTATAGCTTATATATCTACTACCACAAAACGTGATTAAATTTAAAGTTTTAAAAAATTCTAGAATTTTAAACGTTTTATTCAAATTTTAAATTTTTTATACTGTTAATTTGACTTGTTCTTTAATACGTTAAGCCATTTATACATTTCTAAAATTTGCACTGAGGCTCAAATTTATCTTTTGTCTGCTTGTAATAAAATCGTTTTTAATTGGGAATGGAATAATTCTCAATAGTCGAATGTGCTGCACGAACATTTATTTTTATTTTTATTGTATTTGTTATTTATTTGTAATTTACTAATAAATAATTTACTACATTTGTTTGTAACTTTTGTAATGGTTTTAGACCGTCGAAATAGATATTAATTTAAAAAATAATAATATCTATTATTACTTGTGAATTGTGTACACGCGCGTACTCTAAAGGAAATGCATTTCGGTAGAAAAGTGTATCCAGTGGGGGATTATCCATAACGCTAGGGTATGCTGCAGCTACGGGCACCAGGGCCTCAGCTATCAGAGGGGGCACCGTCCAGCCCTAAATCACAAAATCTTTTTGAAGATAATAAAAGTGAAAAAAAACATATGTCCTCAATCCAAAATCGTAAAAAAATGTGTGCACACTTCTCGACGATCTCCTAATAGAATTGAAGCACACGAGTTGTCCCACTGCAGAAAGACGTTATTTTGAAATCGTTCGAATGAAGATGATAGATTCCATGCTACTACAGTTTATCCGCTCAAAGTATTAAACTGGATCATTGATTGTAAAATGATTGATGTATTTCCGAATATATGCATTGCTTATCGTCGGGTTTTGACGATTCCAATAGCTAACTGAATCTGAACGATCATTTTCTGTATTAAAACGCATTAAAGACATTTTGACTTCAACTATTGGATATGAAAGACTATCTTCATTAGCAAGGTTAGCAAGGTTGAATATCGAAAGCGATATACTTAAATCGCTCGATTTAGAAGAAATTTTACAAGACTTTGATGACGCAAAATAGACAACAACAACAAAATGGATCGACTGGTATTTTCTAAGCTTAAGTACTACTATGGTCATTGTGATCACTATTTAGCTAAATATTTGTTGTAATTTGAGAGATTAATAAAATATTTGTTATATTTCGTAATTGTGTATGCCAATTATCAGTGTAAATAATGGATAAAATGTTGAATTTTGAATCGGGGGGGGGGGGGGCGTGCTCCAGTCTGATGGGAGCATAGGGCACCATGCGCTTCCCTTGATTTTACGGTGTTACCCTGGAACCCGAGTCCTCTATATTAATAACCAGATGACATACCCACCACTCTACTGACTCCCTGGAATATTTCGTTACCTAGAATATTTAACAATAATACACCGAATTATTAGCGCAAGTCTGTTTCACGTAAAACTGTGCGCGTTCTACGATGCATTATTTACAGCGGTCTGCGCCAGTCAGCGTTAGATATGATAACGGAAGCGAACACACATTCCGAACAATGGTTACCGGCAGTAAATAGATCGGTAACATTGATGCACTCCGCCGCGGCGTTTTGCATATTTACAAGCTTGTCGGATCTGTTGTTCTCCGTAACACCAGGCCAGCTCCTTAGCGTTATGTTTTATACAAAGGTACTGTGTGTTTGTAATAACGTGTAAACGTGAAACAAAGTAGATGAATGCGTGTATGTGTGTGTGTATGTAATATTTTTGTGTCGGGTAGGCATAGCATAATCTGTAACCCCGATGTCTCTATCTCTCTCGCGCGCGGTCGCTGCACGCATTACCATACTATTGTTCCGACCCAAGGACAAAAATCTTTAACAATATACACGTTTCTGTTTTGTTCTGTTCGTGGTTCTAGCAGCTATTTATTCATTTATCTCGGACAGCATTAATTATCCTACACTATCGCGGAGCAGCAAGTGGGGCTCGTAGATAGGTAGTAAGATCTTATTTTATATATACCCTGGAACGAATCGGCAGTTGTAAAACGATACTGTCTCACTTTCCGCAGTACCGTGGGCGGACTGCGAATGACGTATTAAAAAACCAGTTGTATTGGGTAATGGGAAGTTACAGCTGTCTGTCAACCTCTGATGAAAGTGTACTATACAAATACACACAGTGGAACTGGCGAATAACGAGCTCGCTTATAACGAGAACTCGGATGTAACGAGCAAAAGTACGAGATTTGTTTGGTTTTGTCTCTTAGTAATGACAATTAAACTCTCTTTTAACGAGTAGGAACGCATTAGAGACTTGGTTATAACGAGCATTTTATCGCAGGCTTGTTCATGGGTTAAGGTCTAAAAACACTTCGTTACAATACAGTATTTTTAACATTCGTTTAAAATCATTAACTCAATTTAGTGAAACTAATAATGTAAGTGATGAATTTGTGGAATACTTAAATAAATTATAAAATTGTTTTGGTATCTAAAGATACAAAATTACTAAACAAAGAAAAATAGATGAACTTTTTAAAGTTAATTAAGTTCTGTGTGAGAAATATTATTTTGACGATTCCATTTAGAACGATGAACAAAAAGACAAATAAATTACAGTGAATTTTCTTGCAATTTAAAAATAAATATTGTACATGTAGCAAGGAAAGTTTTGCGTTTTTTGCCAGATAGCCGGCTGATTTTTGGTAAGTTTTTCCTATACAGTTACTTTTAATATATTTCGCGAATGCACTATACGCTAATATTCACCAAAGAATGTTAGCGTCAAAAAAATGTTTAACGTCTAAATTTCACTTTTAAGCGTAGAATGTAAAACACGTCAAGATTTTATTGTGCAAATCCTCTTGTATTTTTTTTGTTTATTTGATGTGTGTTCGATAATCACGGTACACAAATGTAGGCTTGCGAGTCGACAACTCGGATGTAGTGAGCACCCGGTTTTAACGAGCACATTTGGGCGGTCCCTTGAATCTCGCTACAAGCAAGTTCCACTGTATTTTAAAATCCTTAGGTCACACGGTGTCTAACTTTGGTGTTTCACAAAAAAAGGGCGATGTTAATATTACGCCGTTTTTAAAGTAATGTTAAGTGTGTTTGTTTCACGATTTACTGTGAAAACGAAAGCAAAATTTTAAATAACTTTTATTTAAAAAAACACTGTTCAATTAAATTAGTTTAAACTGCATCTAGCGAGACAATTTAAGCCACTGGAAGGTCCTACTGTCTTGAAAAACACGCCCAGTGCTGTAAGTTAAATATGTGCAAAACAAAACTAATTATGTTTAATAATCATTCTGTTATAACTGCAGTAAACAAACAAATTGCAACCCCACTGTACATGGATGGAGATTTTTAAATGAAATAATGTCACGTATACGTCAGAGACATAGGCCATAAGAACAAAAAAAAGGACTTGTTTGCTTTATCCAGCTGCGTAGAGTAGGCTATAGTTATGCTGATGAAACAGTCTTCACAAAAGAAATAAAAATCATACAATGTAGAGTCTTTAATACTGTAAGACCGAAAGAATCTTTTATTGTAGTTTAAAAAATAGCCCCTGAACAAAATGGATGTAGGGTGCCAATAATTTAAATGATCATGGTTTTGAAAAATTTATTATTAATTTGGCAGACTCAAATGATTGTGAATTTCCCGGAAATGACGATCATTTTTCTGACTTATTGATGTGGTTGCGGCGAAGTATGGAAAATCTTAAGTGGAGAGAGCAAACCACAAAGAAAGTATTGGTTGTGGTTACTCCTCAAATACAAGAAAGTATGGTTCTCCTGTATTGAGGAGAATAAATGACAAGATCAAACTGACTGAGACTGTTACGAAGAGGAAAGCAAACTAGGTTTGTCACATCCTGAGGAGTGACTGTTTATAGAAATTACTAATAGAAGAAATGATTGCAGGAAAGAGAGGAATAGGATCTGATGATCAGGCGAAATTATTGTGATCTGAAAGATGTAGGGGCGAACAGTTTAGCTGAACTCTGTCTTCGGCAGAATTACCATTCCGTTAACAAGACCAGAATTTAGTTGTTAGTGCCCAGTGAGTCTCCACTTTCAGATCCGTGTCTGTACTGCGATGCACCAGTGACAAACCACGCGCAATACCGCGGCAATAATGTAGGCCTAATGTAAAACAAGGTATCATGAAACACATGCAAACATCTTATAATGGCTTTGGTGTGGGAACGTCGAGATGGTGGATCATTCGGAAGAGAGACAGGGAACAGGCAGAGGCTTCTCAGAGAAATGGTGCTGAAGGACATTGCAAAGGATTTCATGGAGGGATAAGGTGACGAAGTATTTAAGTGGATAGCTGACAAAAGAAAGGGGAACCTCGTCGAAGGTAATACCACTGGCAGACGCACCAATATCATTATGGTATTAGGTAGAAAGAGCGGTGGATGGAAGAGGTTCCAATTGCAATTGTTTTCTACAATTTCGTCACCTAAATTTCCATACTGTGATATATCTCTGTGTCTAACTAAGTTATTTAAACTTTTTCACTTCTCAAAAATTTCCTTCCAGTTCTATTATGTGTTGTTTTTATTTTTTGCTAATGACGTCGTTTGTATTTTATCCTGACTGATACACACGGTAATGTTGTATTTACGTTTATATATTCACAAAAACGGAGGTAATTAATTAGGCTGCACTAGCTAATATTACTATTCTATTAGATGGAAAATTGTCAGAGAAAATGCTACGCGAAGGCGGGGTACGAGGCCCTTAGATCACGTGGTTGCAGAAATAGGTTTGAAAGAATATAGACATATAAATGAAATTATTTCAATTTACAGAAGACAATGGTGGGATCATCTGCAAAGGATGACAAATGATCGATTGACGAAAGCGGCACTGAGCCACTGGTAGAAGAGACGTAGGTCGTCCGAGGATGAGATGGGTGCCGAAACAGGTTTATATAACTTAATCCTTGAAGAAGAAGAAGAAGAAGAAGAAGAAGAAGAAGAAGAAGAAGAAGAAGAAGAAGAAGAAGAAGAAGAAGAAGAAGAAGAAGAAGAAGAAGAAGAAGAAGAAGAAGATAGACATTTTGATTAGAGAAAAAGTGAACAGAACGGCCTGGCTTCTTCGGAATACGGACATCCGCCAACCTCCTGATCAGGATGCAAGAAAGAGTACGTTACAGGATACCTAAAGGTACTAACTATAAAGTAAAAATTAGAACAGGTTTGCTAAAAAGAACTCACAAACACACAAAAACTGTTGGTTAGAATTCTAATAGTACTGACAATAAGAACGAAGATAAGAAGCCAAAGGACATCGATGTGTGTAAGGTGTGTGCTAAAGAAGGTTTCGAAAAATTTCCTTGATTATCGTATATGTACCAATATCCGCAAAAGGGACGAAATGGTATGACGCTCGATCCGCTAGGTAAACAAACAATCGTCATCGAATTACGTAGGCCTATACGCCTAGACGTCATCAAAGCGAAAATTGTTAAATAATTACGCCATTTCCCGTAACCATGGGAACACGAATTCAAACGTAAACTAAGCTTAAATAAATTACTACGATTAAGAGTTTCTTTACGCAATAGTTGGTTAAAAAACTTTTTTCAGGCGCCCTGCCTAATGTAATTTGTATACATTACCGTGTACACACAAAGCTGGTCGGCCGGAATGACTGGAAAGAATGGCCGCTGGTAGATTAAGTTGATTTAATCGGGCGTTAGACGACTTTGAGCTACTGTGAGCCACAGTGACTCAGCGAGCGGCTCTCACCGGTAATGATAATTTTATACTAATGCGACTAATACACGTTAACGTGGAAGCCGCTACGACGACGACGGAGACGAGACCGGGCCGGACCACTTGATGAACCTGTGAGAAACTCCTCTTCTCTCGCTCGCTCCCTCTCCTTCTCTCTCTCTCTCTCTTTGTATACACTCGTTATTTGATTTTAATTACATAATAAACACTGCATTAGTAGGCCGCGCGCACCCTTAATTAAAGACAAAATTTTTAACGTAAATATTGCTTTAGAAAAGCTTAAAGGTCTAAATTAAAGCAGACGAGAAATGGTTGGCGCCAGACGAAGGATGAAAATTATACTACTTACAATCGATGCGTGGTACACCATGACGATAATGTTCGCCAAAATGGAGCGACGAGTCTTAGTAATATAAATCATAAGACGATGTAAAGATCCGATAGCTTGAGAAGTTCGGTGACAAACTTACCAACAAGCGCAAATAAATTTCACATATATATTTATTTTATTTTATATATATACACTATAAAATATAAATATTTATTTATATATTTATTTTAAATATAAATATAAATCAATTTTATGTCTGATAATGAAAGCTGAACACTGCCAAACCACTGTAATTCACAAAATAATAAAAATATATTCTTGTAAAAAGTTTTGTTGTTAATAATATATATATATATATATATATATATATATATATATATATATATATATGTTATAATAAGTATACACATTATTGTAAAAAGTATATTCCTTTTTTTTACGAAATGTAACTAACAATAAGCCTCTATCTAATAGTGCGCTAAAAACTTTGTTTTTGTATTACAAGAACGTTTTACGTTCATCCATTCATTACACCAACGGAATCTTTTTAGTTTATCTTGTTTCTTTTTCCACCTGTGCCTTACGACGTTGGGTCCTAGGTCAAGTTTCTTTTTTTAATCTCCTTCCTGTTTCATGCCAATTGCCTTACTTTCCCTTTTTCTTAGTAATCTCTTGGATACTGTCGATCCTCAGGATTCGAAGTCGATCTTTACTTTTCGTTCTGTTGTGTAGCATCCATTATTCCTTCTTAATTATATTAAAACTAATAAAAGGTGTTCACTAAAGCGTTTATACCTATAAACGTGTTTTTAGGAAACCGCAAATTTGTAGACAGATATTAAAGATTTAAGTCATAGAATTTGTATGTAAAAGTAATAATGAATATAATTCGTTTGTTTATTCATGTAACATATGGTTATCATATTTTTAATTCTATACTTCCGGGAGAGACTTATTTTTTGTTATATCTTCAATAAAGATAATCTCTACAACACTGTTCATTTTTAATTTTCGATTCTTACCAATCTCATTTCTTTCTGTTACAACAATGTTAAGCAGTAAGTACTTTTACAAATTCCTGAAGTATTACGGTTGCCCTATGAATATTTTGTTTCATTTGTTTACTGACATTGTGTATTGTTTAAACGTTACTATTTATGCACTAGATAATAATTTTATTTTATAGGATATTTTTTAACAATTTCATATCGTTAAACGTTTACTTAAAGTTATTGTTGACATTTTCATTAGACTGTTGGTTATAATTTTTATTATGGTCGTCGAAGAATTGAAGTTTTTCCATCTGTTTCTGTTTTTCCAAAGGTGTTTTAATTATTTTTTCTGGAAAAGTAGCGATAACAATGACAATTTTTTATAATTAGCAATTTTTTGAACAGGATAAAAATACCAATTTGCGGCGATGAAATGTATATTAAAAAACTAAAAATAAAGAACGGTTTTTGTTCGGAACATAGCGATGTTTGAGAAATTGACGATTACTAGATTACGTTCCACACTTAATATTTACTTTTCCGATTAAATATTTAATATTAATTTAAGTTTTTATTTTTAATTTTCTATTGGAGAACCTGTTTCTTTCTAGGCATAGACTTATAAAACTATATACAGTAATAAAATAATTAAAATAAATAAAATAATTTTGTTACCTCTCAGATGTGTTATGAGTATTTATACTCATAACACATCTGAGAGGTAACAAAATTATTTTATTAATAAAGCTGTGCTAGTGGTTATAATCACAAACAGAATTAACACTGTTGCACACCGCTATAGAAAAATTATTGCGATTGTCGCTTTCAAGCTTCACAGCTCATCATCAGATCGGAAATCTACATCACATATCCGATCTGATGATGAGCTGTGAAGTTTGAAAGCGCTGATCGGAATAATTTTTCTATTAGTGTGCAACAGTGTTAATTCTGTTTAAAACTGTTTTCGTTTTGTGGGTGTACTGTATATCGAAAATAACAGAAAAATTATATGACTAATCTCAGTTGGACCGTTCTTTTGCGAAACATTCTGGTATTACTGCTGCGCTCACAGAAACAAACAAAATAATGACGATTTCAAAAAAATAAAAGTAATAATAACAACAATACGAGCGACCACCGTTTATAGTTTCAGTTGGCCATGGCGGCAATAAATATGCGCACTTCTATAAATGAATTCACTTATAAACATTAAAAGGGATCTCGACGCGAAAGTCTGCTGCAAGTAGTCGGGAATAGAAGGGTGTCTTTTGACAAGCGTATTACAAGACAAATAGCCTAGTTTTATTGGGTCATATAAATAATGGCGCACGTATGCAAGGGTCTCTCTCTCTCAACGTGTTCTTTTATGTCCTCTGCTGCTATAATACAAAACTGCAATTATGTTTGTATTGAGTACTGTGTATTAAATTGTACTACTTCTACGGCGCTTCTACTTCTCTGCAGCGCTGGAACTGATGCCACCTATAATGTAGAATCGTACCAATCACAGTAATCGGTACCTCTTATATGCATTTAAAAACGTGCATACTAAATTCTCTGCCACTGAATGTTCGTAAGCCAGACGTTATACAGTAATCACTATTAAAATAATTTGTTTTTAATCCATTACATTTTTACGATAGTTTCCGTAATTTACAATAAACACAGTGTAGTTATCCTTTATTCCCAACGGACCTCATGATGCTGAGATTCTGACAGCGTTTTATGTATAACCATTTCCCAAGCTGTCCCTTTGTTACGTTGTCTTCGCGAAAAGTCCTCTCGGTCACGTCTAACTTCAAACTCTTTCCCGATGTATTATGTTTCTGTCATCCCAGTATTTTATAGTACCGATGGAGACGTTCAACTGATACATATATTTTTTTTTTTATTTAGCTAACGATTCCAATTCCAGTATTCCTCAGACACTTCAGTTTCTTCTCGTTCTTCTTAGGCTTTCATGGACGGCGTCAGTACTATGAAACGATTGGATGCCAGGCTACCAGGCCGTGGTCTCATGTTTGAATAGACCAAACGTTTCGGCCTCACCAGCGGAGGCCATCTTCAGTGGTAAAGGGTACTAGCAGATGGTAGCCGTAAACACCTCGGTACAGAGGCAAACCATGTTTTCACTGGTAGAAGGGCCTCTTACACAACTTCTCACTGTGATTGTGTCGCAGTATTAACTATATAGGCCTATATATAGTTTATATAAATACATTCTTACATCGTGCTGCAATGGGAATTTATATAAGGTACCCTTCTATGAGTGAAAACATGGTTTCCCTTTGTACTGAGGTGTTTACGGCGAAGATCTAGTACTGGTAGGCTACTCTCTACCACTGAAGATGGCCTCCGCTGATGAGGCCGAAGCGTTTGGTCTATTCAAACGTTAGACCACGGCCTAATAGCCCGGCATTCAATCGTTCCAATAATATTCATCTTACTTGTTCTATTTCTGATGTGGTTATTTGCTGGGCCTACTTCTAATATTCGTGTTGAGGATCTGATTTCTAATGCGTCAAGCTATAT
The DNA here is from genome assembly GCA_034769895.1 of Magicicada septendecula. Taxonomy (NCBI): domain Eukaryota; kingdom Metazoa; phylum Arthropoda; class Insecta; order Hemiptera; family Cicadidae; genus Magicicada; species Magicicada septendecula. The sequence goes on from CM068368.1 coordinate 95,493,575, forward strand.
ATTCACCCTGTGTTGCCCAATTTCTGCTTCATATAATGATGTCATTGTAAAGATGAGTTTTACAAGTACAATAAGCGTCAGCAACAAAATGTTTATACACGAATATTTAGAAAATTATTAAACAAAATCTAAGACGAAAATTAGTACAAGATGTTAAGTAGCTTTTCGGAGGAAGAAAATGTCAACTTTTCTTGGCCAAAAAACAGAATACACAGGACTACGCGTTTTAAAATTATGATGTAAAAAAGTAACTAGATTTTGTTTTAGAAGTCACGTATAAGGCTTAAAGACAGTTATGTGGAAATGACAATTAATGATATTTGACAGGTAACGAAGCAAAGTATAAAAGAGAAAACGTGTTACTTTGGTAACTAAGAATCATATCGATTGTAACTTAGTTATAACTTGTAACTAGTATCGATGCCTAGTACTAGATTGTAAAAGATTCATGTTTTACCCATATTAGTTTATAGTGTAATTTTATACACTTTACAATACGTTCTAATGTAACTAGTTGTTTTTTGCAGGCGTGATACTGTACTTATAAACATAACTGTTGTCTAATGTAATTGCTTCATTATAAACACTCGACAACATACTTTTTATAAGAACGGTTTTGTAAACGTTTATCTTTTGCCAACAGAGGCTTACGGCCTACCTATAGAGAACTAACTAAAGGTGCAGCACAATTTCTTGTGACGTACGTTAGGTAATTACAAGAGAATACTTGTTACAGTAAATTACTACTTTTACAATTATCAACTCACCATATGTGCGCGCAAAACCGTCTCCAATACCTTTTGCGATCCGTCCCTTTGCGACCTCGTCACCATTATGTTTCAACGATCACAGTAATTGATTTCTCTTCGGTCCCGAATCACTTGTAAACGAGAACTAATTAATTGTGAATACAGAAAACGATTTGAATTAATTACAACTCCAGTCCTTGGTGTGACCGAGAAGTGGTCGTTATTAACTATACTTGTCGGGTTTCACCCGTCAACTGTGAAGCTTAAAAAGAAGCGCCATCGTCAGAGTTGCGAAAAAAAATCGTTGACGATCGCCACTTGTGTTGAACTCCGTGGTTGAAGTAACACTGCCAAAAATAAAGTGACGTATTATCAGGGTGAAATCGATTACTATCACTGGTATCGGCGTCGTTAATCTTTTCAGTTTTATTTTCACAATTATTTGTCGAAACCCGAAACCAGCCGTGGATAATATTTTATACATCGCCCCCTCCCCCTCCAGAAAAATATCGTATGGAGAACCATACATACGTCCATGTTCTAAGATTTATATATAAAATCGTTTTCGAAATTAAATGTTTCCATAGAAACTACTTTTTCTTCAGAAGTACTGTGGTCACTAACGTATACCATCTCACGTTAGCGTACTCGTTTTCACTGATGATAGCAGTCGATAGCACTGCCGAAACGTATGGTTTTTGCAGAAAACATTGGACCACGGCCAAACAGCCCGGGAAGGAATTTTAACAATAAACTACTTCTTTGTTGGCGCTAACGTAGTACATATATAAAAAAATTACCCCCTTCCCATTCAACTACTCTTTTCATTTATAGATATTTCATCTACCTTTATACAGTGGATTATTATGACGTTCTTTTCAGGATACTTTATTTATCAAAATTAAGTATGGTACTTTACTCTTGCTAAAACGTAAAACGTTGCAGGTAAACTATCCCTTCCCCTTAACCGATCTTCACCAAAATCAATAGGCCTTGAGTCCTCTATAAGTCAGGCACATATGCAAAAATTATTTGATTCTGTTCGAATTTACGGCAGTTATCGTTCGCTATAGAAGAAAATTCTACACACAGACACACACAGAGACACTTTACGGAAAATAACTTTTCTTCATGTTTTGAGGGTAGTACAATCAGAATCAGCCCTTATCTCGAATGGGAATTTTTCGCCATCACCATACTTCCATTTCCTTATGGAACATGGAAGTAAAAAATCATAAAAATATTAACAATACAAAATTACAAAAACATTACAGTAACACTACAGTTATATAGTGTATCTGTTACAACGTGAAATAATTTGGGTTTCACTTTCGAGGATACTTTTCGCTGTTCTGTGACAGTGGGTTCAATATTTTTCTACCGTGTATTTGTACGCTTTGCAGTGTCTTCGAATGACACGATTACAGCTACGCATTTTATCTATGGATAGTTATTAGAATTTTAAATCTGCATTCTTTGCGATTCTCTTTCAAATTCATTCAAGGACGAGTAATCTCTATTTTTCAAGTGTTAATGCAGAAAGAACACTATCACTACAAACTTATAATGTGTCTGTCGACAATTCTCTACAGACTTTCTGTACTTAACTAAAAAGTAAATAGGCTACCGATTGTTCGGCGATAATATCCAGTTCCTGTTACTGTATTTAAAAATTCCGTTTCAAAACACGACGAAAATAATAAATCTACTAGAAATATGTAAAAATATATTCACAATTATATCATAATTTTATTTAATTGGAAATAATTAATGTTATTACTAATTGATTTTATACTTTTACGCTGTTGGAATTGGGAACAGATAACCGGACGTTCACGAGTTCCTCGAACAACGAATGTCCTGGTGAACAACGAATTCCTTTCTCTCGCTAAAGCTAACGATTTGGTAGATGCTAATTTCTCAATCAAAGGAAGGCTAATCAATTGATAGGCCTTTATTCGACTGAAATGAGAGTAACAGGATCTGTAACGGATAACACTTCGGAGTTATCTTTAAGATTTTTAATGTGGAATTTTTAACGATATACACAGAGGCGGCTCGTCCATAAGGTTCAGTGGTTCACTGAACCCCCTGAATAATTTAAATGTGTTTAAGGATTTGTTGAAATAATGGTTTCATATTTAAATAACAAGATTTGCGAGAGTAATGGATTCGCGGAATTGGCGAATTGTTCGCTACTATTCCTTGAGTTGCAAAACAGCTTTCAGGACCTCCTAGACTGCGTAGACAGCTTTGGAGAGGGAAATCAGTATACGAAAAATTACATTCAACAGTCGCTAATCCCGAGTGTTAGCGACAGACACGAATAGTTCCGGCGAGGGCCTCACCGCAACGACCGGGAATTTTAACATTTTCATAATACCGCCATTCGCCATTATTACGATTTTTACCACATGATTTATCCGTTTACCTTCAGTTTTGTGTCAGATTTCTCTATTTCATTTAGAATGCAATTAAAATGTGTGTAGTAAAGTCTTAAAATCAAATGGAGTAGTGAGGTAATTGTATTCCGAAAATAAAGTGTGTTCAATGTAGTCATTAAATAATTATCGTAACGTTAAGCTGACCGAAGCGTGTATAACCTTCAAAGTGTTTGCTGGTTTTTTTATGTGTTAAGTGTTCAGGTATTACTTATTTTTGTGTTCATTTCATTGAATAGTGTTCAATTTATTTTAAAAACAAATTTTTCTTCTCTCTCTATTAAAGGTAAATGCAAAATTAAGGAACTCGGTAGGCCGCTTCCCGTTTTAAATATTAAACAGAAATATTGAACTATCCTTTTATTTTAACTACATATTTTTAGAATAATTCACAAATGGCATAAACACAACTTAATATTAGGCCTACTAAAAGTTGTCAATAGTTAAGGCTTCATGTTGCGACCCACCCCGTGTGTTATTTGGAATAGGATAATTGGTCTTATCTTAGTAGAAACATTCAGACATTGAAACCCCAACTGTCAGAACCACGAGCCGCCACTGGTTATACAAGATAAACATGTAGGACCTATTTACACCGTTTGTACGTTTGTGTACTTATTTGACTATAAATGTACAGTTGTAAGGTGAATAAATTCCGAGAGTAAATGCGTGGACAAAAACTTTGAATAAACAGATATAATTTAAAAAAAAAATACAATATTGCCTAATCAGAACGTAACTTTAAGTAAAACCAAATCTATGATCCGTGTGACCCCTAGCGACAAAAAATTCTACTATACCCTCCGTTTAAAGTAAATACGAGATTACACACATTTTCTTATGCACACGCAGCAGTTCAGAAACCACATCGCACGCACGCATACATGTCATCTGTGTTTACCGCGCGCGCAATCAAGCGCGCACGAGACTTTTTTTATCATCGCAATAATCAACGGCGCATATAACATTATTTCTGAAAAATGCAAAATAACCCCTGTAGGGCACGAAGGTATAAACGGTTGTCTACCGCTCCAGGGGGGAGGTGCATTTGAATATCTCACCCCTATGCAAAGTTCATAAGGTTAGTGAGATGCCCGGCAGATTGCTCCAGTCATCGGTTATTAATGCCGGCGTCATCTAGTGGTAATTTTTGTCGGGTCAAAGTGATTAAAGAGTTACTTCCTACATATAAAAGTCTCGTAGCCACCTCTTATTATTAAGTACTCATCAGCTGTTGTTGTAGTATTATTATTACAGGCTTGTTGCGTAACTTTTTACAAGTTGCGTAATTGCAGAATACGTCTTCCTTTATTAAGTTAAATGTTAATTTTATCTTTATATTATTACTATATTCTTTAGAGATTTCTCAAACGACGTGGTCGCGTAGTAGTTAACACTCGGAGAAAACGTATTTATAATCCGACGTAACCGTAGATTTTCAGTAAATTTCGTTTGACATTTTAACAATACGGCAGACACAACGCGAGGTGATTTGAAAGCATGTAATTGTATTGTAGGTATCTATCGACACTATACGCATATAAAACAGTGTACCACTTTAATTTGCGCGAACGCCTGTAACAATGCAAACAAATTAAGTGCTCAGCGAGGACAAAAATGTCACTCGTTTGCTGCAGTCTTTAGAAAACTTTTCATTTAATTCTCGTGTAGGTAAATCCGGGTTTACAGAGTTGCACGCCTTCCGTTATCCAACTGCCGCCGACTTGGACACCCATAACGCCTTCATGTTCTGCGTACATTCCTATCCTCCTTACGGAATCATTACTTAGTCGTTCTATCGCCTTACCCTTTGCTCTATCCGTCGTCGCCGTCATCCCTTACGGCTCAGGCTAGTAGCCTGTTCCAGGCTCAATGGAAGTCATCCAACCATAATGGAGATGGATGGACCATTAAGAAGATAGAAATGCTTTTGTTTTCTTTTAAATTGGACGACAACCAAGAAACAAGAAAGTAAAATACAGGCCTTGGAAATGAGGTTCTTAAGAGAAATTAAATGTTGTTCTAAACTTCATCGTATAAAGAATAAGATTATAAGAGAAGAATTTTCAACTTGAATGAAAGATTAAAAGATTATATAAAGAACGATGGAAAGAACATTTAGAAAGAATGTGTCAGATTCGAGACTGGTCAAACAAGTCTGGAAATACAAACCTATAGGGTACAGGTGTTTTGGTAGACGCAGAAAGAGATGACTGAAGGATCTTTGAAGGCGGAACGGGCAACACCTTGCCTATGCCGTGACATGAAGAAGATGACGTTGATGATTGATTGGGTAGACCGAGAGTTATGGATAGAAAGAACAACTAATAAGAAGAAGAACGGAAGGAGGAGGAGGAGAAGGAGAAGGAAGAGACGAAAAGAAGAAGTCATGCAGAGGGAGGAAGAGAAGAAGAAGGAGGAGGGAAGAAGAAGAAGAAAAACGTATCCACTCATTGACACTCACTGGTAGCCTTACTGAGTTAACGTAGGTTTATACATGATGCAATAGATAGCCTAATAACTATCAAAAATGTAAATATTGTCGGCTTTGTATTATTATTATTATTAATATTACTATACTGTCGTCTTTGTATTGTTATTTTTGTAGAAAGTTGTAATTTTATGTTGTAAGGAGGGCTATACTAATTGTTCATAATACTGACCGAAATGTTTCTTTATATATCTCCCAGAATAGGGGACAATGAAGATCCCATGAGTAATCCTTTTGTCTGTATATAAAACTTATTAAATCTAAAATAGCTTTGATTTAGACATTCTTTTACTACTTTAACAGATTGTTTTTATACTTGTAATCTCCCATACTATTATCGTTTATTAGTTTAATAACTTTACTCACTGTAATATTAGTGTACATGTCTTTAATGTCCAACGATATCAGCTTTGTATTTTCATTTATTTTAATATTTTCTAGTTTTTCAATCAGTTTTACATTATTTTCTACATTATATTTTATCCCAACTTCATATTTCTCTTTCAATATTCTGCTGACTTCTTTTGACAATTTATAAACAGGTAGGTACATTTGCAATCTGATGATGACCTGTGAAGCTTGAAAGCGCTAATCGAAATAATTTTTCTATAGTGGTGTGCAACAGTGTTAATTCTGTTTGAAATGTTTTTGGCTGCAAACAAGTTACGAAACACTAACTGACGGAACTCGGTACCGTTTTTATTACGGCAGTGAATTACAAACCAGGAAAAAAGTAACGAAACGTACAGCATTAATTGCAAATCGGGAGGGTTCAGCGTAAACTTTGCTGTCCAAGTATCGTACATACAAAAAAAAAAGATATTTTCTCAACGTTTTCCCTGTTGGAAAATGAATGATCTGAATACAAATCACACGCCGTTCTGCTTCATCGTGTTAAATAAAATTAACGAAAAATACTTGGCAAGTTTTAATAAATGACTGGCTGTAGAAGCAGCAGCGGTAGCAGGAATTTAGTTTCGGCTGAGTGAACGCAAGCGGGCCGGAATTACAAACGAGCCAAGAAGACGCATTTCTCTCCTACACGAATATAATCAATCGGCGAATCAACGATTGTAGACATTAGAAAGAAAACGAAGTGTAATCATAAGTTGGAGGATTCATTTATTACTACTATACGAAAAAAGAAAAAGAAAATAAGGGCTAACGAACTTAAGTTGGCGGCCATCACCAGCGGAATTCATCAAAGAGGGATTGCAGTACTATACTACGGGTTGTGCGAAGAAGGGGGGCGAAGTTGAAAGAGATGGAAAATAATCAATAATTTTCGATATAAGAAGGGAAGGGAGGAGTATATTATTGTTGGCATGGACTGATGACAAAAGCGTATCTAGTGGATTAACAAGGGATGGGAACAAGCCACTGTTTCAGGGTGAAAATACTCAAAACTAGAGCTTAACCACCCTCTCGCTTTCTCTCTTCGTTAGTTACCCTCTTCACCACCGTGTGGATATTAGTAAATTGATATCGGCGATTGCACAGATTGTGGTTAATTTTAACGCGAACTTAAGCCGTTAAGAACTTGTCAACAAAACCTGTAACAAGCGAGCTCGATGAATTAAATTATTGAACTTGTAATGTTGGCCTAAAACTTAATTTTTTAACTATTTAAAACATGTTAAACTAACTGTTATTAACAGTTAAGGCAAAAAAATAAGATTTTACATATGGGTAATATTTTAATATGTGGTTTTGCACATTCTGAAGAAAAGAGTAAAGAAAAGGTTCAAGAGGAGAGACGACTAATAAATTAAAAAGAAGCAAAGAAAGCATTCTGTGTTTTAATGTTTATAAATTTATTCCAGTCGACAGTACATCGAGGTGTATACCGAAAATGTGTGAGAATAAAATGTACAATTTAAGTAAAATTTAAAAATAGTTATGAAAAACCGGAACCAGACAATGTATTCCTGTTGTACTTACTGATGATAACCAACATTAGTCCGCTTGTATTCGGGACTGACTGCAGTATAAAGTACTTGGCCTCGGGGAACTATCTTTTAGTGGGTAAGCTGGGAGAACTCGTGACCACTGAACAACATATTCCAACATGACTGACTCTGTAGCTCTTACCATACACAACCTTACTCTTATAGGCCTATTACTTTTTGCTGATGTGCGCATTTTGTTATTAACTCTTCAAGAATGATAGGCAGCAATTAATATTAAATGAATCACATAATAATAATTGAGAAAGTGCACTGCTTAAGAAGCACAAACTTTTTAAAAATGTCAATAATTTTACTAGCGTATGTATGTGTCTATAAATGATAAGGTATTCATCAAAACATCCAGCTATTCGTTGGCAGGTGCACATAAAAACGGTTGTGTAAAATTATACAAGCCCTTCCGGAAAAGAAATCTTGATGGAAGGTTCATTGTTTTACAATGATGATGTTTGGTAGAAATCAAACATTTAATCTATTAAAGCTGCAAGCCTACCGGTAATTACACCGATACGGACTTATGTCATTCAAATTTTAGCTTTCCGTAGCACGGAGTGTAATATGATGACTCGAAAATAAAACGTTCAGAATAAAAGAACACGTACAGTGGTACGTTCCCTGTACAGTAATTAAACAAGATTTCAAAATTCCATCCATCAGAGACGAAACTAAGAAACATCATACAACATTCTCTGCAAAGACTGACTAATTATCTTAATTAATGAAATTTAATTAACCTACTAAACACAGGCCTAAAAAGTATTGAACACAGACGATGTAGTCATATGATTAAGACTCAAGTCAGTTGATCTAAATAATAGATTTTTAAGTATCTCATGAACTGTAGAAATACAGGCCTAGGTCTTGTCTGCTAAATCCATGCTAATATTCTAGTTTTTCAAAGAGTAAGCTAGAATAGAAAAGAAAGACTAGGCTACCATACTGGATCACTATCTACAAGTTCTTCAATTTTGTTGTTGAAAGTTTTGTAGGTTATATTGTTCTATTGTATGTTCGTATTTAGTAACAGAACAGATAGGTACTGATCTCGTTCGTAAGCTTTCATGGTTCATTGATAGTAACACTTTTTCGGCGTAATTTTCTTTAAAACGTATGTAAAACATACGTTTTACCGTTACAACATGATCCACATTGTACAATAATTTTTAATTTTGGGTCTCTAATATTACTTGAGTAAACTTTCCGGTCATTTCGATTTCAAGTTCTTGCAATGAATAAAAGGTCTGGTCTTTTATTACTATCATCACTTCCAATGTCAGTAGACATGGTTGAGCTTTATATGTCTATGTTGGAGGTCTATCATTCATGGCTGAGATGGCAGTGGAGGTGACTGCAGTACGGATTGTGTTAATAGTAGAGATGTTGTTGCTACATGAAGGTAACTGAATACTGTCATGTCAACCAATACTGATCATGTTTCTTTAAACGCGAAACATACGTTTTACCCATACGACGATGAGGCGTGCACGAAATCTTAGCCATAATCTCAGTGGAGGAGCCACCACTCCATGACTCGTCGTATTCTGGGCGAAACTTTTGGTTTAAAGAAAGGTAAAACGATGTGGTTGAATGAAAACAGTCATGTTAATTCTCATAGTTATAGGCCGGCTTCCAACGTTATACACCCATTACATCATAAACGATGCGATCCATGAAAATTAACAATTTACTTGACAATTGTGATAAATCAGTAGGAACAGAATGACCTGTTTGTGACCGAGAAAACTAAGACAGGTGCGAACACGACCATATTTAAGCGAGTGGAAATACTAAATTTGCCGTTTTTCGTAAAAGCGCGCGGACACGAAAAACCGCACCATACACACAAAAACAGGTAGGCGTAGGAGACAAACGACGACAACAACAACAACAACAACAACGAGATTCGCGTCGAACAAACAGAAGTTATGCATTGTTTGCTTGAATAATAACTGGAATGGAAAGAAAACCGTAAAATTGTCCTCACACAATCGATTTCTAGTCTTTCACTAATGCTGAAATTACGAATATATTTAATATTTATAAGGTGACAGAGGAGAGATTGTGCAAACAAATTGTGCTGGGCGACCACTTACGTAAACGTCGCGTTTGAATGTGCAACGTGGATTGTGCCTGCGAGCACAAAGACGTACATGAACGAACACATGCCAAATCGAATTGCAGACATTAGACCTACTAACTGCGATGCTACAGTTTAGTGCCCTGCTGCCATACACAATGCGTACGGCCAATTTCCTTTCATTATAACGACTAGAGAATACATAAATACAGTCGGATTTCACTATTCTGAATTGTCTGAAAATCACTCGTCTTTACCAATAATCCAAAACAGACTTTAAAGTATAATCTACTAGGCCTATAATTATAAAAAAATTATTGCCCTCTTAAATCATTGGCATAGATTTAATGGATATTTTAGGGCTTACTATAATATAATAATGAAAGCAAGGGAAGTACTTCGTTTGGTGAATGTCCTGTTTCAGTTGTGTGTCTGATTTCCGTATCGTTTAATATTCTGTGTACATAATAGTGTATCGTAAACTATTAATTTGGCGTATTAATACTTTTTCAGTAATCATAAAACCTCGATAATCCGACACGGCGGGCCATCTAACGTTACGGATTAGAGGGATTTGATTGAACGGGTTTTCTTTTCTTGGAAAAAATACGATACGTGTCTGACACGAAATAAAAATGTATGTAACACTTAACTTATATATTCGGTTGTACGATGAAGCTAGAGCTGGGCTGACATACGTGTGGTATTTTGGTTTCATGTTCAGTACAGAAAACACCTTCCGTTTGTTTTACGGTTCAAAAGATACGTGTTTCGGCGGTTCAAACTGTCTTATTGAGCCGACGTTAGCAAAGTAAGACTTGAGTAAGAACATAATTATTGCTAATTATGTCGTTAAACTTATTATTGCGATTTTTTAATTTGTTTATATTGTATTACCGTAGGTCTACTTACAACGATCAATAAAATTTCATTCTAATAAATATGTTAGCAGTGTGTAGAACGTGCTCCCATTGGCGGACTTCTCACTATAGTTTACACTTCGTTCATGTGGAGATATTTCCAGGGGCGTATTTACGGCGGGGACCGGCCCCCCCCTCAGAGGGTCGAAAAAGTTGAGGAATTGTGTCAATCTCTAATTTTTTTCAGCTGTGTACGCTAATATAGTAGTAGATCTTTTTTAAATATACAAACAGGCTTATTACACAGCATTAGCGTATACGTTTCAAATATGGAATATAGGAAAAGCAATTCTAGATACGCCACTGGATATTTCTTCAACCACTTCACTTCCCTACACCAGTTCAAACGGTTTCTGTCTCTGCAACCGCCGAACAAGTGTAGCATTATCAAGGAGCTGCAATACTTCATATTTTGATGTTTATGAAGCCTCTGTACATATTGAACCGCAAGTCATTTAATATCATCACTAACCATAGCTGTTTTTTTTTTATCTGGTTCTATACACACCATGGCGCATCAACAATACTGCAAAGCACTTTATTCTGAAAAGTTTGAATTATTTTAATATTGACGTTTTTTCTACAACCTCGAAGTTTCACACGATAAACTTCCACCGGTTTCAAAACTTGATTGTATAATAACAGTTTATTATGCAGTGACAGTTCAGATTGTGTTCCGAGTTGCCAACAGATTTTCTCGAATTTTATTCCAGGCTCCTCACGTTTCTTCTTGACACGTTCTTTCGACATACGCTAAGCGGCCAGAGATTATTTTCAAAATTACTGCATTATGGCAAGTTCAAAATTTAATTTTCAAAATCCACTTGCTGCATTGTCATAACTGTCTTATTAAATATTTTATAGATACAATAATCGAATCTTTACCCTCGCTTTCTACCCTTACGAATTGAGAGGAGTGCCCGATTATCGAGTAGCCTTACGGTCACGCACAAGGGTTTTGTACTCAAGGACATGACACTTGCTTCATAAATGGAGCTAAGATGCTTTGGCCACAATGATTTGACGTACACGCAGGCGAATCATAATTTTGCTTATCATTTCATTCATTTTGTTTTAATCTGTCATAACGCAGTACGGAATTCAGTAAATTTTACGCCACTGAAAGACTTAACCATAACGATAAATAATTTTTAATTGCCAACTAACTTACGTCTCGGTTTGTTAAAGTTGGCTAAAGGTGGAGGGGAGGAATCAGCCATAGAAATGTTACGTACCGAATCGAAAAGTAAATAGAGCAGTACACGTAACAACGAACTGCCTTGCTGAAGATTACAAATACAAGACAATTAATAAGGAATAAAAAACACTATTCACAAAATTCGGCAGGCAATAAAATTTGATTTTCTGCTTGTTTCAAGTGTTCAATTACTTGCTCAATTTCAGATCAGCAAGGTATAAACGTACTATGCGGACATATGTTGTGCAAACGTTTCCACAAGCACGATGTTTGGACCGATTTACACGTACAAAATGTAAAAATCGAATTGGAAAGAGTCAGATTTGCATGGCTTCTCTTATCCAATCCCGACTCTCGCCTACCCAGGAACCGGAGCAACAGTGTCTGAGATCCGGTAAGCGATCCAGGCGGAAGATACGGTCAGTACTAACGAGAACGGGATACCCAGAAGAGCTGATCATGTTGTTAGAACAGACTGTGAATTCAGAGTGGACCAATATAACACCCAAACGAATCAAGATCCCATGCGTTCGCCGGGGAGAAGGAGAAGAAGACGAAAGAAGAGCGATAACCTCATTCATAAATTTTGACAAAAAACCATGAATTAGTTTTAAGAAACATCGCTCACATGGTTTGTCGATTTTCAAAATTTAGAACAAAATCGACTTTTAGATTTAAAACTAGCTATATTTATCGTAATATCAAACGTTTAACCCATTTTAGGGCGACGAGCGTCCAGGTCATGCCACTGAGGACTCCTGATTATAATGGACGAAATGTTTCAGACAAAGTAAACGTATATTAAACCTGAAACAGATTTAAGAAATGTGTCCTTATAGCAAATTGCGAACGTATTCTGTTAGACACGTTCAAGTGCCACTCTGAATGTAAGGAACCAAGAACTACAAACGTTTACACAGACAGCTTCGCCAATGTACGCGAGGAGCGTGTGCGTATGTGCAAAGTCTGAGTAACACTTAATTACCAGCACGAAGCAATTAGATTTCCACTTAACCGGGAACATGGTAGTGTTGCAGACGAGCGCGCGCGCCTCCGTGCATGCGTGTGTGTGTGGGCACATGGTTTTTGGCTGCTTTCATTAGTCATTCTTCTGTTGTGTGGATCGATACAAGACTTAGCAGAGGGGGAGCGGATCACTTCCCCAGACAAACGCGTTTCAAACCCCACACACACTTTCGTCCCGTAACTTAATGTTTACTACCTTAAATATTTCCACACAATGAAGTATTCTTCAAACTGCGAACACGAATTTATTCAAGTTTTAATTTAAAAAAAAAATAATTCCACAACGTTCGTACGGCTAACACGAACGTACCCGCGTAAACGAACGAAACGTAGCCTACATGACAAGAGTACGTTACAGCTCACGACATTCCTCTCGCTATTGATCTGCGATAAACTTCTCTTGTTATAAGCAGAGCTGAAAACCCATACAATCGTGTGGTATCTAACTTGGCGATAAAGAAACATCTTAAGGATACCTCTATATATTAAGTTAGAGGATATCTAACATATTAAGAAACATCGCTGATACCCCTTGGTTTATTAGGAAAATTTAGTAAAGACTAAAAGAACGTTGAAACAGTCGAAATACAAAATAACACATCGCGAAGACCTAAATAAGAGTTTCAATAGAGTTGTGACGTTTTGAGTCGCAAGTGTTTAAAACGGATAAGTGCTGTGTAATGCACAAGACAACGCAAATACTGTATAAAGATGTTGTCGAGATCAGCGCAGATATGATGCACAGACTCGAGAAAAGATAAGAACTGGAGCCAGCACAAAGAAATAAAGCAAATGTTAAAGCAGAACAGTTCTGTGTAGTGCACAAGATAACCCAGATATGATAAAGATGTTGTCAAGATAACTGGTAATCAGAGCAGATATGGTGCGAAGATTCAAAAGAAAATCATTCGAGTCAGTGCAAAGTGTTAATAAGTGTCCAATGTTAAAGCAGAGCAGTGCTGAGTAGTCCACAGGGTAACGCAGATATGGTGCAAAGATTGAAATGAAAACCATTGGAGTCAGTGCGAAATGTTAATAAGTGTCAAATGTTAAAGCAGAGCAGTGCTGAGTAGTCCACAGGATAACGGAGATGATAAATATGTCAAGAGAACTGCTAATCGGAGGAGATATGGTGCGAATATTCAAAGGAAAATCATTCGAGTCAGTGCAAAATGTTAACAAGTGTCCAATGTTAAAGCAGAGCAGTGCTGAGTAGTCCACAGGGCAACGCAGATATGATGCAAAGATTTAAATGAAAATCATTGGAGTCAGTGCGAAGTGTTAATAAGTGTCAACTGTTAAAGCAGAGCAGTGCTGAGTAGTCCACAGGATAACGCAGATATGATAAATATGTCAAGAGAACTGCTAATCGGAGCAGATATGGTGCAATGATTGAAATGAGAATCATTGGAGTCAGTGAAAAGTGTTAATAAGTGTCAAATGTTAAAGCAGAGCAGTGCTGAGTAGTCCACAGGATAACACAGATATGATAAATATGTCAAGAGAACTGCTAATCGGAGCAGATATGGTGCAATGACTGAAATGAGAATCATTGGAGTCAGTGAAAAGTGTTAATAAGTGTCAAATGTTAAAGCAGAGCAGTGCTGAGTAGTCCACAGGATAACGCAGATATGATAAATACGTCAAGAGAACTGCTAATCGCAGCAGATATGGTGCAAAGATTGAATTGAAAATCATTGGAGTCAGTGGGAAGTGTTAATAAGTGTCAACTGTTAAAGCAGAGCAGTGCTGTGTAGTGCGAGAGGAAAGTCTACATAACATCTGTAAACGAATATAGAAATAAGCTAAGACGATAATAGGGAACTCTTACAAGTAAGCTAAACAGGAAGTTTAGGTTATATCGAGATTGGTCGTTAGTCAAAATTAACTAGATCAGCGGTTTTCAATTTTTGTTTCGTTCCCGCCAAAAAAAATTCGTTACTTCATGTAACGTCAAAGATTAAAGATTATTTTACGCAGCGCAGGAATTTAATCAGAGAAAAAAGAGAGTCATTCATACTTGGAAATTTTTTTATGTAGGCCTATATTCAACATATTTTTTTTTTTGGTACACAATAAAATATTTAAGTAATATAAATATGAAGAGTTACTAAACATAAACATGAACATAGGACCATATATAGTGTGTAAAAACAAACATGATGACTGATATGAAATATTAAGTAAAGGTGAAGTATATTTTAAAAGTAGTAACAAAATGATGTATTAAAATTAGCCTACACAATAAAAATAATTAAAAATTAAAATTTGTACTACAATACTACAAAAGTAAAAGTGCATATTACGATTTCTTTAAAGTCGTGAAATCTCGTAAAATCCTTGTATTTACGACCGTGATCTTGTAATTCTGTCTGGCGTTTCATGACGTATCACGTACCACCAATGATACGGTACATCTGCCATAGTTTGAAAAGCCTGGCCTAGACTGTATAATCACACAAGGCGATCATCGATGATTAACTTAAAAATATGCTATAACTAAAGAACAATTCTTTCAGTCTGCTGAAAACATATTAAAATCGTCTCACGATTTTTTACAGTAACTTTGCTAAGCCGAAATCGTACTCTTCAAACATAGCAAATTTTATAAGACCTACTCCAGCGAACGGGTTCGTTATTTATTAGTGTCGCGGTGAAACTAGTTCTGTACGAGACCAACAAAATTTTTAATATTGTTCCTAACAAAAACAAAATCAAAAAATAAAAACGAAAGTTAAATATGTCGTCGTTTTCCAGTGACCCATACTGTTCCGCGTGTTATCACCAAAACCAGTTTTCGTGTAAGAAATCGCCTACGTTTCCGATGCTATAAACGTCGAACTCGCGTTGAGCTCTGTCCGAACGGCATCAAGAAACAACGTCCGAATCTACGAATAAATAATTAATTAACCACAATTTTTATTTTAAAAAATATTAAAAATGTATATGAATACTTGATATTTTAATTATTTTTTTTTTAATTTTTGTATCGCCCATCTGAGGATCACATGCCAATATCAATTCTTTATTCCTTGTTCCTTTCTATTTCTCCAATATTCTTTCATCTTTACACTATGTCTCTTCTCCCTGTCTTCAGTCCACTTTGAACCTGCGTTTTTCTCTCTCCTTCCCTGGACTCCTTCCATTTTTAACACTTTTGCCCAAAATACGTCTCTTTCAATTGCTTCTTCTGCGTTTATATTATTTTTTTCTACATCCTTTTGGACTTCTTTAATCCAACTTGAAGTTGACTTCTTTCACCACAGATATTTGAAGATCTGCTTTGTTAACCTATTGTTGTCCATTCTATATACCTAACTGTCCAAAAAATAATAGTTTTCTTTTTCTCATTGTTTCTGTTATATTTTCTATACTTTGATATATTTCATCATTACTTCTAATTTCCAACCTTCTGAAGTTTTTCGTGGCTTTTTCCTAATAATTCGTCTTTCCAATATTTATAGTGTGTCTAAATCATAATTCAATGCTAGACATTCACTTGCATATAGGCATTCTGGCTTCACTACTGTACTGTAATGCCTTATTTTCGCATTTTTAGATATGCACTTTTTACTGTAAATATCTTTAGTTATACCATATGCCCTTTCCATTTTATGTATCCTTTCTTCTACAGCAGATTTTTCTAAACCATTCTCTCGAATTATTTCCCCTATATACTTAAATTTTCTAACTCTCTATTCGACCAATATATGTTAGCAGGAATTTTGGCGCATTTTTAATGTTCGTATTTTATTTTATTATATCGCCAATTTACAATTTACTCTTACATAAAAGAATATTAAGAAAATCCGCTGGCGAAAGTAAAATTAATACAGTAAAAAACGTTAACTCATAAGGCCCGACGCTTTGTCGAAAGTCGTTCTCACGTTTTAACAGCGCGTTAATTTCTCCGCCAACCGATGAGGGTATGTATGTGTACACTGTAATTAGGTTTGTGACATTACTTATGATCGCGAGACTGCAAGGTATCTTCGTCGTCGTCATGAAATACTTAGTAAGTCGCAGCTTCTATAATTACACAGGTGCATGACCCCCTCCCCCCCAACCTTTGACTGGTACTCACGCTCGCTAGCTTGAAGTCGTTTTAGGAATACACGTTTTATGAAAAACGATACCGTACGTGTCATTAATGATTTTCCTGTCTCTGATATCCTCCATTATGCCTCACACACACACACACACACACACACACACACACACACACACACACACACACACACACACACACACACACATATAAAGTTTGACTAGAGTTAAGAGTAACCTCTTCACAAAATGTCAACAACTGATCAACAGTTACAACATTGCGAATATCTTAATATAGTGTTGGTACGTGTAAGATAATCTCGTAATTCATTCCTTGTCTACACACACTACTGTGTCATCACAGTAAACAAAATAGAATCGTCGTTTCATCATTAGGCCTAACAGTGTTCGTACATTTTTATTACGCGTTGATTGTCAAGATAGTTTTTGGCCTTTTTGCTGTTATACGGTCTAAATAATTTCTTGCAATAAAAACGATTTACGATTTCCGTGTTCACGCGATAACCATATGAGTTTTCGTCTCGTGCGGCTCCCGCTAATTTTACTCGAATTTACTTCAGCCAATCAGAATCGTTTTTCTTAGTACTTTCAACTACGTTCAACTCGCAACAAACAGAATGCAGTTGTAATTTGTTTCCAAGTTCCGGTCTTTCAAGTCTAAAGCCGTCTTCAGAAGTATGATAACCGTTATCTATAAAAACGTAGTGTCCACTGCGGACTTCGGCTATTGTGCGCTAGATTTCTGAAGATGGGATCAAACGTTTAAAGGCCACACATCAAATAAAATTAAATTTTCGATGGAGCACGTCTGACGTAGAACTAACAGTTTATCGGAGCTATCGGGTAGGGGATTTAAAGAGATTTTACCACACAATCAACGGGATTTC
The DNA here is from genome assembly GCA_034769895.1 of Magicicada septendecula. Classification (NCBI taxonomy): domain Eukaryota; kingdom Metazoa; phylum Arthropoda; class Insecta; order Hemiptera; family Cicadidae; genus Magicicada; species Magicicada septendecula. The sequence continues at coordinate 95,511,399 of CM068368.1, forward strand.
TTTCCTATTCTGTAATATACACAATTAGTTGAGCAAAAGAAGCGACTTCTTAGTTTAACTCGACTGTTTGGCGATCTTCTGTCTGTCTGTCTGTTTGGGGTATGTATAACGATAACTTCTGAAACCATCAACCTATTTACATAAAAGGGAACACGTATGTTCATGCTTTTACCTCAAAGTCTCCAATTAATTTAAAGCTCGACCCTTCCCTCAAAAATAGGCACGGGAGGCAGCATTTTGAAAAACATCTATGTGAGGTATCGAATTAAAGAGAATTTTATTTTATTAAAAACCTGAATATAGTCTTCTGTTATGAAAATTTCAAAATTTTGGGAACCAGGGTCCAAAAAAAAAATATACAAATTTTGAAAAAATTATCAAAATCTATGCCAGGGTGGATATATTATGTAATAATGAAATTGCATTAGTAACTGTTAAAAATGTAAAGAAATTTCTTTCAATTGTACATGCATTAAAGACATAAAAAAGAAAAATTATTAAAAAGAAACAAAGACACACAAAATATGAAAAACAACGTACGGTCACCTCCTCATGGTGTTTTTTCGACCAACGCCAAGAATCATACATACAAAGAACGTTATCTCAACTTCAAAAAAATTAAAACTTACTAATGAATTTTTCATCTAATAATAAATGTATTTCGTTCAAACTAGTGAGCAAAGTCTGCAGCTGAGGGAGCTTACTTGTTTATATTAAACTAGTGACGTGTGAATTACCATTCAGTGAATATATTAACATGATTAATTTTATCATAAAATGTTGCGAGAAAGTGTATTAATAGGATAAGCGTTTACCTTGTGCGGGAAGCCATCCCATTCGTCCATAAGTGGGCTGGCTATGTGTTTCCGTGCCTGTACTGAGGAGCCTAAAGGACTGTTTCAAGTGGACTGGAGAGCGGAGTAGTAGTTGTAGCGTTGTTGTTCGACTTTTCTTAAATCGCGAGATCTGTTTTCAAAACAATTACTTTTCACAAAAACGATACTATAGAAAAAACAAAACACAACAGCTACTTAATTTACATACACATACAAACACATACACACAACAACTAGGAAACAGTGCTTCTTCGTTTGACAGAAGTATAAAAGTCACACATAATACAATAACGGTCTATTTATTGCCCCATAAAGTCCCCGTCTTTTCGCTGACTTTATATTCGTTATGTCAGTACTTATTAGGAGATTGTAAAAACGTGTAATAATAAAAACGAGACAAGTTAATTTTTTAGAGGACGTAGCCAGTAGAACGGGCTTCAGAATTTCTGCAGGAAAAAAAACAAATTTCTCACGAACATTAAAAATGCGCCAAAATTGCTGGTAACAGCTATTGGTCGAATAGAGAGGGTTCGAAAATTTAAGTATCTAGACGAGATAATTCAAGAGAAAGGCTTAGAAAAATCTGCTATAGAAGAAAGGATTCATAAGATGGAAAGGGCATATGGTATAACTGAAGATATTTACAATAAAAAGTGCATACCTAAAAATTCGAAAATAAGGCATTACAGTACAGTAGTGAAGCGAGAATGCCTATATGCAAGTGAATGTCTAGCACTGAATTATAATTTAGACAAACTATAAATATTGGAAAGACGAATTATTAGGAAAATATCAGGTCCACGAAAAACTTCAGAAGGTTGGAAATAAAGGAGTAATGGTGAAATATATCAAAGTATAGAAAATATAACAGAAACAATGAGAAAAAGAAGACTATTAATTTTTGGACACTTATATAGAATGGATGACTATAGGTTGACAAAGCAAATCTTCAAATATCTGTGGGGGAAGAAGTCAACAGCAAGTTGGATAAAAGAAGCAGAAAAGGATTTAGAAAGAAATAATATACACGCAGAAGAAGCAACTGAAAGAGAAGTTTTTTGGGCAAAAGTGTTACAAATGTCCAGGGTAGGAGAGAGAGAAACGCAGGTTCAAAGTGGACTGAAGACAGGAAGAAGAGACACAGTGAAAAGATGAAAGAATATTGGAATAAAAGAAAAGAACAAAGAGTAAAGAATTGAAATTGGCATGTGGTCCTTAGATGGCCGATACAAAAAAAAAACGAGATAAATAACTTCACAGAGAAAATGAATATGCATTTGCCTAGTGATTCGTTAGAGGTGATTGTGGTTTTCGTCACTGCTTTCGATTTTTACGACAATGTTACTAATTTATAAATTGTTACCTACACTGAATCGCTTTTCGCATTAAGTGCTTCGTATTTTTTTTTATAACCAAATCATATTAGTTAATAAATACATCGTACCAGAATGTAACTTAAATATCAGTATTAACGGTCAGCGCGTCGTTTTTTGTAAAGTCAATTAATAATAGGTTACAAACGTCGCGTCGTCTTCAACTAGGGGTGGTTTCGAAGCGTTGTTTAATATCGTCGTCAACTGAGCATCGGCGACAGAACCGTTCTGCAGTGCTGACCCGATTAATATAACTAATTTAAGAGATCGGCACGTCAGGAGCTGCCATTTGTTCTTTCTTATCAAGAACTGCGTACAACGCTCAAGTCGTATAGCGAGGTACTCTGTAATTTATTTGAATACAGCTCGTTCGTATAAGAAAAGAAAACCGAAACATTAACAGATTAGAATTTTGTTAAAGGGTCCCACTTAATGCGGAATCGCTTCTCTGCTTCCGTGTCACTTCCTGTGTGAACTCCGAGGATAGGACACGAAAACACGAAGCGACGGTGAACATTTTGTGTTTACTTCGAATCCGTAAGCACAACTATTTACTGACACGTTTTGAAAGCGAAACAATTAGCCTATACCGTAAATGCTAAGATGTGCTACTAACTACGTATGCATCAAAGATAAAGAGAAATTTTAAGGAGAATTTTCTAATTATAACACTACCGACTCAGAACAATCCGAGGAAGCTTATATAATAAGCGAAAACTGGTTCAGGCTATAAGGTAAAAAGTTTACATTTTTACCAATAAAAAACTTGTGTTAAGAGTCGGTAGTGTTATACTTATAATTAGTTAATCAGCGGACACGTCATGGACAACGAAATCCAACAGAATTTTCTGTTTATACTATTTTATATAGGCCTATGTATACAATATTTTTAATATGAAATTAGTTGGTAGATTTATAAAATAATTTTTTTTACGACTCCGACAATTTCAATAAACAATGCATATTGTTAAGACTGGAGCAAGAGTACATTTTTTTTTTTTTTTGTAAATATGTTGACGACTAAGTTGGTTTTAGACCGTCAAATCGTGTGCTCCTTGCTCTGGTTTGTATTGTATACGTTGTTGTTTTAAATTTAAAAAATCTTATTTCGCGAGCAAAAAGTGAGTTTCCGTTATTAATACATGTAATATTACGCGATACTCTGAATTCGTACACAATTCATATTCAGGATTTGCCTATAAACATGAAGGCACCTGTTACTAAACACCAAGTACAGGGCCTATGTGATCACACCATACGCGTACATTTATACTTAATAGAGACGCTACGTCTTTCCCGAAATGTATGTGTAGTCCTGTCCGAAGTTTACGGTTGCACGTTTTAAAACGTAATATTTAAACGTTAATTTTATATTTAATTTTCAACGTTTATTATTTAACATATAATAGATAACAGTTGATAATAAGCGTGTAAAAAAATACTATAAATCTAAAACTCAAAACCTGCTGAGTTACAGAGAGCGATTACAAGTTTCGTTTTAATTGGAATCGTTTAATTCGAATACGTTAAGGATTTCTATCACGGATAAAATGGTGCTGACAACCCGAAGTCTCCTATAGGCCTACGTGCAGCGTTAAATGAAGGATCACTTTCTCCTAACCTATTAGCATTAGCATCCTGATTTTTATTGTAGCTTATTACAATAATAGAATTTACACACAATTTCAGAGAGATCTCGAAACGTAACACCAAATAATAACTGAAGAGATCCTTCCCCTGAAACAGATATATTTTTTCAAGTAGAGACCATCAGCCTACTGTCTTTAACATCAACAACAGGGACGATAAAATTTGCAACAATGAAACATACTGCATCTGGCATGCTGTTTCACTGGGACATCAAACAAGGATTCTTCAGAGGCCTACACCTATCCCGATGCTTATTCTACCGAAGAAGAAAAGGCTGTTTATCACAGACACAATGAACAGGTTAAAAACGTATGCCTTGTGCGTGTAAAGTGCTACGATGATGACTGGATTCAGTGAAATAGTTGCAAAAAGAGGGCGCATTAAAATTGTGCCAATATAAGTTATAAATAATTTTATTATTGTGTCATATGTAAAAAAAGTGACATTTATATTGCTTATAATAATATTTATCTGTCTATTGTAAAAAAGTCCTTCAATGAATAGCTTAAACGTGCATTATATGTGTTTATAAGTACCAGTCCAAGTTACACGACTTCCCGGTCCAAGTTACACGCCATCGGCCCAAATTACACGCAAGCACATTATGATATAAAAATTCTTATTACTCAATTTACGCAAGTCAAATTAAAATGTATTTATTCCAAAGTACTTAGTATAGTATAATAAATTTCATACATAAAATTAGTAACGTTTTCACTAGAGATAACGATGTTATACCGGTTTGAAGTTAAGTGGTCCAAATTACACGGACTTCCTCTACATATGTTTCACAGTTTTTACCATAGGGACTTGGGATATTTCCATTTCTGTAGAAAATATTAATTTTTTTGTACTTTAAGATTTCTAATTCAATGATTATGGCGTTGATTTTTTTCAAAATTCATTCGAAAAAGCGTAAAAAAAATACTCTCAGAGCGACTTGTAGAATATTATACACATAGGCCTATAATAATGATGATTTGACGAGGACGATGGTGAGAGTAGTTCTACTTCCACGCACATTTATGGTTTAACATACTACAACAGATAACACCGCTGATAAAATTATGAAGAGAAGGAGAACAAAGAAGAAGAAGAAGAAGAAGAAGGAAGGGGAGGGGGAGGGGGAGGAGGAGGAGGAGGAGGAGGAGGAGGAGGAGGAGGAGGAGGAGGAGGAGGAGGAGAAGGAGAAGGAGAAGAAGAAGAAGGAGAAGGAGAAGGAGAAGGAGAAGGAGAAGGAGAAGGAGAAGGAGAAGGAGAAGAAGAAGAAGAAGAAGAAGAAGAAGAAGAAGAAGAAGAAGAAATCGTGTTTATTACTATTACGATGATGACGATATTAATGTTAAGCTTTATGTTGTGTGTCCAGCACAAGTTTTAAGAGATGACCCGGTTAGCATTTAGGCCTACAAAGCGATGAGTAGCCTAGTAGGCAATAATTGTGGACGTCGTTACCGGCGTGCAGTATACAAATATACTGTGAACGGTTTTTCTCCAACAGCGTTAACAAGTAGTAAAACAATGCGCGCACAAAAACACCGGTTCCGCTTCAGTTGTACAGAAGATTTCATGCATTTATTGATGTCTTTACAAAAACCCAGCCGTCAATGTCACAAACGATAGCCTACTACGAGGGCGTCAGCAACGTTACGTCCTCACGCTGGGCTCTGCAGCTCACGAAACGGCCCTAAATATAGACTCTTCTTCGCATCGACTCTTTCAATTAGAACCGCAGTTACTACTGACTGATTTTTTTCAATACTCTTTAAATGAAAACTGAGAACATGATTGGCGATAACAAGAAAGGTATCAGAAACAACAAATGTCTCTAGTAGAAGTAGTAGTATTAGTATTAGTAGTAGTAGTAGTAGTAGCAGTAGTAGGAGTAGTAGTAATAGTAGGAGTACAGTACTATAGGCCTAGTAGTAGTACCAGGACCTCCGACAGATTTTATTGGCTGCCAGATAAAATTTCTCTGGGAGGCTCACTAAATAATTCTCACTGACTAATTTGGCAGCCATAGGACAAATATATTTACATTATCATAAAAAATTAACTTTTGTAATTACCTATCTAACACAGCCTGTTAGGAAAAAACTGCACCTTATCGAAAAAAATTATCCTACCGTATAGTCTTATAGAAAGACACACAAGCGTAGGAATAGCCTACAATTTTGTAGGTAGGCTATGTTCTATGCAAAAAAAATTACTTTGTTGAGGATTATCAAAATTAATTAAATCTAATACAGTAACTACCGCCTCAGCTCACGTCATGCGGACGATACTGTGTATTTGACAGCTGTTAATAAACAATGTATGTAGCTACAATTCGACGTTTAAAATCAATTAAAATATTCACTTTGTACTCACTGTATTATTTTCTTCTAACATTCTGCATCTCTTTTTTCCATATCGAGAACATAAAAATTTTGAAACCTCGAACGGGTAATCTTCCTTAGCGAAATTGTCAGCGGAAGTCCTAGTCAGAGTCAGGCGGCAAGGTGGGATTTTGTGCTTAAGGAAACGAAATCATGGGCCCCCCGACAATGCTAGTATATGCTAGGACAAGGGTCGGGTGTGCCTCTCCGCGCCCTTAAGGACAGGTCTGCTACTGCTACTAATGCTAATTATACTACTAGTAAGCCCACAATCTGTATACGTTTCATCACTATCAACGTCTTCGTCATCTTAACCAGTTTCTAGTCACCCTCATGGAGCGCACGCATGCAACGTGGAATTGCGCGCAAACTCGCTCACTTGTACTCACACACATCTACCGAATCACACGAGTCAAGTGCACCGATTACAGTATTCTTTTATCGACAATAAACATTAACGATTACATGCCAAGGTTTTAATTTTGAATAACTTATTGTTCAGGCATCCACACTATACACTCTTAACGGCACTCATTGTACTGCATAATAAAATATTTTGCATTTCCAATATCACTACCACTCTTTCTACTACCACCCCTAACATTACTACCAACACCATCACGATCATCATAATTATCATCACCATCATCAGCAACAAGTCACAACTTTGAATAACAGTAACAAAACTTTACCCATTCCCCCGTATTGTGGTTCTTCTTGTCTCCTACAAAATGTTATCGCAAAAACGAACTGTTAATTTTTTTGCAGTTTTTACACTCCTTCAAAGAGTTTACATAAGTCAACGGACGTAATTAGTTTTTACGTACCGACGATAAAATACATTGATACGAGGCAGAAGATTTATGTTTACGGTTAATAAAAATTTAAAGAAAAGGTACGGCTGGAAAAAAACGCAACTTCACAGCTTCTTTATAGAGCTATAAATCCAGCGAATGTTCGCAAAAAGAATATCGGAATTGTATTTATTAGCAAGAATCATACATAATTAATGTTACTCGAGCTTTCAATCAGAAGATCAGCGAAACGTATGTATGTGAAACCAGAAATCCAAGGCCAGATTATGTCTACCAATTTCAAATTGAAAATCAACACATGGCGGTTCCTTCGAGCTAGTAGACAATTCGCAATTCAAATCTATTGTCTTTTTGTGTAGAAAGACTTACAGGTGCACTGTGAATCCACAATCAGCCAATCAGTGCTCAGCCCCACGGGGGAAAATGTTATTTATAGTTGTGTCTGTCTGTCTGTCTGTCTGTCTTCTTCTTCTTTCCGCAGACCCTAAACTTAAATAACCGTAAGATATACTTGATAAATATATGATACTGTATATTTAGTAATAATTTATTGAGTTGGAATTGTATAAACGACTTTACAATCAGCGACGTTCCGTCTTGTCGTCTTCGATAATATATCAAAGCAAAAACATAAAATAACACCAAGTATTTATGACGAACCTGAAATACACACACGCGCGCGCACAAACACACGCACAATTGTATTGTCTATTATTATGTATACACCAACGTGCATCAAATTAAGTAAATACAAATTGAGAATTTATAAATTAAAATTCACACATTTGATGTGTAAATAAATTCAGAACCGGCCTTTTTTTTTCTTTTATATATAAATACAAAACATAATAGGTGTTTCTTTCATCGAAAATGAAAATGGTACAAAGAAGTAAAGAAGTGAGATCAATTTCTTTAAGAATGTTCTAAGACGAATACAACGCATTCGTCTCTCCTTAAGAACTCTTTGTTTTCACAAACTGAATGACATGTGAAATAATGTCCGTTGAGGTTTGCCAAACAATCAGAACAGAGGTGCATGAGAACTGAGTTACATTGCTTAGTAGGCCTACTTGTAGAATATGGCAGACGAAAGCTTTACATATCCTCACAAGCAGGTAGATAGACGGACACAGACACTCGCGCATTCACGCGTCATGATGTTGACTATTCGGACAATTAATATTGACATTGAGATTGAGACTGATACTGATATTGATCAAGAAAACGTTCTGATACTATTATCACGTTGTTAACGCAGTTAATACTCTAATGAATTGAAATTTACTTAAGCAAGCGAATTAAAAATGCCTGCATTTTGGAAAATTTAAGTTAAATTTTACATACCCAAACACACCAAGTAGGCTACCCATATACCCCATTTTTATATTATTCAAATTACCGACTTTAAATAGAGCAATTAACATATCTAAAAAACTATCACTACTTATAACATACGGATTGTGCACTCATAGCTTAATTTCTTAAATAAAATGATACTTCATGACTTTATAGACTTGAGTACCGCGTGAAGTTACTTACCGCGTTGCATCACTACATCATTTTGGTATCAACTCCGCAGCCCTAAGAAAACAAAGTGAAAATTTGGTCCCACAGAGACACCACAAATCAGATACCGCGTTGATTGATAAAGCTGAGATATTGTCCGGTTGATGTTTCTGGCGCCCCACAGACACACAGCCCAGGTTTTAATGATTTAATGCAAAGAAAGGCCTATAAGAAATCATAGGAAATAAAATACATAACATATAAACCTGTTTAATAAACATTAGCGACCGCCGAATACGTTGGAAATGCTACTCACATGTCGCGCACCTAACCGGATAGTTGTCGGAAGCAATATGATGTCTGCCAATCTGACTTGATCAACACTGTTTTGAGACCTATAGCACTAAACATTGCGGAATCTCGTCGAAGTTTATGTATACGAACATTGTACAGCGTGTTTTAGCCGTAATAACACACCCAATACGTACAACACTCACTTAATTGGATTCCTAAACACACTCCTAATACTGAATGCTTTTAGTCTTAATTAATACGAACTAAATTACATATAGTGTATTATTATTATTATTATTATTAGTAGTAGTAGTAGTAGCAGTAGTAGTAGTAGTAGTAGTAGTAATAGCAGCAGTAGTAGTAGTAGTAGTTGCAGTAGCAAAGTAGTAGTAGAAGTAGTAGTAGTAAAATTACTACCAGGTAATACCAGTAATGGCTAAATAACAATAACAAAAATTTGTCTAACAATAACTGTAACAGTAAAACTAATAATAATAGTTGTTATTATTATTATTATTATTATTACAATAGTAGTAGGACTAACAGTCTTGTAAATAGCTTTTTAATAATGGTAGTGTCAATTCACTTATTTCAAATTAACTTAGTAGTAGTAGGTTTATTATAGTAGCAGAAGTAGTAACAGTTGTAGTAGTAGTAATACAACTATTCAAATAAACAGTAACAATATTAATAATAATAACAATAACAACACCAACAATAATACTAATAATAGCAGCAGCAGCAGTAGTAGTAGTAGTAACAATACTGAGAATGAAAGATGAGACCAAGAATGAGATGATAACAATTACCAGAACTGTGAGAACATAATTAACAATAAAAATGTCATTAACAGAATAATACATAAAACATCTATATTATTATGACTATTACTATTATTATTATTGTTTATCTTGTTAACGTCACTGTGACGTTACTGACGATGACAACGATTACGATCAGGCCGATACTAACACAAAGACAATGCGTAACACCTTACTCTAATCATTTTTTTGTATTACTTAATAATTATTTTCTTGCCCGTTTAGGAAATCATAAATTCATTAACAACAATTGCTATCGTTAATTGTATTATTAAACGGAATTATTACTTGTTGTAATAAATCGTCTTAGTTGCTCAAACATATAAAAACGCGCGCTCGCACGCACATACGCGCAGACGCAACACAAATAAAAGCACAATACACAACGGTAACCTCCGTATAATAATTCGAGTCTGATTCTTGTGTTCAAAAAATTAAAAAAAAATGAACATTACATTGGCTTATTTAAAAATTTTATACGTTATAGCATTAAAATCTTTTAATCTCATTTCCACATTGAGGTTTCTAGCTATAAAAGCCTATTTTAAAACATTTTTAAATTAAACGGACAAAAGTAATAAAAAAGGTAAACAAATAATATTATTATAAATTGCTACCACGTAGAATGTGGAAAACGTATCAGTGAATAATCAGTAATTAGTTAATTATTTCTTATGTCATAAAACCAGGCTTTATGATTTTAATAAAACCGAATTAAATAACTGTCGAAAGTGTATAAAGAGTTTACCAATTTAACCGATGTTACAAACACGTGTGATTAATATCTGAATGGATATTTATTTGAACTTTGAGTTTTATTTCATATTACCGAATTTTAATTTGTGTTGTAATAGTTTAAATAATTCCATATTACTTTAATTACACACACATTACGGGCATCGTGTCATAAATATAAAATGAATTTTCCGGACACTAAGTAAGGTTAGACTTCGTGCACAACAGCCAAGAACACGCGGTCGGCCGTCCCATCGCCGAATGCGGCCGACGACGTCGTAGGGGATGGATACGCTGTGGTCACCCTTGTATTTTCGAAAATCCCACAACAATTCCGACTGTTTACTCCAACGCTATTGTTGTGTGTGTGTCACACTAGTCGCTTTGTAGTGAGATGCAATAGGGTAGCACGAACGAACGCACGGTGAAGAGTGGGGTAGGTGTTTAGTATCGTACGTACCCCTCTCCCTTCTCACCACTATAACCTCTATAACACGCGTATATGTACACACACGCACACACTAATTCCATATTTATGCACAAGCACTGTTTCCTAGACCACTAAACTATACATAAGTGCTAACAACTAAACGAAAAAAATTAATTGACGTTCGGCGAACGGTGAAATTTTGATGGCTCTGATCTAAACCACGTGACGCTTCATAAGCTTTCCACAACCAAACTTTTCACTAAATCCGTTTTCTAACTAGACAAAACATTCGTATACTTAAACGTAAAGTTCAATGAATAATCAACTTAATTTCAGTCGATACGTTAATCAACGCATGTGACACTGTATACAACATTCACAATACTGCAATTCTGATAACTTCACAAAAGTAAATATTCGAATTTAAGCTAATAAAATTGAAAATTAAAACAATTATTTTATAATTAATTAATTAACAGTAATAATTACTGAAGTAATATGAATAATTAAACTGAATTAATTTATATAGATATTAATAAATATTCACATAAAACAGAAATGAGGCCTACCCTGATGTTATCAGTGGGTTCACAAAACTCGCGAACACCGCGCTATCTCCCTTTGTCGAGTTCCAACTCCTCTCTGAGGCGTCGTATGGCGCATTTGCATGGCACCCTTACTAGGGGTGGAAGGGAGTATTCCTTAATTAATGTCCAGGCGCATGTACGGAGTAATGAGCGCGCGATTGCGTACTCTAGTGTCAGCATAGGGGTGGGGGTGGTTTTCCCTCCCTGCCTCCCTCCTTTCACGAGCCAAGTTTCTCTTCTCCCTTCCTTTACTTTCTTGCATCCCTAATCATGTCAACTCTCTTTCCCTCACCCTCGCGAGGCGAGCGCTACAACGCGAACACACAACTATTTTGTCATTCTATTCTTTCCTGCCAGTACTTTTTTATTCTCTGAAATTTAAATTATAAAAGATTTCATCGTTTGTCAAAGAACACTGTCTCTAAAGAAATACAGCGTATAATTAAATGTGTTAAATTTTTGAGGAAGTTTTTGTTTATAGTTTCTCGATTACATTTTAATGTAGGCCTACAACGACTCGCGTAGCGGAACAAGAGAGGGCAACGTACAACGTGCATTATACATAGGTATTCCAAGCTCCTTATCGTTCATCGACACTTGCGCGCATGCGTTATTGGTGGACGATGCATGCAGTTAGTTAATACCACGATGATTTATTCATGTTCGCTTCCTTTACAAAAGTCAATGACAACATAACAGGGAATGACTGTAAAGAAATAGTTGAAAATAAGTCTAGTTTTTAAGTTCAAAACAAGAAATTCATTCTTTCTAAGGCCACTGACCGAGTCGCGGTCTCTCCACTGAGAGTGCCGTGCCAGAACGCGCGAAACGTTTGTTGTTAATGAAAACGGAAAGTATGTTGAACATACAAATTGTGTTGTCTTTAATAATGAAAAGAAAAACACGAGAGCTAAAGAATACGATAAACAAACTGTCAATGCGAGTGATAATATGTGCTCACGACATAGGCCTATAAAATATGTACGATGTCCAGCAATAAGACACATCGTTTAAGCTACGTCATCTGAAAAATGATTTACGTACATAACAAAGTATAAATTTTCTATATTACGCGTTTGCTTAATTAAAACAAAGATAAATATTCACCGACGCATTGAGAAAAGTGACAAACCAATAGAGAAAACTTGGACTGCGCACCAGTAAACATTCCAGAGCGCCATACACCACCTGCTTCCAACTTACTTATTCGTACCATGTGTGCGTTTTCTTGTCAATATTTTGATTAGAAATTAACAAACCACGTTATGGCACATCATTTCGCTACAAAAATTGACCAACATATAGTTCACGAACTGGAATTTATAAAACACAATGTTTTTTCACTTGTTATAAACCACGTTTCGTTACATATGTCTGCAGTTTCTTCCGTTTATTTGCTACGATTTACTTACCGAAAGAGGGAACGCTGGAGGGCAATATTCCAGTCTCCAGTTTACGTTGGACGATAAAGAATGGAAGGAAAAGTTTGGTACTAGTAGCAGCGTTTGCATGCAACCTACGGTTACGCGCGAACTAACACGCGCGCGGGACAGCTTCAAACGCGTCAATTACACAGTTTTTTTTTTTTTTTTTAATACGTTCTGACGTCTCCCCTACTTTTTTTTTTACTCTTCGTCTCGTCTACTTCTGGTTTTATTTAAAAAATGTTATTTTTTATTTACACTTTCTACAGCGATACAGACAACCTAATTTTTTTGACAAACAAACACTTAATTTATGGATCGGTTGTGCTGAACTTACGTGTATCCCTTTGGTTGTGTATTGTTATGTGCTAAATCAGAGAGCTTTAGTACCGCAAACTCTCTCATATTTCACGCTTTTTACATCTCACTTTTTTCTGTCTTATCATTACAAAATCATCATCATCATCACTAATCATCTTCACAACACGGCATAGGCAAAGTGCTGCTGCCCGTTCCGCCTTCAAAGATCCTCCAGCCAACTCTTCCTGGCTTTTCTTTTATAAAATTGCTAAACTGCTATAATTGTTTTATTATTTAGACAAAGCTTTTCGTCATTACTGACATCTTCAGGTCTTAAACAACCTGAAGATGTCAGTAATGACGAAAGCTTTGTCTAAATAATAAAAACAATTATAGCAGTTTAGCAATTTTATAAAAGAAAAGTAAGGATGGCTGCTAATTTAAACAATACGAAGAACTCTTCCTGGGTCTACGCACACACCTGTGTTATAGGTTTGTATTTCCAGACTTGTTTGATCAGTCTGGAATCTGACGTGCTTTTTAAGTGTTCTTTCTACCGTTGTTTGTAATCTTTTAATTTTTCATTCAAGTTAAAAACTTGTAACTCTTCTCTTATGGCCTCGTTTTTATAAGGTCAAGTTTAGAACACCTTTTAAGTGCTCTTAAGAACGCCATTTCCGAGGCCTGTATTTTACTGCCTTGTTTCTTGGTCGTTGTCCACAATTCACACCCATAGGACAGTACAGGGACTGCCGTAACTTTGTAGAACTTTTGAAACGAAATCCACTTCGTTTATTATTTTATTTTATCTTTAAGAGTTGCAAACCATCGTTACCTCAATCTGCTGCTGTAAAATTTCAATGTTTTACGTACTGTTTTATATTTGTATTTTAGCGTAGAGTACATTGTTTTTATTATGTTATTCATATTGATACATTATAAATTACTGGTACTCACTCGTTTGTATTTCTATACGGTTGTTAGTTATTCCTTGCTTCGTTTAACCATTGTCATTAAAATATTGTCGCTACACCAGGGGGTATAGCAGCAGCAGCAACAGCAGCAGCGGTCACCTCGAGCTGACCTCGTATGTCTAACGCCGTCTCTTATTGTCCGACGCTGTTAGCGTGAGTTTCCTGGCAAAGGTGAACTGTACGAATATAAAAATTGTGTATAACCTACACTTCAAGACGTTTCGTTTTTCGGAATCCAATTAGCTTAAAACTTGGAACGTACGCTTTCATTATATAGTTTTCCCGTTCGTGATCTGCTCCAATATACGGTAATATGCAATGCAGAATTCCTCTTTCTGATAAGATTTATCGATTACCTTGGAAACGATAAAATTTATTTTATTTCGTCTTCTTCGTACTATTTTTCAGGAAACGAATCTTGACAATAGTAGTCGGCGGTCTTCTGTTGCTTGTTCCCGCCATGTCGCTTTGATCGATAACCTCGCGTTAACAATCGAGTTCGTTCTTTCCGTTCGAAAACAATGTTTTTTCAAAACAAACCGGTCTATTCTGTTAAGACTAATCTACACCTTGAGGCATCGCCTTATCCTTACTAGCCTATAGGCCTATTCAAATACCCGTTAATAACACAACGTTTCTCCATTGTGTAACGTGAGACTTCGCGATTTACGTTAATTTTTTTCTTACAAGAAGAAGACTTGTAACGATTCGTTTAGAAAATTAGATTCACTTTCGTGCACTGAACCAACTCATTTTTACATCACTGTTGTATTCGCTTAAGTAAGCAGACGTACACACCGGTGTCTACAACCTCGCATCTTATTGACAAAACCTTTATCTTATTTTCAAATCCTCTTATAAAAACGAATATTTTAATTTTGCAACCGAAAATAAAACTGCCGGATAAAATAGACTCGGAAACTATAATTCACATATATTTGAATTACTATAATTAGCGTGTCTAAGTGTGTGAAGTGAAAGGAAAATATTTATCGTTTTCACATACGGACATATACGCATATTGTAACACTTAGAACGAAAAGATTTACACAAAGAAATGTATCGTGCCCTACTATATTCTGGCACATTTCCTTTATATATATATATATATTTTTTTGTTATATTCGCTAACCGATTGGTACCTCACCTGAACGAACACTGCAACAATTAATAGTTAATTGATAATTAATTCTACACAGCGATGGCTTCGAAACGCCATTTTTATAATCTGGGATTTCCGCCGATCTGAGCCACCAAATCAGACTAATGATTCACACCATATGTTCTCATAGTGATCGTTACAACAGTACAATTACCACATGAATTTTTAATTTTAATTAACATATGGTGCCTTCTAAAGAGAAATCTTACTTCAACAAAAAAAAAAAAAGAACAACGCTTCGTAAAAGAATGCAAGACGGCCCTATTACAGGTTACTGCCTAGGTCCAATTACACTTAATAACTATAAATTTTACATTAATGTATACTTTTTTTATAAATATAAGGAGGCAATTACTATTCATTTTGAAATTAATAATCATAATTAAATGTGTAATTATATGAAGCACAGCTATTTTTCATAAATAATTTGCTCCTTATTATAAGTTAACGTAAAACGTTTTTCTGAGGAACAAGTAATCTTCTAACTGCGAAATTACTGAAGACGACTGGTATTGCTTTGATAAACTCACCGTATTGACACTGAAAAAAAGACATTTGGATTTGAGAAATAGATTTACGTGTTTAAATTAATTTTCTTGGTAGAGGGATAATGATTTTTATAAGGAGATTCTATTTAGATGTAGGCTACTTTCGTTTTGGACAACGGGAGAAGTTTAATTTAAAATATCAGTCCGAGTTCTCTTCAAATCCCTGACGCATCATGAAATGTTCTTTATATATACTTTGTACGAGGTAAAAACAATAAAATAATGAAACATTATGACACCATAATGTACTTTATAGGCTTACACGGCCTGAGTCAATGTTGTTAAAATTCATTCCCGGGCTGTTTGGCCGTGGTCCATTGTTTTCAACTAAAACAAACGTTTCGACAGTACCGTCGACTGCCATCTTCAGTAATGGCATCATCATTCGAGCAGTGATGATGGCAGTCGATGGTACTGTCGAAACGTCTGTTTTAGTTGAAAACAGCGGACCACGGCCAAACAGCCCAGGAATGAGTTTTAACAACTTATGACACCATATTTATTTTAGAGAACAAGTGATAACAATACCGAATACCTGCTCCAAATAATTTTAATGAGGGTTGTAGAATATCGACGTTTGAAAAGAAACGGGTTCAGAATGTGGGACACAGGTTCTACTAGGAACTCCTTAGGGACATGCTTCGTTTATGAGGCTGTTGATTCGATTTACATTCCGTGTGACACAAGACTATTATTTTTCGGTACAGGCCTACAGTAACGTTTATCCTGTTCTTGTATACTATAACATAAACGTCTTATATACGTTATAATCTAAACGACGGACTTTTGCTGTCGTAAAATAATTAGAAGGAGCGACGTTTCAGTCACCCAGATTTCGCTCCTTCTGATTTTTTCCTGACGGCAAAAGTCCGACATTTAGATTCTAACGTACATAATCCATTATAGCCATCTTTTTTAAATAAGTTATAAACGTCTGGTGTTTTTTAAATGCAAAAAGGTTGCGAATAAAATTATATCTGTTTGGATGAACAGATAAACTTAGTGGATATTTAATTGTTCTAAGGTTTTCACGGCCGATGTCAGTTGTATTAGAAGAGTTTACCGGGCTGTTTGCCCGTGGTCTACGGTTTACAGACAAACCAAACGTTTCGACAGCACCACTGGCTGCCATCATCAGTGGAATTCAAAGGATTCGAGACTACCTGAACGCGGGTTGTTAACGTCAGGCCCACAGTACTGACGGCCTTTACCACGGTACTGTGGGCCTGACGTTAACAACCCGCGTTCAGGTAGACTCGAATTCTTTGAATTCCACTGATGATGGCAGCCAGTGGTGCTGTCGAAACGTTTGGTTTGTCTGTAAACCGTAGACCACGGCCAAGCAGCCCGGTAAACTCTTCTAATTAGCGGATATTTGTTTGTACTTTTCTTAGTGAAAATATTATCCTCTCATATCCGTCTTATTTGTAATACTGTTTGTCAACTCCTGTTACTACTGAATAAGTTGTTTCCATTATCAAGAAACGGAATCACTTGCTAACGAGATGGAATTGTTTGACTTACCGGTTAAACGTCAAGAAAGCGTTTGGATGCTGAACCCTTACAGCGAGGAGCTGCTGTTCAAAACGACGATTCTCAAACTGAGAGCGTAACGGAGGAGCAGACAGGAAAAGAAGACAAACCACATATTAATAAATAAAAGAATTTTTAACTAGTAAGCAGACGTTTCTGTGTTTACCTACACTTATGTGAATTATGCTTAAGTTCACTGTTTACATAACGCTACATTTTAAACACGATTTAAAAGTTTAATTATTATTCAATTTTTCCCCATAAGAAACGGCAGAAAGGGTGAAGAAACTAAACGTTTTCTTTGTTGAGAAACATTAGCTACATTTTCACAGAAGAGGAAAACATTTTAAAATCTCAACCGTTTACACCTCTTTTGTAGTAATTATATTAAACATTTTTTAAGTTTAAAAGTAAATGAGAACTGACTTTACTAACATAAAATTTACAGTACATTTTTTTTAAGATCAAGATTTATCATTATGTGCATCAAAATCAAATTATTGGTTACAATATTAGTACATATTATTTAAAATGTTAATGCCACCGGGTAATATTTCATAGGTAATAAAAAAGTAAACCTTTAGATAAAAAATAATAAACTACTTCAAGTTAAATGCATGTTTAAAAATATAATGATTTAACACCAAAAGTATCGTCTATTCTTCAATGGTGTCAACTTCAATCGACTGACTGAGACTGAAATTCAGTGGGCCCTGAATACTTCCGACATTAGAATTGGCGAGGCGTTTGGTGTTTATTAGAATTAAACGCTCTGTTCAATGAGCAACTCCATGAAAGCTTAAGAACGGTATCGTTTGTGTTGACAGGTACGATGAGGGGAAGAGGAGGGGTTCCAGAAAGAAAATTGTGAAATCTAAGTCTCACCGTTCCTGTTGAGTAGGCCTATACTATTCTTTTAAAGATAAATGCATAAGACCTAGAAAAATAATAACATAAAAATACGTAATCACGCGAAAGCGCGCAATGGTTCGCACTATCCCGGACAAACACTAACAGGTTAGCGGTAATATTCACGTAACCGACGGTAATATGATTATGTCCTTTCGTCGGCCGGCTGTTGTCGCCGGGAAATCAATAGCGTGTACTCTTTTGATCGGGTGACACAGTGGAAGCAAGCAGCAGGCAGTCAGGGGGATTGTGTCCCTTTATCTTCTGACCTTTACCTAAAAAAAGGAGAAAAAACTATGCGGTTACACTATGTGTAACGAAATGTCATCAGCAGAATTATTTCCTACATGACGTCACGAAGGTGAAAAGTTTCTTGATACAAACTACTTGATTTACTTGTAATGACTAATAAATTACAATATAAGCCAGCCCAGCCGACCGCGTTGGTATTTACCTCGGCTGATAATCAACTCACCGCCTCTCTCTTCCTCTTACTCTCTTTCTCTCTCTCCCCCTCCATCTCTCTCTCGCACCGTCTCTTACGTTTCATTCGCTCTTAATCACCCTTCTCCATCGCTCTCTCTCACTCACTGTCCTCAGTCGTCGTACTCTTCTACTGTTTACTTTATCTTCTTATTTATTCGTTAATTTTTCCACGAATCCTGTCACCTTCCCTTTAATACCTCGCCTTACCGCTAATCAAGCACGCCCGCGCGCTTACGTTCCATAGGATCAATACGTTAAAACGCAACGCTTCTTTGTGTTTTTAAACTGTGAATTAAAAGCGCGCAAAACAGTAAAAGTAGGCCTATTTATTTAAAAAAACACATACAATTTAAAAGGTAAATAAAAATATTTAAATCATAGGCTACTCGTAGACTACAAGACTCGGTTCCAATCTCGAGCGACTGTCACCGTACAGTACGAATGGGCTTACGCAAAAGATTGTGTAATGCACATACCGCGAACAGTGTACGTATTCTTTAACACATAGGCCTATGCGTGAAGTCAATTTAATTTTTACGACGTTTTAGGAGTTTCGTACACACTGATTTAACGAATCAACGGATAATTTATTATAAATAGCTTTGTGTAACGTAATTAAATTTTAGAACTCGTAAGGTGTTTAGTAAACAATAAACTGCTATAAAATATAATGCCTCAAAATTACGAAAGGTTTGCATTGTTTTTAAATGTAAACAGAGTAACGTTTCTCACGTAAGGAAACGCTTTACGGACGTGTAAAGGAGTACCTTCGTACGTTAACGGATACCAAGCGTACAGTCAGCACGTGTGGCGAGATCTACGTTACTCCAGGGGGTACGCTACGAGCTGACCCCGACGCGATTAGAGTACGGATTCTCAATACGAACTCGCTAAGATATATGGAACTCAACGATTTCATACATTAGACATACGCACGAGCATAAGTAAGTGTATATGAGTCTAAATTTCATCATTACTGATATACGAGACAAGACATAATGTGAACCGTACGAAAGGTGAACATACGCTGCACAAATTAGTGCCTGAAATATATCTCACACGTGAGACTATACCATGAATGTCAAATCATTAATAACTTAGTACAACAAGGAAATTAACTTTATCGAGTTTATACATATAGGCTATAACTTTACCGAGTAGGCCTATATATAAGTTATAGGCCTACATCTTTGTAATAACTGTTTAAGTTTCTTGCAGCAATTATATATTATATTGTATCATTTTATCAACGCATATCAACACATGATGTATTTATTAAAGGTGGCAATAGCAATATATAATTGGTGATGAAATTTATTATTATCGTGTTGGTACAATATTTCATTATACAAACCTAGGCCTACATAGGCCTGTAATATAAAAGTTACATATTGAATAATCGCTATCACTTCATATTACATTGTACAGAAATACAACAGATAAAATCTTTACAAAATCTTAATTATTAAACATTTAAAATCCCGCTATTTATTTCTAAAATTTTTTATATTTTAATATTTAAATTTTTCGTTATATTGTTCAGTGAAGTGACGAACGACACCAATTTTAAGACCAATGGTTTTGAGACCAATGGACTAAGACTCTACACGGATCGAACAAAATTTTAGTCATGATGACCTATTAGTCAGTAGGCCTAAAAAAAAGATATTAAACAATATAATTGTGGGGGAGAATGCGATATCTTATGAAGAAAATAGGATCGCGGAATTTGTTTTCACGTGAAGATGTCTACAGGTTGCTTGTTAATGTAGGATGAATTAGAAATATGGAAATAAACGAAAGTGACAAAATTGATAATAAGTAGAGTATCAGATATAGAGTGGTACGACCAAGTTAAAAAAAAAAACGGAAGTAAGAATGTGACCGAAAAAGATATTAGCCTGAGCCCCATAAAGTGACAAGACAAAAATACCACATTTTGATGGGGGATCACACAGAACTCGGGTGGTTGAACTAGAAGGTTTTAAGAGAAGGCGCTTGACAGACCAATATTTATGGAGATAAAGAACGTTTAACCTCTAAAGGAAGGGTACAGAATTTTAACTATAATTTTTAAAAATTACAACGTGAACAGCAAGGTAGCAAAAAGTTTACATAACTGAACTGAGTAATGGAATGAAAGTGTACAATAGCAAGTCAGCACAAAAGGTTCTTTCAAACGTCAACTGTCTCCTGACTGAAACTAAATCCTTCCTGATAGTAATTATATACTTCAATTATACTTTTCGGCGCTAAATTTAATATGAAAATTCGTTCAGATAATTTAATTTTTAGTTTACGGTAATCTGGGTATATCAAACTGTCTGAACCACGGGTCACATTTAAATTTATTCTTACATAGGCTAATATGAAAAAGGGTCTTCTGATAGGTATACATAAAAATTTGTATCGCCTAATAAGAATTTTAGATAAACATAGTGAAAATATTTAATAGCAAACTAATATATGCCGATTTTTCATTGTCAGAAATTGGTAAAACAGTTTATTTTCAATGTGTTCTTTATGTATTTAGGTCACATTGTATACGTCGAAACTGTGTAATGGATAAATATATCTTCTTCTGACAGTTTCTATCCGATTCGGATATCATACAGACTATTTTAACTTTCTGTACTGCTGCACGGAATAAGTCAGTATACAGACAGTATACAGGATAACTATAGTCCTGTTAAATTAAGCATTTAAAGTAAAACTAACTAATATAATTTAACATTGAATTAATTCGGTATTAATGTCTGCAACCTTCGAAAAACTGGAAGTCACATGAATTACACGACCACAAATTACGGTTAACACAATCAAGCTGACCAAACCGACTTTGAAAGTGTATAATGAATTTCGTATAGGCTAAGCCTATTCGATGGAAGACAGACGGCATACGACACAACTAAAAACGTCCGTAGTAGAAGGTAGGAACGGTGTTCAGTAGTTTTGCACTCTAAACATGGAAACATTGTCTGTTAGGCCAGTCCTAACGTGTAACATGTGAACAACGTCCACAGGAAAATTCTGTTAATGGCGATCCTGATCATTATTAATTGGACACATCACGTGTTCAGTGATGAACTGCAACGCGATGAATTAAAATATGACAGACAACTAAAGAAAACTAAACTAAAGACCTGAAGTTGGTGGACACACCGAAAGGCCTCGTCGGGAGCGAAGCAACTAGCAGTTTTCCAATGAGTGGTGACAAAGTTGGTGCGAAGAAGAGAAACCAAGATATTTTTGACCGATCGTGAGCAACGTCAATTGTCACCTGACCGAAACTAAATTCTCCCTGATAGTAATGATATACTTCAATTACACCTCTCGACGCTAAATTTAATAAGAAAATTCGTTCGGGTAATTTAATAAACAAATTACAATTCAACGAGGCGTGAGACAAAATTAAAATTCTACAAAACAATGGCTGTACCAGTGCTACTATATGACAGCGAATACTGGATTACAAAACAAAGAGATAAAAGCAACATACAATCAGCAGAGATGAAATTTTTAAGATGGGTTAAAGGATGCACAAGAAGGTATCATATAAGAAATGACGATATATGGGAAAAATTAAATCTATATAATCTAAATGAGAAAACTGAAGAATACAGGGGAAAATGGAGACATCATTTAAGCCGCATGGATGAAGATAGAATACCAGTAATTATAAACAAGTACAAGCTTTCTGGAAGAAGGGATGTAGGAATACCAAGAAAGAAATGGCTCTGATAATGTGGAGTCGGAACAGACACATTGCCTAATCCCTGAAGTGTAGAAGAAGAAGAATTACAATTAAAGGAAACGTAGCAGAAAGGAGAGGTACTGATGAAGCGAGAATTTCATAGCACGGAATCTGAAGCGGAGGGCTTCATTCACTGATCGAACAGTGTAATGTGTACGATGTTGATTGCCGCCGATTTCCAATCGGAGAACAGCATGTTGAAAAAGAAATGTGAATAAGATATGCTGATTTATGGAAATTGGGAACGACAATTATCGCTGATTATGTGTCAGACGTAAAGACAGTTTACAAAGGAATACAGACACGATTCTTCCTACTTGCTTATTAATGTGCGAGAACATTCAAGTTTGTATGTTCCGGGTTATAAAGACGATAACTTCTCTTGACAGAATACTACGTAGCCTACAATAGTTGTACCTACTTGGTCAGCACAGTGACGAAACTCGATACAAAACGAATAAAAAACGAATCATCATTTTATTGTGAACCATAATAATATACTATATATAATCGTTACCAAATTTAGTTATACCTGTGGAACAATAAGACGACTATTGAAGAATAAAACGCAGAGGGAGACACAGCTAAAGTTCTATAAGGTCGTGGCTGCGCCGACTTTAATGTACGGACGTGAAACACGGACTCTCCTGCAAAAAGATATTTCTAAAATACAGGCCTCGGAAATCAAATTTTTAAGAGCAGTTAAGGGATGCAGTTTGAGAGATCATCTACGAAACGACGACATAAGGAAAGGCCTGAAGTTAGAGTCGGTTCTGTATAGAATAAAGGAATACAGACTGAATTGGAAGTCCCACGTGGAACTCATGGTAGACACGCGTATTTCTAAACAAGCGTTTGAATATGGGCCAGTGGGAACGAGAGATCGTGGAAGACCCTGGAGAAAATGGTCAGAGACTCTGTGAAGTCGGAACGGACTATACCCCAAGCCATGTAGTGAAAAAGAAGAAGAAGAAAATATAATCGCTACCTTATTTAATAATTTCTTTATAATATTAATTGAGTAAAAATTAGATGTAAACGTTGTATGAATATATAAGAAACTATATATTCAATCACTTTCTGCTACAGTTCGTTTCTTGATATATATAAAATATTTAAAATTTATATTTATTTTACCTCAAGATGTTATTTTTCCTTATTTGGAATAGGTTTCGAGAACTCCTGTGTTCTCATCCTCAGCCTTCATGATCTTGCGTCTGGTGAAGTATTTGTGTGTTGGCTGGATGCTGTTTTGGTTTCTTGTTGGTCTCTGGTATTTTAAAGTGGTATTATTGTGTGTGATTGTGGTGTATGTATTAGTATTTTGTGTATTTTCGATGTTGAGTGCTTTGAATATTGTGTCATGTTTTGTATTGATTTGTATTTGTTCAGGTATTAGTTTCTTTTGTGTTTTATGTTTGTATATTTGTAAATTTTCCAAAATGTTCATTATGGTGCCTTTGTGTGGTATATGTTTTATTAGTTTTGGCCACACATGCTATAAATACGGGACATGAATTCCCAGACATAACCAATGTGACACTAATAAAACATATAGGCCTACCACACAAAGGCACCATAATGAACATTTGGGAAAATTTACAAATATACAAACATAAAACACAAAACAAACTAATACCTGAACAAATACAAATCAATACAAAACATGACACAATATTCAAAGCACTCAACATCGAAAATACACAAAATACTAATACATACACCACAATCACACACAATAATACCACTTTAAAATACCAGAGACCAACAAGAAACCAAAACAGCATCCAGCCAGCACACAAATACTTCACCAGACGCAAGATCACGAAGGCTGAGGATGAGAAGACAGGAGTTCTCGAAACATGTTCCAAATAAGGAAAAATAACATCTTGAGGTACAATAAATATACATTTTAAATATTTTATATATATATATACACACACACACACACACACACACACACACACATACACTTAACACACGAATTCTGCCTCCCTATGCATTAGAGGAAATACGAACCTGACAGATTGGAATTTGCTTTCAGGCCTACGTTTGATTCTTCACACGGATGTGCAAATCTTCAAACGCTGCAGAGTATTGTTATACAAGTAACATTTCTCGATAATGTGAAGTGAAAGTGATGCGAATTAGATAGATATTTAGAAAACGGTAGGTATACCAACGTATAATTCATAATATTAATGCTAAAAAGAGATTAATAAACTGCTCAAATTCCATTCAATCGTGAACAGTAAAAGCTGATCTGTAGAATCCAGCTCAAACGACTGGGGGAAGGCAAAAGGATCACAATTCTTACAGACCAATATTTTAACTAACGGCTATAACAAAAGGCGCTTCTCTTGGCACTTCTATCAATTTCGTTCCTTTTCTTTAGTAAAATATTCAAGCAGGAAAAGTGATTATTGTATTGCACTGAACAGGCTGGCTTTATTACACAGCACTGTTTATTATTTTCTTTAATAAAAAAATAACACGTTTTTGAAATTACAAAAATTCCAATTGATTCTGCATATTTTGTGAATTCTGTCCAACAGGAATTTACAGTTCTGTTTTCTTCTGTTTACAGTATACAGTTCTTTTTTCTGTTTTATTTTTTAAGGTAGGTAGACTTACCCTAAACAGGCCGGAATTTGTAGATGACAATAATAAAACTTGACCTGCGTGCATAAACTAAGAAAATAAAAAAATAAATAATTGCGGACTTGCTTAAGAAAATATATTCAGGCTTCTACATTTTTCAAGCTGTCTAATTCAAAAATTTAGTTACAAAAATAAGAATGTCACGTATTGATATATCCCTCTCATTATTTTAGCATTAGCCTAATAGCAAGCCGCTTCTTCTCTTCATGGTTAACCTTAATTATGAGATGGTTACATGCAATCAATTTTTTTCCCAAATGCATACACAAACTGCTTTTGTTCAATGAATAAATTAATTTCTTCATTAACTTTGCTATGGATTTTACTATTTATTCAAAAAATTAAAAATTGTTTAAAATTATTAATTGCTCTTTATGCTCGATTCTGTTTCATTTTTAATATAACGTACAACAGGTAATGTACCATCTCGTTAGTAAACTGGAAACTCTATTATGCTGCTGCGTTATCCTGTTATTTTTATCCCACTGATTTATGGAAATAAAACAAATATCTGCATACGTGAGAGGAGTTCACTATCCGTTTCGGAGTTCGGTTAGCACTTTGACCAACATTCTTCCCGACATTCTTCTTCTTCTTCTTAACCAGTTTCCAAGAAGGCCCCCCACGGGCCACAATGTTATTAATAACGTGTAATCTGCATACGGGTGTGTGTGTGAGGGTTTTCTCTACAGCTTATTTCAACAAACGTAACTTGAACGGTTGATGAGATTCACACTCTCATTTAAAACAAATCCTATGTGGTCTCTAAGAAATCAATATATTTCTTATAGGCCTACTTAACGTCTACTGTCCCTTTTTCTCTCTCTCTCTCTCTCTCTCCTCTCTCTCTCTCTCTCTCTCTCTCTCTACCTCTTGAAAATGCATATCCCTATACAAAAATATATCCTGTATAAGTAACTCTATGGGTTTCTTGGAGTATTACTGAGTAACATTATATATATTATCAAATTATAATAATAAAAAATGATATCAACGACTCGCATAAGCAATTATAATCTGATAACAGGCTATATAATATTGTATAAAAATATATATTATGTACTTAATGATGCTTTTACGATAGGCCTATATTAATAGGGCTATAATTAATGATAATGAAGATTTAATGTGCAACTATGACTTTAACCTGCTCACATTAATTTGTGATATTCACATGTTAACACAATGCAAAAATTTTTGAAATATACAAAATTACGGTCAGACATATAATTACTATCTATTTTCAGTTGTGTAAACATACTTGACTGGATAATGTTGAACATATAGATAAAGTTGTGATAATGAACATTTTAGACTACAAATGTTGTACAAGAAAATGTGTCCTTATAAATTTCAAATACTGATTTTCTGTCTTATTTTTAATTAAACAAGGTAGTAACGAATTTACTTAAAGAAAAGTAAAAATCTAATGTAATTTATTCATAATTTATTACAAAATTTTCATGAACAACATAATAACAGAAGCAATAAATTAATACTTTCTACAAGTCAAATTTTCTCAGAATTTGTTTACATATAGGCCTATGTATGTAAGAACGGATTTAAACGTAGACGAAGTCAGATAGACAAAAAAATATTGTAAGTAGGCTACGTCCAGTGAAAACATAATTTGATAAGTCAAATCAACGTTATAAACGAACGATAAAAATCGCTGTACGAGTGATGATAAAACTGATAATAACAGTATCCTAATGGAAATAATATTACAACAACGGGGAATACTGTTACATATTCTGCTGATAATGACAGGTGATAACAAACGCTCGCGATGATAAGGTTAATTCGTACAATAACAAATGTCGCCGATAATGTAGGCCTATATACATAGAACGCCACCCCTCCACGTTGACCTACAGATTATAGTCGGGTGGTAGGGCTACATACAGAGGAGGGTGGTGTAGTATGATCATGATGCAACTGACGGCCTATCTTATGTAGGGCGACACACACACACATTAAAATTTTTGTGGTCAACATTTCAAATACATCAAAACGTTACTCACTTTTAATCCTTCAATCCTGCGATGTCCAGACTAGTCGCGCGGTTTCATAACAAATTCATCGCGTCCCTCGTGGAAGAGTCCGACGAATTATGTTCTACGAAATATTTACACAAAAGCAGTATGTATAAAGTCCGTGTTACTAACTCGTGTAGCACAAGAATGTAACTAACATGTTTCGGTCCAATCCGGTGGTTTTCAAACGATTACGTCCTACTGTGTCACAACTCACGTCACACGATCTCCGTTATCCTGCGACTGATTAATTCGTGTCGGATTATTTGTATTTTCCAATATAAAATAAAGAATTAATAATAATAAT
The DNA here is from genome assembly GCA_034769895.1 of Magicicada septendecula. Taxonomy (NCBI): domain Eukaryota; kingdom Metazoa; phylum Arthropoda; class Insecta; order Hemiptera; family Cicadidae; genus Magicicada; species Magicicada septendecula. The sequence continues at coordinate 95,538,915 of CM068368.1, forward strand.
AATAATAATGATAAATAAAAACAATATAATAATACCACTTGTGTTGAAAATCAAAGAAGCCACTAAACAACACACAGCTTCTGCGTCCGTTCCCCTACAATTTATAGGTTATGGTCTCATCATTATTTTACATCGGAGGAATGTATAAAACAGTTGGAACGCTTAGAAACTAGTAAAACTGCAATAAAATTGTTCCTGACGGGCGCGACAGACACACAAACAAATGTTATTGGCCACTAAACAGGGAGTCTCCGAACACGTGACATGACAAAACACTAAACACTATAAAAATCCACTTGTTTTTTTTTATATATATACCTAAATACTAACTATCATTTCTACAGTTTGTTTATGTTGAAATCCTAAATTTAACTCGTAAACACAATGATTAAAAATATTTATTCTAAATTGTCTCGCTATTATATAGCAAAAATTATTTACACTATGTACACCTGGTCCAGTGTTTAGATTATAAAACACTCGATTTTCTTAACGCAGCCTCTGTCTTCTTCTCGTACCGTTTATCACTAATAACACACGTGGTTACGGCGTCTGCGACGATGACATGAGATATTCTCTCTCTCTCTCTCTCACGGTTGCAACACAAAATAAATTCTGGTTAAACAACAATGTGCGCTAAGGAGCGGCGTCCCCGTCGGTGTTTCTAGCGACCGGCCAGCGTCGACACTAAATTAAAGTCGAGTCCGCGCGTTGGGCAGGGATGTAGGCATCAAAACCAAGCACAGAATTAATTACGGAAAATAGGCGGCGTAAAGGTAGTGGGGGCCGGGGGGGACAGAGTGAGTTAACTCCACAGTGTGGAGGGGAAATTTAATTCCATTTCTCGCAGCTTCTCTTTCTCTCTCTCTCTCTCTCCGCGACTCTCTCTTATACACACAAACTATATGGTTTTCGACTCGCTCTCTCGCTCCTATCTCTTTCTCCTTCTCTCTCGCTCTTGTTAGGCGATGAATCTGTTTAATAGATACAAGAGAGAAAACAAGAGAGTTCTGATGAGCATTAAAGAACAGTGGTGACGGAAGGCGGGGCGGGGCGGGGGGTTGATTTAACACCAAGTACATGCTTTGCCCCCTCTCTCATTAATGCCCCCTCTCAATTCTATATCAAGGTGGGGAAATGACTGGAATGACCGCTCATGAATCTCGTTTCAAATGGGGTCCAGTGATCTTCCCCTTCCATACAGTACTTCTTGATCATCAGTACAAAGCAAGAACAAAACACTATTCAACTGATTTCAACCAATCACAGGCCGTCATTTTCAAAATAGAATAAAACAATAGGCGCGCACAGTTTTCTGTAGTCAGTGTATGCGATATATACGTTAAACTTTACTTAACGTCGCTTTTTATGGAGATTTCTGGAATAACGAATAACATAACTATAACAACGGTTTTCTATGCATCGCTTACGTCGTTTACAGCGATAGTCGGTGTTTCAACGTCGCCTGTGCGTGCAAGTCCGTGTACGTCAATTTAATGTCATAACTTACGTAAGCGATTTATCCTACGTTAATTCTCCAAATCGTATTAGCGATTCTAGGCCTACATTATCTTTTTTTCAAACAGAAATAATACTGTTGTAGCCTACACCACTGTAGAAAAACTATTCCAATTAGCGCTTTCAAGCTTCACAGCTCATCATCAGATCGAAAATATTTCTGAACATATATCGGAAATATAATTAATGAATAAATAATTATTTTTTTTATTTCAGTAACATCGGCGCAGCCGACACCACCACACCCTTGTCACATGGACAAGTAACAAATGTTCAATATATCACTTCTACGATCTCTGAGAAAATACAAAGGGACTATGCAAACAGAACTTCAACTTCCCACAAGCGTGGGAAGATTGTTAGTGTACTTAATTGGTGTTTTTGTCTAGCAAATATAAAATATATATGTTTTACTTCAGTAAACAATATTAAAAATATATTAATTACAGTAAGAATACAGTTATGTCTATTAAAATTAATATGTATCTGAATAATCAAAAACCATTAGGCCTATCACAAGAATCAGAAATTTTATTCGGGTTTTTGTAACTCTGATGATGACAGCTGTAGATCATTGAAACATTTATTATTTTTTTATTTAAATCCTTAAACAATACTAACTAATTAAAATTATAGCATAGTTTGCTATAAACATGAAGCCAATATTTTATTCAAATAAAAAAAACTTCTTTTGCAAGAAGTGAGCTACAAAATTGTTTTATATAGTCTACATTTATTTATCAACGATCACGTCGATTTAACTCTGTCGGTGCTGTTGCTAACCAGTTTTGGTGATAACAAAATTCTTGAATTTTTCAGTAGAACAATTGTACAATTTGTATTCTTTACAAACATGATGACCTTTTTATGATAAATATATGCTGTACCTAAAGTATGGGCATTTATTTATGTGTGTTTTGCTGTGTGTTCGTGCGTCAACTTACAAATAACGGCGGTGTGACCTACGTGTTAAACAGTAACTTATACTCAGAACGCGTAACTCTACGTAGATCTGGGCAGGCGAAGAAGTCGTTCTTCGTTTTAATTTAATGGATTGTTAAAAAAAAAAATCAGAACAGAAAACCACAACACGTCATTAAATTAAGTTTTCTCATGTCTTTAGTTCCTATAATCGAATGTTTAGGCCTAATACTTTCCGAAAAATATTATTTTCTTGGTTACACAGTCGAAATTTTGCAACGCGTGCTAAAAGATTATAATGCTTAGTGCAACGCCAAAAACAATGTCGCAGAAAATTAAAAAATCAGCTTGACAAAGCAAAATTCGTTTTCGACAAGTTTGGAAGTTGGAAACAGTGTACAACGGAGTAGGTCGGTATAGGCCTAAGTAAGCTATACAGTTGGAAACGTGTGTGTGTTTGTTCTTGATGTGATGAATGACACACGTCTATTGTACACATTTACAGGGACAGTAACAGCAACACTGCAAATTAAACGTCTAGGGGACGTTACTCAATTTCTGTGGCCCCGATGGGTTCTACACACACTCTGGAACGTGAATTGTTAATTGTTAATCTTCTGCTTGCAACCTCAACCCTCAAATTGGTGGCTGGTCGTATTCTGAAATCATTGGGTTTGTCCTGTTGGCCACCTCCCTTTAAAATCTTTTCCAATGTCACTTCTGCAGCCACTCCACCCAAGAATTTCGTTTTCGCCTTCTAGTATTTCTTACTTAAATTTTCCATTCCCCTTGTAGGCCTATTTATTTTCCAATACCACCATAGTACACGCATACAGGTAGAGTATCCTAATCGAGTGTCCCGACCATTTAATATTCCTTCTCATAAGACTTTCTCACGTTTTTCCCATACCCCAGTGCTCGTTTCGCCTTTCCGCGAAATTTTATGCATTCTCCTCTCTAGTATCGTATCCCGAAACCATATGATCATTGCCTGTCTTGACGGTGGTATAACTATTGTAAAATGTTTTTGGACAACGTTGGTTTACGAATAGATACTTTTTATTAGCGCCGTGTACAGAAAGCTATCGTTTTGAAAACATTTTTGATGTCGTATCACATGCAATAGGCCTATATAATATTCACACTTTTAAAGGAGACGTAGGCCTACATATATGTTACAAAGGAAGAAATCTCTGACGGAGTCATTGTCTAGATTGGCAGATCTCCTTACAACTTGGGCTGCATATAAAAGAACTCTTAACTTACGAATAAACCTAGAGGTTAAAATTGACTGAGTATGTACAAATTAATTGTTTTCGACAACTGTAATGTTACTTAATCTTTGCTATTATATCGTTCCCATTATTATATATAGTATTCAACGTATAAGGCTACATAAAGCACTCGAGCACCTTCACTTTTCTTTTCAAATTATGGCCAAATACCATAGTCTGTTGACCTGTGATATCACTTCTTCGGCCGGACTTTTCGGCTACATCTTTGAGAGCCTCTGCGTTATTAATGATAAGAAGACGTCGATGAATGATAATCGATAAGTGACAAGTAGGTAGCTCGTTACGAGATATGATTGGTCAAAACAAGCAATGAAAACCACAGCCGCAAACCTTGCCGAAACTCTCGCTGGAGAAGTAACATCGAACGATTGGCCACGATCTTACTATTGGGAGTTCTGAAAATATAACTAACCTGTAAACTAAAACTATAGTTGGGGAAAACTCTATATAGTATTTTTGAGTGGAACGTAAATCTGAATGACAAACCATTGGAAAACACCGGAGAATCATTGGAGGCTTTTGAGACACAGTCGTGGATGAGAATGAAGAAACATCTTGTAAAGATAAAAAGAGTAATGCCAATGTGATTTACAAGGCTACACAAGAAAAAAGGTCGTGGAAAATTTTCATCGATGGGTGAATATAGGCTACATATATATAACATTATATGTTATAGGCTATATTCACTAACACGTAACGATATTAATAAAAAATAATTTACGTCCGGATAAACCCAACTTGTTTACTTCCGTAAGTTATATTATTTCATATATGCACAAATAAATATGCATACGACCACTTCATCTCTCTCTCCCCTCTTCCCTTTCACTCTTTCCGCCGTTTTGTTTCATTCTACATCTTTTCTTTGTATGCACTACTTGTGTGTCTGTTTTTACGTTCCAGACCGTATAACGGTAAAGGTCTACCAAATACTAAAATGAAAACGTCTGTTTAACGTAGCGCGCGCGCTCGCGTACGTGTGGCCTCACCCACATGACAACTGTGGGACAATTTAACGTTATTTTAATCGGAAGAGCACATCTGTTTAACGGACAGACAAAAGCTGAACAGCAAAAATATTGATCCAGCGGTGAATGAGGTGAACAACTGAACTACCACAGCAAACAGGACCAGTTGATTGTTCTTTTCACAGACGGAAACAAAAAGTTCCTACCCCGCGCTCTACATGTTACTACTGCAATTTGCATAATAAAGACAACAGAACGAGGGTGTGGGTGCTGGTCAGGACTAGAGATTATGTAAATAAGGGTGATGTACACGCACGGGCGCGCGCGTACTTAAACTGTTATTAATGAATCGGTTATTGTTCATGATCATCGACGGCGGGCGCTGACGGACGCGGGAGCGCATATGTTCGTAGCGTCTGCAGATGCCGCCGAGCTGTTGCTGTCTTCAGGCTCGAGTTGTTACGTTTCGGAAGAACTGTGAATTCTGAACAGACTATCCGAGTACCGGGATGCGATCCATCCGGACAGCCAATTCATATTTGCGACTACCTTCGAAACTCGTTAACCCTCGGGACTGTTCTCGTCGTTCTAGCATACGGCGTTCGATTTTAATCGTCACCAACATTTACTTTCAGGACTATCTTTCGGTCTAACAGGCGTGTTGTTCCCATCCTAGATCTGTGTTACCTCTTACTATACACTGTAAAGAATTCTCGGCGGGATTCTCGGCATCGTACTGTCTATTTAAATTTTTTTTCTGTATATTTTATTTTGTATTATTTTACCGAGATATAAAGTATCCACTACTGCAGTGTTTATTTAGTTATTTAAAATATGCAAAATGTATTCGGCTTCATTCTAAAATCATCGATCCTCATAACATCTCTAGTGTACCTAGGCCTATATCTTCCCACTGATCGTAAGAATTTCAATCGCTGTAGCCTGGATATACTTTTACAATCTTTTTGATAACTCTGAGATCTCGTTACCACACAGTACAGTAGGAATCGCCACCACTCTACAAAATTATTAATAAAGGATTACTTCGATATTTTTTAAATGTTCTTCTAATTGTAGTACAATATTTGAAATATGGGTGTTTTTTTTTAATAAATTGTAGGTAAAGTTATAACTCACATGACGCTTTGAATAATTGAACAGTCACAAGTAGTTATTCTAAATAACTGAATTGAGGAGTCACAAGTAGTATCTAATATTACTGTCTTTAATGTAATATTAAAAATGTCCTTCAAAACCTCTAAGCTATGAGCGATTTCTTCACCGGTAAAACCTCTGTTCGGACTGAATCCATCGTAATACTTTCGTCGCTTGACGCGTCGGTCATTGAAATCTGGGACTTTCCTCAGAAGCTGTGAGTGGGGGGTTGACAGACCCAGTTGAATGACCTAACAATGTTGAAACATTAAAAATGTTTAGTATTTTTCCTCTTATTAGTTGCTTAATACATAAGGTAGGGTAGATTTAGTTTTTTTATTACATCCGCTCGATACATAAAACTGCCAGATGAACATCCCTATACATATAAGTAGCCCTACATAAAACAATATCGTTACTATCAATGGTAATTCCAGAACTATTTCTCCTTTATATTCCAGGAACATCCGTACTGGAGTCCACTGGGGACAGATGTGCTCGTCTCACGTGCGTGAGGTTGCGGGTCTCTACAGTGTCCACTCAGTACCGTGAAACCGACTGAGCAGCTGCAATATGCAGCGCCTCCTGGTAGAGAAGCTAGGGAATAAGCTTGTAGGTAATAACAACAGTAGCCTACCTCTTTAGAGTGTATCCAGACCATTAAAACAAACACAAAAACGTATGTCTCCCGTTCACAAGTACGTCTTATTTTAATCAGTCAGATTCGTCCAACGTTGGACGTAGGCATCCCGGAGTCGCTTCCATTCCTGTCTATCCAGCTCTCCGGGCATCCGTTTTGATCCTGTCTGTTTCACCAGATCATCCGCCCGTCTCATCTGCGGTCTGTTTCTTACTCTCCAATGCACAATATGTTTTATTCCATCTCTCGTCTTATTATAATAATAAGGATAAATAATAGGATAATTATCCTAAGTTAAAACCTTCAGAGCTCAACATCAGCTGGTCTTCCTCTAATTACTTTCAGTTTCCATAATTCTTTAAATCAAACTACAGCGTCCTGTAGCAAAACAAATTATCTAAATTTAAACTCAATTTCAACACGAATAAAAAAAAGGAAAGACAAAAACAAACTAAAACGCGTAAATGGAAAATAAGCAAATTTGGTTGTACAACAATATATAGACTCAGAGAACAGCACAGTTAATATAGGCTACCTAATCGTGTAAATTAAATATTATTGTTATTTAAACTTTCTACGATTTCGTTTTTGTCGGATGTTGTTATCTTTACGCCTTGAAAACAACTTCTAAACATTCATATTTTAATGTTGAAAAATGTCCGTTCTGGAAAGGCCCTACTGTCGCTTCCGACTGCTCCTCAGTTCTTCTCCTATCCGATAGTTTCCATTGCTGATTCCCTTCCCTTATATTGTACATGTTTGCCATTATGAGAACCACACATGACGACAGGGAGTACACACTAAATTAATAAGGTCAGCTGAAATTAGGCTACTTAGGCATATACATTTTTATTATTAAGGTAGCCCTATTACATGATGTAGTGTACAACTTATTTAAGTATTCAGAACTTAATACTTAATTTGAAGCTCGCACATAGCCTACATTCGCGGAGAAAATGGTAATACCGGAAAAATCGTCAGCCTGACTTTATCTATTAAATCTAGAGTGACGCAAGTAGGACAGTTGACATTTGAGACGACGAGCCGTTGTCAGAAGTAGTAATAGTAGTAGTAGTAGAAGTAGCAGTAGTAGTAGTAGCAGCAGCAGCAGCAGCAGCAGTAGTAGTAGTAGTAGTAGTAGTAGTAGTAGTAGTAGTAGTAGTAGTAGTAGTAGTAGTAGTAGTAGTAGTAGTAGTAGTAGTAGTAGTGTAGTAGTATAGTAGTAGTACAGGTGGAAGAGACGGTTAATGTTTAATGGTAGTATAGTCAGCCACAATAAAATAATGACGAGAATAAATTGGTGTAAAGGCACACCAGCTGAGCAGCAGTGATGAGCACCTCATTTGAACACTAACTGTGAAGTAGAGGTTAATATAGCCTGGCAACGGTAGTGCGAACTACCACCTCATGACGGCCTCATGATAAAGTTAGTGAAGTGTATATGAACGATATCAGCTAAATACTCGCTATTCACTCATAAATTATGTAAACAGTAACAATTTTTCTTTAATATTAAATAACAGCAGATTATATGAGGTGTTCAATACTTTAAAAAACAATGTAAAATTAACGTTAAGAGTGAGGGGTTATCTTTTCAGGGAGTGCATTATATGGAAATAAATAGTTGGATCCCTAGGGATGATGAAGGAAACGATGGAATTTCCTAAACTGGGTTTTTCCTGGGGAAGAGGGAAAGAGACAGGTTAAAACATAAAGACGGTTGATGAGAAAGACGGAGAGACAGAAGAGCAGCGAGAGAGAGAGAGAGAGAGATACAGAGAAAGAGAGAGTGTGAGAAAGTAGGGGGGTGAGTTGGCTCTCTCTCTATTGGTCCAATTTGCATAGAAAGGCAACGAGCAGGCGTATCCCTGACTCCTCCCACTACAATATTAACCCTTTCTCTCTAGTCTCTCTCTTTCTCTTTCTCTCTCTCTCTATCTCTCTGTCTCATTTACATAGTGTCCTCTCCTCTGTCTACCATTTCTTGTTTTGTTCTCATACTCCCACACAGGCCTGTGTAATAAATCCATTGGTACCACCAATTTTCACTCAAATAGTAATATAGGCCTAATATTATTTTTATTTTTTTAGAAGTTTCATTTTCCAGTCTCGTAGTGTGTCTGTGTACCAGAAATTTACAGCGTGCGTCAACTAAAGACTGTAAAAAAATTTAATAATCTCTGTATACGATTATGCATCAACGCCTAGGCTACGTGGAGAGAGTACACTACCGAGCCTTACGGGAATGCGAAATGTAGCCTACCGCGAACATCAATACAGCTTTTCAGAAATTTGTCTATTACAATATTATAACAGTTGAGACACATTAAGTCGTTACAGATACACTTACACCAGATTATAAGTCAATTTTATCGGTTCAAATTCTGTAAATTTGAGAATATCTAACGAAAGCCGCCAAGATTAAACGAGAATAAACGTGAAGACGTGTGACAGTTGTGTGCGTGCGTGCGTTTGACTTTTATTTGCAGTTTTTTTTTGTAAACCTGCCAGTTTTAATTCAGAAGCGTTAATGGCCGGTCTAAAAATAGTGCACCCGTCTTAATGAGTGCGACCGCAAGAAACAGCGCGGACGTTTCGTTTAATGTTCTCTCTAACAAAGTCCGAAATTATTTTACCGTTTTACGTTAAGAGACGAGAGCACAAAAATACGTGTCGTGAGAAAACGAGAGTGGGCAGCAGTCTGCTTTGTAAATGTAGCCTACGTGCGGGTGAGTGTAGGGGGCGCTGAGGTTAATTAGACTACGACATTTGTGTGTACCTAATGGTTACAAAAGGTCTCTCCAGGTATACTTAAAAATAAAACCGACCGAGACTGTGACAAAACCTTAACGACTGTAGGCCTACAGTGGAATATTGCGCTCATTTTGGATTTAGTAAAACTTAGTGTCGCAGTAAATTGACTCTTGATCTAAAAGTTATTCTAAATCATCATCGTTATCCACCCTTGTCCACTGCTGAACGAATACCTCTTAAGTGATTCTCCGGTGATATATAGGGCTATCCAAAGAAGTATCTTATCCGATCAGCTGTGTCATGGTAGATAACAACTCATCCTGCAAAGTGCAAAGGACTGTTGCTGAATATATAGCCTACCTACTTTAATTGACGTTAAATCTAGCAAAATTCCTTATCACATCGTATCTCGCGTAGCCAAATGTCCTGCTCACGTCTATTTTATTTTATAAATTCCTTGGGAATGATATCCTCTATTCTGGTGGTCGTCGTCACTTCACGGTGTAGGCTTATTGCCTGTTCCGTCTTCACTGTAATCTCTTCCAGTGCCTACCCACAGATCTTCTGCCAACTGATTGGTAGTCTGGTTTGTAGTATATTCTGGTTTGATGGCATATCCATTCTCTTCTTGGTATTCCGAGCACTTCCTTCCATGCTACGCTATGTAGTTTCGCGTCACTCCCCATATTTCTAACTAAAGCAATTACAAAGATGTAGTATCTTATTATTCACTCTCTCAAATGCTTCGTAACTCTATTCCATTGACAGTTTATGACTTGTATCTCAATTGTTTATTTCTGTTTTACTTAACTACTTAACTTTATTCGCAGCTGTCAGTTCTTGTCACTTCAGCTGGTTCAGCCTTTTTCAATATTATGTTTGTCTTTCCAAGTAATATGGGTAGCATCTACTAGTTGGAAACTACAATAATAATTACACATAATTTGCAATTATAATAACATACAGTACAAACTTAAGAATTCAATATGGACTCTAAGACATCTGGTGCGACCAGCCCCCTCCCAGCCACAAGCTAGAACCATCAATGATCTTTTCCATATTTGTTCTTATGCTTTTCCAGATTAACTAATCTTCACACTTTTCAAGTTGAGCTCATTAAAATTATCTTCATCTAGTCTCCATGTTCACTTAACAACGCTGTCATCCACAAGCACTGGTGTGTGAAAGCATACGTAACTGACAAACTGTACAGCACTTGAAGAAATTAAAACATTTCATCATCAAAGGAGGAAGGTGAAAGGAGCAGTGTGGAGGAAGTTTCGTCATCAAATTCAAAAGTGTCTGGGTAAATGGATATAATATTTAATTTTCTTCTCCTATGGCCTCATAGTTCAAAGTCAAACCTTATCCTCCATAATCATCCGCCTCCATTTTTCCCTGTCCTTGGTGATCGATGGCCATCGTTTTATTTTAAGTAAATTATCAGCATCCATCGCCACTGCTTCAATCCAGAGTGTCTTGGGTCTTTCGACATGGCTTCTACCCTCGATTTGACTAAACAGTATTTTCCTAGGCATTCGGTTGCCTACCATCCTAATGATGTGTCCTGCCCATTGCAATCTATGCAGTCGGATGGTGGTGGCCAGTCTTTATAGGCCTATAGGTTGTATAGCTCCTATAAGAAGTCTACACAATATAAAACTATATACGCGGAGTGCGTCACTACAAGATCACAAGGTGAATTACCCAGTGTGAAGAATACGACATAAAAACAATTATCAGATTATAAGTACAGGCTAATATTTAAAACTGAAAATAGTAAAACTAGAATGTAACCACCGATAAGGTACCGAATCAAGAAGCACTTCAACCAGTCAAACATTTTAGTGCTTGAATAGCGTCTTAGATTTTCTGTGAAACGTCGCGGGTGGAAGGCCATGGTCCATGGTCTAATGTCATTCTTCTACCTGACGAGGATGTTTCGGTTACATCTGTGGTGATCACTTTGACGCAGTGATTGAAGAACAACACTGACAGTTACGCTCCGATAAAGGATTTCACACGTAAATTTCAAACATAAATTTAGTTTCGTGAAACGAACCTCGGGTGTGAAATGTGTGTGTGTGTGTGTGTAACAATATTCGTGTGTCCAGTAACCTGTCCTTTGTTGGCACTTTAAAACTAGTGGCTGAAGTTGTTCTCGATAAGCATGGATAGAAGCAGTAGGGTGGCGTGCATGTAACCGCTGTTGCCGGTGGCAACAGTACAGGAAATAAGATAAAATAATAATAATTATATCACGGAATATTTACTTTAGTCACTGAATAATTTGAAATCCGAACAATATTAGTAGGGATACTTGTTAGAGAAGCGTAGCATTGCTTTCGAACTGCTGGGCACTTGCACCGTCTTGTGTTGCCGGCTCAGACATCGACAATGTTTTACTACGTACGGTCACTGACCTCGTAGTAGTTGTCACCGTAAAAACTATGGAGGGGGGACACATTCGTCCACCCAATGTGTTGCCGCTGTATAAACCCACAAAACGCTCAGTTAGCAGCTATGTTCGTTTTCGGAACTGACGTGCAGCAGATACTACGTACCTATTTGTGTTTTGTTCGTTTAGTCATGTGTTTCTCTATTTGTCTTTATTATTTTTTATTCGATTATTGTGTTCTGATTTATTCTGTGTAAGTATAATGAGAGTCAGATTCCGTTGAACTGGGATCCTCTTCTACTCCCAGTGAATGATACGAATGCTCTAAAAAGAACACGTGCTACAAGAAAAAATTCGAATTAATTTTTACGCCACGCCACTGGATAGCAGTAAGGAAGATCAACAGACAAAGGAGGAGAGGTGAAACAACAGAAGAAGAGTGAAAGACTAGAAGCGGAGGAATAGAAACCTACTGGAAAAGAGAAAAGAACAAAACGTGAACTCTTGTCCGAAGTGGCCTTATACGAAAAAAGTATGGACGCTCAAATAAGATGTTCGTCTTCTACAGTTCATTTACAAGTTTGGAACTTTTAGTGTGTTCCAAAGATATGACAGCTAATGTTCTTGGGGTCTACCCACGCTTTCATTTTTTTTTCTTCAAAGATACACCATAAACATGCTCTGCCCTCAAACTGAACACAGAATTAGGTCTAAGACTACAATGCTATTGTTAAGTAGACACACATCATCGGCATTAACGAAGCATGCGAGCTTCATTCTTATTTTACTAATCATTTTATTTCTCGAGCATCATCCTCAATCCAATATCCCGATGTTGAAAATATCTAACACGTACGTTGAAAGAAGAATCGTCGTTGTACAGTTGTGTGTTTGGTAAAGTTAGGATTTTTATTTATTACAGGATTACTACAAAATAGCCGGATGTTTCTAATACGTCTACGTTTGGTACAATCTGTTAGGACTACGTACTACGGACTTCACGATCTGGTTATATTTTGTTTTATATTGGTAATTGGACTTAAGCCTCAACTGTGTACATACGAGCCCAAGTTCATATTTTATTTTGTATTTATTTATTTTTTTTTTGTATCGGCCATCTGAGGACCACCAGTTCAATTCTTTATTTCTTGTTCTTTCCTCGTTCTCTAATATTCTTTCGTCTTTTCACTATGTCTCTTCTTCCTATCTTCAGTCCACTTTGAACCTGCGTTTTTCTCTCTCCTACCCTGGACTACTTCCATTTTTAACACTTCTGACCGAAAAACTTCTCTTTCAATTGCTTCTTCTGCGTTTATATTATTTTTTTTCTAAATCTTTTTGACTTCTTTAATCAAACTTGATATTGACCTCTTTCTCCACAGATATTTGAAGATCTGCTTTGTTAACCTATTGTCGTCCATTCTACATAAATGTCCAAAAAATACTAGTCTCCTTTTTCTCACTGTTTCTGTTATATTTTCTATACTCTGATATGTTTCATCATTACTTTTTAACTTCCAACCTTCTGAAGTTTTTCGTGGGGCTAATATTTTCTTAATAATTCGTCTTTCCAATACTTCTAGTTTGATTATAATTCAATGCTAGGCATTCACTTGCATAAGTGTATAGGCATTCTGGCCTCACTACTGTACTGTAATGCCTTATTTTCACATTTTTAGATATGCACTGAAAATAAGTTCATAATTCACGTTCATGTTATTGATATTAAAAATTAAAACATTGAACACAGCTGTCTGTGTTATTCGGTTTTTAAAATAGAGGAGTATTTAATTCGAAAATATTTAGGCCTATGGCACCTTAAAGTAAGCGACCTAACGGTTTTATTGTAATCTACCGCGTACAACGGATTGCTACAAACGGATCTCAAGTAGGCTAAACTACATTCGCGTTCAAGTCTCCTGTTCTGTATTACAAATCGTATCACCCGTTGTATTGATTAATCCCAACGTGACAATTTGGATGAAATCGATGAGCGAACAGTAACAGAAAATAAATTTAAAAACAAAATTAGACTCAACGATAAAATTTAACGTTGTCGAAGGATGACAGACGCCCGGCAAATACACAGCCTTCGGGCATAACGCACACAAACAAAGGAAGATCAGACGCCGTAACGGCAGACAATTGTATCCAACAATTAAACGCTACCGTTTTCGAATACGTTATTGTTGAACTTTATGCAAACAACCGAACCGACTGAAACAAATCTGCTTCAGCGTGTGTGCAACAAAAGCGTTACTAAATGAAATGAAAACAGGCTTGTTAGTGAATGGTAGGTAGATGGGATGAATGAAACGAACGACGCGGCGTTAGCTGCTGCAGGAACTGGTTTGGAAACATGACGAGTCGAGTCCGGTAGCAGACAGAGTGTCTGACGGTGAAACTGAAAACAAAACCTCTCTTCAACATAAAATACCATTTTTTTTTTCAATAATATACAAAAACGTCAAGCGTCGGGTTCTGGCAGAGTTAACCATTTATCGCCAACTGTTGCTTATAAGGAACATTACTTTTCTTCTCTATAACTACAGTAAAATGGTTTGTTTCCCTCAAAACTCATTTTGTTTTCTAAATAGTTTCAGTTTTAACACCTAGATGGAAGACTGCTACGTAGACATCCCAATACAGAAGGGCTGAAGATTGTGACTCATAGCTGGTGATCAGTTTCCAGAAACGCTGTATATAAATTTCTTTGAACCATTAATTAATACAGATGTGATAATAGGTTGCCATCCTTGCCATTCGCGACTGTCCTGAAGGAGAAGGGGGTAATGTGTGTGAATATTTCAGTCACGTTCTAAATTTGTTTTACTTATGTAATTCAAAGTGTAAATTATATTGTTAATATTATTATTAATGTTAACTAAATTATTTAGTAAAACTTTAAATGGAATACTATATTAGTATAGGCCTAATATCTATGTTGTTGCTAATAATAATGTTAATAACACTAATTTTTAAAATAATAGTGGTACAATTAAAAAAATATATTTTTGACTCTTTAGTACATCTCAAATGTGATTTTGAAGAAAATGCTATGCATTTCCAAAATTTGGCCCTGAAAGGGTTAACGTGTTACAGGCTGAAAATCTGCCTCTGTATTGATGTCCGCCTTATACCTGACTGAATTAATACTCATTTTCCGATTCTTTTTTTAATATAACTACGCATTTCATCAGACCATAAAAAGATAACTTATGTAACATCATGTAACCAAAATATATTTGTTGTTCAGATTTTAAAGATGTTATCAACGGATGTGATTTTTGTTTCTTAATAACTAACGATTACTTACAACTACAAAACTAATAATATTTTTTACTTCCATGTTCCGTAAAGAAATGGAATTAAGGTGATCGCGAAAAAAAGGCTGATTCTGATTGTACTACCTTCAAAACACGTAGAAACGTCATTTTCTGAAAAGTGTCTCTGTGTAGATTTTTTTCTATGGCGAACGATAACTGCCGCGAATTCAAACAGAATCAAATAATTCTTTACATATGTACCCGAGTTGTAGAGTGTGAAGATCGGTTAAGGGGAAGGTGTAGTTTACCTACAACGTTTAACGTTTTAACAAGAGTAAACTACTTAATTTTGATAAATAAAGTATCCTGAAAAGAAGGTTATAATAATCCACTGTAGAAAGGTAGATTAAATGTCTATAAATGAAAAGGGTAGTCGAAGGGGAAGGGGCAATTTTTTGTATTGATGTTATAAATTAATTCCACCGAAAACTTAAAAATTTCAATAAAATATTAACAATTGATATCGTTCCGTGCTTTGTAACCACGGATACGTAAACGAAATAACGGTTTTTTCGTTTTCAAAAATTCACAGGTAAACGTGTATTCGCTTTCTTTCGCGTTGTTTAAATAAAAGATAATTTAATTATTTATTTTTAAAATATTAACAACTAGATACAATTCGTATTTTGATTACCTTTTTAAGCGTTTTTACTAAAAGCATGCTGATATATTTGGTTTCGTGCACATATTAAATATAATTTTATAATTAATTAGAACATTGAAGTCATGTATGGTTCTCCATACCGATTTTTTAAAATATAACTATACATTTCATCAGACCATAAAAAGATAACTTATTAAGGGATCTAGCCTCATGTAAGCGAAACATATTTGTTGTTCACATTTTTAAGATTTTATCAACGAATCTGATTGTTTCTTAATAACGAACGATTATTTACAGCTACAAAACTAATAATATTTTTAACACACGAACACGGCGAGGGGGGAAAATGTTGTATGCACCGTCACAGGCAACCGTGTTCGCCTTGCACGAACTCGGCTCTGGTAAAATCAAAACACACGAATTCGGCAACTGTCCCAAAACCGTCACCTGAGCAAACGCACGAACTCGGCAACTGCGGGAGGAGAAGTGAGTAAAGGCCTACTTGCATGAAAAATCACTAGCGCAAGGGATATTAGAAAAATACTAGGAATAAATTTGTCTCGTCCTTATAAAGCTTAAATTAAAACGAATATTTTGTAAAATAGTTTTTAATTCTGTTTTAGCCATCAAAAGTTAAAATACGTTTTTATTTAAATTTACTGGACTGGACGCCTCATCGCAGTACCAACTTAAAAAAATCACAGCGACACGTAGTTCACAGCCAAATACGGTGCAATGCAACCTCTTCTCTTATCTATGCCAGTTCATGGCACGTACCAATACAGTGTCTTTACAGTTTTCTTTGAATTTGTACCACCTGTATTGATATGTACATGTGTTAAAAATGGATATCCTGCAATACCCAAGATGTTATCTCAAGTGCGCTTCGTGGTCTAAAGAGTTTGCGCACACACATAAAAAATCTAACTATAACACGTGTAACAAAAAGTTGCAGTTATTTTAAGTCATTCATTGGTTTGTAAAGAAAAACAAAATATCGGTATGGAGAACCATACATGACTTCCATATTCTAAGATTTATATTTAAATCTTAATATCGCCTGCCAAGCGCGATATATTTTCTCTTATACAAGATTTACATTAAAATGAAAAAATTTTAATTTTATTGCCTGGCAACAAAATTATTTTATTTTTAACAATTACCATTGTTTGAAAAAGTTTAAATAAATTTCAAGTACTTTACTCTTGTTAAAACGTAAAAGGTTGCAGGTACACTACCCCTTCCCCTTAACCGATCTTCACCAAAATCGAAAGTCCTTGAGACCTCTACAATTCAGGGACGTATGCAAACAATTATTTGATTCTGTTTGAATTTGCGGCAGTTATAGTTTGCCATAGAAAATACGCTTGATAAAAAAACGTTGCAGGTAAACTACCCCTTCCCCTTAACCGATCTTCACCAAAAACAAAAGGTCTTGAGTACTCTACAAATCAGGACTGTATGGAAAACATTATTTGATTCTGTTTGAATTTGCGGCTATCGTTTGCCATATAAAATACCCTTGTTAAAAAAACGTTGCTGGTAAACTACCCCTTTCCCTTAACCGATCTTCACCAAAAACAACAGGTCTTGAGAACTCTAGAATTCAGGGCTGTATACGAAACATTATTTGATTCTGTTTGAATTTGTGGCTGTTATCGTTTGCCATAGAAAATACGCTTGAAAAAAAAACGTTGCAGGTAAACTACCCCTTCCCCTTAACCGATCTTCACCAAAAACAATAGATCTTGAGTACTCTACAAATCAGGGCTGTATGCAAAACATTATTGGATTCTGTTTGAATTTGCGGCTGTTATCGTTTGCCATAGAAAATACCCTTGTTAAAAAAACGTTGCAGGTAAACTACCCCTTTCCCTTAACCGATCTTCACCAAAAACAATAGGTCTTGAGAACTCCACAATTTAGGGCTGTATGCAAATAATCTTTTGATTCTGTTTGAATTTGCTGCTGTTATCGTTTGCCATAGGAAATACCCTTGTTAAAACATAAAACGTTACAGGTAAACTACCCCTTTCCCTTAACCGAACTTCACCAAAAACAATAGGTCTTGAGAACTCTACAATTTAGGGCTGTATAGAAATAATCTTTTGATTCTGTTTGAATTTGCGGCTGTTATCGTTTGCCATAGGAAATACCCTTGTTAAAACATAAAACGTTACAGGTAAACTACCCCTTTCCCTTAACCGATCTTCACCAAAATCAACAGATCTTGAGAACTCTACAATTCAGGGCTGTATGCGAAACATTATTTGATTCTGTTTGAATTTGCGGCTGTTATCGTTTGCCAAACAAACAAAATTACCCTTGCTAAAAAAAAACCGTTGCAGGTAAACTACCCCTTTCCCTCAACCGATCTTCACCAAAAACAATAGGTCGCGAGTACTCTGCAAATCAGGGCTGCATGCACAAAATTATTTGATTCTGTTTGAATTTGCGGCAGTTATCGTTTGCCATAGAAAAAAAATCTACAGACAGATAGACAGACAGACAGACAGACACACACACAGACACTTTTCGGAAAACGACTTTTTTTCATGTTTTGAGTGTAGTAGAATCAGAATCTGCAATAATCTCGAACACGATTTTTTTTGCCATCACCATACTTCCATTCCTTAAGGAATATGGAAGTAAAATGTGTACTAAAACATGTTTAATGAAGATCAATCATAATTTTACTGTATTATCAGTTTACTACAAATGCTGCTTATTTACTAGCACATATAAAAATATCACGAAAAAGTTTGAGTAATAAAAATATACAAACGTAAGCACATAACAATGAAAGATTCTACAACCACTATTAAAACTTAGTAGTGTAGTGCACTATTAAATTAAGTTAAGCAGAAAGAATCGATTCAAAGTAAAAATTATTTTACAGAAAAAAATAATAAAAACAATAATAAATAATGCTACCAGTCACAAAGGGTGCAATAGAATTAGTAAACATAATAATACTTACTATTACGTATTAAAATATCACACAATATGTTTAAAAACAAATATTCACAAGTATAAACAGGGGTCCTATTTTTTTGTCGCAGCTACTACGTACTGAACACATTTTACAAACTGTAGTTTAGTGATATCACCACCTTTGAGCTGATCTAATTTATTTTGAATGTATTCTTCCCTTTTTTTAGTATCCAAGGCTGTTTTTATTATATGGCCTCTTTTTGTGCTGTTTATTCTGATGTACGTACGTGTCGATCTGTTCATCCTTCAGACTTTAGACGAACCTATAGATGTTGGGATGAGGAGATTCACATGCAGCATTGAACCTTGAGTGAAAACTTTCACAGGCGTTCGTTGTTCTCGACAATGAAGCTGAATCTTCTGCCCAAATGTTTGGTGGAAATATTGCAGGTCCTTCTTCATCAATGTAGTTTTCGGTTAAATAATCAGCAAATTTGGTGAGTTTTTCATCTTGTGGTTGAATGCTGATCAAGTCACTGAAGACTTCAGGGACGTCTTTGGGATTCAAATAAGTTAACCCAAACATGTAGCGCAGCCACTGGCCCTTTTCGTCATCATTCCTTTTGTATACATTTTTTAGAAACTTCAAAATATTGAAATGTGTGTCTTTCTTTTTGTCTTTTAGCAGGCTGAATACAAGTGGAATGTAAGAACCCACCGCATAACTGTGAATAGTAAATATCTGCTGAAAATGCTTTGGCGCATACTCAAAAGTGCCATCCATCAAAAAAGTTTCCTGTTCACATAGATATTTTAGATTCGAATCTGTTGAAAAAACTACAAAACCTTTTTCTATGTCATTTTTTAGAAGAAAATTTTCTTCTTTTGTGGTTGTTATGTCCATTTGATTTAAAGCCAACTGGAGATCAGTTGCAGATTTAGGTAGTTTTGGCAGGCTCTTTAACCTAGCATGAGTTATATTGTTTCTAATCAATCTGAAATCGTGTCTCGTTAGTGTGTCTAGGGTTGACGGATTGTCACCTATTTCCTTCCGAATAAGCTTAGATGGTCTTTCATCTAAGCTTTCACCTTTCCTTTTCATTGAGTTTGAAATTGATTTCCTATTTATATCTTTTTCTTGAAATGGGTCATGATCGTGAATATCTTCTAGGCGTGAGAATAAGTTTTCACTACCTACAGTAAAAAGTTTAACACTACACTTAGAGTTTCTCCCACAGCACCTCCATCCACGTTCTTCTGTCCCTTTAACAAAGCGATACGGCTTGAATTTAAAATTATTGCACATGAGGTGAAGATTACCGCGCTCACTAAAAATAGTCTGTAACACATGCCTCTCTTCCATTTCTCAATATTTAATAAATAAATAACTAAATACAATAAATATCACTTTAAAAGCACGCTTATAAAATTGACACAATCTATGCTACCATAAGTGTTAACTATTAGGTGTCACCCACCCGACTGACCTGTAAACGCCTCTTCACAGTGCCTAATGCATTCCAGCAAGACTTGGAAAATCCAACGGTATTGTCTCCTGCCTGCATTGCGATGACTCAAGGTCGCCTCAGAGAATCGGCCTTAGATGATCCCCACCCCATTGCTTCTGCTACCTGAGAAGAGAGTTGCCGAGTTCGTGCGTGGAATTAACTGACCCTTTTACCCAACCTTATTTTTTGCTACTTGGAGTTGCCGAGTTCGAGTCTGCCCGCTTTTTTGTGGGTGGGAGTCCCACACAACAGGGCGAACACGGTGGGACTCCCACCCACAAAAAAGCCACCTCTAATTCAGGCATTCATATCCATCCTGGAACCACTTACGTATTACTTCAGGATGGAGCCTACTGCGCCCTTATCCGGCTCCTCCTAGTTGTTCCTCATCTTCTATTACCCGTTGGGTGCATTGGGCCTGTCTTTTTTTAGTGGGACCCACTGAATAAATGCACTGTGCATTGATGCGATCTTGCCAGTGCCGGAGAGTGAGTTCCCTGGCTTCATGCTTTGCAGCATCCCTTCCAATTTCGCTTCTTCTTTCGAATAAATGCTTCCGCTCTAGAGCCAACAGGTCTATGGGAATCACTCCCGCTATCATCAGGACTACTGGCTCTGGCACTGTCCGGTAAGAGGATGCTACTCTGAGGGTTCCACTTCTCTGCCTCTTCTCTAATAATAATAATAATAATAATAATAATAATAATAATAATAATAATAATAATTCACAGGTTAACAAAAAAAATTGTTTTGCTTGGTGCCTAAGATTTTATAGCTGATTTTAACTATATTTGTCGTGCTGATTATAAATATAAAAACCGTTTTTCTGTATCAGCTATACTTTTTGAGATACAGCGTTACTTACTAATAAGCACTTTCACTATAAAGTCTGTTGAGTTGTGGTTAAGTGAAGGTTTATACATGTGTTAGTTCCTCGTTATTTTCCCTTCTTCTTCTGTGTACAACAATCAGCTGACTGCAGGCTTTATTAAGACGCCATATTTGTTTATATAACCTTGTGTTTGCATCCAACATAACCTCTAAGTTCTGTTTTACTTCCATGTTCCTTAAGGAAATGGAAGTATGGTGATGGCAAAAAAAATCGTGTTCGAGATTATTGCAGATTCTGATTGTACTACACTCAAAACATGAAAAAAAGTCGTTTTTAGAAAAGTGTCTGTGTGTGTGTCTGTCTGTGTGTCTGTGTGTGTGTCTGTGTGTCTGTAGATTTTTTCTATGGCAAACGATAGCAGCCGCAAATTCAAACAGAATCAAATAATTTTTTGCATACAGCCCTGACTTGTAGAGTACTCGCGACCTATTGTTTTTGGTGAAGATCGGTTAAGGGAAAGGGGTAGTTTACCTGCAACGGTTTTTTTTTTCAAGGGTAACTTTGTTTGTTTGGCAAACGATAACAGCCGCAAATTCAAACAGAATCAAGTAATGTTTCGCATACAGCCCTAAATTGTAGAGTTCTCAAGATCTGTTGATTTTGGTACAGATCGGTTAAGGGAAAGGGGTAGTTTACCTGCAACATTTTATGTTTTAACAAGGGTATTTCCTATGGCAAACGATAACAGCCGCAAATTCAAACATAA
Source organism: Magicicada septendecula (assembly GCA_034769895.1). Classification (NCBI taxonomy): domain Eukaryota; kingdom Metazoa; phylum Arthropoda; class Insecta; order Hemiptera; family Cicadidae; genus Magicicada; species Magicicada septendecula. Next base: position 95,560,534 of record CM068368.1, read on the forward strand.
TCAAATAATGTTTTGCATACTGCCCTGAATTGTAGAGTTCTCAAGACCTTTTGGTTTTGGTGAAGATCGGTTAAGGAAAAGGGGTAGTTTACCAGCAACGTTTTATGTTTTAAAAGGGTATTTTCTATGGCAAACGATAAGAGCCGCAAATTCAAACAGAATCAAATGATGTTTTGCATACAGCCCTGTATTGTAGAGTTCTCAATAGCTATTGGTGTTGGTGAAGATCGGTTAAGGGAAAGGGGTAGTTTACCTGCAACGTTTTATGTTTTAAAAGGGTATTTTCTATGGCAAACGATAAGAGCCGCAAATTCAAACAGAATCAAATACATTTTTGCATACAGCCCTGTTTTGTTGAGTACTAAAGACCTATTGTTTTTGTGAAGATCGGTTAAGGGAAAGGGGTAGTTTACCAGACACGTTTTTTGTTTTATCAAGGGTATTTTATATGGCAAACGATAACAGCCGCAAATTCAAACAGAATCATATAATATTTTGCATACAGCCCTGAAATGTAGAGTTCTCAAGACCTGTTGGTTTTGGTGAAGATCGGTTAAGGGAATAGGGTTGTTTACCAGCAACATTTTATGTTTTATCAAGGGTAATTTTTTTTTTTGACGAACGATAACTGCCGTACATTAAAACAGAATCAACTACTCTTCTGCATACCTTTTTGAATTATACAGAACTCAAGGTCTGTTGATTTTGTTGAAGCTCGGTTAAGGGAATAGGGTAGTTTACCTGCAACATTTTATGTTTTATCAAGGGTAATTTTTTATATGACGAATGATAACTGCCGTACATTAAAACAGAATCAACTACTCTTCTGCATACCTTTTTGAATTATACAGAACTCAAGGTCTGTTGATTTTGTTGAAGATCGGTTAACGGAAAGGGGTAGTTTACCGGCAACGGTTTATGTTTTAACAAGGGTATTTTTTCTATGACGAACGATAACTGCCGTAAATTCAAAGAGAATCAAATAATTGTTTGCAGACAGGCCTGAATTGTAGAGTACCTAAGACCTGTCGTTTTTGGTGAAGATCGGTTAAGGGAAAGGGGTAGTTTACCTGCAACGGTTTTTTATCAAGGGTAATTTTTTTCTATAGTAAACGATAACAGCCGCAAATTCAAACAGAATCAAATGATGTTTTGCATACAGCCCTGTATTGTAGAGTTCTCAATACGTATTGGTGTTGGTGAAGATCGGTTAAGGGAAAGGGGTAGTTTACCAGCAACATTTTATGTTTTAACAAGGGTAATTTTTTATATGACGAACGGTAACTGCCGTAAATTCAAACAGAATCAACTAGGTTTTTGCATACCTTTTTGAACTAAAGAGAACTCAAGGTCTGTTGATTTTGTTGAAGATTGGTTAAGGGAAGGGGTAGTTTATCAGCAACGTTTTATGTTTTAAAAAGGGTAATTTTTTTATGACGAACGATAACTGCCGAAAATTCAATGAGAATCAAATAATTTTTTGCACCCCCTGATTTGCAGAGAGCTCAAGGTCTATTGATTTTGGTGAAGATCGGTTAAGGGAAAGGGGTAGTTTACCTGCAACATTTTATGTTGTAACAAGAGAAATGTTTCAATGACGAACGATAACTGCCGCACATTCAAACAGAATCAAATATTTTTTTGCATGCTTCGCTGAATTGTAGAGGACGGAAGGTCTGTTGATTTTGGAGAAGATCGGTTAAGAGAAAGGGGTAGTTTACCTGAAACATTTTATGATTTAACAAGAGTAAAGTACTTAATTTTTATAAATAAAGTATCCTGTTAAGAAGCTCATAGTAATCCACTGTAGAAACGTAGATGAAATATCTATAAATGAAGAAGTTAGGTGAACGGGGTGGGGGTAATTTTCTATTATTTGTAGTTATATTGAAAAGAAAGAAATGTATTCCAGTCGAAGGAGCTGTGTTAATCATCTTGATATATTTTGCTTACGTATGTGGTGAGTACACACTGAAAGAAAATAGAAAAACTATTTCTGATTTTGTGAAAAGAGCGTACCATGGATACTTTGGCGTTAGGCTTGGTGACCAAGATAAACTGTGGGCTCCACACATTGTTTGTAAAACTTGTACCGAACACCTACGCCAGTGGACTAACGGAAAAAGAAGGAATCTGAAATTCGGTGTGCCGATGGTTTGGAGAGAACCCAAAAATCACATTGATGACTGCTATTTTTGTATTGTAAATATTAATGGCATCAATCGAAATAACCGCAGCAAGTGGACATATCCTGATTTAGCCTCTGCAAGACGGCCTGTTCCTCATTCAGATGAAGTACCAATTCCAACGTTTCATCAGCTACCGGAGCTCTCGGAGGATGAGTTTAATCTTTCTGATGCTTGTTGTGATATAGATCAAGGTAACGATAGTGATTATGAGGGAAAATCATCAATTCCTCAACGTTTTAACCAAAGCGAGTTAAGTGACCTTATCAGAGATCTCAACCTCTCAAAACAAGCTTCTGAAGTACTTGCGTCCAGGTTGAGTGACAAGAATCTACTTGATCATGGAAGAAAAATTACATTCTACCGTACAAGAGAAAAAGATTTGTTACCCTTTTTTTCTCAAGAAAACGATCTTGTATTTTGTCAAGATGTCAAAGGGCTCCTAATGAAAATGGGCTTTCCCAAATATTGTCCAGATGATTGGCGTCTCTTTATTGATAGCTCTAAGCGGAGTTTGAAGTGTGTACTTTTGCACAATGGCAACAAAATTGGATCAATACCAATTGCTCACTTAACCAAAATGAAAGAAGAATACGATACCATAGCTTTGGTCTTGGATAAGGTTAGGTAACATGAACACGAATGGGTAATTTGTGTGGACTTAAAAATGGTAAACTTTCTCCTTGGTCAGCAAGGTGGCTACACAAAATATCCTTGCTTCTTGTGCCTTTGAGATAGCAGAGCAAAAAAATATCACTGGGTAAGAAGAGAGTGGCCTACGAGGGAGAACAGGGTTGTTGGGGAAAGAAATGTTATTCATGAACCCTTAGTTGGACGGAACAAAATCATCTTGCCTCCACTGCATATAAAGCTTGGTCTTATGAAACAATTTGTGAAGGATCTTGATCAGGATAGTCCATGCTTTGCATACATTTGCCAAACGATGCCTGGGCTAAGTACAGAAAAACTTAAAGCTGGAATTTTCGATGGCCCTCAAATCAGACAGTTTATAAATGATCCTCATTTCGTAGATTCTATGAACGAGGCAGAGCGAAAAGCATGGACGTCATTTGTCTTGGTTGTCAGAAACTTTCTGGTCAACCACAAAGCTGAAAACTATGAAGAACTAGTTAACAGTATGCTCAACAATTTCAGAGACCTTGAGCAACATGTGTAACATGTTGTGTAACATGAGCAAAAAAGGTTCATTTCTTACACAGCCACTTGGACCGTTTCCCTGAAAATCTAGGCGATACCAGTGAAGAACAAGGTGAGAGATTTCACCAGGATATTAAAACGATGGAGGACCGCTACAAGGAAGATGTGATACTCAAATGATGGCAGATTACTGCTGGAACTTGCAAAGAGACTGTCCAAACAAAGTTCATTCAAAAATGTCCCAAAAAAGAAGCTTCCGGAGTGTAAATTAATTTTTCCTTGTCTTTTTATCTTATTATTTTGAATATTAATTGTTATTTTAGCTACTGTAGGGATAATATGATATGTTACTATGGGGTTTTCGAGTCAATAAATTAAATTAGAAATTAAAATAGGGCTGTTCATTTTAAATTTATCATCTATACCTTAGGCCTAATTTAAATGGGATAACGTAAATCACGCTATTGTGATTTTTTACAAACAAGAGCTCATAGGCTAAAACTAATGTCAAATTCAAATTCAGCATATCAAATACACGCAAAATCAGCTGAAAAAGCCCCGGCACCAAAACATGTGTTGGGCTGTGTTAATAGATGAGAAGGTAGGAATATACGCTATCTATTATGTTTTCAACAACATGTTTAATTATCGATAAAATGTATACATAATTAGTGAAATGATATGCTGTGTGTGTGTGTTTTTTTTTACTGTTTGGAGAGTAGGCTCATGTACCTACTGAATGCTACGTTTGACATAATTTTAGTTTTGTTAGCTTGTGTCATAAAATGGCAGAAGCAAAACTCGGTAGTAATATGACACACCCCGTGAGCGTTAACATCCGAATGGTAATCACACACACATAATTCTCAGTTTATGAACTGGCACAATCGATATGGGTCCACGGATCACATACCGAACACTGCATCCACATTTCACCACGATAGTCATAGAAATATTTTCCAAAACATACACGCTTCATCCTGTGAGTCGGGAGGAGACTGACCAGTTTGGGGAAAGCAGTCATCATCGGAGTCTAATAGTCATATGTATATAAAACTTCACTAGAGGTAGAGCTACTGTCTCCGAGTTCTACAGTTCACAGTTCGAGTTCTCTTCTTAGGCAGCGAACAGTATCTCATATTAGTACCACTGTTTATTTCTAGGTTATGTGAAATTTTGTGACAAACTATAACATTTTTTCTGTAGTTTACGGATAGTAAAAAAAGAACTGTTATCGACGACTTACACTGATGAGTTGTTTTATATCGTAGGAGTGTTCACAGTTATCGGTCGTTGAAAACTTGTAGCCTATATACAAAATATCGGTATGGAGAACCATACATAACTTCCATGTTCTAAGATTTACATTTAAAATCATTTTCAAAATGAAATATTACCATAGAAACTACTTCTTTATACTTACTGCTTCAGCCTTAACCACAGTACTGTGGTCACTAACGTATACCACCTCACGTTATCACACTCGATTTTCACTGATGATGGAAGTCAATGGCATTGCCGAAACGTCTGGTTTTGTAGAAAACATTGGACTACGGCCAAATATCCCGGTAAGGAATTTTAACAAAAACTACTTCTTTGTTGCCGATAACGTTGTACACATATATATAAAAAATATGCATAAAATTAATGGCTTGTATAAGTTAATGATTGATCTCCATTAAGTAGTGCTCAAGTTACCAAAGTTTTAATATTATGATGTCCGTAATTAAAACATCAGAGCAGGTTTAGTGTGAATGAGGGTACACCGTGGAAAAAATTTTCAACGTTTCCTATTGACCGTTGCTTAGAGTAAAGCTGCGAATCTACAGTGTATGTTTCACAGAACAAACACGCGAAAAAGAAGGAGCGCTCCGAAGTCACTCATGGACCCTCAGCATCTTGCAGAGGGTTCATTCCCTAAAGACGAAAAGTCTCTATGAATCGTTCCTCTGTAAACACGTGCAGTTACACTGCCCAGCGATCCACAGGAAGCAAATTGGTGTCCATTTTTTCGGCTTGCGCGCGTTATGTTGGTGTGGGTTTCGGCACTTTCCATTTAAAAACCATGCAAATGTAAGAAAATAAACATGAGTGAGGCCAGAAATAACGCGAATTTTGTGTGTGTGTGTGTGTGTGTGTGTGTGTGTGTGTGTGTGTGTTCCCTGCCTTTTTATTGCAGTAATCATAATAATAAAATGGAAACGTAAACATTACATAATTGAGATATGTTTGCCTACCACGAACAATATATTTTCTCTCATACATGATTTACATTAAAATGAAAAAATTATAATTTTATTGCCTGGTAACAAAATTATTTTATTTTTAACAATTACCATTGTCTGAAAAAGTTTAAATGAATTTTCAAGTACTTTACTGTTGTTAAAACGTAAAAGGTTGCAGGTAAACTACCCCTTCCCCTTAACCGATCTTCACCAAAATCAAAAGGCCTTGAGATCACTACAATTCAGGGATGTATGCAAAACATTATTTGATTCTGTTTGAATATGCGGCAGTTACCGTTAGTCATAGACAAAATTATCCTTGTTAAAACATAAAATGTTGCAGGTAAACTACCCTATTCCCTTAACCGATCTTCACCAAAACCAAAGGTCTTGAGAACTCTACAATTCAGGGCTGTATGCAAAACATTATTTGATTCTGTTTTAATTTGCGGCTGTTATCGTTTGCAAAAAAAAAATTACCCTTAATAAAAAACGCTGCAGGTAAACTACCCCTTTCCCTTAACCGATCTTCACCAAAAACAATAGATCTTGAGTACTCTACATATCAGGGCTGCATGCAAAAAATTATTTGATTCTGTTTGAATTTGCGGCTGTTATCGTTTGCCATAGAAAAAAAACTATAGACAGATAGACACACAGGCACTGTTCGAAAAATGACTTTTTTTCATGTTTTGAGTGTAGTACAATCAGAATCTGCAATAATATTGAACACGATTTTTTTTTGCCATCACCATACTTCCATTTCCTTAAGGAACATGGAAGTAAAATCTTTTGAAGACAAATTACAAAAAATTAGTGTCACTTCTGTAACAATAATTTTAATCGGTTGGTGCTCTCTGCACACACATTGGGGGGACAAAGAGGAGAAGTTCACACAGGACCCAATAGTCGTTAGTAGCATGTAGTAAGGAAAACGATGGTGTCTCATATTCCTACCTTCTCCAATAATAATAATAAGATGATGATGATGATGATGATAATAATAATAATAATAATAATAACACTAATAGGTTAATTTTTTGTATGTCTAATTAATGCTTAAGAAAGAAAAGTATACACACAATTTGGGCCGAATGACAAGCAAAGAATGCAGTGTGCCCCGGACTACGCCTCATCCAACTACAGCTAACCCAGGAGTTTGTTTAAATATTTGTGTTCACATGCCAGTATGTGCTTTTAACTCAAATCGAGGTTGAAAAGATCCAGCCTGTAACCTGAAGTCCAGCCTGTGCATCCCCCTTAAGCACCTAGAATCCACCCCACTTGAGTAGCAAAAATCGAAACTTTACATTCGTTAGTGCCAACAGGTTAGGATTCTACAACAGTAAACATTTTGGGAAGGGACGAAATTTGCGTTCCTTTGGACGGTAAATTTCAATAAAGGCTTACATCAATCGAGCAGTAGGCCTATTCCGCTATTTCTTGTTACTGGGTCACGTTTCCTCGCCTGTGAAACCCATGAAGAGAGAATACAGTATCTTATTACAACGAACTAATAGAAAAAGCCATTACTCACTATAGGCCTACTCCAAGGATACGTAATTGCTGTTATATTCTGCGGAGAAAATGTAGAGCTCGGGAGCTGCTACAAAAAATGTATTGTAACACAAAACTAGAAACAAAACGAAGAAATTTTTATGAATTATAAATACAAGAAATTTACTTGTTCTTATTCTTCTCTGAGTTATTCCGCTTGTTAATTGTCTAGCCATTTACTTTTAGAAATGGTCTATATGAACTGCACGACAAAGTGTCGTACTCTTTAAATTCTTGCTTGGGGCTCTCTCTAACATGTTTTCCTCCTTTCCATTATTGTGGTTACTCCACAGGGCAAAATCCTGACTTGTAATCTGTTTGGTACTGACTTTCGTCTAACTACTTCTTTCTTACTTTAGTCTCGTGAGTTATCCAAACACTTTCTCACATAACCTCACATATTCCCACGGTTCCATTTTGTTCCTTCTTTAACTCGTAAGCGGCACATTTCAGCTTTACATGCTTGTCACTACGTGTCGTCAATATGGGACACATTCTTTTGTACGTCTCTTAACTTTCGTTCAAGATCAACTCACGCAGCAGTAGCTGCTTGTCCTGTACAGTCTAGTCTCATGTGTGGCATTGTTTAGAAATAGTGCCCAAATATTTATTACTCTTTGGTATCCTATCATATTCTAAAATTAAGTTATAATTGTTTCCTCAATTCAATGCCGGCGTCTTCTTCCTTCGCCTGCGCAAAGCTCATCAGGTCGTTCGCACAAACTAGAGACGTTACTTCTCTCCCAATCATGAACATTTACATACTATAGTTACTAAAATTTATAACTCGTTATTTCGAATCATAAAACTTGCGGGTCTTTACTTAAATCAATAGGTACCGTATGTCTAAAATGTAATTAAAAAGGACTGAATTCACCACTGTACATTACTGTAGATGAAATGGTATTGATGAAGCAACGAAATAAAGGAAATTATCAGTATGCTTAAAGCAAGAAAACGTGTAACGACTAGGTTTTTACGCTGTAATCAATTAATAAGTTTCTAACCAATTTTTGTTATCACTCTATGTTAAATCAGTTACTTCTTGGAAAACGTGAATGCCGCAGATATTCATGTTTTAAAACATTATTTAATTATATATTCTTAATATACAAAAAAGTTACATCTTTTATTCTATGCTCAGGTTACACTATATAATTATATACAATGCTCAGGCTACCCCTGAACATTATTTAATTATATATTCATAATATATACAAAATTTACACCTTTTATAGCCAAGATCAAGCTAAATAACTTCAAACGTACGGTACGCAATGCATTACGTCTAGACTCACTGAACAAGTCAGCTACTCGTTAGGACTGCGTGGACTCGGCCGGACATCACTAAACACGCCAATCAGAAATGGATTCTAATACATGATGTCCTGCTTTGGGTGTGAGTCCGGTAACACTGCCCCAACTGTTGTCAATTCCATAAACTTGCAGGATTAAACAAGCATGTCTCATTTACTACCGAAAAGGAAAATCAAAACTACATAGTTTGGTTTTGCTAAAGTTTTATGGGGTACGTTGAACAGTTAAAGAAAATAAAGAGGTGCAAGAATTAACGAGAAAAATTCAACAGTGACAACTGGTTTTGAACTGGACTTTCGAGCAGCTCCGAGATGACGGAGTCGGTACTTCCCACTTGAACTAACTGTCAAATATATATCATAGATAAAATAAAATCAACGCAAAATCTGGTACATAATTAGAAAATTTATTAGCATGGAATCGTTGGCCTATATATCGTATTAAAAACGAATCAAACTTGGATGCTCCCCAAGTAATTACAGGCTGTTGTTGGAGCCTCGCGCCTTGACCCTCTCCTGTTATTCATTCACACGCTCTCGCTTTCAAACGCGATTCTCTTTGCGGTCAAGACTACAGAGAAATATTCTCCGATTAGGCCTATCTGAAATACTCACACTGCTTACAATACTGACTACTGTAAATTTGAGAATAAATGGCTTTTAATTGCTGATGCTATTATTCGGAACACGTTTAATATCTATAACGTGGGAAATACGGCCGGAGTCATTATTTACAGAATTTATAATTTCCGGACTGTTAAGCCGTGGTCGATTGCTTTTGTGCGATGTAATTTTTTATTAAACAGACGTTTCGGCCAGACACCGGAGACCTTCTTCAGTAGAAAAATAGTTCGTCAAGGGATGGTAGGCCCCCGACGTACCACAAGCTGAGGTAAAACCAACGCTACAAACGGAAAGCTTTTGTATTATCTAACCGTAATATTATCTATGGAGTTGTGGAGTTCTCTGCTTGTTGTCTTTGTTATTTAATTACTTTTCTTCGTTAACAAATAACATATCTTTGTTATATAACATCTAAGTTATTAAGTTTCGTCCATTATCCTCTTCAAACAGAAATAAATAAAAAACTAAACGTATTTTATTTCAAACGAGTTAACTGACTCACCCTACGATTTATGTGGAAACTAACCTCAAACGTTAGAATCTGTGGGTAATGTTGACTTGGTAAAATTTGTATAGCACAGTGCTTAACTTTGTACGTACGTTATCTAACACAAAGTACTCGTATTTAATACGGCTGTCAAAGGTGGAGGCAGATCCCATACGAGCAAATCTTAATGTTCTGGAATAGGTCAATAATTTTGAATATCTGGCCTATACTGTATCTTATATTACAAACAGCGGCGTGGTGAACTAGTTCAACCATACGAGCGGTACCATCAGAAGAAGTCTAAAACCAGTGAGTAAAGAAACATGCCTCAAGTTCTACAAGGTAATGGGGCTACCCACACTTCTTCATGAATCTGAGAATTAAACTTTAAAGAAATTCCAGGTCAGTCGTGTTCAAGCGGCCGAAATAAGATTTCTCAGGCACGTGACAGGATATATTCTCCAAGATCATAGAAGAAATACAGAAGAAGCGCCGGAGTGACCAGCTCTAGTCTGTCTGCCGGAAAAAGCATTTTCTGTTTACTCCTTGTCGAAGATGATGATGACCGTTGTCAAGAACAGAAACTTTCCAAAAGAGAATACCCTTTGTGCGAAAGGATTTGTACACTAAAACAATAAAACGTTAACATTTTATACCCGTTCCTTTTAGACAAAATCAGGCAACCAAGTTTTTGAACAGGTATCTGAAACTTTAGAATATACTGCACTACAACCAGCAGGAATACTGTAAAAATTCCTGCAGCAATACAGTAATTTTATCGTTATTACTGTAAAAATTAAAAGTACCTCTCACCGTTACATTAGAATGTAATGTAAATTTATTTCATGTTGACTGCTTCTCATATATCGAATACAATAACATCTCAAGAATCGGAATTATTCTTGACCCCGGACAGCCATCATAAAATCAAGGCGCGTCCTGAGACCCCATGTCGATCCGATCTCTGGAATGAATAACCAGGTTAAACCTAGGTAAATACACAGCAGAAGCACAGTGCCGGCCATGCAACCGCTACCTTCTTATATTCCGTCCGGTACAAAAAGAACTCATTAGAGGCACCAGAAGGTAACGTTTCAGGAGAGTTCAATCGAACTAAAGGGAGTGATAAGCGTGTATAACCTACATACCGTATGTATAATTATAATGTAGTATTAGCGTTTACAATCTATTACGAATTACAATTTGAATAACTTTCTGTGCTTCAAGTTGCCATAACAGCATCTTATGTCGTAACCCTAAGCTCTAGCCTTCATTAATTTACGTCGTGATTTTATGTACATAAGACAGGGAACCACATCTACCCCTGACTATCACTGTGTAAAATTAGAAATGTATTAATCATTACTTTCGTTGACAATCGATTGTACTTTTAGATATAATAAATCGAAATACATAGGAATTATGTGCGGTAATGTGAGAATATTCTTTCCTCTGAAATGAAAATAATATTGGAAATGTGGGAGACTGAAAAACGCATTATAGGTCTGTACTTATGTAATTGAAATCATTATGATGACTACGAAGCTCTCGTGTATAGGCACCAGTCAACCATACCACCAGCTACCTTACCGCGGCTGAATAGATAAAACCTAATTGTATGAGTCGGTGATCGGCCAAAGCAAAGGGTGACAATGATAGAGAGAAGGGAAGCAACCGAGCGAGTGAGAAAGTGATAGAACATATCTGCGTGTACGAGTGAGAAAAAACGGAAGGGAGGTGGTAGGAGGACGAAAAGGATATGTTAACAATAGTGGACAAGATAAGCGAGAGCTCTTAAAATATAAAATATATCTAACATAGAGTGAGAAAGAAGGCGAAGAAGAGAGGGGGTGAAAGGGGGCAGAGTAAGAGAGAGAGAGAAACAGATATAAGAGAGAGGCAGACAGAGAAAGAACAATGCGGTCTCAGTAGAACAACACAAAAGAAGATGATATTACTGGTTGAAAATAATACAAGACAAGCAGGGGAGGGAGAGGAAGGGGTTTAAGAATGGACGCAGCTTAGATATGAGAGACGCGACTTTCAGAGGGGTTGGGTGGCGAGCAAAGAAGTAGTGGGCTATAAACCACAACAGAATGTGATACTATCTGTAAATGAGAGGGACCTTAACTTTATGACTTTTGTTGGGGAATTTTTCAAATCTACAAAATAAATATAGTTATACGTCAACAGCATGGCGAGCTTCAGCACACACACACACACACACACACACACACACACACACACACACACACACACACACCTCATACGAACGCTCACGCTCCAAACATCCTGGCGGGCATAGTCACAAGTGTTGGTTAATTTAGAAACATACAGTACGGGGGGGGGATGCTAAAAATCATTCTACGTACAGCATAGACGTTACTCGAAACCAACATATAATGTAAGTTGTGTAACCCCCCCTTCTACTCAATTTTAACAACGTCTTAGTCATCTCTAGATTGTATGGTAGAGAGAGAATAGCAAATTTATATTGACGAAAAGACAGCAAACATGAGTTTTCAGTATTACTGAACCGACCTTCGCCACTAAACGATAAATTTTAGCAGAATGAATCGTAAAACTTTATACAGACTACCGTTTTTTAGTCGGAATATACGAAAATCTTTGTTTACGCCAAATTTTTAATTATATTGATTTCTGGGACACAGACCTCTCGCCCATAACTATGCCATTACTTCGGTTTTTATTTTGGAATGTAGACTAAAATGCTTTATAATACTGAAGTAATTTTTTATTAATTCCGTGCTGTTACTACCTCAAGATGATCTAGCCTAAGAAGTAGACTACATGCAGTAGGAGAAGAAAACAAGTGCTATGAAGACCGCATGACATATTAGGCTATGTAATTAGCTTTCCTAAGCAATGAATATTATAAGTAATATTGGTAATCTTAGAAATCGACTTGCTGATTGGCATCTTAGGTATGTTCAACTTTATATATATAGTTAACATTGGTTTACTGTAGTCATTTCGTCAATATTGTTCAAATAGATTATCAATTCACTTTTACTTATAATTGTTTTCAGCGTTTTTTAACGTCTCCGGCATACTAATTTTGAAACTTTACCTGTCCAAACAATCCTGATCCGATCAACATGCTTCATGCTTTTCAGTGTGATCTTCGATCTTTCTTTTTAGTGATCCCTCCAAACAGGAAGTGTCCATTCGTTTATGTGGTTACGTTAACATTCATTTGACGTCCTCTGACGGTGTCCACAACTCCAATACGTCATGTTAACTTCCATTCCATTCCACTTCATGTCTCTACATTCCTACTTACTAGACATTTCTACCTTGTAAGTATACACATCAAACTTATCATATTAAGCTTTATTTTTAATCCACAGACAGTTTCAAGTTACAAAAAGTTATTTTGGTTCATCAATTTGATGACCTGTTGGCATTCTGGATTATGTCATAAAAACGTTAATATATAGGCCTACGTATAGGAAAGACTCTTTAAAACCAGACGCAAACAATTAACTATCAGTTGTTTTTATTACTGTAATTCTCAGTTGACAGTATTCACTTAGTGTTTAGCCCAACAACGGCTTCCTCAACTGTGACTCAACATGCGTTGCCAAGAAAGTTGATCTTCATAGTACCTCGGACAAAGGTTAAAAGATCTTTCCTAATTGATTATTATTCCTTTTAGTCTGACACCCTGCTGGATTTTCACAAATTTTTAAGATTTTTTTGTATCTCTTTTTGGGGTCTGGGGTTCCAGAATTTTGAAATTTCCAAAACTTAACACTACATTCAGATGTTAGTTAAAATTCACTTTACACCAACTTTGTCACTACTTATTGCCACACTGACAATAGTCAGTGTACTTCGTTCTTGACGAGGCCTTTCGGTGTCTCTACCATCTTCAGGTCTTAAACGAAGACCTGAAGATTAGTCGTTTAAGACCTGAAGATGGTGGAGGCACCGAAAGGCCTCGTCAAGAACGAAGTATTTAGCAGTGTGGCAATAAGTAGTGACAAAGTTGTGTTAAGATGGCTGCTAATAAAACTAATAAAACTGAAAAATTCACTTTAACTTGATACCCCTTTTGAATTCTTGACAATTTATGAAAATTTCAGCCCATGTTTTGAGCCCTGACGTCCAAAAATTTGATATTTTCAAAAATGAACACTATATTCAGATTGTGGTTTGTATTTCCTTTAGTTTGATACCGCACACGGGCTTTTTCATAGTTTCCCCCGCCCAGATTTTTACTTCCCAACCTCCTATTTTTGGAGGGATCAATCTCACAAACAATAGGGTTACGCACGATAAAAGTATGGGTACTCATGTCAAGTTTTACGAAAATCGTTTCATATGTTCAAAAGTTATCGTGAAACACACTCCAAACAGACTGTTAGATAGACAGACATATAAATGCCAATCGGTCGAGTAAAAACCGAGAACTCACTTCGCTCGTTCAAAAATGGAAGATAACGTTGAAACTGGAAGCAGAATCGTCTCTCGTTTCCATCGAAAGTTGATCAAGTTCTTTACACTCTATCTTTACATCACTATACCAACTTTCACTGATGAACATTAAATACGTTTTATAGCAAGTTCTCGCATTAGTCAATTAGAACCCATTTTGAACGGTGGCACAAAGAGTGCGGACAACAGGAATGTTGCAAAGAGTGCAGTGGTACAGTCTGATACCTGAGAAGGGGATACCGTGAAGTCACAAACATTTGACATGCGAAGAGTGCAAACAACAGGAATGTTGCGAAGAGTGCGGACAGTCTGATACCTGAGAAGGGGAGACCGTGAAGTCACAAACATTTGACATGCGAAGAGTGCGGACACCACAAAACTTGCACGTTTTACTGGCGTGACATAAACACAAGTTAATCGTAATATTTATAAAAGACTTAAAACGTTTTACATATCTCTTCACAATCTAAATTACATACAATTCCTCTACTTACACACAAGTCCAAATTCAGTACAATTTTATAAGATGAAATAAACATTAGACACAACAGGAAGGGAAAAATATGACCATTTCAAGGAATTATAAAGTGTTTAGTAGGCCTTCTGTTATTATTTTGTAAACAGTGACTTAGAAGTGTTGTGTCTATAAGAAGCCTGTGGGTACCTGTTGAGGCTTTTAAAAGTAATGTATTTCCACTAAGTTTTCACACGAAGACGTGTTTGTGGAGAAGAGTACAGGAACTTAGTCTCACCTGCGACTACCGAGAAACGCAAGAAATTAGATTACACATAATGATGTACGCAACCCTCGCCTTTCTTAAGCCAGAACATGTAGAAGATAGATTTGTCGAGATTCATTCTCAAGTTCCGGATAAAAAAACTCTCTAAGTTTTTTTTTTATTATTTTGTTGATCAGTGGCTAGAAAATGAAGAAATCCTTCCACTGTACCAGTGTGCTGTAAAAGATGACATAGGATAACCAACGCTGTTGAGGGATGGCATCATAAAAGCATCAGCATTCTTCTGAATCAGAAGTCCAAGGTGAAAGCCGTCATACGTTGTTTGAAAAAAGAATTGGATACAATTAAAAATGTAACAGGTAAAATTTTAAAATATTGAAAGTATTAAAAAACAATAAATACAAAAATGTAACAAAAAAAAGACACTCAAAGATGATCTTAAACACGCAATAATGATTGTCAGTCTTACTGTCATTTTGCCAGTCAAAAGCCCGGAAAAGTGTGTTGGAAATCAGTTTACAAAAACGTAAAGGTGTTTCAATACAATGTATTGATATAGTCCAAACGAAAAATATTCAGTGTCTTTACTCGATCCCCCCCCCCGCGCCCATAGTCGTAGGTGGCGTCCACACTCTTTACATGTCAAACGTTTGAGAAATCACAGTCTACCCTCCTCAGGTATCAGACTGTACCACTGTCCGCACTCTTCGCATGTCAAACGTTTGTGAAATCACAGTCTACCCTCCTCAGGTATCAGACTGTACCACTGTCCGCACTCTTCGCATGTCAAACGTTTGAGAAATCACAGTCTACCCTCCTCAGGTATCATACTGTACCACTGTCCGCACTTTTCGCATGTCAAATGTTTGTGAAATCACAGTCTACCCTCCTCAGGTATCAGACTGTACCACTGTCCGCACTCTTCGCATGTCAAACGTTTGAGAAATCACAGTCTACCCTCCTCAGGTATCATACTGTACCACTGTCCGCACTCTTCGCATGTCAAACGTTTGTGAAATCACAGTCTACCCTCCTCAGGTATCATACTGTACCACTGTCCGCACTCTTCGCATGTCAAACGTTTGTGAAATCACAGTCTACCCTCCTCAGGTATCATACTGTACCACTGTCCGCACTCTTCGCACGTCAAACGTTTGTGAAATCACAGTCTACCCTCCTCAGGTATCAGACTGTACCACTGTCCGCACTCTTCGCATGTCAAACGTTTGAGAAATCACAGTCTACCCTCCTCAGGTATCAGACTGTACCACTGTCCGCACTCTTCGCATGTCAAATGTTTGTGAAATCACAGTCTACCCTCCTCAGGTATCAGACTGTACCACTGTCCGCACTCTTCGCATGTCAAACGTTTGTGAAATCACAGTCTACCCTCCTCAGGTATCATACTGTACCACTGTCCGCACTCTTCGCATGTCAAATGTTTGTGAAATCACAGTCTACCCTCCTCAGGTATCAGACTGTACCACTGTCCGCACTCTTCGCATGTCAAACGTTTGTGAAATCACAGTCTACCCTCCTCAGGTATCATACTGTACCACTGTCCGCACTCTTCGCATGTCAAACGTTTGAGAAATCACAGTCTACCCTCCTCAGGTATCAGACTGTACCACTGTCCGCACTCTTCGCATGTCAAACGTTTGTGAAATCACAGTCTACCCTCCTCAGGTATCAGACTGTACCACTGTCCGCACTCTTCGCATGTCAAACGTTTGTGAAATCACAGTCTACCCTCCTCAGGTATCAGACTGTACCACTGTCCGCACTCTTCGCATGTCAAACGTTTGTGAAATCACAGTCTACCCTCCTCAGGTATCAGACTGTACCACTGTCCGCACTCTTCGCATGTCAAATGTTTGTGAAATCACAGTCTACCCTCCTCAGGTATCAGACTGTACCACTGTCCGCACTCTTCGCATGTCAAACGTTTGTGAAATCACAGTCTACCCTCCTCAGGTATCAGACTGTACCACTGTCCGCACTCTTCGCATGTCAAACGTTTGTGAAATCACAGTCTACCCTCCTCAGGTATAATACTGTACCACTGTCCGCACTCTTCGCATGTCAAATGTTTGTGAAATCACAGTCTACCCTCCTCAGGTATCAGACTGTACCACTGTCCGCACTCTTCGCATGTCAAACGTTTGTGAAGTCACAGTCTACCCTCCTCAGGTATCATACTGTACCACTGTCCGCACTCTTCGCATGTCAAATGTTTGTGAAATCACAGTCTACCCTCCTCAGGTATCAGACTGTACCACTGTCCGCACTCTTCGCTCTCCGCACTCTTCGTATATCTGAACAGGCATTCGAAAGTAATTAGAAGAAAACTGAAATTCAGATTCTCCACACCTTGATTAAAATTACCATTTATTTTCAAATAAAACTCATAAAGAATATTGAGAAACAGGAAAATTATTGGAAAGCTCTTTTTCTTTTCCTTATTCCGGAACTGGTGAGTGGCCGTGTACCGAAGTCGTCACTTCACTGAATCGATCTCTCTGTGTTTGCCTTTACATTTCCAAAGTCGTTTCTGTAGCCGCTTCATCCAGATACCTCTTTCTAGAACCTCTTCTCAAAACCCCATTGTGGTATAATAACCTTTGCTTGTGATCAGTATTACTTACAGAAGGGATTTTCCACAGTACATTTTCCTTAAAAAAACAGCTGAGATGTAAAGAATTAAACGCAATTATACGGACTTCGATTCATATATTTTGTCTTCATTACTGGAGGCTCCATTATAATACAAATTTAAGCATTAACGATTGCATTAAAATTACTTCCCGGGCTGTTTGGTCGTGGTCCAAAGTTTATGACAAAACCAGAGTTTCGGCAGTGCCGCCGACTGCCATCTTCAGTTAGTCTAAACCACAGTACTGTGGTCTTAACGTGTATCATCTCACATTAGCGTTACTCGTTTTCACTGAAGATGGCAGTCGGTGGCACTGCCGAAACGTCTGGTTTTGTCATAGGCTTTGGATCACGGCCAAACAGCCCCGGAAGTAATTTTAATCAAAATGACTCCGGCCGTACAAGCCTTCGTACCACATTAACGATTGCAGTTTCAATCATTACGGTAATTTTTTGACGGTAAGGTTCATCTTATTCGGACTATCCGAATTCAACTGCGTGATGGAAACTCAATAAATAAAAAGTAAGTCAAAGACAAAAATTTGCAGAAAAAACACTAATGTAGCGACACTTATTACCGTAAATTATGTTAAAATAAAACAAATGAAAAATAGTGACATATGGGACAAAAAGACAATGACAGAAAGTAGGCGGATGCATAGAATTGGCACGAAAAAACAAAAACAAAAAAGCGGTAAAAGAAGGACACCCTTATATAGAAATCCCACATTACCCAAGCAATGGCCTGGGAGAATTTAACAGAAAATCGCTGAGACTTGATGAAAGGAAGACGTAGTATCCTCTAAGAGAACAAGTCAAGGAAGAAGAAGAGAGAACAAAAGAACGATAAACAAAACGCTTTGGTAGAAATGTTACAGTGTGTGACAAATTCGTATGCGCACATGGTACATTAGTAAGATCGTATGAGACGCAGCACAGACTAGATTCTAATCTGAAGAAGACGAATTATCGCCTGAATTACCTAATCACAAATAAGGTAACCGATAATGGAAGGAAACGTGCTGAAACCTGATAATTTTTGAACGACTCCGCGGACAAAGTACTTTCTACGAATATTTTTTCTGTTCAAACACTTGAAAACATTAGTAGTCGATTCTACCAACAATACGCAATTACCTACGTATTTATAAATCACGGTTGTCCAATCGGATCTCCTATAAAAAGGTTTTACCAAATTTGGATTGAAATGCGACCAGCAGAAGAATAATGTTAAAATGATGAGAAAGGAAATGAAGTCTTTCCCTATTAAATTAAAACCGTTCAAATGTTCTTGGAATTATAAACAATGATTCTAGTTTAGAAAACTGGTTCCATATGACCGGTTCACATGGTATACATTATGGTAGCTTGTGACGCGTACACAAACATTAACTACAATTACTGGATCTAGATTTACTGGACGTCATACGCTCTGTCTGGGTAACTTTTAAAAATAAATAGGATTTAGTACAAAATTAACGAAAATCAAGATTATAGTTAAGGTCGTTTACCCGTTTTTGATGAATTTGTTTATATCAATGTTATGTGGACAACGATTTTTAGTGGTAGAATTAAATTAACACGAGAGGCAGTAAGACAATCAAGTATTGTTAAACAATTTTATTGAAATCACACTTAATTCAGTTACATACTATTCATAATAGTAACTACGATCATAAAAGTCATTAAGTTAATTAAACATCAGTTAAAAGCAAATAAAAATTTAATATCATGTAATACTAATTACAACCTACTAAAGTTATCAATATAAAATAACTCGCCAATTTAAGCAGTTAAGGTCACTTGTAAAATAAGAAAGAGCTGAACTTATCAGACAGATCTCTTCTACTTTCACATCAGACTTATCTCAAATATGTGTAGGAGAGTCGAGAATATTCTGTACGTGCTATTTATACCTCGTTACGTATAACACATCACACTACAAGCTTGGGCTATTCAGAATTAAACAGTCAGTTAAAGGCAATGGGTGTTCAAATGATTATCATCATTGCTAGCGGTTTTCTGTTTCAAGTATGGCCTGCTGGGTCTAATGTTATAATGTTCTAACGTGCGGTTAAGTAAGATTCCAAAAGAATGTTTTCTTGTACCATTTTCCACTGTTACCCATCCGGCCCTATAGAAATCCAGAACGTCTGCTGTAATTACAACTATGTTGGGCTAGTGGCTATCTACCTTCAAAAGACAGATCTTACAACGATCTTCGTAATCCCAATAACCTGTTGTGGTATTCTGAGACCGATCAAGCGACTAACTGTGAGTCCGATGGAAGAGGACAGAAACTGTGTCTTAGTGCCGCCAATGCCACATAAAAGAGGTCTCTGCTTGTTAATGTATAATCTAATTAAGAAAGTTGTGTTAGTGGTTATAATCACAAACAGAATTGTCACTGTTGCTCACCACTATAGAAAAATTATATAATGACAATTCTGTTTAAAGTATAATCGTTACTAATGAGTAGCGATGTGCCTTACTCCTCAGGTGAAACACAACTTACATAACTTTCCGTGCCCAGACGTTTCCTGGACAATTGTTTTGATAGCATTTCCTTTTTTATTGAGCTTGATCGAAATATTAAATCATAACTAATAATTATCTCCTGCTCTGAAGCCTGGAATTCTCTCTTCCATTGTTTTTGTTCCCTCTTGGAAGCTGTATTCCATAATTGCAAGGGTTACTTATTTTAGTCTAAGAATCGCGGAAAGACGAAGCTTTGTTTCAGTTTCTCTTACTGAAGAAAGTGTTAAGTTGTTGGAAGAAGTACAAGAGATATTCTCCAGCTTGAAACTCTCCTTATTTATATCAATTTAGTTTATCTGGAGCACACTGTTTCTAAAAGTTGCTGGAACAGACAACTGCAGAGTGTCTAGCGAGTTTTAAGCAGAGTAACGGAATAACGTTTTAAGCAATATTAACAGAGTTAGAGAGAATAATTTCCTTTGTGTATATGTGACCAAGAAAGTGAGAAAGGTAGGTCTAGATAAATATATAGATAGACAGGAGAGAGAGAGAGAGAGAGAGAGAGAGAGAGAGAGAGAGAGAGAGAGAGAGAGAGAGAGAGAGAGACAGAGACAGACTGAGGGACAAAGACAGATAAACAGACAAACGGAGATGAGGTATAAACTTATAGAATAGTTGTTGAAGAATTAGGAAGATAGATAACGTTAGAACTAAACACGTTAAAAAAAAAGAGAACATCTTTACGGTTACTGTATTAAACAAGAAATCAGCTGCAAAAAATTAAGCAAGAATTCTACGTACAGTGTTACTGCGAACAGCTAAATTTTTCGAAAAAACTACTAAAATAAGTATCGTAATTATAGCAGGCAATCACGTAATACGAGACATGAAACAGGCCTTGACTCTCATGCTTCATTCTGAAATTACATGTTATATCCTATACTTATTTCAATTTATTTTAAGTTAAACGTGGAACACACAAAGGTATTCTAATTAAAATAAATCTGTGATGTAATAACTTCAAATGCTAGGAAATTGTTGTTGTACACTTTTAGTCTACACCTAAGTCGAAGTGCGTTTAACAATGTCTATTCAGTGGTTGTTGCGTATTAACTTAACAAATGTATATGTACAAGTACGCAGAGAAAAGGAAGCGAACATGGATTAACAGGGAGAAACGGGCGTTGTGAGAGACTTAAAGCGTCTATACATAATGAGAAAGAAGAAATAAGGGCAACTATTTCTTGATCACATCGAAAGTTCTTAGAAAAATACAAACATCTTGGTTTCACAGGGAAGCGATATGTGTACGTTTAGATCACTGCCGCCAAAACACCGGTCAGGAGCTTAGAAATTTCTGTCAGTAATTACGTTCTATTCACGAAAAAGGAAAGTGAGAAGAGTGATGATGTTTGTTCCTGCATATTCAAAAGAAATAATGCCTTGCAGGGCACAACAACAGAAGTCTGACAAAACACGTCGATCAGGGGTGGTGGCAGGAGGAAATAAAAAATATTCCCTCTGGTGCAAATTGTAGTCTGTTTTCAACACAGAAACGTCAGCTCAAGTAATTGATTGTTACAGCTTGCAGTATTTTTCTATATACGTTTGCCTGCTTTACAGAAAATGAGTTGACACTGAGAAAAGACATTCGGTTTAATATGACCCTTCGCTGTTTACGGTCGCCTCTAGAAATCGCACAGGCTTGAAAATCGTTTATGGGAGAAACGGGGGGGGGGATTTTTAAATGCTCCGTGGAGGCTGTATTGTAGTTTTCAAGAATTACCGTTTGAAGACAGTAAGCTGTACAAAAATAACTGAGTAAAGTATGTAAGCTACTGTAAAATACAGCTGCCAATGGAATCAGTGGCTACTTCTAAATCACATTGACCAATACAGAAACTAATTTCATTTATTTTTTAGAACCTACAGTGGTAAAATACGGTACATATGTCTCTCAAATGCTCTTATGTAATAGTACTTTAGATACTGGTATTTATGTAGGCTGATATTTTTTACCTAAAAATTTACAGCCATTGCACAAATGCAATGCACAGAGAAGGGCATTGAAAATGCTTCAATAAATCTAAAAATATATATATTTATGTTCATTCACCAATCAACGAATTCATTCTTCATTTACCAATGTACAGATTATAAGTTAAATGTAGTCGCATTCATAAGCGAAGTTTTATATGTGTACTACGTTATTGACAACAAAGAAGTAGTTTCTATGGAAACTCACCGGTTCCCATTTTCGATCACGCACCAGCGATCGGCCGCAAATGTGCGACACGTCCTTATAAACATTTTCAATGTTAAAACCTACGAACAGCTAAACAGACATATGTAAAGATCTAGCATACTTTACCAGTCACTAGACACGTTATCGTTTTTACAAATCTTTTTTACTTCTCGGCTCAAGGATTAGGTCACTTGTTCTGGTCACGTCGAAAGGGAAAGGGAGTTCTTTTCCTTTAGGGTTTGTAAAAGAGCGTTTTCTTGACAAGCTGGCTGCAAGATGCATATTCGTCGACTTCAAAATTTATTGAGAACATGTTTTGTATCGGTATTCCGCCTATATTCTCGTTTTACATTCTGTTTTTCCTGTATGTACCTTTATTATATAGCCTACCATAAATTTTATCTCTGAAACTAGCACTCTATTTGCATCTTTTTGCGTTTTTACCCTCTCCTCGGATACACGTAGTTGGAATTACCATGACTTTACAAATCATCAACTGGGTCGATTTTCTTGTTTTTCCTGCCTGAGTTCATTCATACTGAGTCCCTATTCCAGACTGAGTTAAATTTAGTAATTAGACTGTTTTCTAATGTACGTCATTATACTTGTGTTAATGGTGTTATCATTCTAGATACTGGAAGCGGCATACTTGTTCAATCGCCGCATCATTTCTAATTAGTTTACACCTGATATGGAACTTTAATAAAAATGGCCTTATTTTAATTTTAAAAATTCACGTAGAAAAATATCGTATTACATTTTTCACGAATGCAATTTTGAAACTACAGTAGAACCTGTGTTAACCGAAACAAAGGTGGGAAGGCGGTTTCGGATAACCAAAATTTCGAATAATAATTAATATATCATTTTTTAAAGTGTGAGATAAAAGAACTGGAGGCAATATACAATATTAACCAAAGATTTTAATAAAAAGTAAACTATTTATAAAAAGTAAATACATAAAGTCATTTTTTAACACTAGTTAGATTTTTTTTTTTGAAAAAATCTTATATTTTCGTTTGCTTTTTCTTTTCACATCGCTTTCTTGCAGCAATATCTCGCCTTCGCTTCATTAGGAGAACGTCAGAGGGCTTTGATTCTTCAGATCGTTCCACGAACGGTAACGCTATCTGAAAATATGAATAATATTCCGTGAGGAAAACGCGTATTTCATATAGCCTAATTTAATGCCCTAACCCAAAATAAAATCCCTTACCTCTAAGGCACTGAAGATTTCGTCAGCGGTGTCATGTCTTCGTCGTCCCTTTGTTTCGTGAACCATAAAAGCACAGCCTCATTTATTTTCCCGTTTTGTTACATGTCTTCATTGTTTTCTTGTTTGGCGTCTTCGAAGGATGCTCTTCAAACTTATTTTTCATCTTAACCCAGTCAGAAACAGTAGCAACACCAACACCAAAATCGGCTGCCACAGTTCGCAAAATCTCGTCATTCGTCATTTTTAATTCTTTTAATTGCCTCCGATTTTTCATCAATCGCTATCATGGTCCGTTTCCGCTTAGTTGACATGGCGCACAATTTATTACATGTTTATGACTTTAGTTTTCGTGTTTTATCCGGAAAACAAATTTTCATTGTAGTAAAAATCGGGAAGATTAAAATTTTTTTTTTTGGTCGGTCGTTTCGGTTAAACGATATTTCGGTTAACTGTGTTTCGGTTAATGGAGGTTTTACTGCACAATCACGTTTGGACTGTTAATGGAAAAAATCCTAGGCAGTATAACTATCCGCAGTGTTCGGCTGGTCAACTCTGACGCGTCCCGTAATCGTGTCGTTTCTACTTAAGTACACACACAAGATTGGCAAAAATGTTCATAAATATTAACAGGCGGGTGATCGTATGTGTACAGGTGGTTTTTTACTATCTTTTATTCGCATAGAACCGAAAATTTAATAAAACCAGTGAAACCAATTCCGCATTAGTCACACGGATACGGACAGGACACCTCTCAAGTGGATAGCAGAGGAAATAATAAATGAGACGTTTTGTTAAATGCTTTTGTCCAAATCACACTTAACTCCTGCTTTCATTCGCAAATAGTAGACCTATTCACAGTAATCAATAAAAATCATAATATCATTAAGTTTACCATTATCAACTCAGCAAACATACCATCGTACATCAAAGTACGTTTCCTCTTTTTCGTATTGCTCTATCGAAAGATATCAGGCCCGTTACCAGCCTGGCGATAATATATTTACTGCTGCTCAGAGCAGTTCTCATAATTTTTTCATCACGTTATTTGTATTAGCTGTCCCCGTAATTCCAACTTCGTCGTGCTTCATTTGCTGAACTGCTATCTGTCATGTTCCGGACGAGGCCTTTCAGTGTCTCCACCATTATCGAGTCGTGGTTTTGGACTTTACAGTGATGGAGACAATGAAAGGCCACTTTTGGAGCATGACAGATAGCAGTTTAGGAAATAAGAACAACGAAGTCGTAAGTTCTCTTAATTTTTTCCAAACAACTGTATCAGACCCAATATGTGTGTACTATAGCAACTAAACAATATTTTATAATTCATCCTTCGCGAATAAAGTATCCTATAGCATATCGAAAGTAACTGTGCCAACGTAAAACCAATAAACTACTCATACAGAAGGTGAGATCAGAAGAATAGATTAAAAGATGGATTTTATAGGCCTATATCTCAAGAATCATGAAAATAGTTTGGCTGCTTTAATTCATACTGACAAACATTCCAGATTAATTGGCCTAAAATAACAGAGGGAGATCATTCTCTGTAGACTATAACTCATTATCAAAAGATTTGCTTAATAGCGTATATTTGTTACTAGGCCCAATATACGATATGTTATACGGTGTATGTAAGTTTCTATGTAACATGTTTATTTACTAAACATAATTAAATCACTATCGACTCAGAACACAAAGTTTTTTATGAGTAAAAACGTAAAAGTTTTACCTTATAGCCTGAACCAGTTTTCGCTTATTATAAACTTCGTCAGGGGCTGCCATTGGGAGCGCTGTCCGTCTTGTTCTTGGCGACGGTGTCGACTTTTGAAGGATCGATGTTGTGTGTGTGGGGTGTGATATGTTCGAATAATCCGTGTGATTTGAATTGTGACTGTTCATTTAGGATGTCGTTTTTATGTGTTTTTGTGTCTTTATTTACATCTTTCTTGCATTAATGCAGTGTGGATGTTTCGCGAATATGTTGGAAACGTGGTCCTCAAATTCGTACAAAGGAAAAAAAACAGTTAAATATAAGACTACATAAATTAAAAAATAAAGTAGCACAGGCAAAAACGGAAACAGTAGACAGAAAGGGTGGGTAAGGAGAGACTGCTTAAACTAGGTCGTAAATACGAGGCAAGAGAAAGAAGGAATATAGAACGACCAAATAAAATACAGTTAGATACTTGAAGACGGAATAGGCAAAGATAGTGATGTGATGATGACAACGACGACGATGGTGGTGATGATGATGATGTAAAAACCAAAAACTCTGAGTTATAATTAAAAAAAGTAACAGCATTGTTACATCATGCATACACATATACATACATACATACATACACACATACATCCAAATATATATTTCCTCACTCAGAGAAACACACGTAATCATACGCATACGCACAAAATCACGTATATGTAAACATAATTCACAGACGATCGTACATAAAATACGCATCTGTTAAATACTAGTGATTACGAAATACGAAGTGATAGATATGGCACCGAGAGTAATAAAAACATCCATTTATTCAAGTAATCACGTATGTACTGAATGCAAAAGTTCCTGTTAATCTACTAGCACAGAGGACATGCCTTGTCTATTTATATGAACCACCAGGTAACCCCACCTGGTCGCCCGTATACTTTTTTATTTTTTTGTGAATAACTGAAAGAAGCGGTATGAAAAACCAGCAAATCATAGGCAGTTTCGTGTAAGTAACATACAGCCAAACGAAAATAATGTGTACATATGTGGGCCTGTACGTGGATTACGAGATGTTCGGTCTGGAAATCGCTTTCCGGTGTTGCTGTAGTCCTACGTCACAGTGTTGCAGTATCAGGTGTGCCGTATGGTGTGTAACAATGGTTGGGTTTCCTTGAAAGAAAGAAAATTTACCTGTATAAGAATAGAAGTAGCCACAAGGGGACATCCATTATGTTGTGTAAATAATGAGTCTCCCTCTAAACAAGGGTCAACATAGGGTGACTGCAAGGGAAGAGAAACGGCGCTCGTACACCCAATATCATACCTGATTTAACCGGCCGGTTTTTCTGATTCACGACAAAATATTACTGTTTTAATCGCTCACTCATTGTGCACTTAAAGTTTACATCGGGTTTCTGATTTTTATAATTTTACTAGTGTTAACTCAGATACTGTTCAACAAGTTTTTTTTTTCATTTTTCTTTATTGAGAATTTTCCTTATTACTAGATGGTTTTCACCTACCAAAAATCACATTTAAAATTATTACTATCTATTTAAACATATTAAACACATAAAATATATTACATTACTTATTACATATGTTCGAATATAAAAAATGTCTTAAACACAAAATAGACCTATCGTATATATTAATATACAATATATAATATATTTGAATATATTAAATTCAAATTCGGCTCTTATGACCTTCCTCCAATTGAAAACCATACTTCTTCAGAGCATCTTGTATACAACTAAACCTGTTTTTTTTTTCTGGGGATTAGTCTTTGTCTTCTTCCGTTGATTTTACATTCTTTCATTTTCCCGAGACAAGCATACCGTATCTTCTCTATTCGTTAGTTTCCGCAATTAACTCTACTCCCATTGCAGTCCTTATTGTATTGTTTCTTATTTTTCCCCTTCTGGAGTTGATCCCCGCTTTTCTCAAGTATTCCGATTCTGCCGATAACAGCCTCTTTTGTAGCCGCATATGCCGGTCCATGTTTCCAATACCAGGAAACTTCAGTTTTCACTCCGCGCAAACGAAATTATCTCCAGAGCTTCCCATAAAAGTAAGACGTGTTCACATTTTCAGACTTATCAAAAAAAAGTACTCTTCCTCAAATGACTTTAAAACGATTAACGATTATTATTTGCTGATGTAACAGCCGTGGAAAACATTCACGTTATGTTTCCTGCTACAGGTTTTCAAAATATCAGTTTTACAAAATTTCATGAAACAGGCATGTGTTAGACACGGCACCCCTTGAACGTGTGTCTTCATATATTTAACTCGTTTTTTCCAGTTCCGTTTTGAAAAGTGTTTCCAGGTATTATATGAATCTACTGTATAACAAGTAGTCTACTGTTTACCACCGTAGTCGGATATTGGCACCCAATAGTTATGAAGCCTATGGATTTTGTCATCAGTGTCTAATGTCGCCGAATGAAAACGTACGGCAAACGGAAAAAGTGGCAGAATTCAGGGCGAAACAATTGTCAGGGTGTCACTAGCGCAGTAAACGAGTGTCGGGTATAATGCTCTCTCATCTCGTGTTCCTTTTCGCGCACTTGCTTGGCTTGATAAATACAGTATGCGCCATAAAAAAAGGACAGCGAGAACGTAGAAATGTAGGAAATTTAGAAGCTTATGAAATATCAAGTGATATATGTAACAACGGCGTCACGGAAACTCAACATTTTATTTATCCGAATGAAATGTCAAAAAGATTCGAAGAGGTGCGAACAACGCAAGAAAAAGTTTTTACTGATGAACATTATATTCACTCGTACGGAACTGGCCGGTCGAATGGACCTAGTTTGTTAGCGGTTGCCAATAAATTTCGAGAAGAGTTTCAGAAGCCGCCACCAACTAACAAGGATTCGTTAAAAGTCGTTGGTAAATTTCGACGCACAGGAAGTGTTTTAACACAACGCAAAGGCTGCACTGGTCGTTCAGTTATCGTTACAACTAATGAGAATCAAGGAAGCCTCTTACAGCAGGTGTTAGAGTCTCCAAAGAGAAGTCTCCGCCGAACGTCTCTGAAAACCATAAATGATTTCGTTGACTGGAACACTTATAAGTATAAATTTCAACCATATAAGTACCCTTGTGTCACCAGCTTTAGAATTATTTTGTGTTGAAATAATTTAAAATCGAAATTTACGAGTCGTCTGCATATTTTTTCCTCTCGAAAGAGTGTTTAGTTTTCACGCAGACGTTGAAAACACCAGTACTCTACTCGTATAACTACGAGCGTGTTTTATATTTTCGGTTAATAACCCGATTTAAAGGACCCGTATTGCTTTCACAGTGTGTGTATACAAAAAAAAAGAAAAAAAATAGCTTGGTTTTCAGGTAGAGGTGATCAAGATTCTTTACATTCGTACCCAAACTATTAACCAAGCAAAACACACGCGCGTACATACATTGTGTAAATGTGTCTGTGTTTGTGTATGAGGCGTGATTTAGCGATCTCGTGTTTTCCAATTGATCAGCTGATTGCTCCCACACGGTCTTTGTCCGGCTCGTGTTTGGTAGCAAACCAAATATTTTGAGTCGGTTATTCTTACTCTTAACTATCTCCTCTTTTCTTATTCTTTTAATACGACGGTTTTTACTTTCGTACAGTACGGTTTAACGCACGTCTTCTACTAGGCTCAATCAAACTCACGGGGCGTATGCTAGCGATAAGTTCGCTGTACGTTACGACGAACGAAAAGCGACAAACAATATGCCCGATCGTTTCGACAAAGCAGCTGTTGCTACAGCCTTTAATTATTCGAGAAGATTTCTCCACCACCCTCTCGGATACTATCGGAATAAACACGGCAGCGCCCTTGAAACGTCACGCCCGAATCGAGAGGCGCACTTTGCCGTTAGCGACTAAAGGAAACGCCGTATGGGTGTCTTTGTTTCCATGAATAACTTCACACAGATACACACACACACACACACACACACACACACACACACACACTCCCGCGTGCACGTCGCCTTACCTTTACGCATATCATAGAGGAATCTTTCAAAAAATATCCTCACGAGTCTCAACAAAACAGCTGCCACAGTCTTTAATGTCTTCCTAACGGAATGAGTACGGCACTGCCCTTGAATCGTCACATACGAACTCGGGTAAATTTTACTCTACAACAACGCGCTGGCTCTATACGGAATAGGGAAATAATTCCGTGAGAAGAGTATGTGCGCGCGTGTGCGGGTTGTGCCATTGTTTCGACGAATGACTACGGCTATCAATGCACCTAGCATACCACAAAACAGAATGCGTTCATGTACAGTACAGTACACAACGTACACGGTTCGTAATGATATTGAAAATACAATGACAATCTGAAGAGCCACATCGGCGGTAAATGGATGCTTGTACGGAACGGTATTGCTTTATTTTTATCTTCATCCATAATATCCTTTTCACACACACACACACACACACACACACACACACACACACACACACACACACACACACACACACACACACACACACACACACACACACACACACACACACACACACACACACACACACACACACACACACACACACACACACACACACACACACACACACACACACACACACACACACACACACACACAGATCAGACAAGAGAGCAAGGTAAAAATCCCACTAGCCGTCATCTCGCTCCTGCTTTTGTTTCGAATGCTCAACAATAACCAAAGTCATTTCAGATTTTCCACGGCCACAACAATGAACGGCTTCATCTTTTCCTAAAAAAAATTATTATTTTTTTTTTATTATTATTATTATTACTTCACGATGTGTTATTTCTCTTATCGATGTCTTTTATTGTACATTATATTTTAGACGGTTCTCTCATTTTCCGACAGAATTTGTAATAAGCGTAGTTCTTATAACGTTTTACTTTATGTTGTCAAAAAAAAGCCTGGAATTAAAAACGTGTAATTATATTGGACGTCGCGTGTGCCCTTGATCTTGTGTACACGAAGGTTGTGCGTGTGCGTGATGGACGGTACGAAAGTTACAAAATCAGGATTGTCATCGTCATCGTCGTCGTCGTCATCATAATCATAATCATCACTATCATCATCATCTCTTCACGTATTAAGGACCGGTTCCTTCGTTTGTTTCAGTTTTAATATTTCCGCTGTTTACGCAGACTTCTCTCTCCCTTACCCTTTACATTCTATTAGTTCCAGTGAACCTAGTAACACGCAGTGTACTCAGACATTCATGGCGTCTCGTACGGTCCCAAAGGAAGAAAGTGAAAGACAGAAATCGTTACAAAATGTATTATGATTTGTAATATTTTCTTACGATTTTACTAGTATTTAAAATTTTTTAAGGGCAATTACCCGTATTTTTTATCCGTGGTTTCGCAGTACTAGTTCTTCAGTTTCCTTTCATTCCATTTTCGTTTCACATCATCATCAGCATCATTATCATCACCACCACCACCACCATCACCACCACCGAATAATCGCTTTTTACTTCTAGTTGGATATCTTAATTCCACAAGACACAGTCTACTGCCTTGTCATTCGTTTTACCATTGTAATGTGTCTTTCGATACCAGTAGCACAGTAGAATTTGGTGTTGTTGGGGGGGGGGGGGTCCGGTCGAGTCGTCTTCATAGGAAAAGAAAAAACAACATAAGACTAATCAATGTTACTATCTTTACAGTGGCTGAAAAATGTGTGGTAACATCCTGAAATCAATTCCATTAAAGTAAATGGTAATAACACACCGCGTTATTGACACATTGTTTAGAAGATACTTATTGACTGAATGGATTTACTTAGATTTCAAATTATACGCTGATCCTATGTAATAAACCTGTTTGTATATTCAAAAAAAGAGTTACTACTATGTTAATGTAAACAGCTTAAACAAAACAAAAACAAAAATAAAACAACATAAAAATTAAGAAATTAACAATATTTCTCGTCAACTTTATGCGACCGTCTGGGGGGGGGGTCCGGTCTCGTTCGCCCCCCCCGTAATTTACGACCCTGTTCGACAACTTTATCATGTATATATCCAGAGTCTGTAATCGATTAACGATAACCAAAATCATTGTAAACTGTTTGACGTCTATTTGGATATTCATCGTCCGTTCTCCCGTCTATATACGTGTACTCGATTTCATGTTTTTTTTTTCTTAATTGATACACTAAATTTAGGAGAGTAAAAGTATCAAATCGAGCATTATACGGACAAAAAGGGGGTGAAATAGTGAGAACACATAAAACAGGGAATCGGGTGTTAACGCAACACCCGACGTAGAGAGAGGTTTTCCTAAGTAAAGCAGCGAACGGGCGGAGGGAAAGAGAGAGAGAGAGAGAGATAATAGTAAAGAGGTGGAAGGGAAGTGGTAACCCTGTGTGATGCTAATGTAGTCATTGTCACGTGATTCAATTAGACTCAATTCACTCTGCCTAAACTTAGACACACACTATTATCTAATAATCTTGAAGCAATCTTTTAATAGGATGTCCTCTCTGATTGAATGCTGCACTAGTATTATTATTATTATTAACGGTATTATTGTTATGGCTTCCTTTACTCCGTCGCATTACCAACGACAACAACAGCAACAGCAGCAATCGCAATGAAGACGTCAGTAATGATTGATGAAAACTATGTACGAACACAGCCTACTGCTTACGTAAGAAAGAGAAAAATATAAAAAAATAACATTAATCTGTGCTAAATAACGGAACCCACGGCATAAAGATTCAATACAAAATTTCGAAGAGCGGTATTTACAGAACGAAAAACTTCGAATATTATAACGGTTTGTTGTACATCAGGTATTTTAGAAATAAAGAAAGCACACAAAATTATTAAGAGCGTAGAGCGTCGACATTTTACGTATAAACGCTGATGTTAAGACTAACGTCACTGGAAAAATTGCCATTATTTAGTTATGCAGTTTATACATCACACGCATACTGACGTATGCCTACTGAATGACTTCTGAAACCGAGAGAAAGAGGGAGGGTGGCCACACAGGCCCTCTAGCGTATAGGCCTGCCAAACGTCCTCATCTTTTACGATTATGAGCTTGGACCAAATCTACCATCATCCCTTTTCAAGATCTTCTTGCATTGCGTTATCTCATCGTTTAAGATTATATACAAAGAATTTTCTCCCCCTCTCTCTCTCTGTTTTACTACGACGCTATAGGTCAATACCGAGCCCGGATCTCCTCTTTGTCTCTTCTTCATTCTTGCTGTGCTGTGCTGCGGTTCTCGACCGTCCTGTTCTCATTGTGTCCTCATAACCTCCTCCAATACTTTCTTTACATTCCTTCTTTCTGTGTATTCCGCCTTGGTCGTTTCTCTTCCGTTCTACCATTTATAATTTTTTTGGAGCACTTAATTTCTCCTTCTACACGCACGATTTACGTAAAATTCTTCCATAAAACAGGTTCTTCGACTAATGTAAACACTGCAGGAAAGTTCCTAGTCCTCCAGATTGGAGGTTGAATTTGGGGTAAACAACCCAATTTCGAAAAACTAATCTGTACCGAATATCAAACAACCGCCTCGGAATCGGACGGATCTCATTGGTAAACGGGCCCAGCGACTTAACAGGAACATCCAAGGGAAAATAACCTGACTACGGTAACATGGAGATCGGGCGTAGGGAGATGGAGAAGACTGGAGGAGGATCGACAACAGTGGAGGCACGTTGTTGAGGGCTGCATTGGCTGTAGCACCGAAGATGTATGCGTAATATTCAGATCTTCTTTTTCCTTGACTTTTATCTTTGAAGGTTAATCGTTCTTCGTTTACAAAAATTTCTGTTTACCCAGTCACCTTCAATTAAACCCCACTTGTCCGTTGCTTCGGCAACGTACTGTGAACGCCGATGCGACACAAGCAGACCTACCTGCACAGTAGCCTATGTGACGTTTGTCATGTACTTCGTAATTAGCGGAATGCCGCAACACTTTAGAATCGCGCACAGGTTGCACAACTAACGTAATAGCCTACGTTGTGTCACTTCTTTGACAACTTTACACAATACGGATGGTCTTGGCTGATTATAATTGGCGATGTTTTGACTGCGGCCAACCGAATTCTGCGAAAAGTGGAGTTTACGAGATCGGTGAAAAAATTGTTTGTTTGATATCAGTATATTAAAGAATAAAATAGCATCAGACGTATGTAAGTAGCAAAGTATTTAAAGAAAATATCAGACGATTAATTGTTTTCTTTTTTGTGCAGACTAATGTAATTATTTAACTTTACTTATATTTTATTCTTATTTGTGTATAGTTCAGGGACGGTCCAGCAAGCAATTTGGGGGGGAGGAGAGTTGACTTTGGGAGGGGGGAAATACGAAACGTTAGACCATTCTTAAATGTTCTGAAGTGTAAATGATAGGAATGAGTGAAGATGAAAATACAGTGTGTTATTATCAACACAACAAGCTTAGTAACGTACAAGTATAAAATCATATCCGTGTATGTCAGTTCATTGTTCTTTTAATAATATTCACTTACAGTTTAAATTAACACTACTCATTTAAGTTATGTATCAAACAAAATTAACATTGTGGTAAGGTACAGTTATAATTTAAAGTAATTTTAGTTTACAATTTAAAGGTAATTTAAACCATGAAACTACATAACATGATATGAATTTTGTACCATATTCACAATCACAAAACCATTCTACAATCACAAGACAACGAAAAAACTTTCATCTGAAGTGACCATTTGGGGGTGGGGAATTTTCCCCATCCCCTCGTGGATCCGCGCCTGTTATAGTAAGTATTGGATCATTTTATAACTGGAAAAATTGTTGAACACCAATGTTTTCATTTTGTACAATTTATAGTTAGCATAAATGGGGTTTATTTATTATGCTAATCGTGATATAAATGATTTACATTTAGTAAATGGGACTAGTGGTATTTTATGTGAGTTTATCACTTTCTCATATGTATCTCGCCCTAAAGCTGGATGCCATTTACATTTAATGCCAAGCGTTGTGCAGCCATTTACATTTAGTGGTGTAAATATAATTTACATCTGTGGTAATTAATTGTGTAAACCATTTACATCTAGTGAATATTAATCTGTGCTAATTATCTGCGCGGATTAATTACTCAACAATTATGAATCATATTAATTAAAGATTTATGTAATACGTTAAAATTGATATATCTAAAATTATTTCTATTCGTCAGATTTGACTCAACACAGTGTCTGATTAAATACGATTTTATGAGTCTATTAATCAGACGTTTCAATGGTCGAGTTTATTGTATCCATTGATGTTTAGCATAAGTTATGAGATTTTTAGTGTAATACTTAGAATGAAAATACATCAATAACAAAGGTGAAATTTCAATAATGAACGCATGAATACTGTAAATTAACTACTTATTTATTACACATCTTACTGAAGTAAGTAACTATATCCTGCAAATTACATACATATTAAAGCACATGATATAAATACAATTATTCAATTTATACGATGTTTCCTGAAACATAAACACATGGTACATTCAAATGCAGTAAATAATGCACATATATAAAACATACACGAATAATAAACAATCAACAATTATACTTATTCCTACCTAAAATGCGTTCATTGTTTCTCAGATAACGAATTACGTTAGTGTTATTTTATAGGTTTTATGATTCATATGACTCATATATATTTATTCTCTTGGGGTTAGTTCTTTGAAAAGAGGCAACAGAACAGTAGTATATACTACTAAGATTAAGTAGACATAAAGCTTATCTTTGAGAGTGTTTATCCAATTCCGTCGTCGTGAGAAGACACTTTCTAGATGATTCGTCGAAGATCATAATCACTGTTACGCAGAGCACTGATAATTTCACTTCACTCCACTAAATCTCCACTCCCGTCATGTGTATGGTATTGTGGTAACCCGCTGATGTCGAGTGTCCGGAGTTCAAATAGTGAGGTGTTAATGTTGTCATTAACTTGAATTGTTCTGAAAGTTTGCCATATTTGTGTACATGGTTAACTGTGCCGTCTATTTGGGTGTATCGCGTACTGCGTGCTTAATTGTTTGGTATAGTTTATTCAACTAATTGTTCAACATGGTGATACGTTTTGATGTGAGAATGTTTGAGGTGACACTCACTGTTCTACTTTAAATGTTAATTAGTATATTATTATGTGCGCGTCAGTTGAGATTTCAAGTCCCGTACGCACTCATAGTTTATATTTCCGCACAGAATTGTGTATAAGTGTGACTATACCGATGTCTTTGTTCACTTATGAATTTACAAATTAGTGAATCCGGTCGGTCGACATAATCAATCGTCTGTCTATCGTACGCACTAACTTCTGACTATTAATTGCGACTACCAACTGCTACTATTAACTACATACTCTTGACTACCGACTGACTGTTAACTGCGACTAACTGTTCGATTGAACGACTTGACTACTCGATTGAATACTTGACTGCCCGATTGAAAATTACTGACTCTCGATTAACTACTTGACTGCCCGATTGAAAATTACTGACTCTCGATTAACTACTTGACTGCCCGATTGAAAATTACTGACTCTCGATTAACTACTTGACTGCCTGCTCCGCGTCTTCGCCAAACAGTTTTATTGGAACATCTTACCCATAAGTCTAAGTTTCGATCTCTACGCCTCCTCGAACTCTTGATTGGTCGTACAAACTCCTACCCTTCTGTAGATCTCATCCACTGTTTCACGATTCGTCGGCCGAACCCTTCCTACTCTTTCCACGAGCTCTCTTAGAAGATGCTTGATGCTGGTTGGTCGTCGTCATCCCCGGAGTGTTTCATGTGACGTGCGTAGCACAGATTCTAAGAAATTAGGGCAATTTCATGGCCTTCTGTTATCCTTTGTTTAGACTTTCCCTAAGGTTCTGATTGAGCTTTTGTTAACAGACTCCAGGTCTTGGTTAATTGTCTAAGTTCCACGACGTTCGTTCCGCCGATTATCAACCCTTCGTTGTCTTCATTTCGGTGAAATTCTACTTTTCAGTCGTAAATTTCAGTAAACTGTCAAGAATGTGTTTTCACGCTGTGCAGGGTACACTGGCAGTATTCACTGAGTTACGTCTATTGTCTATCTCTCCGTTAAAATTGCTCTGTACTTCCTTTGTAACATAGTAAAGCCTTTCATAATTGAGCAGTTACACTTTGCTTCCACAGCAGGCGTTCCATCTCGATTCCGTGTAACTCGGCAGCTGGACGAAGTCTTTGTTTCAGATTGTTGGGTGCTGTAAATTTTGACAAACGGCTAGCTGTCAGTGACGCCTTGAAATACTCATTGTGTGCAGTGCTCAGACATTTTTTCTTTGTCTTCGCTCTGTCGTCGGGTTTGACGTGCCCTCGATTCGTCATTATTTACGACCTGGGCTTGTGTCCGTCGACTTGAGTGTGGGAACGTGTCACTTGATCGAGGAATTAAAATTTTTTAAAATTTCGATCATTACAAAGTGTACATAAGAATTGTGAGTATTGATTTTCTGGCGTTCGATAATTTATTGTCCTTTTTTGAGATCGCGGTCCACGCGATCATCGTACAACAATATGATCCCCACGACAGAAAGGCTTACTCATTTAGTTCTTCTTGGAGCCGCTCTTACAGCTTTTTCAAGCATTTACGTTCTGGTACTGTAACCGCGTTCATTACCATTGAAACTGGTTCTTCCTGTAAACTGTTAATTATTTACCGTGTTACTTTCATTCTTCCTCGTGTATTATGGTGTTCCCACTTTGTCTTCACGAGTAACAAATAGACGACTTATTCAATACTACTTTTTAATTTACGACGAATACGAATTTTACATAACTTATTAACGTTTACGTGAGTCTCGTATTCCCAAGACGAACTCTGTGAACTCATTTCGTAAGTGTGTGTGTGTGTGTGTGTGTGTGTGTAGCACTATATATACACACATACTTACACAAACACTTTTTGCTTTTTTGCTATAGTCAGTTTCTCCATGCGTATATTATGTATTTAATATTTATAACTGTTTTACTTCAAGACATATTGTTTCCTTATTTGGGACATGTTTGGGGAATCCTATTTTTCCAATTCTCAGCCGTCTTAATTTTGGATCTTGTATTAATCAATTACATCAGGTTAATTATCTAATAACCTAATATCAACAACTTGCAGCAGTAACATAATTTGATAATATTTAATCAAGAATACTCAAGAAGCTCGTGGAGTTACTTATAAAGAAATTTTATATATATATATATTACATTTAATATTTATAACTAAATTTACCTCAAGATGTTATTTTTCCTTATTTGGAACATGTTTCGAGAGCTCCCGTGCTCTCATCTTAAGCCCTCGCGATCTTGTGTCTGGTGAAGTATTTGTGTGTTGGCTGCTGGATGCTATTAAGGTTGTTTGTTGGTCTTTGGTATTTTAAAGTTGTATTATTGGGTGTGATTGTGGTATATGTATTTGTATTTTGTGTATTTTCGATGTTGAGTGCTTTGAATATTGTGTCATGTTTTGTATTGATTTGTATTTGTTCTGGTATTAGTTTGTTTTGTTTTATGTTTGTATATTTGTAAATTTTCCCAAATGTTCATTATGATGCCTTTGTGTGGTATATGTTTTATTAGTGACACATTGGTTATGTCTGGGAATTCATGTCCTGTGTTTATTGCATGTGTGGCTAAATTGGATTTATATATTTCTGGTTTTTTGTATGCGTTTAGGTGTTCAAAATAACGTTTTTCAGCTGTTTTTTTGTTTGTCCTATGTAACATTTATTGCAATCTTGGCATTCAATTTTGTATATACCGTTAGTTGTTGTATTATCTTTGTTGTGTGAGCTATTTATATTTTGTAATTTATTTTTATTAGTTTTGTATGTTATTTTTATATCTGTGTTTTTAAATAGTTTTGTTAGTTTTGTCATTTTATTATTTATGTATGTGAATGTGGCCCATTTTTTGTTGTTGTTATTATTTATGTGTTGTTCATTTTGATTAATTCTTAATTGTTCAGTTTTTATTTCATATTTGATTTTATTTTCTATTTTGTTCACGATATTTTTATTGTATCCATTTTCATAACCAATTTGGTATATTATATTTCTTTCTTTGTCAGTTTCTTGTTTGTTTAGGGGAATTTTGTATATAGCTTACACAATAAAGATAATCAACAACTAACGGTATATACAAAATTGAATGCCAAGATTGCAGTAAATGTTACATAGGACAAACAAAAAAAGAGCTGAAAAAACGTTATTTTGAACACCTAAACGCATACAAGAAACCAGAAATATATAAATCCAATTTAGCCACACATGCAATAAACACAGGACATGAATTCCCAGACATAACCAATGTGTCACTAATAAAACATATACCACACAAAGGCACCATAATGAACATTTGGGAAAATTTACAAATATACAAACATAAAACACAAAACAAACTAATACCAGAACAAATACAAATCAATACAAAACATGACACAATATTCAAAGCACTCAACATCGAAAATACACAAAATACAAATACATATACCACAATCACACACAATAATACAACTTTAAAATACCAAAGACCAACAAACAACCTTAATAGCATCCAGCAGCCAACACACAAATACTTCACCAGACACAAGATCGCGAAGGCTGAAGATGAGAGCACGGGAGCTCTCGAAACATGTTCCAAATAAGGAAAAATAACATCTTGAGGTAAATTTAGTTATAAATATTAAATGTATTATATACATCAAGAAACGGACTGTAGCAGAAAGTGATTTAATATATACGTTCAAACACTTTTTGCTACAGTCCGTTTCCTGATGTATATATTATATTTAATTTTTATAATGAATTTACCTCAAGATATTTATGTTTTTTTTTAAATTATGTTATAGACTTCACTATTTTATTTCCACATTACACTATTGTCACGATTTAATAACCTCACTTTTGTTTTGTTTACTTTTTTCGTAGTCTTATTTACCTTG
The DNA here is from genome assembly GCA_034769895.1 of Magicicada septendecula. Lineage (NCBI taxonomy): Eukaryota > Metazoa > Arthropoda > Insecta > Hemiptera > Cicadidae > Magicicada > Magicicada septendecula. The sequence continues at coordinate 95,599,588 of CM068368.1, forward strand.
TATGGTATTATCAATTCAAACACTTTGTGCTACAGTCCGTTTCCTGATGTATATATTATATTTAATTTTTATAATGAATTTACCTCAAGATATTTCTAATATTTCAAATATATTGAGGTAAATTTATTATAAAAATTAAATATAGGCCTATATATGTATAAATTCAAACACTTTTTGCTACAGTCTACTTCTAGATGCATATGCAATTTATTTAATATTTATTAATTCTTTACCTCAAGATATATTAACCATCTTGAGGTAAAGAATTATAAATATTAAATAAATGATATATATATATATATTATAACGATTCATATAGTCGACCTATCAGATCGTTATATGAAAGTGTCAAACTGTGCTAGTCTAGCGGCGTAAGCAAGAGAGAGAGGGAATAATCACAGCCATCTCTGTCTAACCTCGCCACTGCTACTACTGACGCGTGCACAGACATGAAATTTTATTCAATTAATTTTATTTATTAAAACGGCAATATCTTCAAAACTAATAAATATACGGCAATTCTGAAACCTGCATAGTGTTCAGCAATTAAAGCTCTACAAGTAGCCAAAATATCAACTAATATAATTAACATGTAAAGAAGTTATACAGAAGAAGAACGCCAAGAGATATAACTAGAGAATTAGGCTAGGTACGAATTAGGTGTTTTCACACACATACAGAGAAAGACCAAAGCAATAATATTCTGTGGTCAGATCTTTGAAAACACGTTTGGAAATACCTGTAATCAAACGATTTGCAAACAGAAGAAGTATGAAATTAGCCAGAAATTCTCTACCATCTCAAACTTGTTAAGGAGAGTTTGACCGACCTGTTCTATATTGTTTCAAATGGAAAACACATGATTTATTTGGAACAACCAATCACAACCCTGTATTAAGAGTAGACGCTAACTCAGAATGAGGGAATTGAGCACTCTTCGTTCGGGCATCAAATAAGCAAGACGTGTGATAAATACGGTCTCAATTGCACAAACAACTAAAAGTATTTATTTAAATAAACAGTTCGCGAAGTGGTCCGCAGTAGTAGAGGAACTAGTAAAATTCAATAAAAAATCTCGCTGCGTAATAACTAATTAATTAATTAAATAATTAATTAATAAATAATTAATTAACAGTGAAGTGACCTGTGCACCAGAGTAGCTACAGCATCTGTAATTGTCCAGGATCATCAGTCAACGTTATTGGTCAACATCATTTCTTCTGAGCCGAACCATCAAAAGGAGCATCTCTACTGATTACTATCTACGGTCGACGCATCAATCAGATAAGAAATATATTCATTGATCAACGAACATAAAATAACAAAATAAATAATTAAATCAATAAACATTTTAAAAGACACTATATAAATTCAAATTTTGTATTTAATTATTAAGATTAGATATAAAGTAATATAGGAGTGTTGAATGGAGAGTGAGGTGTAGTATTGAACGTGCAAATTATTGCAGACCCGTTCTTTAGCACTGGTTTGGGTGATATATAATCCCTAAATCAACCAGATAAGAGCAATTGGACGTTTGGACGTTTTAATCTTCACTTTTCAGGCACACTCATTAACCAATACGATTTATGTTAGCAATAAGTCATTAAATTAACTTTTAAAGAAATTTAATCAATAACAAAGTCATTAATTAAACAAATTTCAATATTTTTTAAGAGTTATTTGTAACGATTCCCCTTAAATATTCCACTCACTGAACGAATCCTGAGATAGTGTGTCTCTGTGCTCTGAGCTAAGCTGAATCCGTGTCATTTGTATGTGGGATTTGTTCTGGCGCCCAGGTAAAGTAAAAAGTCACGGGTAATTAAGATTTGTTCTATCATTATATACAGTAGATAGATAGATAGACAAAAGGTCTTTATAATATATATATATATATATAACACTTAAACATACACAGCACTCGGTGTTCTACGTGAACGAGAGAGAGAGAGAGAGAGAGAGAGAGAGAGAGAGAGAGAGAGATTGCATGTTTTTGTTTACTAATCACTGAGTTGGAAAGAAATTATAAATTGTCGTCACGATAACACGCATTATTGAAATACAACTTTTCCAATACTTCAAGGACGTTTTAAAGGAATTTTACGTTACGAAATTTATCATATTCCTAATTCATCGTATTTATTTACCATAAGGGGGTTCGTTATAAAGATTACAGCATACTGCGTATGGAGCGAGGTGAAAAAGAAACACGCCGATACATTAGAGAAGAAAGAAGACCGGCACAGAAAACGGGAGCATCCCCTCGCTAACCGAGGGAGAGGGAGTGAGACACGGAGAAACTGAAAGAAGGGCCAATTAAAGTAACCAATCAATAGGGCAAACTTGATTAACGCCTCGGTTCTAATTGACGTAACTCTCTTTCCCTGTGTGCCAGTGTGTGTGTGTGTGTGTGTGTGTGTGTGTTGTGGATCGAACAAGATGAACAAGATTACATCTTTAGAGATAAAATTGTTACACTTCTACAACGTTGTCTTACGGATACAATTTGCCGAGTTAGTCTTGTTATTAACTTACCCCGGACCATAATTAATACAATTACGTTATTTCTCTTTCATCATCGGATCATGTTGAGCCCCCCGCTAATACCCCTATCGCACACAATACCTGTATGTGTTATTCGCTGACCGGACCGGGGCTTAAAGTATTCACTTCACGCACTCTCTTTCCACATTCGAATCACCACAATCTATCGCTGCAAATACGATTTTTCGGTTACAATTATGTTAAGTAGGCGGTATGCGTCTGATAAACGGGAAAATAACTGTATTAACATATTTTTTATACCAAAAGAGTCAGTTACATAACGATTACGTAACTGGCATTGCATGTTGTGAGGAAAGAATATACTGTTACGACGGTTTAACTGATCGTCGTATGGTACAGTGGAAAACAAAATACAAGACACCAATTACGTCACTAATCACCAGCTTTAATTATCACAATTAAACAGTTTGTAATCAACAAGATAGTCTGTTACAACAAATCAAATAAAAATTGTTCACACGTAATAAAAATGTCTGCTAATATAAAACACGATTGTATTACAATTGCCCCACACAATTATAAAACACATAACACTTCGCCGCAATATTACGAACCGCACTCCAATAAATCGCGATTCAAACTGACAGCTAAGCGCAGCTGTCGTCGTTTAAATAGACAGCATAATTGTTCCAGAATAGTCGATACTACGCATCACCAATAAAGAAAAACATTAGAGCGTAATTCATTGCGGCGTTGACACAGTGTGAGCGACCGCGCGCGAATTATGTCACAGTTTGGTACGTTGAGAATCACGTACGCACACAACATTACAGCCGGTTCCACTGGAACATTCGAGAAACACGTAGATAGTTCTGTAATGTCGTAACACTACTGAGATCATCCACATCAGTAGCTCCACAGCCAACTGTGGGCCTCAACTTCCCTCAGAATTTTTCTGCAGACTTCCCTATCCTTTGCCAATGTCCACCAAATTTTTACTCCAAGCACTTTCACATCTTCTAGGATTCCATCAATCCATCGTAGTCTAGGTCTTCCACGTCCTCTCTTTCCTTCCGGTGTGCATTTCATAATCCTCTTAAGAACATCCTCCTCATTCATTCTCTGTACATGTCCATCTCAGCCTAATTGATGTCACAATATCAGGCGCGATATCACAATATCCTACACAACTCATAGAGCTCTCTGTTGTACCGTATTCTCCACTCTCCATCTTCTATAATGGGTCCATAAATTTTCCCGTGTTCTAACCAGATAACTTATTTTATTTTGTTTGATGCAAAATGCCCTCTTACCGTGAAGTGTAGAACACGATAGTAACTAATATCCAATTTACTAATTTACTAACTAGTATCCAAAAATATGTGTATGTGTATGTGTGTGTCTTTGTGTGCGTACATACTGTAGACGTCAAACAACGACGTGGTGAAGAAACTACATAAGTTCAAACGTGCGTGTGGGACCGTCAGGGGAACTCTAAAATCAACGAGTAAAGAAACACGCCTGAAGTTCTTCTGTAAGGCGATGGCCCTCCCCACACTTCTCTGCGGGACTTTAACAAAATCCCAGGCCAGCCGTATTCGAACGGCCGAAATAGGCACGTGGCAAGGTATACTCTACAAGATCGCAAAAGAATTGTGGATGTACGGCACGAACTGAGTATACTCGATAGGATTGCCCAATTTCGCGTAAACACGGTGGGAACATCTTAACCAAATGGATGACTGCCGCATCCCGAAACAACTAATTAATTATAAGCCGAAAGGACGGAGAGGTGTGGGACGTCCGAGGAAGCGTTGGAGTGACCAGTTGTGCTTGGGGCCGGAACAAACTTCTTGCTGAAGATGATGATGATGACGACCATCATCACATTACATACGTCATATTGTTCTATATAGTATATTAACAGAATGGCCCAGACGTCGCTTGAGAAAAACGTATTTTTTGATAACGTATAGGGATGAAATGTTTTGTAGGGTCCAGTGGGTAAGTAGACACAATTTTTAAACATTTTATTTGAACTTCCAACATTTTCTTGTCAAGGTTTGACATTTATTGTCATCATCAAGGATAGCTTGTGCCAGCAACTCTGTACACTGTATACCACGGGGCAAATAGTATACCAATTGCAAGAGGAACCAACATTTAGAGATATAAAGACGAGCGTGTTCGGTTTGGGCAGCTTATGGCGACTGTTACAAGATTCAAGAAATCATTGCAACGTTGAACGTCAAGAGTATTTCCCGTACACAACCAAGAGCACAAAACTCAAATTTGTTGTTTTTTTTAAATGCAAAACAGATCATAAGTAACTTAGACGTCGCACAAAGAGCCATTAAAAAAATCAGTTTAGTGTGGGAAGGGAAATGGGGTGAAGAGCAAGAGTGTGCTATGAAAAAAGGCGAAACGGGACTATGCGGGACAGACAGGGTGACAGAAGACGGTACACGAACCTCCAGGGTCGTTAGGTGGAGATTGGATGGAGAGAAGACTTCCAATACATGTACGAGTATACGAATTACGAGATAGTATAACCGTACAAAGACGGTGGCAGAGCCACCATGGAAAGAAGAAGAAGAAGAAGACGAAGAAGAAGAAGAAGAAGAAGAAGAAGAAGAAGAAGAAGAAGAAGAAGAAGAAGAAGAAGAAGAAGAAGGAGAAGGAGAAGGAGAAGAAGGAGAAGAAGAAGAAGAAGGAGAAGAAGAAGAAGAAGAAGAAGAAGGAGAAGAAGGAGAAGAAGAAGAAGAAGAAGAAGAAGAAGAAGAAGAAGAAGAAGAAGAAGAAGAAGAAGAAAATGATGTAAATTCCAAATAAAATCAGGAGAAAAAAGAGGAGGAGGAGGAGGAGGAGGAGGAGGAGGAGGAGGAGGAGGAGGAGGAGGAGGAGGAAGAGGAGGAGGAGGAGGAGGAGGAGAAGAAGAAGAAGAAGAAAAAGAAGAAGAAGAAGAAGAAGAAGAAGAAGAAGAAGAAAATGATGTAAATTCCAAATAAAATCACACAAAAATTCCGTACATGCACCCGCAAGAGGAACTGAGGATGTAAATTGATGGAGTGCACAATATAAGGAACAATAAATTACACTAAAAAAAAATAGCAAAACAGAATAATGAAGTAGATGAATAATAATAATAATCTAAATAGTAACAACAACAAAAGCAATAATAATAATACGAAGTAGATGATAATGATGATGATGACTATGTAGGCACATGTAAAGAAAATGTGTAAAAAAACCTGTTAAAGGAACAAAGAACAGAATCGTGTTGGGTATCTTAGTAGGCTATAAGCATCGAAAGTTACGTTGGAAAAATTAACAATAAAAAAATCATACTAGACAGACTAAGAATGGTTACGTCGAATCCGTGTGTAAATTAAACAACAGTCTTACATAAAATTTCTGACATTAACAGCAAAAGCAACAACAAAGGAAGACTGTGTGAGAGAGAGGAGAGAGAGAGAAAGCGAGGGGGGAGACGGAGTGAGTGAATGAGAGAGAGAGAGAGAGAGAGAGAGAGAGCAGACAAAACATATTTATAACAAATCTTCCGTAGAAGATTACTTTTTTGCTTTAATGATCGTCTTAGTTCACCGTGTATTTCAGAAGACCGTACTTCAGAACGAAAGCTTGGCCCGAAGCTCATAATAGTGTCTACTTAAATAATTACTTTGTTTTAAATGCTGTTCCAACAACATTTTTACGGCCCGTTTTCGCTTTCTTTAGTGGCGGACTCGCTCCCACTCGAATGTAACACCGGACGAACGCAAAAAAGCTGTTAATTAGAGATTCTCCAAAGGAGACGCAGCTATAAATAAATCAAATTGATAGAGGGTATTCAACATTATGGAAATTGTGTTCTCCTTAACGAACCTTAGTAAAAATACCTTCTTTTTTAATTAATTCATAAATACCAACAAGACACGCACAGCTGAAGAAAATGTAGATAAATTATAAACTTGTGAATAGATTAGAAGTCATTATAAGATTGCTTTGAGGTGGCTTTCTTTGCATGCATATTCAATGTTATGGAAATTATGTACTTAGATTAAAATCCCTTTTGGAAATAATCCACGTCATTAACAAGCGTTCTAAAAAAAAGGGGTGGTAGTGTGGTGGCGGTGGTGGTGGTTGTACACTGATTAAGGGTGTGTATTTTCTGTTCCTCTCCTCTTGTGTGTGGAATTGTAAAAGCTTCGAGTACAGCTGTTAATCAGCCTCATTACAGCTGATTGCGAGACTGACTCCCACTACAATTTATGTAAAGTACCTGCCGTACTTAATTATACGGCTTGGCTGTTTAATAATGCAAGCTCCACCACAATTTTCCCAACCCAGATGAAGTTTCAACCTGTAATTACTTCTTCCACTACCGCTACATCGTCGTATTTATTGAAGAAATTCCTTCTGAAAGAAACAAAATTACTAATAAAATTATCGTTCTCTCGCGTATCATTCCGCTTATTCCATAAACACAAAAGCCGCCCGTTTACAATTATTTATTTAGCCTAAATACACATCCTAATTATACCGTAAAAATCGTAAATAAGCGGTTACTTATTTAGCGTATTTCCACCTATTTCCACCCTTTTTTCGTTTGCCACTAGCGAACAACTCCGTGTAGTGGTCGACTAAAAAGACGGTCGGGTAAATTTCTCAGAGAATGTATACCACATGTAACACGATTCACGCGCACACACACAACTAGTGTGCGCGGGTGGGATACGAAAAGTAGTCTATATATTCTGTGTAGTACTGTACTAAGATAATTAATGTGTTCATCATGATCTTCACAACACGGTATAGGCAAGGTGCTGCCTGTTCCGCCTTCAAAGATCCTCCAGCCATCTCTTCCTGGCTCTACCCACACACCTGTGTCCTATAGGTTTGTATTTCCAGAATTGTTTGGCCAGTCTGGAATCTGACATCCTTTATAAGTGTTCTTTCCACCGTTGTTTGTAATCTTTTAAGTTTTCATTCAAGTCAAAAACTTGTAATTCTTCTCTTGCGGCCTCAATCTTTATACGGTCGAGTTTAGAACACCTTTTAACTCCTCTTAAGAACGTCATTTCCGAGGCCTGTACTTTACTGTCTTGTTTCGTGATTGTCGTCCATAATTCACACCCATAGGACACTACAGGGACCGCCATAACTTTGTAAAACGTTAATTTCGTATCCATCTCCACGTACCTTGTTTCTAAACAAAAAGTTTATTGTCCTACAGATCGTATGGAACTTACCTAACTTAACATCTTAATGTGTTCTTTGGCATAGTATTTAAAAATATGTACTTAATGACTTTCAGTTAACATTTTATTAAGTTTATCTTCACGAAAAATTACTCTTCTCCGGAATAAATCAGAACTGTCGTTGAATAAACATGTCATTGGAAAGTGTTGAGTGGTGACGACAAATTTTTACTTCCACGTTCCATAAGGAAATGGAAGTATGGTGATGGCGAAAAAATCGTGTTCGAGTTAAGGGCTGATTCTGATTGTACTAACCCTCAAAACATGAAGAAAAGTAATTTTTCGAAAAGTGTCTGTGTGTAGAAATTTTTCTATGGCAAACGATAACTGGAGCAAATTTAGACAGAATCAAATATTTTTTGCATATGTGCCTGAGTTGTAGAGAACTGAAGGCCTATTGATTTTGGTGAAGATTGGTTAAGGGGCAGGGGTAGTTTACCTGCAACGTTTTAGGTTTTAACAAGAGTACAGTACTTAATTTTGATAAATAAAGTATCCTGAAAAGAAGGTCATAATAATCCACTATAGAAAAGTAGATGAAATATCTATAAATGAAAAGGGTAGTTGAAGGGGAGGGGTAATTTTCTATAAATGAAAATGATAGTTGAAAGGGAGGGGATAATTTTTTATATGTGTACTACGTTATCGGCAACAAAGAAGTAGTTCGTTGTTAAAAATTCCTTCCAGGCATTTTGGCCGTGGTCCAATGTTTTCTGCAAAACCAGACGTTTCGGCAGTGCCAGCGACTGCCATCATCAGTGAAAATCGAGTGCGCTAATGTGAGGTGGTATACGTTAGTGACCACAGTACTATGGTTAAGGCTGAAGCAATAAGTAGAAAGAAGTAGTTTCTATGGAAATACTTCATTTCGAAAATGATTTTAAATATAAATCTTAGAACATGGAAGTCATGTATGGTTCTCCATACCGATATTTTATTGTGTCTTTGCGATTACAATTCTGTCCTATTAAATTCTGGTGCTGTTGAGACGCTCTGATTTAATTCCAACTAATTAACTGAAACCTTTAAAGAATGCAATACGTCTATTATCAGCACTACGAAATTATAAAATATAATTGTCTATACTTTTTTCATCGCATAGTATGCGATATATAGTATGTCATCTGTATTGAATCTTGGAATCATTTACTATGTTATACGGTTTTAAACCTTTACTTCGATAACACGTACCACGTTAGATCGGGCGGTCGCTATTGCTAATGCAACATTTTGTCGTAACGTTTCATTGGCTGACAACTCGCGACCTCCTTCAAGAACCAAAAAACTTAACCTGACTTGTCTTACGAGCTAATACACGTAACATAAAAAACTTCTGCGGTCAAAACAAATGATTAAACAGCAATAAAAAATTAATCAGCTATTGACAAAATTAAATATAAAATTAAATTAGCGAGCTCCCTGATCTCCAGAATGAGCACACTATTTAAAACAAAATACATTTATTATTAGACCAATATCAATATTAGATCATTGTTCAATTATCGGGAAAATTACGAAAACCTCGATTACTCTACTATAAAAAAGTTGCAAATTAGACAATCGTATAATGAACACTAAAAATACTACATTAGTTTCTTAGTTAAATTTATAACCACAAAGGGTTAAATTGCAAATAATTTAGTCCTATCTTTTAAGTTGGCTGATAACCACATGGATTTGAGAGATTTGTTTCCAAAATTTTGACCACTTACATTCACTCCCCCCGCTCCCCTATTTTTGGGGAATCAATCTCAGAAACATGAGGGGTCTGTCGATTACAAGTATGGACATGCATGCCAATATTATGAAAACTGGTTGACGCACTCAAAAATTTCAATACTACTACCACTCTCCAGCACTACAGCCCATGGTGAGCCTTGGCCTCCGCTACGACCCGTCTCCACTCATCTCTATCCACTGCCTTCAGTCTCCAGTTCCTAATGCCCATCTTTCTTAGATCTTCTTCCACATCCTGCTGCCATCTTCTTCCGAGGCCTTCCTCTTCTTCTTTTGCCCAGTATCGTTCCACTTAATATAGTTTTGGGCATCCTCGCAACATTCATACGGAATACGTGTCCCAGCCATCTAATTCTAGCTGATTTTATGTGTCTCACCAGGTCTTGTCCACCAATCAACTCATTTATTTCACCGTTATTTCGGATCCTATACATATTCCCTTCCTTCACCGGTCCAAATATCTGTCTCAAAATTCTTCTTTCAAAAATTCTTAGTGCACTTATATCCTTATTTACGAGAGTCCATGTCTCGGATGCATAAGTAACAACAGGTCTGATCAGTGTTTTATATAACATCAATTTGGTTCTTGGAGTTAGAAGCTTTGATTTCAGTAATGATTGGTTTGCATAGTAGGCTCTATTGCCGGTTATGATTCTATTTACTATTTCGCTGCTCACTCGGTTACTCAAAAATTTCAATATCAGACTTAAATTTCAATATGTGCGTTCAAGGTAATATTTATTTACTACCTGGATCTGCGTCGGCAGGGTTCTGGGAGACATGAGTGTCGGCCTCAGCAGGCGTCATCGGCTGGACTCTACACCTGAAATTTTACACAATCACGTTTTATTTTTCATGCAGTCTTAAAGTCTTAAGTCTTAAATAAAAATAAGTCTTAAAATTGTATTTTCTATTTGTTATGTATTATTACCGGCACTACACGATGAAATACAAAATACGTTCTTCATTTGAAAAAGCTTTGAAGTGACACCTGCCCACGACTGAATCAATTGATTAATGAAAACAATCGATAAAATTATATTGAATTCCCCTCGCCGAAACCTCGCTCCAAGCGTGACATCTACAGTACAAGAATGGTTCAACCCAATATGTAAATCCCAAATATGTCCTAAGTCTGTAAGCTAATTTGAATTTCCTCTGTACACCATCATCTAACGTATATCACCATAATATACAATAAACTACGCTCTCCTCTCACTCTCTCTCTCTCTATCTCTCTGTCCATCTATCTATCTATCTATCTATCTATCTATCTATCTATCTATCTATCTATCTAACTCTTATCTGCCCTCCTCTTTCTTATGTTCCTACAATTATTTCACGTCATTCTCATCTCTGTCAGACCCTTACCGTAAATTTTCACTTCTCAAGTGATGCAGTCTTTGAAAACTATATTTGTCTTGTTCACATTTTATTCTCAACAAACCGACCTTATATTTTCCTTTTAAGGTACCTTATAGTACCGGTTAGGTGTATTTTCATAGCCTATACAAATCATGATCGTCATTCCCTGCATCAAAATATCGTTGTTTTTACCAAGAGATTTCTGCTTTCAGTGAAGGAAAGATAATGTCTTTCATAGAAAAAGTAAAACAGAACGTATCTTCCACATCAGTTATAACGTGATCAAGTTCGTGGATTCAATAATCCATTTTACAAGTCTATAGGCCTATATTTGCTCGTGACCACCCACATACATAAATCATATTACAAACTTACAATTCGGTAAATTGTTCAAAACGTCCTTTGTAAATTTCTAAAATAAGTTATTTATTAAGTTCAATTAAGAATATGAGTATTGTAAATTTTTTGTATAACTGAATAGATTTAAAAACTGCTTCTACACTGGTATTTAATTAAATTTATTTAATTTAATTATATTTTATTTATTTATTTTAATTGTTATTTTTTTCTTACACTTTATTCCAATATTACGAAGGTTTATGTTTTGGTATAAAATTAAAACATTTATTTACCACGTTGTATTCTTTGTTCTAAATTAAATATGTGTTTCTTAAATTTTGTTTTCAATTCTTTTTATTCCATATATTTTCTCAGAATTAAACGCTTTTGGAGTTATGTAATAAAGTTTGATTTTGTTTATCGGAAATTCAACGAATTATATATTTAGTTCATATCGTTCTTGTGTTTGCTGTCCATGTTGTTGACAAATACTGTTCATCGTTGCAGGAAGCACGTACCTTTTATTCCTATTGATATAAGTTATTTATAAAATCTGCTGTAATTTAAACAATAAGTAAATGGTCTGACATTCCATTTGAGGGGAGAAATTGTTCAGGAAAAACTCCGAATATTAACTACACAAAGTAATTTTTAATATATCTATATCTACAATACTCATACGTTCAGTACGTGAGCTAGCCGCGGTTCTTCAGTCGTCTGATGACTGGATGGACTTGTAATTGTCCGGTCCCTTCATTTCGGGAATTTGCTCAAGATAGATTTTTCTGATTTCGTTTTCTGCAGGAGGTACTGTACACCTGAATCAACCCAAGTTTTGTATTGCTAACATATCAAGGAACATTGATAGTGTTCTTAGCACTACTGGGTGAAGCCTTTGTTTTATTTTTACACTGTACGGTTTTACCGAGCCCAGAATTGTACTCTGAATTTCCATTTCGGTTTTACAATATGAATTAACTAAACCTAAAAAATAGTGTTTCCCGTCTCCAATTGCTAAAATGATTAGCAATAATTTTATTGGTACAAAAAAGTAGATTTTGCCCCTCAGTGTATATCCAAAAAACTTTATTTCAGTTTCATCAGTAGGTGTAGAAAACAGGGTGAAATTTTCGTTACCACAAACTCAAAAACAACACATTTTTCGCATTTACGTTTAAATAATTTTTTCCTTTACATTCATCAGTAGACCATATTCTTGAAATTATTTCTGCCTCTTCGCGAAATATCCTTTATTAGGCTACATACCGATGACGAAGTATTAATTTAAAAGAAAATAATTATCTGAGTTCGGTTAATTTTATATTTTAAAAATGAAAGGCGAAAGGCTGCATAGCCTTCTTGCTTTCAATAGAAACAAGAAGAGACAAGAAGACAATTAAATGGATTTTTAATTGAATTAGAATAGACGATGTTATTTAAAATGAGAATAATACTGGCTCTTTTTTTACCACCTAAACAGTCTAGGAACTGGACAGGCTAGGCTGCCTTATATGAGCAGTTTTGCATACAAGGAAGGTAGTGTGGCCAGCCCTGCGGACTGTGTTCTAGCCGTGAGTTATTATCCCAGGATGTTATCCGGGGCACTCACTTAAACAGGCTGAGTCGAACTGAGGGCTGAGGGCTGAAAAACGTTAGAAGCCTGGGAAGACCCAAGAAGAGATAGTCCGACCAGTTTGGAGCCAGAATAGGCTAAAAAGTCTAAGCGGGAAGAAGAAGAAGAAGAAGAAGAAGAAGAAGAAGAAGAAGAAGAAGAAGAAGAAGAAGAAGAAGAAGAAGAAGAAGAAGAAGAAGAAGAAGAAGAAGAAGAAGAAGAAGAAGAAGATTACACCAGGTGCTCATTTCTACAGGCTGAGTCGACCTAAGGGCTCAAAAACGCACCCAGATTTTACAGTGTGATCTAGAGGTCCCAGAAATCGCAACCGGTGAACCTCTAATTTAGTAGCTTAGTACCCAGGCGCCAATAACAGTGGTGGTCGGTGGTCTCCTAAGCTCCAGATGACGTTATTTACAAAATAAAAAAAAAATCGGTAGGATATTTGACTAGACGAGAAGATGACAGATCGTCACGAAGGCGAAAGATGCTGAGAGACCACAAACACGACGCGGCTCTTGAAAGGATATGGTGTGTGAAGTTCTGTTGTACAGTGAACAGGACAAGTTTTGCTCCGAAGAAAAATCACCGGAGAATGTTTTGGCAGGCAGTGGACAAAAACTGCCAACGATGATGACGACGATGACTTATTCAATGCATACCCTGTTATTTATATACGTACAGTACTAGTTAATATAATGCATTACATTATATGTATGCGGGACGTAACGGAGACCCACATTCACAGTTATTCTCGTAATGACAAGAAAAATGTCCGTTACGTTGAAAACAAATAAACTAAATTTGAAATTATGACACACACCACGCGCGCGCTCACACACGCACACAGAATGGTAGTCATATGTTTGGTGCGTCAGTGACAATGATCAATCAAAAGCCTTGATAATGTTAATTGAGAATTACTTTTGTGTTGCGTGGTTTATTATTTTTTTTTCTTAGAAAATTTACCTTTTACCTGTATTGGAAACCAATTAGTTAAGTGCATTGTATTGTAGAGCGTGTTATATATGGAAGTATAGAATAATATTAATTAACTATTGAAAGAGATTGATTTGTTTATATTGTAGGTGTTGTTTGTCATAGATAATGGTCTGTCAAAACGCTGCCGTTAATTAGTCAATGTCAGGACAACGTGCGCGCGCATTCACTCCTCCACACAATACTACTTTCATTTTTTCTTCAAAACAGCTGTAACAGGACTCGTATTAACGCGAGTTACATTTCACGACGATTCAGAACGTCACGTTCGATGTATAGTGTGGTGTTTACTTTAAGCACTAGAAATAGTTTAGTAAAAATAAATGTTCGTTTTAACATTGAAAATGTTTATAAGGACGTGTCGCACATTTGCGGCCGATCGCTGGTGCGTGATCGAAAATGGGAACCGGTGAGTTTCCATAGAAACTACTTCTTTGTTGTCAATAACGTAGTACACATATAAAACTTCGCTTATGAATGCGACTACATTTAACTTATAATCTGTAAATTTTTTTTCATTGTTTTTCATCAAAAGTCACTTAGAAACAGACCCGAAATTGCTTAAAAGATTGTTTTTAATTATTTGCTGGAGGAATCGCCTGTGCTGTCCTCGAGTCTCCAGTTGTCACCTTCTCCTTTCTGTTATAAAAAACTACCTCACAGGACTGTGTGTCTCGCCATAGATGGAGAAAAGGTCGGTGCCATTTTTTCAAGCGACGAAAAGTGTCTAACTTTTTCATATTAAAATTAAAAAAAAAAAGTATTTGCCAATCAAAATTCGGGCAAAATTTATTGGGTATCTTAAAATACTTTATTTTCATAGGCCTACTGTAATACATAAAAGTAACGGATAACCTCTGTTAGAAATAATGTACTTTTCGTTACTGTTCGAATATAAAGTGAAAAAAGGCCGATTCACTTCAAATAAAGTTTGTGTTAGAGCCTGCTACCGTCAAAATCTGTAGTAGCCTTTACCATAACAAAACTCAGCAATATGGTTTTGGCTGTGGACTTTTTGTCGGACCGTCTTCACTGTGCACCTTGCTGCATTGAGAATCGTAATGTCGAACCCGTGTCTCATTACCTATGACGACAGGGTCAAAAATGACGTCTTATCTCTTCAGACGAAAGTGCGTGGCACTCGTGAATTAAACTTTTGTTTGTTTTTGCTGTTAGTTAATTCTATCGGTAACACTTCTGTACCATCTTTCTCATGTTAAAATCTTCAGTTAAATTCTTCCTAGATGTCCACTTTCTCTGGTATGCTCCTGCCGGTCACCAGACGACTTTGAACAAAATTTATTGATCTTTTTAAATTTTTTACCGGTATACCTGTCATAAAAATAAATAGGACGAGTTTGATGAAAGCATTTACCGGAGTGCGCTGCGGACCATGTTTTGATGCATACTAACCTGTAACAACGCCATAAAAGGCGTTTGACATCACGTCATCATGGAACACACTTGTAGTCTATAAAGGACAAGAAACTGTGTAAAGACGTCTCATATTCACGTTCATCGACCATTTCAGTTAACACAATTCTTCTTCTTCTTCTCCTCCTCTTCTTTCTCCTCCTCCTTTTTCTTCTTCTACCATTTGAGTTTTCTTCAGCGAGTTTAATAGTTCTTTTCTTCCAGAAACCTCAGTCTTCTCAAACGCCTTTTACCGAACGTCTCTCGTCTATTGCGTAGGCAGATCTCTATGACAGAAGGGGAGATTTCTAAATGGGGCCCGCTCGTGTAACCCCCTCTCCCCAGAAATTCTAACCTATTCTCTAGCATTCATTTGACGAGACTTCTAACCTGCCGGTTACTGGGTTACTGACCGTGACACTCTGGGTTACTGCATCCTCTCTATACTTTTGTAATTCGCATTTAATTCTTTCACCTTCAAGGATGTAGAAATTCTCTCGTACAGCATGGTTCCACTGCTAGCACTACCCTTCCGTCTGTTGTTCGTAAGAAAGTCGCTTCTGCCCCACACATTACTGCATTATTGCTTTTTCCAAACATACCTTAGTGAAACAAATGAATATTATTAATTTAAAAACGTTACTTAACACTCGTAAATTGAATCAAATAACGCAGACAAAAGAAAAACAAATGTAATGTCAATTCTAAAACGTTAAAAAAAGTCGTGTTAATAGAATTTGGTACCGCTGTGAGAATATCAATAACCTCGTTTTACTTCCATGTTCCTTAAGGAAATGGAAGTATGGTGATGGCAAAAAATATCGTGTTCGAGATTATTGTAGATTCTGATTGTACTACACTCAAAACATGAAAAAAAGTCGTTTTTCGAAAAGTGTCCGTGTGTGTGTGTGTCTGTCTGTAGAATTTTTTCTATGGCAAACGATAACAGCCGCAAATTCAAACTGAATCAAATCATTTTTTGCATACAGCCCTGATTTGTAGAGTACTCACGATCACGACCTATTGTTTTTGGTAAGATCGGTTGAGGGAAGGGGTAGTTTACCTGCAACGGTTTTTTTTTTAATCAAAGGCAATTGTTTTCTATGGCAAACGATAACAGCCGCAAATTCACACAAAATCAACTACTCTTTTGCATACAGCCCTGAATTGTAGAGTTCTCAAGGCCTATTGTTTTTGGTGATTTCGGTTAAGGGAAAGGGGTAGTTTACCTGCAACGTTTTATGTTTTAACAAGGGTATTTTATATGGCAAACGATAACAGCCGCACATTCAAACAGAATCAAGTGATTATTTGCATACAGCCCTAAATTGTAGAGTACTCAAGACCTATTGTTTTAGGTGAAGATCGATTAAGGGAAACGGGTAGTTTACCTGCAACGTTTTATGTTTTAAAAGGGTATTTTTTATGGCAAACGATAAGAGTCGCAAATTCAAACAGAATCAAATACTGTTTTGCACGTAACCCTGATTTGTAGAGTACTCAAGACGTCTTGATTTTGGTGAAGATCGGTTAAGGGAAAGGGGTAGTTTACCTGCAACGGATTTTTTTAAACAAGTGTAATTTTTTTCTATGGCAAACGATAACAGCCGCAAATTCAAACAGAATCAACTACTCTTTTGCATACAGCCCTGAATTGTAGAGTTCTCAAGTCCTATTGGTGTTGGTGAAGATCGGTTAAGGGAAAGGGGTAGTTTACCAGCAACATTTTATGTTTTAACAAGGGTAATTTTTATATGACGAACGATAACTGCCGCAAATTCAAACAGAATCAAATTATTATTTGCATACAGCCCTCAATTTTAGAGTTCCCAAGACTTACGGTTTTTGATGAAGATCGGTTAAGGGAAAGGGGTAGTTTACCTGCAACGTTTTATGTTTTAACAAGGGTATATTCTATGGCAAACGATAACAGCCGCAAATTCAAACAGAATCAAATAATTTTTTGTATGCAGCCCTAATTTGTAGAGTACTAAAGACCTATTGTTTTTGGTAAAGATCGGTTAAGGGAAAGGGGTAATTTACCTGCAACGTTTTATGTTTTAATAAGGGTATTTTCTATGGCAAACGATAACAGCCGCAAATTCAAACAGAATCAAATAATTTTTTGCATGCAGCCCTGATTTGTAGAGTACTCAAGACCTATTGTTTTTGGTGAAGATCGGTTAAGGAAAAGGGGTAGTTTACCGGCAACGGTTTTTTATCAAGGGTAATTTTTTTCTATGGCAAACGATAACAGCCGCAAATTCAAACAGAATCAAATGATGTTTTGCATACAGGCCTGTATTGTAGAGTTCTCAATACTTATTGGTGTTGGTGAAGATCGGTTAAGGGAAAGGGGTATTTTACCTGCAACATTTTATGTTTTAACAAGGGTAATTTTTACTTCCATGTTCCTTAAGGAAATGGAAGTATGGTGATGGCAAAAAAAATCGTGTTCGAGATTATTGCAGATTCTGATTGTACTACACTCAAAACATGAAAAAAAGTCATTTTTCGAAAAGTGTGTGTGTGTGTGTGTGTGTGTGTGTGTGTGTGTGTGTGTGTGTGTGTGTGTGTGTGTGTGTGTGTGTGTGTGTGTGTGTGTGTGTGTGTGTGTGTGTGTGTGTGTGTGTGTGTGTGTGTGTGTGTAGATTTTTTCTATGGCAAACGATAACAGCCGCAAATTCAAACTGAATCAAATCATTTTTTGCATACAGCCCTGATCTGTAGAGTACTCGCGACCTATTGTTTTTGGTGAAGATCGGTTGAGGGAAAGGGGTAGTTTACCGGCAACGTTTTATGTTTTAACAAGGGTATTTTCTATGGCAAACGATAATAGCCGCAAATTCAAACATAATCAAATAATGCTTTGCATACTGCTCTGAATTGTAGCGTTCTCAAGACCTTTTGTTGTTGGTAAAGATCGGTTAAGGGAAAGGGGAAGTTTACCGGCAACGTTTTATGTTTTAACAAGGGTATTTTCTATGGCAAACGATAACAGCCGCAAATTCAAACATAATCAAATAATGTTTTGCATACTGCCCTGAATTGTAGCGTTCTCAAGACCTTTTGTTTTTGGTGAAGATCGGTTAAGGGAAAGGGGTAGTTTACCGGCAACGTTTTATGTTTTAAAAGGGTATTTTCTATGGCAAAGATAAGAGCCGCAAATTCAAACAGAATCAAATACGTTTTTGCATACAGCCCTGATTTCGTGAATACTAAAGACCTAGTGTTTTTGGTGAAGATCGTTTAAGGGAAAGGGGTAGTTTACCTGCAACGGTTTTTTATCAAGGGTAATTTTTTCTATGGTAAACGATAACAGCCGCAAATTCAAACAGAATCAAATGATGTTTTGCATACAGCCCTGTATTGTAGAGTTCTCAATACCTATTGGTGTTGGTGAAGATCGGTTAAGGGAAAGGGGTAGTTTACCTGCAACGTTTTATGTTTTAAAAGGATATTTTCTATGGCAAACGATAAGAGCCGTAAATTCAAACAGAATCAAATACGTTTTTGCATACAGCCCTGTTTTGTTGAGTACTAAAGACCTATTGTTTTTGGTGAAGATCGGTTATGGAAAAGGGGTACCTGACACGTTTTTTGTTTTATCAAGAGTATTTTATATGGCAAACGATAACAGCCGCAAATTCAAACAGAATCATATAATATTTTGCATACAGCCCTGAAATGTAGAGTTCTCAAGACCTGTTGGTTTTGGTGAAGATCGGTTAAGGGAATAGGGTTGTTTACCAGCAACATTTTATGTTTTATCAAGGGTAATTTTTTTTATGACGAACGATAACTGCCGTACATTAAAACAGAATCAACTACTCTCCTGCATACCTTTTTGAATTATACAGAACTCAAGGTCTGTTGAATTTGTTGAAGATCGGTTAAGGGGAAGGGGTAGTTTACCTGCAACGTTTTGTGTTTTAACAAGGGTATTTTTTCTATGACGAACGATAACTGCCGTAAATTCAAAGAGAATCAACTAATGGTTTGCATACAGTCCTGAATTGTAGAGTTCTCAAGACCTATTGTTTTTGGTGAAGATTGGTTAATGGAATAGGGTAGTTTACCAGCAACGTTTTATGTTTTATCAAGGGTGTTTTCTATGGCAAACGATAACAGCCGCAAATTCAAACAGAATTAAATAATTGTTTGCATACAGGCCTGAATTGTAGAGTACCCAAGACCTGTTGTTTTTGGTGAAGATCGGTTAATGGAAAGGGGTAGTTTACCTGTAACGGTTTTTTATCAAGGGTAATTTTTTTCTATAGTAAACGGTAACAGCCTCAAATTCAAACAGAATCAAATGATGTTTTGCATACAGCCCTGTATTGTAGAGTTCTCAATACCTACTGGTGTTGGTAAAGATCGGTTAAGGGAAAGGGGTAGTTTATCAGCAACTTTTTATGTTTTAAAAAGGGTAATTTTTTTACGACGAACGATAACTGCCGAAAATTCAATGAGAATCAAATAAGTTTTTGCACCCTTTCCTGAGTTGCAGAGAGCTCAAGGTCTGTTGATTTTGGTGAAGATCGGTTAAGGGAAAGGGGTAGTTTACCTGCAACATTTTATGTTGTAACAAGAGAAATGTTTCCATGGCGAACGATAACTGCCGCACATTCAAACAGAATCAAATATTTTTTTGCATGCTTCCCTGAATTGTAGAGGACGGAAGGTCTGTTGATTTTGGAGAAGATCGGTTAAGAGAAAGGGGTAGTTTACCTGGAACATTTTATGATTTAACAAGAGTAAAGTACTTAATTTTTATAAATAAAGTATCCTGATAAGAAGCTCATAGTAATCCACTGTACAAACGCAGATGAAATATCTATAAATGAAGAAGTTAGGTGAACGGGGTGGGGGTAATTTTCTATTATTAAAAATTATAGTTGAAAATGGAGGTGAGAATTTTTTATATGTGTACTACGTTATCGGCAACAAAGAAGTAGTTTTTTGTTAACACTGCTTCCCGGGCTGTTTAGCCGTAGTCCAATGTTTTCTGCAAAACCAGACTTTTCGGCAGTGGCATCGACTGCCATCATCAGTGAAAATCGAGTGCGAAAACGTGAGGTGGTATACGTTAGTGACCACAGTACTGTGGTTAATGCTGAAGCAATAAGTAGAAAGACGTAGTTTCTATGGAAATATTTCATTTCCAATATGATTTTAAAAATAAATCTTAGAACATGGAAGTCATGTATGGTTCTCCATACCGATATTTTAATATCATTATGCAGATTAATATAATAAATACCGAAGACTATACACCTTAACTCAGTAAATCGCGTCAAGAATTAATACACTAAATGTGAACCAAAATAGCCGTAATTTTCAATCGTTTATTAACCAATAATTTACAAAATTTTCTGCGTTAATTGTCTGCAATCGTTGGGGGCTCCGGTATTGCATGGTATGCTACAGCACTTTGGGTCTAAGTATCAGCCAGCCCCGTTGTAACATAATCAGTAGGCACTGTTGTTATGTTAATCCGGACTACGTTCAAGCCGCTTGAAATGAAAACGTGTTGATTTCAATCGCTCGCTCACTCACTCACGCACGTCATAAATAGACGAGCTCTCCGATGTTATTAATGACACAAGAAAGGTTTACGGTTATAAGTAAAAATGATCTAACATATAACATAAATACACACATATATACTGTGACACACACACACAGCTTTCACTCGTGCATACGTATATGCGCCCACACAAGTAGTTGTGTACTTTGATTTCATATTTTGACTGAACAAAAATTAATTTCTAAACTAAAAATTGTGTTAATAACGAAGAAAGGTTTCACGGGCGGTGTCACCAAATGTGGTACCACTGTCAGAACGTTATAAACTTGAGGCAGTTTTTAATACCATCCCGCAGATTAATAATAAATACCGAACACGATACACACTAGTAGGTCGTATGAAACAAGAAAACGCTAAATTTCAGGCAAATACAGCTACTGTTTTCAAACGTACTATATCAAACAGAATTTTGCATGCTAACTGCATGGAATTGTTGGGCTCTGTTGAGTGAGCGGTATTGCACACAAACAACGGACAAAGTAGTTGTTAATCTCTGCTGTTCCGACTCTAAAACGTCGTCCTTTACGCCTCTGATGATGGTCACCATGATCGTAGCCGAATTTTACCTACTACGCCCTAACAGACCGGAATGTTTTATATTTAACAATTATATTGATATATTCTTGGCTTCTTAAGAATTGTTTGTTTGTTTGTCTAAATAGAGTAGGCCTATAACATGTTTAGATAAAAGACCAACGTGCGTGTTGTTACACGTATCAAGTAAAGGGATCCGAGTTATTACTTACACAACATTAAAGAAAATGATTTTATTCTTCGTATTATTTGAACTAGCAGCCATCCTTACTATTTCTTTTATGAAGTTGGTAATCTGCTACAATTTTTTGTTCAGACAAAGCTTTTCGTCATCTCTGACATCATCAGATCTTGAACAACCTGAGGTTACCAGTTTAGCAACTTCATAAAAGAAATAGAAATTGATTTTGTATTATTTTTCAAGGATAATCGGTGGACTCTCATCGTTGGCTCACGGAACAGTGGACTTTATGAGGATCGTATCCAGATCGGGATAGGGATGCAAGAATTGGCCCCGTATGCATGAGGGCAGGAGACAGAGTCCGATGGAAGAGAATCCTTGTAGCGGCGCGCGGTCTTCTGGGTCGCGTAAAACGTGACTTCGGTAACCGTAAACTGTATTATTTATGAAATCCATAAGCCACAACGTAGCGTTTATAGTTACATTCGGTAAGGACATAACAATCGTTTGAATCGATTTACTTCGTATAATATTTTTAACCTCTCTAAAAGTACTGGAGGGTCTAGGAAATGCCACTATGGTCTTAGACCTGACGAAGGGAAAATCCTGATGTTCACCTTCCCGGGGTATAGAGGGGGCAACGTTTGTATATCAAGCGGCTAACGAACACAGGGACCGAGTATCACCCGGTATAAGGTGATCCCCTCTATCAAGTGCCAATGGCCTCCTTGGAGGGCAGATGATCGGATAGAGGACAGGGCATCCTATTGTCCTAGGGGTGAGAAATCACTCCTAAAGGCGGAGGAACGGGTATACGTCAACGGCAAAGGATGCAGAAGGCAAGGGGAAACCACTGCATTAAAGATCTGTTTAAGATATCCCTAGTATCACAGCCTGAAAATAAGGACGAATCTAGTTAAGACATACGTGTGGAGTGTTGCCCTATACAGGAGTGAATCTTGGACAATTGGAGAAAGTGACAAGGAAAGACTCCAAGCATTTGAGACTCGGTGCTACAGAAGAATATTCAAGATAAGCTGGAGGGAGAAGATAACGATAAGGAAGTCTTTAGAAGAGCTCAGGAGGAGAAGTGCTTTCTGCGAAATTTAAAAGGCAGAAGAGCTAAGTTTATAGGGCATATACTACGATACAATGGGTTGGTTAAGAGAAAAATAGAAGGAACAATTGAAGGGAAGAATCACAGAGGTCGACCCCGTTTAGACTACATGAAACAGCTTATGGTCGATATGAACTGCACATCATATCGTGAGTTGAAAAGAAAAGCAGAGAAGCATGAAGAATGGCGAGCTGCTGCCAACCAGCCCATGGGCTGCTAACCTAGAAGAGAGAATATTTTTAAAACACATTTAATTATTTGTATAGGCCTAATATCACAAACGGACTGGTAATAATCATTTATCTGGTTAAAAGACAAAGCATATACATATTGCAAGTCATATATATTGCAAAATATTGTTACGTTTCAAGGAATTTAAAGGACATATCTTCGAAGTCAGAACTCACAGCAGACTCAGCTTGTAAAAATTATTTTTGTCACGTTAAAAATCTGCGAATCTGTTTGTAACCAATCTGCACGGGCGCGGTCACTCGCGCGCATTCTCAATTCTGTTACGGTCATTCTCCAGTACCTATACGAGACGCTTTTGTTTGAAACTGATATCAAACAGAACGCACGGCGAGCGAGTAGCAGGGAAGGGTTGTTAAACGCAACGTTATTATAGGAAACAGGTCCTTAATTCGTCCCCTTTTATTTTATTAACAAATATCTTTACCCTTTCATTACTGCAGCAGGAAAGCCATTGAAATGTTTACTAATGAAACGACGAGGAGCCCGTAGTCTTTGAAATGTTAAATACTAGTAGAGACGGTGACGTGACGAAGCACACCGGGACCAGTTTAGTTCAGTACATTATGAGAACTGGTCATTTTTATGTACACATAAACCAGTTTCCTCCCCACACACACACAAGCACACAGATTTATTCTTCTGTCTAATTAATAATTCAAGTATATATTTTTAATTGTCCACCGGGTTCTGATATGTTTAAGCGTTTTGTTTCGGTTTTTATAACCGATTGCTTGCGTTGTTCCGTTGAAAAGGTTTTATGTTACCCATGCTACGGGACGACCGTTGATGCCTACTTTATTATCTTAAAAAAAAAAAACGGAAAGAATTTATTAAGATTTAATTTTATCTATTCTATAATCAGAAGCAACAGATTTGAAATTCTTTTGAAAACTGAAATATATATATATGTGGGTTTGTTTCTGAATACCCAGTCGCCTGATAATCAGGATTGATTGTGTTGGTCTTGTATTAGAAATATACGCGGACATAAAGTTTTACTAATACTCACCCAATAAATACTTTTGTATATAGATTCTTATCAAAACCAATGAAAGAGAATTCTGCTTCCAAAGTCTGGGCCCGTGTTAGTCTTTTTGTACATACCAAACTGAAAGACGTGTTTATATTTTATAGTCATAATTCGTTTACAAGCTTAATAATATCGTGATCAATAACATTATACGCACTGTGGTTTATAAGAAAATCATAAAAAGTACGGAGAAATTTCCAGTTATTTAGACAGAAGTCAAATTTTTTTCGTTGGGTTTTAAATAATTAAAGAATATTTTTGTGTGACAAAGTATTTAAGCGAGTTCTACGAGTTTTCAAACTAACACAATGGCCCAAAAGACATGACAACAATACAAGGCGCAGGCAAGAGCATGCAACTTAAGTGAGTAAATTATATGAAGAGGGGTAGAGAGCTAACAAGAAGATAAAAGTAGACAAACGTAAACAATGAATGTAACAACGTAGACGAACAGCTATAGAGGACCAAATTGGGGCTCTAAGTTTTTAGGGAACAAAAGGAATTACAAGATAAGTTAAACAATAAATGACAAAACTGATACGGTTGACAGAACATATGATTCGTTAAAACACCTCATTTGGGGGAAAGAGAACTGTGAAAAGAAATAAAAGATGAAGTCGTAAATTGAAAAATAACTCAAATGATAACGGAAAGAAGGAAAGCTCGGAACCTTACAAAAAAATAACAGAAGCCTAACAAATACAGTATAAATGACGCTTCAAAGAAAAATAGCAGGTTCGTTCTCATATACGAGGAAAACAAATTTATTTATGAAGTCGGCCTATTATTGTTTTTACAGTGACCGTGATTTGTTACCTAACACTGCCATCCGCGTAGTATTTAAGCTTACTGTGTTAGCATATTTGGGTTACTTACATCAAATATCGCTGTGACTGTGTATTCATGTACCAACTTCAGTGGGTCCCGGTTTTACAAATCGCCAGCTTGAAGTCGTCTGTATGACATTTCCATTTTCCAAATACAAAGCTAGACTCCCAGTTCGTTCCTTGGATCGGTGACGCAAACCCAAAATTCACTCTGGCCCTCTATTTCAGTTACTTTGATCGTGTCCGTACCACTGTAGGATTCTATTTTCTCGTGATGAAGCACGCCATTCCCATGTGCCTTCATATTTTGTAATTCTACGTATGATCTTTCTCGATAAGCTGGAATCAAGTTTTCATGTAGTTCATTATCCACACATAGAATTTTACCGTTCATTATACATATAATTTTACCGTATATAACACAACACAATAAAATAATAGATTTTTCAGTTCTTTGTGGATATCATTGTATCAAAGAACTATTAACTAGGCCTTCATATTTTTTTTTTGAGTTTTAGTATCTGTTAAGTCGCAACTGGACCTCGTTAATTCACAAATATTGTGTTATCTCGTAGTCCACAGATAACTAAAATACGTGGACGTTTTCATATAGGCCTATTCATATGGGTATACTCGGTCGTCTCGAAATTCATGCTTAATCCTCTAAGTAGTGGCTACCAAGTTTCCTCATCACATATTATGTACATCCTGGCTATGAGTTATTATAAGCTGATCGTACGCAAATGAGAGCGAAACTTTTCTGTGTAATGTAGAAATATTCACGACGACATATCGACGCCGATAGAATATATTAAATAAGATTAACCTTAGCATCAGATTCAAGCTCCGAAATAGATAGAATTTCGTTTCGATTTTTTTTATCTTATCTCTTTAACAAATATTATTTTCTTATCTTATCTTAATCTGTATATTTGCTAAATATATCATTGCCAGAAACTAAGATGTAGGCCTGTAATTTTGCAGCTAATTTCCGTTACTCTCTTAAATGACACCGTTAATTTGATGGTTTTCATTATACGGGAAACGTTATTTATTGAAACAGGGCGCAAATTCAAATAACCCTACTAAACTGATTATTCGTGCGAAGAAGCAATCAAACGAGGATATTGATCTACTAAAACATTTGTTAAGCCATCGTTTTCTTAAGTATAAGCCATATATTCTTAATTATAAGGCCTTCCAAATCACTTCTTCCACAAAAAATGGGTGCATTGTCTTAGAGAATAATGTCTGCATAAAATTATTCAATGAGATATACCAATAAAGCTCACGTTTCTTAAAAGAGTCAGGAAAAAAGATAAAATTTATTAGTTATTCACAGCATCTATACTGTCTCCGACCCTGACACTTGTCTGCGAAGGTCAAAAATCTCTTCGGATGATTCTAGACAGTGACAGGTCAAGAAATGTTGTTGGTGTCGCGGACGGGGTTGAAAACATTCCTCATGCTGTTACTGTTTGTTCAAGAGTAACAAGTCAGGGAGTGAAGAAACAATTGCTTGAAATAAAGAAAAGTGGGGCACAAACGTTTTTAGCACAAGACACAGCACAAGGATTAAATTTTATAAGACAATTGCAATACCCACATTGACATATGTGAGTGAGGCGTAAATCATGACAAAAAAAAGAATGCAGTAAGGTTCAGACTGCTGAAATGAAGTTTCTTCAAAATACTTTAAATTATACATTACAAGATATAATAAGGAATGAGGATATCAGAGCAGAACTCGAAGTAAAGGGCACAAATGAAATTATTTCAATTTACAGAAGACAATGGGGGGATCATCTGCAAAGGATGACAGAGGATCGATTGCCGAAAGCGGCACTGAACTATAAAGCCGTTGGTAGAAGAGACGTGGGTCATCCGAGGATGAGATGGGCGCCGGAATAGGTTTATATAACCTAATCCTTGAAGAGAAAAAAAAGACGTTTTTAACATTATTTGGACTTTTAGAACGTAGGCCTACCTACTGAACGAGCATAATATAATGAAAACATTTGTTAGCTTGCTGAAAGCAAAAAGACATTTTTTTTGTATCGGGCATCTAAGGACCACATCACAATTTCAGTTCTTTATTCTTTGTTCTTTTCTTTTTCTTCAATATTCTTTCATCTTTTCACTGTGTCTCTTCTTCCTGTCTTTAGCCCACTTTGAACCTGCGTTTTTCTCTCTCCTACCCTGAACTTCTCTTTCAATTGTTTCTTCTGCGTGTATATTATTTTTTTCTAAATCCTTTTGGACTTCTTTAATCCAACTTGATGTTGACTTCTTCCCCCACAGATAGTTTGTTTTATACGGTATTTCACAAAAATTTATTTAGTATTTAAAGTACGGATAATCATGGAGACAAAAAAAAATCATATCGAAATTTCGGAGCAAAAATATCCCTTTACCTGTTCGGCGAACGGAGAAACGCCAAACAGACTGGGTCACTTTAAGTACTTCGCAGTGTTGGATTAATTCGTTACCGGATTTTGACATGAAGTCAGTTCATAATAGTTTGGTCGATTTAGAAGTACACTTTGCAACAAACGTCTAGATGGCCGCGTCCGTATCAAAAGATCTTCGATATGCTACGTTTAGTCCAGTCTTCGGTACGAAGCTGAAATTCGATGGAAAGCATTTGAAATAGTACATACCTCAGGATTTTAAAAATACCTCGGCCAGCTAATACGACACGCGAGGAAATCCTAAAAACGCGAGTATGTAAAGATCAGGAATAGTTTTATCGCAAAAACAAGACGAACATATTATGAGCATAACATACGAAACGGAAAATAGGCCTATTATCTGTTTCAGTTTCAAAGGTAAACTGGAAGACAAATGCTTAACTGGAACGAAAAGTCGTCATGACTGCTTAGTATTCGAACTTGGACCAATTTCTGTTTCGAAGGTCTACCTACAGTTGACGAAACCGAGAAGGATTCACAATGAGATCGTTGCAGGCGAAGGTGTTATGTAGAAACGACACAACGCCGGTTAAGAATTAACACAATTTTCAATTCGCTGGTAAGTTATCGTTTCTCTTGGTGTGTTCCGGGGAAGTGTCAAAACTCTATCCACGTGTGAGCCAAGATCGTAGGGTAAGCGGCTGGTTTGCGTGCAGTTGTCGCTGCCAGCAAATCTTCTGAACAGGAACCGTCTGCCCCATTTATTATAGTCTATTATCATTTGTTTCTGTTTTTTAATGTTCTTGAGATTGCTATTAAGTGATCACTTTCTGGTTTTACAATATCCCATGGGACTGTCTGGAAAATATTTTCAGAATATTTTCGTCTATCCTAAGTACTTCTTTCGTGTAGGCCTATACTTGTGTGGAAATACACTAAAAAAAAGTAATCCTATGATATTTTTCTAAGTCTAAAATTGAAATTTTGTACGCTTATAAGATTTTATAACGTTTTCTCAAAAAATGACTTACGTTTGATAGTCACTTCCTCATTAAAAGTGAAGTACTGAAAAAGCAAGATACAGCCTAATAATTTTGCAGCCATGAAAAATAAATTAGCTTATAAATTTTGCAGTCAATAGTCTACAATCGTAACCACAATGAGAGGATCGTTTGAATTCAAATACAACGTTTAAAATTTTTTTAGGGCCAGAATCCTCTAATTATAAAACAATTAACATTAAATTTCTGACCGCACCTAATATTATCGGTTATTCGAGCAGCATCTATACTCCCTCTTTCCAAAACTTATTCAGTCAGCTTGCTGTAGACGAAAATTCCGCAGCCTTAATTTCGCTGACGAAACCGGAAAGGAGGGCAAACAAAGATGAAAGAAAAATTACGATAATAATAAAAATACCGTTTTAAACTCTGTAATTCTGATATTTATTAGTTTTAGCTACTGAAATACGTGGAAAATTAATGAAAAGTACGTAAACACTGAAGACAACTAGTGGTCGAAACGGTTTGTTTAAATTTAAGATCTTTCAGATATACTCGAAGCCATTCATTACAGATATCTAGTCATTTTAACTTTTAGTTAAATTTTTAACTTACCATCAGTAAGAACCAAATAGCTTTTTCAAGAATAAAATAATACTTTAACGATAAAGGCGTACTATTAGATTACAGTTAATGGTTCCACAAGAAAAAAAATTACGAAGGCCAACTTACGGCCTAAAACTAAATAAGATAAATCCTAATGGGTATAGAAGACAGATATTAAACAATACTATGTTTACGAAGAAAGTGAGATGTAAAAAACGAAAACGAATTTCACAGGAAACCCACGCCTCACCCCATCAAATGGAGCGCTGACCCGTCGTGTCACGGAATTATTTGTACAAGCCAACAGTTGTGATTTCGTGTACTCGGTAATCGATACCAATCCGTGTGTACATTAAACAACACATACGTTTGTTAAGTACATAATAAATTGTCACTACATTCCCTTGTGGCAACAGACAGGGTTGAAAGGAGACAACTAAAAGATAGGAAGGGGTCGATCATTGTTCTAACAACCTCCAACCCTTTACAAACAGAAACGTTTAATTGTCCATTTGGCGCTTCCCCAAGTATCCTGACCTGGGAATGGTCATTTCCACTGTCCAAACTAGTTTTGCTAAAACAAAACGCGACCCTTGAATATATTATATGTGTGTGTGTGTGTGTGTGCGCGCAGAGAAAGCGTATACGCGGGCATGGGAACTCGGACCGGTCATAAACTAGCCAAAACCTGTTTACGACCCCGCGCTTATTATTCACTTACCATTAAAACACTACGAACTGTTTATGCTACCCTCGTTCGTTCACAGAGTCCACCAGTGGCCCGCAGAATGGACAGAACCTGTTTTTAAGACCCTTCGTATTCTTTTAACACTTGCGAGGGGAGTTTTTAAGAAAAATTTTTATAAATTAAGGAATGGCCGGAACCAGTTTGACCCCTGCGTATTACTAAATAGATTTTTGTTTCAAGATTATAAAAATGTACGTGTAGTCTGGCCGTGTTACTCCGACTAACGGCCTCTCTCATACCGTGCCTAATGTCCATGTGAGAAAATAATAGGTTCGTTTTCGAAACCCCTTTGGAAGCGATTATTTCTCACGAATTAACCGAACGTTAATTAAATTCGTCGGTTAAAAATCTTGTCACTGTCAGAGTTAACTGAATTTATTTTCAGTGTCGTATAGAACAAAGGTATAAGCTTGTACGAGTAAGTAGAGAAAGATTTAGGGAAGAGCACGTGCGGTAAAGTCCCACCAAATGTTTTTAAGGTGCCGATTGTAACGAAAATAATTACATTACAATCTGCCAGCAATTATGGAGTTAAAACAGTATTTCTGGTCCTTATATAACCTCGTTTATGAAAATATTTCATTACGAGGAACTCCAAAGCCTTTCAACCCACTAATCCCCTCTAAAAACTTGGGCTCCAGACGCGAATATGCATATACGTAACGGATAACGCCCTTTTATGAGATATCATTTTTTTTTAATTACTATTTGTTCATCATCATTACCACTCCAAGGACTAGGCCTTATGCCTGTTCCGGAACCCATCTCCTCCTCAGTCTACCGACATCTCTCTTCCCAGTAGAGTGATAACCCAAGGCAGCCACGGGTAGACGGATACCAGGCATGCGATTCAACTGTTCACACCATCTCCTTCTCTGGTCGGTAATCTGGTGCAATGATACAATGTTTAAATCGCGTCTAAATCCTCGTTCCTTCTCCGATCCAAGAGAGAACAACCTTGCGTCCCTCTTAGAAATTTCATTTCGTCTGCCTGAATCCTCTGCACGTCCCTTTTACCAAGAGTCCATGTCTCACTAGCATACAGGAATGTGGGGACAGGCACAGTTTTTTAAGATTTCATTCGGGTATCCTTCCGTGCTTTATTTTTCAGGTACCAATTTGTTAAATGTCATAATTACTATTTGTAAAATATATTAACATACTAGCTCATTGTTTTGAGAAGTACTGATAATACAGTATTCAAAAGGGGAGCATATTGTAATTGTACAATGAGATAACTTTTATATAGATTTAAAGCATGTTGCACGTATCCATTAGTGGACCATATAAGATATTCACATACAAGTAAGAAGATTTATCTTCTTTATAGCGTTCGTTCTCTATTTAACGTTATAGACTGTCATACAAATTTGTATTTTCTTCTTCTTTTTCTTCTTCTTCACTTCAAGGATTATGCTTGCAGCCTGTTTCGTCTTCACAGCCACCGTCATCTTGATCTGCCTCTATCTCGTTCTCCAAGAGGCTTATACTGGATTATCTTTTTTGGTATTCTCGAGTCACCCATTCTATGTATGTGTTGTATCCAGTTTTCTTTAGTTTGTTTAATTTTGTCGTTTATCGTTTATTCAGCTCTTGCCTTATGTGTGCATTTCTTACGTGATATCTTGGGGTGCATTCTTTAACTTTCCTTAAGAATTTCATTCAGCCGCTTCAATTCGTTTTCTATGATTTTGGGTGAGTGTCCACGATTCACTCCCGTACATCAAC
Organism: Magicicada septendecula; assembly: GCA_034769895.1. Classification (NCBI taxonomy): domain Eukaryota; kingdom Metazoa; phylum Arthropoda; class Insecta; order Hemiptera; family Cicadidae; genus Magicicada; species Magicicada septendecula. The sequence goes on from CM068368.1 coordinate 95,630,847, forward strand.
ACTGGTGCCGCCATTTCTTTACAAAATTTAAATTCAGTATCTTTGCGGGTACTTTCTTTCCCAGAGTCCTATGAACTGTGGCACATCCTCTGGTATATTTGTATTTCATCCACTAGCAATTTGTAGTGTATCTGAATAGCTGACTGACACTTGATTAAAAACAGTTCCTAAGCCAAGAGACCAGTCGTTTTCTTATAGTTTGTCTGTCATTTATCTTTCCCCTTATTGATTAACTTTAACAGAAAGTATAGCCTATTTTATTCTCTCATTACGCTTTACCGCTGTAATATAATATTGTGTATGACATATTTTGTATGTTTATGTGTTGTATGTTTATGTGTTGTAAGTTATATGTTGTTTAAATACTACGTTATAACTTTCGGTTGTTGTCTTAACAGTTAGGCCTATAATTAGAAAAATGTTAGTTCGCGGAGCCTTTGTCTACAAATTCACTATAGTTGATGTCTTTTTTCTCGATCCTCATAGTTTTCGAGAAAAACGGCCTTGCATCATGGAGAGAGAAATCGTCGTCGTCATCCTTTACGGCTTATGCTAGTAGCCTGTTCCAGTCTCAATGGAAGTCATCCAACCATCGCTTACGGGGTCTTCCCAAACTTCCCCCTTGGGTGATAGTCAAGGGCTCTTCTTTGAAAGAGAAGTAATTATTATAAATAATTAACACTGACGAAGTGTCATATCACTAGGTAATAGTAGCCTACAGGTTAAACGCGTTGAAATCCCTATTGACCGACGTTCGTCTTCCCTGCTTGCGAACTCGATATCGGCTTTAAAATTTGGAGATCAACTTGCGGTGATTATAGGCACTATTGATTTCAGCCTGAATCACAGTTTGAAAGTACAATTGTCCATCCCTGTTCACTGTTCTTGTTTATTTAACTCGCGCTTCTTGTAATTGTCTTTTTACATAGACTCAGCTATATCGCTCAACCCCCCCCCCCGGTCATCAAGTTTTTCTTCATTTTGTTCTTCTCGTGGGCGTCCGTTTTCAAAATCGTTCTTCTCGTGTCATTCGTCGTTTTCGTCTGCTACGTTAACAGACCTAAACTACGCCAACTGTTCATCATTTTTCTTTTTGTTACATTTCTAATTCTTTCCAAATTAGACAACTTATATTCGTTATTTTCAGTCATCTCTCATTTTCGAACCATACGTAACTATAGACTAAATAGAACAATATTTTTTCATAATCGTCTTTTAATCATTTTGTGTAGTTGCTCATTGAGAATGTTACCAAGTGATCACTTTCTGGTTTTACAATATCTCAGACTGCCTGGAAAATATTTTCAGAATACTCGGCGGTACTTCGTTTTTCCTACACAGCCTGCTTATTTGACAGTTTAAGTCGTGTATACATTGTGCAGGAATAAATTAAACAAATATTAATCCGATGATGTCTTTTCGAAGTCTACAACTGAAATTTTGTATGCTTAGAAGGTTTTATAATATCTTCTCAAAAACATGACTTACGTTTGATATTAATTTCTTCATTAAAAGTGAAATACTGAAAAAAACAAGCTAGAGTCTAACAATATCTTTAAGCCTGAGGATTTGCTGACAGAACTGCCGTGTCACCCCTCGCTAAAACTCAATCCTGCCGTGTCACTCCTCGTTCAATTAGATTAGTTAACTCACATTTTGAAAATAATGCGAAAATAGTATTCTGAACCATTATAAACAGCACTGAAATACTGAAAGGTAATTTATGGACAATGCATTGAAATATCATAAAATAGAATTCAATTCTCGTATTGTAATCCGTCACATTCTACTAATCAAAAGTCAGAAGATATCCACGTCGTGTTGTTTTTATTGCAGTGAAATCTGGACAGTGTTAACCGTGATAATCCAAACATAACGTAGAGTTATAATAAAGTCACCAAGAGTTGCTCAGATTTTATTGACTAGCAGGAAAGTCAGTGAATCAGTAAACATATAAATAATTAAAGAAAGATTAAAGTAACTTAAACAAAGTAAGCAGTAAAATAAGAAATAACGCAAGTTCATAAAAGAAAAATAATCCACAGCCTAAAAATTAATAAAATAAAATATCAAAACACAAAGAAGTTAATGTCTTAAACAATAATCAGTATGGAATAAAAATGTTTTGTTCTGTAACAGTAAGCAAACATAAGAAAACCTGTTTTATTTTGTATAGGTCTGCAAAGAAGTATGTTAAATGTTTCTTTGTTCTGTTATTAGAATCATCATCATCTTCACAACACGGCACAGACAAGGTGCTGCCTGTTCCGCCTTCAAAGATCCTCCAGCCATCTCTTCCTGGGTCTACCCACACACCTGTGTCCTATAGGCTTGTATTTGCAGAGTTGTGTGGCCAGTCTGGAATCTGACATCTTTCCAAGTGTTCTACCCACCGTTGTTTGTAATCTTTTAGTTTTTCATCCAAGTTAAAAACTTGTAACTCTTCTCTTATAGCCTCGTTCTTTATACAGTCAAATTTAGAACATCTTTTAACTCCTCTTAAGAACGCCATTTCCGAGACCTGTATTTGACTGTTTTGTTTCTTGGTTGTTGTCCATAATTGACACCCATAGGACAGTACAGAGACTACCGAAACTTTGTAGAATTTAAATTTTGTATCTCAACGTTCCTAGTTATTAGAATGATCTACTAAATAATTCAGTTTAAAATGTGTACGATAGGAAGAAATGGATTTTCTTTTTTGTTTTTGAATATAGTACTGTAATCTAGAATGTACGTAATATTTCTTATTTATGCTAACTGATAAGCTTGGTTACCAAAATAAATGTCTTGTTTATTATTGTACATTGGAGTTTCATTCCCTTAACGTCAATTCAGTATGTAACGGTATTTTAATATTTATTTTCTACCTTGGCTGTAGAAATTCCATATGTTTTATGATCCGAGCTTTTTGATAATAGGAACCACCCTCAATCCCGATTAGTTCGGATTATTAACGATCTACTATACGACCAACCGACTACGATAGGAACGTCAGTTAAGTACGCTGGCTGATGGTTGTCACTTGTATTTTTTTTTTTAAATTCTTGAAGCGTCTAACAAACCGTTAAACTGTACGAGTATACAGACACAAAGTAATTTGTTTCTGTTCAATTATTTACCCATCTGAATCAAATATACGAGGTTTGATCAAAAAGTTCATGCAGTTCTTGGTTATTTTAAAAATTATGCCTTCATTCATCGACACTTACGCTGCCTGCTTCAAAGTAGCCTTAGTTGAATGTAACACTATTAACATTTTTCAAAACACTGCAGCTTGCAGTCTTCAAATAATTATATAAGCATGGACTTTTTGGTACAGCCTTGAGCTCGCTTAGCGATTTTCGTTTTATGTCGTTAACGGTCGCGAACCGTTGTCCTTTCGTGGAAATTATCACTATTAGGAGGAGGGAAGATCGCGTTGGGACACATCTGGTGAATACGGCGGACGCAGTTTCGTCATTATGACGTTTTCTTTTGCCTAGCCTGGCAAAATTCTTGACAAGCAATGACGTGCGTCCAGGCGTATTATCGGGATGCAATTTTCATAAATTATTCTTCCGTAAATCTGGCCGTATTCTACGAATGGCTTCATACAAACGGCGTTAAATGTCCGAATAGTACTCTTTATTTACCACTGCGCCTAGCGATGAAATTTCGTGGAACACAAATACATAATCTTCATATGACAACCACGATCTTCAACTCATTTACGGGAGTCTTTGAAGCTTGTAAACCGCTTGTTCACGAACAGCAGCCTCGCCAGAAGCCTTCTGAACACGTTTACCAGGACAGTTTTTTAATCTGACACTTGTAGCGCTGGAAATTGCAAAATTGCACGAATTTTTTTATCAAACTTCGTACAGCAAATAACCACCATGTTAGACGGGGACAAGCGTATTTACCTTTTTATTTTTTGTTCTGGCACGTTGGGAAAGAACGTGTCGAAATGTGAATATCTAATTTCCGTACGTTATCGAAATCGAGGAACGTAGAAATTGGACCGCATCGGGTGTAATAAACGTCTTGAAAGCGGACAATCGGCCGTGTACTTAACGTACCACCAGTCGTCTAGCTGAAGTAATTTTATTACGCCGGGTAATAAAACACCACAGATCGTGTTTGCCACATATCATAGACAGTAACAGTCGACTTATTCAGTTACTGTCGACTGCGGTCGATCAGTTTTCGATAGAGAAGGCACTGAAATATTACGCTGTTCTGATCTCTAGTAGATAATCGTCTTGAAGTAAAAGCAGTCGATCGAGTGGGCGCTGGCACTTCGGCACAGAATACGCGGGACCTACGCACAGACTACTTGGGATTCACAAATATCTAATGAAATACGTGAATATTACAACGCGGCGGTTCGTAAAGTGTGCGGCACGACCCATCAGCAGGAATGTTTGGTAGCGCTCGCAAAACGACCAAAAAATTAACGTTAATTTCCGAGGTAATTTGTTCAAATTGTGCTCGCGAAACAAATAATTACAGTTAAAAATGTAATTAAATTTCTGAATTACAGTAGGGTAAAAAGATTTGATGATACCCAACTGAAATGCGATAACTTGCAGAATGTATTGAAGATCACCTTTAACGTATGGTCAGGGATTACTCTTCACCAACTGGCGCGACTAAGAAGTGGACCGAAAAAGAAATTTGTAAAAAGAATTTTGAAACATGAGTCTGACGTCAAGTCATAAGGATTCGCTGACAGAACTGCCGTCTCACTCCTCGCTAAAACCATTGTTCAATTACATTAGTTGACTCACATTTCGAAAAATGCGGAGAGAATATCCTGAGTCATTATAAATAGCATTGAAATACTGGATAGTAAAATTTATGAGCAATGTTTTTGTTTTATGTATTAAAACGTATTACATACTCTAAAGCGAACTTGGTTACTTTACCAGTGATACGGACTCAATGGTAGAATCTAAATAGCTTCGTAAATCTCACTGATATTTTTTGTCATATTTAGGTATGTGTTCGAATTAAATAATGGTCTGAATTCTTATAGTGATATAATTTTAATTGTTAATACATGCTATTGTTAATCTGCGTTCTGCTTTAAGAGACAAAAATTAAAAATTGCATTATTTCTTATTTTAGAATTATAAAGTTTCAAGTTTACACTCCTTCTAAACTTAAACCGTTATAATTATTTAAGTGATCATGTCTTATGCGGAAGCGCCAAAAAAAGCTCCAAGTATTTGTGTAAACCACAGAATTGACATTTCAGTCAAACATTTAGTTTGTTCGCGCATGTTTTCTCCTACAGGAATCCACGCCCTCCGATTTTAAAATAATCCGGATTTTTAGTAGTAGGAACTTTTACTTTAATAATTATGACTTGTAAGTCGCAGAGATTTTTAGTTGACTCTTAAAGTGTTAACTTTGTGCTAAAGGGGAAAAAAATTTCACTCTGTAAGACAATTCTAAGACGATGAATTCCGAGGAAGCTGTCAACTGCTTTGGCTATCTCGCTAGTTCTTTCACATTCCCGTGTTTTAATAAATTTTAATTACTCGTTAATTGCTTGCTCCGTTTATAAATACATTCGAATATCCTTTTCTGCGGCATATACATGTTTTAGATGTAAAAAATATCGGCATCATAACGGCATCACACAAACGGAAACTTTGACAATTTCAAAACATTTGACGCGGTCGTGAGTAGTAGTAGTAGTAGTAGTAAGAATAGTAACACTAGATCTGAAATTGGACCTAACTGAAGAAGTCTTGCCATCACAGAAAAAATAGAATGCGACGTTTCGGTCAGTCAAACCAACAGCAGCCATCTTCAGGCTCGTTATTAACTAACACATGTAAAGAAATGAATAATACTTTCAGCTAGTGAAATAGTTTCAGCGAGTGATCGAGAGTCAAGAAAATAATAATAACAAAAGTTCAGATAATATATAATCAAATGAGAAATAATACTAATGAATACTTACTAAAAAAAAAAAACAGAACACTCAAAAAACACAAGCACAATGCAGATAATAGTAGCAGTAGTAGTAGTAGTAGTAGTAGTAGTAGTAGTAGTCACTGGCGTACATTTTGCCCTGGGGGGGGGGGATCCAGTCGAGTCGGCTTCATACAAAAGAAAAGTCATGTTAAGGCTAATCAACATTACTACGTTTAAAGTGGTTGAAAAACGTCTGATAACGTCCTGAAATCAATCCCATTGAAGTAAACGGTAGTCACACAATAAATACGCGTTACTGAAACATTGTTTAGAAGATACTTATAGACTGAATTGATTTTCAGATATTTCACATTTCAAACGCACATGCACTGCTGCGTAACAAACTTGTTTGTACATTTAAAAAATAGTTTCTACAATATTAGCGTTCACAGATGAAAAAATAATGAAGTAGCCTAAAAATTAAGAGATAAACAAAATTCGTTAACTTTTATCGATCCTCTGAGGGAGGGGGGTCAGGTGGTCCCGTTCACCCCCCGTCAATACGCCACTGGTAGTAGTAGTGTTATATATAAAACGAATCTTGTTTTGACTGTGTACAGTTGTATTTCAGTCACACTGTGCTACTGTATCAATTATTTTTAGGCATCACGGTGTCGCCAACATATGGGCGGTGACTGGTTAATTAGGCGTGGTTTCGTAAGCGTTCGATAATGTCGATAATAATGAAGAAATGTCCAATATGTGTCCAAGATATATTGGCCTAATTACTACACTTTGGTGGGAAAGCGCCTGACGCCGCCAAATGAATCGAACACTAAATGAGGTCGTAAGAGCGAGAGCGAGAAGAGAAAAGCAGGGAGAGAGAGAACAAACTGCGGTGAGAGGGTGGTGGCGGGGGGCGGGGGGCGGTTGATATGAGGTCATCTAGGCTAGGGAGAGTAATCAACACGGTGGCCGGCTTTCTCATTAGTGACCAGCACTTCTTAAACTCAGTAAGGAAAGACGGTGTGGGGTAGTGTGCAAAGATAATATAAGAAAGTTGAGGGTAGAGTTTTAGCCTGAAGAAGGATGGCCTCATATAAGGGCAAGTTTCATTATATTAGCTGGAGACAGTGGCTGGTAATCTCCACCGTGTCACACCACCTAACGCGTGCACACACACACACACACACACACACACACACGCAGCACGAACACGTAACCTTAGTAATTAAATACAACAGCGGCCATAAAACTCCGTCTTCCGGCTTACACAATTCCTCTCTATACGACTCCGCTGTTTAACAAGAAACAAATGTGTCTTTTAATTAAGTTTTCGGTTGGTTTTTATTTCTAATCAATTTAAACTTTGTACTTTAATAAACGTGTTTTACAATTCGTTTTGTATGAAACACAAAGAAACTCACGGAACCGTATAGTCTGTTAAGAAAATGTCGAAAGTTACAGATAATATTTATCAACCCACGGTTGATAAAATAATTATCACAACACATTTTTCAAAGACGTTCTATTAAAATTATCGATAAAGATCTTTTAAGAGTTATTTTATTTTTTTTTTTTTTTTGTAAGAGCATGACATGCCCAAGTAACTCACGCCTGAGTAAGTGGCCAACAACTGCAGTAACTCTTACGGCGATATATTGAAAAGTCCGCATAAAAAATATCCACGTTAAAGGAAGAACGGTAAGTGAATAAACATAAGACAAAACAAGAGTCCATTATGTCATTCTATTCGCTTCGCATACCAGGAATGGGAAAAAATTCCTTATGAGGACTATTACTATAAAAAAAGTAGTTTATTTACATTTTTTTATTGTATCCACGTTTGAACATAAATAAAGTCCACAGTTGTACGGTTGTGTTATAATTTAAGTAGCAAAGCTGGAAAGGTTAGACACGCGAATCGGAATTGATTTTAAACGGCAGCACGATAAAATCAAATGAAAAGTTTCGTCTTCAATGGGAAAATGTGGAATGAGAATGAATGGATGCAAGGGGAAGGGAGACACCAGAGAGAGAACGGCGTAGATAGTAGATAGATAGACAGACAGACGAGCAGACGACAGGAGAGGCTCAGAGAGTGTGACGAAAGAGCGAGAGCGAGAGGGTGGAAAACAAAAGCTGATGGTACCTGGTGGTTCCAGCACACTGTGTCTTTGACTATCTGAAACAAATCGATATGATAAACATCCAGTCAGAAGGAATTGAAAGAAAAGAAATAGGGAAGAATGCATGTCGTATGTGATTGCCTAGTACTAGGGGTGCGTGGTGGATGGTTGGTTGCGGGGGTAAGGGGGAGGGGAGCGAAACGGTTTGATTGAAACAATGAAACAAACGTCAGGCCGGATTGTCTAGTGTTTTAGATGAGCACTTTACAGATGCACGCTACACGATATGTGTATTATATTATTACGTGTGTATAAAATGAAAACGACATCCTCTGAATATTATCATTATTGTTTTATTATTGGTATTATTATTTTTTCATAATAATAATAATAATAACAGTAATAATAATAATTATTATTACTTATTTTTCAATGTGAATACTATTTATGTTAACATTAATAAGTAGAAATAATTATTAAAATTAAATAATTTTATTGAAAACAGTAATATGAAAAATTAACGACACGTTATATTGATATTGATATTGATTAATATTGATATCAACATCAGTACACTAACGTATTAATATATTCTTCTAAAACACTAAATACGGCCAGCCGAGACAGACTATCCAATTTCAAAAAGTACCGTGTTTTCATTGACACCGACGGTATACTGATATACTATATATAAGTTATCACAATCATTATTGATTTGGAATTTACGAATACCGACCTTTTGTTGTCGTTGTCAGGATTGACTGTAATTATTGTTGTCAGTGAGAAGGACGATGTTAAATCGATAAAATAAAAATCTGTGGTAGGCTACTTATACACGGATATCGAGAAGCCGCGAAACAAAAAACTGACAGGTCAGAGCGATACTGTTTTTGAGATTTTACGTGTTTTAAATTGTTTTTATTAACACACTTCTCGCCCACTCCACGATGAGCCGCCTACGGTGGCTAGACTGCGCATGTCTCGGACTAGTCACCGAAGATGTCCACTGTAGAAACAGACGAAATGTTTGAAGTTCATAAAAATATAAATAAATTAAACGGGCCTTAAACCACAACTTAATACGTTTTTAATAAGTTAATTAAAAAGTATTTCTTCTTCTTCAGTGGCGCGACAACCCATTAGGCTACTGAGTCAAGGTCACCTTTAACAGCCTCTGCCATGTGTCCCTATCAAGTTCCGCGTCCCAAGGATATGGCGCACATCATAGTTCACACCGTCTTCCCAACGTAGTTTGGGTTTACCAACTCTCCTGGTGCCATAGATCTGTTCTGTGAGTGCCTTTCTGGGTATTTCATTCTCCCCCACTCTGATCACATGTCCAGCCCACCTGAGTCTACCAAGTTTTATAATTTTCACAATATCTGGTTCATTCAGAAGAGTGTTCAGTTCTTGGTTGGTTCTTTTCCTCCATTCACCTCGCACACATATTGGACCAAAAATTCTGCGGAGGATTTTGCGTTCGTGAACCAGCAGGCTTGACTCAGACTTTCTAGAAATGGTCCAGGTCCCAGAACCATAGGTGAGAACTGGGCGGATCAGTGTTTTATACAGAAGCAGCTTGATGCTCCTGGCAATTGTTCTGCTCTGGAATAGGGGTCTGAGACCAAAGAAGCAGCTATTAGCTGAGGTGATTCTTCGCTTTATTTCTTCTGTTGTTTCCCCATCGGAGCTAATTTGGCATCCTAAATACACAAAATTGTTGACGTTTCCGAAGGAATAGATGCCAATTAGGATGCGCTCTCCTTCTCTAGTTTCCTGTTCTGTGACCAAAAAGAAAAGTATTTCTACTGATAATAAAACTCTAAATTTTGTGTAAGTTTGCCTGTTGGGAAATAATCGTCGCGTCAACTGAATGGATTTATTTTTACCAGTGGTAGTAAAAAGGTATGGCAACTGTTTATCGCGACAACTGGCCGCAATCTTTCGTACGTACAGGAAGCGCTGTTTTTAACTTCGACACGACAAGTAATCGAGCAGCCACTATCGATCGTTAACTCATCGAACGATCACTACAGGTGGATGAAGCATATGTAGGCATATTACAAAACTACCCATTTTTATAGTTATGAACTACCGATATAGGCCTACTATAGAAAGAAAGTGAAAAAACCTTTGACAGGAACCTGTAAATATATTTTCATCACCGATTAGTTATCTAGCGCAAACAAATATTTTTCTAGTAATACTGTAAATGGCTCAGATTTTTGGCCAACAGCATGGAAAAGACCTAGTAGTAGTCTTTTCTCTACACATCATACGGTGGTGTGGTGAACAACGCCTGACCCTCATCGCTTGACATTTGGATTACAACTACCTGGCCGAGTCGCGGTCGCTTAGCGTTAAGCGATTAACCCGATTGTACCCCGATCGGGTTACGATTGTAACCCGTACATTAGTTGGCGAGTTTTTTTCTAAATGTCGAACATTTAGTCGCTTCAGGATATATTAATTACATACAACTAAGACTTGTAATACCGTTCGTTTTCTGTTTTAAATTTAATTGACAACAATGTTCAATGAAATTCCCGGCCATCTTCTTCATTACAGATCACAAAAGTTCCAGAAATCGATTCAGATAAGTTTTGTTAAATCATTTTTGAAAGTCTAATTCCTATGTTTTGGTAGTTACTTTTTGCCATTTACGTTTAAAACAATGCCACGTGTTCATCCAGTTTCAAAAATCAAACTAGTACGGACACAACTTCTTTTTCTTTTCTAAATATCACTATTGCATTAACGACTCGGAACACTAGGTTTTTTATAAGTAAAAGCATAAAGTTTTACCTTACAGCCTAAACCGGTTTTCTCCTTTATAAGGCTTCTTCAGAGGCTGCCGTTGGTAGCGCTGTCCGTCTTGTTGTAGGCAACGGAATCGAGTTTCGAAAGATCGATGCTGTGTGTGTGGGGTTCGAATAATGCGTGCGATTTGAAATGTGTCTGTTCGTTTAGGATGTCGTTTTTATTTGTCTTTGTGTGTGTTTGTATATTTCCAATTGTTCTAGAGTGTCTAGTTTTCGGCCTTTTATGTGTACGTGTAGAATGTTCATGTTATTGTCGATGTTTTTATATGTGTGGTTTGCTTTATCTTTTCCTTCTTGACCGGCACAGCAAGAAGTCCGTCTGTCGCGGGACTGTGTGTCTGTGTGTGTTTGTGTGTGTGTGTGTGTCTTCTCATCAGCCCTTAGCTCTCCCTTTACGTTGAATTCTGTCTGGTGGATGGTTGAACGACTTTCTTCACAATTCTGTCATCGTCTGAACACGGCCCAGGCACGTCAGATCGTGTTTCTAACGTAAGAGCTGAACTAAGACCCCATTAGCTGTATACAATCCCTTTGTTTTCCTCCATTTCATCAAACGTACCTGTATTTCTCCTGCGCACTTTTATTTCGAATCTATGTATAGTGAACGTACGATTTCATAAGTGGTGGCTATAATGTCGATGCCGCCATGCATGTTGGCCTGGTTAGAGCCTTCTACGTCCTAAAGTTAATCATGCGGCTTAATTCCAAGGTTGTAATTTAAAACTTCTAAGCTTCTAAGCGATACGTGATTTCTTACGGGTAAATCCTCTATTCGGACTGCTTCCATCGTAATTTTCTGTCGCTTGACGTTCGATCCCTGGAATCTTGGACCGTCCTTCGAAGCTGTGAGTGGCGGTTGAAAGATCCTGTTAGGGATATCTCTAACCCTGTTGGTTGTTAGGTTTTTCAACCGTCACTCACAGCTTCGAAGGACGGTCCAAGATTCCAGGTATCGAAACGTCAAAAATTACGATGGAAGCAGTCCGAATAAGAGGATTACCCTCAAGGTTGTATTCAAGTACCCGGTTGCCTAGTGCTATTCTTCATCTTACTTTTATTTGTAGTTTTTCAGCGATATGGTGACGTTAAAAGAATGGCAAAAGTAGACAGCTGCGTGTGCTTCACCGAGAAGAGTTAGACCGCCTCTACCAATGTGCATACATTTCTTGTGCAATGAACAAGAATGACTAAATAGAAGGCGATTAGACAGGCTGAGATTTACGAAGGCAAATCTAACGTAAGGACGAAGAAAAATAACTGTTAAAGAAAAATGAGAAATTAATGTTATGTGACGGAATATAATCGTTTGCCTTCCTATCTGGTAAGTCTACTGAAATCACTACTGAATTGAGTTCCATTCATCGCCCCTTGTAGAATTCGTGTATTTTATTTTTCTGAATTTATTTGAGGTAAATATAAACTGTTTATTTATTTAACTGAATATTAGTTTATTCTTATGTATTTATTTATTAATATTTACAGAGATCATCGAATATTAACAGCAACAGCATTCTATCCGGTTTTACGAGACCGTCTTCACACGCGGATGACGATAATTACGACCATTGTTGTGTCGGCCGCCGGTCTTCAGCTCTGCATACCGACCGCATCGATGGGTGTTCAATAAACTTTTACGGGGAACAACGAAACAACAGCGCATTACCGATATTTACATTTGAATCATTTTACTGTACACGGAGTGCACAAATATATGCCGAGTTATATTTAATGTTTTATTGTTCTCAGCGAGCGTTACTGCCCGTGTAGCTTCCTGGCGCCATTAACGTTATGTAAATACGCAGCTTGTCTCCCGCCGTGTGTGTTCATCACGCCGACGCTGACGACGCACCGAAGTAAGCGAAATTCGACAAAACAAACGAACGACTTACATTACGAATCCTTCTATTACGAATACACGGCGAAATGTTTTCGTAACATCCGGTAAAATTATGATTTAAAGTAGTTCGACAAAATTTATTTCACGGGTAATGTTTCGAAACGTTTTACTGGGCACTAGCAGGGCAGTCTAAAGAACTAGTCAGTACATAATACCCATCATGTTAACATTTTTTACTTCCATGTTCCGTAAAGAAATGGAAGTATGGTGATGGCGAAAAAATCAAGTTCGAGATAAGGACTGATACTGATTGCACTACCCTCAAAACATGAAAAAAGTCATTTTCCGAAAAGTGTTTCTGTGTATGTCTGTCTGTGTGTATGTGTAGAATTTTTTCTGTGGCGTACGATAACTCCCCCTAAAATTCAAACAGAATCATAAAATTTTTTGCATATGTGCCTGAGTTGTATAGGACTCAAGGCCTATTGATTTTGGTGATGATCGGTTAAGGGGAAGGGGTAGTTTACCTGCAAAGATTTGTTTTAACAAGAGTAAAGTGCTTAATTTTGATAAATAAATTGTCCTGAAAAGAAGGTCATAATAATCCACTGTAGAAACGTAGATGAAATATCTATAAATTTAAAGGGTAGTTGAAGAGGGAGGGGGTAATTTTCTATAAATGAAAATGATAGTTAAAGGGGGGTATAATTTGTTATATGTGTACTACGTTATCGGCAAAAAAGAAGTAGTCTGTTGTTAAAATTCCTTCCCGGGCTGTTTGGCCGTGGTCTAATGTTTTCTGCAAAACCAGACGTTTCGGGAGTTTCATCGACTGCTACCATCAGTGAAAATCGAGTGCGCTAACGTGAGGTGGTACACATTACTGACCACAGTACTGTGGTTTAGGCTGAAGAAAGAAGTAGTTTACATGGAAATATTTCATTTCGAAAATGATTTGAAATACAAATATTAGAAAATGGAAGTCATGTATGGTTCTCCATACCAGTAGGTGCAGAAAATCGTGTAAATCGCTTGACGATATCTTCTAATAGGCTTACTTTTCCTTCAGCCACGCACGTCTTTAGCCATTATCGTAGTTTACATGGAAATATTTCATTTCGAAAATGATTTGAAATACAAACTTAGAAAATGTAAGTCATGTATGGTTCTCCATACCGGTAGGTTCAGAAAATCGTGTAAATCCCTTGACATCTTCCCATAGGCCTACTTTTCCTTCAGCCACGCACGTCTTTAGCCATTATCACCGAAAACAAAATATTTTCCACTTCTGGTATGCAAAACAGAAAACACGTAAGATTAACTATTTGCACTGACTATAAGAAACGAGTGAGCTTACACTGATCTATATCAAAAACACGCAGACACATTACTGTTGCTGCATTTTGTAATTCACAAACGTTAGTACACGACTTTAACACACACATACACAAAGCCTAACAAAGAACTAAGCAATTTAAAAATCATGTACTGTTGCAAGAAAGGCCGATACACGCATGCATTAGAAGAATGCGAAATTTTTAAAGCGGTAGTTTCACATAAAAATCATCTCTTCAGCGATGTTGTCCCATTCAAACAAAATCTTGTTGCCGACCACGTTTTATCGATATTACTACCAACACCATGTCTATATGCGGGGCATCCTCAGTGACAGATGACAATGTCACACCACAAAATGGACGAAATGTTGGGAGTAAAAAACAACGACCTTAATAAAAATGATTGTCATCTGAAATAAAACTGTTGTTAATAAAATTCTACCAAGCAAGTTTGAAAGTGAAAATAACAATTTTTGTCAAATGTAGGCTTAGTAGACTAATGGATCAGCGCATGGCTAGACCTACTAATCACGGTTTTCGGAATTCGATTTCCGGAGAGCACCGTTATGTCTAGATTCGTTTTTCAGCTCCCAGGTCGATACAGCCCTGAAAAAAACGCCCTGAGGTAATAATGGGGGGCTAAAGCGTGGTCCTCACCATACCAACTTCCTTGTAACCTGTACAGTTCAAGCTTGCAGCTACCCTGCCTGGTTCTCGTCCGCTACTTTGTGGTACAAAAGTTAGCCACTATTATTATCAAAGTGTAGGCTAACTACTATTACATATCGCCTAGATGCATTGGAAAACTTTCTGAGGAAACGGCGGATAAAAGTGAACGAGTCGAAAACTACTTACGATACGTACATTTTAAAGCGTTCTGAATTCCCGATAGTGTTTCTGAACAATGTATAGACTCCTCGTTCAAATGAAGTCCAATGCTTACGACTTTATCTCCAGAGCGAGCCGGAGTGGAGGATCGTATAATTACGAAGAGGAACAAAATGTGGCTGAAAATTAGAAATACGTACTGACCACCTTGGAGGAAAATGATACTTGTAGGTAAATAAAACCCTCTTACACAAAGTTGTTATTAAACCAATACGGACATGCGGGATTGAGTTGTGGGGACGTTGGAGCATGTCAAATTTTGATATTCTCCAACGATTTCAACTAAAATCACTGAGAATCCTAGCAAGTGATCCATGCTACGTATCCAATTATAGTCTATACACACATTTCGATATACCTTTTACAGAAGAGGAATGCAGAAAGAGAGGCTAAAAGCATTATAACAGACTCCACAAAGGAAATGGCCAAGTGACTTAGGAGGATAAAGCGTCTCCAAAGGCACTACATCAATCGACAGCAGTGGCGTATCTAGAATTTGGTCTTGGGGGGGGGGTCCGGGGTAGGATCGGCTTCACACAAAAAGAAAAACAAGTTACAACTGATCAATATTACTATCTTTAAACTGGCTGAAATCAATCCCATTAAACTAAACGGTAATAATACAATAAAAAACACGCGTTATCGATATATTGTTAAAAATTACTTATTGACCGAATTGATTTTCTAATATTCCATATTTCAAAGGTCTACGCTGATGCTATACAGGCTAAACCTGTTTGTATATTTGAAAAACAGTTACTACTATGTTAGCGTACACAGCTGGAAAAATAATTTAAAAAGAAACTAAAAATTGAGAGATTAACAAAATTCGTCAATTTTTCCGATCCCGTTCCCCCCCCCCCCCGTAAATACGCCCCTGATCGATAGAGTTTCCTTCATGCCTACTACCGTCGGCAAATTAACTTATGGAACTATTATAAATGTACGGATACACATTGTACACGTAGGTTCTGATTGCCAACAAACATTATTAAGACAAAAATGTAACTCGTAACATGCTAGAAGTTTCATATCACACTGGTAGAAATAATTTCTCGTACAAGTGCTACAATTTTAGTGCTCGGTGTGAGCTTCACAGAAGTTCGTTCTGCATCAGCAGAGCCTCACTCTTTTAACGAATAACCGAGACGGATATGATAATCATGTTCACACACCTGAGTTCGCACACGCACACAGGGAAACTAAAAATTCGTTGCAAATCGATTATTGATTCTTCACACTGACCTTGGAAAGATCCTAAAATTACGATAAATTTGGTCGCAATATCAACACAAATATTTTTAATTGCTAGACTAATTTGAAAGGAACTCAGTTCTCCGTGTCAACATCCTCCTATCAAACGTTGATTACAATTAAGTAAAAACCTCTGAGATGGGTTTAATTAAGGTGCATTAGACGGAGAGAGAGAGAGACAGAGAGAGAAAGATGCAGAACAGTATAGTGGTGGTGAAGGAAAGGCAGAAAGTTTTTATCTGCTGGGTACGCGGCGCTCTCACACTTGGCCGTCGCTGTGGTCAGTCGGACAAATGAGAACAAATTAAGTAAACAGGGAGTGCGGACAGGGACAGAGACAGGGCGGAATGGGGATGTTCCCTGTCGCACACATGCAAGCGGTATCGCCCCCTCTCTGTTCCGCCGCCGCGATTCCACCCTTTCCCGCTGTTATCGAAGGACAACAACCGACACTGTGTAATATGGTTTTCTCTTTTGTTTTCAACCTGTTTCTCAAAACAGTCTCATTGCACAGTCTTGTTCTTACGTACAGCGGCCTCGTATCAATTAAAATTTTGTCACGGTGACTCCATCTAGTTAAAACATTGTTGGCTCAACACTTCTCAAGTTAAGCGGAATACTCACGCATTCATTATTTTATTAATATTTTGTTTGTTTTTTCGGAGAACCAACTTCAGTTTCATAAACAGCGCAAACAGTTAATTAAAACAGATTTTACATCGGACGCCATAATAGTCTTAGGATTATGTCGTCTATTTGACCATATGACCGCACACATATGACGTAATAAATAAGTATTATTTAGTAGTCCAATTTTTTCTGCAACACCAGACGTTTCGGCAGCGCCATTGACTGCCATCATCAGTGAAAGTCGAGTGCGATAACGTGTGGTGGTATACGTTAGTGACCACAGTACTGTGGTTAAGGCTGAAGCAATAAGTGGAAAGAAGTAGTAGTTTCTATGGAAACATTTCATTTCGTAAATGATTTTAAATATAAATCTTAGAACATGGAAGTCATGTATAGTTCTCCATACCGATATTTTATAACTGTGATTGTGATGATAAACTGTCAATTAACTGTGCGTTAATTAATGGGTGTTAAGTATTTTTTCTTTGTTTACTTCTACTGTGTGCTTTTCGAGTTAATGATTCTGTGTGCTATCAAACCACGTGTAGTTTGTAAAAGCACGATACTGATAAATTTTCGCCTTTCGCTGCATATTTAGTACCTGGTTACCACAAAAGTTAGTGATGATTTTAGCGACCATTCAGAAGTACATGGGGTACATGGAATTTGATTATAGGACCTCTGGGTGATTTCTTACGTGTAAATCCTCTATCCGGACTGTTTCCATCGTAATTTTTTTCCACCGCCACTCACAGCTTCTGAGGACGATGCCAGATTCTACGGATCGGGACGTCAAGCGACGACAAAAAAAATTACGATGGAAGCAGTCCGGATAGAGGATTTACCCGTACCTATCAAAGTGAGGACATTGTATTATCAATGGCAGCTCTCTTTTTGGGAAAAAAGTAACGTTCTGTTTTTTCCATCGTATGATGTAGATTCGTAGGTCTGCCTACTGTTTAAATGTGTTCTTTGATCCCCGTCCCCCAACCAAACCAACTACTGCAACTAACAAAATTTGGAACCACCAGCTGCCACTGGTATATACAGAACTAACAAAAGGAAGCTTATATAAGAGGAAGTAAACAGCAATCTGAAAAAGTAAAAGATTATATTATTATGTCATCGTCACTGCAAGAGATTCAGTATTCTGTGAATGTACGGTAATTACGAGTTACGGTAATTATCGTGTGGCCGGTAGTTCTGTTCTGTTGTGTCGTCGGTTGCCCTTTCTTGTTTGTCGTAAAATATTAAGTGAATTTTTCTACTTATAACTATTGTTTAACTGCCTACTGCGTTTACCCAACAATTAATGGCATGCAACAGTTTGTAATTAGTGTAATAAGCAACGAAGACTAGGCAAAGTTAGTTCTTTTTAATTAAGGAGAGTATTCTTCACTGGGTATAATCATCAATTGAAAAATTAATCGCTCGCCAGGAAGGACGACGCATGCTATTAATTTGTCATTACAGGCGGGCGTGTTTAATTACTTGTAACAATACGTTCTGCTGAGCATCGCGTGATTCCACCGGAGGAGGCTTTGTTTCTTTGTGCGCACACACACTCCCCAGACACTTCGGTTGCGTCCGCTGTCGTCTCGCGGACGTTAAATATTTATACGCACCATTCTCACTGTCGGAAAATTACCGCTATGTAGAAAATTGATTGGAATATTCTTCCGATAATGACATATTTTAATAGGCTGACTGACCAGCCCGTAATTAAGCAGTTTGATTGTTCAGTGACAACCTGGTTTCTAATCACAGTTTTCTTCTTCTTTATCACTAGAGCCCGAGTGAGCCCTGGTTTCCAACAACAATCTTCTCCATTGTGTCCAATCCATTGCCCTCTCAGTGTAACTCCTCACATCCATTCTTCTTAGATCTTCCAGCACATCATCCAACCATTTTATCTTAGGTCGGTCCTGGCTTCCAACAACAATCTTCTCCAATGTCTCCTATCCATTGACCTCTCAGTGTAACTACTCACACTCATTCTTCTTAGATCTTCCAGCACATAATCCAACTATCTTATCCTAGGTCGGTTCCTCTTTTTGTTTTTATAGACTTGCGCCCTCAGGATTTTCTTTGGCATACGCTGATTATCCATCCGCTCTAGAGGACCTAGCCACTGTATTCGTTCAGCCTTCGTGAGCCATTGCATTCGTTCAGCCTTTACGAATCTCACAATGTTCTCATGCTTCAATACCTCACCTATCTGCTGGTTATTTCTTATTCTCCATTCATCATCTTCTTTAACCGAGCCATAAACACGTCTTACAATCTTTCTTTCAGACCTTCTTAGTGTTTCTTGTTCCTTTTTTGTTAATGCCCATGTCTCGCGCCGTAAGTAACAACCAGTCTGAAAAGTGGCGTCTTATAAATTTTTATTTTTGTGCTAATGCTAATGAGTTTGCTTCTCAATACTGTACTGTTGGCATAATATGCCATATTTCTTATTTGTGTACTGTCATGTATCGTCGTGTTTATGAACCCTTTATTATCTATCATGTTACCCGGGTTTCTGAACTTATTAATTGGATCACGTGAATTACCCTCTATCCATAAACTGTATAGATTTCTTCTCCTTTCTGATGCAGGAATTAGCATGTATTTTTAGTTTTGCTGACATTCAGCACAATTCTAAGCGGATTTTTGATTCAGCACCTTGACTACCTCAACAACCTTGCCTTGATTTCTATTCACCGTCGGTTCTGATTCTTAACTCTCACACTTGTTAACCAAAGGCTTTTTTAAGTTCTCCCGTTTACCTCGCCTTTCTGCAAATGATACCCAAGGCACATAACGGCGACTTCCTATCTTGCCGTCTTCATTACCTAAGTCTTTATCCATCAATCACTCGATTTTTTCTAGCCTCTGCTGTTCGTTCCATCTGAAGGTAAAATCTCACACCCAATTCTTATCCTTTCAAATAATTTTTCTCGTCCTGTTCTTTTCGAATCCTTGCTTTTCGTAGTGTTATTGATAATCATCACGTATTGTGATACTTCCTATAAATTTAATCGTCCTACATTTAATTTCTTGTAATAACTTCCTTTTATCCTTCACAAACGTTGTAAATTTGTTTTCCTTTCAATCCATACAGATTCTTTCACTTTCCTCCTGCTTCGAAACACGTGCCCTTTAAAAATCTCATCATTCAATCATTCTAATCGAACGACGCGTCGACCAGTTGACATCTCGAACAGCTGGTGTCCCTATAAAAATATGTAACAAATTCGTAACAGTTATAACACTGTAGGTTCTCATTCATTCCAAGCATGAAACTTTCAACAGATTATTTAAAGAGAAATTACAGAGCCCGAGAATTAAGTAGGTTCCACGTTCTAACACACAAACGTACACAACAAACGTTTCCGTCAGATACCAGTGCGACGACGAAGCGCTTCGCTCGGGGGGGGGGGGGAGCGGCAGATCCTATTGTACGCAATAGTATCGAGTAGGCTACATCTGTAAGATAAATTACGATATGAGCTGACACGTGCCACGTGAGGACGAGTGAGAGAGGGTGAAGCGCGGGAACATCTTGTATAACAAAAATTAATGGAGTTTTGGACAACACAAACAGGACGACAGTGATGCTAATCATTTATTGCATAAATATGACGAGCGTAATCGCGGAACAGACTCGAGAGAGAAAAATCTCAGACTGTTGTTAGCATAATTGACTTCGACAAATTTCTTAACGTTATTGATTTAAAAATTTTTCTTACGATTTTCGTTAAACCGGAATACTTTATGAGTATTTTCTGTACAGTTTATTTTCTGCGTTTTCTTGAATGCTGTAACATTGTAATTACATGTTCGTATAATAAGTCACATAATTTAAGTTAGTAGTAGCCTAGTGGTGGTGGCAGTAGGTTCCTTTTTGTACCACTAAATTTGTAAAGGTAGGTAGCGTACTAAAGGGAAGGTAGCGTAGGTAGGCTGCCTTGCGTGAGTCGTACAAGGTATTGTAGTCAGTGGAACACTTCAGTAGTAACCCCATTATTTCCCTACATATACCAGGTTCTTAATTTTTTATCTGACTATGATGGAACTGAGAACAGTTGTATTTATATATGTGTGTGTGTGTGTGTGTGTGTGTGTGTGCGTGCGTGTGAGAGAACAGTTGTGTGTGTGTGTGTGTGTGTGTGTGTGTGTGTGTGAGAGAGAGAGAAAGAGAGAGAGAGAGAATCATTATCATCACGAAAATTAATCGTTATCATTATTAGCATTTATCTGCCCGTTCCTTTAAGCGCGCTCTCTTTCGCATTCGCTTACAGAGATTTCTATCCAGAATAAGTATTGTCCGACTCAGTGTACCACAAGCAGTCACTTAACCATAACCAAGTCACTCCTACACCCTTTCAAAGGACGGTTTTCGCGGTTTACTTATGTTCCTTGGTGTGCAGCATAGCAAGTTTCCAGCCACTGGAAGACAATATGAATTATTCTCGCTTAACAGGGAATTGATTCGATTGTTTTATATTCTTTCTCTCTGTTCTTAGCACTATAGATTTCCATTTCTTCCATTTTTCCGTATAGTAGTCGACAGTTCTGAACATTTTTTATGTAATGGCATTATCTGAAATGAAACAAAACACTTTTTCCTACTTACGTAGAACATTAAATTTGTCTACACAGTTGGCTCCCTACGAAATATATGTTCACTTAGCCTTTGACACAGGAGCAAACTCTCGAAGCCGGCGTACAATTTTCTACGGATGCACTGGAAACCACTAACGTCATACCATCGGTATTACTAACGGTCCAATCTGATTGGTACAAAAAGACAGTGTCGAACAGTTAAAAATACATTACACCACATGCTTCCGACAGTTATCCTTCTAACGGAGCGAGTTATAGATGTTTACATGAAAGGGTGGTGGATACTGGGAGCGGTAGATGGCCGTGAACAAACCTTGTGAGATAAGACTTCGAGGCTTTACATTTGTATCCTTTAGTGTTTACAGTTTACAGTACGAGACTCCTCTGTGTTTTTGTTAGCTGCATACTTATGTTATTTCAATTATTGTACTGTGTATTTCTGAAGACGACTTCGGATTTTAAGGGCAGAACGACAACAAAGGTACTTTTTTTAGAAATAAGGTACGTCGAGATACAAAATTAAAGTTTGACTAAAGCAGTCCCTGTATGGGCGTGAACTGTGGACAACAACCAAGGAACATGACTGTAAAATACAGGCCTCGGAAATGGCGTTCTTAACAGGAGTTAAAAGGTGTTCCAACCTTGATCGTATAAAGAACGAGGCTATAAGAGAAGAGATACAAGTTTTCAACTTGAATGAAAAATCAAAAGATTACAAACAACGGTGGAAAGAACACTTAGAAACAATTTCAGATTCCAGACTGGCCAAACAAGTCTGGGAATACAAACCTATATGACACAGGTGTGTGGGTAGACCCAGGAAGAGATGGTTGGAGGACCTTTGAAGGCGGAATAGGTAGCACGGTTGCCTATGCCATGTTGTGAAGATGATGATGATGATGATGAACGACGAACAAAATTATAACTACGACGGTAAGTAGCCAAAACAGGAGAATCTGTGTACCATAGTCGTGCTTAAAGAACACGCGGAGCGCGATTTAATGAGTTCAGTAGCAGCGTAACCCTCAGTAACATCGTGGGTACGAGTCTCTACTCAACCATGGTTCCGTCACTTCCCATCATGCGTCTCCTTACCGCTCCCCACTGCCCCTACATCGGCGTGTAGTCGTTACGTCGTTTGCGTACACGTTAAATCGTTGCGAAAAATCGCCTCACAACAGCGGCGGAGACTTTGAAGCCAAACTATTTGCTACTCTCCGTATATTTCGAACAAGACATAAACCGTTGTACGCACACACCTAGGCTTCACGACAACAACAGACACGAACACACTCACCGCGTTGTTTAATGACAACGACCCTAGCATAACAATTATACACAGCAGTAACAATTATTCCCCTGTCTTCTTTCTTTCTGTTGTAAAGCTCATAAAGCCATTGTTAGAGCAACATAATTATATCTTATTTTATTGCCAGCGCAAGACAAACGCCAGTACGACAGGAAGTACTTTCACGGGCCGCTGCGCTCCTTCGCGTTACACACTAACGTTAATTGTTAATGACCAGTTAATTGGCTTTACTTAATAATAATTTAATAAACATACATACGCCGTGCATGCGCACGGTCAAACAACAACATAGAAGATGGTATCTTATTAATTACCAGATCCGCGCGCGTATATTACGGACAAAGGAAGATGTAACTCGCTAACACGAAACAATTTGTTTAAAAAATCCGATAAGATCTTATAAATTAACACACACACACACACACACACACACACACACACACACACACACACACACACACACACACACACACACACACACACACACACACACACACACACACACACACACACACACACACACACACACACAGTGACAGACCGACGCGCACGGCCCTTGTATATTAAACGCGGTCACGCACCGTTGTGTAATATAATTTAGGGCGCGTTTTGTCCTTTCTTAACGTTATCTCCTTAACACCATCTTGCAGAACTGCTGGCGTTCGACATTCTCACGGTGCTACTGAGTGTGCGTGCGCGTGTGTGTGAGCATACGTGCGACCGTGTTTTCTTGGCCTCCGCTAAGTTTTCTCGCGTGGAACAGGTGGTAAAAATCGACATTTTAACGTTCGGAATTACGATCGAATCGCTTGTTTTGGAACTATTTTGTTCTATAATATACAAATTTGAACGGAGGAAATAAAAAAATCGGCGTCCTGTGGTGCGTGCAATAGAATTTCCTTTTAGGTTAGTTATACTATCATTAGAACACAAATTTTGTTGAATTTCGAGTTGCCCCAATGAATTAATTGCGCGGCTTCATTATCCTGCAAATGGTAGAAGTTTCCAATGTGATACAGATGTAGGAATTGTAAAGCAACCGTTGAGAAGTAACCATTTTGGCCGTAATATCGAGGAGTTGGAGGTACAACTACCCAAGTCCAATGATGTTTCAAAAAACACATTTTACTTTTATTATTAATTTATACATTTTTTCAGTTTACAAAACCTATGCAATCGATTAAAAAACTCTATTAACAATAAAAATTAACCTTGAAAATCGGTTTAATAATTTTATGATTTATAATTGCACTTGAAAGCCTTTAATTTCAGTTTTCCGTAAATTCACCTAAGTGAACTTGGGTAACTTCACCATTAAAACCCCACGATATCTAGTATAGGTAGAACCAAGATACTGAGAGAAAATTAAATAACTATAGTTATAGCTGTGAGACGACTATTAAACAATAAGTCACAGAGGCAAACACAGCTGAAGGTGTATAAGGTCATGGCAGTGCCAACTTTAATGTATGGAAGTGAAACATGGCCTCATCTTCAAGGATTAGGTTATATAAACCTGTTCCGGCACTCATCTCATCATCGGACGACTCACGTCTCTTCTACCAATGACTTTATAGTTCAGTGCCGCTTTCGGCAATCGATCCTCTGTCATCCTTTGCAGATGATCCCACCATTGTCTTCTGTAAATTGGAAATAATTTCATTTATGTCCTTACTTCCAGTTCTGCTCTGATATCTTCATTCCTTATTCTATTTTGCGATGTATAATTTAAATTATTTCGAAGAAACTACATTTCAGCACTCTGAATCTTGCCGCTTTCGTTTTACTTCCATGTTCCATAAGGAAATGGAAGTATGGTGATGGCAAAAAAAATCGTGTTCGAGATAATTGCAGATTCTGATTGTACTACCCTCAAAACATGAAAAAAAAGTCATTTTTCGGAATGTGTGTGTGTGTGTGTGTGTGTGTGTGTGTGTGTGTGTGTGTGTGTGTGTGTGTGTGTGTGTCTATCTGTAGATTTTTTTCTATGGCAAACGATAAGAGCCGCAAATTCAAACAGAATCAAATAATTGTTTGGATACAGCCCTGAATTGTAGAGTACTCAAGACGTATTGTTTTTGGTGAAGATCGGTTAAGGGAAAGGGGTAGTTTACCTGCAACGTTTTATGTTTTAACAAGGGTAATTTTGTTCTATGACGAACAATAACTGCCGTAAATTCAAACAGAATCAAATAATTTTTTTGCATACATCTCTGAATTATAGAGAACTCATTGCCTTTTGATTTTGGTGAAGATCGGTTAAGAGAAAGGGGGTAGTTTACCAGCAACGTTTTATGTTTTAACAAGGGTAATTTTTCTTATGACGAATGATAACTGCCGCACATTCAAAGAGAATCAAATAATTTGTTGCATACCTTCCTGAACTGTTAAGTATTCAAGGTCTGTTGAAGTTGGTGAAGATCGTTTAAGGGAAAGGGGAAGTTTACCTGCAACATTTTATGTTTTAACAACGGTAATTTTTTCTATGACGAACGATAACTGCCGCACATTCAAACAGAATCAAAAGTTTTTTGCACACATTCCTGAATTGTAAAGAACTGAAGGTCTGTTGATTTTGGTGAAGATCAGTTACGAGAAAGGGGTAGTTTACCTGCAACATTTTATGTGATAACAAGGTTAATTTTTTCTATGACGAACGATAACTGCCGTAAATTCAAACATAATTAAATAATTTTTGCATACATCCCTAAATTGTAGAGAACTCAAGGCCTGTTGATTTTGGTGAAGATCGGTTATGAGAAAGGGGTAGTTTACCTGCAACATTTTATGTTCTAACGAGAGAAATTTTTTCATGACGAACGATAACTGCCGTAAATTCAAACAGAATCAAATACTTTTTTACATATGTGCCTGAGTTGTAGAAGACTCGACGCCTGTTGATTTTAGTGAAGATCGGTTAGGGGGAAAGGGTAGTTTACCTGAAACATTTTTTGTTGTAACAAGAGTAAAGTACCGTACTTAATTTGGACAAATAAAGTATCCTGATAAGAAGATCTTAATAATCCACTGTAGAAACGTAGATAAAATATCTATAAATGAAGAGGCTAGTTGAACGGGGTGGGGGTAATTTTTATATGTGTACTACGTTATCGGCAACAAAGTAGTAGTTTGTTGTTAAAATTCCTTCCCGGGCTGTTTGGCCGTAGTCCAATGTTTTCTGCGAAACCAGACGTTTCGGCAGTGCCGTCGACTGCCACCATCAGTGAAAATCGAGTGCGATAACGTGTGGTGGTATACGTTAGTGACCACAGTACTGTGGTTAAGGCTGAAGCAATAAGTGGAAAGAAATAGTTTCTATGGAAACATTTCATTTCGTAAATGATTTTAAATATAAATCTTAGAACATGGAAGTCATGTATGGTTGTTATCCTTACCGATATTTTTCATGACCCACGCCTCACTCGCATATAAATCAACGTGGGAATTGCAACTGTCTTATAAAATTTAATCCTTGTGCTGTGTCTTGTTTTATTTCTTAGATGTCTATGAATCGTACCACAAATATTCCTAAATTTATTTATAACATGGACTCTCCTGCAAAAAAGAATCTAAAATACGGATCTCTTAAGTGAAACGTTTAAGAACTGTCAGGTAACGTAGTTTGGGGGAACATTTTAGAAACGAGGATGTAGGGAAAAACCTCAAGGTGTCGTCAGTTACTGATAGAACAAGGGAACACTGGCGAAATTGGATGTCTCGTGGTGTGGAACGCACGGTAGACACCCGTATTCCTAAACAAGCGCTGAAATATAAACTGTTGGTAGAAGGGATCATGGGAGACCCTGGAAACAATCGTGAGAGACTCTGTTAAGTAGGAACGGCTGACAGTGTCCCAATCCAAGGAGCGAAGCAGAAGCAGAAGCAGAAGCAGAAGCAGAAGCAGAAGCAGAAGAAGAAGAAGAAGAAGAAGAAGAAGAAGAAGAAGGAGAAGGAGAAGGAGAAGGAGAAGGAGAAGGAGAAGAAGAAGAAGAAGAAGAAGAAGAAGAAGAAGAAGAAGAAGAAGAAGAAGAAGAAGAAGAAGAAGAAGAAGAAGAAGAAGAAGAAGAAGAAGAAGAAGGAGGAGGAAACGAACTTTACAAATTATTCAATTCTACTAACGAACTTACTTCTGTAAGAGTAGACGGTGTATCATGATTAAGGTGATAAGGAAACGATGATAAGACAAGGAAATAAGAACATGTCGGACACCTGGTTCGATGTGATAAACTAACACAAAGCATTGTGTAAAGGAAAACATAACAGTTACGCTTGCGCCATACCGAAGAAGAACACCCTGGCTTAAAAACGTAATGGTTAGTGCGGTGTCTACAGCGACACCTTGTTTTCGAAAGACTGCGAACGAAATACAGGTATCACTGGCGGCAGGCAAACGAAGAAGACAAACACATACATACGAGTCAGTGGCGGCGGCCTCCGCGGGATTATGGTCGTTACTTCGAAACACATCTGTTTCGACTCGGTGGTAAGCAATACCACCGGCTCTATTCTTAATAACCCCCCACCACTTCGCCCCAAGTACAACGCACTATATTACTAATGCCTTTTTTTAAAAATAGCCAATCCCATAGTCGAGGAATTAAAAACATAATTATCATCTATCATGATTTACACTGTTTGGACACTTGCCAGGCGCAAGTTAAAAATAATCAAATACAAGTCGTGTCGGCCAACTTCTGGAACTAACTTAGTCATACTTTGGAATTTATATAGAAGCGGCGGTGCTAATCTTTTGTACGGTAAATCATCAGCCGTAGCACTGATGCCGTGTGCGTGATGCGCCGAACAATCGACCACTACGAATAGAATTTAAATTATTAAGTACATACAATAATTTTCCAATCAAACCGTTCATTTAGAAAATATACAAAGTTTTATTTGTATACGAAAACAAAACTATTACCATTCATCACTGGATAACAGCTGGTAAATACTGGATATCAGCTGAGCAAACTTCTATAAACTGAAACGGTCTAACCTACGTTTACGAAATCGCACGACATAACATGAAATTGACGAAAAAAACTGAATAAACTATTGCAGAATGAATATATTAATAAAAAAGTAATACTTATTATTGACGAAACGTTCATTGTTAATAGAAATACATTTATTATTACATAAAATCAAATTCGTAAATTTTAATTTTTTTAAAGCTGTGAGTAAAGTTCCTGGTGTGTATGAGTATGGGCCTAAAATACGACGAGGAGGTGACCATATGTCGTTTTTCATACTTTTTTTTTTAATTTTTTGTAATTTTAATGTGTTTCGTATACACATACAAATAATATGATAAGTATCAAACTTACTTCTTCTATATACAGAACAGAAACCTCATGGTGTTTTATAATGGACTACCGTCGACTTACCTCTTAACATTTTTTTCAGAATTCTAATACTTTTTTGGACCTTCCCCTTCTTTTTCTTCTTATACTGACGTTACAACCCAGTATGGGTTTTAGCTTCTTCAACAATTTTTCTGCATTCAGCCCTCTCACTGCATAGTTTTCTCCATCTCCTTATCCCCATATTCATCAGACCCTCCTCAACATCCTCGATCCATCTTTTCCTTGGCCTTACTCTTGATCTCCTAACTGCTGGTCTCCATTCTAGAATTCGGTGTTGTTGTTCCATCTTTATTTATGTGTTCCAGCCAGGCTATCGTCCTATTCTTTATAAACCTTACTATATCAGCTTCCTGTATTACATTATTTATTTAATGAGTCTTCTTTTTCTCCATGACCTGTAGTTATTTTGCACTGGTCCAAACATTTTTTCACTATTTTCCGTTGGAATACTGTTAGATACTGTTATTTTTTTTCGCGTTAATACCCAGGTTTCACATGCATATATTACAACGGATCTAATTACGTTTTTGTAGATTTTTAATTTTAAAGATTTATTCAGTGCTTTCGACTTCATTAATTTTGGGTAGGCGTAGTAAATCGGTTAAAACTAAGGATTCTCGCCTGGATATCATTGCTTGTAGTATTAGTGTAGTTTATTTACGAGCCTAGGTAGAAAAATGCACTTACGTGTCCAATTCCTGCTTATCGCATTGTAGATGTTGTCTGTTACACCTTGTGGGTGTAATGGGGTTCTCTAATGGGGGTTGTTTACTGTCCAGAAATTTTTATATTACAAAAACTGAACACTGTATTTTAGATTTCCGTTGACATTAACTTTAATTTGATATTACAAATTTATCTTTGTAAATTTTTGTGAACATTTTGCACCCGGCCCCTTATTTTTGATTGGATCAATTGCATAAACAACTGGGATCTGTGAGAGAAAAGTATGTATACCAATGCTAAGTTTTACAGAAATCCGTATGTGCTTTGAAAGTTATCGTCAGACATACCCCAAAGCCTTCATAGAAAAAATAGTTAAGACTCATCAGAATTACTATCTTTAAAGTGGCCGAAAAAATGTGAAAATATCGTGAAATCTATTCCATTAAAGTAAATGGTAATACCGTAACACAATAAAAATACGCATTACTGAAACATTGTTTGGAAGGTACTTATATAGTGAATGAATTGATTTTTCTGTCTCATACTTCTGTGTAATAAACCTCCTTGTATATTTAAAAAAGATACACTAGCTGAAAGACACAGCTGAAAAATAATAAAAGAACATAAATATTAGGAGATTAACAAAATTTATCAACTTTTTTTGACCCTGTGGGAGGTCCTGTTCATCCCCCCCCCTGCGTGAAAAGAACGGTGAAAATTGTACAGCCTGGGCCAGTGAACATGACGTGTATAAGTAGTGCAGATCTATGTCGAAATTCACTAACCTAACAATTATTACTGCATTGCTGTCTTAATCAGGATACACTAAATATTTTACATGGGAAAAATCTTGTCTTTCCTTAAAAATTGTATGCGCTTTAGATAATAACTTCTACCTTTTCTATTGCTTCTTATGGTCGACACTTATCACAAGCTTAGGAATGGGTCATGTGAAATTGTAACTGATTTTGTTTTCTCTCCCGCTATCTTCATGTTATATTTCTGGCACGCTTTGTTAAAATCGTACACAAGTCTTGTAAGTCATTTTCATTTTCCGCTATTAGAATAACGTCGTCTGCACAACATATAATATTAAACACACTTCTACCCATCCTATACCCTCTTATATCCTTTACCTCCTAAATAATTTCTTCCATAACTACATTGAAGAGTATGGAACTTAGAGAATCCCCCTGTCTGATCCCTTTTGTACAGTTATATTATCTGATAATTCGCCATTGGCTTTTACTCTCATTGAAGCGTTCGTGTAGATCTCTTTTATTAGCTACGTGATGTCGATCGGGGCCACTCGTTGTTGTAAAATCTTTAACACGTCCGACACTCGGACCCTGTCAAATGCCTTCTCGAGATCCATCAGACACATAAAAGCTGGTTTTCGGAATTCAATTGCCTTTTCTTTTATTTACTTCATACTTAATCTATAAAATTTTCGGGACGATTTGCTTGAAGAGGATGCTACATTTTAAACGTCGCGGGGATTAGAGCAAGATATCGGTAAGTTTTAATGGCAACAAAGACGAAACCGAATGTATCCATCCATTCCTAAGTACTGTGAAATCACTAATTATTTGCTATGTTCGGAGGGTACGTTCTAGGTGAACACTGCGCTTGCGGGAGCCTAAGAAAATAAATTGGATCTTGTTAACCTACTGTTTGACTATATCTTAGGATTTGAAACTTAATAGCCCACCCAAATATCGATTCGTGTTTATAGACGTCTGACGGATGTTCAGTCAACCATAAGATCAACAGATCATAAAAGAAACAAAGAAGCCACTAAAAAAAGAAAGTTCCCTCGGAGAAGTTCCTATACAAAAGTGGGCTAAAAAATGGGACTGACTACCTTCACTCACTGTAATTAAGATTTTTTTAAACAAAACACTATTTTAACGGTTAGTTGCCAATAATTAATAAAGTATTTATAATGTATAAATAAATTGCCAAATAATTTATATATTTATATATAAAATAAATATATTTATAATATTTATATAGGTCTAGGTGTATATAAAGAATTATTACTTTAATTTTTATAGATAAATAGATACATTCATTTTATTATAATACTAAGGTATTACAGAAGTATTTATGTATTTTACTTTCTGATCGACATTTCATTCAACTTTACTGTTCAACATCGTCAAAGCTGAACATGTGACGATGTTGATCAGTAAGGTTCAATGAAATGTTATAAGAAATTAAAATAAATAAATAATTGCATACTAACTTTATATATATATATATATATATATATATATTGCAACAGTACAAACATTAACGGTACTGTTGCATTGCCGAAATAAATGAAATAAATAATAAAAATAAATAAATATAAATTAATAAACATGATTCAGATTGCATAAGCTGGATCGTAATAAAAATAGGGAGCGCAGAATTCATGCATGGACATGCATTCGACACACCTGTCGCTAGCGTTGTGTACGCGCGTATTTTGTTGGTGTGTGTGAAACCTGTCCGTTCCTGAAATGTAACCAACCCTTTTCAAGTAAAATAGTTGTATGTTTATTTTAATTATAAGAAAACTGTGTACGATAGGATAAAACAAAAGACACCAAAGTGTATAGAAATTATAGGTAAATAAAGTGTTAAAAAACCGTACAGATGTGACGAAAAGTGCAATTACTATACGTAAAAAATGAATAACTCTTTTTGTGAGTACCATAAAGAAGTGCAATTTACGTATAGTAATCACATAAGAATTAGTGATCGATTGAGCAACGAGTGATGTGAAACGAACTTCGTAATTCGCGAAAATAGGCGAAAATTGTGACTTGAACCAGAGTGGGAAAAGTGACGCTCGACAGAATCTGACAGGTCAAATATTGTTCAGACAGGAATTTTTGCACGACCTGACTATAAATACCAGGTCGCGCTAATAAAGTTTCTTCTTCTCGATTCAACCATTGCCGCAGGAGGCTATGTCAGTCGACGACGCCAATTCACATCTATAGTGAGAGTCACAGGACAAACTAGATGTCCAACCAGAGCCGCAGAATACATACGATGAGGTCTATGGACACATCGGCAGCATATGACGTGAGACGAGACGACTATTAATCAGCACATGCAGTGGAACACGACCAAAGGACCAGAAGGACACGGAGAAAACGACCAGAGGACCAGAAGGACACAGAGGACACGACCGGAGGACCAGAAGGAGGACGTACAGATGAATAACCACGTCAAACGAGGTGATAAGAAACCATTGTAATTATAAACATTTGAAAGACACTATTTAAAGTTGGAATGAAAGACATTCAACCAATATTAAAATAAATAAATTATACATAAATGTAAAAGCAGAATAAAAATTAGAATAATATTTCTTGTATCAAATTTAGTAATTAGTAACGTAAATGATAAGAGAAATATTTAAATTTTGAATTAACGTAATTAGTAAAGTCTTTGATGATAAAGGAGAATGCATATGCAGTAGAAAGTTCAAACAAAGTAATATAAAAGAAATTTGAATAGAAGTAAATTCAGTTTTGAAGCTAATGAATTGCAAAAAGATGAGCACACCATGAGTAAGCCGAGAGCAAAATAAATATTTTAAAGTAATTAAAATTAGATAATAAGAGTTGTGTGTATAACTTGTGTATGTAATTTGTTAGCAATAAGTTATGTACGAAAACTTCGTACAAACGATATAATAATGAGTCAATGTTTAATATGCGATATGAAAGATTTTGTTTAATAAATAAATTATGGAACAATTATAAACTTAAATAACGTATCCTCTTCTTATTGCGATTACACCCATGAAATCAATTCAATAAATTAAATTGAATTTGTTATGTTATATAACACACATGTTCACACACATTTAAATTACATTAAATAAATAGCAATTTGTAGTGTTATAAAATTTTGACGTCCCAAGAACGTGGGGGTCCTCAAACACAAATAAATTTGTATTTGCAACCTATATACACAAAGATATACCGTTGTAATATATATATATATATATATATATATATATATATATATATACACACAAACACACAAATATATAGACCAAGGAAGAGATGACTTCAGTGAAGTCAGAACAGGCTGTAAGCCTATACTGTCGACGTCACTGTGGGACCTCCTGGGTAACACTGATAGATCGCGAAAACCAAGGATTACAGTGGGAATAACTGAAACATATAAAATTATAATAAAATCAACAGAAACTTAAAGGCAGCTCAATATTCTGGATCGGAAGTGTTACTAAATAGGGAGTGAACTCACCCCAAGTAGTGCGTAGTGCGTAAAGAATTGAAGAGTACTTAAGGACCTCGCACCAAACTCCAGTGAACAGGATGGATCCTGTAACCCTACTTTGACCAATCCCTAGCATCTGCAACAAGTAAACGGATAATTTAATAAAAATGAAGATAGTTTAAGGATAGAAGTGTGGCAAGTTTTCCGAAAAATTATATATTTTTTAAAATTTATTTCTTCGACTAAAACGATATCCTCTCCTGTCATTGTCTTCTTACGCTCGGAAGGACTGGAGGTACTGAGTTTTCGTATTTCCTATATTCCTTCTACACAGACTCTGTATTCTGGTCTGCCTGAATTTTTTCGTATAGTCAGTAGTCTATTTCTCCCTTAAGCCATCCAGCCATTGCATTGGATATATACTTTGATGCTTCGGCAAATAATTAATGCCCCGTAGAGTCACTCCTCTAAATTAATAATATATTTTACTTAAATAGTAATATTGTTGGAACTTTTAGGCCCATGCAAAATCTAGAAACAAGTCTGTTTGATGACATATTTTAAGGACTCAGTTCAGAAGTATTTTCAAAAGTCTGTAGACCAACTTACTTAGATGATCACTTAGCACGGGCGTATGCATTATTTCATTCGGAGGGTATTAAAAAGTGGAGGGGATGAATACTATAATCACCCCTCTCCCAACAACATTCCAGTATACGCAGAGAAATAATTATTATTGCTCATTACAAATAATATTTAGATCTACCTTAAAAGGACAATCGAGTGACACAATTCGATTTTACCTGAGTGGAAAATTCCGGGGTGAATACCCGAAAAACTACATCTGCCTAGATTCAAGTTATGTAGTCTGCCAAGTGCCTGATACGAAGGTTGAGCACTTCTTTCCTAATTGATGGAACATTCATGTCTTTTGAATTACGTGGTTTCATACACGACCAGACGTAAGTGCTACAGTTTGAGCATTAATTTCACGTTCTGAAACGCTGTAACGTTTTCAATTTTGAATTAACAACTGCGTCCTAGAGGTAAATCCCATATGCTCATCCTGATCTTATTTGTATATTCGAATTTTATTCTCTAAGGTATCAAAATAAAACTTGGTGACAGAATTTACTGACTACTCTATAAATTATGCTGTCTATTCGCTGTTTTAGGCTCAAGATTGTTTTTCGCGCCGAAGTGTTGTTTACTGCGTTCGCCTTCAACCAATCTTCTTGCCCAGATGTTTAACTTTATCTGGCATGAGGTAAATGTCAGTTATCGGGGAAAACTGGAGAACAAGTTTTTTTAAAATGAAATTATAATACACAAAAAATAAATACTGTTAGTGCCTAATAAAATATAATATAATTGAATGAGCAAAGCGAATTCTCGGTTTTAAGTCGACCGTTTGGCAGTTGTCTGTATTATCTGTCTGCTTGTCTATTTCGGATGTGTGTCACGATTACCTTTGAATGCATCAACCGATTTTTTTAAAATAATATGTAACGGATGTCACACTATCAAACAAAAATAGGGAGGGCGGAAGGCTCGACTGAAAATGTGAGGGGTCAAAATTGTAAAAAAATCGTAAAAAAATCTGTGTAGAAAATTGAAGTGAATTGTAACCCAACCTGAATATAGTGTTCATATTTTGAAATTTCAAAAAGTTTTTAGGACACAAGGCCCCTAAAAGGTAATTAAAAATTTGAAAAGACTGTAAAAATCCAGCCGAACTAAAAGTCTAAAAGACTGCAAGAAATTTTAACTCAAATTTAAGTGTAACGTTTACTATGAAAACTTTCAAATTTGAGTGCACCAAGACCCAAAAATGGAATTCTAAATTTAAGAATATTCTATGAGTCTATGCGGGGTATCAAGTTATGGGGAATTTTATTCTAAATACAAACTCGGTTTGTATATCTCAAACATAAGTAATATCTCTCACGATTCCTTTCCTTGTAAATTCTGACTCGCTTACAAAAAGTCATCTTCACAACACGGCACAGGCAAGGTGCTGCCTGTTCCGCCTTCAAAGATTCTCAAGCCATCTCTTCCTGGGTCTACCCACACGCCTGTGTCCTATAGGTTTGTATTTGCAGACTTCTTTGGGCAGTGTGGAATGTGACATTCTTTCTAATTGTTCTTTCCACCGTTCTTTGTAATCTTTTAGCTTATTATAAGTTTGTAAGCTATGTTTACCAAAAAAAAAACTCTATATTGTTATCAGATATGTATGTTTGTGAAAAGTATTAGATATAGACCTTTAGATATCTATGGAGAGATACATAAACTTAAAAGCTAGATCTAAATTATCTGTCATTACTATGGTCAGGATTTAACTAAAAATACCATTGCAGTAGTTCGGAACTTCTAGCGTTTACTGTATGATTGCCTGCCATTATAATGTATGATTAAAAGTGTTATTTCACTAAAAATAGTAGAGTTGTCGAGTTTTCTTAAATTTTCTGACAATTAAAAAATTATCTGATATCGGAAAATATCTGACTTAATAATAAATATATTTCTTTCAAAATGGCGAGCTAGTTCTGCAGCTCAGAGAGCTACTTGTTACGAAATAAATACATATTTATTATTTTTTTCTTGCACTACTCATTGTGAAAAAAGTCGACGAATCAAGACAATTCGTTTACAGTGGATTTGTGTGCGTTAATGTAAGCGGACGCGGTTAACTGTGTTACGTCGACAAACATATATACTACTTAAGATTATAACGCGTGAGTGTGAGAGGGGGCGCGCGCACGCCCACGGGCAGGTTCACGTGGGTGGCCTCCGCACTGTTACATGCATACACATACACAGATTCACAGTCACGGCGGTGGGGGGCAAACACGACATTTCAAACAATAGGATATCGTATTGAAAAGAGGAGCACGGGGCAAATTAAAAGCTACAGAATTACAGTGTGCGTGACATTTTAAAGACAATACAATAACAGGAAATAGTTATTAAAATAACCGGATATTAAGCACACACACACACACACACACACGCGCGCGCGCGCGCGCGCGCGTGTGTGTGTGTGTATATATATATATATAAAACTAACAACTCCGACTTCCTTTATACGAAAACTTTCCTACAACAGAGAGAGAACGCATTTTGTACATTAGACGAGAACCTTACCGCGACCGTATTACGAGTGTCGTGAACAGACGTTGAAATAAACAATAAAGTTAAATTCATGTCCAGCTGATTACGTTACCGCTATCTTTTATCAAAATTTCAGAACTTTCTTTAAAAAAAAAGTAGGACTGCTCAACATATATACGCCACTTCTCACAATTAATTAAAAATATATACATGCATGTTTCGGCAGAATTAATTATCATCTTCATAAACAATAATTGAGAAATTTAAAAACCTCCGTGTGTGTGTAATATGTAAATACTTAGTATATATATATATATATATATATATATATATATATATTATATATGTTTTATATACCCTATTATCAAATATAATCCAACTATTTGTAAAAGAAATTATATTATATATATAATATATATATATTATATATATACTGTATATATATCTTCTACTTCTTCTATGGCGTCACAGTTCGAAGTCGAACCTTAGCCTCCATTTTTCCCTGTCCTTGGCGATCGATGTCCATCGTTTTATTTTGCGTGTCTTGGGTCTTCCGACAAGCCTTCTACCATCGATCTGACTAAACAGTACCTTCTTAGATATTCGGTTGTCTTCCATCCTAATGTGTCCTGACAATTGCAATCTATGCAGTCGGATGGTGGTGGCCAGATCATGTCTTTATACAGCTTGTATTGCTTCTCATTGTGACGCATTCTCCATATCCCGTTTACTTGGATTGGTCCATATATTCTCCTCAAAATTCTCCTTTCAAAAGTATTGACTATATTAGCGGCTTGTTTGTTCAGAGTCCAAGTCTCGCTGCCATATGTTATCACCGGTCTAATAATAACTTTATATAATGTGACCTGATTGGACTGATGGTGGATATTCCTTGTCTTGAATATAGATGTCAACGAAGCATGTGTTCTATTTGCGGCCCGTATCCTTTTCCTTATTTGATTTATTTCTTCATTGTTTTCTGCCATCCAACATCCCAAATATTTAAACTGATATATTTTTTATATATTTATATATATAGGCTAATATTATACAACAATTACTGCAAGAAACTCGTGGAATTACTTATATAGATGTTGATATATGCTCAAATTTTTCTTGTGTTTATATTATTATTAATAATAAAAAACTTTTAACAAGAATACATTTTTTATTTGTTTTTTTTTTATTTTGTAAATTACAAATGTTTCGATAGTAATATAACTATCACCATCCGATATAATTAATAAATTCAAAATTTTTAAATCATTAATTTGTAATTAATTAAAAAAAATACATTCTTGTTAAAAGTTGTTTATTATTAATAATTATATATATATATATGAATGTGTGGGTGTCCTATTTTGTACCTCAAAAGTAATTTAGGAGAGGCTGGATAGACTGCCTACGTTCGGCATACAAGGAAGGTAGCGAGATCAGCACTACGCTTCAGCTGCCCCATTATTGTTCCTGGATGTTATCCTACGCATTTCCACAGACTGAGTTAGTCTGGGGGCTGAAAATACATCCTTGGACCAGTTTGTATTTACAATGACAATGTTTGTATGATACAATTAACATTTTGTATCTGACACTTCCTACTGCCTGATACATATATATCATGAGGGGATTGTGGACTATAACGCAAAGATAAAAAGTCGACTTTGTTTTCATATATAATAAAAAATATTTCACTTCGTAATAACTAATGCTTTAACTAAATTAAATTTTCTCTCGTATTCCCGATTTACGAAATTACAACCTCAAAAATATTAATTACAATTCGAAATAAATAATTTATAATTTTTTAACGTTTATTTACGCAGTTTTTTAATACATAATAATAAGAATAATTGTTGACATGGAGAGAACTAGTCCAATTATTAGTTGTGTGAGTATTTAAAAGTGACATATTATGTACAATGTATTGAGAGTCTTAAAAGTCCAAGCAAGTCCAGCGGAAATGTTAATTTTAATCGTCTTGTCTGATTTCACTGACTGTAGGCAGGTTTAGGTCGCTATAGACTTTTTTTTGCTGACAAATGGTTATGGTACGCAGTATCTTGGTCTGAAACCTTTCCATTAAAGCAACGTTGGATCTGGAAGCAGTTCCCTAGAGCTGTAAGCCGTATGTCCACACAGGCTCGAAGACAGTACTGTAAACCAACAGCTTATTTCTCATTGGCATTAATGATTTTCTGCCCAGGAGCCAACAATGCTTGTGAAACGTGGTGTCCAGTTGTTTCCTCTTCATCCAAATGTGGTTGTGCCATGTAAGCTCTTTGTCTAGGTGGATGCCCAAGTATTTTACAGAGTCGGCTACCGGGATATGTTTGTTGTTTAATCTCACAGTTGGTATTGTATCGTGGCACTCTGTGAAGGTGTTGAGTGCTGCCTTAGCTTTATTTAATTTTAGTCTCCATTTTTTCGCACATTTTTCAATGTCATGTAACGAACTCTGTAGTAAAATAGTTGCTTCCACCGGGTCTTTGTTTATAACAAGGATCTCATAATCAAATAATTATGAATAGATCTCAACTGTGTAAAGGTAACAGTTCACTTAAAATACCTTATCCCCTGGGACCGCGAAATCTGCTATAACTCGGTTTCCTTTCACTATGCACTGTAGGCCTAAACAAAGCGCGTTAACCAATAATTCGTTTTGCTTTACGTTGAAAAAGCATATTCCACAACAAATTTTGCAAAACAGGTTTCATTCATATATCTTCGTATGTTACGTTTTTTGTACATACTCGTTTTTTAGAAAATTGCAGTCCCTTTGTCTAAACAGAGCCGAATCTCTGTGTAAGTGAACTACACAATTTGTATAACGGAGCTTTGTAAAACTTCATGTCAGTTTTTTGTGTTAAGTTCTGTTTTGTAAAGTATAATTTTTTATTTTAAATATGTTAGAAATTCTATGTAAATGTTCACACTGGCAATTTTTACACGTGCTTTTTGTTTTCTTTTCTTTTTGGTTACACGGGCTAATCTATTGTTTTCGTTTTTCACACACGTACTTTTTGGAAAACTGCAATTTTTTTTTAGGAAAATAGACTGAAAAAATTGCACAATAAAAATCGCTAGTCATAGTATGAAAATCTAGCGATAACATTTGTTAACTGATAACGTACATTGAATCTGGATAACTGGAAGTGTAGTTATGTAATGCTGTATTGCTTATGTGAAAACGGAATTTTCTTCAAAATGTACACATAAAAAAAAACTACGAAAAACATATTTTGTATCCTATGCTAGATACTGAAATAAAAAAAACGTGGTTGTATAAAATTTCAGGGCCTCTAATGGCCGGATACCTTAACAAAACTAAACGAAAACTCACGTTCAATAACGTACATATAATTATGAGGCAAACATTCTAAAAACAGTTCGCGTACACGAGTAGGAAATGCGACGGTCAGCTGACGAGGTCGAATCACGTGGTTTCCGATCAACTAAATGTTGTATTGAATCAGTTTAGTTGTTACTTAAAAGAGAATTGTAGCGTGTTTCGTTTGAAGGAGGTGAGGGTCAATAGATACACAACCGCTGTACCCTACAGCGGAGACTTACAAGGGAGCAGTAGACAGAAAACAAGGGAGAGAGGGACGGGGTCTGGGTTGAATCAATGAGAAGAAAACTGTAACCTGAAAAAAAAACTTTTTGTTAGTTTTAACACCGCTTTTCTTGTTGTTTTTTTTGCCTTATTTTATTTCGGAAGCAATACTATTAGCTGTTCCTAAACCGATAACGATTGTACTTTTCCCTTGACACAATATTTTTCATATCGTATAGTACGTAAACAACGGTCTATCGTAATAAACGATTCACTTCTACGACGACGAATTTATGTGCTTATATTAGGCTACTCGTTGTGTAATAGAGAAATTCGTTTCCTTTGTTGCTGGACAATGAAAGTCGACATTATTTAATTATACTCGACTGAATCTACGATATAAACGATGATAGTGTGCGTAGAATTGTGCGAAACGCTGCCGTGTTTGGATCCAGTTAATCATACGCGCCGCCCTGCTCACTTCCACTCATTTTCACGTCAGCTCCGATATTTACCTATTAACTGTACAGGGCTAGCAGGTAGGCCTTATGACTTGCCACAATCAGCACGTCGTTTGCATCGATTAGCGCTGTGCGTCGTTTGTTCCTTAACCGTCTCACACTTAACATATATTAACGTCGGTCTGAAAAATATCAAACATATAGGCTTACGAAAAATGCTGTTTCGTCATTCGTAAGAGTAACTTCGCTACCGTGTTAGTATCATATTCTTCTTGTTGTGTACGAGGGTAGGGTGAAAAGTTCCGGTCCTGACATAGACGTAACACTATTATGCTCGTTACTTTGACCTTGTTGTATGATTTCATCCTTTGTAGCTTCTAGTTTCGAGTATTTCAAGTCAATGGGTTGTTTATTATTAGTGGCACAGTCGACCGCTGTAAGCGCCTCGAGCATACACTGGAAATTCGTGTTGTGATTAAATTTTGTTTTCATAGGTTTAACTGCAACCGATATAAAAAAGGAGCTGTATTCAGAGTTGGGGGACTCTCATCTATCGAATACAACGGTTGAGCGTTGGGTTGCTGTATTTAAATGGGTCGGACAAGCACAACTGGCGACCCACGTGTTGGGCGTCCAATTGAAGTGACTGTGCCAGCTAAAATAGAAAACAAATACATAAAATCGTTTAGGTAGACCGTACAATGAAAGTGAACAAGATACCTGAGACTGCTGGCATATCAACGGATCTGTGCCTAATATCTTACGCGAACATCTGTGTATGACAAAGCCTGATGTAGACAGGTGCCCCGCGTTTGCTGACACTTTACCAAAAAAAAAATGTCGAAAGGAGGTTTCAACCAATTGTTGCGATGGCTAAATCAAAGAGTTGAAGTTCGAATTGCTTCCTCAGCCACTATTTTCCCCCTATTTAGCTCCGAGTGACTTCTACCTCTTTCCTAACCTCAAAAATGAGTCGGTGGGAAAAGATTTACTAACGACAATCAAGTGAGCGTTGCTGAAAATGGCTATTTTGAGGACCTCGACATTTTGAGGCTTGTCAGTGTGGCATAACTGCTTTAGGACATCGTTGGAAAAAGTGTATAGAGCTAAATAGAGATTATATTGAGGAAAAATGCAGATTAATCCAAGAAAAGTGTTGTCTTCCTATTCAGTCACGGAACTTTTCACCCTCCTAGTAACTTCAGTACGACGATTGGTGGGTGGAACCAGATCTTTTTATTATAATTTTGGAAAAATAATAAAAATATAAAATAAAATAAAGTGTCTAACTCGGCAAAAAAAAATCAAAAAGCTGCTTCCCTTTTCTACACCTTATATTAGTGTGTCAGCGATTTCCTCAATGAATCAAATAAAATAAATAATCCACCTCAACTTCAAACACTGGAACACGGCTTGAGAGCGTGTTTGTCCACTATACGACAGCGGGACAAGGACCTAACTAAAAAACACCAATCCCATAGTATCGTATTAAAATTTGGAAGCAGAAAGACTACAAACCTACTGAATACAAAACAAACTTTAATCTTGCAATATTTTGTGTTTTTCATTGTTTTGTAAATTAAGGAAGTGCAAATAAAAGTTATGTGAGAAAACGTGTTCCAATGGCTTTTTGTAACTTTATAAGCCACAAAAGTCTAAGTTTGTTGATAAATTTGCGTTACAGTAGGAAAAGTTCGCTGACAATAAATGGGAAACCACAAGTAGTACTGAGGTAAGTAAGTAACATTCATTATTATGGCATACTACGCTGCAGTGTGATTTTAAAGACATCGCGGAAAAGTATCGATGGAAAGGGGGGGGGGGGGGGTCGTTATGTAAAGTGAGATAGTGTGCCGCGGCTTCTATTTATTTGTAGTGTGCCGTGTCTAAAAAAGTTTGGGAAACGCTGCTGTAATCACTAGGCAATCCGCTAAAGTAATAGAAAGTAAAAGAAGTGATTTTACTTCCTTCATGAAGTGCAGTAAACTGCACTAAATACAATATAGGCGCGCGAACACACACACACACACAGACTAGGGTTCCTATTTTTATGTCCCTCTTTTTGACAAAATGTCCTATCGTCCCAAGTTTCTTTCAAACGCCCCCCCCCTTCTTAGTGATAACATTGGTTGTTTAGGTAATTAGGTTACCGATTTGGCTAACAGCAGAAGTGGTTTTAGTACTGTAGTTACTAATTTCTTTGTGCAGTGAGCAGTAATGTTTCAATTTAATAATGAGCGTTAAAATTTTCTCTTAAAAGTATACCGAACGTTAATTGCAGTTTTGGTGATACAATCAGATATGAGAAGTGAATTTCATTTTTTGGAAGGTTATGGTGTAAACGCGACATGCACGTTATGCAACATGAAATTATGTATTGCTCTTGGTGGACGTTATGACATTATTAAGCGTGTAGAAAAAAAATTAAATTTGCCCTTTTTCAGAAATAAAAACTTTTATTCAAAAACTATTAAAAAAAAATTATCGAGTAAATCCAAAAATAATATAATACTTATACATATGTCAAACAAACGATATTTTAAAAAAGTCTTGTGATCGGGTGCAACAAAACTCTCTTAATATGTTTCTGTAATACTTTTGTATTACACGTTTCTTTAAAAAATGAAATAGAAACTATAACACTCTTATCTAAAATAGATTTGTTCAAAGTTTTGAAACTTTTTTTGTCCTGTCTCACTTTTTAATGAAATGTCCCACTTTTTTGGGCTAAAAAATTGCAAATGTCCGCTTTTTAGTAAAAACATTATATGAATACACACACACACACACACACACACACACACACACACACACACACACACACACACACACACACACACACACACACACACACACACACACACACACACACACACACACACACACACACACACACACACACAGGTTTGTTCATCGGTAATTAATAGAGAGAGAGAGAGAGA
The DNA here is from genome assembly GCA_034769895.1 of Magicicada septendecula. Lineage (NCBI taxonomy): Eukaryota > Metazoa > Arthropoda > Insecta > Hemiptera > Cicadidae > Magicicada > Magicicada septendecula. Next base: position 95,673,924 of record CM068368.1, read on the forward strand.
GAGAGAGAGAGAGAGAGAGAGAGAGAGACGACCGTTCATCTCCGATATGGTATGTCAAAACCATTAATGAAACAAAAGAAACCATACATCGTATGCATACGCTACAGCAGTCGTAAAAAATGAAATACATTTAGAAATACTTAAGTGTATGACTATCACGCTGTCAAGTTTTGCCGTCGATGTTATATGGCGCTAAAATTTGGACTTTGAATAAAAAACTAGATTCCTAAAGAACTGTTTCGATGTAAAGAAAATAAAGACACTTTTTCTATCGCCCGTGTTATCGTGGGATGCTGAATGAATCTTGGACAAAACGCATTCGGATATTTACGTGTTGTGTCCACTCAATAAAGAAGAAGAGGAGAGAGTGGTCACTGTAAAAAAAGGAATACTTTTCCCGCGCGACGACAAGAAAACGATAATCTTGTGCTAAGGCTGATCTCGAAACGAAAAATAAAAGGCAACATCGTGTATACGAAGATGACATGTCTCTGTAGCTTTAGGAAAATGAGAGCTTTTTTGGACTGAGTTCGAGTTAATCGTTTACGAATAAAAGATTGCTACAAATAAATACGATTTGACGATGTTTTCCAAACGCCGGTAAGTGATAGCATTCTGACAATACAAAGAGCTGCTGTGGTTAAGCATTATTCATTAATTTTATTCATATGCGATGAAGTGTTAGTGGTTTTACTGCAAGTTGTTAAGCTGTCACGGCCGGCGCCATCACTGCCAAACTTGCACTATTAGCCGCGGTCCACAGTCGTTGCTGACAAACGTTGGAGGCCTTCAGATAGCACTGGATGCCGATTGGTTGATGCTGCTTTACGCCCTAGATCGTGCTAGTATGAACGTTTATACAAGTGGACCTTCTCAGGCAAAATACGCAGTCTCTACCGCATCACTGGGGTGAATCTGCGGACACCGTGCCGATCGGTTCAGACACTGATGGTGGGGCCGAAACGTCTGCCAACAACTGTGGACCACAGCCTAGCAGCCTGGCTAATACTAGCAACTTTAACAGTGGATTTACTGCTCAAACCTCATAGACATGAAAAACTATATAATGTTTGATCATTCATTAAATATCATACACAGCAGCTGTCATCAAATAACTGATTTTAACGAGTGTCATGTGCAGTGACGTAAGTCTTCTTTGCCTGCGGGAGCGCGCGCGCCCACACACACACACTAATACTGAACCTTAGTATACACAACACTTTGTGTCTTAATATGACCTGGTCGCCGTTTTGTTTCTTTTCTTTTCTTTTCAATAATGTATGACGTCAGTATTGTCAGAGGTGACTTACATATCGTTGGCTGTAATCGTCGAGTTTACTTATTTCATACAAGAAGAAACAACGGGGTAGGTGTCCGATACACGATCGTTACAACCTTGCACTAGCGCGGCCCAATGTCGTGCACCCTTGTTTTAACTTCTAAGCCACTATAGACTGTTAAAGTAAGCAACCCACGGCTTACGAAATCGTTTCACCCAGGCAGTGAAATCGAAACGAATAAAAAATAAATAAACACAGTACTTAGGATAAATAAAATAACATGTGCACAGGTAAAAATACCTTCTACCTTTAGTTTAACTCCAATTAAACGATGTGATTCTAGCTTTACCGCTGAGCATACTACATCACACAATGGGCGAAACGTTTGGTATTAAAGAAATGTATCAATGAAACACGGCTGTTAACTGAAAAAGTATTCTCCAATAAAACCTGCTTTATCGTATAAACAACGTTACTCTTTAATGCTAATTGTATCTTTCTAACAGTATTTAATGTTGCACATGTTCTCAGAGTGCGGTTTTAATAGAACCGCAATGGCAACTCTGTAAAACGGTATGAAATCGTAATTTCAAACTGAAGACAGTCTTACAAAATCTTATTAAACGCGCCCGATCCGTGATGCTTACAGATAATGGGCGCTGGACGCCCATCTGGATAATGGGATTTATGGGCGCTGGACGGAGAAAGGAAGAGACTACATAACACGAGCTAAAACGACGTAATTTGGGGTTCCACGTTGTTGCCAGCAATAACGTCGTTTCTGCGTCAGAACGTCTCCGCGTCATAATGACTCCATATCTACACAAGTCCTCCGTTTATTTTTTTAAGTAGTTGTACTATTTATTTTGTCCATTTTGTATTTAAGTATATTTAAAGTGGTCTTGTGAGATAAACTGTCATGGGAATACATCACAGGGTGAAACAATAAAAGTAAAACATAGGTCTACTTTTCGGACGTCTTCATGCGTACAAATATCAAAATTAATACTAAGGTTTTAACGAGGTTTTGTTATAAGAGCGATTTTGCGATGTTGTGTGTGTGTGTGTGTGTGTGTGAGCGTGGACAAGGGCGCGTGTCTGTCTCTCCATCTGTACACCTGAAGATAGCATACGACCTTGACATTCTACCTTGAGATGGGCCTAAATATGCCATTCCATGTTGGGTTGAAAATAGTAAAAACTATCTTGGTATTTATTAAAATTAATAATACTTCACCCATTTACTAAAATATTATCGTATTTCTCTAGCAAAAAATTTTCGGATACAGCAGTTTCCTCAAAACACACACACACACACACACACACACACACACACACACACACACACACACACACACACACACACACACACACACACACACACACACACACACACACACACACACACACACACACACACACACACACACACACACACACACACACACACACACACACACACACACACACACGCACGCACGCACGCACGCACGCACACACACACACACACACACACACACACACACACACTTCATAATTAATGTTTACATCGATCCACAATCACATTTTCATTCAGAAAGGTCATGTGTCACTTAGTCACTTATCACGAGGAAGAAATAGAAGAAGAAAGACGTAGTTACCCAAAAAAGATTCGGAAAAAATTTATTGTCGGATGAATGAAATACTGGGCAATTAAAACCAGGCAGCAACCACAACCGTCCATTTATATCTTCCAGCACGAAAAGAAGGAAACGGATTTCTCGAAAGAAACACATTCAGAATTTATACGTTTTTGTTTTGTTATTGTTAGATTATTACTACTACATTACTAACATTATAGTTAGTAACATTATAGATTATTATAACATTATTACTATAAGATCAACAATCTTCGTTTTGTCATTTACTTTTTAAACGTTCTTATGAAAAAACTTATTGAAAAAACATCATTAAAAGTGGTTTCGCACCGACAGAACACTAACTTTTCGTCAGTGAGAGAAGTTAACACTTATTTTCTTCATCATTACTGTGATATACATAAGCCTACAGGCAACTATTGTTTCACTACTTTCACCAGTATGAACACAGTAGGAATCTGCATTTGTTTTTTACAATTCAGAATACTATGTACATTTTATATTTTTCGGACCATCTGATGGATAAGAATATGCAAACGTGTCAGTGCGAATTGTTTAAGAAAAAGTTGATGACCGAATTATAAGGAGAAGGTTAAGAAAGAGAACGTTAGATCAAATGGCTGTAGAAATGGGTTTGAGAAAAACGTCAGTGCGAATCGTTTAAGAAAGAAGTTGGTGGCAGAAATGTAAAGAGAAGGTTGAGAAAGCTAACGTTAGATCAACTGGCTGTATAAAGGGGGTATGGAAGGATTCAGGGATTCTAAACAAAGAACGACAGAGGATGCGAAGGACGACCAAACGACTTTAAAATATGGCAACTCACCAATCGTCAAACTGATGTAGGAAAAGGTTTACAGAAGAGTAAATTGGTATTATTTATTGGGACATCTTTACGTTTAATAGTAAAAGGGAGATCACAAAAGGAAATTAAGAATAGGGAGAACGGTGTGCGCATTTCAGGCAGTTAGATCTTGGATATTTTCTAGCTGAAACGACTAATCGGGAAGAGCATAGTCTAGTCGAGAGAATTACATTTTGCACCCACTTAACGTAAAAGAAAGAGGGCACTGCTAACAGCGAGACATAGAGAAGTGCCACTGGAAAATCACAGCTTTGCGAAACGGTTCTAAAAGAATGTGCGAAACAGTAGGCCTACAGTAATATGAGGTCTGGCAATAATTCCGTCTTCGGTTCCTTAAAATCAAAAGCTGATGAAAATTACAAGATGTTTGCATAATGTTTGTGATATTATGTAAAATTCCACCTTGAAATGAAAGTAGAAAATCGGGGAACACGGACAGTCCGTAATTGGTGAAAGAGGAATTATGAAATTTATGAACTTAGGTACAGGTCTTTGAGTACTTGAGAATAAAGTCAAAATAGGATGAAAGATACGCTATATAGGCCTACCGAAACGGAAACCATAACAAGCTCGCGCTAAAATCAAACAATCGCATTATGTATTATGAGATGACTACATTTAGTTGAAGTTTATTTGCAGAAAGTAAAAATTCGTGTGGGTAAGGAACTTCGATACTACTAACATAATATTAAGAGACAAGATTACGTTAAAGAAAACGCCGTACGGGAGGAGACAAAACTACGATGACGAATGAAGTGCAGAGTTTGTAGTTATTGATTGACTTATTGAAGACAACGAATTTGGGCTTGAACAACAGAATCGTCTTCGTAGTCTGCCATTCCAGATTAAACACTTCTGTCTGTTCCGGATTCACCGTCCGTCTGGTCTTCGGTCTTCCAATACTTCTTTCCCTATCGGTTGACATTTCGAGACTTCTTTTTTGAACCCTCGAACAAGAGAATATTTGAAAAAATCGTGAGTCCAAGAACTGAAACAAAGATCGAAACGAGGACAAACAAGAAGAACGTGTATTACAGATGTTTGGAAAAAATAAGGACCAAAAGAGATCGTATTAAGTGAATAAGAATGCTTGTCGAGGTTGGGACCTAGTAGACCTAGTAGTAGGCCAACGCTGAACAAACCAGCTAGTAAAAAAAGTTACTTAGTCTTAGGGCGGATTCGGCTTTATTTAATGTCATCCTACCGATATTCTGAATGTATTTAACGATATAAACGTATTTTATTCAGTAAATCTGATGTAACAGTATTTCTAGAAAAAGTTTCGACATATGCAAGCATGATACGCAGAAAAAAGGATGACTGAACAAATACGATGTTTAGTCACTTGACATTAACACGTCATGGAACAATTTGTAGTACCAAACTTTCTGCCCGTTCTACAGTTACTAGGTACTGTAGAACTGCCTCGTTGTACTGATTGGACTGCCTGAAAATGCCTCAGACAGATCAGAAAAAAGGTTTGTTGTTAACAAAAAAATAAATTTTATGTTAAACCACGAAAGTGTAGGCCTCCGAGTAGGCTAGTTAAATATATATTAAAATTAAACACATGGTAGCCTAGGCCTACTATTATTTAATGATAATATGCAGCTGATAAAAAAAACTGTTGATGTTTGCAAAATAATTTACAGCAGGCGTAGTGATCAGGTTTGTGGATGCTGTTTCAAGTCAACAGGAACTACATGTGGTTCGAATTGCTGGTTTCCGGACTAAGTTGCAGGTTAGTAGGATTAGGACTGACCATTTAGCTACGGCAATATTACGTGACAAACAGAAACTGTCAGCGCTTACTGATTGTGGATAACACGTGGCGTAAAGTGTGTAAATGTCACGAGACGATTACGCCACTCGGTATGTCTTCACTTTCTGATTAAGTACTTAAATCAAATATCAATTTTTCATTTTATACCTTTAAAGTACCATAAAAGGACTGACTGACAAAATAAACGGGTTATACAGAGCCCAAGAGCCTTAATATTCAGGCTTACTGTTTAATCGATAAGCAGTTTGCAGCTACGAAATTAAGAGTATTTATGTAATTGTACGTTTTCTTGCCTCAACACGTACATACATGCAAAAGTTAATTTTTAATTAAAATCGAAATATAATTTACCTAAAATTTCAAATTGTATTTCTAAGAAATGCCAAACATCAAGTTCATTAGACGTTTATAAACAATTTAAAAATAAAACGGTAATTAAAAATGTAATTAAGAATTGACGGAAGATGTTTGAACGCATATTTACTCGCCGTAAAATATCACGCGTTATTTCACATACATAATTGAATTTTACATGTGTGTTTTATAAATCTAAAAATACAACAGGCGCTATATGCGTATAATGGAATAACATAACACTTCTATATCCAAAAATATCGCATACAAACTCCCTCTCTCCAGTCTAACACTATGAGCTGTCACTGAACCCCTCCCCAAATTAAGTACACTCAGATTTTATATTAACTAACAGCTAACAATATTCATATACAAGTCTAGTAAATAAATATTGCAATAATAATAAGTAATTGCTGTGAACATTTTAAAACTTGAGCATGTTAGTTTACATTAAATTGGCGCCTTATTTAAATATTCCTAACCTCATTTTAATAACCAATTAAATTAAAATTAAAATGTAATTAAAATACGATTTCACATTGTCATACCTGAATAAGACATCCACAGTCTGAAGTTTTCATTATATTCATTTTTCAAGAAGCCGCACATTGAGAATGTTATATAAAAACAATGAAAACACAGATAATTAAGACGTATAAATATATGACTAATAAAAATGGCTGCAAACAACATGCATGTTGCCGACCACACCACGGTAGCGACTTACCTTCCCGACTATTCGTGCAACTGCCACACTTCCCTCGACACCCACAACAAAAACATTGAGTCAGTGTTAAAAATGCCATACGTTGCAGTTTATTAAATTATTTTTATTTGAATCAACATTATAGTAAAAAATGATTTTAGGTTTTTGGTATTGGCATCATGTATATACTGTTTTGCTGGAAAACAGAGCAAACGAGGGAAAACGGGTATATTTTGAGCTAATTATTTATTCACATTATTAATTGTATGCTTTCGCGCATGCGGCACGTGCAGCATGGTATTGTGGGTAAGAGGGAAGGGGTAGAAGAGAAAGAAAATTTTGTAACATGGCGGCGTTGTTTTGATGTAAGTTTTGTGAAGTTTACCAAATTGCATTACAGATTTTTAATACAGATTACAAGCCATTTTATTCTTCCTAGAGGTGTTTGGTTACATCTTTTAAGCAAAATTACGTGGCAATGTCAAGGATATAAGTCGGTACCGTATACATGTTTAGGTTATTTAATTCAGTTAGGTTATGTGTGTGTTTGGTATGAGTAATACTGAATTATGTAAACACTCTCGCCTTTGCGCGATGTAATGTAGCTTTGGTTGTATTGTTTACAATACAGAGAAATGACAGCAGTTGTAAGAAAAATAATTTGACATTGCTGTTTGTGTCAGGCACACTAAAATGAGTTGACGTGAAGTAAAAACCGGTTTCAACAAATAAATATTGTTCGAGGGCATACTAGTCTTTGAAGTTTGTACGATAATTGGAAGTTGAAACTGAATTTATCAATTAAAATTTGAATGTACAGGTAATGTAGTTAATGGAAATGAGCATCTTTTATTTAGAGAGTTATTAAATTTAATGTGTTCTTGCGAACTTTGAATAAACTAAAAAGCTATTGAACCAAATGTTACAGTGAAAAGAAAAGCTGTTTCTGCATTGTGTAAATAACGTAGTTATTTATATAACCTTAAAAATATCCCTTTAAAATCGTAGTTGCATGAAGCTAACATGTACACTTCAGAATGTACAGATTAAAGTAGTAAGGTTGGGTTATTGCAAATACTGGGATTGTAAGTGCCAGTGAATTGTTTTTCACATAGATCACAAAACACCTATAGTAAACATGAAACTATTTAGGTATACCACTATTTATTTGTAATAACACAATCGTTAAGTATAAATATTTGTTGTTTCTGTTGTTATACTTTAGACACCAAGTGGTTCTCATTTCGCCACCACTAGATTAAACACTTGTCAGTAGTAATTCTAAAATAGTAGCCTATTACTCTGATTCATGTATATCCTCATCACTAATATTTGAAGTAACTAAAGATTCAAATAACAATAATTTATATGGTTGTTGTAATTAATGGTTTTAAGACCTAGTTTAATATAAGAGTTACAACAATAGCATCTAATATTTGCTACAAGAAACCATAAGAGTTACAGGTAACAAGAATATATTCATGTGAAAGCATGCACAAATACACACACACTGCAAAATAATTTATGAGTTTGTTGAATGAATAATATCATGTTTAATAATATATGACTGACATATTTCTACAACTGTAAATTTATGTGATTCAAGTTTACCATTAGCGTAATTAAAACTGCTGTATAATTTTCTTAAATTTATTACTTTTATTGTTGTTTTTGAAAGATATGATTTATAGTTCACAAAATCAACAATTCATTAATAATGTGACTGCACTTTCACTGTTTTGTTTGTCATACTTATGTTAAAAGTTTTGTCATACTTTTTTTACAAGTATTTGTTAGGCATGTATTTTAGCTGAGATTATATAATTCCTTATTTAGTACTGAAATTTGGATTCAGTGCAAGATGGAAGTTTGATCCTTAATTAACCTTTTGTCAGTTACTCTTTTTTATCAGCGACCTCTTCTTAATAATCATCACACATGTAAACCCAGTAAAAAGTCTTTCTCGGCTTGGATTTACAAATCTGTTAGAGGTAATGCTTAACAAGTTACAGTATTAACGATATCTATAAAATGTCCTGTTGTTCTCACAGATAGTAAAATTGTATGTAAATAGATGATATAATAAAATATTAAGTATTTTCAAAATAAACATAAAATAAAAAAGCAAGGTGTACAATAAATGAATAACTTTTAAATTAATATGATACTGTTTTGTGTTCTGAGTTATAAGTTGCAAATTATTCGTTTTCCTGCGTATAGTTTTTATATATGAAGGTGTATATGTATTGGAATTGATTGTTCACTTTTTTTTTAACATAAATAGAAATAGGTTACTGATCCTCAAATTAGTGGGATTCATATTCTAAGTGGGTATTGTTAGTGACAGGTGAAGTTGTGAAGAAGTTTATATTGAAATACCAGTTAATACTCCATTTTTAATTAGACTGAATTATGTTGAACCATTTTAGATTGAAATGTCAGTTTACACACACACATACACACACAAGTAAGTAGGCCTATGAAATTTGATTAAAAAAACAGTTATCCATTTTAACAATGTGGGGCTGACATTGAGGTTGTATTAAACAGAAGGAAGCATTCTATTAAAATGCCAATTAATTCAGACTTAAGATAGCCTGTGATGTTGCAAAGAAACAATTAGTATATTACCAGTTAAATATGCTTTTCACTTAGATGTATTTATATACAAATAAATTACAATAAAATAATTAACCAGTAAAGATAAACTAATTTATGATATGGTTATATAACTGTATTAAGGAAGGGCTATATGTAATACAATGTGATATCTGCCCAGAGTTCATGTAATAGAAGTATGCTCATTTATCCAAATGTGATACAGTCTTCACACTGATTTAAAGAGTTTCTAAAAGCAAATTGTGTGTATAAAAATCATTGTTATGTAAAATAATCAAAATGCTGAAATGCAGATATTAGACTTATTTTATTGGTGCAAAAATGAGGAAATGCAGTTACAGAACTTTGTTTGTAAATCTGCTAGCTGATACTTAGAAGCCTTCATAGGCTTAGTGGTAGAAAAATTTTGTAATGGAAGGAACAGTAGAGGGTAAAGAGTATAGGAGAAGACCAAGGCTATAGAGTATATAAAGCAAATTATGGAGGATGTAAATTGTGAGACTTATGAGGAAATGAAGAGGAAAGCACAAGATCGATCACAATGGAAGACTGCTGCAAACCAGTCTTAGTATTGGAGACATAAGAAGAGAAGAACATTTTGTAAATAATAACATTCAGATTTCTACTGGGCTATCACTCAAGAGTGGGTTTATCATTTATCAAGAGTTATAGTTTATTTAAACTACCAAAACTCTTGTAGCTTCAAAATCTGGTACCGTCACCTTTTTTTCATTTTTACTAAACAAAATGCAATGCAAAACATTTTTTGTTATTTGTGTATGTAGCTAAATATCATAATAATAATTTGAGAAAACCTATTTATATATTTTTACATATATTCTATTATCTTAATACATATTTCTTTTTACAGAATACAGTTAACTTTCTGAAATCTGACTACAAATGTATATTTGTATAACTAGCTGCACCAGGTTACCTAATCTTTGTACACTTTTGTGTATGTTTTTTCAAAGGTTTTTTTTTATAAATTGACTGACAGTCTTGAATAGCCAGAGTTTACATAAGCTTTCTCATTGTTTATACACATTGCTTTTTGCAACTACCTTTTTTCGTATGTCAGCAGTTAGTACTTTGTATAATTACCCATGCCAGCAGTGCTTAAATTTTGTTGTATTTATTTTTTTTTTTGCACCCCCTCGAAAAAAATTATTGCATTAACATTATAAGTTTTTGTTGATGGAGTTGAATTAAATAATAGTTTTGTATAATATAATACCATTTGCTTACACAGATTTTATCATGATATCCTGTAAAAAATGCCAAAATGTGTAGGCCCGTCCTTTACGAACAATAGTACACAGTGACATTCTGTAATATAAAAAGTCTGTTGTAGGAGAAATCCCGTAACAGAAAATCTCACACCTGCTAGATTTAAATCGTAAGTGAATGGTAACCATAACCAAGTGTATGTTACATTGAGTTTAAGTGAACTGTGACCATAACCATGTGTACGTTACATTTAGTTTGAATTTGTTTAATAATAGTTTACTTTCTGGATTAAAATTTTGAAAATATTTCCCTGAACTTATTACATTAGAACTGTTTATTATTTATACTTTCGTTGCGATTATGTGGCACCCACAACAGACTAGTTCCTAATCTTCTTACCTCCAGTTCATGATGTAACAAGTCTGAGCATGGTAGTCTCTACAGTGCATTGTGGACTCAACTTTTGAGGTATATATGATGGCAATAAATTGGTGTACTCCGACCAGTATAATTCTGTAATTAGTGTTTTCAGCACAGTAATTTAGTTTTCAAGTATTCTCCACAAGATAATTTCCAGTAATGTGACTTACTGGTTTTTGCTGATACATATCGTGGGGTTATTGGTAAAGTTACCAAATTAGGTGAATTTAGGGACAACTGAAATTAAAGCTTTTCAAGTGCAATGATAAATCATCACATTATTAAACTGATTTTCAAGGTTAATTTTTATTATTGTTAAGAGTTCTTTATTGATTACATAGCTACTGAAAAATTAAAAGAAAAAGAAAATGTCTTTTTTGAAACATCATTGGACTTGGGTAGTTTTATGACTAACCCCTCGGTATTATCAATAAAATGACATATGGAGTTAAAGGAGTGACTAATGTATTAATGTATTATTTTGTTGTCATATTATATATTTTTTTACCTTCCTTAAAGATGGTTTTTTATTAATAACTAGTGTTGTGAGTTTTCTGCAGCTTAGTTGTTGAGGTAACCATTTACTGGAAATTAGTAGGAATAAATAATATTCTGTTAGGAAACAGTTGGTAGAAAGTGTCACCATTATTCTGCTTCTAGAAACATGCATAACAGTCCTCAATGCAGTTTACTTTTTTTGTAGATAGCTTGTTACAAAATCAACATTACAAACACAAATTGGCGATTTTTGTGTTTTAAAATAAAACACTGAAAAGTAACTTTCCACTATCAATAATTACAGTGGCAGATCAAAACATAGCATGTTGGGTGTAAAACATATTTTTACTTTGATAAAAATATTTTTTTGACATCTTTGTTAACCTAGGTATTGCACCATTTTATAGATTCAGCGTAGTTTGGTTAATCTGAGAATTAGTTTGTAAACTAATTTAAACAATTTTTGCTACAGTCTATTTCTTGATTTATATAATGTATTTAATATTTATAGTAACTTTACCTCAAGATGTTTTTCTTTATTTGGAACATGTTTCAGGAAATCCAGTGTTCCCATTGTCCAGTACTCCACAAGATCCAGATCCAAAATGAAGAAGGCTGAGGATGGGAACACTGGATGTCCCGAAACATGTTCCAAATAAAGAAAAACATCTTGAGGTAAAGTTACTATAAATATTAAATATAAACTAATTTAATAAACCACATTTTCTAACTTTTTTCCTGCTAAGTGCTTCTGAGGACAGGGTCTTTTAATAGTTCCACTGATGGAGATGATAAGATAAGTCTTGAAAATGCTCTGAAGATTAAGTTCTTTGTTTAACATTAAATTCTCATCATCATTATTATAATTTACATCATGAAAAATCGAAAAGCGTAATGAAAATTAGAAAAAAATGTTGTGTGTGTTGTTTATATTCATTTAACAGATAATAGCTGGTACCTGCTACAGAGATGAGTATACAAAGAATGTCCATAAGTGAAAGATTTAGGAATCAGATAATTTAGGAAATCATTTGGCTATAACCTAAGATATAAGGCAGTAACTGATATGGTTTACCTATAAAACAGAAACAAGAGTTGTGTATATAGGAAATTTCTTGAGAAGATGTTGGAGCAAATGAAATTTTATCCCAAAAATAAAATTACTGTGAGAGATTTCAGGTTTTTGACTTGAATCAAACCAGAAATACCTAACCATAAATGATATTAGTTTCTATAGTACATACTGTCAACAAGAGTGGACTGTTAGAATGGAACATTTGTACATAATGCAAGCTGTGTACTATTTCTTGGTTTCTACAGCTCTCTGTTTGAAGGCCACCTCACTGTAGGAGGCCGGCTAAGCAACTATGACGGAGAGGTAGCAGCCATAAAGGCAGCATCTATTGAGCTTGCCAAGATCTCACCACCTAACAAAGCCGTCTTCCTCATAGATTCGACTGCAGCGATTCAAAACGTGACCTCAAATGGTGACACAAACTGCTCCCTGACAATTGAGTGTAGGCGAGAACTGCAGAACCTTGTACAATTAGGCTGGCAGATTGAACTGCAATGGGTACCCAGCCATGTCAACATCATGGGAAATGAAAAAGCCGACATCCTCGCCAAAATGGGCGCAGCACTACCTCAGCCGGAGACCCCCAGCTCATATGCATCTGCGAAAGCAAGAATAAACTCCTATATAAGCCTATGGCTAAAAGAAAAACAATTAAGAGCCTGTGTGGGAAAAAGATGGGCAACATTGGTTACGGACGGCCCTATCAACAGAACTCTACCCCGAGCAACTAGTGTTGCTCTTTTTAGGACTACAACCGGTCATGACTACCTGGCCTCCCACCTGCACCGCATTGGCGTGTTGTCGTCTCCTGAATGTGTTCTCTGTGGATACGCTTCGATGAATGCGGATCACCTAATTGCATGTCCAGCCTTGATCTCGGACACGCAAGTCCAAGACGAAGATGGTACGGCAAGGCTCTCACGTCTCTACTGGTCAGCGCGCCGCCTAATGGCCCAACAGCCAAGGGTGGGCGTTGGCTAGTAAGTAAGTAAGTACTATTTCTTGGCACGTGTGGATATCTGATGATCAAAGTGACAGTTGGGTAGGATTAGTAATAGCTGAAACACCTTTGAAAATATGGCTAGCAAAAAGCTAAGTATTCTTTAGCTTATAGTTTTTAGGTAATTTGGTAGGTTGCATATACAACAGTAGAATGTTATCTATGGTAATTTTTTTTAGGTCTGACGTGCATTTTCAATCAAAGTTGAGTTTCAGTTCTGCAATTAAAGTCATGTACAAGTATAGTGTAATACAATTTGTAATTGTAAATTTGCAGCATTTTTCTAGTAGCATATTCTGAAAGTCAGATTAAGAAAACAATGTACATTAATATTTGTCTCAAAACGCTAAATTATTGAAATACAATTCAAAGTAGTTATTTGATGTGGCTTCCATTTTGTTGAATGTAGTACTCGGCCTGTCAGATCCATGCTTCTCAAGTTCATTGTATAGTATCAGGACTATTCTTGATTGTTGCTGCAGCTTACATCGTGCAATTTTCTAGCTTTTCTTGTATGCTAATATGATTAGAATAAGCAATGACTTCACGGAACTCCAAAGGTAATAGTCTAATGACATGAGATTGGTGATCATGGTGGCCATTGTACTGTTCCGTTTTAACCAGTCCATCAGTGCCATATGTATTTTTAATAAGTCGCTAATATCACAAACGAAGTGAAGTATTCCACCAAACGCAGTGGCCAAATTGAACAGAATCATGTTGAATGAACTGTATCCAATAATGTACCTTTAACCATAAATATCTTGGTAATTAATCACTTTGAAACAAATATTAATATTTTTTTTCTTAACTTCATAAAACAATGTGGGAATTTATTGCTGTACAATTTAATGTCATCCTGTGTATGTACTGGTTCAGAGAATAAAAATTATTTTTCTCTGAAAAGTTATGTTGTCAGTTTATTAAAATAAAATTATGTATGTTGTAGACTTTTATTGATTACTTTTATACACACATACTTTCTAACCAACAGAGATGGACTAGACACATAGTAGTTGGTGTAAGAGATAATTTGTATAAGATCACTTTTTTACTTTCATGGATGAATGTATAAAACCATAGTATAAAACTGGGTTTATATGCTACTCCAATGTTAATGTGCAGAAAACTACTATTGCTTTGTTCAGGTCATTCAAATGTCTGACACTAGCCTTTTGAATAAAACTTATTTTTAATGTGTTATTGTCTTAGTGTTGAAACTTTTTTCTTGTTTATTGTATATTCATTAAACTGTAGAGTATATAGTTCCATTATGTTGATTTTTCATTTTTATTTTTATATAGGTACAACATAAAAAAAACTGTATTCATTTTTTAATTAGAAGAGATGTAGTGTCTTAGAAAATTAGCAACTCACCATAGCGTCGTATATGTAACTAAAATTTTACAGTTGTAATATGAATATAAATACAATTGTAAAAGTAAAAATAATATTTTAAGTTTTGAAATTAGATGGGTTGAAAATAGTTTTGAAATAGTTTTAGAAGTAATTTGTAATTTTGTATTTAAATTTTTCAAATACAAAAGTTGTACTACAATTGGTTGGAAAGAAGAAAGCGAGTGGTCTGCAGTGACCTGAGGTATCAACAGTGGAGGACACTGTGGCTTACTAGTAGTGCTGAAACTGTAATGGATTGGCCTGAAATTATAGATTGCAGTTTATTGTAATTTAGCATTGTAATAATTGCTAATTCATAAAATCTCATCATTGTGCCACTTACTGCATTGTACAGCCTCTACAAACAAGCCCACTTTATAGTCTCAATGTCAATCAAGAATCAAGTGGTATTGCTTGTTTTCGTGATATTTTGGAGACAGTATGTAATTAATATATTCGCAGGATACTACTACCTGAAAGTCACACCGTGTTTTATAAGAAGCAGGCAATTATGAAGCAACTTTGTACAAGTTTCATTATGCTTCTAAAACGATAAATGTACGTTGTTATGAGGATGAGGATATATATTGACTTGTGTGTGTGTGTGTGTGTGTGTGTGTGTGTGTGTGTGTGTGTGTGTGTGTGTGTGTGTGTGTGTGTGTGTGTGTGTGTGTGTGTGTGTGTGTTTTCATTTTATGTGTATTGTTCGTTTACATGCATATAGATGTTAGAGCAATAATTTTGAACAATGATAGAAAATGTAAACAACAGTCGCAGATTGGGTTTCCCCAAGTGATGGTTTGGTATTGGTAATGGTAGGTTTATCACCAATACATTACATTTACTACTGCCTGATAATGTAATTCTTACAATTCAGACATCTTGTTTCGAATTTATACTTTGTTTTTTCAAAAACAAAACGAGATTCCTACATGCAGATCCAACACATGGTATATACTATTATTTTTTTGATATGTCTATGGTGCTATGTGTCCCTGTTGTTGTGGTTTTTTAAATTTCTTTCGTTTTTTTTATGGTTAAGTGGATTATTTTAAGGTACTGCACAACATGATAAAACAGTACACAGGTTCTATTTTGCAGGGAGCGGCGTATCTAAAATTTGCCCTTGGGGAGGTCCGGGATCAGGTCAGCTTCATACAAAAGAAAAAACTAGTTAAGACTAATCAACATTAGTATCTTTAAAGTGACAAATTAGTCTCATTAAAGTAAAAGGTAGTACACAATAAATTTTGCGTTATCAAAACATAGATCCTTATTAATTTAATTGATTTTCCTATATTTCATATTTAAAACGTATACGCTAATGATGTGTAATAAATCTGTTTGTATATTTGAAAAAGAGTCCCTACTTGTTAGCGCACACAGCTGAAAAAATAATAAAACAGCATAAAAGTTAAGAGATTAACAAAATTCGTCAGCTTTTTCGACCCTCTGGGAGGGGTCCGGTCCTGTTCACCCCCTCCCCCATAAATACAGCTCTGTTTGCAGGCCAGAATCAGTGAGACTTGTTTTTGGCAGTTTGGGAGTTTAAGAAGAAAATTCGTTTCCATTGTTATCAAACAACTTCTTTTAGAGTATCAAATTCAACATCATAATTATGCAGTTAATTCTATGAAATTAATGAATTACAAAGTGTAAAAGTATACCTTTTACATGTCAGCTGGGCGTAGAATTTGATGTATGAACACTTAGACATTCAGCTGTTTATGTAACAAAAGTTTGATGTGGTGATAATTATAGAATACGAGTTTGCTGTAGTGATTATAATTAAAATTATTTCATCACATTATATATGCAGTAAGGACAGTAAAAATTGGTTTTCTTAAACATTTACTTGAACTGAGTAGTTTCTTTTTGATTGAGAGACATAACGTACATTACAGACAAATTACAGTATGTAAAACAATATTGTACTGTAGACGTTTCTGTATTAGTGTTGGCCTAACTGTACTTGACTGTTTGTGGGCTACATTCTTGCAGTATTAATAAATAGCTATATGGTGATACAACTCTTTGTTCAAAATACACACAATATGTGTACAGTAATCTGTCATTGTCTAAAAATATGCAAACTCTTCCCCCGCCTACGGTCTGCCAGATATAATAGTTATGTTGTGTAAGATGACTACTTGTTACATGGCATTCCGATAATGATCACTTTATTTTAGTATACTCTTATTAACCATTTTATTTTTTAAGTTTTTTGATGTGTAAGAAAAATATGATAGGTTAAAATGAAAGTTTTTATGTATGGAGTATTTGAGTAAACAATAAGTGGTACAGATAATTTACATCAAGGATATATTTTTAAAAGTTAATCTATATTTTGTTTTTGTAAAACCACCATAACCATCATCAGAAGTATAAAATAGAAACTTGGTTTTTATTTTACGATATCTATGACAGGGGTGCCCATAGCATGGTGCAATGGTGCAAGTCTGGAACTTTGGGGTGGGGGGGTGATTTGTGTAATCAGTGAAGAAAAAGAATGCAATTACAAAATCAAGTTAGATTATCTTGATAAGGCCTAATATACTACTAATTATGTTAGGCCAGGTTTGACCAGGCTTTTATATTCTGATAATTTAGTTATTGATTAGGCATATGAGAAAATCTGTTGGTATTGATAAAAAGAATAACATAAGTTTTTTGATGCCAATAATTGTTTAAATGGGTTTAGTTTTTCAAAAATGTTTGGATAAAGTTCCAAGATCCACCGTCAACTGAGGGTTATTCTGTACCCCCATATTGTGATCCCCACTACCCATGAAATCAAATTTGGGTGGGGATTTTGGAATACTTGGGGGAATTGCACCATGGCCTTGGGGGGGAGGGGGCACCTCTGGTCTACCGAGTATTAATAATATGTATTTTGCCATCTGGCACTAATTGTTAGATAAAACTCTTTTTATTTAAAAATTAGTTTCTATGTCGGAAAAGTACAATATATATTAAACTAGAACTTAACGTTTTTTGGCTTACTTATTTACAAAATTTGTGTATTATGTTTTTTAATGAAAATAGTGTAATATGTATTCATGTATTCCGTATTGTTTTTGTATGTTGTGCAAGATGGTCATCATTATTTGTTTCTTTAAGCAATACGTGTATTAATATTTTTTGTAAAATTTTAACAGTTTTTAGTGACAACTTACATGTCTCTCTTATGGCCATCCCAATGTCTTGTTGATTTACGGCTCATTACACTGTAAAGCAATTGCAGAGAACAGTAATGATATATTGGCATATGCAGGTGGAACACATGTCTGAGGAAAACATACTTTAGAGTTACTGGATATACTAACGTTGTTGACATAGTTCAACACCTTCGACTCTAGTTTTATTATTCATAATTGTCAAAAATGAATAATAATAATAATAATAATAATGTCAAATCTTATATTTAAGATGTTTCTGAAACACAGACTGTTTTTATGTTCATTGCCTTGAAGGCATTATTTAATTAATAAAGTTGTGTTAGTGGTTATAATCACAAACAGAATTAACACTGTTGCACACCACTATAGATTTCTGATCTGATGATGAGCTGTGAAGCTTGAAAGCGCTAATCGGAATAATTTTTCTATAGTGGCGTGCAACAGTGTTAATTCTGTTTGTGAAGGCATTATTGTTATCTTTATATGTACCAACACAATTGTTATTACAAATCTTATTAATTCCATTGGTACATGTGACCATGTTACTGAGGTGCATAATAAAAATGGTAATAAATTCAACTCAGAAGTAATACAGACATCTGTCATCCACGATTAACATGTGTATTGTTAATCGTACAATGTTATATATTATCTAGTCACAAAGTGGTTGTAAACATGTGAACGTGACTATTAAAAGAGAATGATCGATTGGTTTTTAAAATTGTTTGTGGAGATTATGGATATAAATTACAAAGTATAACGTTATTGTACTGTACTCATATAAAATTACTCACATGGTACTTTTAGAATCAATTATCGTATATTTTACCATATGGTAATCGTCGGTTATTAACAGTAGCCTGTACAGTTTTGGGAAGAAAAAATTTTTAAAGGGCATCAGTTTATGTTCTCTTCTGTAGTACTGAGTAATAGTGCAAAACTGGGGCCAAATTCGGTGAATGCTGTGTACAGTGATAACCCAGTACCAAAAGGACAGCTTCACATTCAGTGCATCTTTGGAGAGAATTTTTAAAGGGCATCAGTTTATGTTCTCTTCTGTAGTACTGAGTAATAGTGCAAAACTGGGGCCAAATCCGGTGAATGCTGTGTGCAATGATAACCCAGTACCAAAAGGACAGCTTCACATTCAGTGTTCCTTGGGGAGAAAGTCAGATATACGGCTCAGAACTGAACATCAGGCTTATTGGCTGTTTCTCAACATAAAGACTGTTAGACGATCGAAAACCAAACAGGTCTTTTAGTTATTATTATTTGTTTTCAATGTCGTCAAGGACATTGCACATTAATACATACATCAAGAACATACATATAGATATTAGAGTTAATATATGAAAGTTTATACATAAAATAAATTAATATATGAAAGCTTAATCGTGTACACTAATATGATTTTTTAAATATTATACTGGATTTGCATGAAGTTGGTAGAAATGCCATGAAGTTTAATAAAAATTGATGAGATAAATGTTTTGCAATACAATTCAGCACTCCTAAGTTTGAGTAATCCTGGAGAGTGACAGTTGGTCTCCAGTAACACTACTGTACCAAACGGGTCTATTCTGTCGTTACACTGTACACATGGCATTATCAAAATCCT
The DNA here is from genome assembly GCA_034769895.1 of Magicicada septendecula. Classification (NCBI taxonomy): domain Eukaryota; kingdom Metazoa; phylum Arthropoda; class Insecta; order Hemiptera; family Cicadidae; genus Magicicada; species Magicicada septendecula. Next base: position 95,693,583 of record CM068368.1, read on the forward strand.
TATATATGTACACAATAATGGAATATTCTGTTATGGGGTGATTCTCAAAATTTTGTTTATATATTGTTTCGTGGATTGTAATCTTCAGTGAGGTGAAATTAACTGAACACCCACGACAGTAAAGTTATTATTATTTGGTGTTCCGCCCTAAGGTCTTCAAATGATAAAAGCTCTCCAAGCTGTCCTATCGCATGCCAGTCTTTTCGTTTCTTCATAACACCCTCTGATTTTAATGCTATCTATTAACTTCATTCTTCTACGCCGTCTTCTTTTTTCTCCTTCTATGACACTCTCCATGGCAGTTGTAAGCAAGCAGTGTCTAATTAAACACTGACCTAACCCATTCCTTTTCCTATTTTCTATTACCTTCAGGAGTCTTCTCTCTCCCCCCTATTCTTCTTCAAACTTCACCGTTCCGTACTTTATCAACCGATCTCACTTTTCCCATTGCTCACCAAACCCACATAACAAATGCAGTTGGTGTAATCTTTTATCATCCTCCCTGCTCAGTGTCCATGTCTCTGCACCATTCAAAGCAACGCTCCACACATAACATTTGGCCAACTCCAAGATATTTAAACAACTCCACCTGTTGTACTTTGTCTTGTTCCAGTAAAGTAATCACAAGTTTTATTAAATGCGTTTGTTCCCTCACATTTAATTAAAAAATATACCCATTAGTCCCATTATGAACTATGCACAATAAACAATAGCAAAAACTAAAGTTATCCGTTTACTAAACCGCAGTTAAAAACAGTTCAACGCATAACAACGTTTCGCACTATTACGACCTACAAAACAATAGTTCGTTATGCTATCGATTCTTGCTGCCATTTACGCTTTTTACAGGTCAGTAGAGCGTCAGTGACATAAGAATCTCGGTGGTATTCCAAACTGTTTGAATACTTGTAGGAAATCTAGTATGGATCAGAACGAGCTATTTATAACACATTACGCATAACATTTAATTTGATGAGTTATCCGTTTAATTACACAATCAAACTTGGCGCCACTTTCAGCGTCGGGTTCACAGTATGTATATCCGTTTGGGTGGAGGTGTGGAAGGTAAGATGATGAGGACTGAGATGTAAGAAGGGAAAGAATCCACATTTTGGGAAACGTCTGCGACAGCAGAAACTCCTTCAGCGAAACCCTTCTTCAACCATAACGTGTATACACACTACTCGCCACATAAGAAGTCTGTTGGATGTCAGCCAGTCGTATGTCCAATGGCAGCTGGTGTTACGGTTGCAGCGTTTCACAACCAGTGATATAGAATAACTAAACTGTAAAATAATATACGAAAATATTAATCAGTTAAAAGTGCCATAAATTTCAAAGGAAACTATTAGCTTCTATGCGGCAAATTTCACGTACGATTCAAATCTGGCGCGCAGGCTGGTAGATTGTACGCCGATTGTAACTTCAACAGTAAATGCAGAACATACGGAAGGACTCTTCATAATGCCCCAGTGCTTCATATGTGAGCTTGGTGGTTGCAAAACGTTCGCAACGCTCCAATAGGAGCGTCATCCTTAGTGTATCATGATTTAGTGTTTAAGATAGTTGAAGGTAAACGTTACAGAGATTATAAAATAGGAGTAATTTTTTGTATGACTGTGATTGTGATATTAAGGTGTCGATCAACTGTGTATTAAGTATTATCTTTTTTTGTTCAGTACTGACTGATGTGTACTACCATACCACGTGTAGTTTGTAAAAAGCACGATACTTGACTTTCGCCTTTCCACTGCATATTTAGTATCTGGTTACTGGAAAGTTAGTGATGCTTTTCCATGAACCATCCATGAGTACGTGGGAACATGGATTCTGGCATAGGTAGACATACCTATAGAAGTGAGGTCGTTGCATTATCAGTGACAGCTCTTTTTTGGGGAAAACAGTAACTTTCTATTTTTTCAATATGACAGCACTATGTATGTTGCAGATATGCAGTTCTTTATTTAAATGTGTTCTTTGACCCCCCCACCGCCACCCAACAAACCAACTACTGCAAACACCAACCGCCACTGTGTATGCCTACGCACACCCCTGTCGTCGCACCTACCGCTTAACCACTGGTGTTATCAGATCTGTACGTTCTCCCTCCTGCTCTACCTTGCACTTAAAAAGTAGGCGCACTCAACTTTTTTTGTTCAGTACTGACTGATGTGTACTACCATACCACGTGTAGTTTGTAAAAAGCACGATACTTGACTTTCGCCTTTCCACTGCATATTTAGTATCTGGTTACTGGAAAGTTAGTGATGCTTTTCCATGAACCATCCATGAGTACGTGGGAACATGGATTCTGGCATAGGTAGACATACCTATAGAAGTGAGGTCGTTGCATTATCAGTGACAGCTCTTTTTTGGGGAAAACAGTAACTTTCTATTTTTTCAATATGACAGCACTATGTATGTTGCAGATATGCAGTTCTTTATTTAAATGTGTTCTTTGACCCCCCCCCCACCCCCACCCAACAAACCAACTACTGCAAACACCAACCGCCACTGTGTATGCCTACGCACACCCCTGTCGTCGCACCTACCGCTTAACCACTGGTGTTATCAGATCTGTACGTTCTCCCTCCTGCTCTACCTTGCACTTAAAAAGTAGGCGCACTCAACTTTTTTTGTTCAGTACTGACTGATGTGTACTACCATACCACGTGTAGTTTGTAAAAAGCACGATACTTGACTTTCGCCTTTCCACTGCATATTTAGTATCTGGTTACTGGAAAGTTAGTGATGCTTTTCCATGAACCATCCATGAGTACGTGGGAACATGGATTCTGGCATAGGTAGACATACCTATAGAAGTGAGGTCGTTGCATTATCAGTGACAGCTCTTTTTTGGGGAAAACAGTAACTTTCTATTTTTTCAATATGACAGCACTATGTATGTTGCAGATATGCAGTTCTTTATTTAAATGTGTTCTTTGACCCCCCACCCCCACCCAACAAACCAACTACTGCAACCACCAACCGCCACTGTGTATGCCTACGCACACCCCTGTCGTCGCACCTACCGCTTAACCACTGGTGTTATCAGATCTGTACGTTCTCCCTCCTGCTCTACCTTGCACTTAAAAAGTAGGCGCACTCAACTAGAAAGTATAAATATACAACAAGTGAGTGTTTACAAATAAGAAATTCCAAAGCAGGTAATACTGTCTCGGCCAAAAGGATGACAGTTGATATCAAAGCAGCTGTTGTCAGCCGTAATTGACGTTTTATCTCGCATCAGTACAGTACGTTGGTGACATATTTCCGCACGCCATTAAACAAACGCCTACACTGACAGCAGAATGACGACGACACAACGGGGTCGGCTCCATTGAACGTGATAAGCTGCGGTTGATGAATACAACGAGTGTTACCCTCGCGTCAACGTGTACTCAAAACGGTAATCTCCTCTTACTAACGGTGCAATGTCATTGGTGTACAGAGACAGAGTCGGGAAATGCCGCACTTTAAGAACACGTTATCATATCAAAACGCTCCGCCTGTTAAACGTTCTGAGATCGCGAGCTGTACCATGCTTACCATACAGTTCTTATCTAGTAAACAATACGAGGCTTTTACGCAGTATCAGTAACATTCATTAGGTCTCAATAATAATACCTATCTATGGGTATCGCTTATGGCAGGTTTCGCTACGTAATAAAGACAGGAAGGGATCTACAGAATATAAATAATATGTATATGTAGGAAGGGGTAGTTTACGTTTTAACAAGAGTAAAGTACTTAATTTTGATAAATAGAGTATCCTGAAAAGAAGGTCATAATAATCTACTGTAGAAAGGTAGATGAAATATCTATAAATGAAAAGAGTAGTTGAAGGTGGAGGGGGTAATTTTCTATAATTGAAAATGATAGTTGAAGGGGGGGATAATTTTTTATATGTGTACTACGTTATCGGCAACAAAGAAGTAGTTTGTTGTTAAAATTCCTTCCCGGGCTCTTTTGCCGTGGTCCAATGTTTTCTGCAAAACCAGACGTTTCGGCAGTGCCATCATCAGTGAAAATCAAGTGCGCTAACGTGAGGTGGTATAGGCCTACGTTAGTGAACACAGTAGCCTACTGTGGTTAAGGCTGAAGAAAGAAGTAGTTTCTATGGAAATATTTCATTTCGAAAATGATTTTAAATATAAATCTTCGAACATGGAAGTCGTGTATGGTTCTCCATACCGATATTTAAATATACAAACAGGTTTGTTATACAGCCTATACGTTTGAAATATGAAATGTAGGAAACTCAAGTCGGTCAAGTATCTTTTAACAATGTTTCAGTAACGCGTATTTTTGTGTTGTTAACGTTTACTTTAATGGGTCTGATTTGACGATGTTATTCCGCGTTTTTCAGCCCGTTTAAAGACAGTAATTTTGATTAGCCTTAACTTGTTTTTTATTTTGTATGAAGCCGATCCGACCCCGGACCTCCCCAATGGCATATTCTAGGTACGCCACTGGGAGCTGGTACATCAAAGTATTTACCACCATTTCTTATTCTACTTTTGATTAAGCGGTAATTTTTCTTAACTTTTGATAGTTTTGTTGCTAGTCTTTTGATTTCGCATAGCTACTTCTGCAGTGGCGGCGCTAACGAAACGGGGGCCCCCCGCGAAACTAATTAGGGGGCCCTATAAAAATGGTTAAATTTTATATACGTAATAGGGGAAAACACTCAAATGAGTTTCTATTTACGTGTGTTTCACAACAATGGTTTGTGAATACTTTCTCGTCTATCACAAAGCGTTTGTAATTTGCAAAGGACGTTTTACACGTGTACAAACTCTTAAAATTCATTGTTGCTAAATAGACAAAGTTCTATACAAATTATAAAAAATAAAATAAAATAAAAAGAATGATTTATTTTTACGTCAATGATCTAAATTCAGACTATGAAACAGTACCGCACACAGAGTGTTAAAAATTTATTATTTAAAAACGAATATCAAAGTAACATTCTAGCTTTTTCAAACATTTAAATTAGTTTGTAACTGAATTTATAAAATTCTTGAATATACTCTATACAAGTTCTCCTTAAGTCTAATCCAATTCAATAACACTCGAACTCAAGTAATGTACAATATTTACAGATGAGGATCAACCAAAGTTCACTGTTTTCCTAAGCCTAGTCTTCTTTTTTTAATAGCTAAAAACTTTTCAACCACTTCGTTGATATTAGTTTTCTGTGTCTCTTCATGCTCAATGCTTAACAGTGCCGAGTCACTCAACCGAGTTTGGGCCATGGTACTTCTTAAGTATGACTTAATTAATTTAAGTTTTGAAAGGCTTCTTTCCGCTGTAGCTGTTGTGACAGGTACGGTTAAATAAAGCTGCAAAGCTGTAGTTAAGTCTGGGAGACAACTCGTAAGGCAGCTGTTTTCTTCAACCAGTAAATTCATCATTTCTCGCATTCTTTTCTTGTGTACAATTTCTTTGGCCATCAGAGCTTTGAAGGATATTACTTGGTCAGGCAGTGATGTGGAAAGGTCACCAGGGTACACATTTACCAGAGCCTTACTTTTCTCCACTATTGTCTCTTGTGAGAAGTTTACTAAATTCTGAGGCGTCAGGAATGAAAACCTATCATCACTGCAACGCAATCCTTCGAATCTCATTTGTAGCTGAGCTATTACAATATCTAGTGTTGCATTGAAAACTTTTACTTCAAATGATTTCACTGGATCGTCAATTCTATGGTCAACTGATAATTCAACAAAGAAGCGTTTTACAACTCGTTTACGCTTATTTTTCATGTTACAAGTTATGTCCCATGACTGGGCCAACTGGGGCCCGCCATGAGAGTCGGGGCCCCCCCGCGCCGCGGGGTCTGCGGGGGCCTTATCGCCGCCACTGTTTCTGAGGATTCAGCAAACTAACATTTCAAACTCGTAACTAGTGTGACTACGGGACAGTACCAGCGAAATAACCATAACGAATTTTATCTTAATTATGTTGTAAGGCTCGAATTATTTTGAGCTATCATTCATGTAAATTCATTTGCGAAAGGGAAAGTGCAAGGAAAGTAAATTGTTAGCTGCAACGAAAGTTGTAAATTCTACTGAAACGTTTATGTTTGCCAAGTCTGTGATGTGAAGAGATAAATGATATGAAGAGTGGCTTGAAACTAGACTGGTGTGCTAAATGTTGGCAGGACACACGCTGAGCATAAAACAACAAGAAATATATACATGTGCGTGGACACATTATATGTGTGTTGTGGTTATTTATGCGAAAGTATTTAATTTGACCATTGGCCACTCATTTTGAGCAGAGATTTTTGTACTTACGTCAAATTTTCGCATCAGCATTGGGAATATTTTTTCTTGGATTTCGTTGCCCATGACGTGTCCGTTGATTAACTAAATATAATTAAATCACTATCGACTCGGAACACAAAGTTTTTGTGAGTAAAAACGTAAACGTTTTACCTTATAGCCTGAACCAGTTTTCGCTTATTATAAGCTTCGTCAGAGGCTGCCACTGAGAGCGCTGACCGTCTTGTTCTTGGCGACTTTTGAAGGATCGATGTTGTGTGTGTGGGGTGTGATATATTCGAATAATTCATGTGATTTAAAAAAGCAAGATACAAAATCTCATACAAACAAAACAGAACACACACACAAAGCACAAAACAAGTTTGATTGATCGTGATTGATCATCAGAGATGTATTTGATCTTAGTGTTTACAAACTAAATTGCTCAGATTGCAACAAATTCTACATAGGCCAGACAGGACGTTGCTTCTAACAAAGATACATTGAACACACAAAGACACTACACTCCACTACCGAATCCACCTTTGCAAACCCCCTCATTGAAGCAAACCGCACATACACAAACATCGACATTAACATGGATATTCTACACGTACACACAAAAGGCCGAAAACCTTTGGACACACTCTTGAACAATTGGAAATATACAAATACATAAAAACGACATCCTAAACGAATAGACACAATTCAAATCACATGTATTATTCGAACATATCACACCTCACACACACACAATATCGATCCTTCAAAAGTCGCCAAGAACAAGACGGACAGCGCTCTTAGTGGCAGCCTCTGACGAAGCTTATAATAAGTGAAAACTGGTTCAGGCTATAAGGTAAAACTTTTACGTTTCTACCCATAAAAAACTTTGTGTTCCGAGTCGGTAGTGATTTAATTATATCTAGAATATTGTATAACGCAGTTGTGAGGATTCATTTGTCCTCATACGATATCTGTGTGCTTATGGAGAAATATAACCTTGAATTACTCCGTCGATGATGACAACTTTGTTCACTCCTACAATCTGATTTTCCTTAGATTGCAATGATTGTTTAATTTTGAGCGTTTAATTTTGTAGAACGGCATCCTATTTATTGGCATAAAAGAAAATCGTTGCTGGCACTTATCATTTGGGTATGGTGTCTGTACTTTTTATGGTACCATCTTTAATCGGAGGATGGTGACAAGACTTGTAACCATCGGCTTGGCGTGGCGTCCATGTAACCGCTGTTGCCGGCGGTAACAGCACAATCAGTGAAAGAAAATAAAATTAATTATATCAGAGAGTAAATACTTTAATTGCTGATTAATTTGAAATGTGAACAACATTAGTCGAGAAACGTGAAGAAAAGCACAATATTGCTTTCGAACTGCTGGTCGCTTGTACCGTCATTTTAATGTTGTGTTGCCGACTCATATACCGGTGACGTTCTACTGTGGTATGGTCATTGACCTCGTAGTAGTTGTCACTGTACATACTAGGGAAGGAGATGCGTTCGTCCGCCCGATGTGTTGCCGCTGTATAAACCGGCAAACGCTTAGTTAGCAGCTTTCTTTGTTTTCGTACCAGTTACTACGTGCACCTGTTTGTTTAGTTATGTGTTTCTTTATTCATTTGTATTTCGATTATTTGTGATCGGATTTATTCTGTGCAAATATAATGGACACATTTTATTTTGTGTGTTAAGGTTGAACCGGGACAATCTTCTGCCAGCGTAAGTATTTTGGCTCTAAAAAGAATATCTCATACTAGAACAAAATTCGAATTAATTTTTAGGCGAAGTTTTAGTCTAACACAACAGGCTACAGTTGTTATCTACCGACGCCACGCCACTGATGGTGAGCATCATATTTTCTTAGCTACGGCCATAAGCGGTTGACCGGAACTCGAACCCGAACCGAACTCCAAAGTCACGAGATCTGTCGTCTTCCTTACAGGCTTCTCTTATCTCGTATTCTGCCCCCCACGAATAATATTGACAGTATCGTTCTTTTCGCGTCATATGCTCTTAACTACCCCACTGCTCTCTTCTTTACAGTTATCACCGTCCCCTCTTCTTTAGTTGAAGTGGTCACACTGAAAATGGTGGTCATGATTAAAAGCAAGTGGAAGTAAACTTTTCTAAGAATGAAATGCTGACCAAAAAGGAACGGAGCTACAAAACAAGCATAGTAACGTCTTTGTATACTACTGAGAATAAACAGTGGTAGGTTTGACGTATATTTATGGGAAACGAAGGTTCAAAGCAGAGACAGTATAAAAAAATTAATATTAGAATAAAATAAAAAAAAAATCTTTAACACTACTTAAACTTCTTCCAGTAACATTATCTTCCGGGCTGTTGGGAGCAGTACTACGAACAGAAGACCACGGAAGGTGACTGTCCCAGCTGCTGTTGAAACGTCTGGTGTTTTAAGAAGAGGAACATGGCCCAAGAGCCCGGAAATTAATTTTACTGAAATTGATTCCGACCGTGAAAGTTTTACTGTTAAAAATGAACTTAAACTTAGTTCAGAGTATCTTCTGTATGAATACAGCAAACCAATTCATGGTACTGCTCACGTATAACCATTACAATTACAATTGAGTGATTATTAAGGTCAGTTACCAGCAATCAGTTTTCATCGCGTTACCCTCTCCTTCCGACCATAAACTCAACCCATTCGTCAGCGTATCGTTGATCGTACTAAAAAGGTACAGACTGTTTAACATTCTGCGAAGTTCCAGGTGTTTTCGACGACCAGCAGGGGTTCTCAATCTGAGAGGGAAACCCATTGCCCATTGCGTTCCGACCTTCAGAAGAGCTCCTGCCACGGGGACAAAGATGATATCGAGAGAATGGAGGGGAGTGGAAAAATCGTGTTATTGGCAGTGGATGGGGGGGGGGATAGTGAAGCTATACCTAATTTCAGGTAAGCGTCCAAGATTCATGTGACGCTAACGGGTCCTGATCGAACGCATTAATGAGAAGGTTGCCTTTCAGACGGGTACAGTTCGTAGAACTTGTGAGGAGTATCCGTATGGTAGCGTTCAGGGAACGGTCACCGAGGGGTGTGCTGGTGATCTGGTTACTTGTTAGGTAATGAGCTTCGGAGGCACAGCGCTAGCTACGCTCCCAGAGAGACTGAAGTTTACGCTTGTGAGTTTTAGCCAAGCAGCCTCGAACTGGAGCGAGTAGGTAATCATCGACAGCACTTACGTACTTACGTGGTAACAACGATCTTACCTAGGCGGCGGGTCGTAATGTAATGTTGCTGCATAGTGGTGTTTCCATTCGTTGTGTTAAATTCAATCACAGATACTTTCGTTTCTACATATCCGACTTTTTCGGACAACTATAATCATGTTCTGACCTTTGTTCGGCGTAAAATTGTTTTACGGAAATCGTTACAAGATGGATTGTATGCCGGATGTTTTCCCTATTTATTATCATGCGTTCAGTGGCTTATTTCGCTTTCCGAGTCAGCGTGGTAATATCAATATTTCATGAACGATAGAGTACAAAAAAAAAGAATGGAACAAGACGACGAGCAGAGGAAAGCATAATACCAAAACAAAGTATAAACTAAATATAATTAAGTCACTACCGACGCGGAACACAAAGTTTTTTATGGGTAAAAGTTTTACCTTATAGCCTGGACCAGTTTTCGCTTATTATAAGCTTGGTTATAAGGACACGTCATGGACAACGAAATTCAAGAAAGTATAAACATAAGGAAACAGAGGACTGGGAAAACAATAGAAGGTAAGTTATCGTCGTCGTTATCATCATATGATGTTCTGCCGTGTGACCGGTCTCTGCCTCCATCGTCATCTCCAGGTTCAGCCTCTGTCTCTACATACGATACTCATCCAGGAGACTTCTTCCCGTCTGTACTTCTCTCCTTCCACTGTTCCCTTTCATTAATATTTTCATAATTAAACGAGCGAAGCGATCTCTCAGTTTTGACTCGACCGTTTGGCATTTGTCTGTCTGTCTGTCTATCTATCTATCTATCTATCTTAGTGTATGTCTAAAACTTTTGAACACATCAATCGATTTTTGCAAAACTTGGCGATCATGTCCATACTGCTACCCTTCAGGAGACTAAGGTTTTTGAGATTGATTACTCTAAAAATACGGGGGAGGGAGGCAGAAATGTGAGGGGTCAAAATTAAGAAAAAAAGTCACAAAATCCCATGCGGCGGGGTATCAAATTAAACGGAATTTAAACCACAGTCTGAATATTGTATTCAATTTTGAAAATTTCAAAATATTTGGACGTCAGAGCTCAAAACGTGGATGACAATTTTGATAAAACCGCAAGAATTCATATGGAGTATCAAATTAAAGAGAATTTTAACTAGCTACTGAATGTAGTGTTAGGTTTTGGAAATTTCAAAATTTTAGCATCCCATGACCCAAAAAAGAGATAAAAATTTGAAAAATCCAGCAGGGTGTTAGACTAAAAGAATTGAAACCCAAATCTGAATGTTCAGAATTTTTAGTTCTTATTGTATGGTTGTGTGGTTTACAATTGTTATATTACTAAAGAAATAGTAGTGAAATCGGGGAGTTTTGTAATTTTTCTTATCAGTGAAAAATTGTCTAATATCAAAATTTATGTAACAGTACTTCGTTCAAAATAGTAAGCGCGTTCTGCAGCTCAGGGAGCTACTAGTACATAATACTTCATTGTTTATTGTCGCCCGATCTTTGAATAATTAATCTTTCACTGAAAAAAACAATAGACCAGACTTACATCAAATACCGTTTAGTTAAACGGATTTTTCGTAGAGATTTATCTTACAGATCGTTGCTTTGTAAAAATAAACGTTTTTATAATATTTATTCTTTTCTTAGCATACAAACGTTAACATTTTTACGGCCGAAATCTAACGAACACTCAGTGTGTTGCAGAGATAAGAGAGCTTAAAAATATTGTCGACAAAATAACACTGAAATTGCAGACTTATAAAAAAACTTCAATAAAAATCCCGTAATTCGTTTGAACTCTATATAGAAAAATACATACACACAGAGAACTCATACCAGTTTTTTGGCTACCCAACAATGGATATTTCCGCATAATTAGGAAAACTTTGATTTTCTGCAACACATTTTATATAAGATAGTATATGGGAGAAAGCAAACATAAAAATAAGTGGTATTTGGGACATAGTATCACAGTAAATAATCTAATTCTTATTGTAATTGCAATGTTTATCCGGTCGATAAAAACGTTTCGAATTCATTCTTCTTCTTCTTTTTGCAATCCTCGTCTACCGCCAGGTGTAGAGGTTGAGCAAAGGTCTCGCCACCGTGGTCTCTGCATGGTCAGGGCCTTGGCTTCATTCCACTGCACTCCCAGCCCCTGCAGAGAGCACCTGACATTTTCCTCCCAAGTCACTCTTCTCCGGCCCCTGGGCCTTCTCCCAGCAATTCTTGTCCTCATACAGTTGTTTTGGAAGTCTATCCCTTTCCATCATCTGAACGTGTCCTAACCAGCGCAACTGGGCTTTCTTAATTTGAACTTCAAAGGTACTGTCTTAAGACTCACTCTTATAGTAGTGTTTCTGACTCGATCTCGTCTTGTCTTTCCTTCGAGTTCATTCTACTTAGGTGTAATCCAAGACTTACTGACTCATCTTAACTGCATTATATTTTTTAGCAAATTTACAAAAATTAATCTATCTACTTCTCCCTGTTTTATCTGTTGTATTTTTTCTCAGTGATTGCTTTTTTCAATTTTTGTTTTCTTGTCAATCTTGTGCAAATGACCGTTTCGAACACTGTTCATTCTGACGTATGTTTAAGTGTTTATTGCCTTTAAATTCTGAACAGACACGAAAATGTTTGTGTGAGGTGACGTACAGGGAGAGTTAAACCTAGAATGGAAACTCACATGCGTTCGTAGTTGTCCACGAGTCAGGAGCACAGATGAATGGCGGAAATGTCGCTCGCTCTTACTCATTCAGGCGCGGATCCCCCCCCGGGGGGATATTCCCCCCTCCCAAATGGTTACTTCAGACGAAATTTTTTCGTCGTCTTGTGGTTGTAGAATTGTTTCTCTGTCGTCATCAATATAGGTTTCTTTCTTCATATTATTTGAATTAGCAGCCATCCTTACTATTTCTTTTATAAAGTTGCTAAACTGCTACAATTTTTGTTCAGACGAAGTTTTTCGTCATCTCTGACATCATCAGGTCTTGAACAACCTAGACCTGATGGTGTCAGAGATAACGAAAAGCTTCGTCTGAACAAAAATTGTAGCAGTTTAGCAACTTTATAAAAGAAATAGTAATATAGGTTTCTGTTAAGTAGTTTGTGAACCTCGTCAGCTTACTGCAGTTTTTTGGACCTCGTCAGCTGGACAGAGCATATTTTAAGGAATTTGTACTAGGAGGCACTAAACCAACCAATGTGTGTGTGTGTGTGTGTGTGTGTGTGTGTGTGTGTGTGAGAGAGAGAGAGAGAGAGAGAGAGAGAGAGATATTTAATATTTATAATAACTTTACCTCAAGATGTTTTTTACCTTATTTGGAACATGTTTCGGAAAACTTATTGTTTCCATCCTCAGGCTTCTTAATTCTTAAAAGTTCTTATAAATATTAAATATTATATACATATATATGATTTTAATATAATATTGAAAATTATGTAATTTGGATTTAACATGACCATGATCATGTTCATTGTTTACTCGTGAAATTAACTGTAAAAATAGACACAAATGCTTTAGACATTAAAAAATTAAAAAAAAACACCACAAACACAAACTGGATTAATTATAATTAATTATGTAATATTCCATAAGTACGTTACAGTGTGATGTGCACATTACTACTACATGGAGGCCTGTTATAACTTCAAAGCCTTTATTACTGGTCTACTTAAAAATATATAAACTTTGTTTAATTTTAAGTAATTTTTTTAAAATGAAAAATGCATAAACATTTCATATTAAATTGCTTTACAACTAAATAAGTTAGTTAAGAAGGAAAAAGGAAAAAGTATGCTAGTAAAAAAATATTTACTTAATTTCCTTCCTTCTCCCCTTTTTTCTCACTTTTCGGGACCGGCACTAATACCTGTCACTAGGCGGGACTAGTCCCACCTAGTTTATTGCTTAAAATATGCTCTGCAGCTGGACGCTCATCAGATCGTAGAACATCAGGCGCGAAGTCGTTTATTGGGGGTTGTGTATTCCAGCCCATATCTTCTTCTACCTGAACTGTAGGTTACTTGGCGCAACTATGGTATGGTGGGATTAGTGAATCTTTTTCAAACCTATTACGGTGGTCTCATTTTTGGGCGCAACTAATGCCCGTCCGAATGACTGAAAACAGAGCGGTCTGTTTAACGTAATATCCACAGTCAATAAGTCAATATCCACAGTAACATGTGAATAGGCATAGTACTGTTTCAGGAGGATTTGTGAATGTCTAAGGGTGTGTTAAAAGTATGTAAATATGTATTGATGTTTTGCGAACGTATGTATATTTATGTGCTTGCTATATTACGTAGGCTACTGTTGTTCTGTACAGCGGTATTTTAAAATAAAAATGAAGTAAGTAAATTCCGCGTCTCGTACGTGTACACAGTAAAGCACAAGAGTCGTTCAGTTAGAACAGTGTAGCCTGTAGTATACGGGAATCAAATTAAATAATGTTTAGAGAACAAAACGGTAGATGAGCGACGGGCACGGGGATGGCGCACAGACAGTGTAATATTGAGACAGTGCGCAGAGCAGGGCTGTTTTTCAATTTGGTGTTACAGTAAGGCAAGGCGCAACATAAGGTGTAACGTAGATGCTATAACTCATCTGGTCAAATAATAATAGCCCGGCCAAGCCCGATATTGCGGCACAGTTACCGCTCCGCTCCGCTCTCTACACTCTCACTCTCTCTCTCTCTCTCTCTCTCTCTCTCTCTCTCTCTCTCTCTCTCTCTCTCTCTACCTAACTAATCTTAACCATCATTACAAACGTACGTAATGATCTTCACATACTCGCGCCCTATTTGCTGGAAGTGTAATTCACGATGGACGTGTGGTGTATGTTTTCGGTGCAAATATACCATATTCTGATAGTTTCTTACATTAACCAACGTCTGATGGCCCCAGTGTTCTCGTATCCTAGCCCACAATAAAATAATTTTATTGTTAGTGGTTGTTATAACTTTACATGACGTTTGTACCAGGTACAGTCTAAAGCTATCTTCATAAATCCATTGAATAACAATAACGGAAGTCCAAAAGTCGAATCCACTTTATTTTGTTATAATTTAATAAGAAAGGAACTACACTCCTAGTTACTAATAACGATTTTAATTATTTTACGTTGTAAATGTGCTGTATAAATATCCAGCTTACTTGTATTAATTTAGCAGCTGTGAAGTGAAGATTTTATATTGACTACGAAGAGAATCATGTATTGTGTATACGAAGAGAATCACAATAAAACGAAATATTACTAGTTGAAAACAATATTATTTTATTTGTTCTGTGAATATTTAGATTTTCGTGGTAAATATTTCATCCCGTTATCGTACCCCCCCCCCCAAGGAATAGAGTGCCATGATATCAGGAACATGAACTGAAATACAGGGTCCGCCAGTGAAGCGGGAAAATTAAAAGTACCCAATTTTTTCATGAAACATTTATTATCAGATTTTTTTTTACAGATTTGAGTTGAGTAAAGTATGCCATTATTTTACTTTTTAAAAATAACGCCGCTCAAGTGAGAGCCATTTCTGTGTAAACATTCTTCTAATCTTGACCGAAAATTTTCCATCACTCGACGAAGCAGGTCAGGTTGAATCCGTGCAATTTCTTGTCTGATATTCGTTTTTAATTCCGGTATGGTGTGCGGTCTATCAATGTACACCCTGCTCTTCAGAAATCCCCAAAGAAAAAAGTCGCATGCGGACAAATCTGGGGATCTTGCAGGCCACGAGATGTCGCCATATCTGGATATGAGTCCGTCCGGGAAGAGTTCTCTTAAAGCAGCCATGGACACACGAGCAGTATGACTTGTGGCCCCATCTTGCTGGAAAAAATTAATTTCCGGAAACCTAGGGAGCTGTTGCATCAAAAATGTTCTGACCATGTGTGTGTAGCGGTCTGCATTGACAGTTGTGGTGTCTCCTCTATCGTCTTGGAAAAAATATGGCCCAATAATGCCAGATGATGAAACTGCACACCACACCGTAACTTCCGGACTATGTAATGGCTTTTCATGCAACTCACCTGGGCAGTGGTGCCGATCCCCCCCAAGCCCTATGTCGCTTCCCCCCCAACTCCAGGCTCGATTACTAAAAAAAAAAAGCTCTTTTTATAATGGATCACAATTTAGCATTTTCAGTAAAACGTGATTAGTTTTACAGTATACAGTATCAAATCTCAATCACTTCATTGGAAAAATACTTAGATTTGCTCTGGGCTCTGAGCAACGTTTCCATTGTCCATTATTTCCTTCTCTAAATTCTATTATTTTATACCTAATATTTAAATTGTTTTTAAATTTATATGTATGTTTTTTTTACAATGTTCAACCCACTTGTCCTGTCGGTGAACGGTGTTGCACAGGACTTCGAGGCACTTGTATTTAAAAGTTCTCTGTAAAGCCCGAGGCATTATCCCAGTTTACACTAGCGACACTACAACTCCATAAATTAAAAGCAAAGTATGAAACAATCCCCTTTCAAATCCACGAATTACAGCCACTGCCACTGTAAAACTATCGAGTTCACTGTGTATTGTATTGTCACATTGCTTTTGCACGTTGCAATAACAGATTCTGAGAATTAACCGTACATAGCGAGATAGCGAGCATGGAATGTGACAAACAAAGGTGAGACGATGTCCAACAACCAATAAGAAGCGCTGGCCCATTTTGTTACTAAGGAACCCCCGCACCTTAAGGGGGCTGTATGGTATATCACGTGATGAGACATCCACGAATCGGGATGCTTTCACTTGTGCGGACTTTTTGCGTGCGAGGGAATTTTGAAAAACACAAAGTTCGATGTTATTGTTTTGGACTTGTAAACAAGGTCGTTTATTAGTTGTTTATGCTGCAATTTATTTCTTAACGAAGGAAATACGTAACTTTTGGGTTAAAAAGGTAATTGTAACTAAATATAACAAAATATTTTTCAAAACAATAAAATCGAACTTTGTGTTTAAAAAAATTTCCGCTTTATATAAAAATCCCTCCTTAAGGCGTTTGAATAAAGCGTTGTTTTTCCCAATCAAACGTCTTAACTGTATTTTTATCAAAATTGTTAGTGTGCAAGTCCAAAACAATAAAATCGAACTGTGTTTTTCAGAATTCCCTCGCACACAAAAAGTCCGCACATGTGAAAGCACCCTCGTAGTATAATATTTTAGTGTACAAAATAAAGCTTTATATGTAAATTTATCAAATAAGCGATTATTTGAAAATAAATGTAGATAAGTTAAATAAGGAAAGTGAGACTGCTCAAGTTGTACACGAGAAAATTTTTTGAAGCAGCAAAATAATTAAAGAACTTTAGGTCGTTTGAAAGCGTCTGTTCCACCTACGTAGGGAACTTCCATTCGCTTTCAAACGATCTAATTTTCTTTAAGTATTTTATGACTTCAAAAAATTGTTTAGCCTACAACTTGACCAGTCTCGCCTTCTTTGTTTTTCAATATGTATTTACAAATAATCGCTTTTTTAATAAATTAAAATATAAAGCTGTATTTTGTACACTAAAATTATTGTACTGTGATTCGTGGATGTCTCATCACGTGATACACCATGCAGCCCCCTTAAGCAAGCTTTGACGCAAATTGCGACCTGGAAATACGTTCTCACATTGTATTCGGTATTTTTAGTAATAGTAAATTTCATACAACAATAAAAAAAAATCCCCCCCAAAAATTTTTCAAATGTCGCCAATGGCGACACGATACCCCCCTGTAGGCACCCCTGCACCTGGGTTTTCATCATTCGAATATCGACTATTTTGTTTGTTTACATATCCATTCAAATGAAAATGTGCTTCATCTGACATAAACATGCGGTGAATAAAGTTTTCATCATCATTTACACGTCGCAATATTTCTTCGCTGAAAATCCTGCGAGCCAGCATATCGCCATCTTTCAACTCCTGGATTACTTGAATTTTGTAAGGATGAAAAGATAAGTCTTTATGCAAAATTCGTCGTAACGATGTGTCACTAATGTTTAGTGCGGATGCATGTTTCATTGCAGAACGTTGTGGACTACGCGTCAATGCTACTCGAACTCTTTCAATGTTTTCCTCTGTTCTTACAGACCTTGTTGCTCCTCTATGCTTTATTAAGTTTAATGTGGAACCAGTTTCTTCAAACTTTTTCACCCATGACATAATTGCATGAGCGGACGGCACTCTTCCATGTCGTGGAATATTGAAATGATTACGAAACAATCGTTGTGCAGAAGTCACACAGTCACCATTCTTATAAAACGATTTTACGCAGAAAGCACGCTGTGCACCGGACCACTGGGACCACTGCTCCATGTTTAACAAATGGCATTAAATGTAAAACAACAATCGAAAACCTCCACGCCCTCTCGTGAGCAGAAAATGAACTATTGGACTTTCAAAATTTCCCGCTTCACTGGCGGAGTCTGTATAAGGCCAGTTTTGTATATCTTATATTTAGGGCCTGCACCTTTAAAAAAAACAATTCTAATAGGTACTTATAGTGGCGTCGCCGTCGGTTGCTTGAAAGCTCTGCTGTTCAATACATAGTAACAACAACCCTGACATAAGAGATCGTGAATGTTGGGATCGGTTTACACGTGCTTCAGTAGTAAATAATACGATGCTTTTGCTACCAGTTTGTGGTAAAAAATATAATAGTCATATGTATTCTGAAAAAATTATGTCTACCTACGTAATTATATCTAAACCGTTTTAAAGTTATAGGTGGGACATCTTTATAATATTAACGGCGTAAACTATTAATTTTACGTTTGTAATGTGCTGTCTGTTTAATAAAAAACAATAAGCACAATTGACAACCGAATAAGAGAACTAGTCCAATGACTTGTTCCGTGTGTGATTAAGAGTAACGTGTTACATACAGCATGTTAAAATTCTTTAATGTCTAAAGAGTAAATCCATAGGCAATGTTAATTACAATATCTTGTCTCCAGGCTGTTATCTAGTAGACTTATTGCTATAGTAAATTATTTGTGCACACTTCTAGACGTTTCACGTAGCGTTCACTAAACCGAGTAGCTGACTGTAGATCGCTACGGTTATCTTTATTGCTGACGAACCACAGAGCATCGGTTATGGTACACAGTACTCCTCGTTTGAGATATCCCGATAATGGCGACGTTGGGTTTGGAAGCAGTTCCCCAAAGATATAAGCCGTATGTCTGTACAAACTGTAAGACAGTGTTGTGTACCCAAGGCCTGACCTTAAAGGTTTTAGCTGATGAATTTTTTGCCCCCCCCCCCACCGTTCCAGCCACTCAAACAACGAGTATTACGCACAATATATTATAGACTACTTATTATTTAGGAATATGTGGGTTGTGTAAACGAAAATTCGTGTTTTTTCATTTTAATCACGTAATACGAAAGTCCCAAACCTTACTTAACCTTTGCACAAAGTAAATCAAAATTCTAAAAATCAAAAGTTTTTCAAATAGTTTTCGTGTTCCTTATTAATTGCTGACAATTTTTATTTACTCAGAGAACTGATTTTTCTGGCTTTTGCAGCAAGAAATCGATGAACTATTTCATTAAAAGAAATGCTTTGCAGAAAATCATTTTCAATAAATAAGAGCGCCAGGGTTTTCATTTTTCCTTGGCCCAAGGTACACCTTATATAATTTTTTTACCCAGCTTAGGCCTGAAAACGAGCTTTCTCCACTATAATTTGTGACTGCCATGCTCAAAAAATTCGAAAAGCAACTTCAACATTCGGGAATACTGATCCCACACTACACGATTTTAAGAACTTGAATGTAGACTACATGAGTAGTTCTTTTTCTTTTGGTTTGGTTTCTTAGTTTCGGTTTCTTCAGTTTTGTAAAATTGACTTTCTTTCACAAATGTTTTTAAATAAACACACTCTGCAGGAAACTATTGATCCAAGTCTGAAATATACATTTTCAACAAGTTGCTAGCTTTTCTTCTACTTTGGAATTCCAACTTTTTTTACATTGGCAACATGAGTTTTTGTATTGTTTTGTTCTCTTAAATTTTTGCGCCCCTAAAAGCTTGCGCTATAGGCTACAAACTATTCAGCCTAATAGTAAATCAGGCCCCGTGTATACGAACAGGTTATTCCTCATTGATGGCAGCGATTTTCTGTCCAGCAACCAGTAATGTTTACGAAAATTGGTGCCAACTTGTTTCTTCTTCAACGAAATATGGTTATGCCATGTGGGTTGTTAATCTAGGTGGATGCCTAGTGATGTGTATGGATGCTTGAAAAGTGGGCAGGGCTAGGTTAATGGGCACTTTTAATATGAGACGAATAAGTAAGAAAATTAAAATGTCGCCAAAAAGAAATCTAAGAAAACGAGTCTAGAAATGATAATATATTTACGTTTTCATGGAGTGTCAACAGCTGAAGCTGTATCTAGCTTCCCTTGCGCCATGTTGGCCTGTCGTACCAATCATTTTTCTTTAGTTCCTTGTACCATTGCTTCTTTAATATGGACGTTTTAGGACTTCTCTTTCTTCTCCTAAGTTCTTTCTTTCCTTCAAGTCTCCATGTACAAACGTTTTTCCATCTTTGTCTGTTCGCTGCTGAATGCCGTATAAATATCGTATTTTTAGGCTATACAGCGTCTAAGCTATCTCCTTGACAGGCTCGAAGCTTCAAGAAGTTCTTAGTTTCTTCATTGTTCTGTCTCGAAAATTCCAGACAATCCGTCTCCTGTCTCGTCTCCAGGAATCCGAGTCCACCAACTGCAGACTATTTTTGTTCCTTTTAACATCCAAGTTAAACAGCCGTAAGTAGACATGCTTTCTGAATACGATAGTTTCTTCGTTTTGAATTTTGCTTATTCCGCAACACTGTACTTAACTGATGAAAACTGTTTATTTTCGTGGACAGTTTTATTTGATATAGACCTATACATGACACTAATGCCGTAAGTGGAGAGTGTGACACAACACATACCTTAATAGTTTCGTAGCCAGAACCAGATTATTCTGAGTCCTGGACTGTCATAGGTCAGTTTTATTGAGGTTGATCGTTAAGTTACCGTTTATAATGTTCCTCCTTAAGTTTTATAATCATATTGCAGGCATCTTTGTTAAATTGCGCAATGACAAGCTGTAAATAAATGTATTTGTAATTGCGTGAAACTGTGGTTCGTTTGTTACAGTATTCTTAATACTATCGATACATTTTTCGTATAATACGAGGTTTTCTTTACCTTGTTTGAGTTATCTGTTTTGTAAACTTCTCTCCGCGTAGCCTTATTCTATCCATCGGTGGACATTAACCTCGTTTTGACGTATCCGTCCTTTTCTCTATCGTATGGAACATTTATCAATTCAGATACAGCACATTATTTCTGGCGTGCGCCTTCTGTATTATCCGTTGTTATGATCTGTGAAATTCCATTTCAATTTTCCTATCAGTTTTTTAACATCTTTTACTTTTTTTAAAGTAATTACATTCCTTTCATTACATTACTTTGTAAGTTACAGCTAGGCATACTAAATGCATCTTTGATCAGTCTGTACATCTTTTCACAAGAATTCGTCCATGGATGCTTATAAGACAGCTTGGAAGTCACCCAAAGAGCTGTGAAAACATCAGTATTAAACGTTTCATAGTGAAGTAAGAAAACCAATTAGTAGACTAAATACAACGTCGTACATGGAGAGTAGCGTACTGAAGATGCAGCTGGGATTGGCTGAAGACAAAATGCCAGTGTCCTCAGACAGTGAGAAACGTTGAGGTCACCAACGATGGGATGGTATGTCTACAGAGAGAAAAGAACAGGCTACCGTAGATAAGTATACCAAGAGAGCTGGATGGAAGAACTTACGAAGACGTATGCTCAGTACAGGACACAACAGGGCTGAAGAAGAACAATATATTGTCAACATATTGTTGATATATAGTGAATATATCTATGAACCTCAGGCATTCATTATAGTCTGGTTCTGCGAGGAGGCTCTGCCATTTACTTAATGCCGTATCGTAGTGGCTATACGATTCTTTTTAAATTTCGGTTATTACACGTAAGCAAATATATCTCCGTTGTGAAGTTCGCATAATATCAAACAACTTACGTTACAATAAGAGATAATAAGGCTTTAACCAAGAACTTTTTGAAAGGGAATGTGAAATAAATACGACTAAAATATGAAGATCAACATCTGTTGTAATAAAAATATAAACTAGTATGCTCCCTGAATTGCAGAACTCGGTCACTATTTTGGACGAAGCACATTTATTATTATAATAATTTTCGATATTACGTAAGCTTTTAGCTATGGCCAAAATTGCACAAATTCAGATTTCTCTGCTGTTTCTTTAGTAACATAACAGTTGTATAGCACAGTCATACAATAAACATTAAAAATTCTAAACATTTGGATTTAGGTTACAGTTCGTTTCAGTCTGACACCATGGTGAATTTTCACGATTTTTTTCAAATCGTTGATCTCTTTTTTTGGGCCCTTGGGTCTAAAATTTTGAAGTTTTCAAAACTTAACACTACATTCCGATGTTAGGTAAAATTCTCTTTTCTTTGATACCCCATATGGACTTTTGTGCTTATTTCACGATTTGACCTCCCTAAATTTTTGTCTCTCCCCCTATTTTTCGAGAGATCAGTCTCAAAACATTAAGTTTTTTAGGTTAAACATGTGCTTACGCACGCCAAGTTTTACGAAAGTCGGTTGATAAGTTCAAAAGTTATCGTGAGACATACACCAAATAGATAGGTAGAGACCGTGGCGGATTACCCATACGCTAGGGCACCGGGCACCAATGACTCAGCTGTCAGAGGGGGCATCATCCAACTGAATTGACAAAGCGAAGCAAAGTTTATGATCACATTACGCTATTGTTTGGTTTTCTAACGTACTTATTAACCATGGAGAGTGTCGAGTTGGAAAATCAAGCGAAAGCTCGTATAGAAGTTTACTCGAATGATTTGAATAACTATCTTCTAACAGAATTGAAGCACTTTGTGCCACGCGTAAAATTGCAAGAAAGAGGTTTTTTTCAAATCGTTCCAATGAAGATGATAGATTCCATGATACTACAGTTTGCCCGCTCAAAGTATTAAACTGGATTATTAACTGTAAAATGACTGATGCATTTCCGAATGTAGCCTATACATTGCTTATCGTCTGCTTCTGACGATTACAATAGCTAATTGCGAATCTGAAAGATAATTTTCTTTATTAAAACGCATTAAAGATATGTTGAGTTCAACTTTGGGAGATGAGAGAGTATCTTAGTTAGCAAGGTTGAATATTGAAAGCGAGATACTTGAGTCGGTCGATTTAGAAGAATTATACAAGACTTTGTTAAGGTAAAATCAAGAAAAAATGGATCGATTAATATTTACTAAGCTTAAGTACTACTATACTCATTGTAATCACTGTTTAGCTAAATATTTCTTGCAATTTGAGAGTTTAATAAAATAACTGTTAACTTTCGAAATTGGGTATGCAATTTGTCAGTGTAAATAATGGATGAAAGGTTGAATTTTGAATCGGGTGGGGAGGGGGGAAACCAGTCTGATAACATACCACTATAACCAGTCATAGGGCACCACGCGCTTCTAATCCGACCCTGGGCAGAACTATAAAGTTATTGTCGTATGTGGAAGGAGACAGTGATATCACGACAGAGTGAACAGGTTGCTCAGTAGTCCACCTGAAGTTGAGTTCTACAGGTGAGCAAAAGATATGAAATCCATTATTCGTACTGAAGCAGGACTATTTTTTATATTTAATTCGGTACGTAACGGCAACATAACTACAACATCCTAAACGTAAAGTAGTCATTCTTAGTTTTTGTTGGACCCAGGCCTACTACTATGTACTTGGGCGATCAGCACAGAAGCCAAAGAGACGTCTTTTCGTTCGGGCATACATTATGTTTTCACACGAAATACGGTAATTATTCTCTGTGTATAAAGCGACAACGCTGTGAACAGTATGGACGGATACCTAGTGCGCGAATTGCACCGTTAGAGTTCTCTGCGATCGTGATGCAATATACATAATATGGCAGTTAAAATGCGCAGCTTGGAGGATTCGTACGGCTATTAGAAAATTGGTTACAGTGTTGCTGGTGTTAACGTCAACTTGGCTAAGGGAACACGTTACAGTCGTTATCGATCTGTTGCTACTGACCAGTCAGAGGTCATAGTCACCGGGTATAGAAAGTCACACGTTGTATTGTTCTTTTTATTAAAACACCTGAGAAACCTTTCGCCTCCTCTCGATTTAAAGCGCTGCGTATCGTTGTCTAAATAAGACGGAGTCGAAACTATGTGTTCGCACTGCACGCATAAACTGGCTTAGAGAAATGGGAAAGCGAATGATCATTATATTCATATCGCTGTTTTCGTTTTCAAAGATTTAAAGGTTTTGTACTCGTGACGGGGGTTTAAGTGGATTTAGGTTAAACCACGCGATCACAACTAGACCACTGTGCCTTTACCGAATTACAATTTTACAGCTGACGAGCCAAAACTCAGCCAGAGTCCGCTTGAACGTCATAATTAACTAAGGGATCGAACCCACAGTGCCCTGCTTTGTAGCGAGTAAATTTACCACCGCCACCAAGATCTCCTAGATGTCCGTGTACTGTATGAGAATTCTTGGTCTTTAGCTATATAGATTACGCGCTACATGTAGGCTATAGCCTTCGTTCCCGCCACATGTTTTTTTTCAGTGCACTTCAGGAAGGGTTAATGAAATCTGTTGTAAAGGTCCCATGCTTCCAGGGCATCATTTGGTTTATTCTCGCGAAAAAATAAAAGCAACGTTTATAGTACAGTCTTAATAGTTTTGTTTTCCCCAGTGTAACGTGTCATCTTCATGGTACAGCCAGTTGTAACTAGGTACGCGTAATAGTTGGGGGGGACTATCCTGCGGCATTCCCTTCATATGGCCATACATTTTTTTTATATTTTCTTATGTCATCATCATCATCATCATCATCATCTTCTTCTTCTTCAAGGAGTAAACCAAGGATGGTTTGTTCCGGCCTCAAACAGTCAATGGATCTAGAGCTGGTCACTCCAGCGCTTCCTCAGTCGTCCTACACCTCTCCGTACCTTCGGCTTATAGTTCCATAATTGTTTCGGGATGCGGCAATAATTCATTCGGCAAAGATGTTCTCACCAATCGTGTCGAGTATACTCATAATATTCAGTTCCTGCCGTACATCTGTGTTTCTTCTATGATCATGGAGAGTATAGCCTACCCTGCCACGTGCCAGAGAAATCTCATTTCAGCCGCTTGGATACTACTGCCCAAACTTTACTACTTTACTAAAGTACTTTACTACTTTAGTTAAAGTCCAATTTTCAGACCCATAAAGAAGTGTGGGAAGGGCCATCACCTTTTAGAATGTTATGCGTGTTTCTCTACTTGCTGACTTAAGAGTTCGCCTGATGGTCCCGCACATATTGTATGTCCTTATATTGGTCCTTATATTGTATCCTGCACTTGCCGGTCGTTATGTTGTATCTTCCTAAATGTATAATCCTATATTATCGCTCCTATATCATTTCTTCCTACAAGCCTAACTATCATCGTTCCATACCTATCTTGGAGTGTTCCTGGGTAGGGTGAACCGTTTTGGTCTTCACATAGAGATGGGACAATTATCATTATTTTGACTGCGTTGTACGATTTTATCCATCTTAGGCTCAAGTTAAATATTTCAAGTCAGTGAGTTGTTTAGTATTAGTCTGACAGTCCACCACAGTAAGCGCCTGAAGCATCGTTTTAACAGTGGACAGTTTGGAAATTCGTGGAGTGACTATAAATACTTTTCCTTTGAAATGGTTAAGCGCAAAAGCTAGGGAAAATGAGCTGAATTCAACGTTTAGAGACTCTTCTACACCGAATAGACCTACAAGAGTTAGCACTGGATTGCTGAATTTGAAATAGGTCGGACGAGCCAAACTAATATACCACGCAGTTGACTTCCCATGAAGTGCCTATGTTAA
This sequence comes from Magicicada septendecula, assembly GCA_034769895.1. Lineage (NCBI taxonomy): Eukaryota > Metazoa > Arthropoda > Insecta > Hemiptera > Cicadidae > Magicicada > Magicicada septendecula. The sequence goes on from CM068368.1 coordinate 95,719,052, forward strand.
AAATAATTGATAAAAAACCTAGAAAGACGCTTTGGTAGATCGTTGGGTGAAAGAGAGTAAAATATTAGATTGCCTATTGCTGGCACACAGGGCCGGCGAGAGCGATCACGGGCCCCTGGGTTAAACATTTTTGGGCCCCCCAAAGAAAAACTTACCAAAATCATTACTGTTGGATTGTTAATGGTTTAGGATTTATTATTGACCCTACAATTCGTTATTCTTAACTTTAATCGTAAATAAATGGGTTTTACACTGTTAATAAACAGTCTTATCATATATTTATATGCGCCGGGCCCGCTTCGGGACAGTGGTTTTACAGTTTACTAGTAACTAGCTTGTGTAAAAATAAAAATGCTTGCAATAGTAAAGAAGCCTCGTAAGTATCTAGGAGAAATAATTCAAGAGAATGGAAATCTGCTATAGAAGAAAGGATTCATAAGACGGAAAAGGCATATGGTATAACTAAAGATATTTACAATAAAAAGTGCATATCTAAAAATGAGAAAATAAGGCATTGTACAGTTGTGTGTGAAGCCAAAATGTCTACATGCAATTGAATGTCTAGCATTGAATTATAATTTAGACAAAGTAGAAATATTGGAAAGATGAATTATTAGGAAAATATTAGGCCCACGAAAAACTTCAGAAGGTTGGAAATTAAGAAGTAATGATGAAATATATCAAAATATAGAAAATATAACAGAAACAATGAGAAAAATAAGACTATTATTTTTTGGACACTTATATAGAATGGACGACATAACAAAGCAGATCTTCAAATATCTATGGAGGAAGAAGTCAACATCGAGTTGGATTAAAGAAGTCCAAGAGGATTTAGAAAAAAATAATATACACGCAGAAGAAGCAATTGAAAGAGAATTTTTTCGGGCAAAAGTGTTAAAAATGGAAGTCTAAAAAAATTCCAGGGTAGGAGAGAGAAAAACGCAGGTTCAAAGTGGACTGAAGACAGGAAGAAGAGATACAGTGAAAAGATGAAAGAATATTGTAGAAAAAGAAAATAACAAAGAATAAAGAATTTAAATTGGCATGTGGTCCTTAGATGGCCGATACAAAAAAAAAGAAGCCTCCGAAATAGGAACTAAAAATTTATTGCACATGAAAGTTTTAATACTATTACTAAAAGTAAATTATTATTAATAAAATATATTACTGTATACTGGGAACAGTCGACGTCGCGTGAGCCACTAATTTAGTTGTTAATTTATGGAAACACAGTTTAGTGACCTAAATTTTTACACAAATTCATAACTATCTTATCGCATGTCACGATTCGTTACAGGTACGTTTCGTCTATCCCTTCCTGGCTTGTATTTAAACAAATGCGACTGTAATTTCCATTGTTTGTTACTACAATAAAATAAATGATTAAATTATTTACAGAAATATTCGAGGTATTTTCATAATCATTATTAAGTTGTATTATCTCTTAATCAGAGGAAGAAATTATTAATTGTAACACGTGAATCCTTACAGTAAAAACTAATAAAAGTCAGATTGTATTGATACAATAAGATATTATATGAAAGTGTGCAGCCGATGACATATTGAGAATTTGGCACATAAGTGTGTAGAGAGCTATATAAGGGTGGACGAAGAGGCGAGTGAAGGGGTTGAAGGGGAAGCAGTGAAAGTTGGTTCGCAGTTAATTTCTCTTGTATAGAACGCGTCGAAGCGTCACAAGAGGGGGGAAGAACTCTCAGTTTCTATACAAAGCTTCAAGATTGCCACTTCTTCTAGACGACAGAGTTCAATCGATCGCTACCCTATCAAGGGGGATGGGGTAGGTGTTACTGCCACAACTTGGACACGCAAAGCTTGGACATTTATCTAGCCTTACTTCCGATTACCTAGTCTGAAACTCAATTTTTTGTTTCCATATGTAGGCTTAAATTGTTGAAGTCGGTATTTGTCTAAAACATATTAGTTTTATTGCTATGCAAATTAATTCATTGAGTTGTAAAAATTCATTTCACAAAACAGTGGACGCTGGTTATTGTGTTCACGTTTGGGATCTCGAATCTTAATCGTATAAGCGGCGATCTTATTATCCGAAGGTCCAGTCAGCAGTAGCCCCGGTCGGCAAACGGAAGCGTTACTCTCATATAAATAGGCCTACATAAGCGTTACGTACATATATAAGTAGGCCTCCGTCTTCAATTCATATGAGCCTTTATTTCAATTTTCTATTAATATTATTTTCGTGTTTTTGCAAGAGTTTTTCGTATATGGAATTACATAATTACGTAACTACTGTATAATTAAAAGAAAACTACAAATTCAAGATTATAGCCTATATGTTTTCCGATTCTAAAACATAATAATATTTAGTTATTCAATTATAATAATATTTTTAATATTCAGTTAATACTTTAACAGTATTGTTACTGTACCAGTATTGTTAATATTATAACACAGTAATTTTTAACAGCTAGAGTTTGTTACATTTTATTTGCTAACTTAACTATAACAAAAGTCTTTTTTTGTGTTTGCTTTGCCGAGTTGTTTAATACAATCTTTTTTAAGTTATAAAAATGACCGTTACACTGCAAAATTAGAGTGACTGTTTTATTTTAATGATTATAATTTTCTAACATTGCGTAGAAACTTGAATGTCAAAACCGAAAAAAAAACCGCTTGTAATTTTGTCATTAAAGAACACAGAATGCAAATGTAAATTAAATTGACCTCTACCTTATATTTTGACTATGGAATGTGTACCGAAAAACAGTGCTAAGGGTACTGTATTTTAAGTAATCTTTCGCTCAATAGTAAGTTAAGTTAGCGAAGTATAGGTCTTAACTCAAACGTCGCGTCGTAGGCATGTGCTTCGAAGACAAACTGAAGATACTTGGACAAGTTCAAGACAATGGTGTCTGACGAACGAGATGCAACAATGAAATATATAAACTTTTTGGAGAGGCATACTTATTAAAACATACAGACTGTGCTGGGCCGGACATAGTCTATGACTAAACAGGAGAACGTAGGTTACCGAAAACGCATTTAAAACCCGTACACAAAGTAAAATCAGTAGGAGAGCTACGAAAACGATGAGAATGCGCGGTGCCATGGCCGGCTCTAGTAGAAGGCTGGAATATTAAACGTGGCAACGTTGCGTCTGAGGCCTATAAGCATAGTGTAATAAAATTGCTACAATAAACATGTTACATTTTGTTTAATTTAATAGCATTACTAAAATCATGAAGAGGCCTATTTATAGCTAAATATAAATTACAGGCCTGTGCGCACTTAGTACTATACGTTTAAGTTGAAGAAATTAGTGTATTAGTGTTAGGACTAATGAATTAATTTTATTCGCATTATTGAATTCGTATTATATGAATGAGTTAATTAGTATATTGCTTAAATAATAGGATATAACAGTATTTTACATAATAAACTTTTAATTTGCAAAAAATGAAGAATTATAAAACTGCTGTTAACCGGCAATTAAAAATGACGCGATTTGATTATTGAAATACATAAATATAAGAGCTCGTCTAGTCGGCCTCAAATATCAGCTGGTTCCAGTGTTGCCACGTTTAGTATTCCGGCCTTCTATTAGAGCCGGCCATGGCGGTGCACAAAATCTGGGCACTCTGATTGGTGGAGATTGACCACAAAAGGCGAAGCTAGAGCTACAAAAGGCAAAGGTACAAGAATGGAGGCAAGGCTAGAGGTTCAATTCGGACAGTAGCGCTGTAAAAGTTTTGCGATTAGAATCTGTCGATTTTAATTTGCGATTGATCAGATTGACCAGCGACCACTGTAGGAACTGTTCTGTGTGTACACACACACCAACAGTAATCACAATAACAGTTATCTGGATAATGTAAGAGTACTGGTACCTTTGCAGAACGGTATTTACGGAATGTAGAGGGACGCCTAACTTTTAACTGCCTGTTGCGTAAAATTGTTTACGCAACATAAACAGATTCTTCTGAAGTAATGAAACAGGCGTGTGAGCAAGTGACGGGAAATTATCTGAACGGCATTCTGTATCCACGAAGTACCCGGCAAGTAAGGTATATAATATTAATTCTGTAAACAATATCGTTTACAGTAGTTTAGCCGTGTATCCGTTTGTTTTCACGAGTATGCACACCACGCGGGCGCGCGCTCACACCCACCCACACACACATCTGTATTTGTGCGTACGTAGTCGTATATTGGTACACGTGTGTACGTTTGGGATACGTGTTCCGTATATCAGTCTATCTCCTTTCGAACACAAGTTTTCCGGTTTCATACCTTCCTGTATCAAATTATTCGTGATGACGAACAATGATGAGGCTTGATTTTACTTCCATGTTCCATAAGGAAATGGTGATAGCGAAAAAAATCTGTTCGAGATAAGGGCTGATTCTGATTGTACTACCCTCAGAACATGAAGAAAAGTCATTTTCCTAAAAGTGTCTGTGTGTAGAATTTTTTTTCTATGGCGAACGATAACTACCGCAAATTCAAACAAAATCAAATAATTTTTTGCATATGTGCCCGAGTTGTAGAGGACTATTGATTTTAAAGTTGATAAATAAAGTATCCTGAAAAGAAGGTCATAATAATCCACTGTAGAAATGTAGATGAAATATCTATAAATGAAAAGGGTTGAAGGGGAGGGGGTAATTTTCTACAAATAAAAATGATAGTTGAAGGTGGAGGAGATAATTTTTTATATCTGTATTACGTTGTCGGCAATAAAGAAGTAGTTTGTTGTTAAAATTCCTCCCCGGGCTGTTTGGCCGTAGTCAAATGTTTTCTGCAAACCAGACGTTTCGGCAGTGCCGTCGACTGCCACCATCAGTGAAAATCGAGTGCGATAACGTGTGGTGGTATACGTTAGTGACCACAGTACTGTGGTTAAGGCTGAAGCAATAAGTGGAAAGAAATAGCCAGGGGCGGATTAGAAGCGCATGGTGCCGTGTGATGCCCTCAGACTGGTGCCCCCCACCCGATTCTAATTTTAACCTTTTATCCATTATTTACACTGATAAGTGACATACACAATTTCTAAAGTTAACAATTATTTTATTAAACACTCAAACTACAACAAATATTTAGCTAAATAGTGATTGCAATGAGCATAGTAGTACATAAGCTTAGAAAATAGGCTACTAATATATGCATTTATTTCTTGATTTTGCCTTAACGAAGTCTTGTATAATTTCTTCTAAACTGAGCGACGCAAGTATCTCACTTTCAATTTTCGACTTTGCTAATGAAGATGATCTCCCATAATTGAACTCAACATATCTTTAATGCGTTTTAATACAGAAACTGATCTTTCAGATTCGCAGTTAACTATTGGAATTGTCAAAAGCAGACGATAAGCAGTATATATATTCGGAAATACATAAATCGTTTTATAATCAATATTCCAGTTTAATACTTTGAGCGAACAAACTGTTTCATGGAATCTATCATCTTCATTCGAACATAAAAAACAACGACGAACTCGTGGAAAAGTGTGCTCACATCTTTTTATGATTTTGGATTGAGGACATTTGTTTTTTGTGTATTTTAGATTTAAAAAAAGTTCAAACGTTTTTGTGATTTATTGCTGGATGGTGCCCCTCTAACAGCTGAGACCCTGGTGCCCGGTGCTGCAGCATACCCTAGCGTTATGGATAATCCGCCACTGGATATAGCGGGCCGAGGTGGACGAGCATGACTCAAGATACAGAAAAGTAGAGAAGTGGTGGGAAGGCCCAAGTTCAACGTAGGATATTTGAAAGCTGAAGAAAGAACGCAGTACCGGTACATAAAACTTCAGTTGACATTTGGGAAACGATTCATTGAAAATAAAATTGTAGACTAGACTAAAAAATGTAATTTTAAATTTCTCTTGTAAACCCATTAAAACCCATACAATACGATCGATGACAAACACACGCGTCTTGACAATCACGCTCGCATGACGCACTTGACCTTCCCAAGCAGGACTGCAGGCACATACATAGTAATTAAGTTTAAAACATCGACCTATTCCAGCATCGCTGTCAGAGGGAAATGAATGTAACCTACATTAAACAACGTATTAATATGTATTGGACGATAAAGCCGGCTAGTTGATTCGGATCTGCAACCCTATAAAGGAATCGCTCACTATAGTACAGGCTCATACGTCTTCTCCTTGACATTAGCTTACTCTATACAAGTATGAGATCAGATTGTTTTACCGATTCTAGTATATATTCATGTGTTTAATTAACCACGTGCCTAGTTGTAGTTTGAAAGCACAATTGTTTGACTGATGTGCGGTAGCTGTTACCATTCCACGGGGAACTGTTCCGGTAATCGAATTATGTTTTGTGATAACTGCAGTTGTGGGAATAAAGTTAAAACAATGTACAATAAGTCATTACTTAACGTTAGGGTTAGAGTCTGTTTAGAATGGAGGGAGGCGGTTTGACTGTCTTGTCGAGTTCTTTCCTGTTTTCTTGTTAGAGTTCTTAGATGTATTGTTAGGACCTCAGGCTTTGCATCGCGCTGTGTTGAGCTTTCGAGAAAAGTTCACCGTCCACATTTTCATACCCAAAATTTGGAGCCAGTCTTCAGTAATCTGAAATACATTTAATTACTTAATTAATAAAGTTGTGTTAGTGGTTATAATAAACAGAATTGGAGACTGTACATACATCCGCCCTACGCCTGGCCCTAGGAGCGTTTAGAACTAGCCCGATTAACAGGATTCTAGCCGAGTCTCATGAATATCCGCTTAGAATAAGAAGAATAAAACTCTGTCTGTCATTTGCCAAAAGAGCAGCTTCAAATCCTGATAACCCTGTAAGTCTTAATGTGTTCTCAAATAGGAACAGCGACAAATTTTCTAAACGCCCAACCCTACCCAAACCATTTTATGAACGTATTAATATCTACCTACGCAAATTAAACACTCATTTTCCTTCTGTTTTCACCCAGCAACATCCGCCAGAGCCTCCTTGGTGTCGTATATCTCTCAAATTTGATAGCATAATATCAGAATCCCCAAAAGCTACTATAACTCCATACATTTTCTTGTCTAAGTTCTACGAAAAACTTGATAAATACACAGAGTACACTCATGTGTTCACGGATGGTTCTCGCACAGACGGAAACAATGGATGTGCAGTAATATTATCTGGACATGAATATTATTCAGGTTGGACAGGGTCTGCTCGGTTTTTTTCTGCGAAGCATATGCAATTCGTTCAGCACTGGAAATAATAAAAGATTCCATGGGCTCCAAGTATATTATCTTCTCAGATTCTCGAAGTGTTTTAGATAGTCTGCAGCAGGAGGACAGCAAAGAACCCATTATTCAAGACATAAGTAACATAACCCTTGATATCTCAACTAGGCAGTGCAAGGAAATTATTTTCAGTTGGATACCATCGCACATCGGAATTAAGGGCAACGAGATGGCTGATAGGGGTGCGAAAACTGCTACGTCGAGTCAATATCATCCTCACAGACTATCCCACAATGACCTTAAGAAATATCTGCATTTAAATCTTCTGGAGTACTGGAATGATGAATGACTTAAGTCACCACCCGCCAAGCTATTCCGAGTGAGGAAAAATATTTACGAGCAGCACTCACTTGCTTCAGACTCCAGGAGAAATCAAATGGTCATAACAAGACTCCGCATCGGCCACACGCTACTGACTCACAAGTACATTTTCACAAGAGAGCCTCCTGAGAGATGTAATCGCTGTGGCACGGTTTTGTCAGCTTTCCATCTTGTTTCAGGGTGCCCTGCTCTTCAACATCTACGAAGCAAATTTAATATCCCTGCAGATGTACGAAAAAGTTTAAATGACAAGACTGCAGCCACCAACATACTTCTCTTAAAGGAGATTAAGTTGTTAACAGCAATATAGGTACGAACTAAGAAAATTATAAGAACATTAAAAATATTGTAATTAAGTTAATGGACTAATATGCTATTATGACTTATTGTTATATAGTTGTTATATTTTGTTACTTAGTGTTATATTTATTATATGTATACTTAGTTATATTTATTTATGTGCATGATGTGTATTTATATTGCTTGTATTGTGGGGGGTTAATATTTCTCATTTTATTTTGCATCAGTTAAACTAATATTGTTATTTGTTAAATATTTTTATCTATCTCATTTGTTTACACTATTTGGTATTTAAACAAATATTTACTATATGTTAATACATCTGTTTAAGAATCTGTACAAATTCATTTTTGTGGTCGCTAATGACCGTTGGTGTTGCAGCGACCTTATAAATAAATAAAAAAAAAACAAACAAAAAACAGAATTAACACTGTTGCATACCACTATAGAAAAATTATTCCGACTAGCGCTTTCAAGCTCCACAGCTCATCATCGGATCGGAAATAACAATAATGGAACTAGACAACTTCTTTATGCTCCCACTTGCCCTACAGCGCGTACACATTCTCGTAAACAAGCTTTAAGTTACTTGTTTACTTATCAAACATCAACATTTTCGTAACTTAAAAAGCTTGTTTACGAAAATGTGTACGTGGTGTAGGGCAAGTGGAGGTGTAAAGAAGTTGTCTAGTTCCATTATTGTTATTTCCGATCCGATGATGAGCTGTGAAGCTTAAAAGCGTTACTCGGAATAATTTTTCTATAGTGGTGTGCAACAGTGTTAATTCTGTTTGAAATACATTTGCCAACCTGTAACCTGTTCGTTTCATCTTCTTATTTACCTATTTCTTCTAGTTCATCTTGATTTTGTAATAACAATTCTAGTAGATCCTCATTGGTAACTTCTTCTCCATTACAGTCAAACACTTTTTCTGTATCTCGTGGTTCCAGTTCCTGAAAACGTGGCCACTGACTGTTACTGAAACCTTGGAGCGAAACAACTGCCACTTTATAACGAGGACTGGTGCACATAGATACACGAAGTAATACCAGAACGATGACAACTCCTGTCGTAAGCGAGGAGTCAATGTATGAAAATTCGGAGTACGAAAAAAGGATTCAGACTTACGGTAGAAAAAAGAATATGCTTGCTGGAACCTCTGAGAATAACGATAACCGCTGAGATTGTCAAACAACGACACAATTGGTTGTAGAAGAAATAATGGAAGCAGGTATGAGCGGTGTCGGATTAAGGGGCGGCTAGGGGGGGCTAAAGCCCCGGGCCCCGCTTGTCGGAGGGCCCCATGCCCGACCATTTAAAAATTCTCATTTCCGAACAAATAAATACAATTTTCAGAGCAAGCGAAATATTAAAAACAGCACTATTTAAACTATTAACTATTGAAACAGAATGATTAAAAACGTTGCGGAGTTTGCCGAAAAGAAGAGCTGAAAGAAATATTTCAATTAAATTATTTTGTATTCTCTAATTTATTTGTACCGTTGAATGTTGTAAAAAGATCTGCGAAATAAAATAATAGTAAAAAGTTTCAGCATCTATTTAATCAGTACAAAATTAAAAAAATATGTGAGTAAAAATACGGTTTAAGAACAATATTTTGTTTATTATATTTATTAAATGATCGTCTGAATAAAGTAAAGTATTGTGAAAAACGCGAAAATTTTATACATGGGCCCTTGCTCTTAAATAGCCCCGGCCCCCCATAGCCTTAATCCGGCCATGGGTATGAGAGCAAAAACTTTAATCTGTTTAGGACACGTAAACAGAATGGAAAAATCATCGATGTATAATATATTATATAATATAACATTAGAAATCGATGGAAAAAAGAGAGGCTTCCTAAACGAGCGTATTATGGTAACCATCAGAAAAATAGAACTGAAACAGCATTGGAAGCTTGGTGCGAGGGAAAGACGGTTGAAAACACACGAGAGGATGACGTTTACAATAAGAAAGAATAGCATTCATGTAACCAGCAACGTCGTAAGGCGTTATGAACCAACTTGTAAATACAGTATATACGTCTATGTGCAAATTCAATGTGACCTCTGTTTACCGAAATTCCATTATCTGAACTACCGTCCAACCGTAACGGCCGGATGCTTTTGTATTTGCCGAGTTTCTGGAAGAAAGCTTTTCTTTTATTCTAACACAAAACGCAGTAATAATAAAAATTGAGTAATTATAAAATGAAAAATTGAGTGAAACGCACATAATACTATTACCTAATTACCAGCGTCTAGTAGTGGTCTACGGCTAAGCCTTAGTCACGTTTGGCTTGCTCAGCGTCTCTCAGATAATCTTCAGACAGACCAGACTCAGCTCGAGCCACCTCAGCTGCACTGTCGAGCTAGACACGGGATCAGCCATCCGCCTCGGCGTGGCGTCCCACAGTTCTGGCCGACGCGACGCCTTACACCGGTCGCGCTTACGGCCCACGCCAGTACGGCTTTAGAGTCTTTAATCGGCGGGTGAATCTTTAATCCTGAATCCCACAGAACTGTAGCTCACACACAAGAATTTAAATTTAAATCTAACTTTAAAAAGTTATAGGACATGCTCTCAAGCCTCCTCGGTTACAATACCGTCTTAAGCATGCGAACTACGAGGTGTGCAAATGTGTCCTTGCGAAACCCATCCATCTCGGAGTGACAGCACACACCTCCAACCAAAGTTTTCTGGCTGCCGCGCCTATCGCCCACACCATTGAGGGCCTCATGCTCCTGCGGATGAGTCTTTAAGGTAGTCGCGGAGCCTAACTTCAGACGTGGGGCCAAGCCGGTACAATCCAAAACAAAACAGCAACGCAAATCCCCTCTTGTACTCCAGTCGTGCAAAGGAGACTCGCACCCTAACTTCGTTGGGAACAACACGCAGAGTTATTACCAGTCGAAACTGGCGGTCTTCTGGCTGTAACCCGGACAACGTGCACATTCCTGTGCATCAAGACAGTTTGCGCAACTTCTTTCTGTTTGTCTGGGTTTGAAAGGCTCTTTGTATTCGGAGTAAATTTGAAAGCATTTTTCGAACAACCAATACGTACATGATGTAACAGTAGAAAGAAAACGTTGGTAGCGGTTAGGATATAGGCCTACCGCTGAGAATGGGTTTAATCCGTTAACTCTTACTGTAATTAGGACGAGATTAACTTAACTAACAATTAGGGTTATCGTACAACCAAACGTTTTTATTTATTTTTTTAACTGTCTTTTAAATTTTGTTGATCAAAATGATGAAGCCGAGTCTTCAGATGCCCTAAACGATGGCTATTTTGCTAGAAGAAACAGTTCTAAAAATGTTCACAGTCTTTTGTAAGAAATCCACAGTAGTATGTAGTTGTGAACGCTAATTTATTTGCGCTATACGTTATTCGTTTTGCTTCTGGATATTGACTTTGTAAATTAGTATTTTAAAAAAGTTATAATATTGATTCCTTTTTGTACCACTGAAGTATGTTAGGAATTAAGCAGCAGGATAGACGGTCTTATGTGAGCCGTTGGGCGTGCTAGGAAAGTAGTGTGGCCAGCACTACGTTTCAGCTGCCCATTACTACCACCCGAATGCTATAACAGATATAATCTTTTCCACTGGCTGATTTTATGGCGCCTGAGAACCGAACCTGGACCTCTAAATTAGAACCCAGACGTCATACCCGCAGGTTTGCTAAAGCCCAAGCTGCTAAGTCCGAAGCGTCTAGGTACTCAACGAGTTCGCCCAGTGTCTTCGCGGGTATAAACGTTATTAAACAATCATCATCATCTTCATGGATTAAACCAAAAATGGTTTGTTCCGGTCTCAAATAGGATGCGACTGGCCTGGCCTTTCGTTAAAGTCCAATTCTCAGACCCATAAAGAAATGTGGGAAGAGCCATCACCTTGTGGACTTTTAGGCGTGTTCCTTTACTTGGTGACTTAAGTGTTCGCCTAATGGTCTCGCACATAAGGTTGAACTTATGCAATTTATCACAACGTCGTTGCATGCATTATAAAACACACTGTAGCCCAGGTATTCAAACTTGCTTACTTGTTCCAGGACAGGACAACAGTTATTAAACATATATGAATCATTTTCTACTTTAAGACACAAAAAGTCTCCATTTACTTGTTCTCCGCAATATCGGCAATGCGCAACCGTGTGCTTTCCTTATTTCGGTTAACGGAGGTTTCAGTAAGTGAAAGGGAAATGTTATCAGAACAGCCAGTAGTTTAAAGAAACTTTGTGCACGTAATAACGTACGGGCAAAATTAAGACGTCGAAGAGAGGTAATTTTATATGCTGCGTGTCGCAGGAGGCTGGCGAACGTCATACGGCGCACCGGCGCGGAATACGCAATAAGGTATGGTATCAAAATACACTGTCCTCCGTTGTAGGGCAAAAGGTTAATTATATGTGGTGGAAATAAATAAAGCCGTGTGACACGATGGTGACAAATACCGCTGAACACTTCAACAACGTTCCGCGCGGGGTTTCTCCCGATGGCGATGGAAACGTCGACACATCACGTCCGCGCGATTAGTCGAAGTCGTTGTCGCAGTAGTAGTGGTACCGATCGACAACGCATGTGAATGACCCGAATTCCAAGCTCGGCCGGCCTCCTCTATTATTCTCGTATTACTTAGAATAACCTGATTAGTTTCTTTCGCGAAATTGGAATTCTTCACTACAAAAATCGTTTTATAATAATAAGTCTGCTGGCTACGTCGTATTTCCATGTAACAAACGAGGTCAGAAGACATTCGATCGTAGATGTTTTTAACTAGTGTGTACTTTTGTTCCTTCAGCTCGTGTGAAGATTTGTGTTTGAGTCCATACGTTCTTCTTCTTCTTCTTCTTCTTCTTCTTCTTCTTCTTCTTCTTCTTCTTCTTCTTCTTCTTCTTCTTCTTCTTCTTCTTCTTATTTTCTCATTCTCCCTCTTGTTCTTCTTCTTATTCATCCTTCGAGGATCCTTACTCCTGTTTCAGCAATATTTTCCTTAGGTCCTGAGTCGAGCCATCATCTTCCAGCAGGACTGTTTCTTTTAGGTTTGTAACAGAACGCTTGTTTGGGCAATTCGTTATCCGTCGTTCTCTGTACAGGATGTAACTGTTTATTTCGATATTTCCTCCTTGCGTAAATCCTCGATTCGCGTTGTGTCCTGTCATGCGCATCCTTTTACACGTAGCGGAAATTCCATCTACGAAGCTTCGAACCTAATCTTCACCGTTATACTCGATTCTTGGACCGCACAACTAGGTAGACTTCCATAACTTTGTGCTAAAACGTCTTCTGGGTTTCTTCTCTTGTTTTCTGGGAACGTCTTTCGTATGATGTTTACTTTCTTCTCTGCAGCTGCACTCAACATGTGGTACATTGACCATAAAAATGTACATAAAGGAACATGGATATCTCCAGATAGAAAGACAATCAAATTGACCATGCAGGCCTACCTATCGACGTCATTTTAGGGATGTACTAGATGTAAGCAATCGGAGAGGGGCAAACATGGACTCTGATCATTTTATGGCCCAAGTAAAAATAAGATCAAGAACTTCTAATACAAAAAAGAAGAAAGGGGAGAAGGAGGAACATTTTTAAGTAGAGTTGTTGAAAGATTGTAATACAGCACGAAAATACAAAGACATACTGAAAACTAAACTGTAGGCTTAAGCTGACATGACAAGTGAGACTATATATGAGTACTGGGAACATGTAAGAAAATTATACAAGACGCAGCTGAAGAAACAATCGGAAAAGAAATTAATGCACAGAGAAAGTCAGAATGGTTCGACGAGGAATGTGCTGAAGCTACTAACAGAAAAATTGCAGCCAATATGAGTACTAAATATAAGAACCAGACAAATTGAAGAAGAATACAAACAATTAAGAAGGGAGGAGAAGAAGATACATAAAGGAAAAAAGAAAAAATGTGCAAGCGGAACTGCATATAGAAGAGCAAGAATTAAAAGAGCTAAATATGCAAAAAGAGGCCAGATAATTTTATAAGAAACATAAGAGTAGAAAAGGTTTTAAACCAATAATTATTTTATGTAGAAATCGAGATGGTGAGATACTTAATGAGGAACAGCAAAGACTGGAGAGATGGACAGAACATTTTGAAAAGCATTTGAATGTAAGCGAGGAAACAGAGACTATCGAGATAGAGCTGGCTATGGAAGATGACAGAGAGAAAGATATATTGCCAACGATAGAGGAAGTACAAGATGCAGTCAAAAAACTAAAAAACAATAAAGCACTTGGTACTGACGCGATACCAGCAGAACTGTTAAAAAATGGTTTACAAGTATTAGAAGAGCATATCTGTCAACTAGTGAGACTAATATGGAAAAGTGAAACTTCCGGAAGACTAGTATATACCTATACAGGTATAATAGTACTAATCCACAAGAAAGGAGACCAACTCACTTGTGACAACTATCGAGGAATCACGCTCCTAAATATGACCTATAAAGTTTTGGCGTAATACGAGACTCGTATATGATAGACTGCAACCGTATATAGAGCAGGTTATTGGTAAATACCATTGTGGTTTCCGACCAGGGAAATCAACAGTCGATCAAATCTTGATGGTTAGACAGGTCCTGGAAAAAACACGAGAATCTGGTATAGAAACACACCACTTATTCATTGAATTTAAGAGCGCTTTGTACAGTGTGGACCGAATGGCACTGTACAAAGCATTGAAAGAATTCAGGATACCAACACACTTAATTAAATTAATCCAAGAATCTCTCTCGAAAGTAGAATGTAAAGTTAAAGTGCAGAAAACTGTGTCACGTTCGTTCACAACTCGAACTGGACTTCGACATGGAGATAGTCTGTCATGGTTGTTATTTAATCTAGCACTAGAAAAAGCGATAAGATACTCCCAAATAAACACAAAAGGTACGATCATAACAAAAGTATACAACTTTTAGCATACGCAGATGATATTGACCTAATTGCCAGGACAAAACGAGATCTCATTAGTGCTTTTACAGCATTAGAGGAAGCCTCAAATAAAATTGGACTGCAGATAAACTTGGAGAAAACAAAATATATGTATGCTACCAACAAACTACCACTAAACCCAACTCTTCAAAACCTTGAAATAGGCACAAAAAATGTAGAGGCAGTAAAAGAGTTCATATATCTTGGCTCCCAGGTAAACAGCACTAACGACACCAACACTGAAAGAAGAAGAAGAATATATCTCGCAAATAGAACATATTATGGATTAAAAAAGCACCTGGCATCTAGCTTCACGAAATGAAAAATTTAGAATACACTTATCAGCCAGTGCTGACATATGCTTCAGAAACCTGGACAACGATAAAAAATAACGAGAGACTTCTAGGTAACTTTGGAAGACGGATTCTGAGAACAATATTTAGAGGAGACAAGAAAAATGGAATGTGGCGCAGGCGGTATAATTATGAACTATACCATCTTGCAAACAGTCAGACACTGTCAGGATAATCAAAATATACAGGCTAAGGTGGGTTGGACACATAGAGAGAAAGGAAGGAGGACAGCCTACGAAACATATTTTCTACCAGAAACCAATGGGTAGTAGTACAAGGGGAAGACCCCGAAGTAGATTCAAAGACCAGATAGAGGAGGACCTCGGAAAGCTGAAGATTAGAAACTGGAAAGCCAGGACACGCAATAGGGAAGAATGGAAACGACTCTTGGCGCAGGTCAAGACCCACCAAGGGTTTTAGAGCCACGGCTGATGATGATGATACTAATAAGTAACTGTTAGTTTAAAAATTTACAGGCATTGCACAAATGCAATGCACAGAGAAGGGCATTGAAAATGCTTCAATAAATCTAAAATATTTATGTTCATTCACCAATCAATGAATTCATTCTTCATTCACCAATCAATGAATTCATTCTTCATTTACCAATGTACAGATTATAAGTTAACTGTAGTCGCATTCATAAGCGAAGTTTTATATGTGTACTACGTTATTGACAACAAAGAAGTAGTTTCTATGGAAACTCACCGGTTCCCATTTTCGATCACGCACCAGCGGTCGTTTTCAAATGTGCGACACGGCCTTATAAACATTTTCAATGTTAAAAGATAAAATAATATTTTAGGTTACGTAAAAATAACGTTCATATGTTAACACCAAGTTGTACTAATTAAGGACTTTGATTATAATTCTGTGCAGGTGACCAGAAGAGAAAACTGTGATCCTACACTTTAACATAATTGAATAGAAAACAACCAGAATACGGTACACAGAATATGCCAAATATATCGGTACGCATCTTGTGATGTGAGTAATGTGGGAAGTGCGTGTGGAATCTCGATGTTGCGTTGATGATAAATCCCAGCGCAACCGTATGATACAGTTACCGTTATGTCGAAAATTTAGGTTGAAGTGCGGTAATTCTTCATACTTTAACAGGTGGTAGGTAAACATCTCATTGCTGAAGTACTTTAGTTATTTCACACTTCACAGTATTCGTAACATTCCTTGTTTCCTTGGACTTTACCAAGCAAAGAGAGTAGAATAATTGTGATTTAGTACAATAAAAAGAGAGAGTGCTTAAACGAATACCCCCTACAAGACATTTGTAATTTGGCACATGAGGCGGTATGACTGGACAACAAATATACTAAAAATAAGTTTTATTTGTCTATTTGCTTGAAAAACTAATACTAACATAATATGTGTAAGTTGCTGCCGTTTGCATGTGCAACACATAAGGCAGCGTCAAACAGAACGTCAGAGAAAAGGGCAGAGAGAACCTTTAACTCTTAATATTTAGTAAGAATCCAGTTTAAAGTTGTTATTAATTATTCTGTGTTTTATTGTAATTATATTTGCTCAACTATTAGTAGAGATACAATTGTCAGAAACAGGCAGCCCGCCAATTTAGGTGGTTAAAAATTGTGTTTTACTGGTTACCTAACAGCTGAAATTATCAAATCAGTAAGGGTGTCGTATTTGTGCATCGGAAAGTAACATTTAAGCACAATAAGATAAACACACACGCGCATTATGGAACACAAACTGAAATACAAAAGCATATTTTATGCGCGCCGGTCATTGACCATTGCGTACAAGAATGCTAGCTGACGCACAGGAGCGCGACCACTCACGCAGTTGGCAATGTAAATTGTATCGATACCTTCGTTATTTATTACAGTAAGTTGTCCAATTATTTAGGTTGGGAAGGGAAGAATCGCATCTCCTTAGTTGTATGGTGATATGGCATTGTGTAGACATCACAAAACTGTGCGCAAATTGACAGCTTCAGATACGCCACCACACCGTGTACTCGTAACAATAATACCACCACCACCACACCAGCATACTCATGCCTTTTTTATCTATCCTATCTGGAGGACAACTTGTCATTTTATGATTATATCACAACTAATAGCTTTAGCGTTTGTGTAATGGGTGGCTGAGAAATCAGACGCTGAATTATAATAATTTGTACGAGAGACGAAGTTCTTTTCTGTTGCAGTGAAGTCGACGTGGAAGACTTTTGTGCAGCGGTCTGTACCAACGTCGGACTGAAACCTTGTCGATGAAATTAAACTGAAATTGTGAGTTATTTATTGCTGCACTTTTTTTTGTAACAAAACACCGTTTGTAGAAACCGTTAAGTTCAGATAGTTGCCTGTTAAGTCCAGTTTAACTGTACCGCGAATATGAATACACGGGCACTGGATATAATAACACTATTTGGATAAAATAGTGAAGACAATGGGGGATGCAATTCAATAACTTGTCAACGGGATGAGATCAGAGTGGATTACTTTACGGAGGAACGATCAGCGATTTTGTGTCGATAAACGAACCGCTCTGGTGTTCAAAAAGTAAAGTTTAACGAATGTAAAAACTGTGCTACAGGAATAACAAGGAAAGAACGGGACAACATGTCACACATGTCAGAATGGACATGTCATAAAAATTTTACAGGTTACATCATTTGTAAAATTAAAAAATTTAAGTGGAGATGGGATAACATTTAGTTGCGCGAAAATGATCCAGTTGGCCACGAACATCCAAGTTTTAGGTTTAAGACCAAAAGACGTCAAACAAAGCACAAACTTTGGCAAGTTTGAGGATGATCTCGTTAAGTCTTGTGCTAAAGTGAAGTAAAAAACATTAGGTTTGTGGAGAAACTACCGGAGAACGACAGGTATGGAGAGGAATTCGCTCACCGTTGGCAGCCAAGTGCTAATGGTGACGATTACGTGCAGTACATGAAACAGAAATAGTCTTGCATAATACAAGATGACGCAAAAGCAGAATTAAGTTTATTTTTTTACACTAATTTGAATTCAGTACTGTTTATATTCTGTACCACCAAATCACCCTTGCTCGTCTGCTATTAAGACGGGCCTCCATCTCTCAACAGTGGAAGAGTTCGACTTCAGTCTATCTGAGACCCTCATCTTGCCACAGCAGACTCATCCTATTTCCACCTACGTGATCTGGCTAGGGACGAAGGACTCCCTTTTCACATCGCTAAAAGGAGCCAGAACTCTGCGGACGACCGACCATGTAGGGTCCTTTTCCTGAAGAAATCGCTTCAAACCGTGCATTAAACACCAAACAACTACACTAGACTCCCGTGAATGGCGGTCCTAGCCGCTCGTGGCCCGTGAGCGGGGCTGTCTCTTGACATTTCTGCAATGAGGGGTCTGTCCCCGAGATACACGATCTGGTAGCAGGTGAGGAGAGTCGCACTAGAGGTGACGGCAATGCAGAACCTGGCCCTAAGAACGACCAGACGGTACCTTCGTGTTAATTCAGATGTGTCACCACTGGTTCAAGGCATACTTAAAAAAAAATAACTACAAAGCGCTGAACACCTCACTTGTCGAGATTATCACCCAGCTGACCCATAGCCATAAGAAGTAAGGCCCATCCACACGTAAACCTCCTTTTAAGAGTACGATTCTTGGAGTCATCGGAGGAACGCAGGGGCCACCCTGGGACCTTGCCCCCCCCCCCAAAGCTACAGCTTATATTCTATATCGAGCAAGACGATTTCTGCTGATATTCCGTGTTAAAATAATACGTTTCACAGTTATTACGAACTCGCATGACTGCCATTTGTCAGTTAGAATTAAGCAGTTATCATTTGCTGACCCCAACCCATTTCAATTGAAACACTCCTGTGTGATTTTCATATTGTAATAAGGCCAAGCGTTGCGATCTAATGCTTCGATGTCTGTGACACGTGAGTGATGTTTTTAGTAACCCGCAAGCGATAGGCAGCCGAAGGTCGCTGTTTCTATGCCCATGTAGGGCAAGCGAAACGAGCGTAGAGGTATGTCACATATATATATATATATATATATATATATATATATATATATATATATATATTGTAGAATGCCGTGTTTCTTTTAATTATGTTACGTTTTAATTGAAGATCAAAGAGGCCCTCTAATTGTTTCTGCAGTCTACTGTTCCCCAAAACACAGAATCAGTGAAACTGACTTAAGCTCTTTTCTTAGAACTCTTGGTGCACGTTTTTTGGTGGAAGGTGACTTTAATGCAAAACACCCGCAATGGGGTTCGAGATTAGCTAATCGAAGAGGTAGAATTTTATATAACGTCATTAGACAAGAATCCCTGTCCTTTCGGTCCACTGGTCAACCAACCTATTGGCCTTCTGATACAAATAAAATACCTGACCTCATTGATTTCTTTTTAATACGAGGCTTGTCTCATAAATACTACAAAGTTGAATCTTGCCTTGATTTGTCCTCTGACCACACTACAATTATTGCCACTATTAGCAATACTATAATTGAGTCTGAAAGTCTACCAACACTCACAAATCGTCATACTGACTGGGATTACTTTAGAGAGCTTGTAAATGATAATATCTCGCTAGAACTTCCACTCCACACGCCTGCTGAATTGGATGCGGCTGTAAATTATCTCACCAGTACTTTTCAAAAATCAGCCTGGGAAGCTACACCTTGCAATACAGCGAAGAATAAGCACTTAAACCTCCCTCTGGTTGTCCGAAAGAAATTAGCTGAGAAGCGTAGATTGCCCTCTTCTTATCGACCAATAAGCCTTCTACCAATACTTGGTAAGATCTTTGAGAAGCTGTTTGTAAAACGACTTATACCAACAATTGTAGAAAACAACCTAATTCCGGGTCACCAATTTGGCTTTCGAGAAAAGCACTCTACGGTAGATCAAATACACAGACCAATAAATGTTATCAATAAATCGCTGGAATCGAAGATGTTCTGCTCAGGTGTGTTTCTCGACGTTTCCCAGGCATTTGACAAAGTCTGGCATCTTGGACTCTTATACAAAATAAAGAAAAATCTGCCACATAATTGTTACCGTATTCTACATTCCTACTTAGTGGGCAGAGGGTTTCAAGTCAAGTACTCGGATGCTACTTCTCCTCTATTACCAGTGGGGTCAGGTGTTCCGCAGGTTAGTGTCCTCTACTCCGTCCTGGGTCCTCTACTCTACCTCCTGTTCACCTCGGACTTACCGTCAGCAAGTTGAATCACTGTTGCTACCTACGCCGATGACACAGCAATCCTAGCGACACACTCCGACCCCTCAATAGCATCTCTTATACTACAAGAATCATTAAACAGCGTTCAGTATGGCTTGATAAATGGCGCATAAAAATCAATTCATCCAAGTCAGTCCACGTTACCTTCACCACACGTAAGGCAAACTGCCCTCCAGTAACAATTAACGGTCAACCAGCACCGCAAGCTGAAAGTGCTTAGTACCTTGGGATGCATCTGGACAGGAGACTAACATGGAAAAAACATATAACATCTAAGAAAATTGAACTTAATCACAAGGTCAGAAACATCTGTTGGCTTATAGGCAGAAAATCACGGTTAAGTCTCGTCAACAAACTCTTGATCTACAAAGCAGTTCTTAAACCGGTATGGACTTATGGTATTCAACTTTGGGGTACTGCAAGTACAAGTAATATTGAGATTATCCAGCGCTTTCAGTCCTAAACTTTAAGATCAATAGTCGACGCTCCATGGTTTGTCTCCAACAACTCTATAGACCGCGACCTCAAAGATCCAACCGTGAGAGAAGAAATCATGCGCGTCTGCAGGACTCACATCTCCAAACTAGAACAGCATCCTAACCACCTGGCAATTAACTTGTTAAACAACAGTGAAGATATTTATAGACTAAAAAGACACAAACTATTAGACTAACCATTCAGGTTTAACTAATAATGAATTCTCTGTATTTTCTGTATTGTACTGTCTGTGATATCTGTTCTGTATGTTTTTTGTATTCGTGTCATTCATACGTGTTAATGTCAACTTGTATATGTGCCTTATGGGCCCAGTGTTTAATATTTGAACTTATTGTATCATTCCAGCAGGAAGTGGAAGTGATTTTTGCTCATTTGTTTACATGTTTTATCATTTAGTTTTGTATTTTGTGTACCTCTTTAATCTATTATCAAAAACAAGAATGGTTAGCTCTTCATAATCCTGTGTGTGTTGTCAGCCAATTTGTTAAATGTTCGCTTAGTCGAACAGATTACAGATCTCCTAAAAAAAAAATTATTTATTATTTATTTATTTTAATTGTTGTTATTCTTCTTTCTTGAATTTTTTAATTTAATTTATTATTGTTTAGTTATTGGTTAATTAGTTAAACACCGTCACTAATGGAACAATATGTTTATCGTAGATCACTGGCATGATTACCTTGATTGGTATTTAATTTTAATGCAGAACATCATCCGACGTAATCGTCACCTGAGGTCGGTTCTAAATAGGTTACCTTATTGTTGGACTAATCATGTCAGGCTTCTAAATGCTTACTTACTTTGAATGCAGATTCTTCATTCGTGATAACCTGTTAGAAAATTTATGGTTATTAGTTAAGAACAAAATGTTTGAATAGGTTCACTTTTGCCGGTGATGAGTGCTGCCAACTGTTTAACAAGTAAACATAACCTGTACTCTACTAATAAAATCATTATTGTTAAATTCAAATAAATTAATGCTCCATTAATGTTTAAAAATGGCTATTTATTCAGAGTCGTAATAATTAATTCTTATATATAATAAATAATTCTGAATCCTAATTAAATACATTCAACTCAATTAACATGTTTACAATCACTTATTACGGTTCGGAAACTCACATCTCAGGTTTGTCGTCTTGTTACAATAAAATAGTGGTAGACGAGAATCGTCTCAAGTAAACTTAAATAATTAGGTTCTTTGAACTACAAAACGGACTAAAATACGTTAATTACAATGATAAAATCTCAGAATAGGAGAGTGGTTACATTTGTTAACCATAACTTCTTACTATTATATTATAAATCTTGTCGGAGTAAGTTCGACACTTTTAGGTTATTAGGTTAGGCAAGATCCTTAACCTTAACTTACATCTAAATTACAATTGAATAATAAATAAGTGAGTATTTGAATGATATCTTAGTGTTTGAGTCGTGGTATTCTTTACAAACGTGGAATCAGTTCGAATTGTATCGTTGGATATAACCATAACATTAGTAAGTAACAATAATTGCACTATACTTTCCTCAACCTCACTGAATTGCAAATTATTATACACTATGCAATTCCCTAAACACTGTTAACTTGACTACACTTCATTAAATAATTCACAATACTTTCAATAACTTCGACTGATTAGGTTAGAATCTCTTGTTTACATTAGTTCGCACAGCATGATGGGTAACTCGCGATAATTTGATCGGCAGAATTCGTCATCTGTATGGCATCGCAGTTCGATCAAAAGTGACTCCAGGACGCCGCTTCACCTCGCTGTTCCAATTTTCAATACCTGTGCGTTTAGTAGATTCGCGAGATTGGTGGAATTTGATGACAATCCATCATCGAGTCATCCTCCCTTCCTTGGGCAAAGAATTAAATTGTATCAGCGGCGTGGGTTTCTGGGGTTGAGATTAAGAAAACAACGCCATCTTTCTTACTAAAATTCATTGAAATAGTTTCTAATGGACATAAGTCACTTATACCACATGTAAACTTAAATACAACATCACCATTTTCTGGCTTTTGTCCTGATGCACGTTTTAACACCCCTTATGATATAATTCCGTCCATTTTTAACAAATATGCTTATTTTTACTTATATATTATTACAATAAATTTTATTAAACTATGTCTTACTATTATTTTGTTTACAATTTTCTATGATCACTATTGGACTTAGCTCCTACAATGTCCTTGTTGTGATGAGCTAACATTCTGAACATTAATTAGGTAATAACTATAAAATGTAATTCTAGGCTTATGGTGCCTATAACATCATGAATTATTTTATCTTGGTACAATATTATCACTCCCTTTAGACGGTTGATGATACCTTCTATTTAATATTGAGTAATCCTACCAAATTGTGGTTAACATCTTTCTGTTAATTATATGACTGTTTCATGTTATTTTGTTATAAAAACACATGAGTTTTTGTACTATGAGAATGGATTTCTTTTATAATTGTTTCTTTGTGATACTTATTTTGTTTCACTGAAATCTTATCTCTAGTTAAACATTATAGTTTCTATTCAGTTTTATGACAGTTTGTCTCTGCCTGATCTTAGTTATGCTTATTTTACATACCACATCTTACATCTAGGTACAAACAATTATGTTCATTATAAATATGTTATTAATGGTTTGATCAGTGTTAGATATTATTTTGTTTACATTACAACAGTTAGTTTATTTATCACTGATGCTTCTGATAGTATTTATTCTCATTTTGAATTAGTATTTCGTTGGGTTTTTATTGTACAAGGTGTGTACCTCCCTCTCTATCTTACTTCATCATAGTATATTACATTAATTATAACTATTACCATATCCTAGTTGTCTAATATTTGTATTATAATGATCCTATTGTCATCTAATTTCATCTAGATATAATGCACAACAATTTTATATCCTGTTGATAACATTTATTATCATTATAAGAGTAAATTCACATTTTGCTATGTTAGTTTGTCACACTTTCCCTTTCTTTGATTAAATCTCAATTACATTGTTTGTTTTTACTGGTTATAGTAATAAACTATAATCTTCTAGATATAATATTATTCATTATTTATAATGCTGGTTATAATTATGCAATTTTTTCTTATCATTTTACATACATTTTTATTTAACAATCAGTCTTTTCTGATTTTCAATGATTTACATCACTGGTATAGTTACTATTCAAAATACAGTGTTATACTCTTATACTCTGTCTTATTATATTAGTTACAATCATTTATTCATTATCTCACTCTCCTAATCTAATTGGGTTTTTGTCAATTTAAGTCTTAGTTATTTTTATAGTCATTTTATTCAGTATGTCTAGTCTGTCACTGGGTATCTATTTCCTTCACATTGAACTCCTAGTATTCTCTTTATTAATTCTATATATCACCTAATCCTTCTTCATAGTGATTGTTTTGTTTTAATACTCCTTTAATTTCATAATATTTTGTTTTCAAATTCTTCACCTTATATGATCTATCTTTCATGATTAATTCTTTATGACAAGTTAAATTTGGCTGGTTTTGCTTTTGTATTATGCATAGTTTTCACTGTTAAGAATAGCTCTTAGTTCTCTGTACCATGGTCACGCTACAATATATATATTATAACATCGCCAAATTCAGATCATATTTGATATCTATA
Source organism: Magicicada septendecula (assembly GCA_034769895.1). Taxonomy (NCBI): domain Eukaryota; kingdom Metazoa; phylum Arthropoda; class Insecta; order Hemiptera; family Cicadidae; genus Magicicada; species Magicicada septendecula. Next base: position 95,743,609 of record CM068368.1, read on the forward strand.
AGTATGTAAGAAATGCTAAAAAGTAATATAATTTGATAAATAAATAATGGAGAAAAAATATAAAATGTAATTAAGAAAGAAGAAGGAAGAATTGTAAACACAAGTAATTATTAAAAGAATAGACTAGACTGACAAACAAACGACTTTGACCCAACCCCAGAGATTGGCCAGATAAAAAACCAAAATAAAATGAAACAAAATGGAAATGAAGGAGAAGAAAAATGAAAATAAAAATGTAACAAACCAAATATAAAGGAAATAAAGTGAAACAAGATGATAAAACACAGACAAATAATATAGAATAGGGAAGGGAGAAATGATACACTCAAATATCATAAAGGAAACGAAACCAGTAAATAACCAATGTAAAAAATAAGTATTAGTATTGACTAAGTGACAAATGTAATTAATAATTGATAAAACCCGATAAATAAAAGTACACTAACCCATGAATTAGAAGTATATGTAAGTAAGAACTCTAGAAAGACATGAACTTATTAAGTATAAATAATATTTGTAAAGAAAGAGAGAGATTGTGAGATATTGAGTAAATAAAAAATAACTAAGTGACAAAGAAAAAGTAATGGTAGGGATTACCCACTAATAAACACTTAAAATAAAAAGTTTAAGAAGTGCCAAAAGTGAAAGTGTAAAAACCCCCAAAATAATGAGTAAATCAGTGATAAACACTAGATAGTTTAAAAGTGAAGGTTAGGAATAAATAAGAATATTGTAAATGATAGTATTATGAAAAAAAGTGATAGATAAGAAAACACTTAGTAAATCAGTGATAAACACTAAACGATTTAATGGTGAACATATAAGAATTGTATTAATAATAGTAATTAAAAATAGTATTTAGATTAGGTATAAATGATGGATACGATGTTATTCAGGGGAGAAAGCCCATGTAAGGTAAACAGTTAGTGTTACCATGGATTGGAGGGAGAGATTATTAAAGAAATAAGAAATTAAAAACGCAATCAATAAACACCCCATGTTATAAGGGATAATCGATTAAGTAAGTTTAAAAGGAGTGATGATGTTTATCACCCAAAAAATAATAAAGAATGAAATGAATTGTAAACCAACATTACCTAATAACTGGTAAAGATTGTTCAATTAAATTTATGAATAGGATATGGCTGAAGGAAGTATACAGTCCATAGGCCAAGTTGTTATATTTTATGTAATACAGAATAGTAAGTAATAGCCATATTGTTGACAATGGCAAGTTAAATAAATAAGAAGGTAAATCAATACAGAAATAATAAACACTGGAAAATCAGTTAGGAAATAATTGACAAGCCATGATGCAGAAAATAATGTTGACACATAATCAGTACACAAGAAATAGATTCAAAACACATTAACAAATAAACAAATCAATTATAGTAACAAAACAAAACACTTTAGAGTAAAATGAGACATAATTGATATAAAATAAGTAAATATAATCTATGGCTACTTAGGCCTATGAAATGCCTAACTGTAAAAAACAAATAACTACAATTATTGTATAAAATCAACAAAGAAATTAACAAATTCAAGGCGAGTAACCAGCCAAGGATAATTTGTAAATCATATTAAAAGAAAAATGTTAGAATAAGAACTTAAATTAAAAGAGAAATATAGTTAACAAATATTAAAATAATTGTACAAACATTAATATTTTGAAAAACCCAACCTTATGGGATATCAAAATAATCTTTGAAAGGAAATAATAACAGTAGTGATAATATTTTATATGTAGGGAGGAAGACAGAAGAATAAAAGCAATCAGAAGATATACAGTAATTTTGAATAAAAATTCAAAATTGATAACAATGGTTATAAGACAAGATTAACCAATCAGAATTAAATTATAACCATGACAACGGACGTTGGTTACGAATTTTCCGTTAAATCTTATTACTCGTAATGTGACGCTCTTGCAGAATAGAAGCCAAATCGTGGACGACCAAAATTTTAAATTAAAAAGGTCAAAAAAGTAAACAAAATTACAACCAATGAACAAGAAAGAAGCAGACGATGACTGAAAACATTTAACTGATGTCGAGGACCGATTAAATAAAAAAGAAATGAATAAATTGCTACGATTAATTTAAAAAAGATGCCAGACGCCCTAGACAATTGAAAATTGAATATGATTGCAGCCCCATTCCTTTTTACCTGAACAACTGAGTACATCCAGTCTACTGATGTGTTAAGTATCATTAAATTACCCAAATTTCAGAATTAAAATCACTTTAAATATTTCTCACAGTAATCTGAACTCTCACTATAAACTGAATATAATTTCTTTCAAAGATTAAATAAAAAAATAAGACACTGAAAATTTGTCAACTAGTAAGAATAACCTGTTGTTAGTTTATGAACTTTTGAGACACTTTTACTACTCTCCAGGAACAAATTATAGCTACACATTATATTATTTAAGTATAAATAATGTAAGGTAGTGTATTTTTATTGTTGTAATCATTAATAATCCTTTATCGTAATCACAAGAATCCAAGACGTTTGAACGAAAATATTTGTAAACAACTTCCACAGTCGCCATCATTGACTGTCTGATACGTTCAAAATCGATTTGTCAAACCCTAGAGAAATTGTCTTATATTAATTGCCGGTGCAAATGTATTAAAAAACAAAATATAAGCTGTGTTAAACTGAATAATTAATAATCACCAAATAATAAACAAATACTGAGTGTAACCACTGTGTTTTAATTTCATTAGGAAGGTGTATTATAATTTTTGTACACTTTAGCGAACAGCTAGTATTGACGGCAAGCGCTCATGTAGCCAACTCAACGAACTGCCGGCCTCATTATGAAGGTCTAACCGAGGCGGGAATAAATTTGAATTCTCCACACCGCCTGAGCTGAACTCGCCCTATCATCCTAAATTTTTTTAATCGTTTTAATTAAACAATTTGGCGCCATCCGGGATTTACACACCCCTAGTGAACAACAGGTAAAGACTTCGATACCTGGTTATTCGTACGTTCGCGACGGACACAATTAGAGTAAGTTACGTTCCAAAGCGACGACGGATTGGTAAGACACGAGAGTACCCGTTACACCAATTACACTCTGACACTTTTGCATTTTGTAGAGAATACGACGACATCGTTATATTATAGAATTAGCGACCAACTGGCGAGGCTAGAAGAAAGGGAAATACGAAATTCTAGCGGCGATTACGAAAGGATAACAAGATGCATACAAGAGGGTTGTCGAAAAAATTGGCAAAGGACCAAGAAACGGAAGAAGGCAGACAGGAAGAAGAGACAGAAGAAGTCACAAACATTGAGATGGAACAACAGGCGGGTGACGGAGAAGAAGCTAGAGGAGATACGATCGAAAATCAGCCGACCGAAGCTACACCAAACGGAGAGGCGAAATTAGATAACATAATGAGAATGATGATGGAGCAATTCGGACAAATTAATGAAAATTTCAAGAACGGAAAGAAGAAACTAATGACAATTTTCAGAAGCAGAAGGAAGAAATGAAGGAAAATTTAAAACAAATTAACGAAAAATTTGACAAGAGTGAGGAGAGTTTGAAACAAAAAATGAAAAAATAGTTAGTAGAAACGAAAGTACTAAAGAAGAATTAAGGCAGACAATTAACAAAAATAATGAAACCCTTTAACAACAGCTGAAGGAAATCAATGAAAAGACTAAGGAAGAGATGAAGAAGCAAGTGATACATCAATTAATGGAGTACCGGGAAGAAACCAAACAACAGATCACCGAAACCAATGAGAAATTAGAGGAGACGCTGGAGAGATTGGAGAAAACCAACGAAACTATTTCAGAAGTCCGTAAGGAGGTAGTCAACTAAATAAACAACCTCGAAGGAGAAAACAAAAGGAGAATTGATGAATGTCACGAAGAAACAACCAAAAAGTGTGAACAAGTAAACCAGGACATACATCAAGTCCGGGAAGAAAACCAGAAGGAGAGAGCAGTCATACGAACGGACCTGGGAGAAAGAATGGAAGGAGTGTACAGCAATCTAAATAAAATCGACAGCAAGGTGGACAAAAATAAACAAAGAATTGATGAGATGCATAGTCGAGAAGAATTATTACAGGAAGAAGTGGACGCCTGGCGTGACCGGCCACGTAACAATAATCAGATAATTAGCAATGACAATCGGGATACAATCAAATTCCGCAACTATAAGCGCAATCCGATAGAATTTCTGAAAAGGGTGGAAGAGTTAATTATAAAGAATCGCGAAACGTGATGGACAACTGTGAGGGGAATCCTGGACGAAATGTTTAAGGAAACCTATGACAACTGGTGGACCGCCACAAGACCAGACATCCAGAGCATCCAGGAGTTCAAGACACAATTCAAGGCAAAATACTGGTCAGAATCAACCCAGAACATGGTGCGCAACAACTTGAGTAACGAGAGGTATGAGAACCAGAACGGACAGTTTCTCACGTCATACTTTCTGGGAAAAATCTGTATGGCCAGAAATTTGGAACCCCGCATTCCTGAAGAGTGTCTAGTCATACAACTATCATACCACTATGATGACGCGATACAGAAGGCCCGTATGTATAGTCAAGTCAAGACAATTCAGGACATGGCTAGTCTATTAGAGAGCCATGAACACGAATGGCAATACCGCAAGAACCGATTCATGAGTTTCCGGAATAGTAAGATAAACGAAGGGCCATCCCCACCAAACCAACAGGGTGATAACAAGCCACCAACGAACAACACCAATAATTACCAAGGGAATCAACGCGGGAATAATGCACCCAGGAATTATAACCAAAACGGTAACAACAACGGGAATTTTAGAAACGACTACAGGGGTAACTACCAACGGAACGGTCCAAACAATTATTATCGTCCAGGAAACGGTATATATATATATATATATATATATATATATATATATATATATATTGCAACAGTACGTATGTGTATGGTACTGTGGATTGCACAATTAGTTTAGATAATATATGTAAATTAAAATAAATAATCAATATTGTCAGTAGTAATAATAATTCAGATAGAAAGCTGTAAAGGGGAACAACGAATTTGCCTGTTTGAACAGGGAAGTCACGCCACACACAGCTGCGTCTGTGTACACGTGTATCTTACGTGTGTGAGTGCGGCCAGTTAATTCCTGCAAAGCGTCACCCCTAAAATAAACGTTAATTAATAAATAAATTATTTAAATTGTGATAAGTGTAAAATATCACAAAACACGCCGCAGTGTGAATAATATAAAGACGCACGCGTATACAAAAGATTGTGCGAAAACAATAAAAAGTGTAAATACAGTGCAAATAAATGTAAATAAAACCTATAATAATTAAGATAGAGAAAAGCGGTTCACACAGTTGTACATATAAAAATTACCGACCAGATGAATATCGGGTAATTTGCAAAAGACTTCGCATGTTGCGAAGACCAGTGAAATATCTGTGTAAATAATCGTGTTTATAAAAGGACGCTACGACAGACTGATTCATGCAGAGAATTGTCGAGACATGATTTTTGCGCCCTAGAGTATAAATACGCGAGACACACCAGCCTTTTCTCTGTCTCTTTCAACTACAGCGGCAGCCGGAGTCTATGCCCGACAACTTCATCTCTTTTTCGTTCAACTACAGCGGCAGCCGGAGGCTATGCCCGACAACTTCTTCACTTTCGTGAGATCACCGCTGCAGCCAGAGGCTATTACTGGAGACGAGGGAGCATCCCACTACATGGTATAAATTCCAGCCGTACGGTACGAGTCATCAGACTACCGAGAGGATCCGGAGGATGGGGAACGGACGCCAGGACTACATCCACTACGGAGGATCAACCAGGATCAAGGACTCAGAACCAGAAGAGGATACGCTAAGGAATTACCGCCACGATTGAGGTGAAATAAATCCATATATTCATCAAAACAAAAAACTCAATTAAAGACAATAAAACAGTGTAAAAGAAAGACAATATAATTTCAAAAAGTGAAATTAATAATTTGTAAATGCAACTGTTTATTGAATAGTAATTTATAGTAATATTTGAATTTATGAAAGTACGAAAGTCTCGTATATTTTTGAAATGATAATTTATCGAAGATATTTAAATTACTTTTGAAAATAAATAGTAATTTTTTTAAAGTAATTAATATTTCATAAATAAGAGATGCATATGCAACAACAATAATAATTTAAATAGAAAGATTAGAGAATTTAATAAGAATTAAAGAAATTGAGCAAGTCGAGAGCAATATTATATCATAATCAATGTTATTTATAGTTATAAGTGTATTTTATGTTTCTATGCTTAATATAAGATATTACTTGTATTTTATTAACAAGTATGTGTACTACGAATAAACACATGCAAATAATAATGAAGTTTTTAACTCGCAATATTTTTTAGATTTTTAATTAATAAATGTTTGAAAGATTCTAAACAAATCACGTTGTTATTATTATTACGATTACACCCGTTGTAAATTTTGTAACGTAAATATCGTTGCAAATAAATTGTGCTACCAAACGTGTGGCTCGTTAACGATACAGATAACAAAATAAAACGTTATAATATATATATATATATATATATATATATATATTGTATTACGACTCGTTTATCCTGTTGTATAATAATTTACCCGTTTATGATTTTGTAAATGTTAAGTTGTAATAGAAAGTTGTAAATAGTGTATTAGTTGATCGTGAATTATTTATGTTGCGTGTTTTCGAATGTGATTTAATATATAAGTTAAAAAATGAATTATTCTGCCTTGGTTTAATAATCAGAATTATTATTATTCCAATGCAGCAGTTAGAACTCCAAAATCAATTCAAAAATAGCGGTCGAGTCATCCCAAACAATTCTCAAGTCACCTTCGATATTAGGCTTATAACCTATTCTTTGAGGTTAATCTTGGTTTTGTAGTTTACGTACTTCCAACGACTCCCCGACGTCTTCTTATCCTTGGTAATTATAAAATAAATGTTGATAATATCTTATGTTCATGAAATAATAACGCATGGATATGATTTATTAACATAATTGTTTAATCTCTGTAATATGAGTTCAAATTGATAGAAATTTCCATTCGATACACACGTTAGTCACAATCGATATTTATCTCAGGAGTGAATAATTAAATAAGGTTAATATATTTCGTGGGAATTCTTGTGGCTGCTACGAAAAGTTCCATTACATGATAATTAACAATATAGAGTACCTTTACAAATCATCTATTACTTATAATCTAAAAAAATTACAAAATTATATATTAAATAACATACAATGTTTGACGATATTCAATACGCTTCGTAAAAAGCATGCAGGTTAGAGTGACGTCATCATCATGGCTGCCGTTGTCCGTGTCAGAGAATAATGAAGTTTATTAAATGTGTAAAAATAAATGTTTTCCTTGTAATCACTGTTTCGTTTAGATATGGAATTTGTTTTCACTTGTTAAAATGTTCACTAGTGATTAGTGTTAGTGTGAATTGGTGTATTGTCTAGTGGTTGTTCCTTTTTGGATAAAAATATTGTCAATTATTAAGTCAAATTATACTTTACACATCTAGGTGATATTGCTGAACGTCTTCTGGTTTATTCTTTATATTTTCTTGATTGTGTGTGTTCCTGGTTCGTGAAATGATTGTAGTGGAGGAATTATTTATCTTCAATGGTGGTCATACAAATCTTCTTTCACAAACGGTTTAGTAATTTATATTTTTATATTAATAACATCTCGACACGCACTATTAAACTGTTCTCCATCACAATTAACAATTAAGTGTTATTTCTTCTTTTTTAGTCACCGAACTCATACAAACTTCTTAAATTTTGATTGGCCATTTATGTACAGGTTAAGTGTTATATGATCAATACCCATTACCTACTTTACATTTTATAAATTACCTTTAATAGATAATTTTATTATTATACTCTAATGATACATGCAATGTTTATATGATTATTAATTAGATAATTATAAACAATTTGATACTAAACATGCCTCAGTTTATAACTGTAAAACCTTATTAATTTGAATTTCTCTGATATGTGGTGGAACAATTTGTTATGGTTGATTGTAATTTCTACCTTGACTCCCTGAGATAAATATATTTAAATAAATTAACTGGTAACAAAAACTCTTATAACATATAACACAAACTCTTAATAATAATACTTGTTTTTGACAGTTTTAGTTTATTTATACTGTTAAACTATTGTCTGTATGATAAACTAAATTTTCTGTCTAATAATAATAATAAAACATTTTTCATAAAAAATAATTAACACTGTTTAACGGTAGTCTGTGTCACTATTTATATTATGTCACTTATATCACTGTAAAGGTTTGTGTCCCTTTTTCTATCCTTAATTATAGGCCTACACAATTTTGTTTAATACAATTTTATTATATGGATAGGTGCTCTTTATTGGGTTTGGTTGTGTTATTCAGGGTAAGTTATTTAGGCCTACTAGGTTTATTTATATAACTTTTGTCTGTTTACTGCCCTATTCTACTGGGTTATTTCTGGGTCTCTTGATGATATTAAATAAGTCAAAGGTTGTTTTTATTTAGTTATATTTGGTTCTTTACTAATCTCTTTAAAACTTGGTAATTTCCTTTAATTGACTATTAATTGTGATTTCTTGTTCCCTCTCTGGATAGGATTTCCCTATTATATTTACAATTCTTTTTATAACATTTTGTTTCGTTACAATATATATATATATATATATATTGTAATAAAAGAAAAATAAGATTGCTGTGTGTGTTTTTGATAATAGCTGTTGTGGAGTATGTTAGACTCCGATGTAATCAAGCCCCACTCTTTGTGCTAGCCAATTTGTAATAAAATAAATAAATTGTAATGTTCTTAAATTGGTGTGTAATCGGTGTGGCTCTCGACGTCTTACTGGCCTGAAACACTTCCTTAAGTTTCCCAGCTGGTCGAGTCCCAATGGTAGCAAGACCGGTCGAGTAGCATAAAGTTGATGAAGGAATATATATGCTCAGCTTCACCGAAAGTCTCAAAACAAAATTTATTGTTTTGAAGAAAATTTAAAAAAAAATTATGTTTATATATAAAAAAAAAATAATTAAAAAATAATTTTTTAACTTTATTAATTAATTAATTAGGATCAATTAATTAATATAGGGCTGTGAAGTTTTAAACAGTGTAATGCTCTTCTGAAAATTTTTATTAAAGTTTTAGTATATTTTAAATAAGCTATCACCACTCATAAGACTGTCTGTAAACCAATCGATACTTGTTTACCTTTTTATTTTTTAGGTTATCTTCACTTACGGGTGGTAAAGTCCTTGTAGATTATCAATTAGAATTATATTATTGGTAATTAGTATTATTGAAGAAATAAAGAACTATTAAGTATTGAAAAGTATTAAAGTTTTATTAAGTAATAGCAATATTGACTCTTATCGATTAGTATCGATTCTCAGGATATCGAAAAAAGTTACAAGTATATGATATAAAAATTATATAGGGTTCTTTAAACAGCCAGTTATTATCAAAGTCAGAGAAATCGGGCTAATATTTAAAAAGTATAACGTTACAATCAAATTAATAGTTATTAATAAACACAGACATTGAATAATAATTTGTAAATATAATAATTGTTTTCACCAAACAGCTGTATCGAACTAGGAGGAAGGCACTGGGATCGTCCAAAGCAAATGGCCGCCGTCAAGTTGATCAAAATGTTGCTCGTTCCTGCAGTGTTCCAAATAATGTATTTTCTGGCAATATTCCTGTTCTGTGTCTGCAAATCTCTTGTTAAATGTTGTATAGTGATTGGTGTACTGTTTCTGAGTTGTATTTAGTGTATCCGTATAATTATTAGTTCAAACACTTTCCCCGATTCCGTCACTAATTTGGGTTAATGTATTATACAGTTTTCTAGTGTTTTGTGGTGTTTTTCGGAGTAGATTTATATTGTTCTGTGTTATGGAGTGTTACTTGATTGTTTCTGTTATAATATGAGAGTTCCAGAAGTATTTTACAAGTCACTCGCGATTTCACAATAACGTACTATACACTCGCTTTGTATGTCTATTATAGGTTAGGTTATGCACGTTACCAAACGTATGTCATGTTAACCGTTCAAATACCAATAATTAACTAACTGTTTCCTTCAGTTTCAATTAAACTCTTAGCCCATATAATATTATCCTTAACATTGTTCAAAGATATTTTCACATCCTGTGTACACTTTACTATTTCACTATATAAATACCTAAACTTGGGTTATTTGTCAATTTTATTCACTAGATGTGATTTAAATTAATCTTTCAGTTCATTCAGCTTATTTTCAGATTAAATAATGCCATTTTATAGTGTTTTCTGTCCAAAAAATAGTAATTTTACTTTCAGTTTGGTATACTCTGAAAAGTCAAAACATCAAAATTTACTTCCTGTCATTATATAAATTCAGCCATTTTATCAGTTATATTTAATATTAATAATCCTATATTGTATTAAAAGGTTCATATTCCCTTATTTTCTGGTAATTAATTGAATTAGTTGTATTCTGAAACATTATTCTGAAATATATGACTCCCATGTCCAAATTTCTGAGTTTAGTCATTTTCATTTTTATTTATAATTCTGAATATAATTTATTAAAATCTTCCTAAATGGTATGTGCAATTACATGGCTTGATCTCAAGTTTATTTTGTCTAAACCCCTTTTGTTTATTTGCATTTAAATGAGCAATTTCTCTGTTTTGATGAAGTTTGGTTTCCATTCTTTTGGCCTATGATTTTTTAACAGTTTTTCTTACAAAATATTTTAATAACAATATATGATGTGTGATACCCTCTCTGACTTTTACATATAGTATTATAAATTAAACATGTTTTCAAATTACATAAAAACAATTAGTATTTGTTACAATACAAATAATAGTTAAACAAAATAAAGAATATTTTTTTTTTTAAATAAATGGTTGTCTTCAATTCAGACATTTTGCAACAAAATCCCCATTTCCAACATGGAAACATGGTTTACAAAAAAGGTTTTTTACTAACTAACATCTTAATTACTCTCTACTATTTACAAGTGGTAACTATTTTTATAGTTCTGATGTTAGTTGTTTCATACCCAAACAAATGGCCTTATATCTAAAACATTTTTAAACATTCTTATACTATATACATAAAAACCTTATATTTATATTCTTATTTCTAACTATTATTATAAGTAGGATTCTACAGTTTTTATACCGTCTTTTATACATTGTCTTTGGGGAATTGTACCCTGTCATTAATAAATAAATATTATGAATTGTTCAAAAGGTATTATGAACTCTGTTTTTCTTTTTTCATGTAAAACAAAATGTTATTTTAAACAGATTCATGTCTTATGAACAACATATTGTCACAGTACACATTTTAAGTCATTGAAAAATGCATATTTCATTGTATCCAATGTTTGTGATTGCCAAGAATGAAACACAAGGTTCATTTTTTATAATACCCAAAACTATCACTGGTTCACTTTGCACTTATATAATTATGTTAATGCTAAATGGTCGTATAGTCTTATTAACATAATAAATTGGTTAGCGTTTTTCAATGGAGATTTGTTCCATGGGTACTATATTATTGTTTCATCTTAGTTCACAGGCAACTTTTACTTTATACACTTCTCTCTCTTAAATTTATATACATGTGGTTTTTATTTCGTTATACTTTTGTTTTTAGATATTTATTTTGGGGATATAGGGATTTGGGTGTCTTTTATAAGAGCATGACATCTTCTTCAGGATGCTGCCTTCTTCTTCTTTCATCAGTCTTCTTTTCTCCTGCCTTCTGGGACTGGTATCTTCTCCATCTTCTTCTTGATGCCATCAGGTTTCTTGGGATCTTCTCCATCTTCTTCTTTATTTCAGAAATACACCACCTGTATTGGTTGATCTTGGCTTATTTTAGGGTTTCTATTCTATTTATTCTCCCTCGTTGTGGGTTTGGTCATATTCTGTACTGCTTGGTTATTTACTTTTTTACCTTCCTGGGTTATACCTTGAAAACCTTTGGTTATGAGACTGGTCTTGGATGACTCATCACTAGTAACTCCTTTTATTTGAACTTGTATTTTCTTTATAATAATGATTTCTTTCCACAGTTGCTATGAATTAATCTTTTTATATTAAACTTAATGCTTTCTTCCAAATTTAAATATTATAACTTCATTATTCTAATGATCAATTGCCATTCAATATTATGCATACATCTGACACGCTACAATATATATATACATACATACATATTGCAACAGAACAAAAAGAAGGCGTAGTATTAATAAACCAATAATATCAGAGTCTTTTATTTGGAGTAAGGTATATATTTTAAACAAATTTGATATGGTCTTTGATCAAACGTAAATTATTTATTCTAAATTAAATAATGTCTGTAAATGATTTGAATGTTTATTTTCCTTAATTTTACTTGATCGTTGAATTCCTGTACTGATGACACGTGGAACCGTTTCACTGCCACCTCTCGCTGCCTGCTGAATCTGCTGCTCAGATGACACGTGGAACTCTCCGCACACACGCACGCACGCCGATACGCCGATAGAGTTTTTCTCGTTTCTCAGGGCTCGATAATGGATGTAATTTAAATTAATGTAGTTTCGGTGTATTGTACGTACACCTTCCCGTGTCTTGATGTGTCCTCGCGTTCACCCAGATGTATTACGGTAAATACACCTGACCTTATGAGGAAATCTTCACTATCGCGATATAGCACTTTTAATTTATAATTTAATTTATTTTAGTTCAAATACCCAATGGATTTTTAGCAAACGGGCAACTCGTTGCTAAGATTCCGTACTCGTAACCCTTAAGAAAAACGTATACTGATACGACAAACTCACACAGAGACAACGTCTGTTAAGGCCGAGCTGTTAGGTAGAACTGACTAAAGCTTCCTTCGCTACAAAACAATATGACTGAAAATTGGAGCCCCTGATTGGTCAAAATCCCTAGCACGTGATTGATGGGTTAGATTGATCAATTTTGATCAATGACAGAAGTCCTGATCAATTTTGCTGAAAACGGCAAAAGCATGTATAGATTTTATCGAAACGTTTTATGACTTTCAGAAGATAAGGATTCTTTAGAAAGATGAATTCTGTTAAAAAATACATATTAAAATAATATGTTTCGAGTCTCTGACATAAGGAAAATGTAGCACTAATTTAGAAGTATGAGCTGACCAAGTCTCAATTCAATACGTTAATTTACACCAGAGTTATTCATGTAAATACGAATAACACGCGCACACGCGCACACGCGCACAAAATTCGCACTTCACATGACAGGAAAAAAACAATTAATTACCCATTTCTTATTTCAAAAATTTTAGCTATTTTACAAAATTTAAACAAAATCAATTTTCAACATGTCTATAACGTCATAAATTTGTATAAAAGCATGTTGTCCTGGCTACAAATACCCTTTCTGGGATGTTCCATTGCAATATATATATTGCAACGATACGTTTAGCATAAGTATGTGTATCAACCCCTGACTGAGGTATGATAACATATGTATAGACGTATGAAATATGTAAGATGTACATAATAAAAATAGTATAATAAATATACGTTAGATATAAGAAAGAATGTAATAAATATAAGCAGTATTTAAATTTAAATAAATCAAATATTGTACGTAAGCATGTATATGGAAGCATATGACTTTGTTGGTTTTTAAATGTAACGAAGGGGAGCAATTAACACGCAGAGACCGGTAGCGGTGACGTCAGAACGACATGGGGTCGCCTGTGTAGCAGTCTGCGTGTGTGTGTGTATGTGTACCTGTGTAAATAACAGACAGGTTAAATTATGCAAACGAGGGTGGAAGAATTCACACAGTTTTTTAAGGATTGTACGTGAACCAAAAGTCACACGAATCAGCGACATATGTGAATACATAGCTGACGCCTGGCGCTTCAATTTGGCGTTAAGTGGTCATTAATCGTGGGAACGGTTCAGACACCGTGTGAAATTTTGCCATAGCTGTCATAATTTGCACAGCGTAACATCCAGAATTTGCATAGACAAGGTTTAATATTATACCTAACCATTGGTGTAATAAGATTTATAAAAAAGTGTGCGCTTCATAAAAAGACGCGTAGGTTGAAAGTGATGATGAAACCGACGCGCCGGCCAGTCCAAAGTTGTCAGAAACAGTTTCCAACAGGAATTGCAACGAGGCAGCAGTATAAAACCCCAGCGAGCGACACACTCTTTCTCACAAGCTCACTTAATAGTAAGAGGAATCCACGCATCTCGACAACGTAAACTTTACGAAGTTATAGTAATGTTTCGAACAGTAGTTAACAAACTGAAGTGCGATGGAACCGGCAGTACGTCGGTGCAGTTATTAAAGAACGTGTGATTTAAATAAAAGACTGTATTGATGAAGCTACAAGAGTCATAACTACGTAGAACTTCTAGACAGCTACGAGGGACAAGAAAGAAGAGGAGAGGAACTAGACATCTACGAGAGGACGCAGGGACAACACATGCATCTACATCCAGCCGTTCATCGTCAAGACTAAAAGTTCAGGTCAGAACTCAGCATCCAGGAGACGAAGCGAGGAATTCAACGACGTAGAGACAAGAGGAGCTGATACCGAAGAGGATCAACAAACTCGAGAGTCAAGCTGACGGTAACAACAAATTTAAATGGGTGCAGAAAAATGCAGGTGAACTCGAACATTTATTTAATATTATAAATGACCCTGAAGTCTATCACCAAAAGCTCTCGTTTCCATATCCAAGTTTACAAGAACATTAATATAATTTTTTAACTTAAAGAATGAATAAATAATTGTTAAATATACAAATGAGAATAGAGAATATCATAGTAGTAATCTCATAATTGAATGGTCAAGAAAGAACCATAGTTTATTATATTTGTAATTAATTAGATGAATAAATTTTAAATATGAGATTTACGTAATAGTTAATTAATTGGGACATTAAAATTAGAATCAATTAACGTAAAGAAGATTCTCTATTAATATTTTAATTAATATTTGAATTAATTAAAAGTTTCATTTACGTGGTATACATTGAAAACCACACTTGTAAAGACTAGATCAATATTTAAATGTTATACTTATTAATTACGTTTCCTATTATATTTATATGTGCTATATGTATATGTCTGTGTACTATTTCAGGTCATATATAATTTATGTGTGTATATATTATGTCTTAGAAGTATAAGAAATCAGAGTTAAACACATTATGAGTATATTATATTCGGAATGAATATAAGGGTTCATATAACAAGTAACCCACATTAAACGATTTTTAAATAACATGACAATTTGCGATTTTTGAATAAATCAAATGAATATGCTTTTCTTGAAACAGTCGTACTAATTTCACAACCAGTACTCAATCCTCTGTACTCTTTACTTGTAAATTAAAAACTTTTAACGTTATTCACGTGCTTATCCACACTCGACCAACGACCAAAGCCTGCGACCCAGCCGGGGAACATCAAGGTAAATACTGCTGAAGAAGAGTATACCTCCGAGACGTGGGTAAGTGCGCGCATACGAGTAATAGCGTATGTGTAAAAAGTAAGTGTATAAAAATAACGTTGTAATATATATATATATATATATATATATATATATATATATATATATATATATTTCAATCACTTTCTGCTACAGTCCGTTTCTGATGTATATAATACTTTAATATTTATAACTAAATTTACCTCAAGATATACTTTTTTCCCTATTAGGAACATGTTTCGAGAGTTCCTGTTCTCTCATCTTCAGCCTTCGCCATCTTGTTTCTGGTGAAGTATTTGTGTGTTGGCTTCTGGGTGTTATTAAGGTAGTTTGTTGGTCTTTGGTCTTTTAAAGTTGCATTATTGTGTGTGGTTGTGGTATCTGTTTTTGTATTTTGTGTATTTTCGATGTTGAGTGCTTTGAATATTGTGTCATGTTTTGTATTGATTTGTATTTGTTCTGGTATTAGTTTGTTTTGTGTTTTATGTTTGTAAATCTGTAAATTTTCCCAAATGTTCATTATGGTGCCTTTGTGTGGTATATGTTTTATTAGTGTTACATTGGTTATGTCTGGGAATTCATGTCCTGTGTTTATTGCATGTGTGGCTAAATTGGATATATATATATATATATACATTCACATATGGGTTCAACATGTAGGCCTATACTGTAAATAGTCAAAGATTGCACAGAGAAAGCTGATTGGTCGCAACAGTAGCCTATATTAAAGTTGGAAACAGCCGTACGCATTACCATTATGGATCGTGGGAAGCCTCCATCTCTTCACACGCCTTTGATAGACGCAGTCTGTCTGTAGCAGTAGCTGATAGGATCATGTTTTCGATCGCTTCTGGCCGGATTGCAATTGACCGGGCTCAAATTTTCACCTCGGTCGCAACTGATTGGATTGTTGCGGTTGAACTTGCTGTCCCCTTGCGTAGCTTGGGGTTAACGGCTGTTCACACTTTAAACCATAGGCTGGGTTTAATTGAATGTAAAACGGTAAAAGTGGACTGTATAAAACGTTTATTATAAAAAAAAAACAGATTAAATCATACTTATGCGATTCTGCAAATCCGCGCGTGCCCATACGACTGCATATCTATTAATTTAAGCTAATTGAAACTGACTTAATTAAATTGTTCACATATTGACGGCCGTAAAGTAAAATTGCGTAACACACGCGCGGAACAGACTGTTGACTTCTGGAGCTTCGTGAGTTGACTGACAGATTGGAGGGGGGCGCGGACCGACCATAGCTGGTCGGGCGATAACGCGACATGCAGCCGACGTCACAGGCGAATCATGGTTTGAACACTTTTAGATCTGAACATGGGTTATGTACGAATTTGTCGCAGCTGATCGTGGTCGCTATTTCAAGAACACTTCCTTTTTTCATTTGTGTACTTTGCTTTCAGAGGCTAGTAGTGCCCACTTCTTCAGTGCTTGCCAAGCTGTGTTCGCTTTTGTTTGTGTCTCTGGTCACTTCTCGTTTCGTGTATGTATGTGTGTGTGTGGTCGGTATCGTTAATTCAATAAATTTGTTAAATTACTATTTTTATTATTACATTATATTATTATTTGTATTATTTTCTGTGGAAAATCATATTAGAACAAAGATTTTCGTACAGGGCTCGCCAATAGAACAGGTGCCAGATTTCAAGTATCCAGGGTGCAGGATTACATATCAAGATGATAAGGAGTTTGAAAGCAAAATAAATTAGTCTCTTCCAGTCGCTTTGTGGGTGTATCATTAAACACTTAAAGAAGAAAACAAGGAAAGAGACGCGATTGAAATATTATAATGTAATAGCCATACCTCAACTACTGTATGGTAGTGAGACTTGGATTAGAAAGGCCAAAGGTATGTCTAGAATACAAGGAGCGGAAATGTGGTTCTTGAGGGCTGTAAAGGGTTGTACCATGAGAGATCTTATTAGGAATGATCATATTAGAATAGAGCTAGGCATACCTGAAAGCTGAAATGAGAAAATCTCCCGTTATAAAACGGAGTGGCGGTTACACGTAAAACGAATGGATCCTACTAGATTTTCAAGAAGAGCCCCCTTGACTATCATTCAAGGGGAAAGAGAAGTGTGGGAAGAAACCGTAAACGACGGTTGGATGAATTCCACTGCTACTGGAACAGGCTACTAGCCTAAGCCGTAATGGATGACGACGACTATTATTTTATCAAATATAATGTTCTGTTTGGTGTTATTTGTGTCTGCACAAAATAGAAGTGAATCAGACGTGCAAGTAAAACAATACAGCTTGCACAAATACTGAGAATGGAAGTACTATCAGTCCTTAAAACCGCTCTGCAAAAATAAAATTGTAAGTGTTCTTGAAACAGTGGTTTTATCATGAATGTAATAATAATTCTTCAAGAACGGCGAAAGAAAGTTCAGTGAACATGTGTGAAACAATTTGCGCGCGCGTTTTTTAAATATGCTTGCATTGTTTTGATATAATTTGGAACTTTGAGAATAGCTGTATAATATAAGTTGGCGGTATCAGATCATTTTTGCGTTATAGGAAATTTCAAAAATCAGCAACTAATTAGTTTTTACCAAGTTTTCAATATAACTCATTGTTATGCAATATATGCAATGATAACATGAAATTTTCTTTTGAATTAGTTGGAAGTCACTAGATTTTAGCTCAAGAAAAATATATATAATATTTACCATATTTCTTCCGTCGTGCGACTTCGTATTGCATTCGATTGATTTGCGCGTTTCGAAACATGTAACGCGCACTCATGTAACGCGGATATGTGTGGAATTGTTTTCAATATTTGCAATTTTAATATTTAACGTCCTCACTTTGAGTGATTTTTTTATTTCTGAAGACGAAACATATGTTTCGAAACGCGTAAATCGATCGAATGCAATACGAAGTCACACGACGGAAGAAATACGGTAAATATTATACATATTTTGTCAGTAAGTGACTTGGATACCTATTCAAACATGTTTTTCAAGAAAAATGTTTACAGAGATGAATTTTTGACAGGACGTTCTTACGGTAACGGCTTCTTTTTGTATCACTTTGAAGTAGTGTATGAGATAATATTATATAATAATAGTTATAATCACCGCTCGCAAGATGACGGAAGCGTAAGACAATTGAGGAGCGCACGTGTAAGACAAGAAGATGTGCGGGAGCCACGCGCATGCAGTAACCGAGAGAGCATTAAGACGTTGCGCGACACCCTGTGGTCAGCACTGTTTAATCACTTAAATGTTCATCAATCTAGTTGGGTTTTATTAATCACATCCCTTCTATTACATTATGAGTGTTTGACGTCACAGACAGCCAGCGTCCGTCCGACAACGAGAAAATAATCCATTAATTAGGGCCAATGACACTTACACACTCTCTGACACTGTCCCCCTCTCGCTCATTCTCTCTCACTCTCCCCCCGCTCGCTCTCTCGCAGTGCGTAATATGTAAGTCGGAGACGTAATAACCGTTCCTTTACCTTCACTTCACTAATTGATACTTTACAAGTGTATTTGCGCAGTTCGAAATCCTGATGAAGGCTACTGCTGGTAAATTTACCAACATTACTGATATGTCGTAGTGTTATAGTATCATCGACAGTAGTAGTAGTAGTAGTAGTAGTAGTAGTAGTAGCAGAATCAGTAGTGTTATTAGTAATTGCTGTTGTTGTTAAATTGTACTCAACTGCTTTAAAGGCTGATGAATCTTTGATTATCTTGGATACTACAAGTTAGAAGCCAGTGGGGGCGGACTTTTGTTTTTATTTGGAAAGCTGAGTTTCGGTTACCCAAACTGTCTACAGCCGTCTTCAGATCAGACTACAACATTACAACTGCAATCTAAATAAGCACACTGTATCACTTGAGTGACAAAGTAAATTAATAAAAAAATACATATTTTATTATATAATGATAAACCTCTGCTCAACAGTCCGTAGAGGACCAAGGCATACCGCGTGGCTTTTGTGTTTAGTGTGACGGTTGTATGGCTAGTACAACGCGTCGCCAGCCGCTAGTTACGGTATCCGCAGCCATAATTTATTATAAATTTATAAAATTAAATCTTGTAAATAAACAAGGACAACAAGGACTTATCAGCCGAATCACTAATAAACAAACATACATCAATCGCTGCCGGGCACAAAATATGAATTTACACAAGTTTGTGAATTGTGTAAAGATCAACTGCACTGCACTGCACAAAGGTCAACTGTGAGGAGTTTAAGAGGTGTTAGTAGTAACAGTAGTTATCAATGTCAGAAAAACTACGGTATTCTAGTAGTAGTGCTAAACATTCGCATGTGGTCTTTCAAGTTCTGGTGTTTAACATTCTAAAATCGAAAGCATACCTCATCACCCCGCACAGAAACAAAAATAGGAATAAAATAGAAAAATAACAATATAGGACGAAGTTGGAAACTAAAAGCAGTGATTATTCACAGCACACGATACGACATACTGGCAAAGATGTTTTGATTTCTGTACAGTGATTAGTCACAGCGCATCTTGCCGGTACAGATTTCTGGTTTCTGTACAGGATTGACTCACAGCGAGGCCTGCCAAAGATGGTGACCAGATGTTTTAATTTCGAGTCACAGTGCAGCTCACGGTACAGATGTTTTGATTTCTGTACAGTAAGGAGTCACAGCGCAGCCTGCCGGTAAAGGTGTTTTCATTTCTGTACAGTGGTGAATCACAGCGAAGCCCACCGGTACAAATGGTTTGATTTCTGTACGATTAGTCACAGCGACCCTGCCAAAGGTGGTACCCAGATGTTTTGATTTCTGTACAATGACGAGTCACACCTCATCCTTCCACAACAGATGTTTTAATTTCTATACAGTGACGAGTCACAGTGCACCTCGCCGGAACAGATGTTTTAATTTCTGTATAATGACGAGACACAGTGCAGCCCGCTGGTACAGTTGTTTTGATTTCTGTACAACGGTTAGTCACAGCGAAGCTTGCCAAAGATGGTTACAGATGTTTTGATTTCTGTACAGCGATGAATCACAGTGCAGCTCACCGGTACAGATGTTTTGATGTTTGTACAGTGATGAGTCACAGCGAAGCCCGTCGAAGATGGAGTTAGATGTTTGGATATCTGTACAATGATTAGTCACGGTGCATCATACCAAAGGATACTTTGGATTTATGTGCAGCGAAGAATCACATTGCAGCGTGCCGAGGTTGGTATAGATAAGTTTGGATTTATGTACAGTGGTGAATCACTGTACAATGATTAGTCACGGTGCATCGGATACTTTGGATTTGTGTGCAGCGAAGAATCACATTGCAGCGTGCCGAGGTTGGTACAGATATTTTTAGATTTATGTACAGTGGTGAATCACTGTGTAATCTGCCAAAGATGCCGCTTAGATATTTGAATTCTGTTTGGGCGTAAAACTGTTTCAATCTGGCATCAGAGGGAGAATAGACCGCGTTCTAGTATTTCACGAAAGATCAGCCCAGTACAGTAACTTGACGTTTATTATGGTATCTTAGTTGTGTTAATCAATTGTCCGTATAACCAGTGGATCTCGCTTGTTTATCTTTCTAGTATCTCTATTGGATTTCTGGCTTCTAAATTCGAAAACATTTCTCATTTTTCTGTGCTGCTGTGGACTTACGTACTGTATATACACTCATGCAATGCAGTGTACAACTTTGTGTTCAACAAAGTATAACGGCCTGTTATAACATATATATATATATATATATATATATATATATATATATATATATAATAGGAACCATTCAAGAATGTCTTTACAAGACTAGAGCGCAAAATTTGCTATACACGATCAGAACTGCAGTCTATGAATAGATTTACATTTGCCACCCATCTAAATATACTTTTCATATCCATAATTTGCTTGAAATTTTTAAAATTAAAATATATTACTGTCATAAACAATAAAATTGACACAAAATTATTTTCCAAAAACTTATTAGCCGAACCTTATTAGGCATAGTATTAAAAGTATGTACCGGGCTGTTTGGCCGTGGTCCAGCGGTTTCTAACAAACCAAACGTTTCGACAGCACCACTGGCTGCCATCATCAGTGGAATTCGAGGAATCCGAGTCTACCTGAACGCGGGTTTGTTAACGTCAGGCGGGTTGTACTGTGGGCCTGCAAAGGCGGCACCACTTGACTGCAAATTTTCCATACGCGTATACGGAACAGAAATGTGAGTGACTACAAATAAAAAGGATTAAGCCGTCTTTACAAGACTGGATTAAATATGAAATTAAGAACTTAAAGCAAGAGATGGTATAACGTATCGATTGGTATGGATGCAATAAAACTACAAAGGGAAAGAAACTTAAATTGGTTTGGTGTCATGGAAAGAGTGTTAAAAATGGTGGCCCCAAAATTTGAAATTAGCAGGAAACAGCAACAAGAAAAATAGGGGAAATGAAACTTTTATGGGGGTATGCAGTGGAGGAAAGCGATGGAGCGCTACCAGTCGGAAGAAAAAGAGTGAAGAAATTCAAGACTTAATAAGCCAAGACAAAGATGATGCCTGCTGTAATTGCAAAATATTTTAATTGCAGGGGATAGGATACGTTAAATCTATAGATCGAAGCTTTTACGTTTTCTTCTTAAGGGCGCTTAGAATCTTTGTCTCTTTCGTTACGCGCTCTTATACGCGTCTTCCAAATGTGAAATCGTAGACGGTTTTTCGTATCCTCAGCAACTCCCCAAAGTCTTCCAACCGCTCTATGCCCTTCCATTTTAAATTCAAGAACCCTCTTCGGCATTCTTTGCTCCTCCATTCCGTGATCGCCCAGCGGTTTCTTTGTAATCCGACAGATTTCGATACGACAGGATTCTTTGTATTGTTCAAATAATCTACAACTTAACGAGCGAAGTGAGTTCTCATTTTTGACCCGACCGTTTGTCTGTCTATCTATTTTAGGTATGTCTCACGATAACATTTGAACGCATCAGCCGATTTTCGTAAAACTTGGCAAGAGTGTCCATACTTTTACCCTACAGAACTCCATTGTTTTTGGGACTGATCCCTCCAAAAATAGGGGGAAGAGGAAAAAATGAGGGAGTCAAAATTGTGAAAAAATCGCAAAAGCCCATGTGGGACATCAAATTCAAGGTAATTTAAACCACAATCTGAATAGACCTATAGTACACATTTTTGAAAAATTTTAAATGTTTGGACGTCAGGGCCCAAAAAGTGGATGACAATTTTTTTAAAAAACCGCAAAACTTCATGATGGTTTTATAGCAAATTAAAGAGAACTTCAACTAACATCTGAATGTAGTGACACGTTTAGAAACTAGTTTGACCCAAGGACCCAAAAAAAAGATCAAAAGTTTTAAAAATTTGTGCAAATCTAGCAGGGCGTGAGGCTAAAAGGAATTCTAAGCCAAATCCAAACGTTTCGAATTTGTACTGTTTATTGTATCATTGTGTGTTCTACAATTGTTACATTACTAAAGAAATAGTAGAGAAATCGGGATCTGTGTAATTTTTCCCATAACTGAAATATTATGTAATATCGAAATTTATGTATAATAAACGTTCTCTCTCAAAATACTGAGCGAGTTCTGCAGCCCACGGGACCATACTAGTTTTATCTAGATCTCTACACTTCATTCTCCTGGAATTCATTCTATTCATTTTAGAATATTCCTTTTTAAAGAATTTGGCATCTTTTGAATTTTTGTGTTATTTAATGGGTCAGACTTCTCATTTAACCTCCCGATTTACAAACAGGGAAATTCGATTTCTCTAGGCGTCAAACGGGCATGGGGCCAACCTCAATTCTGCCCTTGTGGCAAGTTGCCTTCCGGTTGTCTGGAAACGTTCCCTTGAACTAGTTTCAAGTCTGACCCATTTAAATAACACAAAAACCTTACGCCTTAGAGGAGACTTCGACTAACTTTTGAACTGATATGCAAGTTTCATATCCAGTACGTTCTTATTGCTCTCAGAATAAATTATCGTTTTTGTCGTTCGTGTAGAGGTCTTGAAACCTAAATGTGTATAGAAGAGCAATATGTATATATTCATTCGCCTGGGTCACTATTCTTCGAGCTTCTGATTCTTCACTCCCATCTCTAGGATAATTCACTTCCGGTTACATAGCATCTTTCACTTCACTTTTTCCAGAAGTCTTGTCATTTTCCTATTTCAGTAAAATTGTTCCCGGTCTGTTCGGCCGTTGTACTTTTGTTATAAATCTCGACGTTTCGACTCCAACTATGGGAGTCATATTTAGTGGGTTCTCCGTCAGTTCAATTTCCGTTTCCCGTTCAGTTGCGCAGTGGTTGAAGGAGCAGGACGGAAGACCCGTTGCAGACGACTGCCGTAGCTGCGGTTGAAACGTCGGGATTCACAACAAGAAGATCACGGCTCGACAGTCAGGAAAATAATTTTACTGAAGTTGACTTCGGTCGTAAAAGTTTTAGTGTCATTATCCTATTGTTTCGGTTTGAAAACAATACTACTAGAAAACAAACAAATACTAGAAGGCGTCTGTATCAGTAGTTTTATTTTCCCTCCTCTGTCCCACCTCTGTAGAATATTTCTAGCTACGCAGAAATTTGAACACGGAAACGCCACACGCCGTATTAACTCTCTTGTAGCCTATAATGGTTATATTACAAGAGTTTTCGTTTATGGCTATATTAATCAAGTCTTGGAGTTATCGTGTTTATTTTGCGTGTTTTTCAAAGCCTGACATGTTTAATAACGTTATTGGCCGGTAGAGGCGCACACAGCCTATTAGATAACCCTGCGTGCGAAGTTTCTCATGCGACACAACGCATCCATTTCAGTTTTCCACGGACGAATCGATTAATTCGAAAAGAAAAAAAAAACGGAAAAAGCAAACATAATTCTATTGTGCTCCCGACCAACGCAGTACGTAGCCTGTACACACACAAATAAAAAATAACAGAAAATTAACTCACTTACACTGCTTTCGTGAATTGAAACTATTGTTTGTAGATATTGTTAGTGAAATTACATTTAATTGCGCGGCGGTCATTTTATTCTACTTTATTGCACGCAATACTACACGGGCCAGCGTCACGTGGGCGTACCGGTATGCAGAGCGTCGAATAATTAGCCCCGCGTAACCGCTGCGGAAATCGTGCGCGCGCGCTCGTGCCCTCCCGTCAGTCCGCGCTTCACAATTTGCCCAGTTAACCCAGGCTACACACTCCTTATACTGTAAATATATCCGACAGCGAATCATTTTAGTTGTCGCAAAACCTCATGACAACAATGGCGTATTTACGGTGGAGGGAGGCGAACGGGACCAGATCCCCTTCCCAGAGGGTTGAAAAAGTTGACGAGGAATTTTGTTAATCTCTTAATTTTTATTCTGTTTTATTATCTTTTCAGGTGTATAATATAGTAATGCTGGATGTGAAAAATTCAGTTGTTGATTTTATCCAAACAAAAAAATTACAATGGTATGGGCACACGAAAAGAATGGCACAGGAAAGATTGCCAAGGAGATTTATGAAATGGACTCCACCAGGAAGAAGGAAAAGAGGAACACCATCTGTCACCTGGATAGAAGAAATTCAGATTATATTGAGGGAACGAGAAATTGAAGAAGATCTTTGGATGGACAAGCAGCAGTGGAGGATGAGAATTCAATCACTTCTGTAATCTTTGGTACCGGAAAATGTGTAAACATTGTACAGCCGGATTAATAATAAATGATATAGTAATAACATTTTTTAAAATATACAAACAGGTTTATTACACAGCATTTGTGTTTACGTTTAAAATCTGCAATGTAGGGAAACGAATTCAGTGGATAAGTATCTTGTAAATAAGTTTCAATAACGCGTATTTTTATTGTGTCATTACCCTTTTACATTGATAGGATTGATTTCAGGATGTTGTTACACATTGTTGAACCACTTTAAAGATAGTAATGTTGACTAGCCTTAACTTGGTTTTTCTTTTGTATGAAGCCGACTTGGCCGGATCCCCCCCCCCCCCAGGTCAAACTCTAGATACGCCACTGAATCGATCTACTCGTTTAGCCACAGACGTGAAAATGATTGAAAGAAATGATTTGAAGAAAATGATTGATTTCAGGATATTATCACATGATCTTCATCAAGTTTAAAGATAATAATATTGTATAGTCTTAAGTTATATTTGCTTTTGTATGAGGCTCGCTAGACCGGACCCCTTCCAAGGTCAAATTCTAGATACCCCACTGCATGACAATAATAATGACTATTCTTTTTTCGGTATAACATGTATTTTGTTTTTCTCTAACTAAACTACTAAACGTTTCACCCAACTACGTTGCGGCATCCTCAGTGGCTTGCTAATAATTATTATTAATAGTACCACTGCTTATTGAAACCACGAAGGCGCATGACAGTAAAATATGATAGAGTTAGCAAGCGGGACTTCTGTTGGTGGCAAACTAGTTTGTTACGAAAATATGAAAGTTTGGTCAACAAACGTCTGAGGAGACTGACAAAATTGTATCGTTTTGCCTAACGGGATCCACAAGTCTAGACTCGCGCTCTGAATTGTTTCATTCACGAGAACTTGAGATTTCCGATAATTAAGTTTGTACAGTTATTTCACACGAAAATTTCAGTATTTTGTACCTACTTTATTTACCGCTTCAATTTACCATATTTACGGGGGGGGGGGGACAAACGGGACCGGACCCCCTCCCACAGGGTCGAAAACAGTTGAAGAATTTTGTTAATTCGTAGGCTCTTTTATTTTTTCAGTTGTTTTTCATCTAGTAACTCTTTTTTAAATATACAAACAGGTTTTATTACACAGCACTGAGTATTCGTCTGAAATAAGATATATAGAAAAATAAATTCTATCAGTATGTTCTAAACAATGTTTCAACGCGTATTTTTGTTATGTTATTACGGTTTACTTTAATGGGATTGATTTCAGGATGTTACCACGCGTTTTTGTTCCAGGGTCGTCCAAGGAAATGTAGATCGTTTCGAGGCCTGGACGTGGATACCTAGAATTCTGCTAGCGAGGAAGAAATTTGGACCAATCAGAGAATATGTTACGTATAGAAGAGAAGAAAGGACTAGGAACAGGAATGATTGATGGATGAAAAACCGAGTTAGGATATTTAATATAAGAGAGCAAAGAAGTTAGCCCTTATTCAGTCACATATACAGTCATACTTGAGAGAATCACACAAAGTCAACTCGTGACCTCATAAATAAAATCACAGTTTACAGTTAAGAAATCAAGCTTTATTCTAAAGTTTTACCTAAAGTAATACAGTTTTATTCCTAAAGGGTCACACAGTGTTACTGCATAAAATACAGTTGTTTATATCTTATGAGTGTAGTGAAAAATGTAGTGAGTGAATCATCAATTCAGAAATCATCACCAAAGTGCACCGACCTCGAGAATCAAAACCTGCGAGGGAGACGAACACTTTCATCACCTAATTATAATTACAGTTACATTATAAATTATTTATTTTCAATCACTTAATCGGTTGAAAATCACTGCCCTATTTGGTAGATCCTACGTGGAGAATCTCAACTCTAATTATAAGGTGTCAATCACTAACAGTATACACTAATAAGAGCAAGTAAATTATGATATTGATGTTATGATAATTGATATTATCTGTGGAACGGTCAACCTATTTTTAGAGAAAAATACGTCGAGATATAAAATTAAAGTTCTACAAAGTTGTGGCACTCCCTGTACTGTCCTATGGGTGTGAATTATGAACAACCAAGAAACAAGACAGTAAAATACAGGTCTCAGAAATGGCATTCTTAAGACGAGTTAAAAGGTGTTCTAAACTTGACCGTATAAGGATGAGGCCATAAGAGAAAAATTAAAAGTTTTCAACTAGAATGCAAAATTAAAAGATTAAAAACAACAGTGGAAAGAACGCTTAGAAAGAATGTCAGATTCCAGGCTGCCCAAAAAAGTCTGGAAATACAAACCTAGGACACAGGTAGACCCAGGAAGAAATGGCTGGAGGATTTTTGAAGGCGGAACAGGCAGCACCTTGCCTATGTGGTGTTGTGAAGATGATGACGATGATGAAGTTATTGTAAACATAAATACAACATTTTATTTAAGATATAAAGTATAGCTAATATTCAAACATACATTTTTGGAGAATTTGTTATTACCACTGTCACTGTCACCGTGAGTATTGACTGTTACGCAATATTAATTTATTGTGATTATTACTGTATGTTACTTAGACATATATCAAGAATAAAATATAGTTTTTTATTTTATAGTTATTTATTACACAGGTGCTAATATAGTTATTTTTATAGGTTTAAAAAAGCGTAAAAATAGGACTTATTTATTCTGTGCCCTATAAGGAGTCAGTCGTCACAAAATGGTAACGTTCTACAGTTCTAAAGTTTCTACGCGCGCGCGCACAAACACACACACACACATATATACGGCCACAGCTACGTACACATATTTTGGGCATATTGTATGTGTATCGTGTTTTAAATTCAAAATAATAATTTTCTCATAATTTTCGGAAGGAGAAATTTTGCAACAGTCGAGGGAACACTATGCCACGCCACTTGATGACGGCCAACATGCCACTTTTTTCTCATTATTGTGTTTCCATCATAAAGTGATAGTAACGGTAAATCTCTGTCATGAATGGTCCGTTATTCATTCGACTCGTGAAAGGTTTCTAAACTTTCGTGAGACCTGAAGTTTCCGATATTTATCGATTAGGTGACTCAGTTTCCGGATTGAAGCTCATCCCCTTTGGTGAGGACGTAAATTAAATTCTGTTATACTGACTCCCTAAATTTCAAAACTATAAGCTCAAGTCACAGTTAGATTTTGAACTTAGTCCTACTTGACGATGATTTCCTTGTTAGCACATTCCCGCTTCTGTCTTTCGCTTAACAAAAGGTTTGGAGGAAATTTTGTTTTCTTATGCGCCACTGTGGGCTACATTTGGTTCAACTGGTTCCTTCCATCTTCTCCTCTCTCTTCCTCCTCTCCCATATCTATTTCATTCTTGATCGATGTCTCTCCCTTCCTTTGTCAGTCCAGATGGCACCTCTCATCTTGGGGTTTTCCTGAAAACCTTGGGCACTTTTTAATTTATTTTTGAGTGGTAAGCATTCTTCAGTGTCGTCTTGAGCAATCTGGAGTTCTTCTATGTCTTTTTCTGTTTCTTTGAATCACGTATTGAGCATTTTGGGTTTTCTGAAATAGTTAAAAAGTTTCCCTGTTAGTTTGTCAGGATTTATTCTTTGAATATGTCCGTAAAAAGTAATTCTTCTTTTTCTAATTACGTCTGTGATTTTCTCAATATGTGTGTTCAGCTCATTATTGTGGCGTCTTCTGTACTGTTCTCCATCTTTTATTGGTCCCAACATTTTTCTTAATATTGTCCTTTCCGTGACTTCTAGTTCTTACATCATCATTTTTTTGTTCAGAGTCAGACAGTCATCTGTATAAAGTACTTCCGGGCAGATTACTGTTGAGTAATGCCTAAATTTGGGATTAAAGGATATTGGTGCCAAGGATGTTGTTGGTCTGGGAGTATTATTAATTTTTAGTATCCGTTTGTTTTCTCCGTCTTTAACTCTTCAGTCGTAAATTTTCCATTTGATCTTTTCATTTTTTAGTATCTTCTGTAGTATATATTTAACATAGCTTGGGTAGGCACACATTACTAATATTTTTAGTAACGTTTCTGCTTGACGTTGCTGTAATTGAAATTATCCCTTTTACGTTTTACTTGTGACATTCTAAGCATTATTACTTATTTTTAATTATTTTTACAATTAATGTAAACAAAAATTAAATAGCATAATAAGCAAACGGTAACTGTCACAATACGATTCAAATGACATGGTGGTTTTAGTGTTGTTTTTACTTATTATATTAACAATATATTCGTACCGTAGTCTTGCTGGGGTAAGACATGAGTAATCGCTGCCTGTCTAGGCTAAATATTGGTTGGCCTATAGAAAACGATGCATGCATACTGGCCCACTGTGATGATCCCGAATTAGTATTCAGGATAAAGTGTATTACACGTCCTGAAGCTTCCCAATTCATTTAATGCCATCTGTTCAAACGGAGGGAACTTTTCTCTGGAATCTATAATATTACTGTACAATTACTATAGTAGAAGGTTGACAGCCTATCTAAAGCGGTGAACCGCACCGAATCCGCCAAAGAATTACCCAGGGTTACAAGTAAGTATAGCGTAAAGTGTGTAGAGAGAAGAGAGGTGAGGCAACACGATAACAGTTCGCTGTCTCTCTCACTCACTACTTTTCTCTTTGTCACACTCATGTTCTAACGTTCTAATGTTCTTCTAATGTCTCGTCGGCCTTGTTGCAGCCGATGTTGCAGCTTGTGTCTGTACAGGCAGTGATTTTGAAAAAAAGCAGTGTACAAAACTGTTGTGCGCAAGTACGAATTGACTGAAACTTTGTTTTAGCTGGCAGCGAGGTGTTTGTTCACTGAGCATCTCTAAGCGGCTGTTCAAAATCTATCGTCAGGTCTATGTTACTGTAATTGTGTTGCATTAAATAAATGAATTGACATGTATCCTATACTATTAAACGAGCAATAATTGTTAGTCTGTAAATTTTTTTTCCGAAACGGCTCGAGGAATTTTCTTGGAAGTTGGTACTTAAGGGTATTTTGACACCAGGAATCGATTGGACACGGTCTCATTTTCCGCAAAATTCGTCTAAGGGCCACATCTGAGGGCCTTTATTTTAAAATATCGCGGGACCGATACCGCGCGACAATTAATTATTGCTAGGCAACTGTAATTTCTAAACAGCTTTCTTACCGTACAGATAAATAAATTACAGAAACCGTCGATTAATGCAAACGGCGCAGTATCGATATGTTTATATATGAAGAAGAATAAATAGCTGTTGCAATCAACGTAAATAAACAAAATAAGAGTTGAGACCAGCAATAATTGTCCGTCCGTCTATAAATTTTTTTCCCGTAACGGCTCGAGGAATTTTCTCGAAATTTTTACATTACCGAAATGTCATTACATTATTATTCAAAAACGTTGTGTCTGTTTGTTTATTCAAAGGTTTATTTGAAAATTATAGGTGAGCTATTTCAGAAATTAATCGATTTGTGTGATCATTTTCTTTGTCTTTTACAGTGATTTTATTCCAATCAGTTATTTAGTGTTAGATCTGCTCAGTAAAATAAAAAATAATTGCAATTTTTCTCTGCTCAGTGATCTATTTACAATAAAAAGCCATTACGTGTTTGTGCAAGTGCAAAGCGACTCAAATTCTTGCTCGGTTGGTAATTTATATAGTTTTTTAAGAAGGTGTCATCACCTTAGGTTACATATTACTATTCTGTGCACACCCACCAAGCATTTGGACACTGTGCAACATTATTTATACTTCCAGTCTTATGCTCAAGTGCTTTTAAATATTTTTGGCAGAAAAAATCAATTTGAAAATGTTATTTTTTAGATGCCTCGCGGACGACCTCCTAAACGGCGAATTTTTAATAACTTAAGGCCACCGCAACAAAGACAGCAAGAAAATGAGTTACCACAGCCTCTTCAGGAAATAACGAATGTCAGAGACAAACTTTCTGAAAATAATCCTATCAGTGCTATTTATGAAAATCAGGCATCCACTTCAAGACCCCTTCCGCTTCCCGAAGTAACAAATGCCCGAAAAGAAGTTCCTCAAAATAATACTAACAACATCATTCATGAAAATCAGGCATCAACTTCTAGACCTGTGCGGAGTGCCAAGAATGATTGTATGAATAGACTAAATGTAGGATTAAGGGAGCTTAACGATTACCAGTCGCAAGAATTACGTGAGAAAATAAGGAAGATAAATAATAAACGCAGAAGATTGGCAGAATCAACAGAAGAGCGTGAACGACGGCAAGAAAACGATCGATTGCGAGCAAGTAAAAGGAGAGCTGAAGAGTCACCAGAGCAAAGAGCTCAACGGGTTCTAATCATTCGATTACGAGCAAGTCAAAGAAGAGGTGAAGAAAATGAAGAAAGACGTCAGCAGCGATTAGAGGAGCAACGTCGCCGGAATGGAAGACGTCAAAGAGCTCTGCTATTGAACCCTTTACGAACATACAAATTAGCTGTCACTTCTGATGTATCCAATCACACATTAGGAAATTTTAATGTTGCTTGCTTGCATTGTGGCGCTTTGCATTTTCCAGAAGAACATGTTAGCAATCGAACCCATAGAAATTCTTTCGGAGACTGCTGTTTGCATGGCCGCATTGAGCTGCATCCACCTAAATTTCCAAATGAGTTGGTGCGACTATTTCTTCATTGTCATCCATTAACTGATGAATTTCATAAAAGAATACGTAATTTAAATGCATGTTTTGCAATGGCTTCATTCACCGTGGATGATAATCGAACCATAAACAATCGAGTAATTTATACGTTTATTGCAGCAGGGAATGTTTATCATAAAATTAACGTGGCTGCTCATCCAACTCAAAATTCACAAGGTGAGTTTGAACGACCTCGATATGGACAGATGTACTTCCTCGATAATGAAGATGCTGTCAATGAACGTGTCAAAATTCCACTGAATAATGGAATTAGTGTCCCATTAATGAACCTGTTGGAAGGAATTATCCGCTCACAAAATCCATTTGTACAAGGTTTTATGATAATGCGAGAGGTTGAAGAAGAAGTGAACCAGCGTGCTGCTGAGGAAAGAACTGAACCACCTTACGTGAAACTTCTCTTTGCGTTGCCCGAGGGTGCAGACCACAGAAGGTATAACATTCCATTCCAAAATGATGTTTGCGCCGTGGTCATTTTGAATGCCGATCAAAGTTTTCCAGATAATGAATTAGTTATTCGACAGAGAGGTAAATCCATTGTTACAATGAGGAACATCGACCAACGGGTTGAGCTATTCACTTACCCTCTATTTTATCCCAAAGGTACTTTTGGATATTCCACAGATCTACCATTAAGAACTCCGTATGCGAGTCGTCGTCACCTTACAAGACTTGAATTGGCTCAATATAGAATTGCTTTTCGGCCACAAATTGCTCAATTTCTTCCACTCGAGAATCCTGTAAGAAGTCCTGATCTGCGTCTCCTAAATTTTAACGCTCTACATTATGGTGGTAAACTTTTCCAACAGTACCTCGTTGATACTGCTATAAGAGTTATAAAAGATCGAATTGATTGGATTAAAGCTAATCAAAAAAAAAATTCTTGCTGATAATTACGCTTCAGTTACCAATTTCATAAACCAACTTGCTGAACAAAAAAATGCTACTGTTGGGGAAAAACTTATATTACCTTCTTCATTTCCTGGATCTACAAGATATTGCGCTGAACATTTTGAAGATGCTATGGCCTTAGTTCGTCGTCTAGGATCGCCGGATTATTTCATTACTATGACATGCAATCCTGATTGGTCAGAAATTAAGGAAGCAGCAAGAATACAATTCCATGATCAAAGTCTTTTAAATCAACCAGGTCATGATAGACCTGACCTCGTTGCAAGGGTCGCAAACAAAAAAATTTCATGAACTAATTGATGATTTGGATAAAAAACAAATTTTTGGTAAAGTTGCAGCTTATGTGTACACTATAGAATTTCAAAAGCGAGGTCTTCCCCACATGCACTTGCTATTGATTATGTCTTCTCAAGACAAAATATATAACGTCGAGGAGCTTGATGACTTGATTTCTGCTGAAATTCTTGACGACGACCCAATACTGCGAGATTTGATTATTAAATGGATGATACATAATCCGTGTGGAGAGCATAACCAAGAAGCTCCATGTATGATCAATAAAGATGGAAAAATGAAGTGTCGCTTCGGATTTCCAAAATCATTCAAAGACTTTACATCTTTAGTTGAAGATGAAAAAACCAATTATCGACGTCGTTATAATTCGAGAATGGATCCAAACAGTCCAGACTTTTCACATCATCATGCTGTTTATCGTAAGGATAGTCAAGGTAGACGAACAACAAGAGACAATCGCCATGTTGCTTCATATAACGCTTACCTTTTAAAAAAATTTAATTGCCATATTAATGTAGAATACGTTGGTAGTATAAAAGCAGTTAAGTATCTTTATAAATATGTTTACAAGGGACATGACTGTGCATTTGTCAAGGTAATTCAAGATCAACGAACATTAAATTACAATGAAGCAGAAACATATGTGCAAGGTCGATGCATCACACCTCCAGAGGCATGCTGGAGTCTCTTTGGCTATGAAATCCATAAAAAAATTCACACTGTTCAACGTTTAGATATTCATCTACCTGGAAAATATCGAATGGCAAATATTGAACAGACGCAGGAAGATTTAGCTGACGTAGGCCAAAGAGGTTCAACTTTAGAAGCTTACTTTAGACATAATTCACATTCGAAGCAGCAACAACAAAATCAAGTCCACAATGAAAATCAACAAGAAATACATTATTATTATTATTGGCAGATGCCAGAGCACTTTAGGTGGATAGGAAGTAACAGTGAATGGCAGCCCAGGGTCATGCGCCTTCGAGTTATTGGTAGAGTTCACAGCATAAATTTTGTTTCGCAACCAGAACTTTACCATCTACGGCTATTGCTCTACCACGTCAAGGATGCTACAAGCTTCGATGACCTTTTATTGGTAGAAGGAACAAGATACGCTACATATAAACAAGGCTGCCTAGCTAGAGGACTAACATATGATGATCAACAATGGGTCGAAGGTTTGAGAGAATCTGCCATGTCAAAAATGCCTTCAGTAATGAGAACACTATTCACACAAATTCTTATTCTTGGCGCTCCTGAAAATCCTAAGGCTTTATGGGATATGTTCAAAGAAGAATTGGCTGAAGACTTTATTAGAGAGCCCAGACGTAATAACACTCTATTGAAGAAGCGATAAAAAGAGCTTATCGGATCATTGCTTACAAATTGAACACAGAAGCTACAGAAGGTCAAAATTTCCGCTCCTGGGTACAGAGATACAATATGGACGATATAGACAATTACAAAAATCAGTTGAATGAAGAAATAGTAAACGCTGATGAATACACAGAATTGGGGGAAAGCATGTATCAACGTCTTCGAGGAAGACAATTAGAAATTGTGGATCGAATTTTAAGTGCTGCTGAAGGTCAATCTGAGCAAAGATGCTTTTTTATTGATGGACCTGGTGGTGCGGGAAAAACTTTTATTTATAAGACACTATTCCACATTCTTTCTGGAAGAAATTGTAATGTAAAGTGCATGGCGTTCACTGGAATTGCGTCTATCTTACTTCCTAATGGTCGAAAATCCCACAAAACATTTGGACTTAAGTTCTTTTAACTGCTGAATCTGTTTCAAATATAAAACCAGGATCTTCGAAAGGCAGGGAATTCGCTCAAGTTCAAGTTTGTTTTTTTAATGGATGAAACACCCATGTCACCTAAGTATGGAATGCATAATATGGACCAATTGCTTCGCGCTCTGGGCAATCCACATTTACCATTTGGAGGAAAAATTGTTGTTTTTGGAGGAGATTTTCGACAGTGCTTGGCTGTTCAACAATGTGCCAACAAAAGTGAACTGATAGATCTATGCATAAAAAGAAGTAACCTTTGGCAACATTTCCATCTCTTTTCTTTGACTGAAAATATGCGTGTTGATCCAGAGCAAAGAGATTTTGCTGAATATGTTTTGAAGGTCGGGAACGGAGAGTTGCCTGTAAATAATATGGACGAAATTGAGCTACCAGTAGATATTCTTTCTAATGGAAATCTAATTGATGAAGTCTTTGGAAACTGTATTACTAATAATAGATTTCAAGATATGAAAGACAGAGCTATAATTGCTCCTTTGAACAGAGACGTACCAAAAATTAATGCTGAGATCATTGAAAAACTTCCTGGAGATATCAAAATTTATCACAGCTACGACTCTGTAAGAGATCAACCAGAAGGAGCTCTTCAATTCACTTCAGATTTCCTTAATTCTGTTGACATAGCCGATTTACCGCCACATGAACTTAAGTTGAAAAAGGATACTATAATAATGCTTTTACGAAACTTAGACATTACAGAAGGGCTTTGCAATGGAACTAGATTAAATATTACAGAGTTGTGCAATAACATTATCAAAGCTAAGAAAAAATTATTACTGGAGAAAAATCGGGTCGAGAGGTACATATCCCAAGAATTACATTGGATTCTAACAAAGGTCAACTTGGCTGTACCATGCAAAGACATCAATTTCCCGTAAGACCGGCATTTTCTATGACAGCTCACAAGGTCCAGGGTCAAACGTTTGAGTACGTTGGTGTTGACTTACGAACACCAGTTTTTATGCATGGAATGTTATACGTCGCTTTTTCCCGAGTTAAAAGAAAAGGCAGTTTAAAAGTTCTTCTACCACAAGAAAATTCTCGACACACTCGTAATGTAGTGTGGAAAGAAACATTGAATGATATTGATTCTAATAATAATGTACAGAATAATCTACAAATGGATACTGATGATGAACATCTTTTTTTGGACATTCCAGACAACTTGGATGATTTCAACATGACTTTTTTATAAAATATTGTACAAAATGAAATTTTTAAATATATTGCTATATATATATTTTTTAAATATATTATGTTTGTTAACCTACATGATGAGTTATAAGATTACTATTTTAGTTTCCCAATTTCATAAAATTCATTTCCAATTTCTAAATTAATATTGTAAAATGCAAATCTGTTTTTGTTCTGTTATGTAAAAAGAAAAATGTAAAATCTTATTAAAAAAATTATTTTTTATTTGAAACCGAGCTAAGCTCGGTCCCCCGGTACTGAGTATATGAAAGGAAAAAAAACGTGTTAACATTGTATTAAATACGGTAATATAAAATAATTAGTATTAAAATTTCAAATTTACTTTGAATAAATAAATCTAATAAATCATCCGGCGTACTGTAGTATTGTTGCACCGTTTGCAAAGTTAAGCGTTACTTACATTCGTGATCGTCACCATGCTTGTTGTATTCCCAGAAGACAGTGAACAAATATTCGACACCAAATTAGTCAACATTAAAATGTTCAAACGATTTAATCAAATGGTTACATGGTTACAAATGAAATGACTATTGTATTTTGCTTAAGAGTTTTATTAATTTGAAATTTATTTGATCTTCAAATAGTATTATTCTTTAAACAGAATTTTAGTTGACGTATGTGGTAAAACGATAAAACACCAAATCGCATACAGTAATAGGGGGTGTCCAAGTCCGCATGCTCCTCGGGTAAATCGTTAATTAAAACGACCCGTATGTAGTGTTTTCATTGAATACACTCCATAGTGTTACTACAAAATATATGTTGGAATGTTTATTTATTATTATTATTAATCATTATCATCGTCTCCGCTTCACGTTTTAGCGATTATTGGCCGTTACAGTGCCAATTTTTTTTCTTGGTCTACCTGTGGTTCTTCTTTTCTGAGGCTTTTCTATGAGAAGTGACATATGAAAATAAGTGACATGACATATTCTTCTCAGGTTGGTACAGATTGGTAACAAGTGACCGATTGGAACAGGTTACCAGTTTTGTAGCAGAGTAGACAGGTAATGGGTCGCCGTACGCTTCTCCTGTCTGCTACGTGACGCGCACCCATCGTACGCCTCGCATTGCCCAGAGATCAGCCAACTCTCGTCTTCGTGGTCGTAGGAGTAGGATTTGGTCGCAGAGCTATATGGTCGACTTTGAGTTTTCTTGCTGCACAGATTTCGTCATCTGCGTAACCTCCAAGACCCGTTACCACACTTTGACCTTCATTCTAATTAATAATCGTGTTGTTAATTGTTAGTTGGAAGTTTATTGTAATAATTATTAAAGTAAGAATTTCTATTACAGTAAATCTGTTTGTCCTTAGATGTACCGTGACGTTGTCCTGTGTAACTGTCCTCCTCATGCAGACGTAGAGTTTTCTGATACTACTGAAGTCTTATAAAGTCGTGGCCTGTCTAACAGGGACGTCACCGACTTTCAAGAAAATGTTTGCCCTTCGGAAGACGTTCTAAAAATCCACAAACGAAAATGGTATAGGGATCATATCAGAAAATATGATATCAAGGAAGGAGTTGAAATATTCAAGTAGTAAAGCAGGAAATGACGAAAACAGAATCGGTCGTCCTCTGAGCCATAAATTAACTGTTTAGAGGAACAGTGGCAGAACTGTGGAAACTACGGTTCTATAAGATGTTAAATTCAACGGCTGAAAGAGCTGAAGTTCAATACATGGAATGAAGAAGAAGAAGAAGAAGAAGACATTTTTACGTATAAATCGAATAAAAATATAACTAACAAAAATTAGGCCTAGGGTAGGCCTATATGATATCTTCGTTCCACACGGAAATGCTTATTTGAAGTCGCATGCCTATAAATCTAATTTCGATACACACGCACTATAGAACAAACATCAATTTCCAGGCGCACAGAACGTAAAATTAATGTAAATTGTGCAAAAGGTCACAAGATGGCTATCTGAGAACAAAATCTAAATGTATTTAAACAAACAAAAACGACATAGACCTAACAATTTAAGAACGACTACAAGTAAAAACTAAAGAAGACAAATATTACTTTAAATATCATATTACTTTAATCTATATATATATAAAACTCAAAGTCTGAGAATTTATGGGTACTGAATACAAATCCACACCGTTACACCGATTGCCACCAAATTTTACACAGATAACCTTTGACAAAAGGCGAAAAACACTGTCTAACTTGGAATTTGATATTTTGCCCCGTTCGCACGATTTAGGCTCTTTTAATTTTGCCTTTCCCTTGACGCGTATAAAGTTGTCTACAACACCATGGAGACAAGAATTAATTACCATAGTAACAAGTAAATGATACTAAATGATATTTAGCGCCCTCGGAACTGTACCTTTATCCGTTCCTGTTTTTAATGTTTTTATATGCGATTGTATCGATATATTTTGTAATTTTGTATACAGATACGTCTATATATTTTGTAATTGTCTTAAACGATTGTAAAATTTATGTTTATACGTATTTCTGATGATGCAATGAATAAGTATTGAAATATATATTAAATACTACTACTAAAGATGTCAACAACACCTTGGAGACCAGAATTAATTACCATAGTAACAACTAAATAAACGAAAGCTATTTAGCGGAATTAAAACTGTATATTTATCAATTCCTGCAGTACATTGTCGATGTTTTATATAATATGCGGTTGTATCGATATATTACGATGTGGAAAAGAAGAAGTGTACTAATTGTAAATTGTCCTATTACTTAATGCAAAGCGAAAATACGTGTTGTTTTCATTTGTGAGGTTAGGTGACAACGGTTTTTGGTTTTTAGTTTACTGCTGAAATAAATAAAAGCCATGGTTGAGGAAAACATAACGTTTAATTTGTTTACAATGGTTATAACACAGTAACACTTAAAATAAAGAATTTAGCGTTTATGATTTAACAAGTACTTTATAAATATCTCCAAAGGCTTTATAAACGGGTACTTTTAAGCCTCTAAAGGCTGTTGGACCAACATAATAATTTAGTACAAGTTAACATAGTACCAGTGTTGAAAACAGCTTTGGAGAGAATTTGACTAATGAGTACAAAATTGTTATACGAGCTGACAGAACACCATACACACATAGACAATAAAAATTATATTAAAATACTTATTAAAAGTCAAATATTCGCGTGCGAAGGCGTGGGTAACAGCTAGTTGTGAATAATAAGTAAAAACATGCCCATCTACCGGTTGTTTTATCAATTATTACGTTAGTCGTAAATTTTTAAATCGATATTCAAATCGATTATTCGTTGAAACATTCTATCGTGTGAAGATACTGTACTATCTCTTGACAAATGTACGACATGTAATAACATTAGAATACTTGCATATAATTGTTTAGAATAATTGTTTTTCTAATTATTGTTGTATTATTTAGTAATTATATTCTGTTGGCGGCCTACACGTCGGGCGCGGCGAAGCAACATGTCCGATGCTGTTGTAGAAACTTCTCACGTGTCCACTGCGGGCATTAACATGCGCGCATCGTTATAATGACGCATTTGATATATAATGACATAGATTTTGATGTCTCTCTGTTTCTTGCCAAATTATTTCAAACAGAATTACTTTGTTGAATTCTAATGTCGAATTCGTCTATTCATTTGAATAAGAAATGTTTTTTTAATGTTTGTAAGCAAAACGTGAATTGGAAATTTCATTAGTCTTTAACTTCTTTTATTCTTTTTTTATGTTTATTTTTAGCTGCCGCAATGAATCTTTGTGGTATTTTTAACCTACCATTTTTACGGCGGTATTGCGTCTCCTGTTTTTACCTCTTTTAAAACTATTTTCGATGCGTTGGTAACGACGGGCTGTGACGTTTGTGCTTTTGGTTTAGAGCACGTTAATTCTGTTTACACCGTTAAACGTAACTCAGCTTTAGATCTGTTCTTCTGTCGGAGTTTAGAGATCATCATTATTATTTGAATTTTATTTGTAGTGATCATAGATATTTGTCTGAAACCGAAAACGAAGTAGACCCCTAACTTCCGAAGCCGAAGACCTGCCGTCTTCCGATACTTCTCTTG
The DNA here is from genome assembly GCA_034769895.1 of Magicicada septendecula. Taxonomy (NCBI): domain Eukaryota; kingdom Metazoa; phylum Arthropoda; class Insecta; order Hemiptera; family Cicadidae; genus Magicicada; species Magicicada septendecula. The sequence goes on from CM068368.1 coordinate 95,783,807, forward strand.
CATTTGATTTTCAATCGACGATTATCTTAACGCAGAACATCGTTTTCCTCTGTTCTCTCATCAAACGTTATACATAATCCAGTTTTTCGTTTTTTTTTTACTTATAATCATTGTGGTTTCTTCTCCTTGTTTGATCAATCGAGGTGAAGTGCCTCGACTTTCTTAATGCAATCTACTCAAAATAGGCCCAGCATTCCCCATAAAATACAGTTTAATTTTGTTTTGTCACCGAGCGTTCTGGAGTCCACGCTTTGGCAGTGCGTACCAGTAATGAAATCAGAAATATAATATTATTCCGCTAAGCACTGAACTTTTGGCTCGACAACAAAATGAGTTTAAATTGTAATGATTTTAGCTGTAACAATTTTTATTCCTGCATAGATTTTTTTAAATTATTTTTGACAGGTCATGTCCCGTGATATGAAGAATGGTTGAGTATCTTCGAGTGAGCGTCAGAAATAATTAAGATTTCCTTCCTTGTTAACGCTGGAATTACGCGAGCAATTAAGTTTCGGGACTGTTTTACTTAAATCTGTTTTTAATCAACAGTTCACGTAAAAACATCAAGGAGTTTCTCCAAATTTTTGTTGTCCTTGAAGGCTGGTAGCGTCCGAGACGGTGAAAATACGTGTAGCAAATCTATGTTAGTGTAGTTTCATTTTCTACGTTTGAGTGTGGAAAGAGATATAGATAGAAAATGAGACAGGTAGAGAAAGAACGGAGGGAGGGGGAGTGAGAGAGAGAGAGAGAGAGAGAGAGAGAGAGAGAGAGAGAGAGAGAGAGAGAGAGAGAGATGCTTACACGTGTGTTTTGTAGACATGAAATCGATCGTATACTTCGAGGAAAAGAGTTCGCGTTTATTGTTTTTACAAACAAAAGAAAGTCGTAATGCCACAACTATCACGCCATTCTTAAAAACACTATTGGATTTTCCGTATCAATTCTCATTAGTCCTTAAAATTAAGAATTTGTACTCACAAAGTCTGTCAACGTGTCTTTCGTGTTGTAGAATGCATATTCGCATTTCTTGTTTAAGGAAAATGTCAGCTCTTAAAGGAAATGTTGGTTGCTACTTTACTTTTCATGTGCTTTGTCTTGGAAAAGTTATAAACGCGTAAAAAGTAAACGGTTGAATGGAGTATGTTTTCCTTGATAAGAGTACATTTTTTATAACAAGAGAATTTATAAAAAAAGACATCGGGCTAACATTTTTCTTTGAGTCACTTATCCGATTGTAGAACGACACACATTCTATGTGGAAAATATCAGATAGGCCTAAATGTAACGCTTATCGATTTAGTGAAAGTGAAGTAACGAATGTACTGAATCTCTAAATCCTGTTATCAAGGAAATAAAGGCTCTTGTTTCTCGAAACTTAACACTTTCAGCGCGAGGACACATTTTTTTGTTAACTTTTTCAGTAGGTCAGCCACTTTCCGGAATAGTTTTACCATTGGACCTATATATATATATATATATTATAACAAAAAGAGTTGGTGTGAGTGAGTACGTCCTTCTTCAAGCCCCGCGATGGAAGCCAATTTATAACAAAAAGAGGAATAGTGTTGTTTGTGTTGTAATTTGTCGGACGTTACCTCCTCGCACTTTTGTTACTTACTCTGTTGACTGGATCCTCTGCAGTGATGTAATCCTGTAACACAACTTAATACTATGCTTTTTGTGGGCGCCACTTGGAAACGTTTGTTCCAAGAAAAAAATGTGATTGATAAAATTTTTAAATCTACGAACAAATTTAAACAAGTCAGTTTAGCTTGGAAAAATCAGTTAAGTTTAATGATTCTTTAAAAACAAACAAATCGTCTGAAGGACTAACATTCATAGAAAAAAATTATAAAATTGCAGAGAAAAAAATTTTACAAGTTATTATTATTGACAATTTTTTATATATCCAATCAAGTATTGGCTAGTATATTTCAGATTTTGACTCAGTTGAAAAGCATGAGTTTAATACATGAAAAATCTTTACTCTCAGGACGTGACTCCTTTGAACTACCAAGACATATCAATTAGATGCCTTACAAGAAAAAACTAAGTGATTTGAAGGTGTATGTGTGGCGTGTGAAGTACAACTGTGTGATAAATGTAACCAGGTAACAAATGACTTTAATTTTGGTAACTCACGTTCCAATGGTTATTTATTCTCGCACTGGACACTCCTTGCGGGTAGTTTCTCAATCTCGCCTCTTCGGGTGTACACTGAATCTATTTAAAGTCAAATTTTGCGATCGTTTACTTTTTCCGCACTTTTGTAAAAACGTTTGGCAGTAGAATCTCGTTCAAACGCCGCCGTTACGAATCATCTGTTTAGCGTTGATTCAGAAATCGGCCACCGCAGCGCTGATTCCCATGCAGTGTTGAGGAAGGCTTTGTGTATTGTATGTTTACGTTAGGGGGAATTATTTGTCGAGTTAGTCAGTCAATGCGAACACAGCAGAATTCGTTCTCTATTTAAATGTTTGGTCCCTCCTGGGCCGCTGGACGTTCTGGCTGCGTGATTTCTATTAAAATTTGCCGTATCGCTGCTCTATTTCAGCGATACATTTGGCGAAGATTCTCGTTGAGGTTAAGTCAGTCGGTTATGTCTATGTACGGGAAAAGCCTTCCTGCCGTGTCTTGTCGATTTCTCGCCTCTTCGGTTTCGCCTTAGCTGCGTTGATCAGTGTTGTGTGAGATGCATCAGTTCTGGAGTTCAAGTTTCAAGTGTTTTTGGGTCGAATTTGGTCTCGCTTTTATACTAATTCAGGATGACTGTTTACATCGACTTCCGGTATATTTGTCTAAAAATTCTTTCTAGATTGTTCGAGAATAAACGAAATGGAATGTCATAGAACAATTTTCACTTCCGTAGAAGCTTTTAGAATGAATTTCTTATTCTTCATACAAAGGATATTTCAAAATTTACACTGGTATTTATCAAACAGTTTTACATTAGTACTCACAATTTGTATGCCAATAATACATTTAGATTCCTTGTTTTTAACTGAATCTAGCGATACTAAATATGATTGGTTTCTAATTAACTTAAGTCTAATAAACAGTACAATATACAACCCTCACCTTGAGTTGTTGTCATTGAAAACTCATTTTTTATAACAAAAATTGTTGTGGAGTTACTAAGTTCCTTCCACAAGCTGAACATCTAATACTACTACTTTCCTACAACAAAATAAACAAATTTTAACATAAATAAAACACAAATAAATACAATTTTATATGGCCTCTGCTCATGGCCTAGATTCTTGTCAGTTTTCTAATACAATGATTAGTCTTTTTCTTTAATATATGTATTATTTCACTACTGTACACACAGAGTTTATTATTTTGTCTATCTTTTGTGATACCTGGTTACTCTGTACATATATTATATTTATCACAAGATGACATAGCATCATTGATTGGTCTTGAGATGTCCTTTTTTATGGCGTGACAAATCTCACTCTAATTAGTTAAATTCTTTTAGAATTGACTTTACTTTCAACTGAGTTTGTTTCTTATTAAGGTATTCTGATGTATTGTACCTTTCTATCTTATTTTTGTTAGTATTATGTAAGTATTTAGCCAGATATGATTATTTTTGTACTGGATGATTGGTTCCAGCCATACATGGTATAAGTAAATATTTTGCTAACTTGACTATTACAATGTTATAGTTAGTCAAATATATTAGTATAGTTGCTTTATATCATATTACAACTTTCTAATACAGTTTGGTTGCATTTTGGCAACATTAAATTCATAAATTATACAATATTAGATGCCTATTACATGTTTTTAGTTAACACTGTTTTTGGCTATTTTTACTGCTTTTTATTCATTTGACAGCTTCCTTTATTTAAGATAAATTGTTCACTATTGTCTGCTTGACAATTACATATAGTTTTTATTTAAATCTGATAATAATTAATTTTTTCATGAAATCTTGGTGTATGGTCTCAAATCCAACACATTAATATTTTTTTGTCATAACAAATATATCATTTTTATTCTAACTTAAACTCTTTCTAATAATGTATTTAAGTCATTTAATACATTTATTTTATTTACATCACATAATATAATAATGGATCATGTCCATTCATTCACAAAAAATAGTTTTTAATACTATATTCATAGTTATAAAACTTAATAATTATTGACTTCATTTTGGTAGATTCTGACATTATTTCTCTCTCTTATAGTGTCTTATGGTTTTTTCACTCTTATTCACTTTAATAATATATATGGGGTTTTGTCTTAGTCATAGTTTGGTCGTTTTTTCAAGTTGATAGAAATAATTATTATACAAAATTACACAATTTTTTGGGACTACTTGGGTTCGATACTGTTCACCTCACTTTCCTCTTATGCTAACTTACTATATAAATGATTTCTTTTATGGAACGTTCTGTGACGTTACAATATATATATATATATAGTGCTGAAACTGCTTTAAAATTAATTAAAATGAGATAATATAAGTTAACATTTTTTTAATACCAAGTGCAAGGTGTTTTACCTCAGTCTAAGCCTGAACGATATAAGTTATACATTTATGCCAATAATAACTAAGTTATGAATAAATGTTATACTCTGTGTTTGAAACATGAGCACTTCGTGTGTATCAAATTGATATACATGGTTCGTGACGACAAATGCAGCGTGTACCAAACTGATAAAACACAAGTGTGCATCAAATTGGTAGACATGGCGCTGAAAGTGTTAAATTACTAACATATAATGTTTAGAAGTAAACTAAGTTACTAGTCACAATTTGGCGCGGGCCACGTTAAGAGACGATAAGCGCTATATGAGGCCCGTGGGGCCAGATCGGACAGACACCACGGCTTCAAACAGTGGTACTTTTTATACTGTACTGAAGGTACAGCTCGCTCTCTGAACATTTACAAACGGAACGCTTGATGTGATAACTTTTTTTCCAGAATAGTGGTACTTTCCGTGTCCGCCAATCAGATTGTCCGTTTAGTTAAAATGACAGCAAGATGTCTTGTCCGCGTGTACTCGGCGTTACCACAATTAGCATTCAGCAACTGCAGCCTATCACCTTCAATCAAGCCGACCCGACGTGTGTTTTCATTCGGCTTTCAGTGTAGACCTTTGTTTAAATGATACAGGAAGGTGTCAGCAACGCGAGCATATAGGTGGTGCTAAAAAATTATGCTTAATTACGGTTAATAATAGTTGCTTTGATAGCCGACATAAACAGTTTCCGAGGTACCGCTATACAAGTATCTGATGGAACAGAAAGATTTTCAACAGAGAGAGAGAGAGAGAGAGAGAGAGAGAGAGAGAGAGAGAGAGAGAGACAGACAGAGACAGAGAGAGATTAACAGAATGCCCTTATGATATCCGAGTGTGGCTGTCCACCAACCTCCAGATTGAGGTTGCGAGGAGAAGAGATAAAATATATAGGTGTCAAGTTATGCATATTATTCAAAACTAACCATTTTATTCACTTCCTAATACGAACAAAATAATTGTTTTCTGTATCTTGTTAATTTTTTGTTTCTTTATTATATATAAAATGAAGTGGCAGATTACAAATTAGGCACGACTCTTCGCTGGCGCACAGAAGCGGTACAAACACGAACGTTTCAGTCACAAACAGTTAATGCACTCAAGGAACCATGAACGTGTCGCGAGGAAATGTGGAGCAGATACAATCGATCGCAATTCAGTTCGCGTGGGCGACCGCTCGTCTAATTAAGTATAATGAAGTGAAATGAACGCCACGGCCAGCAGCTAGCCTCGAACCGAACCCGGGACAATAAGGTTCACGACCTGCTATTTCTTTATCTGATAACGTTTCTCTAATCAACACGTTAATGTGACACCCTCATTGCGCCAATTAAATTTAATTACCTTGTGCATCAGATTTCTAAACATGCAGCAGCGAGGCTTTGTGATACCAGTCCATTACTTAACGTGTTAATTATTCATCTGAATGACGACATTGAATTCAATTAAAGTAGAAAAGCATACACCGTTAATGCCGGCCAGCACGATCGTATTCATTCAGCATCACACACACACACACACACACACACACACACACACACACACACACACACACACACACACACACACACACACACACACACACACACACACACACACACACACACACACACACACACACACACACACACACACACACACACACACACACACACACCGTGTTATTGTTGGCTTTACGATTATGTTAAGGATTTACTTTTAATTAACAGTGGGACGCTCGTTTGATGAAGTCCAGCTGCTTCTTGTACACAAGTCATTTCCGCGTATAGTGGTACTATATTCTTATTGTTGGCCTCTCTGAATATCATTATTAAGGGTATCTCGAGGGCGTAAAAAAATAATAAATTTTATTTATGTTCCTACATTACGAATAAAGGAAATAGCGAGAAGGAAATCAAGATATTTATTGAATCGGTAAAATCAGTGACGAGAATAAACTTAATTAAAGTGGGGATAGATTATCATCTTAGAAATGTAACAGCCATAGTGAATTAATAAACTCCTACGCAAAACACAGAAAAAAACAACAGACAAAGACAGAAAGCAACACATTCATAACACTAACATATGTCAATAACCACACTGGAAATATAGCCCCAAAATAAAAAAAAAAAATTCTGCATTCTATACAGAACTACAAACAAAACAGAACACATAATGTCAAAGAAACAGACACAGACAGCTAAAATATAAAAGCATTACACTCCACCTCACCTTTGCAGACTATCTCATTGAGGCAGACCACACGTGCACAAACATTAACAACACCATGAAAGTCCTACGCATACACACAAAAGGCCGAAAACTAGACAGACACTCTTGAACAACTAGAAATATACAAACACACAAAAACGCATAGGAACAACATCCTAAACGAACAGACAAATCGAATCCAGTGGCGTGGCGTGGGTACATATTACCTGTTGCCGGTTGTGATAGGCCTAAAACTTAACGTAAAAATTAATTCCAATTTTTTCTTGAACCAAGTGTTCTTTTTACAGCATTTTCTACATTCACTGAGAGAAGAAGAGGGTCCCGGTTCAACGGAATCCGACTCTCGTTATACTTACACAGAATAAATCAGAACACAAATAATCGAATTAAAAATAATAAAGACAAACACAGAAACACATGACTAAACGAACAAAACACAAATAGGAACGTAGTATCTGCTGCACAGCAGTTCAGAAAACGAAAACATAGCTGCTAACTGAGCGTTTTGCTGGTATATGCAGCGGCAACACATTGCGTGGACGAATGTGTACCCCCTCCACAGTTTGTACAGTGACAACTGCTACGAGGTCAATGACTGTGCGCAGTAAACATTGCCGATGTCTAAGCCGGCAACATAAGACGGTGCAAGTGCCCAACAGTTCGAAAGCATGCTAATTTGTTCGGATTTCAAATTATTCAATAACTACAGTACTTATTCTGTGATATAATTAATATTATTTTCTTTATCACATGGACGCCACGCTACTGTCTGAATCACACATATTATTTGTACTTATTACGCAGCACACACACAACAACGATCTTTCAGACTACGGCGCCGTCACCGAATGCACCATGGACAGCGCTCCTAGCGCAGCCTCTGATGAAGCTCGTAAGAAGCTAAAGCTAGTTAAGGCGGTAAGGTAAAAATTTAATAATTTCTGTCTAAAATAATTGTGTCCCGCGTCTGAATTATTTTATATAACTATAGTTATAGTTACAGATAAGAACATAGTGAAGCTGCTCAAAACACATGTCTTTCAAATTGTCAAATCTGGATCGGAATCGTGGAATATGAACACTGCATACCAACGTATAAATGACGGATATAAAATAGTCAGCTCAAGGAGGACTTTAAGAATACCGTGGGCTATGGGTAGAATTATCGATTCAATTCTGCGTGAATTGAAAATAGAAAATAAAGATGGGTTGCTGCTAACAGTACGTAGGCAAATTCCGAATTTTTTAGGCTAAAATATCTAATGCAACAACTTCTAATGCGGCACCAACCTTGCACAAAGTTTTTCCATACCAAGTTCTTACCATGTTCATATCAGATGCCTGTGATCTTATCCACTCTCAACCGCCGGCCTTCCAACACCGGGTATGAAATTTTTTTAATGATATCTGGAGTTGTGGCACTTTGTGGATGTCCACTGTTGGGATCATCTTCAGTGGTCCCATGAACATGTTTAAAATTCTAGCCCCCACTTAGATCATTTCGTTGTGAATTTCCATTGGTGCTAGACCTTTTTTAACAAACAAATTCAATGGCAGCAAGATGTTTGATTTTGTCCGTTTTTCAAAACACCCAGCCACGTAAATTTCGAACAGCTGGTAACCAACGAATAAACACAGATATATTTGGAAATTAACAGCTGTTTACATGAAATATGAATCTTACAGCGCACCAAAAATTTTAGTTCTACCATTAAACTATAGATGCCGCTCCTCGAGCTTTTTAACTAACCCTCGTTTTTTGATGGTGGCTGCAGCTAAGAGCTAGATTTTTTTATGTTAGAGTTAACTTATATCAGAGATGTAACCAATCGCTTCAAATTAAGATACAAGCTGAAAACGGCAGTAGCCTTACACATGTATTAATTACGACATTTAACACATAAGATAATGTACAGCGCAAAACCGGAAATATAATATAGACAGTGGATACCAAATTAAAGTGGATTTTATTTTTTTACGCTGTAGTAACTATCACAAATTGTATTGGTAAATGAGCGTAAAATTATTTACATACTTCGTTAGCCGATCTTATCCAAATTTGGTAAATTTTGTCCGCCCGGGGTATCATATGTGTACATACAAACACACACATACACAGTGTTCCGGGAATGTAGAGAACTATTTTACGAGGTAAATAGGAGGAAAAATGTCGTATAAGCGTAGGAGCGGAAATGCTTTGTTTCGAGTCATGGCCTGTTGAAAATTTTGCTGTTGTTCCTGTTCCGAATACAACGCAAAACGAAAATTCCGGGAACACAAATTATGGGAAAAAATTAGTAGTTCCATTTGTTGTTTGAGATAAGGTATACAAAAAAGAGTTTCAAAACTGTATTACTACTAGTTTGTAAGAAAACCATAACTTTTTAGGTTGGGTATACAATAACTTGCTTAAATTGCTAACAAACAAAGAAAAAATTCAGATAATATTAGTAGAGAATTTATTATGAGAAAACTGATGTAAATAACGATATTAAAAACAAAAATTTTGAGAAACTTGACTTGAATGAAAAACAAAACATGGCAAAAAATATGACGATTCTACGCGAATGAAACAAAATATTACAAAAACGATTGACTACTATAAAATATTTGATTTAAGTTTTAATACTGTGAACAAAATTTTGGTTTCACTGACTAACTGCATTGGCATCTTATCTGAATGTGACTCTTTGTTGTACATAAATAATGTTTTTTTCTTAGTTAAGAAACTGTTTGTATCGTGCTTAAATCTAATGCGTGTTTACTGGGAGAAATTCCATTTCTTTACTGGAATAAGTCTCACTGTCAATAGGAATGGACATATATTTTTAAAACTATGGAGCTCCTACACATTCTACTCATCATGTTTTAAATGATTTTTAAATGAACATACTGCTGTAAATGTACTGGTAAGATTTATATGCATAATTAAACATACGAGATGAACTGATCGCTGGAATTTTAAATACTGCGTCCTTCATTCAGGATCTGAGACAAGCACTACAGGAACTTAAAAATGCATTATGAAGTGTATTTATTTTATTAGTGAAATTATTTAAATATTCATTTAAAAGTAATAAAATTTAGTTTATTTTGTATAGATTTTTGACATTATATTCGAGATAATTTAGTATCATTTTTATTTAATTTAATGCTGATAAATTTTATTTTTTTGTTTCATTTATAACAGTAACATTTTTAACCACGTTTTATTTTAAATTAAAGTCAAATTTTTCAAAATTGTGTTTGTTTGTAGGTAGCGTTAAAACTAACGCTTTTAACTGATATACACAGTTTTCTTCATCTTCTTTTTTCCCCAAAAGCATTAGGCGTTGGTGACCTGTTCCGGCTTCATAGGATTTATTCCCATCTTTTCTTTGGTCTCCTTACGCTTCTTCTTCCAGCTGGTTTGTATCTACTTGTCGCTTTTGGTAGTCTTCGATCATCTATACGCTCCAGATGGTCCTTCCATATTTTATCCATACGCTTCTCCACATATTTTCTTTGAAATTTCCAGTTGGTTATTAGTAATTTAACAAAGTTATTGCACATCAAATCTAAAAAATTAGCCTATGTTTCCTGACTCCAATTTTTAGCACTATTCTGCTATTTTCTTGCAAACTAATAGTGATTCAATATCACTACAGTACTAGTAGTATATATATATATATATATATATATATATATATATATGTATTACTTTATTATGATTTCTCTGTCTGAAGTTACATAATTTCACAGAGAATTACCGGACATGTAATTTGCGTGTGCGGTGCAATTGGTGACTGCACTGGACATCTGCTCTGTGATATTAAGGATGATAACAAAGTCTTGTTTTTATATAAACTTAACCTTTTTGTGAGCTTTTTAAAAAAATATCTTGAATTTAATTTCTAAATAATAAGCGGACGGTCCTGTTCTCAAAAACACAAGAAATACTCAAAATATTAATTGAAACAGAGGACGGGTAAGTAATGACAGATAGCCAGGGCGGACACAGTTAATTCCCTCTTTGATCAGAACGGGTCGCAGATGTACTCGAGGAATGAAGCTAGTTAACAATCACAAGTGGAGTACGTATAATGTGGAGTGTGGCACTCCAAAACAAAACCGAATCAAAACAGTCTTGAGTGGCTAATTTTGAATTTTAATACAACACAAGTCCCGCTTTGACTGGGCTCTTTCTCTTTCATTGTTTCTGTTGACTTAATTTGTTATTCGTATATCGAAGGGGAAGAACAAAGAACACATAAAATGAGTACAGAAGCCGTCAAAGCAGAATCCAAACTGCGTTTGCATGCATAACCAACGCTGCTGCCTAGCTATGCACTTCACTTCGCTTCTTACTGGTTTTCTCAATGATTTATTCATATTATATTACTTTCTTTTTATTTGGTTCTTTATATACTCTACTCTTCCCAACTCTTCTTTCGTGTTCTCTTTCTGTAAGACACGCCCTTTTGATCACGCGCGCACGGAGAGAAATGCGAATTTAAAGTGTATAATTACAAGACTCCGTATGATAGCAACCGCGAATTAAATAAGTAACGTAAACGTCAGTGTGGATACGTTAACTGACTAATATCTGTGTAGTCGTCATCATCATCATCACAACACAGCATAGGCAAGGTCTGCCTGGTCCGCCTTCTAAGACCCTCCAGCCATCTCTTCCTGGGTTCACCCACACACCTGTGTCCTATAGGTTTGTATTTCCAGACTTGTATGGCGAGTCTGGAATCTGACATTCTTTCTAAGTGTTCTTTCCACCGTTGTTTGTAATCTTTTAGTTTTTCATTCGAGTTAAAAATTTGTACTCTTCCCTTATGGCCTCATTATTTATACTGTCAAGTTTAGAACACCCTTTAACTTGGCTAAAGAATGCACTTTCTGAGGCCGTTTTACTGTTTTGTTTCTTTTTTTTGACCATAAATCACACCCATAGGACAGTACAGGGACCGCCATATCTTTGTAAATCTTCAATTTTGTATCTCGACGTACCTTGTGTGTAAAAATACGGTTGATTGACCCATAGATCGTCTGGAACTTACCTAACTTAACATCAATAATTCTTATCACAGCCAATGTTATTTCTCAAATAATTAAAATGGCTGTCCTGTCCTGTTCTATATTATTTTTGTTTTATCGGTTCCTTGCCTCGAAGTGGCATTACTTTTGTTTTTGTAGTGGAGATTTTCATAATATATTCTTTGCAAACCTGATGACGCTTGAATTACAAGAAAGTTGTCAGCAAACAACAGCACATTCCAATTTCTAACCCGTTTTAGATCCATGTTTTTCGGTATCCAAGCCACTTATAGTATATAATTAGTAAAATAGTTTACCTTTTTCTTGTCCGTCTGGTGGCCTTTTTTCTATATTTCAATCGACGCGTTTCAGGGCATATGCCCCATCATCAGGATATCCCTTGTTAAAGGTCGTCAATGGTTAAAATATTAAAAACACTGCACACACAATTCTACACACAACAATAAATATAATACAAACATAAAAACACATAAAATGCCCAGATCTTAGACACACACGATATCGATGGTGCGCACCACGACATGCTATAGTCGACTGTAGTGTTCATGTTGTTATATGTCGTGCACTATGGACCTTGTTCTGTATTCTTATCGCTGTGTCGTATAATAGATTGGACTGGAAATACAGCTGATCGTTAAGGATGACTTCTTCTGTTTTTTTATTTTTGTAAGCTTTATATATTTCGTATTCTTCAATAGCATTCATATAATTACCTTTTTTGCATATGTGGAGGGGTTGAAAGTTCGTACTGAAATCAGTATAACTATGGTTGTTATCCATCAGATGGCGCGCGTAATTTGACACTGTTTTACTAAATTCTTTTCTAGGTAAATGTTCTTTGAATCGTCTTTTAAAAGGTCTACCAGTTTGGCCAATGTAAAAGCTGTCGCAGTCATTGCATATTATCTTATAAACCCCCGTCCTGTCTTCAATTGATTTTGAATGTTTAGGTAAGAGTATCTTATTAATGTTATTATTAGTTCGGTAAGCCATTTTAATATTTATCCCACCGAATACTTTGTTTAAAATTTTGGGTAGGGTGTTACCATATTCCGATGCTATATACCTAATTTTTTTTTTATTATTTTCTTGTAATTCTATGTTGTTTTTCTTTTTTCTGTGTTTCTTGACCAAATTATCTACGATTGATCTTTTATAACCATTGGCCTTAGCTAAAGATCAATCGTAGATAATTTTGCCCTGAATATGCCCTGAAACGCGTCGATTGAAATATAGAAAAAAGGCCACCAGACGGACAAGAAAAAGGTAAACTATTTTACTAATTATATTCTAACCCGTGATATCTTAATACCAGGGTTCGCTAGATATTTCCATTTCCTTATTAGATCGACAATATAAATGTTAAAAAGCATAGGTGACATACCACGCCCTTGTCTAACACCTTCATTGACAGATATTTCTTGAGATAACATACAATTATTTTTTACAGCTATTCTTGTTCCATTATAGAGGCATTGTGTAGTTCTTATAAGTTGCTTATAAGCACCATAAAATGAAGCTGAGTTTTCCAGCCACAGTTCGACTCAGCCTGTAGAAATTACTGTCTGGTATAGCATTGTCGCGGTAATAATAGTCGGCTAAACGTAGCGTTGGCCAGACTACGTTCCTAGCACGCCGAATGCTCTACTTTGCCTAACTTCTAAGATACTTCGGTGGTAAAAAAAGAGTCAATATTATTATTTTTCTATTAAATAGTATTAACAAAATTAATAACCGTAAGCAAAACGGATAATGTATGTAGGCCTACACGGATTAGCGTTCAAAACTGCATACCACTGAGGATCCAATACAGGATATAATAGAAGAGATAATGCGTCAGAATTATTAACACATAAGAGAATTTACGAAAAAAATGTCATCGGAAAGCTTCATCAGAAGAAAATTCCGTTGTCTCGGGCATTTTCCTTGGCATACTAGCTAAATGATTGTACTAGTTATAATCTATAATATTACTTACTCGGAACACTAAGTTCTGTGTAAAAATGTAAAATTTTTACCTTATTGCCTGAACCAGTTTTCGCTTATTACAAGCTTCGTCAGAGGCTCACGTCACGTACTCGTGGACATGGACACAACGGATACGTCATGGACAACAAAATCCAAGAATGTACTAGGTTAAGTGCGACGTATTTCAAGATCAGACCGAGGAAAAGGTTACAACAACAAAAATAAGCCTGCAAGCACCATGCATCACATATAGTTTGGATATTACATGAATTCGAAACTTCGTAGGGGCAAGACCTGTACTTGTAATACTTAACTTGAACAAAATGAGTCAAAAATCCGTCAGCGTGAAGAGATTGAAATAGCTTAACTATCCATTTATAGTATTGGAAAACTCTGCATAAATAGAATATATTTATTATGTTATTTTATCATTAGAATGTTAAGTGTGAATACATTACACCTAGTTAGTATACACCTATATATATATATATATATATATATATATATATATATATATATAAAGTCATGACTACATAAAATCGCAAAATTTTACTTTTATCATGATATTATCTTTTAATGTTTCAGATCCAAGACGATATGCAGTGTTTACTGAGAGAAACTAAAAAGGAAAGGACCGAAGATCAGTTCCAGGGATTATATACACTGTGTACAGGACAAATGTCTAAATATATTCCGACAATTTCAAAATCTGCATAGGTTTTGGATCGACTAGATAAGATATGATGTCATTACACGTGATAAGAGTTTAGAAACTCGTGTGGGAACGAAGAAACATTGTAAACGAAATCTCTGTGTGGTGTTTCTGCGGAATATAACGAAACCTGAAAAAGTGGCGCGGAATATAATGTGGTATACGCAATATAACATAATAATCAACGAAACGGTGGTCTGTTTCGATAAAAATTAAGGGCAAAATTAAACCGATAAAACTGGACTACTGAAAAACGTCTCCAACTTAAATGCAAGGACCCAATAAGAATTGTGGAAATATGGAGGCGCTTGAGCATAACCGACTGTCAAAATACTTTGGAATGGAAAATACGCCCTACAGTAATATGGACGTACTCAGTGAGTGCCAGGACTACACGGCCAATGTGAATTTAGGGATCACGCTTATCCAGAGAAAGGAAAATGGAAACGTCTTTGTCAGAACGAGGAAATTACATAAAATGTCGCAATGGAATGATAATGTCAACGGCAAGCTGGTGATTGCAAAGTTGGGAACAGGTAACTCAGAAAAAAAGAAGGAGAAAAATAAGCTTGTGATGCCAAAAAGATTTATATTCTGTAACCATGTATATTATTAAGTAATCATACGGATTTCAGTATAATTTTTATAATAAATTACGACATTATTCAGGAAGATAAGTTGCGTTGATGGCGAGAATAACAACTAAATTAGAAGGTAACACTGTGTTGACTCGCATTGAGATCTGTAATCAGAGAACTGTTTGAAACGTTATCCTGGCTACTTACACCGGAGAATCGGAGGAGGCCGAGAAAGAGAGCTGCAGGGAGAGTTTAAACAGAATGTCTGAGGTATTAACGGGTGGAGTCGTTAAAAAGAGCAAAATTGATTTTGAAAGCCAGAGAGAGAGAGAGAGAGAGAGAGAGAGAGAGAGAGAGAGAGAGAGAGAGAGAGAGAGAGAGAGAGAGAAGTGGGGGAATGGATCAAATACTACTACTATTACTACGGAGAAATAAACGAACGAATGAAAAATGAAACTTTCCGGGGGGGGGGGAGGAAGACTTGGCTGCAGTTAAATTGCAATTATATTGAATTAATTAAAATTTATCCGTACATCCTCAGTAGTTTTTCCCAAGAATTTCAGATAATTTAACCGGCCCGTAAATAAGCAGTAATAATCGGTGTAATAATAGGAAGAATTGTAGAAATTAAAAAGGAAACAATAGAAAAACGGAAGTAAGGCTGAGAGGTTTGACGCAACGCAATCTTGCAAACAAAAGAAACAAAAATTTTTACCCGAATTCTGTTCTTTATAAGAGAGCGAGCGAGAGAGAGAGAATCAGTCAGTGGAGGGGAAGGGAGGGGGCTTTAAACAAAATAGTGCATGGTTAATTATTGTTTCCCGGAACTGGATCATTCAGTCCTCTCTGCTGTGCAACTGCCATCACCGTACGTACTACGGGCTACGCTCCCCTCCTTCGTATCGTAATTAGTTTTTTTTTTGTATTTTAAATCAATAAAAATAAAATGTTCGGTAGGAAACAACAAAGGATAGTCGTCATGTTTCAAGTACGAAACCTTTGTAAAATTAATTTAATTGTAACCGTGTTTAGGAAAAGAGAAATAAATTTTTCCATTTTTCCAGTCGACTTATCGCGACAGGTGTGTGAAATTCAATTAATCTTCTTTCAGTGTACAGTTGAGTTGAGCTCATGATTGCTGCTGCCGCGTACGACATAGACGACCAGTTTCCACACTAGTGAAAGCAATGGGAAAACGCGCGGTACAGATATGGTTACGTCGCAAAGTATACACGCACAGGCGCGCGTGCGAGTAACACATGTCCATAGAAAACAGCGCGTTGGGATATACGAAGGGAACTTGGAAGAGTCTGACATAGCCAACTGGAAGAAAAATGTTAATTGTTTGGTAGCTCAGATGAAAACATAATCTAGCTATAGGCCTAACTATGTTAAATGCACGCACGTATATCAAGCCTATGTGCAGGATCTCTTGCACATCTATGTGCCTCTATAGAGTATCGTAGTATAATAAAGCTAGCGTTAAGTATAATATAAAGTTGTCTTAAGTAGTCAACTCTCACGCTTTGATGATTACAAAAAACTCAGGTAACATTCAAAATCATTCTTGCTGCTTACTTGGCTTTGGCCAAGAATATTCACGGTATTAACCTTTTTCGTCAATGGGCAATTGACCAATCCATTTATTAACATGAAAGCTTGGCTAAAAAGTAAGAGACTGACTGTATACAATTAATTATTAATACATTAACCATAAAACAGTTTTGTTCTTCAAAGTTGTCACACAGTAGGCCTAAAGGAGACTGTCCCCAGTGACTGAAAGAATTCTGCAAGTGTTCAAGTGATAACGACTTAACCTGGTCCGTCGCAATCTTTTCTCTAAAGTAGCGGTGTCAGAATTAGTTTTTCATTTTTAAAAGCAGGAAAGCAGTCACAGCAAGAATCCATTTTTGGTCAAACGCTTGTCCACAGAAAGTTTGACGTGGCAACGAGCGTTATCGAGACGAAGCAGCCAAGAGTAATCGATCTCTAGCCGACTCAAATCATGCAAAGAATTGCGTGGACGATCTAACGATTTAAATTCAGTTCACACAACTATTATTACCGTTAAACGACGCTCAGCCTTGATGAGATAACTCACTTTCT
Source organism: Magicicada septendecula (assembly GCA_034769895.1). Classification (NCBI taxonomy): domain Eukaryota; kingdom Metazoa; phylum Arthropoda; class Insecta; order Hemiptera; family Cicadidae; genus Magicicada; species Magicicada septendecula. Next base: position 95,800,967 of record CM068368.1, read on the forward strand.
ACGCATTTTCAGTAGTTCGTGCTTTCCTTGTCGTCTAGAAGAGGGTTCATTCTCCAATTTTGTAGCCATCCAAATAAACGTTTTGCCACCAAAAACCTAATCTAATGACACAGGCTTCGGAATTTTAAGCTTGTTTTAAGTTATTGAACGTTTCTGTTGTACTATATATACATATTTGATAAATACTATTAAAAAGAGCTATTAGGTTTTTATATAATAGTTTTCATTTAAAAGGATAATTTTTATTTGTACAGGTGGCGAGGCAGTACGTTGGTGGTTACTCTGAACACGTCAACTGGTCGAAGAAAGTAACTATGAGGATTTTGCGCGGAGTCTCTTAACAAATCCCTCACTAATTCGAAGTTTTTATTTTACTGTAGAAATAATTCAAAATAATTATAGGCACTAATGTATTTGACCTCCTGAAATAATATATATAATAATTCCACGCATTAAGGCATTCGGTCTCTTGGCAGAAATAATCCTATTTCGCAATGGCGTAACTTCTTTTTTTCTGGGCCCCCCGCAGGAATCCTTTGCGGGCCCTCCTCCTACCATTACATAATTCATGCCATTGGTCCCACTTGAACACTAATCCCTACTTACAGCTGTGGCAGCTACTAAAATTAAATAACATAAACAGAATACGTTCGCCTCAAGTCTGTTTAAAATCTCTTCTTCTAACCCTAGGTTAATTTCATCGGTTATTTCTACAAATCCTAAAAAGCTTTCGTTAAATTTTTACGTTCATGGGCCTTCCCGCTTCATATTCAGAAATTGAGGCATATCTGATTATTTGACTCAGTTAATGTCTTGTGTAGTATCCATTATTACAGAGAAAACTGAGCAGGGGTTCAATATGTTTCAAAATAATATTTTCGAACTTTTTAGATAAAAGCTGAATAAGTTCATTTTGATTTTAGGACTCACATTCTTCGCCATGTTCTTCGGACCACTGAGGTTATCTCTTGGTACAATGGATCGTATTTACTCAAACAATCGATAACTTGCAAAATGTTACTGATATTGGGCTGGCCTCTCTACTCTTTATGACCTCTAAAGGCTAAAATTTGTAACTGCCAATGTCAGAGTATCATTTACAACGCGATCCACTCCTTTGGCCCATTTATTAGTTTCCCTTCGTAGCTCATAACGAATAACGATGCAAGCCTGGCCGGTGGCGTCGGTGCATTCATAACTGGAATCACCGCGCTATTATGCAGTTAACCAAATAATGTAGGCCTACTCTCAAAGTCCATCATCAGGTACTGGTAAAATTACAGTAAAAATAAATGTATTAGTTTTGATGTTAAATACTACTTATTTTGGTTTTACGTAAGTTCAGTGGTTTATACCTATTCTTAAAAAATTAAGAGAAATGTATGTGCGGGCTCCGCTAGTCCTCAGGCCTCCCCGCAATCCGGGCCCAGCAGTTACACCACTGCCTTTCGGTCGGTCTAAACGGAATAATTTAAACGAAGTTTCTATTTTATTCTATTAAGTATTAAGGATACTCGTGAGCCTTTCATGAAGGTCTGTGTTATTATTAATGTTTTGCCGAGATCTTACCGCCGTACGGTAACATGTAACTATAGAAACTCTTTTTTGTACTTACGGGAGAATAACGCAAAAGACCCCTGGTATCAACTTGGTACACTGTTTGTTGGCAATGATGGAAAAACGGGAAAAAGCGCATATAATATTACTGCGAAACTGAAACACTCAAGACTCTAGACGATTCATTTCTCTGTTAGCATTAGTAACTGCTTCTATATGCGTTTTTATGAGTGCGTATATCTTTTGCTGAGGAATTACGAGCAAAAATAAGCGACAATGAGAAGGGGATGACTGACAGAGTTACTCAAGATAAGATTTAAGATACGCAGAGACTCATAACACTATTGTATGTACATAAATTTCTCTTTGAAAGACACAGACTATTAACCAAAGCAGTGGACATTTTTTACACGTCTTGAGGTTGTGACCAGTCATTCGTGAAGCAGAAGATTTAACGCCATCTCAGCTGTCTGTGCACATTTGTACGTTAGGTTAGCTACTTATTTGTTTGCCAATTGTCTAGCATTACTCGGGTGCGCTTGTGCGTATGCGAATGACAGAAATGTATGACAAACGTAAAGACAAATATGTAATAATGTAATAAATAATCTAATTGGGCATAACGTGTATAAAACATTACGTAGGGATAATATTTATATAAAATCATTCATACATTACAACAGATTTATTCATTTAAACAAACAAAACATGGTCATTTAAACAGGCACTTGTTAGACTATGTTGCATGTTAGACTCATCGGCACTTATAATTTTTTTGTGGATCAATACTTTTTTTAAGGAGGAGGGAAAATTCATTTAAGCACGAAGTGTGGAACTCCCATCTCAAGTGGGAGCGATCGAGCACTAACCTAGGACCGTTTAGCACACGACTTCAGCCTAGACTATCCTTCTACTACTACTACTACTACTACTACTACTACTACCATCACTGCTACTACTACCACTGCTACTACTACTACTACTACTACTACTACTACTACTACTACTACTACTACTACTACTATCATCACTGCTACTACTACCACTGCTACTACTACTACTACTACTACTACTACTACTACTACTATCACTACTATTACTACTACTACTACTGCCACAATTGTTACGGCTGATGTTTGTTTTTGTTGATACAGTAACCACTGTTTAGGCAAACATATAAACATATTTATGTTTAACAACTGAACGGGTCTTGAATAGACGAGGTGTTATTAACATAGTGACGACCGAAAACAAAGGATTCGTGTGCCAGAAAACAAGGCAATCATTGACATCTCACAAAACCTGCTGAAAACTTAGTGCAAATCCTTTTGTGTGACCGTGTTTACGCATGTACATGGTAATTTATACATTGAAATATAATGTTAAGTTAGGCAAGTTCCAGACGATCTGTGGGGCAATCAACCGTATTTTTAGAATCAAGGTACGTCGAGATACAAAATTAAAGTTCTACAAAGTTATGGCAGTCACTGTACTGTCCTATGGGTGTGAAATATAAACAACCAAGAAACAAGACATTAAAATTTAGGCCTCGGAATATAGGCGTTCTTAAAAGGAGTTAAAAGGTGGCCTAAACTTGATCGTATAAGGAATGAGGCCATAAGAGAAGAGTTACAAGTTTTTAACTTGAATGAAAAATTGAAAGGTTAGAAACAACGGTGGAAAGACTTAGAAAGAACTTATAAATAATGTAAGATTCCAGACTGGGCAAACAAATATGGAAATACAATCTTATAGGACGCAGGTGTGTGGGTAGACCCAGGAAGATATGGTTGAAGGATATTTGAAGGCGGAACAGGCAGCACCTTGTCTGTGTCGTGTTGTGAAGATAATGATGATGACTATAATGTTAGTATACTCCCGGACATTGGTGCAGCTGTGATTTCATTCTGGGAGGGCGTTGTGGTAGATCCCGTGGGTGGGGGGGGGGGCGTTAAATTTTTGTGAATAAAACCACAAAAATTAAAAGAAACGGAACTCTCTCGTTTGGTGTACACTAGTAGATATCTAAAATTTAAGAAAGTAATGAAACTATAAATACGACGTCTTACATGAAAGTGTACATAAAATAAAGATAGGAGAAAACTGACACAGATTTTCTCCCATCTTCCGCAGACACTGAACGAGTTAAATGTTTTGTTTGTTTACATTGTTTGCAATATTAGATCACTTTTAAATTTTTATTTTTTTCACGTCTGTATAACAAGTGTACTCCTCCAATGTTTAGAGAACGAGTTATTGTAATCGAAATAAAATCCAAGTTCTTACATTTATTACTTTTTGGAGTTCAGAGGAACAAAAATAACACCGTTTTTATAATAAACGGAAACAGCAGGAGAAATGCAAACTACGTGGGTCATTCAATAAGTAACGAGACAAATTGCTCTAGCTCAAAAACTACTCGATAAATCAATACGATACTTTCAGGAGTACAAGTTGGCATCCTTGTAATGACTTATGATTAGCTGTTTAATAAAATTTTGTAAACATAACCTCTAATTTACTCAGTCAACAATGGCGAGTCCGCTTGATAATTGCACCGCGGAAGAACAACGTTCAGTGATTAGATTTTTAGTCGCAGAAGATGTCAAACCTTCTGAAATTCATGAAAGGATGTTAAAAGTGTACGAAAATCATTGTTTGCACCGTTCGAACATTTACAAATGGGTAGAACAGTTTAAAAGTGGTCGTGAAAATGTCAGCGATGATCAGCGGCAAGTTTCAACTCCCTCGCTTGAAACCCGCATTGACGCGCTTATTCGGGCTAACAGGCGTATAACTGTTGAAATGATTGCTGAAGAAGTCTCAGTAAGTGTTGGTACTGTCCATACAATTATTCAGAATAAGCTGCAATACAAGAAAACCTGCGCGAGATGGGTGCTAAGACAACTTACGGATGCCCACAAAGAAACCAGGCTTCGAGTCTGTAGACAGTTGAAAGCACGTGGTTTAACTGAAAAAGAATCATTTTTTGAAAGAATTGTTACGTGCGATGAAACCTGGATCCACCATTTTCAGCCGGAATCGAAAAAACAAAGCCTTGAATGGAAGCACACCAGCTTGAAAAAAGTTCAAGACGCAGCCATCAGCAGCTAAAGTCATGTTTGATCTTTTGGGACTTTCAAGGACAAAAGATGGAAGACCAACTTTATCTGTTTATAGTGATTATCTGGAAGACCAACGAACAATCAAGAGTCAGTATTACAGTGATATGCTGGAAAATAAGGTAAAGCCTACCATCAGGACCAAACGTCGTGGACTCTCGACAAAAGGCGTGATTCTCCTTCAAGACAACGCTCGCCCACACACGGCTCAACTAACCCAAGAAATGCTTACAAAACTTTTTTGTTTGGACCCCTTAAGGAGGCACTACGCTGGAAAAAATTCGGTTCCAATGAAGAGGTGAAAATTCATATGCAAAACTGGCTCCGTCAGCAACCCACAGAATTTTATGCCAGGGGCATTCGGAAGTTAGAAAAACGATGGGATAAGTGTATTACAGTTGGGGGGGGGGGATTTTGTTGAAAAGTAACCATCACTTTGTATTGATTCAATAAACGAGTTTTAAGCTGGAGCAATTTGTCTCGTTACTTATTGAATGACCCTCGTAGATATGTATAAATTGTTTTTTTAACTGAATACAATTTTTAATAAAATTCTCTAAATACAAATAACAATACAATTGTCATTGTACTAAAAATATAGTAATCAGGTTCTTCATGACTTTTTTGACAGTCGAAAAATTATGTAATATCGAAATTGATCTAGTAATAAACGTACAGTACTCGGTTTAGAACAGTGAGCGATTTATACAGCCCAGGGAGTTTACTTGTAATAAGACATTTTTAATATAATTTTCAAAACTATCTAAATTCTCATGTGAAGAATATTTCTACAGTATATTCACTGTTTTGTTGATAAATTTACGTTTTAGCTACGAACAGTGTAACTCGAACAAGTCCACAGCTTAGTTCAATGTACAAGACATTATGTTTCTTGTGGCAACTGTAACAGTTTATGGGTACTTATCGTGAACTCGTTTTTCTTCAAAAACAACTAAACAGTACAGTGTAATTACCGTTGACTTTAATTACGTTTAAGCTGCAGTTAAATACAGAAACATGTCTTACTCTCGAAGACTTTAGAGTTGCTAGTGGTCTATAAATTGTATTCACATGTTGTGGCTGGCAGATTGACTTTAGCTGGTAACCCAATTTCTGTTGGGATAGGATTAAATTCAATTGGGTGTTTAGAGTACCTTGAAGATAATGGTCATGAATCATAACAACAACCTATGTATATGATTTATTAACGTATATAACTAATTTACTAATCATTAATGTAATAACTTAACATTTAAATATTAACTCACAGACGCTTTGTGTAAATATTTAACACAGCGTTTGCTGCTCACTGCAATGTATACACCGCTCAGGCTATAGGGTTATGAGTCTTCCAGAATTCAATTTCTGTATAAAGGAGATTACACAGTAATTATATTCGTTGTTCCTCCAAACAGAACGTAAATAGGATATGCAGTTTCATGTTTTCGGGTAAAACATTTTATACATACCTAGTTTGCATTTGTCCTGTTGTCTCTGTTTGTTACAAAAATGATGACATTACTTTGCCTCTGAACTCTAAAAGTAATAAATGTGAAAACTTAGATTTTATTTCGATTATAATAACTCGTTTTCCACAAACTGAAGGAGTGCATTTGTTATAGAGATGTGAAAAAATTACAAATTTAAAAATGATGTAATGTTGAATACATTACAAACAATGGCGTGGTGAATAAGCTACATAAGTTCAACTATATGCGCGGAACCATGAGGAGAACTCTAACATCAACAAGTAAAGAAACACGCCTGAAGTTCTACAATGTGACGGGCGTCACCACACTCCCCTGTGGGTCTAAGAATTGGACTTAGACCAATTCAAGTTCAAACTTAGACAAACGAAGATCAAGGCCAGTTGTATTCAAGCGTCCGAAATGAGATTTCTCAGGCACGTGATAGAGTACACTGTTCAAGATTGTTGAAGAAATGCAGATATACGTACAGCAGAAACTGAATAGGGTATATTCGGTAGGTTTGCCCAGTATCTCCCTAGTAATTTCTTGTCTTAACAAAATACTTCATTGTTATGGCTAGCCGTTAATGATCGTGTACGAGATAGCTTATGACCGAAACAAGACTGAACGACGTTGGTTTCGTGTGATTAACTTATAGCCGGTACTTACCGGACTTCAAAACCGTTTCTCGTGGTTCTTCATTCAATCTGAAGAACCGTGTCACAAGATGAGGCTCTTTCATGAACGACCCATCACTACAATGGAGAAAAAACCGCCGGGTTGCTTGAAGTGTACAGAGCAACACCTTTTGGAGATTTAACACACGTTTTCGGTGATGAATCACTCCTCACTATCAGTCCAGCGAAGATTAAAAGAAATTTAGGTTTGGCCAAAATAGAATGGATGACTGCCGCATTCCCAAGCCGACAGGACGGAGAGGTGTGTGACGTCTGAAGAAGCGTTAGAGTGACCAGTTCTAGTTACCTCCTTGAGACCGGAATAAATTATTTTTGCTTTAATCCTTGCTGAAGATGATGATCTAATTATGAAATATATCTAATAGTTCAAAACAGTGAGCGATTTGTGCAGTTTAGGGAGCTTACTAGTAGCCCTATATACGGAGACCATGAGGAGACAAGAAAGGAAGAAGGTTGCAGTCGAGGTGGGCAGAGTTCTCCCACTCTCTTTAACAATCTTTTTTCGAAGGTTTCTCTGTGTGTGGTTTCTGTAGTTCTCAAATCTGTAAAGCACTTTGTATTTCTGTCTCCTTTGATTCTCTACACGGCCTCACCTAACTTTTTACGTTTTGATAAACTTGACGATGTCAACGTTACTGAACAAATCGTTCAATTTCAACATTCTTATGTATTGTGTTTGTTCCGTCTTGTTTTCGAATATGACCAAATATTTCCCTCAAAGTTTTTTGTTCAGATCATTTAACATTCTCTTCTTCCTCTATAAGTGGAATAAGTATCTTACGTGTATAGCCAATCCCACAGCTGGTCTTATTAGGCTTTTATAATATCCCATATACAACTTATGGCTTAGGAGTTTGGACCACACTAAGTTCATGCGTGCATGAAGTTTGGTGAGCTTTATTCTCTTTCATAATTCTCATTTTTGTTTCGTCACTTATGGAATTATTTTCATTAACCGACGGTCCCTATTTCTTAATTTAGCCTTCCTCTTTCTATTAGATTTTATCATGATTTATTTGTAGCCTTCCTTCATCTGTTTGCATTTTTATTTCTGTGAAAGTCTCCTTTGTTGTATCCGTAGCGTATAACAACGCCTCGCCGAACTGCATGGGGGAAACGAATTAATTTATTCCATAAATATTTTTCCCATCGTTTTGCCTTATTTCGTTTTCTACGTCTGAGGCACATTGTATAACGGTATACATTCTCACACGTATGTATAGATCCGTCATTGATCACGTATCTAAATTTTACGTAAACGCGATCATACAAAATTTTTAATTACTTACTACATTTAACGCTTTAAGTAAAAATGAAAAGTTTTATGAAATAAATTTAAGATCTGAGTACGTACTGAGGTCAACTGGGAAAAGTATGACAGCAGGTCAAAAGCTGTGTGCTCGTATGGTTTTGAAAATGCTTAATGAAGAAAGAATACATACCTTGAATAAAACTATATCAGAATAAGAAAAGAAGGCTGGAAATCAAAGAAGACTAAGAAGAAGGAAACGAGAAGAAGAACTTAATGATTGCTCAGACTATAGCCCAGGAATGTTCTAAGGTAACTGATACATAATATAAAGTTCTTATAAAGCGAGTTTTTTTGTTTTTGTCGTTTTCGCAGATGATTTTTTTTGCAAGAAAAGAAATATTTTCTCAAAAAATATTTAACCTATTTTGAATACTTATGCTTTAAAAAGTTGATTTTTAAAAATAGGATGTAACACTAATTTTATTATATTTATGAAGTCAAATTTGTTTATTTCATCAGAACTGCAGAAATACTTTTCTTCTGGCAAAACTTATGTCCATTCGGAAAATCTGCTGTCGAAATATGTAAGAAGGATTCATAAGATAGTACAAAAAAATTTGAAAGAGTTAGTGCATGTGGTTCCTGAAAATATGTTACTTATGTAACTATTGAATGGTACAAGGATTGCGGGTACGTTAATGCATTCAAAGATCTACCTACAGTGGTATGCTGTCATGTGAAAAATTGTTTAATCGTGTTGTAAATATTTGTTCCCAAACCCTTCGTTGCTTTACACACACACACACACACACACACACACACACACACACTTTTATAAACATAAATACGCGTTTGCGTCTATTTATAATTTACGTTTCAAACCTAATAGTCTATAAATAATTTTGACCGAGCGTTGAGAATGAAACATCAATGAAAACGCAGATGATATTTTGTTGGGTTTCATTAGACACAAGCGCTATAAATAACTTTCAACACTTCTCTCGGCTTTATTTGAAAAGTTTTGAATTAAAAAATTTAATTTTAGTTTCGTCTTGAAGACGTGAATAGAAAAGAAAAGAAGAAAATGCTACGTAAATAAATTTTTACAAAAAGGTACAGAGTGTCTTTAGTAACGTTACAAAAGGAATAAACACTCTTAAGCTGTAGGCTTATACAATAGCAGAATCGCAGACTCGTATAATTTAAAAAAAAAAAGAATAAAAATGTTTTTCTGATTCTATTACTGCCTCATATGATATTCTTTTGAGGGATAAGAATGAAAGTGTTGTTGTGAGACAAATCTGTGTGTGTGTGTGTGTGTGTGTGTACGTATGAACGAGAGTGAGAGAGAGCGAGGGGGGAATGAGTGTACGCGACCGTATGAGCGTAGCACCTCACAATAGGGAATTATCCTAATTTATCATCTAATCTTTTTTTTTATTTCAGTCGTTCTTGATGGAACAATGATCGTGAATATGGCCCATTGTTTCCTTTAAGACATTTGAAAATAATAATGATTTTTACCAGATACTTGTTAGGACTTTTAAAAAGCGCCATTTAAGAGATGACTAACAAGAGAAGAAACGGAGTTATAAGTAACAGAAATGAATGCTGAATATATAATAAGTAGTTGAATGCGAATTGATAAAGTTATTCGTGTAGGTAGGCAGGCAAGAGCAAGCGAGCGTAGTACACTAGTTGGGTGGTAGCAGAGACCACACAAAGGCGTTATTGATAATACCATGTAGAGAATTTCAAGTACAGCCCAGGGTCCTTCATTATACCGTCCATTGAGTAACTGGCAGCCATGACTCGACAAGTGTGTCGAGCTTAGAATAATATCTTCACAGCTACAATAATAATTAGGGAAATGTGTTCATAAGTCTAATGCTAACAAGCAATCAGTCATCAGTCCACACAAAGACGGCCATTATTTATTGATTCAACACCTGTGTGAATTAACGTCGTCGGCACGCTCAATCGGCGCACTTGAATAATTAGACATTTTCGTGACATTTTTATCGAAATTATATTAAGTAAATGTTTAACTTGGGGAGGACACGACGGCATGTTGCGGTTGCGATGTACGATCGTAATGCACAGAAGGCGTATAACATCCTGGAACAATACATTCAAACAACACTTTTCGTTGAAAAAAAAAACACTTGAATAACTTTATCATCCTGCATACCGTTCGTTAACAGAATGAAATTTTTTTTTTTCGTTTTATTTGTAAAGACTTTATCTAGATTTACTAGATTTAACAAGTATGTCGTCATCATCATCTTCAAGGTTTAAACCAAGAATGGTTTGTTCCGGTCTCAAATAGGCAAATATTACAGCTCCAGCGCTTCCTCGGACGTCCCACACTTCTCCGTCCCCTCGGGTTCCTCCGTTCCATAGTTGTTTGGGGATGCGGCAGTCAACCATTCGGCAAAGATGTTCCCACCAATTCAGCCGATACTGGGCGATCCTGTCGAGTATACTCATAATATTCAGTTCCTGCCGTATATCTGTGTTTCTTCATGGAGAGTATACCCTGCCACGTGCCTGAGAAATCGCATTTCAGCCGCTTGGATGCGACTGGCCTGGCCTTTCGTTAAATTCAAATTTTCAGACCCATAAAGAAGTACGGGAAGAGCCATCACCTTTTAGAATTTTAGCCGTGTTCCTTTACTTGCTGACTGAAGGGTTCGCCTGATGGTCCCGCACTTATGCAACTTATTCACCACGTCGTTGCTTGCATTATAAGACACACTGTAGTCCAGGTATTCAAAACTGCTAACTAGTCCAGGACAGGAGAGTACCATCTATAACAATTTTTACCCGTGCGGGATCAGTTCTACAAAAAGCCATCACCTTGGTTTTAATTGTGAATATCTGCAATCCAGAGTCTTTGCAGATTCCAACTTGCAGAAAGTTACAGAAAGTTTAACAAGTATGTAGAAACAAAAATCAAGCATTCCGTCGACTTGTTGAGATAGTACAGGAAGTGATAACAGTCCAATTACGTCAATTAACAACGGAAATAAGACGAGTTATGTTTTAAAGTTCAATAAATTGTTGAAACCTACAATTTATTGCTTTTTCATTTTTATCTCCTTTATTTATGATCAAAATAATATAAAAAATTGTGGAGGAGTGGAGAATAACGGTTTTGATATTTTAAAAGTTTGAAAATTATAGGCCTAATCCAGCAACTTTAATTTTTTGATAAGTAAATTTTCAAGTCGCCCACTACATACGAAGGGAAAAACTCATATACGCAATGGATTTCCTGTCTACCATATTATGTCCTGTGACTTCTGAATGAAGTGTAGTCGTTATATGAAAGTATTAATGATTTGTTTATTACTAAAAATTGTCATCGATAGTCATAATAATTTCGTTTTATTTCAAAAAGTATATCTATATTTAGATGTTATGTGAAAGTGTACTCGATTTGTCTGTTGGAGAAAATTATCATAACTGACAAATATTAACTTAATTATTGTATAATAATAATAATAATAATTATTATTATTATTATTATGTTTTATGTCTTTTTTACTTATAAGAACCCGTACTTCTTCGGTCCACCATGGAGGATAGTTGTTACTCTGACTGTTTGGGTCGTTCAGGCCAAGAATATCTAAAGCTGTTTCATTGATTTTATTTATTACATCATAGTACATGATTTTTGCAGATGAGTAGGAAACTTCTGACAATTTCTTGCTTAGACACAATTTGTAACTAAATGAGGTTGAGGCACTGCTTAATTTTTTAAGGTTATATTTGGGATTATTTGTTTCTGTCATTTTTTCGTCATGTTGGTAATTTGGTCTATATTGTTTTCGATAAGGGAAGTAACATTTTGTAAGCAGTAGATGATGATCGGTTCCACATTCAGGACCTCTCTGCACCCTTACATCCTCTACTTTAATTCTTGTCCACATATCTTTTAGTGGACGAAAAGTTTTGTGGTAAATTCTAACGATGGTAAGATCAGCCCTAACCCTTCTGATAAAATTTAGACAATTGTTACAAACTATCTCAAGTGATTAACAATATCGTTTGTGAGATGACAGTAACATTTGGTTATGGTAATTGTGTTTCTCACCTTGTGAATATTAAAAATATTTCAACATCATTATGGAGGCCTACTCACCTTCCTGCCAGTTAGACGACATCAGTTCGTATACAACACTTGGCTAAAGAAAGCGGCGCTGAAGGGCATTGCTTGAGCTGACAATAAGTTTGGTGACCTGTTTAAGCAGGAACGGTGTAAACACGTATTGTATCCGTGTAATTTTTAACAACAGCCAGTCATCATTATAGGCTAGTATCAAATTATGTCACAATGACGTATAAATATCTTGTAACGTCGTGTAGATTAAGTGACGAGGCTTCGACTACAAATGTGACGCGTAATGAGCTAAACGAAGCGTCTTCCATAACATGGCAGTCGATTGCGGAGTAATCTAGTTCATTCTGACAACGCCATGATTCCTCTTACTGTGACTAGGACTTGTGTAAATGTAGGGAGACCGAAACCTGAGTTAAGTGTTTCAAGGGGATTAGGTTTGCGCATTGCAATTTGTGCGAAGTGATATTAAGTATATCTTTTAAAGGGCGTTGAATGGTCAATAGGCTCAAATTTTAACAAGTTTTTAAAGGCCAAAATATATTTTTTTATATTAAAATATTTTATTTTATGAGGACTTTAGTATAAAAAAACATGGGGTTTTCTCGTAAGAAATATTTTAAATTGAATTTAGAAAATTGTCTTGCGGGCCGTTTTTAGGACGTTTTGAAACATATTTATTATCCTACTTAAATAATTTTACAAATAATATTGTAATTATTTGTAAATATTAAAATATTACAGTAAATCCCATCACTCAGAAGTGCTCGTTAATGATTTTGCCGTTTAATAGGAATAATGGGTATTGGATTATTGTGATGTGGAAAAGGTATGTTGAATTAAGTGCGATTTACATACAATTATTGAATTAAAACATTTCTAATTTTCTTCTTCGTATTCTTTTGCTGTCAAGCTTCAGCCACTTTCTACATTCCCGTCTCAGTTTTAATTCTTGTAAAGTCTTCCTCCTTCTAGTGACTCGCTTCTCAACACAACCATCCCATTCCAATCTTTCTCTTTCTCTTTCTTCTTCTTGATGCGTTTTTATGATGAGCTTCGACTTTTTTTCGTCTACCGTGGTTACCAGTCCAAACCACTACAGCGCCTCTCCACTCCATCAATTCCACATTGATTCCTGCAAAAACTGGTTACTGTTGGTCATATTCCTAATTCCAGTCTCTTTCCGGTTCCTAAACCTTGCATCCGGTTGTTACTGTATTACTGTTATTCGGTTTAATAAAACTTGCGATTGTTTTACTGTCTACAATGTTAAATGAAGTTTTTACCTCAGAGATTGTTATCACGTAACACTGATATTATCATTACGAAACATTAGTTTAGTTTTACCATATCTTTTATTATGGCTTCTCTTTATTATTGTTAGGTGGTTTTAACACAACATAAACTGGCTTCTTCATCTCTACGATACGGTATTCTCAGTTGCTAATCAATACGATACCCCAAAACGAGCATGACGTCTAGCATTAGTCGCGTAAACCTTGTTCTGTACTTAAATGTAGTGCTACGACGGTCTCAAGCATGATCGTGTTGTACAGTGGAAACAGAATAACTGACACCGAATGAAGTCACTAGTTACCAGCTTTAATCGGACAAAAACAACAGTTAGAAATCAACAAAGGCACTTTTATAGAATAATTCAACTTAAATTGTCCAAAACACACAGCAATAAATGCCACCTTATTATAGTTTCGTACCGATTAACACACTAATCACTTTCCGCTAACCCGCAACAATCACATCGATCCGCGCTCTATTATCGTTGGCCTATAACTGAACTGGTCGCTCCGAAATCCAGATTAGTACTCCGACCGTCTTGCATTGTAGTGACATAGCGAGCCTGGATGCCGGAAGGACAGTCGAGTAACGTTTGAAATGGGCAACTCGCATGCCCTAGAACGTTACGTAATTATGCCGCGCAGAATGATCTCTAAACGTCTGGAACAGCTTCAGGCATTACCGCGTACTAACAACCACTAGGCATGTTTGTTATTTCTCAGCTCAACGTAGAAATAGTATTGGTTTTAATTATTAATACTACGAAAAATTGCGAATGATACTAAAATATTATCAAACTCATTTCATTATATCTGACTTTGTTTACGATCTTTGCTGTAATTTTGATACCGGCGTTAGGTTATAATTTTTATAAAAACTACATACTGTCGTCGTTTGATAGTTTTCTTTAACGATATCGAAGACTCGTCGTGATTTATCTACATCAGCAATGTCGCCGTAGCAAATTGTTGTTTAGAAAGTTAAAAATCAAACCAATCTAAAGGAGAATTGTACAGAAAAATCGCTGACAAAGCAAATCAAGCGAGTTCAGTTTTACTCAACTCTTTTTCTTAAACTTGGCTGATCAGAGCACACATTGACACTTCCCCCGCCGTTTCTTTCTCTTTGGTCATATTTGGCGGGGTAAGTAAACACACGACCCCTTATGTGAGGAAATTGGGTTCCGCGTTGGACAGGACATCTTTGTTGATTCTTTTGACCCGTGCTTCCAATTAGTAACTAAGGAACCACCCTACCCCACACCCCGGCGCTGACAATCACAATACCGTCCGCCTTATTTGGCTGGCTCGCCCTTTCTTTAGAAATTAATACAGATAAACAACGTCTGCGTCTCAAGACAATTACCAAATACATTTTTATTCTCTTAAAAAATGTATAAATTTGTTTGCTACTGTAGAATAAGTTGTGTATAATTGCTCAATAGGTTCTATAATTGTAATATACTTCTGTAATTTAACTTGTTTGTTGAATAATTTGTTATTCCATTAATTTCACGTCAATTATATATATATATATATATATATATATATATATAACTTATATACACATACAAGTAGGCCTACCCGTTAACTCAAAAACGTTAGATTTTTTATTTTAAGCGTTACTGTGTTAAAAGCATTGTATATACACATTAAACGTTATGTTTTCCTCAACCATGGCTTTTATTTATTTCACCAGTAAACTAAAAACCAAAAACCGTTGTCACCTAACCTCACAAATGAAAACAACATGTATTTTCGCTTTGCATTAAGAAATAGCACAATTTACAATTAGTATACTTCTTATTTTACACATCGTAATATATCCATACAATCGCATATTAAAAACATCGAAAATGTACTGCAGGAACGAATAAAGGTACAGTTCCGATGCCGCTAAATAGCATTTGTTTATTTACTTGTTACTATGGTAATTAATTCTGGTCTCCATGGTGTTTTGACATCTTTATACACGTCAACAAAAGTCCGTAATTAAAAGGGCCGAAATCGTGCGAACGGGGCAGAACCAACTTCCAAGTTAGACAGTGCTTTTGCCTTGTGTCAAAGGTTACCTATGGAAAATTTGGTGGCAATCGGTGTAACGGCGTGGACTTGTATTCAATACAAAGAAATCCTCAGACTTTGAGTTTTATATATATAGATAGTGTATCTCTACTAAGAGTGGATAATATATCAAACGGTTAGGAAATAAAACACGTTAAAAATTTTAGTTAACAACAGGCACAAAAGATTTTATCTTGTCGAAGTAAAAATAATTAACATGAACAACATCTGCAGAATTTAGCATGACTCTCTTTTCGTTCAGGTTGTGCCCCTAAAGTACAGAACTGTACTGAAGATAAAATGAATTAATCTATATTGTATGTATTAGTTTTAATTTTATAATGTTTAATAATGATAAAAATAGTAAAATTGTATTTATCTGGTGGTACGATCGAGTGATTAAAGGAGTACAGAGGTCTATTAAACGGTAGCTCTGTGGTTAAGGACTTCTACACCAGCTAGAATAGACAGAGGAAGACGATTGTTATGTTATTTTAAAATTATTTCGTAACTGCTAACATTGATTTTTTTGCAGGACCTGTATCAAGATGATGCATGAAGAAAACACTACTGTCGAAAAGCAGCATACAAAGTAAATACCCACGGCTGAGCCATGTTATTACATACAATACCTATATAGAGTTAGAAGGATAGCTCGATGGTGGATTGTTCTTCTCGAGCTCAACTAAATGTAGATGGCAAGTCGGTCGCGTCTTCATGCTTATAAGCAGGGTATCGAGTATGACAAAACGACAGCTATTATAGTTCGTGTAAAAGAAATGATTAAAACTAACATTAATAACACATGAGATTAGTGAGGACAATCTAAAAGACCTTTAGTATTCGTAGAATTAGTTTTAGCTACGAACGATTAGTTTTTGTGCGGCAATAAACCTAAAACACCAATACAGATGACATCTTCATACTCTGTTTGCAGACAGGTATAATCCTCAATGTGCTATACGAAATTAACAACTTGCGCGACTACTAGAATAGTTATACTTTCAAGGTTTGAACGAGACATGATACACTAGGAAGACTTACCTGTAATAGTTTTTGATTCTATTTCTATCTAATGCAGGGTTTGAAGATCTTGTTTTACTTTTTTTTTTAATTTTGTGCAAACATAATAATTAAAAAATAAATAATATTTAATAATTAATATTTCTGATCAGTTGACACAACGGATGTGAACGGATAGGCTTATTTGCATTTTTCAACTCATCCTGACTTCAGGTAGAGTAGAATTTATTCCTTTACGTGGAATAAACTCCTGGAGCAGGAGCTGTGGGAGGAAAACAGCTCTTTTTTTAAAAAGTCGTATCATTTTTTGTAGGACTGTTAGAATATCAGAGGTGTTAGCTATGTAAAAAAAAAAAAACAGTTATAATAACTTAACTAAAAATGAACTTTTTTCATGTGAAAAACTTACTATTTTATCGGACGCGTTTCGGCTTAGTATCCGCCTTCTTCAGCTTTGGTAACAGACTGCCAGCATTTTGTAACGGTTGTGTGGAAGGTGAAGTGGGGGTGGTGTGTGGCGGAAGGGGATTGGCGCGGGGATTCAATTTATTGTTTGTTTTCTGTATAATTGTGTCAAAAAGTGTATGTGATTTATATTGTAATTGATCGTTGAGTATGTTGTTTGGTTGTGTTGTGTGGTGTTTATATATTTCATATTGTTCAGTTGTGTTGAGTTTTTGACCTTTGGGTATGTAATGTAGAATTTCAAGATTAGTGTCTATGTTGGTGTAACTGTGGTTTTCTGTGTGTATGTGTGTGGCAAATGCAGAGTGTATATTGTTGTTGGTTAAAGCTTTTAAGTGTTCAGAATAACGGGATG
The DNA here is from genome assembly GCA_034769895.1 of Magicicada septendecula. NCBI lineage: Eukaryota > Metazoa > Arthropoda > Insecta > Hemiptera > Cicadidae > Magicicada > Magicicada septendecula. Next base: position 95,818,390 of record CM068368.1, read on the forward strand.
AAAAAGATCTTCCCGTCTGGCCTATGTAGAAACTATTGCAGTCATTACAATTTAATTTGTAAACACCTGTTTTGTTATATTTGTCTATGTCTGTGTTTGTATTACTGATGTGTTTTTTGATGGTATTGGTTGTTCTGAATGCTATTTTGTATTTGTGTTTTCTGAATGTATTGGCGATTTTGTGTGTGTATGAGTTGTGGTATGTGAGTGTGATGTACTTATTGTGTTGTGTGTTGATGGTATTTAGTGTTTTGTTGTTTTTGTTTTTGATGCGTTTGTGTAGTATGTTTATTAAATTGGGGTTTAACCGTTTTTTATTGCTATGTATTTTATTGTGTTGAGTTCGTCGGTGTAATCTTGTTTATTTAAGGGTATTTTAGTTAGTCTATGGAGCATATGGTTGAAGGCCGCATATTTATGTTGTGTTGGGTGGTTTGATGTGTTGTGTATAACCATGTCGGTTGTGGTTGGTTTCCTGTATATTTTGTACGTGTGTGTATTGTTAGTTTTGTTAATTGTTAGGTCTAGAAAATTTATACTATTGTTTTGTTCAGTTTCCAGTGTAAATTTTAATTTTTATATATGTAATATGTAAAATATGTAATTTTATATGTAAATATGTAAACATACTACACAAACGCATCAAAAACAAAAACAACAAAACACTAAATACCATCAACACACAACACAATAAGTACATCACACTCACATACCACAACTCATACACACACAAAATCGCCAATACATTCAGAAAACACAAATACAAAATAGCATTCAGAACAACCAATACCATCAAAAAACACATCAGTAATACAAACACAGACATAGACAAATATAACAAAACAGGTGTTTACAAATTAAATTGTAATGACTGCAATAGTTTCTACATAGGCCAGACGGGAAGATCTTTTTCATCCCGTTATTCTGAACACTTAAAAGCTTTAACCAACAACAATATACACTCTGCATTTGCCACACACATACACACAGAAAACCACAGTTACACCAACATAGACACTAATCTTGAAATTCTACATTACATACCCAAAGGTCAAAAACTCAACACAACTGAACAATATGAAATATATAAACACCACACAACACAACCAAACAACATACTCAACGATCAATTACAATATAAATCACATACACTTTTTGACACAATTATACAGAAAACAAACAATAAATTGAATCCCCGCGCCAATCCCCTTCCGCCACACACCACCCCCACTTCACCTTCCACACAACCGTTACAAAATGCTGGCAGTCTGTTACCAAAGCTGAAGAAGGCGGATACTAAGCCGAAACGCGTCCGATAAAATAGTAAGTTTTTCACATGAAAAAAGTTCATTTTTAGTTAAGTGTAGTGCTGTGAAAGAAGAGATGAATAATCAAGACAACTATAGTTATAATAAATTTAAACTGTTTTAAGCGTTACACTGAATTTTCCTGCATTTCTGATTTCAGAAGTTAAATGTAGTTTTATTGGAAAAACATCATACACACACAGCATTCACACATACACACATTTTGGTTATGTTGTTTTCTGCGTCCATTTCTTTTGAGATTTTAACATATTTGACATTGTCGAACTCAGTGTGTATACAATCGCAGAAATAGCACACAAATACCTCCACTCAAATCAGGGCAGTCATTTGAGTTCACGAATAGAAAGGCAATAAGTTCTTCGGGAAAGTAATAAGTCCTGAAAGGATATTGCTATTTCAAACTGAGTGCGATCTGAAATTCATTTGAAATTTACATTTGAAATTTGATTTGAAATTATGTATTTGATGTATCGAATTGGCTAGTACAAACCCCCGGACTGAGAGCGCCAAAAGAAGAAGAATTGTGAAATAACGAAGTCCGTAAAAGTGATGACAGTAGATTATTTATCTAGTCATTTTGATAAAGTATCAATGTTATATGAATGCCAGTGGATACAACGTGGATATTATAGACTAGCACAGACCTGCCACAAAACAAGAGTGTGCACGTGCAGAAGTAGAAATATATTTAAAAAACAAAAACAAAAGCAGAGGTGCTAAAAAAAAAAAAACAGGATTGGTCTATCGGAATAGGCGAGACGCACGTTGAACCTGATGTGTGGTGAGCCAAAAGTGACATCCAGGTACAGCTCATCACGTAAATGCACTCTTTCCGCATGCTTCATAGTTGTTCTCGTTGATCATATAGGTTTACAATATGTGGCACACTGACTGGACTTGTTTCAGAATACCGGAATGAATCTAACCGCATCATATTTTCTTTTTTCATTATATTACCCTGTGTCGTTAGTAAGTGTTGAGAACCTCATTTGAAGAACACTGAACAATTAATTATAAAAACGTCTACTAGTGGATCTGCATTCATCACCAGTTGTGTACGGTTTGGCGATCAAATGAACATTGTGTACACTGATCAAGAAGAGAAAAGTGTTTATTTAACTCTTATTTTTGCGCGTATATTCCTGCTGACTTGTCAACACGACGATACAAGAGGGTGAACTCGCCACTTTGCTCCTTTTGATTCATTAACAAATAATGTTTCTATAGATCCGTTTTGATAATTGTGAGTAGCCTCATCAGCGATTGTGTAAGACAAACATGCAGCTCAACTAATTTTTTCTTTTTAGTGGAAAGGAAAGTATCCTTTTAAGAATTCGCTGTTTCCAGCGTGCATAAGCCTCGGTCTCCCAATTTCCTGCTTGCAGTTCTTTGTCTGCTGTTGACATTTTAATGTGTATTTGCCTTTCTAATATTGTGATTTCGTATTATATTCCTGGACATTTACCAGGAAAAAGTTCTGAAACCATAGACACTATGTTCTGGCCAATACTCGCGCCTACGTAGGCCTACTGACAAATATTTTTCCACTTATGATTTATATATTTACTTCGTATGAAGTAAAGAATTTAATACTAAGTCTTTTTTCATACAAACATTTCAGTATTTCAAGATTATTAGTAAAACAAAAATTCTGGAAACAGACAGGGGGATGTAGTGTATGAGGGGGAAGAGGAAAGTAGAGCAGGGGAAGAAATGCAGCTAAAAAAGGAGAAAGGCGAGAGTAATGAATAAGAACTACATAATATTGGCGCATTCTGACAAAAATGACAAATTTTGAACGCGATTTTCTGTTAGTGCTTATTCTAACAGAATACATACATTCAGATACACTTAGATCTTAGATACACTTAGTTACATTTAGATAACTTCGTAGTTAAACGTGTTATAGACTTGGGGGTCTTTTCATTTCTTTTGTTTTCTAAAATTATTTATGCTAAATCTAAAATTCAGGCTGTTATGTAATGTAAATATTTCCTACGTCTCGAAAAAGAAGTTTCGACTATTCACTTTAGTAAACAGATTCCTTGAAAAGTCGCCTTAATTATTATTTTATCGGTATAAGTATTTAATTATGGACTTAGTGTAATTATTCTGTGTGCTTTATGGGAAAAAGTATCATAAATCTTGACACAAATGTTTCTATCTGATTAGGGTAAGTCTTCACCAAGCGCTCCCTTTATGCTTGGAAACGCGTTATTTTTTTGGTGGTCAATGCAAGGTTCTATTGTTAAATGCATGTAAGATGTAAAATGGTCTGATCGGTCCGTCGAGAGCGTTAAGACCTTGTAAATGACTCATAACCGTTTGAATTTCTTACGTCCAGTGGAAATCTGTCCTTTTATTCAAGCGACGAGCTACTCTAAAGACAATAAAGTCGTCGTCGGATCGGATCCATGGGCCCAAGACTGTACACGGCTGACAGTATCAGATAATTATTTTATTAAATCCACCGCGTCACGTTTCGAGACCGTAATCTCTGAGTCTGCGTGCCGGCGGCGTGGAGTCGTTTATATGCAGATACGGTAGTGTTTATTGTTTTTTATTTGTAACGAAGTGAGCTCTGTATAAAGTTGTTAAAAAAATTGTGTAATGTAATTATGTATGGAGGAGGAGGAAGGTAGGTTATGATATATGAATGAAGTCAAAGTGTGGGAAAGGGCCACGTGACCAAGTCCATCACGTCCTCAAACCGCAGCGTTTCTGCTCGCTGACTACACCTGCTCCTGCTTGTATAATCCAATTCCATTTCACTCGCTCGTATTTATTTAAAAAAACCTTACTGAAATGTTTAACTGGAGCGCGCGCAAACTCGAAACGTTGGTTTCAATTTGTGTTAGTTATAAACCTTTACATTTATATTTGTAAAATACTTGGTTTGCAGCTTTCAACAGTCTTGTTGAGATCTGCCCAAATTTGTGTTCTGTAATAGAGTTGGATACAATCGGCATACAGTTGACCTCTTTGTCATACGCACTTCTTCTTTGTCAGATTGTTGGTCAGTTTAGCCACTAATATAAAACAAAATTTTATTTAAATTTGTTTCAAATATATGCATATTTGTTATTGGAGGGAACATAAATGTAGCTTTTAAAAGTACATTCCATTCGCTCTTTATAATGAATCACATAATAATTTACTCCACGAATTAGTTAACATTAATATAATATAGGCCTACCTATATTGTTTATCCAAGTTAGTTTTTATAGCTGTAAACTGTGAAATTTAAAGAATTTAGAAGTTTAGGGATTTTAATTACTTTATTTAAAAAATTAAATTATTAATTTTAATTATAATCCCGCTGAATAATTTATGCGAAACAATAAAAGGTGTAGGCATACTGCTTATTATTATACTCGTAATACGCGTTATGCTGTAGTACTTTGGGTGTGTAGCTCTTTAAAATTGTCGTATAGAAGAAGGTTTATGTTTAAGCAGTTATTATGTTTGTTATCCAGTTTGTTTAATATTTTGTCTTTATTTTTTTGTCTGCAGATAGTGGCGTACTCTTATACAATTATACCATTCTATTGGTTGGCCACTGTATCTCTTCCACCCTTGTTTTTGTTATTTCTTCTTTGTAACTTATTCCCCACGGCCCTCTATGCACTCTTCTTGTTGACTGGCCAAAAATTCAGTAGGCCGTATTCTATTATTTATTCCTCTCAATCAGTAGCGTGACGTCCATGTAACCGCTGTTGCCGGCGGCAACAGTCCTGGAAACGAAAGAAAATAATATTAATTATATCACAGAATAAATAGTTTAGCTATTGAATAATTTGAAGTCTGAACAATATTAGTAGGGGAACTTGAAGAAAAGCATAGCATTGCTTTCTAACTGATGTGCACTTGCACCGTCTTGAGTTGCCAGCTCTGACATCGGGAAAATTTTACTGGGTGTGGTCATTGACCTCGTAGCAGTTGTCACTGTACAATCGTCCACCAATGTGTTGCCGCTGTATAAACCAAAAAGCTCTCAGTTAGTAGCTACGTTCGTTTCGGAACTAACGTGCAGCAGTTATAACCTACCTATTTGTGTTTTTTTTTCGTTTAGTTATGTTTCTTTGGTCGAATTATTATTAATTCGATTATTTGTGTCCTCATTTTTTCTGTGTAAGTATAGTGGAGTCAGATCCCGTTGAACAGGGACCCGCCTCTTCTGCCAGCGAAAGACAAAAAATACTCTAAAAAGATATTTTAGCTCTAAAAATTAGAGTTTTTTTAGCTCTAGTTAGAGATATTTTAGCTCTAAAAATTAGAGTTTTTTAGCTCTAGTTAGAGATATTTTAGCTCTAGGAATTAGTAGCTTGGTACTAGAATTAATTTTTAGCTTACGTTTTAGGCCTATCACAACCGGCAACAGCTGTTATGTAAGTTACCTACGCCACGCCACTGTTCTCAGTTCAAGATTGGACGAATTTTCATGTCCCAGTTTGAATAAATCCCCGGTCTGAATAAATCTTACCTTTGGTATTTTCCTGTAGAACGTACGAGTAAGGAAACTATCCGTTAATGAGTTACCGATCGCACAAGCTTCAACCAGGAGAACTCTTCTCCTGGATTCAGTTGGTTTTCCACAGTTGTAATACCTAGTCTGTGCCTCTGTTTTTCGGACTATTCTTCTGCTATTCTTTGGAGTCCCAACTACGTCGACTCAAGTTAATAATAGCGCTTGTAATTCGCAGCACGTCCTCGCTACATCATAAAGTCGTTGTCTGTGTGATTTTGTCTGGTGTGATTCCGTCACCAATCCCTCCCACCTGCACACCCTGAGAAAGAGAAACTGCTTATCTGGCTAAGCCTTATTCTCAGTAAACCATCATGTTAGTATAACGTTACATTATACATACAGTCCACTACTCGAAGTACGTTTTAAACTATATTCTGTCTTCTTTAATTCCTGCCGCCTCCAGTAGGTGGAGGAAAAGCCGCAGACCTCCGAGGGAGACCCTGTGGTCCGAACCCGGAGGTCGGGCCCGGAAGCGTTTTTTTAATTTCGTCGCGGCAAACACTTCACCTATGGTAGTGTTTGTTCGGTTCATAACAAAGTCCTTACTATAACTACAATTATTGAGAACTAGTATAATAATAATTGACTTCTAATATCACGGATACTAGTTTTGAACCGAAACCAGTAACAAATAAAAAGCACTAAAATTATAAATAATAGGAGAACAAGATAATACTTAAATTAACAATTATTATAATTATAATAGAACAGGAGAAAGTACACTCCTGTACGTCGCGTCGGTGGGGGAGGGGGGTCGTCGTGTTCATCAGTGACGTAATCAAAAATGGTACTACGGGATCGTGCACCAACCCAGGGGGGTCCTGTCCCTCTGGTGTTCACGAGTTGAGGCAAAGTTTCGTGGTGGCTGTGGTTGTCCTAACACAGATCTTTCTGGGAGTTCGGGAGTGGCGTTGAGATTCTCGGACTTTGGTGCGCCACTCTCGGTTCATTTTTCGGAAGTGCTCCAACTCCAGGTTCGCGCTTTCTTCGACACACACTGTCTTCTTAAATTAAAATTGTTTCACCAGTAAGAATTGAGTCCCGGATTCGGCTATCGGGCAGCAATACAAAACCGAGATGTGTTTCCCAGCCCCATGACGATTCCGCCTGCGGAAAAAATATTTACAGCAACTTCTATGGTAATAATATTTCGCATTTTACGTTCATTAAAGAATTAACGTTACAGCGGAAAAATTGTCATAGGAACGTAGGGCAGGAAACCGCATTGTTCTCGAATTATGGCCTGTTGAAAATTTAACCCATGTTTATGATCCGAAGATAGCGCAAGACGAAAGTCCCAGGAAAAGGCGGCTGAGGCGTAGTTCTGGCCACTTTGCTTTCTTTGTATACTATCCGGCTCAAGCGGGCACCCTATTCTGATTTTCCTATGCTACTTTGGTAGTGTAGAATTACCTAGTATATTATCAGAATTGCAGAAGTACTTCAGCTAATGGATAATCAATACGTGTTCCGAAGACTGAAGAGAACAAAGACATTTGAACTTGTGTAGTGTTTTGTGTTATAAAAGCAGAGCTTTGTGCGCGGGTGAGAGTGTTTAGTTAAGAACACTAGAATTAACTAAAGGATGTCATTGGACTTAATTTGGCTATGTACTTAGTATTAAGACGTATTAGAGATAAGTTGATGGTTGGTCTTACAAACCAGTTTTAACATGTTAAATTCAATAAAAAAAATTATCAGAATGATGGGTTTTAAGAATTAACATTATAAATGTTTGGCGGTTACACATTGTGTCCTTTTAAGGTATATAGGCTACACATATAAGTACTATGACAAAATCAACCATTCACAGTAGGCCTACGAATAGACTGGACGTCCTCAGGTGATCTGGCTATCACTGTATGTTCTAATCTTGACCATCTTGTGTACTCTCAATACCCCTTCATTTGTTCGGAACAATGGTCCTTCAGCCTGGTTTGCGTAGACTGTTTCACTTACAACGGTGCCTCTATGGTATCATTAATTATATCATAAACATCGTATATTAACACGTCCTGTCTTGAACTTCCTTTTCTCGCTCCAAGAATCCTTGTGAGTTCTTAAATTGCTTCTTAAACATCCGGAATTACGATCTAAATGGGTCAGCCATCGCCTCGTTAAACCAAATATGCGTCTCCTTCCTGACATTATTAATTTATGCTACAGATTTTTTAAGATTTGTTTACGTTAATAGTTACATCCCTTAACTAATAGCCATGAAATAAATGCTAGTGACACATCACACTTCAAACAGTTAAATGGTAATACTGCTTTAGCGTGCCTAATAAATTTTAGACTCGACAAATTCCGCATTGATTGATAATTTTTCATTCTGCTTTTTTCGAATTTCCTTTCCGATATCGCCAGTGGCTGGACGATATTTATAACTAGGTAGTGGACCGTACGTAAATTGTAGTCGCTGTACTTGTGTGAGAATATTTGTTACTCTCAGTACCACATTTTGTTGAACCGTACGAATGCTTTGTGATGATAGATTTAATTATGATTAGTTTAGTACTATTAGTTTAGTTCAGCTCGTTAATATAGAGAATAATTGTTAATATTGGACTTAAAAGAAAGTCGTGTCCAAGCGGCTGAAATAGAATTTCTCAGGCACATGGCAGGGTATACGCTGCATGATCATAGAAGAAACACAGATATATGACAGGAACTGAATATTATTACTTCATTATACTCGACAGGACTGGCCAGTGCTGAATTGGTGGGAACATCTTTACTGCTGCATCCAGGGACGGAGAGGTGTGGGACGTCCGAGGAACCGCTGGAGTGACCAGCTCTAGGCAAGAACTATCCTAATCCTTGCAGGTGGTGACGTTGATGAATAATTGTTAACGATTGTTAATAAGTTTTTATAAAAATAATTTGTAATGTACGATTAAAAAACAATAAAATGACGTGTGTATAAATTGATATGTTGCAAAATATAAGCTTTTACACTTGGGTAAGCTCATAATCAAATTAGCATACTTGTCAAAATCAGAGGTTCCAGTGGTAAAAATGACAGAAGAAAAGACAGAGATTATTAGGATAATTCGAGATGTTGATAACTTTCCAGCCGGGAGTGATTAGCTTCAAAGTGTAAATTGTGACTAGGTTGATTTGTGGTCGGCAGGGTAGACATTACGTCAGAATTAAAACACCCAGACTGACTGCCACATGTTACGGTTTGTGGTCGCTTCCCCTTGTTCACCGACCACCTACCCACCAGAGCAGATGAGTGACAAAGATATGTTAACCACAAAGAAGCATATTGGCCGTCTAAAAAGACTAGAGGATTTATGTGTGATGCCGAAACGAGTGCAATATATATATTAAACGAAATAATAACAATATCCAGTCTCTTTTATACAGTGGTAATCTTTTTTTTTGGCAGAATTTAATTTCACCGCGAATTTTGTCTGTCAGGTGAATTGTTTGAGTCGCCATTCAGTGACAATTTCTACACTGTTATCTACATGGTGTGTTTCTTTTTATTTTATAAGTATTCTTGATCGCCAGTATCAGCTGTACGAGTTCACGCGTTTTACACTAGAACGCGTTTCCTTTTTGTCATCAGCACGTTTCACGGTTATAACTCAAGTTGATAACAATGATAACAATAAATAAACAAAATGAAACAGCCGTGAATTGCAGCAGCGTAGCTACAGTAAGGAACCAGCGTGATGGGGGCAGGTGCTTGACGTTGGACCGCCGATTAAATCCAGCGTGAGCCTAAGAAAGTAACAAAGGTATAAGAGCTGAAAAACGGGCATTAATTTTGCTGTTATAGACACAACTGAAGCAAAACGGCTGAACGGTATGGACACTTGCGACGCGTGGCTTAAAAAAACTGAGTGCGGACTCCGCGTCAAAGGGGAAAACAACGCAAGCCAAGAATCTAGAAAGAAGAAGTTGACGATGCCATGACTGGTAAAGGGATTACAGATGACGGCTGGCAATGAGTGAAGACTAGGATACGAGAGACAGCTGTAACCAACTAGCCGCATGATAGTCGAGTTGTTAGTGACTTTAATTTATTGCCACAGCTTTGTATAATACAAATAGAATATACAACCTAAACAAAAGGATAAAGCAATACAGACAGGATTGGACAGACCATGTTGAAAGGATGCATAAGAACAGGATACCAAAACAAATTGTGGTTTATAATCGAAAAGGAGGGCGGAATATTGGAAGACCAAGTAAAAGACGGTCGGATCAAGGATTGCGCAACGGATCGTAAGGTCCACAGCCTGAAGAAGAAGAAGAAGAAGAAGAAGAAGAAGAAGAAGAAGAAGAAGAAGAACAACAACAACAACAACAACAACAACAACAACAACAACAACAACAACAACGACAACGACAACGACAACGACGACGACGACGACGACGACGACGACGACGACGACGGCGACGACGACGGCGACGACGACGACGACGACGACGACGACGACGACGACGGCGACGACGACGGCGACGACGACGACGACGACGACGACGACGACGACGACGACGACAACAACAACGACAACAACGACAACAACAACAACAACGACAACAACAACGACAACAACAACAACAACAACAACAACGACGACGACGACGACGACGACGACGACGACGAAAAAGAACAAAAAGAACCTTTCTATAATACAAATGGCCTGTGTATGCATTTTTGTCTTGAAGAACGCCTTTGGTCAGATACCGACTTGTCAGAAAATGGTGTAAAATTCGGAAGCGATCGTCAGGACAAAATCGTACATAGTGTCCTGTATAATGGTAGAATGCTACGTTCTCTCTAAGTTCTCTTTTTTCTATTTTATAAAGAGAATTGGACCGCCTATGGATCCTGCTTCATGAAATAGCAATGCGATTGACGACAAAATGTATGAACACATTTACTTTAGTACTTCTTCCTTGATAGCAACGATAGCGCTTCAGTAAATCAAGATGTAGTGACTCACATTGTAACGCAGAAACTTGAAAATTTTAAGGAGGATTGTTTCAGTAAAGTTGGCAGTCTTCACAATGCCCTACAATGTTTTACTGAGACAGGACAGAGAAACGAAGTAGTTCAATGACAGATTTACCGTGACGGTGTCGATACGTTACTGTCCGTATTTTATTGCCAGTGGAAAAAGTAACACTTTTGAAAGAATAGATTACGTTTAGGATTCGTCAACGGAGGGTTCTAGAAACAGAGATGAAATATTGGAAAAGGGATGTAACTAAAACTACAGAGTAAAAGAAACGACGAAATTAGAAGGATGGGATTGGAAACAAATATACTGAAACAGGAAAAAGAAACTAACATGGTATCTATATTGTTGCGACGGTCTCACGGATCGTCGTATGGTACAGTGGAAAACAACATACATGACACAAATGAAATCACTAATAACCAGCTTTAATTATCACCATTATAATTTTTAATCAACAAGATAGTCTCTTACAACAATTCAAGTAAAAATTGTTCACAAACAGTAATGTCAACTATAAAGAATTTCGCACTAATTATAAAACAACAACACTTCGCTACAATACTTCTACGAACTCTCGATCCGCCCTAAAACAAGTCTCTCAACACCACTGAACTGACAAGCCGGCTGCTATGATTTTTTTATAAGTAGCGCACGCCTTTTAGAAATCTTCCATCCTCATGTCCACGCCACTTAATGCTGTTGCTAATGCGTATTTCAAGTGGCCTCTTGAAGAATCTGGAACAACTAAAACGCGGCCTTGACTGAGGCGACACCTGTACGACTGGTGGGGGGACGGGTGGAAGACGCTCTCGGCGATCTAGGCGGTTCGATACGGTTCTCGTTACAATATGTTAAGAGAGCAGGCACTAAATGGATCCGTAGGGTGACAGAATGAAGGTCAATATGTAATAGATTACGAGGGTATGCACGGATATCGTGTGTGGAAAGGGATGGCTGAGTATGATGTAAAGCCAAGGATTACAGAAAGTAGGATACGGACGTCGAGAAGAAAGGAAGTCCCGGTTGAAGGAAGGAAGACACAGCCGGCTTAAAAAGCCCTGTGAAAATTAGGTGTTTAAAATACAGATACTAATATCTACTAATAGCATTGATTTATAAAACTGTACATTCAATATCAGATGATTATAATTTGTCAGCTAAGCGGTAAATTATTTTGTTTGTATTTGAAAATAGCGAATCATTACAGCCCTTTTCCCCCGAATCGTTGTGTCCGTACTTTACCATCATAGCCTTGATTGAATCTCATTTCGTTTTCCAATTTTTGTTTCTCCATTCACCATTCACCATCATTTTTGTTTCACCACTTCACAAGAACGGCGTGTTTTTGCTGTTCTCCATCGTTTGTTTATAAAAAGACATGCACATAACCACACGATTCCTTCAGCGAGTATTGCATGTCGTTCTTGCAGAGTAATCAGAGACCGTTGCTTGTATGAATGGCCTTGTCCTGTCTTTACCTCCTTCAAAATGGGCAGAAAAAACAATTTCTTATTTCTGGGTAACACCAAAAACATAAACATTTAAATCTCGAGTGCTTCGCATTCTTCTTGAGACATTCTTGCGTCTCACAATTTAAGAACTGGTGAGAATATTTCAGTGACGAACTGGCTTAATAACTTAACGTAAACAGGAATAACTTTTTAAGGAATTGATACATTTTCATAAAAAAAAAACTGTATAGACGCAGGTTATCTCCTTTAGTATATGGTTTAGGGTCATAGGTGAGACGCACTATTTAAGAGCATCACAAGTGAGGCACATAAGTAGAGAAACATCGTCTTAAATCGTCTTCAAATAAATTAGTTGATGAGGCCGGGGGTGGGTTGGATCATAGGTCAACCTAACGTTGTGAAAACTGATTAATCCCGAAATGGATTGAAACCACAATGGCTCTCATTGGAAGCGAATTCGCTGACCACTGCGCCACCCTGCCATTTATTTTTCCAGTTTATATAATACCTACTCTTTAGATGTCATTGTTTATTACAACTGCCTGACATGAAATCTGTTTTCAGGAGAGGCGTTTTGAACGTATTTTTTTTTTTAATTTGAGTTTTTTGATGCACAATGTTAACTTTCAAATATGAATAATTCTAAGACTGTCAAAAAATTAATAAAATAACAATTCGCATTATAAGCTAAGAAAGTACTTGAAAGTACTTTTTCTTCTTCTGCTTCTGCTTCTTCTTCTCCTCCTTGTACTTCTTTTCTTTTTTTCTTCTTCTTCGTCTCCTCTTCTTCAGCATTCCAGCATTCTTCTCCTCCTCGTTCTTCTTTTCTTTTTTCTTCTTCTTTGCCTCCTCTTCTCCAGCATTAGGTGTCAGCTGTTCCTGTCTCAAGCTACAAACCATCCCTTGCGAGGTTTCGTTTTATCTTATTTCCTTTTAAAATTACAATTTAAAATTTCGTTTGGTTGGTCTTCTCCTCCAATCAGCTTACGAGGTACTCCTCAATTTCATCGTTGACAGAGAATGTACGCAATTCCATGCTATGATTTCTCAGGCTTCTGTCCTCCGATACCTTTTCACGTCTATGACACATCTCATTTCCGTAGCTTGGATGTGATTTGTTAATAAAATTATCAAGTAAGCTTGTTAGATTATTAATACTTTTTATCACGGTTGTTAATAAAAATGAACATACGAGTATAAACACTAAAAATTAATTAAAACGAATTACGCTAATTTTCTAAGCAAACATTTAATTTGCTTCTAGCACAACTCAAGACAAAAGTATAGGGTAAGCAAAATATCTACAAATATTGTAAACTGTAAAAATGTAGTCTGTCTAAAGTCAGAAGAAAATCAATATGGCCGTTAACGAACGCACGTAAGTTATGGAGTACGAGCAATTATCGTTGTACATTAGTTGATTAAAAATGGCGTCTACGCTTGACATAACGTATTTATCGGGTGTACGGCCGTGATTCGGTCCGCTGTTATTTTCTAATGTAACAACAATATAATGTAGAAGAACAAGATGAGAGAATAAAGGACACGTACCAAAGTTTACTCAGAGGAATAAAGACGATATGGCATGGGGTTGTGCGGTGACGTGATTCACATACTCATTTCACTGTCTGCTGTATGATTTACACCGAGATAAAACCCCTACTCTTTTCTTTTCTCTCCGTCTCTCTCGCTCACAAACACAAATTATGCATGAGCTTTTCCATTCCGACCTACGTGCGACTACAAGCGAATGACAAATTAAGACAACGAGCTTTGATTGTAATCGGCGTACCAGCCAACTATAGAGTAAGCGCTCTCCACTTGGCCCTTGTGGGAATTTAGGAAGAAACAACTAAAAACAAAACAAAAAATGAAATACAAGAGACAACGCAGAAGTAAAGACGACGACGAAGTGGAGAGAGAGAGAAGGAGACGAAGCGAGCGAAAGTGAGAGAGAGATAGAGAGAGTAGAGAACAGTTCAACAATCTCTTTTGTATTCGTCTTGTTATAGTGTGATTTGTTTATTTAATTGAGTTTTTACGTTATGCCATGAATATGAAATAAAGAGAGAAAAAAGAACCTGACTTCTATCCTGAGCTGAGATAAAGTAAAGGGAATGAATCAAGTTAAATTACTTTCTGTTGTAATTTGTACAACTTATCTGGCTGCCTTCGCTTTTATGTAAATTATTTTTTTTTTCACGCGCTTCTATACAATATTGGAATCGTATGATATGCTGTTCTGTTGTCTTTCTGGGCTTATACGTTAATAGTTTTACTACCAATACTAATGTGATTCAATTGTCTCGATTCTTTATTCACGTGTAGATAATCAATTCACTTAAAAAAAAACTATGTACTTACGTGTATTATTCTAAATCGTGTATATAAATTTCCATATTTTTATTCTAAATAAGTAACTCGATCAGTTTCTTGCAGTATTGCATAACATTATACATATAATCAAATATATTTTCTTCTGCAAGTAGTTGTAATGTGTTTTTATTATTTCATTTCTCCTGACGTACGGTTCACTAAATATATCAGTATCCCCAGAGTAATTATGTGATTATGCAATTACGAATTATGTAGTCATTGTAATTACACAACTGTACTATTATAATTACATAATTATATATTTATAATTATAATTATAATAATTACAATTATATGATTCCTTTACAAACCTCTGAAGATACTGATATATTCGTTGGAACGTACGTCAGGCGAATTGAAACAATAATAATACATTACAACTACTTGCAGAAGAAATTGTATTTGATAATATATATAATATTGTGGTATTGTTCAATACAGTTTCTTCTCCGAGAAGTGTATTGTGTTTTTGTCGTTTAAATACATTACGCACGTTTCACTGAAAAAATCAGCATCATCAGAGGTTTTTTAAGTAAATCGATAACAAGCGAAATAAAAAAAATAGAATTATTTCGATTGTTATTGATTTATTTACAAGCCTCTGATGATGCTGATTTTTTTCAGTGAAACGTGCGTAATGTATTGAAACAAAAAAAAAAACATAATACACTACTTGAAGAAGAAACTATATTGAACAATATCACAATATTATATAATTAATGTACTGTATAATATTATAAAACAGTCTGTATGATATCCAACATCCGAAACGGATAGGAACTATCGGAAGAAAAAGAAGATATAATTGCTGCAAGAAACTTTGAGTTACGTATATAGAAAATGATGGATTATATATATATATATATATATATATATATATATATATTTAAAATTTATATTTATTTTAACTCAAGATGTTATTTTAACAAGGATGTTATATTGTTCAAACACTTTTTGCTAAAGTCGGTTTCTTGATGTATATACTATATTTAATATTTATAATGAATTTACCTCAAGATATTTTTTCCCTTATTAGGAACATGTTTCGAGAACCATTGTGTTCTCATCCTCGGCCTTCGTGATTTTGCGTCTGGTGAAGTACTTGTGTGTTGGCTGGTCGTTATTGTGGTTTCTTGTTGGCCTCTGGTACTTAAAGTGGTATTATTGTGTGTGATTGTGGTGTATGTATTAGTATTTTGTGTATTTTCGATGTTGAGTGCTTTGAAAATTGTGTCATGTTTTGTACTGATTTGTATTTGTTCAGGTATTAGTTTGTTTTGTGTTTTATTTTTGTATATTTGTAAATTTTCCCAAATGTTCATTATGGTTCCTTTGTATGGTATGTGTTTTATTAGTGTCATGTTGGTTATGTCTGGGAATTCATGTCCAGTGTTTATTGCATGTGTGGCCACATTAGATTTGTATATTTCTGGTTTTTTGTATGCGTTTAGGTGTTCAAAATAACGTTTTTTCAGTTGTTTTTTTGTTTGTCCTATGTAACATTTATTGCAATCTTGGCATTCTAAATAACCCACACAACAAAGATAATATAACAACCAATGGTATATACAAAATTGAATGCCAAGATTGCAATAAATGTTACATAGGACAAACAAAAAACAACTGAAAAAACGTTATTTTGAACACCTAAACGCATACAAAAACCAGAAATATACAAATATAATTTGGCCACACATGCAATAAACACTGGACATGAATTCCCAGACATAACCAACATGACACTAATAAAACACATACCATACAAAGGAACCATAATGAACATTTGGGGAAATTTACAAATATAAAACAAAAAACACAAAACAAACTTATACCTGAACAAATACAAATCAATACAAAACATGACACAATTTTCAAAGCACTCAACATCGACAATACACAAAATACTAATACATACACCACAATCACACACAATAATACCACTTTAATCTACCAGAGGCCAACAAGAAACAACAACGACCAGCCAACACACAAGTACTTCACCAGACGCAAAATCACGAAGGCTGAGGATGATAACACAATGCTTCTCGAAACATGTTCCTAATAAGGAAAAAAATATCTGGAGGTAATTTCATTATAAATATTAAATATAATGTATATATGTATATATATATATATTTCTATATGCATTATAATAGGATAAAACGATTAGCTGGCTCCATACAGAGTAGCTTCATTTAATCTATTACATCGTGAAAATTAAAGATTATTCTGTCGAAAATAACTATTCTCGTTTGGTTAAATAAATATTAGTGTTCTCTCTAATTCAGAAAACATAATGATTTTTCTAATTAAAAAGTCTATTGGGCGACAGGAAAAGAGTTTTCTTCAGGCATGTTGCTGCAAGACCTGATCATATGTTTTCTGTAGGCGCTTCTATCCAACTGTCTCTTCTGCGACTCTCATCCGTCTCATGGTAATTTTGCCTCTCTCTTTCTATCGCCACATTATTTCCTGATTTGTCTACTTCGACTTTACTATCCCATCCATCGTTTGCTTCTGAAGACCCGAATATTCAGTCCCCTCTAATATATTTCGCCTCCGTGATCGTGTCTGGACTAATCTGTGTCTAATTATACACTCACTGTCTCAACTTCACAGCATGGGAGGAAAAATACCCTCGCCACACACACACACACACACACACACACACACACACACACACACACACACACACACACACACACACACACACACACACACACACACACACACACACACACACACACACACACACACACACACACACACACACACACACACACACACACACACACACACACACACACACACACACACACACACACACACACACACACACACACACACACACACACACACACACACACACACACACACACACACACACACACACACACGCACACACGCACGCACACACACACACACACACACACACACACACACACACACACACACACAGTCATTGGGCCTTTAGTTATATTTTTATAAAGTTCCTATCCCCTAACGACGAGACAAAAAATTGTAGCTGATTGACGCAAACATTTTTGATGGGCCGTGTATTGTTTCCACGAAAGTGTAGCCTAAGGGTTGAGGGTTGTTTAAAACAACAGCTGTCATGTGCATGGCGGCAGCGGAGGGATAGTTCCTACCCTTGCCATGTGCCACACTATTCTTTCACTTCTTTTAAATATACTAATTACATTAGGCGGTACGTTTTGTTGAACAAAAAAGCGACCAGATCTGACGCCGTCACATTTCATCCGATTATCCGCACGCGTGCGATTATGTCTCTGCGGGCTCTAATGGCCGGTCGCATACAATTATAGGATTTAAACGTTTTTTTCTTCTAATCACTGTTTTAAAAAAGTTTCCTTTGTTACAACTGAGATAGATTAACGTCATGCCACTATGACCTAGTATTGATTTTTGAATCTAATCATTAACAGCTACTGCAAGCTTATGCGACACAATGAACGCCATTAAATCAGACTTAGGCCTATTGCTGATCACAGTTTGGTGACCGTTTCCTGTCTAACCGTTATATGATGCCTTGTAATTAACAATACGTTTAAGAGTATATCCCATGGGAAATAGGTGTTATTTTTCTTTACTGCCTATCCTAAAGTCCAGAAATATTTCTAGAACCAAGGTTCCAAGGTTCAGATTTACAAAACCGTATTGCGGCCATTAGTACTGTATGGTTCAGAAGCCTGGAACATGATCTCACCCCAAGAAGATATGATCAGAAGATGGGACAGAAGATGAAACAAAGATTCTGAAGAGGATATATGGAGGTTTACTAGATGCCTTATGAGGACAAATGCCGAATTGTACGATCTGCACAAGGAACTGGACATCTTCAGAGTAATAAAACAAGGCAGAATTAGGTGGGCAGAGAAAAGGCAGAGGAAAGGGCAGTGAAAAAAATATTCTTTAGATGACCAGAAGGAAGAAGACCAAGAGGGAACCCAAGAAGAAGATGGATGGACGATATAGATGAAGACTTGAGAAGACTGGGGGTCAGAAGGTGGCGAAGAGTCGCACAGGATAGAGAGGAGTGGAGTCACGCCGTTCTGGAGGCCAGGGCTCTTCATGAGCTGTAGCGCCATGGAGTAGTAGTAGTAGTAGTAGTAGTAGTAGTAGTAGTAGTAAGAGTACATCATATAATTAAATTTGGGGAATGAATAATTAAATTGGGACAAAGGTATCTACTGGCTTTATCGTAACACAAATATTAAAACAAGGAAGGTGTATATCTCCAACACTATTTAAAATATGAAGATAAGTACTACAGTAGAGGAATAGAAAATGTAGAAGAATGGGGCTGCAGATAAATGAGGAGTATGTTGTGACGCTACGGTTTGCAGACGACTAAGCCCAAGGTAAAGACGTTCTGGAATATACGACAAGAAAAAAAGAAGAATATGGAAAATTGGGATTATCCATGAAGTCATGGTATAGGTCTACAGACATTTTTTATTTTCCTGGCAATTGTTTCACCAGTTACCAGAATTGTTTCATAGGTTAGGTTTGAACCTCACAGTATTAGTATTACCTGACAAATTATTTCCTCGACAATTTTATTCCCATTCACAGGTATCGGATGAAAATTATGAGTACACCTCATGTGATTTAATCTCATCTACAATAACTGTCCTGTATTTTAATTTTTCAATCTTTTGCTTACTTTTCGACAATAAGGTGCGTTCGGATTCAAAGCAAACTTCCCACCGGTTACGGAAGCTTCAGAGGTTAGATTTGAACCTCACAGCTCTAATGTAACCTCTTAGCTACCGTCAGAAACAATTTATCAGGAAAATGAAAACTATCTGTAGAACTGTACAAGTGTTTATTCATTAAATTTAACAGTAATAAAATGTTCTACCAAGTATCGAGCGACCATTCGATCAGTGTAATTTATCCAGAGACATTGATAAAACGCAATACCTACGCATAGGAAGTCAGCAAAGGAATTACAATTAGAGAATAATAAAGAGATCAAAACCTGTAGGGCTTACAAGTACCCAGGAGTGCTTGTCAATGAAAATGGGAAAGATAAGGACGAAATTAGACAAAGAACTGACCTAGGTCGGCAAAGAATTTGGAGGTTCAATGGAATATGGTGGCAGAAGGAAATATAAAAAAATAGAAGATGGCACATCTACAATACCATCGTTAGAAGTATTAGGCCTATATTTTATGGTTCTAAAACATGGAATATGAGTTGAATCTGCTGAAAGAAACATTATGGCTGTGGAAATGGATGCACTAAGAAGATAATGTATAATATCTAGGGTAGACTGAATGCGAAACAAGAAGATTAAGGGAATCGTGAATGTACCACACACTATTTTGAGTGAGATTGAAACAAAACAACTAATTTGGTTGAGACATCTGAACAGAATGGGATCTGAAAGATTGCCAAAAATGGCATGTCAGTGGCCGATAGAAAAGAGGAAGACCTGTTCGGACCTGGGGTGAAGACATTCAACAAGCCTTATGGTAGGGCAATTTAACTGAAGAGCTGTGTATCGAAGGAGCGCAATGGAGAAACATTTGGAACAACGAAGTCACAGACGCTATAAATCTACAAATGACAATGAAGTCGAGAAATGTGATTTATTGCCAGCTTATTCACTTATTTATTTATATACTTATTACATGCAATAGGTATTGCACAACACAGTTAAACAAGTTACATCAATGTTGAAATTGCTGCTGTTAGCCGGGCTGTTTTGCCGTGGTCAACAATTGTTGTTGACAAGCGTTTCGGCCCACCATCGGAGGCCATCATCAGTGTCTGAAACAATTAGCACAGTGTCCACCAATTCACCCCAGTGATTAGGTAGAGACAGTCTCACTGTCTCACCGTGCCAATTGTTTCAAACACGGATGATGGCCTCCTATCGTGGGGCCGAAACGTTTGTCAACAACAATTGTGGACCACGGCATAACAGCCCGGCTAACAGCAGCAATTTCAACAATGTTGACGCCGGCTGTGAAAGCTTAAGAACTTGCATAATTTACATCAAACTCTTAACGAAATTCCATTTCATACCGCTCTAACACGACAACTCGGGGATAGTTTTTGATTTTATTTGTTTTCTTCCATTTTACTGTCACCAATGACAGTCCTTACAATTCCATGCCGCCATCACTGACAAGTCTTGCTCCACATGATCGTTCCACATCTTGCTTGCCATCCCTCGTCTTCTCTTTTCACATCGTTTCCAATTTAAAACTTCTTTATTATGCACGGTCGGTCAACATTTTCGGTGTGACATAACCAAAAATACTCCTTGTCCTTTAATGAACGGCATGTTTACATTCCCCTGTGATCTGGCGCAACTCACGGTTCACCATTACCCTCCCACACCATGCGCTATTCTCGACGAAATGCGGTAGTAAAATAAAGCAAATCCTTGTCAGTAAGAACTATGAATCATAGGTAGTTCTTATGGAAATATACAAACCAGCACCGTTTCTTTCTACACGTTCAGAAACTCGAAGCAATTAGCAGTTTGGCAACAACCTAGGACAAAGTTGAATTATAAAATGTGTACAGACTTGTTTAAGTTTCAGCAACATGAAAACCACCGTCATCCTCTGCCTGTCAACGATTGGGCATTTCTGTTTGTTGCGAATTTCACCATCTCAGTCTCGGTCGACCCACATTTCTTTTTCAATGGGGAGGGCATAATCCAATGTTGTCCTCGGTAATCTATCAGAAGACATGTTGTGTAGGAGATGGTCCCTTCATTTCACCTTGTAACGATGTACTGTGGTCACAAGTTCTTCAATATGTAATGCTGCTTGTTACGCGCTCTATCTAGCCTTAAACACCAATGTAGAGCCCGAAGGAATTTCGTTTGTGCTGTTTGTATGGCCCTTAAGTCCTTCTGTCTTGGTGCTGTTTTGGTACGCAGCAATCCGAACCATACAGTAATGTGGGCACAACCATAAACTCATATAGCCTGATCTGCAACTCTTTACGGGGCTTCCTCCTTAATGTTCTTGAAACTGTGCTGAAATATGTTTACCTTAATGGCCACATCCTTGTCACCTGCATATGTAAATTCATACCCTCGCTAAGTGTGCAGTGCGATACCTGCTCTGACACAATATTTTCAACAACAATCTCAGATCTTATGGATAGACACCTTTGAATGCCGTAACTTTTGTTTTTCTCAAAGAAATATTTAAATTATATGTTTTACTTAGGCCATGCAACTAATGAACTCGTAGTTGTAACTTGTATTCACTATTGTCAATAATAGCCTGATTGTCAGCAAATAAAATGATAGTAAGCCACTCAGGAGCACTAATTTTTATTCTCTGTAGAACCTTCTTCCGTCATTCTAGGATGGGGTCTTCGTCAGTGGGTGATGTACTATATCCTTGTCTTACCCCCTGGTTTACTAAAATCTCAGATGTTGCGCCCTTTCCAGTATCTACAACAATTTTTGTGATGTGTTATAAATTTTAGTAACATTTACCAAGTGTTTGGGATACCCTCTTTTCACCATAATCCGAAAAGCTTAGACCTGTTTACTTTATCAAGTTCTTCTTCATAGTCTGCGAAGGTTCTACTTTTCTGGATAAACTGCTTTAACACAAACAATGCGGCCTCCGCCTTTCCTGAAACCGGCTTGTTCCTGCAACAATATTGCATCTGACATAGTATGGGAAACACATTTTATGATATTTTAAAAATTGTAGTAATGAGGTGATTGTTGATATTATGTGTTCATTTTATGGAGCATGAGAGGACTACGTTAATAGTGATAGACCGAATTTGTTTAAATGACACGAACAAATTTGAATTGCGCGTGTTGATAGGTTTAGATCAGGGCCGTCCTTAGGGGTGTGCGACAGGTGTGGCCGCACAGAACCCCCCGCCCGGAGGGAAAAGTAAATTCAATAAGACTGAAATATCTATAGTAAGCTATAAGTTTATCAAATACATAATATAAATGTAGCCATTAGTTACAGTGTTACAGTATGCGTTTTCTATTGCTCAATAAAATGTCTAAGTTATAAAATAATAATACGTGCAATCCAAAACACCAGTGCGAAACAAGCTCATTGGGCAATATTGTAACTAGCGAGCGAGTACGACTCATGCGGTGGTCAGTCTGCCGACAGAGATAGCGAACCGCTTGTTTAGACTATTTTTTGGAAACTTTGTCTTGACGGCAATCCCATAATTGTGGATAAATATTTACGTTATTTTTTATGCCGGAGCGCTGATTTTCAGGAAGTCTAAAAGACAAACCGAATTAACAATTTGAAAAAAAAAATAGTCTACTGTCTTGAACACAATATTTGAACTCCAATTCTACACAAAGTGATACTTGTGTTATTTATCATAAATTCATCAAATTGTTTTATTTCACTGTAATCGTGCCATATAAGTAATTGAAGAAGTAATGTATACTTCATTTCTATATATCCTATGCTTAGTTTAATTTATTTACGAAACTCCCTCCCCTAAATAAATATGTGTTTATATAGGCCTAGTCATGCTTTTTTTTGAGAGCGCAATTTGTTCGCTCTGGGCCTCGTGTTTGCTAGGGATAGCCTTGGTTAAGATTATACATGTTGATATTAAGTACATTTAATAATATCAAAAGTTTTTTATTACTCCGGTTGTACAATGTTTACACATTTTCCGGAACCTAAGATTACAGAAGTGATTGAATTCTCATCTTCCACTGCTGCTTGTCCACCCAAAGATCTTCTTCAATCTCTCGTTCCCTCAATATAGTCTGAATTTCTTCTATCCAGGTGATGGTTGGTCTTCCTGTTTTCCTTCTTCCTGGTGGGGTCCATTCCATAACTCTCCTTGGCAATCTTTCCTGTGCCATTCTTTTCGTGTGTCTATACCATTGTAATTTTTTTGGTAGGTTAAAAGAAACAATTAAATTTTTCACATTTATTCTGTCCTTAATGACTTCATTTCTAATTTTCTCACGTCTGGATACTCTTGCCGAACGTCTTCAAAACTCCACCTCTGCTGTCATTAATTTTGTTCTTGTGCTTTTATTAGTAGTCCAAACTTCTGAGGCGTAAGTCATGATACTTCTAACAATGGTTTTAAATATTTTGGTTTTAGTTTCAGCTGTAATTTGCTCCCACAGGATTCCATTTAATGTATATATAGCCATCTTTCCCAAACTAATTCTGGATTGTATTTTTTTGTCTTGCTTCCCACTGGCCGTAAGTTTCACCCCTAAATATTTGTATTTAGTATCAAAATTAATGTTTAAAAATAAGCACTATGACTAAGACTGTTGGTTTAACATATGGGAAATATCTATTAAGTCGAGAAACTGGGTTATTCGTCTTCATGGGTCACAAACTTGGACCCATGGGAAGAAAGAGAGCGTCTGCTGCAGGTGTTTGAACTCTGGGTGCGGAGACGATTATTAAAAACAATACGACTGGCAAATGTTGGTCGCATTGATTTGCTTTAGGCCAAGTAGGCGAAACGAGAAAACATGATAAAGTCACTTCGGAAACGAAGACGTAGATGGCTGGCTGGGTCGTCTGTATCGGCACGATAAGTATATTGTAAATACCATAGGTTTGGACTCGATAAAAATATTAATGGAGACTTCGTCTTGGGTTCACCAACCAAGATATGAAAAAAGCTGGTGCTACACCAGATAGCCAGAAGTTGCGCGGGCGTCTCGACACCCTAGTGGTGTGTGCGTTGTCCGGGTCGTAGCCCGATGAACGCCAACTGGTGCTGCGAGTTATGCAGTCTTAAGAAGTTGAATTGCGACCACGGTAGGTGGCGAAGACAAGGAGGTTAGGTGTGTGGTTACGACCCTCTTCCCATCGGATAGGGCTTATCCGTAAAATGTGCAGGCAGGCATACCGGCTCGCTAGCGATCGCATTGCACAACACACACAGTTCTTTTCAACTGGTGTATTCCCTACTACAGCCAACAACACTCCCTCCAACACCATGCCTCCGTGGAAAAGTCGTGGTCCATATACCCCTATGAAAAAATGCATGTGTAGTGGGACACACGCCAGAAAGGAGAACTTCAGTGTCGAATGGCGAGTGAACTGATTCAGCGTGTAAATGGTTGCCCGTATGTATTTGGAGTAAGATAGATTTTTCTATAAAGAATTAAGATTAAATATGAATGAATGGATAATTAAATAAGACGAGGGCATAGTAGTGTTTAAATATGTATTTTATTATTAGAAATAGATATATACAATGAACGTAAATAGATTCATATCACATGTAGTATTATTTTCAGTATACATACATATACAAACAATATGTAACAAATAATTTTTGCCAGCTGAACGCAGTTGATTTACGCAATATTTAGTTGAAAAGTAGTATGTGCGAAGTATAGTAATTCATTAAATTTCTAAATCGAATTTTGAAACCAGCCAAATAACATAAAAACCAGAATCGACTCAGGTATCAACTAAAAAAGGTACAAGTAAACAAAGACACAACATTATATTCTTTCGACATTTCAGGTATATACTCAAACATTCTCATTGACGATCCTATACATATTCTAATAAACAATAGTTGTCACTGATTTTAAATTGTTTTTTATGAATTAACCAATTGGAAAGTTGTTTAAATATAGGCCTAGTAGGCTAATAATGAACTAAGTACAAAAAAAGTATTTCAAAAATATTCAGCTCGATCTCTCAGCATGTGAGAACATTTTATTTTATCATAAATAAAACTATTTCTTATATTCACATTATTCTCGAAAGACTATTCAAATATTTTGAATATCCTCGCATTTTTTAAAATATTACGGTTTGCTTAAAGCACACATGTTTGTGTCTGTGGGGAATTTTGGGTAGCCATGTGAGGAAAAGAGGTTTGACCTGCTTTTTCGTTTCAGCTGTTTCTTGACGCGTTGAATTAGTTTACTTCCCTGGGAGCACGAGGGGCGCGGCAGTGTGCCGTGCACCATAGTGACGTATATTATGTTCTCACTTCAAAATCGTGATTAATTACGACTCTCTCAGTCAGAACTGAGAATTCCTGACTACGTTACTAACCACAGAACATGTAAAGCCGCCGAA
Source organism: Magicicada septendecula (assembly GCA_034769895.1). Lineage (NCBI taxonomy): Eukaryota > Metazoa > Arthropoda > Insecta > Hemiptera > Cicadidae > Magicicada > Magicicada septendecula. The sequence continues at coordinate 95,844,152 of CM068368.1, forward strand.
AAATCTGCAGATCGACAGGTAGAGAGCGAGAGCGAGAGAGAGAGAGAGAGTGTGTGTGTGTGTGAGAGAGAGAGTGAGAGGGAGAGAGAAAGAGTAATATTTTAAACAACGTTGTATGAAAGCAGTGAAGTTCTGCCTACAGCACAGCAGTGATACGATTACTTCAACACTCGGCTGAAGTAGGCATAATACACAAGGAGGAGAGGAGAGGAGTGAAGAACAAACAAGACGAGCTGTAGACAGGTAGCACAGGTAATCTATAGAAAGCAGCACAATCAGTTCGGCTGTGTAACTAGAAAGACTGACAATACGATACGACGCGAGTAAAGTACATAACATATGTCCTTACGCCTACTCTAACTGCACAATAGAATAGAATAAATAATTAGGATTAGTGAATAAAAACAGGACATGGGTGCAGCTGCCGGGCCTCTCTCATCAGCGATTACACTCCACCTCCCCCTTCACCAGCTTCATCAACCCCATTACCTTTCGTTTGTGTACGTTGGTTTTTTTTTTTTTAGTGCTCGTATTGTGATCCAAAATGCGATCCAACACGAAGTTTCTGATTAAGCGAAAGTATAAGTTTCTTTGTGTAACGCTCGATAGAACGAAGCGTAAACTAAATTCTCCGTATATGGTTTCATTCTTTGCCCGTCCTCTGTCACGAATTCACCGTCGAAGGCGCAGAACCACGTTCGTTCTGTCACGCCTGAAACGGGATACATTACTGGATTAAAATGCACACTGATTTACAGTCTAATATTCGTACGCAATCCTGTTATCGTGAATTAATCAGACTTTGCTCGCAACGTGGTTGTTATTCAGGTGTATGTTTGCATCCTGTATGCCCTTCTGTACTCTTATAATGTGCCTTTTACTTTTACAAACAAGGTGGCAAATGAAGAGGCGCTAAGAAGAGTGTATAGGAAGAAATCAATATTGAATAGAGTTCGTAATGGGGAAGCTAACTGGATCGAACACATCCCGATACGAAATAGTCACCTACATGATGTCATCGAGGGAAAATTGAGAGGAATGCCAGGGGCTTGGAAGAAGAAGAATTTCAGCTTTTCCTGATTTAGAGGATAAAAGGAAATGCTGGGTATGGAAGGAGAAAGCCATACAAGGAAGAAGATGGGAAGCAAAATTCGCAGATGAAATTTGAAGACCTCTCGCCTCCCAGAACACAATAATAATAATAATAATAATAATAATAATAATAATAATAATAATAAGAATAACATATAATAATGTTATTTAAATTGTAGACTACTCAGGATATGTTCTTACTTACGCCTACTTCAAACATGCAGCAGCCTATTTATAATTTGGCTTTTGGGGGGGCGGGTCTGGTTGTCTCGGCTTCGTAAAAAAAAAATATCGGTATGGAGAACTATACATGACTTCCATGTTCTATGATTTATATTTTAAATCATTTACGAAATGAAATGTTTCCATAGAAACTACTTCTTTCCACTTATTGCTTCAGTCTTAACCACAGTACTGTGGTCACTAACGTATACCACCACACGTTATCGCACTCGTTTTCACTGATGATGGCAGACGACGGCACTGCCGAAACGTCTGGTTTTGCAGAAAACTTTGGTCTACGGCCAAACAGGACGAGAAGGAATTTTAACAACAAACTACTTCTTTGTTGCCGATAACGTAGTACATATATAAAAAATTATCCCCCCCTTCAACTATAATTTTCATTTATAGAAAATTACCCCCACCCTGTTCAACTAGCCTCTTTATTTATAGATATTTCATCTACGTTTCTACAGTGGATTATTAAGATATTCTTATCAGGATACTTTATTTATCAAAATGAAATACTTTACTCTTGTTACAACAAAAAATGTTTCAGGTAAACTGTACTTTCCCCCTAACCGATCTTCACTAAAATCAATAGGCCTTGAGTCCTCTACAACTCAGGCACATATGAGAAAAAAGTTATTTGATTTTGTTTGAATTTACGGCAGTTATCGTTCGTCATGAAAAAATTACCCTTGTTATCACATAAAACGTTGCAGGTAAACTACACCTTACTCTTAACTGATCTTCACCAAAATCAATAGGTCTTGAGTCCTCTACAATTAAGGGATGCATGCAAAACATTATTTGATTATGTTTGAATGTGCGGCAGTTATCGTTTGTCATAGAAACAATTACTCTTGTTAAAACATTAACAGTGGCAGGTAAACTACCCCTTTCCCTTAACCGATCTTCACCAAAATAAATAAGCCTTGAGTTATCTACAATTGAGGAAGGTATGCACAAAATTATTTGATTCTGTTTAAATGTGCGGCAGTTATCGTTCGTCATAAAAAAAATTACCGTTGTTAAAACATAAAATGTTGCAGGTAAACTACCCCTTTTCCTAACCCGATCTTCAACAAAAACAATAGGTTTTGAGGACTCTACAATTCAGGGCTGTATGCAAAACATTATTTGATTCTGTTTGAATTTGCGGCTGTTATCGTTTGCCATAGAAACAATTACTCTTGTTAAAACATAAAATGTGGCTGGTAAACTACCCCTTTCCCTTAACTGATCTTCACCAAAATCAACAAGCCTTTAGTCTTTTACAATTGAGGAACGTATGCAAAAAAATATTTGATTCTGTTTGAATGTGCGGCAGTTATCGTACTTCATGAAAAACGTTCTCTTGTTACAACATAAAATGTTGCAGGTAAACTACCCCCTTCCTATAACCGATCTTCAACAAAATCAACAGACCTTGATTTATCTACAATTGAGGAAGGTATGCACAAAATTATTTGATTCTGTTTAAATGTGCGGCAGTTATCGTTCGTCATAGAAAAAATTACCGTTGTTAAAACATAAAATGTTGCAGGTAAACTACCCCTTTCCCTTAACTGATCTTCACCAAAATCAACAGATATTGAGTTCTCTATAGCTCAAGAAGGTATGCAAAACATTATTTGATTCTGATTTAATTTACGGCAGTTATCATTTGTCATAGAAAAATTACCCATGTTAAAACATAAAACGTTTCAGGTAAACTACCCCTTTTCGTAACCCGATCTTCAACAAAAACAATAGGTTTTGAGAACTCTACAATTCAGGGCTGTATGCAAAACATTATTTGATTCTGTTTGAATTTGCGGCTGTTATCGTTTGCCATAGAAAATACCCTTGTTAAAACAAAAAATGTTGCAGGTAAACTACCCCTTTTCCTTAACCGATCTTCACCAAAAACAATAGATCTTGATAACTCTACAATTCAGGGCTGTATGCAAAACATTATTTGAGTCTGTTTGAATTTGCGGCTGTTATCGCTTGCCATAGAAAAAAATCTACAGATAGACAGACAGACACACACACAGACACTTTTCGAAAAAGACTTTTTTTCATGTTTTGAGTGTAGTACAATCAGAATCTGCAATAATCTCGAACACGATTTTTTTTGCCATCACCATACTTCCATTTCCTTAAGGAACATGGAAGTAAAAACAAGTTAAGTTAACAAATATTACAGTATTCAAAGAGGCTTAAAAACCTATAATAACATCCTGAAATCAATCCCAATAAAGTAAGAGGCTATAACACAATAAAAATTCGTGCTATTGAAAAATTGTTTACAAGATATTTATTGACACTTTATGTTTAAAAATGTTACCTACTATTTTAATTAAAAATAAAGGAAACCAAGAAAATTTTAAACATCAACAAAAAGATACACTGTTTAAAATGTTTCAGAGAGTGTTTATTCGCGTTGATTTTTTGCCCATATGATTAACAATTTCTTCCGGGGTCACTGAATTGATTTTCCTGTATTTCATATTTGAGACGTATATGCAACTGCTGTGTAATACTTACTTGTGCATTTAAAAAAAGTTGCTACTGTGTATGCGTACTCAACTGAATGTTGCTACTGTACATGCGTAGTCAACTGAAAAACTAATAAGACTGCCTAAAATTAAGAGATTAACAAAATTTCTAGGCAACTTTTTTCGTCTCACCGGGTGGGGGGGAGGTCCCGTAAATACGCCCCTAAAGACATGTTGTAGCATTAAACAAAATTCGCATCGTCAGTTATGTCGACTCTTTATTAGCATTATTAACTAGTTTGTCTAATATTATCAAAGAAACTTACTATTTAGTTGTGTGGCAACGAATGAAGAACACAGAACAACTGACGACTCATGGCAGGGACTCGTTCAGTTTAATCCTCGACATTTTAGATAAGTTGCAATTATTTTTAGTATAACTTTGTCTCAAGTATCGTTAATAATTTAGAAGAAACTATGCCCAGTTGAAAAAATTACACACGTATAAACCTGTGTATATAAAATTACGTACGAACACACGCATCTATGTGTTCTAGCGTCCAGTGTAGGCGTGTTGGCTGTCCCTTTCCTTTTCAATGCTCTGCCTCGATACCATTCAGCCATCTCTCCGTTGATCAACGTATAGCTAGTTCTTTTACTGTTTGTATCCTATTATATTTATCTTCCTGTCTTCATTATTTTCTCATCAAATATGGGGTTTACACGATCATCCCACTCTTTTGTTCTGTTTTGAGTCCAAAGTAGTGTCTGCTCTATTTTGAAATCCATTCTTATTCTTTTACTTCTGACTTGGTTCCGTAATTTATTCCGTGGGCTCTCACGGCCTGAGTCGACATGGTTAAAATCTATAAATGCCGGGCTCTCGGGCTGTGGTCGATTGATTATACTATATTATGATTGTTTCCAAACGTTTCGGCCACATCTCCGGGGGCCATCTTCAGTAGGGTTGCGTTAAAACAGATGGTAATCCAAACGCGCCTCAGAGTAGAGTTATAAGCAGTTACTTTACTGCGAGGTGCGTTTGGCTTACTATCTATTTGAACGCAACCCTAGCGGAGACGGTACTGAAGATGGCTTCCACAGGTGTGGCTGAAACGTCTGGGAAGCAGTCAAAATATAAACAATCGTTCACAATCCAAACAGTGTGGGTTTCAGAAAACCGAACAAACTAACTAAAAAAAAATGAAACTAACGTTTCATTTCCAGAAACGTATACATTTCACTATCCTTTATTAAACATCTCGTTGTTTTCTTAATGTCCAACTTCGTTTTTATCGTGTACGAGCTAATTGTCCTCATAAGCGTCATAAGCGACTTGTATATATTTCTATTTTTACATCTACGCTAGGGTGTTTCTTTTTTTTTACAAACCATTTCCTTCATACCTTATTCAACTATGTGGATACATTTAATTAGCCTCTTCCTTTAAACTACCATAGGAAGTCGCATTTATGCTGAAATATTTGAATTTGTAACTTGCTTAGTTATCAGTTGTCATCCAAAACTAATTTGAATCTTATGGAAGTTTCGTTGTAGCTTTTGTTTTTTTTTTTTAATGAAATTCAACTGTATTACTGTATATATGCAGAAGAACTTGCCGATTATTCAAAATATATACTGTATTACAACTTTATGGTGGATGCTGTCAAATACTTTCGGCAAGTCTATAAAGCTAATGACTACTGTTCTGCTGAATCCAGTGTGCTGGTCTATGTGTATTTATACAAGCGTGTAAACGTACAAACACACACTCAAACATATTGTTTTATAAGTATTATTCTAAAATACTTTTGCTAGTTCCTTGAAAGTAAATTTTTTACTCAATTTAGACAGTTGTTTTTAATAAAATAAAGAATTGTACAGCATATAGGCTTATCTGCTCATAAGATTCTTTCTAGATAAGATTTAAGAAACTTTTTATCAAAATTTTCAAAAGTTTTAAAAAGTAACTCAAGAATATTCAGCATCAAAGTTTGAACGTGTTATTTCGGAATTGCTATATTTATTGTTCTCGCAATTGATTAATTATGCACCTCGTGTACTCTGTGTTTAAGAAATTTCTTTAAAAACAAATGTCTGTTTACAATGTGGAAAGCAAGTTTTTTTTTCGGATTCCTTCTCGTTTTAAATATATGTGCCAAGGACGGCGTGGGCGTGCCCATAGAGAGGGAGACTTGGTCGTTTCGGTGTAAATCCGCTTTTAAAATAAAATAAAAAACATAAAAATGCGTACAATGCAAACGTTTTGTATTGACACAGTGATTCAATGACACCGTAAAGCGTCACCCTTCCGGGTTCAGGGTTGTCGTTTTACCCTACATTACGCCGGTAATTAAATTATCATTTAACTAAGAATGGCATTTTGAAATTAAATTAAACTTCATATTTGTGGAAACGTATAATAGTCTTTTATAAAGGGGTTAGGGGTGAATATTAGCCGTAATTAAGGGTGAAATTTACCCCCTTGCTGTTAATTGATGGTCTAAGCGAAGAGCGAGACGAGACTGGGTTGAAAGAGGGAAAGACTGGAAGACAGTCGGGCGGAGAAAGACAGAGACAGAAATTCCTCCACAGAATGAACGCCTTAATTATGCAAACCATCTTCAGCCTTAGGTCACGCTAAAGGGTTCTTACACACCCCCCAATAATTATTATTAGACAACTTGTTCATCCTTCCCCTTGATGAAGTGTTAATAGCAATATCGCCCTTTCATTTCTTGGATGGCTAATTGTTTTTTGAGCAGTTTAGGCGCAGTTTATACTCTTCTCCTTTTGTGCTGTTAATTGTTTCGACGGCTGTTTCGTTTGCTACCGTTTTGTTTTGTCTTTTTGACTTGAAAAAACGTCTTTTAATTCTCACCGCTTTTGTACTAACGCCGTACAGAATGTCGACTATGATAAGAAAAGAAAAAACAGTTTAATAATTTAAAGTTTAGTATTTTCTCTACATTTAAAAATCCGACCTTTGTCTTCCTCTAGTGATTCTCCCACTCCGTTCTATCCATCGCCAGTCGCCAATCTCAACCGATAAACCTTTCTTCGTTAATAGTTCTTTTGTATTGACTCTTCCCATCTTGGCCACCCCACAGGTCCCTTGCCTCCTTCCATCTATTAAAACCTGTTTAGACACTTTACCTTGACCTATTATAATTACGTTTGAAGTCCATTGCAATCTTAGGGTTATGCGAAATGCAGAAAAAGTTTCTTTAGATGCTTATTGTATCTGACTGTATACTTTATGATCTTATCTCATTGCTTCTTGTAATTCAGCTTACCATTCTGTACATAGGTACCATACCATCATAGGTACCATAGGTACAGGCTACATGATTGAAATCGTAATGATTGGTAGTGACTAATGCATACCATGTTCCTAAAGAATTCCTTAATGTACATGTAGCATCCTTTTACTGTAATGTTTCAGTACTCGATAGTTACGTTTTGTGTAAAAAGGATCTAGAGAGGTGGCTTAGATGCACTTAATGGAAAATCCACTGGGGCAATATACATAATATAAGTAATAATAATTGTATTATAAAAGTAGTATAAAATTAACATTTTAATTATAGGCTAAGTAATTTATCTATTTATTATTCCCAACAAATGCAGTTAATTTAGACTTACACAATTTAATAAAATGCGACTCACTCAATAGTTGTCTCAAATTATGGATTGTTGTGCCCCCGAATTGTGGATCAGTTAAACAAGAAAAATCAAAAATATAAACCTCTATTGTTGGAGAATGAAAACACCATTGGAAGCGGAACATTACATTACGGTCTGTTCCCCGAGCAATTCGGCTTTCGAGCCAGGCACTCCTCGACGCTTCAATTGGTGCTCTTCGTGGAGACCGTGGCCGAGGCCGGTTGCTCGCGAGAGCAGACCGTCGACGTCTTCCTTGATATCGAGAAGGCGTTCGATCGTGTTTGGCATCCAGGCCTACTGTACAAACTTACGAAGATTCTGCTTCCGGATTGCTACACTCATCTGATTGCTAGCTTTCTTCGGAACAGAACCTTTTGCGTGAGAGTTGGTAACACCCTTTCTTCGGCAAGGGCTATTGAGCCCCCTGCTTTTCTCTGTCAATGACGTGCCCAAGTTGCCTGGAACCAGGTTGGCCATGTTCGCTGACGACACAGCGGTGTATGCCGTCGAACGTCGTGCTGAAACGGCAGTTATCTAGCTCCAGGAACAATTGGCCGAATACGTTGAGTGGGCAGAGAGATGGAGGGTTGCCATCAACGCGGCCAAGAGCACAGCCGTAGTCTTCTCCAAACGCTTAAGGCTCCCTGACGGTGTTTGTTGTGAATATCATCCGTAAGTTATATTTTAAAATTAAAGTACAAATTAAATCTAATAATTATTTTTAACAATAGTGTATAACTGTGCGTTAGAAAAAGAAAGCAGCTTTATGTTTACAAATTGGTAGGATAAAAATGTGTCAAAATGCATGGACGTTCACTTTGTAACACGCAGAAGAATCCTGAAGCACCACACGCACCCACTTTTTTCGGTCTTTTTGCCTTAGAATCCAGGCATCCGATGCGCACAGAATCGCGTTTTGGTAGAAAGTTTATGATACGGTATTTGAATCACAAAATTGAACGGTGTTTAGCTCGTCATGTCGGTGATTTTTACAAGGTTGGTTTAAAAAGCAATGGAACTGATTATGTAAAGTTAATTATAGACACTTTAACTAAAAAAATATTCCCTTCAGTTCTCCTTCAAGACAATTTATCGTCTTAATTTTCTCGTTATCCAAGAGAATGAAAATGACCTCCAAAGTTCGCTGTTTTATCTTACTGACATTTTGGCAGATTACAATCAAACCGTTTCCTTATCCAAAACAAAAGTTATGGCTTTTTCTGGGGCAAATCATATTAGAACAAAGATTTTCATACAGGACTCGCCAATAGAACAGATCTCAGATTTCAAGTATCTAGGGTGTCGTAGCATCACATACCAAGATGATAAGGAGGTTGAAAGCAAAGTTAGTCTCTTCCAATCGCTTTGTGGCTGTATCATTAAACACTAAAAGAAGAATACAAGGAAACAGACGCAATTGAAATATTATAATGTAATGGCCATACCTTAATTACTGTATGGTAGTGAGACTTGGATTAGAAAGGCCAGAGATATATCTAGAATACAAGGAGCGGATATGAGGTTCTTGAGGGCTGTAAAGGTCGTATCAGGAGAGATCTTATCAGAAATGATCATATTGGATTGGAGCTAGGCATAGCTGATAACTTAAATGAGAAAATCTCCCGATACAAAACGGAGTGGGGGTTACACGTAGAGAGAATGGAACCAAGTAGATTTTCAAGAAGAGCCCTTGACTATCATTCAAGGGGGAAGAGAAGTGTGGGAAGACCCCGTAAGCGATGGTTGGATGACTTCCATTGAGATTGGAACAGGCTACTAGCCTAAGCCGTAAAGGATGACGACGACGACAATATGATATCATTGCGAAGTCCCACACTTAGGGAGACATCGATTCTATTGGTTGAAACAGAGCTAGAAGTCTTGAGATCTGTATCCCTTTAGCTAGTCCGTCACAGTCTTTAGACTATTGTCTACACATTGAAGGTAACGGATCCGATTTGGCTCTTGATTTTTGGAAACTAACAACATGGACTAAGATCAGAGGAGGAAAGTTCAGAGGAGGGTTGGCGTGGCAAAGGAATTCTCTTCTAGGCCAAATACTTTTTCACAGAAAGTGCGATGTGACATTCAACGTTCTCGTGATAAAGCGTTTAAGAGTCAAGAATCTTTGGGCGAATTCATATCATGCACCAGTACTTCCTGAAAAGGCTGACAATTTAAATTTTGTTCATAGCCAACAATCGACTATCAGACTTGAGGAGATCTCTGACTTTCGACACAATTTGACGAGATCGTGCCGTGCTCGGTCGTCTAGAACAAGGTTGGACATTCGTAAACGCTTTGTACCACCTGTGCACCTGAGCCAAGAACTTGCCTGTCCTGACGTTTGACACAAAATACGATAGTGCTCAATCTTACCGCTGTTCTTTGTTACGACACGAGACAAAACAATTCCATTCAAAAACAATGAACAATGAAATCTGGTAAGTTAAGAAGTTATGAAAATAATTAAACACTATAGCTATCAGCCATTACAGTCTTGGTTTCACAGTGTTGCCACTCCGTGGGAAAAAATTCGGTCTCCTTACTTTTTATAAAAACCTAGCGTGTTCTTCTAGCTGGCCCTTCACTAACCGCTTAACGAACTCTTACGAAGTTTCTTAAAGAACATATATGTTGGGAGCAAACTCAAAAAACGTACATTGTTCGAAATAAACGTTCAATCGTAAGGTTGGAGGTTGTAAAGTAACCAAAGTTCGAAACCTGTACGAATATCAGACTTTGGTCGTTTTAGAATGGCCAGTCTTAGTTTGTGTAAATGAAGAACATCCAAAGTTGGTTTATTATTTCTTACATTGGTACAACTGACTATCCCACTACGTCACCGTACTGCCACAGCTGATAAGCCTTCCTGATTTTTAGGTTGCTGACGAACAGTTTATATCAGATGTTCCTGACAAAAAAATTCTCTGAGAACAGTGGCAGCGAAAGAGTCAACATCCAAACAAGTCTCGTACATTGTGATTGTAGAAACCATTGTTCAAATAAAAAATGTTTTGTGTAAAAAATAAGCTAAACGTAAAATTCCAAGTGTCACTTTCCATTAAACTGGTGAAATATATAGCTGTGACTGTAATACACAATTGTAAAATTTATCGGCAGAAGAATTTTATATTTGAATTAATTAAAAATTATGACATTTTAATTTTTTTATTAAAAAAAACTAAAATTTTAAACTAGTTTTTTGTAAACTAGTTTAAACTATTTTAAACTAGTGATTAAACTAGTTTTTTGTAAATTTGATAATGTCTTATTTTGTGACTTTTTGGTTTTCATGTTTCTAATGTATAATTTTTAATTCTTCATAATTGTTCAAAAGTGTAGTATTCATCTTAGAAATAAGTGGATCATATTATAGTATTTAAGAAGAAGGCTACTTTTTGACTTTACGACATTTTTTAGGGGTCACAGGGTTGTTTTTATATACCCTATAATTAACATGATTCATTTGAATCTTATTTTTACTCGTCTCTGATGCACATAATTAGTTTCTGGGGATTATTCCACTATTTGTAATTATTGTACACCTTGTTTAATCTTATTATATTAGCTATATAGTTGTTTTATATAAATTATATGTGTTATTCACTGTTTATATTATAACCAGGTCTATTTCCTATGCACTTTCACTATACACTGTTTTTTAACGTTAATCACCGTTATTTTCATTATTTCCACTTTCTTATGATAGGTAGTTTGTGATTATTGTTTAATATTCTTATAATTTTTTTTTATATCACTTACACTTCGTATTGCGATTACACAAAATAACTGCTTCAGGTTCGCAGACCTCTCTATAGTTTAATAGGCTTATACAATAACAAATGTGTTTTTACTTACTTCCTAACTTGTTAACATTTATACACTATATTTCTATTTATTAACAACTATTTACATTTTTATTATCATTCGATCTTCCCTCCAGGGTGTAGTAGTCATAGTCATGTCGTCTGATAGTCTTGTCATTGTCATTAAACTAATTAATTAATAAGTTTTCATTTCCTATTTCCATTGTATGTACTTATTATAATATTTCCCTTTTGTTTTTTATTACCTTTTACTCCTTGACATTATTATTTATTTTGAAGTATTTACATTTTATTTTCATTTCTTTATTTGTTAACTACTTCTTTCTATTTTATTTATTAGAAAGATTGCGTTTCGGCATAATTCACAACAAATGTTGATGATTAATTTATATTTATTCTAGGGCGTAGTCTTGTTATGTTACAGCGTTTATTTCGAACAATGACCGTTTTCGGAGTTTGCTCTCAACATATATAAATGCTTGCACGACGTGTGTGTGTGTGTGCTCTACTTAAAAAAAACCCTTTTCAAAAATTGTTTAGCACAACACTATTGTTTCCAAAAGACCGCACCTACGCCGCGTTGTCAAACAACATAATAATGGTTTGAGTTCTATCCAGGATTTCTGCTACGTCCTTGTTAACTTTTTCCCAGAAAAGACACTCAACTCTGTTATCGAATAATTTACTCTCTTGATCTCTTCAGAGTAGCATTACAGTATCTTATTAGATTATGAAAAAATAACTAATTTACTGTTGCCGGCACTCTCTCGTTCAGCCTGGCGTTATTAAGTTTCAACTGCCCTGACTGCTGTCAGGATTAGTATGAGAGACTGTTTTTAATTAGATTTATGTTTATTCAGCTTCATGCGTCACCTGTAGTTTTTAATTTTCAAGGAATAGGCAACTCTAAACCTTCCTGTGACGAAACAGTTACTTAAAGCAAAAAGAAATTTACCAGTAATTGGCACAGGATTAACGTTTGTTCAAACTACTTTTTACTTTACCCAAAATATTTTATATTATTAAGAGTACTAACTCAATATCTAATAAACACAGTAAGAAAATATCGTTTTACCTTTTAAAAAAAGATGAATTGATTCCACTTGACGTAGAGCTGAAGCGATCTCACAGCCCAATGAATGCACCATTTTAATCAGCTTATCCGTTTATTCTTCACACTTCATTTCATTAAGATAAATAATTATCAATGAGTATTGTTTCCACTAAATTGTGCCAGTCTCTTTCGTCTTCCTGTTGACCAGTATTTTCTTCACACTCAGGCAGTTGGTCTGTTGAAGAGCTAGCGGTGCTCTTCTTTTGCTAATTACTTTCATCTCTCATTTCTTGTAGTCTTATGGCCGTGTTGAAGACACACTCTACTTTGCATTCAGAAGTCACGTGACGCAATGAGTAAGATAGGGAAATACATTACGTATATGGGTTTTTTGTTCGTATGCTCTGCGCAAATTCAAAATTTAGACATAAAAAAGTTAAAAGTTGCAGGGTTATAATTTTCAATCTTTTATAATATCAAAACCGTTATTCTCCACTGCTCTACAAATTTGTATATCATTTTGCTAATAAATAAAGCTGTGATATAAAAGAAATAAATTGTACATTTCAACAATTTATTGAACTTTAAAAGGTAACTCGTCGTATTTCCGTTGTTAATTGATGTAAATAGATTATTTTTACTTCAATTTTTAGTTTATATGTCAACAAGCCGACGGAATACTTGATTTTTGTCTGTACACATAATAATTGTTAAACAAAAAAATTATATGTAACGTTTGGTTAGGATTTTTTGGAATTACGATATGAAAAATAATTTGGCCTACTTTTTTGGAGGTAGTGTAAGCGTATGAAATTATCAGAATCGATTGAGTTTAATTTTTATTTATTTTTTGTAAGTCTCTAGCTTAATAGATTTTCCTAGATTTTATTGATTTTATATTTTTTACAGCTTTATTTATGGACAAAATGATACACAAATTTGTGGAGTAATGGAGAGTAAGGGTTTTGATATTACAAAAGACTGAAAATTCTAATCCTGCAACTTTAATTTTCCGATGACTAAATTTTCAAGTTGCGCACACATACGAGCCTACACAATACAGTATATTTCCTTGTCTTCTTCATTGTGTCATCTGATTTCTGAATGAAGTATAGAAGTAATATGTCATAGCCGAAAAAAGAAATCCAGGTCGGTCTTGGTGTGGGTTAAGCGAAGGGCTGTTACTAGATTATTCGGTTCCTTCACGAATAACTCGGATGGTTATACTAGATTGCGAAGACGGTTTGAATAACCAGCTAACTTGAGAATTCTGAGCTACAAACCAGATATGGATTCCCTGAAAGCTGTGACGAGAGGGAGCTGAAGAAAAAGACTATGCGACGACACGCTGCAGACTCAATGAAGTATCGACCTATGATACGTCATTGTGTATAAATCTTTAACTTAAATGCCTAAGTGCTAGCAACTTGTATGGCATCAGTTAACATAGAGAAAGTAATAAATATAATTTTATATTAGTCATTAAATATTTGTGGCAATTATAGAAAAGTGGACTGAGTTTGAGTAGAGGTTTACACACACAATAAGTGCAAATAAATAAATATAAATGTAAATAAAAATTTCTCACTCCCCCTCTCTCCAATTCACACACACACACACACACACACACACACACACACACACACACACACACACACACACACACACACACACACACACACACACACACACACACACACACACACACACACACACACACACACACACACACACACACACACACACACACACACACACACACACACACACACAATGATACCATATAGGGTAAACAATGAGACGCTCCAAAATAAACAATAAATAAATAAATTTTAAATAATTTTTTCAACTTACAGTCTTTGAGATAAAGGATTTAAAGCTCCTTATCAATTTCCTGGCCGCAGTCGGGAGCAGGAAATTGATTGATTCCATATTCTTAGCTAACGAGCACTTTGTTATTATTATATTCTGTCATTTCGAAGTAATTTGTTAAGGCGATCGTTAGCAAGGGCGCAGTCTGGGACAATGTTTGTAAAGGGTGGATAGGTAACCCTTGGCCTAAGGTGTGGTAAAGATCATCATTTGTTGCCAGCCAGTGGGGGGCTCATCATCCTCTGTCTAGACCCACCTACCCCTGTGAATTCTCTGACGCGAGGTGAACAGTAACGTTTAATTATTGTGATTGTGTTGATGAATGTGTTTGTGTGAGCGAGAGTCAGGCAAAGACAACAGACAATAGGCAAAGCGAGAACACGGTCACAATAGACTCACACCAGTCGTATTTACTTTTAACGACAAGGCTTTTTGACTATCACAGATGTTTGTTGTCATCAGCCAGCATTGAGTAAAATATTTTTTTCTACTTTAAAAACTGTAAACAGTGAATGCGTTCTTTGTAAAGCTACCGTTAACATACTTTCAGTTTTTTTTTTTTTTACATAAAGCGGATGATATGCGAATTGCCAATTCTCTAGTAAGTACCAGCATGTCTCTGATCAATGTGTGGTGTCTGGTGTCATGTCTGGTGTGGTGTAACTAGAAGCTTCTCGGCGGGGTAACGAGGTTAGCTTATGGGAAGAGGGACGAGACTAGTTTGAAGGTTGGATCCCTCGCCCCCAAATTTCCTCAGGAAGAATGAGAAATTCAAGATTATTTTATATAATTTTAACATATTAAATACGTTTTATACATTCTTTGCGTCTCAAAGTGTTTTGAGTCAATCAACGTGGAGTATAAGAGTTGAAAAAATATGGTAAAGTGCTGACTTCAAAATACTCTGTCTTGAGTAATTATTTTTCAAGTTAAAGCTAATGGATCTCACGTTATTGCGAATTACTTTAATTCTAAATTAGTGTTCTTAATAAGTCTATGAAAATGAGTCTTTGTAAAGGTATTTTGAAAACCCCAATTTCATTATCCGTTCGCACTTTAATTTAAGGATCTTCGCCCAAGATTGTTTTATGTAACTTATAGTTTGTATTAAAGTAGGTTACTTTTTACGTAAAATCCAGAAATAAAATGTTATAATTTTTCTCGAAATATTCTATCTTGATTAATTGTTATTCAAGTTAAAGGCAATAAATCTCATGTTATTACGAATCACTTTAATTCTGAATTTGTGTTCTTAATAAGTCTATGAAAATGAGTCTTTATAAAGGTGTTTTGAAAACCCCAGTTTCATTATGCGTTCGCACTTTAATTTAAGGATCTTGTCCCAAGATTGTTTTAAGTAACTTATGATTTATGAAAAAGTACGTTATTTTTTAATGTAAAATGCAGCAATAAAATCTTCTAGTTTTTCGAATTAAAGTCAAGAAACTGTTAGTTTATCTGTGCAAAGACGACGGTTTAAACCATAGAGACATTAGATTAGAGTAGTCATGACATAGACAATCTTGTAAGTGTGTCTGAGCGAAAAGATAAATGTAGATTAATAGGCTCTTCCTTTGTTTTCTGGCGTGTGCATTGTTTTCTTAAGAATGCAAATACGTACGGTATTTACAAGATGTTAAGTGACTGTCATTATTAAGAAAACTCTTGAATTGATTTTATTAATTTACAAAGATTGTACTTCTTTTTAACATTGAAAATGTTTATAAGGACGTTTGCACATTTGCGCGTGATCGCTGGTGCGTGATCGAAAATGGGAACCGGTGAGTTTCCATAGAAACTACTTCTTTGTTGTCAATAACGTAGAAAATTTTGAATTTTTATGAATGCGACTACATTTAACTTATAATCTGTACATTGGTAAATGAAGAAAAATAAATATATATTTTCAATGCCCTTCTCTGTGCATTGCATTTGTGCAATGTCTGTAAATTTTTTATTCATAGAATTGTTTATAAACCTTATTTTATAACATTCAACTGGCCTAGTTATAACTACAGTAGTTATATTATATTATAACTAGTTATATTATAACTAGAAGTAGGCATAGGCCTACCCTAAGTAATTATCGAATTCCGCTGAATTTTTTAATAGTTCTGGGCGGGATTGGTATCCTTGATACCCCCCCCCCGTAGGTAAGTCTAATACTCGAAAGAGATGTTTGTTATTACAGTACGAATTATAGCCTACTAATGAGCAATTTATTTCTAACTTGTATTGAGAATTATTGTCACCAAGTTACACACTTTCTCTTCCTCCTTGTAACTACGGTGTTAGTGTATTGAGCCATCTTTAGTATGGTATCCTTTACCTTGATCTGTCCCAGTACCTTCTCTTTCCTCTTATTGTTCTCCCACGCGATTCTGGTTTTCCCTAAGATTCTTCTTTCTTCACAATTCATCCCAAATATTGTCATGAGAAACCTGCCATCTTGATCAAATTTTGTTTCTGTTGGTTCTACAGTTGATAGGCCTACCTATTCTCAGTTCTTCTCAAACACTTCTGTTTGTGACTGTGACTCTTCTCATCTTACCGACCTTTTTTTTTTTAAATAAATCATTTCAGAAACCGTAACCTGCTATATGTGTTTATCCAGCATTACTTCGAGCCGTATGGTATTGTTGATAAAAACATACTTTTATACTATACTTTGATATATATATATTTTTTTTTTGATCTCGTGTTTAATTTCCTTTCCCTATAAATTTCTTATGTAACTGATAAATGTACAATATTTGTTTCTACATTCAGTCTTTTCGCCTATATGAATTTCCATACATTTTCCTTCTTTTAATTTATTTTCCACATTGTTACCTTTAACTGTAGTTGCATTTCACTTCGTGATATAAATCATAAGACATCAGCGTATCGCACGCATTATTATAGATAACGTAAATTGATATTTATAACTTTTTTTTACATAATACATTTATATAATCCACAAATTTAGGAAAGAATAGTGGGCTTACGCTCTTACCCTGCCAAGCGTATTGAATTTATCAGATTTCTCTAGTTTTAATCTCACCACTCCTGTACTCTTCATTCATATTCATATTCTCAATCTTCCTGTTGAGTTTCTATTTATCTTCCAGTTCGTCCACACATTTCCATACGGTTGCAGTCTTAACTTAGCTCTTAGCGTTTCATTTTCCCTTTGACACTAAACTTTCACGAGATTTTTCACCACTACGCTATATATTACCTTAAGACTTCTTCGTTGTCTAACCAATTGGATAGTTTCAACGATGGCGAGTTGGTGAAGACCAACGTTACCTGACTTCAACAAACGTTTTGTGAAAACGCTTGATTTGTCCCCCGACCTCTTTGTGTTAATATCCCGATGAACGTTTTTGTCTCTTTCATACAAAGGGGCAATTACTACAATCCTCGAGATGTTATTGTAGACTCTTTGTATTCTGTTTGGGGTATCCCAGTAGGCCTACTTTATTCCGTACGGGTTTCTGGACCAACCTGTGTGATAGCAAATTATATCAGGTTGAATTGTGCGATATTTTCTGTTAGCTTGAAATTACGTCTTGCGTTTTTTGAGTTTTTAATTTTCAACGTGATACATCCATTGATCTTAGAGTAATGCCAAGAAATTTAACTATATTTCAATACAGGACAGTCGACCCATTTACGATATGGGTGTTCCCTATTCCGTTTTTTTTTGAAACTGAAATTTAAAAGATTCTTTTTGGTTAGTTTTATTTCCTCTTGTTGGTCCGACGACAGACGTTACTTAGGCTTCTTATAATCTCGAGATTCCGCTTTCCTAATTTCTATCGTTAATATTCTTTAACACTTCTAAGCGATGTGTATTCCTTAGAGGTAAATCCTCTTCTCGGACTGCTTCCGTCGTAATATTTCTCGCTTGACGTTTCGATCCATAGAATCTTGGATGGTCCTCAGAAACTAAGCAACATAAAAGAACTTACAATGAAACATTATAAAACCCAATATTGGCAAAATATGCGTAATCACGATTAAAATCTTTTCATAAGAACGTAAGTCGTCTAAACATTAGGAACTAAACGTTCCTAAGAATAGAAATGTAGTACGAAACTACAAAATAATGTAAAATAAAACAACCATTTCTTATTTATTATATACAGTCTCCAGATCGCATTTAAGATTCAATTTAAATTTAAAATATAGCCTAAGGTATATTTTTAATTTTTCAACTTTCTTTTTTTCAAGTAATATTTTTAATTTTTCAACTAACTTTTGAAATGTGACAGTCGGGCAGTGCCCACTGTCTTCGATAGTTGTGTGTTCACAGTTTTTAATTATGTTATTTGTAACAGTTGTGGTTGTGTTATTTGTCTGTGGTGTATGTGTTTTTAATTATTTCGCCGACGATTCCTATATAGGCTAATAGGAAGAAATGTTTACCTGAAGATGGGAATTTATTCCCGAAACATGTAGTGAAATAATAAACTACAAGATCGCAAGACGGATCAAAATAAGGTATACTTTAAATTTAAATTGAACTCTTTCTTATCTGTCTTTCAGGAGGGTCTTTCAACCGCTACTCATAGGTAAGAAAAAATATTATTTAATTTTAACATTATTTTGTATTTTAGTTTTATATGTCTGTTGTTATATGTTGTTCCTAATGTTTGAATGACTTATATTATTATGAACAGATTTTAATCGTAATTACGTATAATTTTTTTGCTAATATTTTGTTCTATAACGTTTTGTAGTAAGTTGTTTAATTTTGTTTAGCTTCTGACGACCATCTTAGATTCCAGGGAATGAAACGTCAAGCGAGAAAAATATTACTATGGAAGCAGTCTGAGTAAAGGATTTATCGCTAATACTGTCGTCTTCTGCGAATGTTGCTGTTGGAGAATGTCATGCAAATTTGAAGTCTTTTATAACAATAATGGTGGCTTTCCGGAATTCTCGTAACTGTTAGCTATGTGTCACTTCTTCCTATTCTCATTACGTTTGTGTCTCAAGTATGTATACAATTATTGTGATTACTGTACTTCACGGCCACGTCTGATGCTATTGCCATACATCGTTAATGATTCGCTCAGTAGTTGTAACTGTCATAGTCCGTTGGTTTGTGCTGCTGCTTGGTACTGTTAACGTTCCTTAGTTTGTAACATGGAAACATAGAAAATGGGTTTACCTCAGTTAAACTGAAACATAAGGAACATACGACATGAGGAAGACCAGATTATTACAAGTGACTATGGAGTATCTTCACTTGACCGTCCTTCCTCCTATTCTGCTATAGGACCGCAGAAACTGGCGATTATTTATGTAGAGTAGAAATATGGTGCTTGCTTCTCTGACTTATAGAATGCCTGTTACCATTCGTTTCTGTTATTATTTATTAGATACAATTCCAGGCACTGTACAACGTAAATGACAACGTTAAGGGAAAGTGAACTTTCTTCCAGAATTAGAATTAAGCGTTACTTCTTAATATTAGAAAATAGTTTCGCTGAAAATATGCAATCTTGGCTCAGAACGACCCCTCAACACCTTTATACGTTTCAGGTACTGTTGAGTCCGTAATTGTTCTTAGCAGCTGATTCCATACCCTTCCACACAGTTTCAGCGCTATTATGCTTAACATGGTTAAACCTTAGTTGTTATAATTTGTTACACCTTACATACGGGTAGTATTACTCCTACTGCCCAGTGTTTCGGTTCTTGTTCTTCCTTGCAGGCATCGTTACATACTTATTTTAAATATTCATGAAAGACAATGTTAACGATTGGCGCCGTACGGGTTCACTGGTACGTTAACGATTATGAAGATCGCAATGATAGTTAAGGTGGTGACATCGCGTGGTCTTACCGGCGATTCAGCTGGTAAGCTTGCCTTGCACATTTAGTCAACGTTGTAGAACGCTACTAAATTTCGTTATTTTCTGTTTATAAACTGGAAAAGGCAAAATGTCGGCAAGAAGGGCAAGCCAGCCAGCTAGCTAGCGAGCGAGGAATGGAGCGAAGACAAATATGTTTAATAATGAGACAATCGGTATGGGTGCCACGAAGGTAATTAATTAGAGACGTACTGTAAGATGTTTAATAACTGCCGCCAGTCACGCACACGGCGTGCCCAATAAATCAGGATCACTTCGCGGTAATTAGCCAGAACAACACTTGTACTATTCGTTCCCGTCATGTATTTGCATAGAAAAACAATTGAGACAGTCAACGTGAGACTTTTTCTTATTTATTGGTGATTATAAAAAGAGAAATATTAATTACCTTTTTTGCTCTTGCAGTAAGTGAGCACGTTTGAGATAAATTATTTAGTTCTTCTTTTTCTTTTCTTTTTTCTCCTTTTCTTTACGCCAACAATTTATCGTACGCGCAGTGTAGATGGGGCTACAAGATATATTGTGTTAATTTTGTATACAATAATGAAAGAGAATAATTGTTACCCTTTAGGCGTGAATATTTTCTTAAGAAACTACATCACTACACTTCGCGTAGCAGCGACACTAAAGCGTACGCACGCGCGACTATGTGGAAACACTGACTCTCCTCAGTCAATATTATTCACTTTAAAGTTACATTCCTTTTTCTTGTTTACGTTTCTTACCTTTCTCTTTTCCTTCTTAGTGTATATGCGCGTATATGTACGCATACGTACACGCTTGCTTCCTCCAAACCGACCACACATAGACATTTCATATGATTCTGAGGTGAACAATTTACTACCTCCAGAACGACCTTACACCTCCTGTGCACAGAAACCAGTGTAGACGCAACCACACACACTTGCGGTGAATCAATTTGACTCGAATCAATTACGTCAGGTTATATATATTTTATATGTTTACGTTTGTTCTAGTAGAACATCGACACTGAATGATTTCTATTAATGAAAAATCACAATTTTTTGACAAGGAGGACACGTTTTCCATACGTAGGTCACCTAAGCGGTGACACATCTTCAAAAGGACAAGGCAACTAGGAGCATATGCGGATGATATTGTGCTGGTAGCCAGGAACAAAAATGTATTAAAAGATACCTTTATTGAAATGGAGAGGGAAGTAAGCAAAATTGGTTTGGAAGTCAATGAGGCTAAAACAAAATACATGAAAGTGTCTGCGAAGGAAAATAGAGAACTGCTAGACCTTCACACAGGCCATTACTGTTTCCAATGAGTTACAGAATTTAAGTACCTAGGTGTTATTCTGAATAACGAAAACCGAGTGAGCAACAAAATAGTAAATAACCGGCAATAGAGCCTACTATGCAAACCAATCATTACTGAAATCAAAGCTTCTAACTCCAAGAACCAAACTGATGTTATATAAAACACTGATCAGACCTGTTGTTGCTTATGCATCCGAGACATGGACTCTCGTAAATAAGGATATAAGCGCTCTAAGAATTTTTGAAAGAAGAATATTGAGACAGATATTTGGACCGGTGAAGGAAGGGAATATGTATAGGATCCGAAATAACAGTGAGATAAATGAGTTGATTGGTGGACAAGATCTGGTGAGGCACATAAAATCAGCTAGAATTAGATGGCTGGGACACGTATCCCGTATGAATGTTACGAGGATGCCCAAAACTATATTAAGTGGAACGATATTGGGCAAAAGAAGAAGAGGCAGGCCTCGAAGAAGATGGCAGCAGGATGTGGAAGAAGATCTGAGAAAGATGGGCATTAGGAACTGGAGACTGAGGGCAATGGACAGAGATGGTGTAGACGGATCGTAGCGGAAGCCAGGGCTCACCATGGGCTGTAGTGCTGGAGAGTAGTAGTAGTAGTAGGTCACCTAAGCGGCAGCTTCTATTTCAACAGATCTTCTCTTCGCAGACAAAGCGCAGAACTATTTCCTTATGCCAAACTGCATTTTTCTTGTTATATTTATGAAAATTGTTAACGATATATAGAGTGTATACGAATGAGAATATATCACGATGACGTTCGATGAGAATATTCATGATGTATCAAATGACAGTTTATCATCATCATAATCATCATCACCATATCGTCGTCGTCATCATCACCTGTTTCAAGCATTATCCGTTTGGACTTGTTACGAAATTCAAGAATCCAATCGAACGACTCAGCCACTCGTTTCCTTTGCACCCACATTTGTAAACAAACACTCAAGTATTTTCTCAGAAAAATTCCATCATCGTCCATTCTCTACGTGGTATTTCCATTCGTTTCTGTACTGGACAATAGTCCGATTCAAGTTGTATATTCCCAGTTCTAACTTCACATCCTCATTTCGGATTCTATCTTTTTTTGTACGTCGTGAAACGAAACGAAGGAAACGTACCTCTGTTGATTGTATTCTAATTATATTCGCTGACAGAACTCTGACAACGATACCTTTAAATTTAAATTGTTTCTTAACACTTATTTTAATGATTTATCCTGAACTCATATAGTCTACGTTGAGGCTCAAACATCAAATGATAGAAATTAGGGAGGAACAGTCAAGGGCATAAGAATTGAAAAAAAACATTACAATTAAAAGTGATAAAGTGTGGATGTGCACGAGATAACAAAGCACACAATGCAAAGGTCAACGTTCTCCCCAATTACAACGCATGGATTTGAAACTTTGGGCTCAACATAAAACTGTCGCTAAAGCTTTAAATTGCCGCTGTCTTTGTTAGACCTCGACCTGTCTTCTCCGTGACGGTTTCCGCCTGAGAACCATCAAGAGAAATTTAAAATCAACGAGTAAAGAAACACTCCTGAAGTTCTACAAGGTGATGGCCCTCCATCATCACCTTACTTGAGAATTTGGCTTTAACAAAATGCCAGGTTAGTCGTATTCAAGTAGTCATAGTGAGATTTCTCATTCTGTCCTATATCAAGTCATATATTGAAGTCCTATATCAAGTATGCCATTCTCCTTACAATTAAACATTTACGTACACTAGTAAACTCCCTGAACTGTAGAATTCGCTCATTATTCGGACCTAATGACATTCATTATTAGATAAAATTAAATTATTATTATTATTATTATTCCGGCTGTACAATGTTTACACATTTTCCGGAACCAAAGATTACAGAAGTGATTGAATGCTCATCTTCGACTGCTGCTTGTTCGTCCAAAGATCTTCAATTTCTCGTTCCCTTAATACAGTGTCTGAATTTCTTCTATCTAGGTGATAGGTGGTCTTCCTTTTTTCCTTCATCCTAGTGGGGTCCATTTCATAACTCTTCTTGCCAATCTTTCCTGTGCCATTCTTTTCATAAGCCCATACCATTATAATTTTGTTGTTTGGATAAAATCAACAATTGAAGTTTTCACACACATTCTGTCCTTAATGACTTTATTTCTAATTTTCTCACGTCTGGATACACTTGCCGAACGCTCCAAAGGTCCATCTCTGCTGTCATTAATTTTGTTCTTGTGTGTTTATTAGTAGTCCAAATAAAACCAAATTATTGTTTTCAAACATTTTTAATCTACTTTTTAGGCCCTGGTATCACAAAATGTTTAAATATTTCTAAAACTGAACAGTATATTCAGATTTTTGTTAAAATCATTTTGAATTTGATGGATTTTTGTAATTTTTCCAAAATTTCGAACCCTCACATTTTTGCGTTTTGCTCCCTTATTTGGGGGGGGGGATCGGTTTAAATAATAGGGATCTGTAAGGTAAAAATGTGAGCACTTATTCTAAATTTGATTAAAACTGATAAATACATTCAAAAGTTATTGTGAGACACCCCCAAACAGACTAACAGACAGACAGATACAAAGACTAACACATTCCAAACGGTCGAGTTAAAACTAAGAACTCTCTTCGCCACTAGTCAAATAATAATAACAATAATAAATCCTAAATTTCGTAGTGACCACAATGTAGTGAAAATCAATGAATTTTAAAGATGAAAGGTTTGTGAGGATCGGTCAAAAAGTCAGGCTATAGAACAAATTTTAAATTATTTGTGTCGACGTTTCGACAATATTTATTGTCATCATCAGGACAATTGTTGCTGAGCTGTTACGACGCTAACGCACAACTGAGTTGTTACGTCGCCAAACGCTCCAATTATGTGGTGCCGATGTCTACCTATGCGATCCCCGTATGGGGCTACTTGGCCAAGACCCGTAAGCGAAAGCTTCAGTCTCTCCTTGACCGAGGATTGCGCTGGGCGTGCAAAGCCCACTATCTGACATCAAATAAAACCATCCGAGAAGCCCTGCGTGTCCGTTCCCTGGACGCCACTATACGGACACTGTCCCGCAAATTTTATTGCCGCTCCGGCCGATCCCAGGGCAACCACCTCATTAGCGCCCTCGGTCGCTACCAATCTGTGGCAGGAGAATCTTGGACCCGGCCTCGGCGTACTCTCACCCTCAATTAATTAATTAATTAATTGACACCCACGGCCGGTAGCAGGCCACACCCTAAATCCAGGCCCTATCTATCGTCCCTGCGGCAGGAGCTCTATTTGAAGCTCGGGACGCAGTAAACGGGCATGCCCTTCGTCTCGCACAACCCACTGGTCCGCCGACGCCAAACATAATAATAATTGTTAATAATAATAATATTAACAATTGTAGTAGGCCTAATGGAAGTGGTAGCAGTAGTATTATTAGCAGCAGCAGCAGTAGTAGTAGTAGTAGTAGTAGTAGTAGTAGTAGTAGTAGTAGTAGTAGTAGTAAATATAAAAACTTATTTTCTCATAATTATGTGAACAATTAGATACTCTTAGTGGTAAATATAATGGAACAAAAAACAGGTAAATTCAAAACTTATGTTGAAGCATACGCAGATAGGAAAACTACAAATAATACAAGAAGTATAGGCGTATTACTAATGATGGTAGATAAGCGGTTGAGATTAGAGAAGGGGGCGAGAGAGAACATTAATCAAGCGAGGTGAGCTACATAAAGAAAGGTATAGTTACACACAGACGCTGAGCTAGGACGTAGTAGGGCTATAGTTGTGACTTATGGCCGTTTAACATGATGCAGTGTCGTATCGTGGGCTGGCTTGCCTTGCAACAGCCTTCGTGATACGTGCGTGCGTGAATTCGTTCGATGCTAATACCCATATGCGTTCCTGTCGCAATCGACGTATATTTTATTTTCACTAAACGCTCAACGCGGTTTTCTTAATACGACTGCAAGCGTATTAGTTTAGTACTGCCAAAGACGAACCATTTCCTCTGTTAACAGTTAATAGAGTGAACAGTGAATACAATACTTATTCACAGGCAAAATATTTTTTTTTACTTTTGACCTGAATGTGAACATTCATGTTTTTAAGAACTTGGAACATACACACAAACACACACACACATTATCTTTGTTGTCATGTGTACTGACTCTTAGAAAATTGATCTGGAATATGCCCCGTAGTAACAACATATTGTTGGTCTTTAAAACCTCTAAGCGATGGGTGATTTCTTACAGGTAAATCCTCTATTCGGACTACTGCCATCGCAATATTTTCCTTCCTGGACGTTTCGATCCTTGGACCTCATGTTGTGAGGTCTTAGACAGGGTCTTGCCTCCGCCATTCACAGCTTCTGAAGACGATCCCAGATTGCAGTGATCGAAATATCTTCATTATTCATTTTACTAACACATTCAAATTTTAAAAGATTTGCTTAACGTTACAACGCTTTTGCTAGGCTTTTGAATACAAATGGAAATTATTGATTTTTAAACTGCGTTAAAAGTAGACGTATTATCAAAATTAATTCTTTCTACAAATATTAAAAGTCGTGACTTAATAAGTTAATTGTTAAATCTCCTGAATACTAAAATAGAATTTTGCGTACATTCCTCTCATACCTTCAGGCGTTTGTAATCCTAATTCTTTGTTAACAAAGTATGAATACCACTTAAAGTCATTATTTGAGAGTGGATAGTAACAAAAAACTCTAAGAAGGTTTAAAAGAAAGGTTGTAAGACGTGTTTATGGGCTAAAGAAGATGATGAACGGAGAATAAGAAATAACCAGGAGGTAGATCAGCTATTGAAGGATGAGGACATTGTAAGATTCGTAAAAGCTCAACGAATACAATGGCTAAGTCACTTAGAGCGTATGGATGATCGGCGAATGCCAAAGAAAATCCTGAGGGCGCAACTCTGCAAAAGTAGAAACAGGGGTCGACCTAGGATAAGCTGGTTGGATGATGTGCTGGAAGATCTAAGAAGAACGGATGTGAAGGGTTACACTGAGATGCCAATGAATAGGAGACATTGGAGAAGACTGGTGTTGTTGGAAACCACGGCTCACGTTCGGGTGTAGTGCTAAAGAAGAAGATTTGAGAGAGTGCATCGATAAGTTAGTTAAGTTTAGCACTACCCTGTTTATGAAGAGAACGTTGATGGAAATTATTCCAGAGACTGGTCTGACATGGGAGTCGAAGGGTGAATCAGTAGGAAGACAAATCCCGGTCGCGAGGTCTGCTTACTCTGCGCGTCTGATATCGAAATGTTTGATACACGGCTATGGGCGACTGTAGCCACTTCAAAGACGTAGAACCCGAAAAAGAAATTCGAGCAGCCAAATTTTTTACCCGAATATTTTACCTATAAATGTTTTAAAACATCGTAAAACATTAGATTTAAAACACTTAAGGGAGGCCTCGGTAGAGCGTTGGCCTCCTAAACGATCTGTACATCTCGGAAATCGAACAAGTAATTTATTTATACTCCATACGGCCGGCATGCCCAGGGCAAAATCTCGATTCAGTTAGCTGACTACGAACAACAGATAGGCTAGAAAAAATTGCCACCAAGGGTAAGGCAGACGGGTACAGGAACCTGACACATACCCACAGACCTCACATCCAAACGCGTACCGAAACACTCAGCTTATTATCCACACAGACACAAAGTTCAGAGAACGAAGCAAGAGAAATAGACAGCTGTTTGTAGGGAAAGAGCGCTGCCAAAGGTAAACAAGTAGCCCCAGTTTTAAACGGTAACCGTTAATTGTGTGTAACATCAAATGGAAATCAGAGACAATAACACAATCACAGAATTTTATATTATTCATTGTTTTTGGGTGTGGATGTTAATATTCTGCTTGTTTTGGTTTTCCAGGTGTTGTGATTGTCCGATACTTTGCTTCGCTTCTTCAGCCAGACGATTCGTCTATGTACATCTCTTCAAAGGCCGGCTCTCTTGGACCTAGCCAATAACAACGGTTAATTCGCTGACTTCAGCTGGCTAGTTACACTCAGCTGTAAAGGATACAGTGTTTCACCTGTTTTGTGTACACCCTCAGTCAAGAGACTGATGTGTGGCTACATTTGGAAATCACATGTCATTTCCTTCATCGCCTATTAATATCCCTGTATTTTACAAAATGTATCTGTGCGGTCATTTGATCCAAGAAATTCTCTCTGACATCCTACTGAAGTTTCTCCCATTAACCCTTTTCTCTAATACACACATCATTAATGTGTTTCCGCTTCAGTCTTCAAAGATCCAATGTTTTACATATCCCTTTATTCCCCCAGTTTTATCTGACTCGAGCCATATCGGTACATCCCAATCGGGAAATATTTTCTGGTCGTCCGCCCATTTGATATTGGTTTTATTTCATATTTCGTACTTCATACATATGCCCGAATGGCCATTATGGCTGTGAAGCTACCCGACTTGGAATGTCTTCACGGTTGTCATATTTCTTCTCCTATTCTTCGATAACTTAATGGTTATCTTTTGCCTCTCCATTGATCGTTGCGATTTGCTATTATACATCGATGTTTGATTTCCAAAACATATAGGTGTGGGAGCCATAAGTGAATATTTGAAGACCGTATTGGTCAAACACTTCAGTTACATATGTTGAGGTTATTTCCCAGCTATCTTGAGGCGTAGCCTATCTAGATGATATATCTATTACTTTTGTTTGATTTTCTCTTATCAGTCACCGATACTGGTA
Organism: Magicicada septendecula; assembly: GCA_034769895.1. NCBI lineage: Eukaryota > Metazoa > Arthropoda > Insecta > Hemiptera > Cicadidae > Magicicada > Magicicada septendecula. The sequence continues at coordinate 95,872,271 of CM068368.1, forward strand.
GTTCGTCGTCCTGGTTTGCCATTGTTTTTGTCAGTTCATATTCAGACCTATTTTCCTGCTTCTTCATCTGATAATTATCAGATGGAGCTCTTTTTCAGCTACTTTGATCGTCTATGCTACTTTGTCTTCTTAATGTTAAATGATTCGTAATCGACGAATCTTAAATGATTAAGAATGCCGCATTTAGGCTATAATAATTTCCTACACTCCCGAGTTCAGTTTTTAGATACTCTTCCAGTGCTTGGTTGAACAGGTTTTGTGACTCTGTATCTCCTTTAAGTCTATATTTTCTTTACATAAATAACAGTTTCAGCCTTCGGCGTTTCCTCCCGATGACGTTTTCTTCCTCAGGTCTTGAACAGTTTCTTGCTTTAGCTTTCCATGAAGTCATCTGCATTGTCTTTGAGCACTGTGGCTAAAAAGCCTTCTATCGTTCCACGTCTCCATCATTTTGAGCTGTACTCAAATGACTTTACGATAGTTCTCTCGTATCGAGTTCAGTTCTTGACCGTAGCATCGCACTAAAGATTGTTCATGCTCCTTTTGTAAATATATGTTTTATTATTACGTAATTATGAGATATTTAATGAGTGTATTAATATAGTAAAATTTATGTATTGGCAATTATCACAACCTTTTCAAAACCAGTTGCACAGAATGGTTTTTGAAGTTTATTTTATTTTCATCGTTAAAAATTTAAACATTCGTACCTTTGCGAAGTACTTACACACAAGGGATCAATTGGCTTCGTTCTACAGTAAGCCGGTTACACTACCTATAAATATGTTGTAGAGTCAATCAAAACTCGCTTGTGTTACACACAAAGATACACTCACACACAGAAGTATGGGTGTGGAATTAATTACGTAATGAGACAAGCAAGGCGACAATATATTTTTAAGGTTTTTTTCATTTTCCAGATGCCACTAATTTATTTTAAACGACACGTTATTTTAACGATAATAATATTATTTCGTGTGTAGGACATTAACAGGTCTGCACTTAAGAGGACATTTTAGAAGTCAAGGTCAATTCCCGCTCTCTCGATCCGTCTGGTAAATACTGAGTTTTCTCTCCGCATCGGTCCCCCCCCCCCCAACCATTAAATCTCCTCGTTACCGTGGTGTTAGTAGGCGTACGACGTGTTGTCACATTTGGCAACATGACCACTGAAATACGCGACCCCCCCCCCCACACTCCCACAAACACTCATTCACGCACGCAAAATATGAATTCATAAATTCGGGTTCACACGGTTTATGTTTCATGTTAATTAGGTTGGTAAGTGGAATGCAGGTTTAATAGTCAGCAGAATTCTTTGTAATGGTTAGACCAGGTGAATGACGTTCTTCACTTGTCTTCCACCGAACGTGATTTGGCTGCGCGTCACGTGTCACAAATCGTTACTGACACTGGAAGTCGTAATATTTTTTCTCAGAAATGCAAGTTTAAATTCTCAGTTAAACCTTTCTATTACTTCTGTGGGAAAGGTATACAGGAAGAATGAAAATTATGAATATTAGAGTTGCTATTCTAAATAGGTACCGTCTTGTATACTATTCACGGAATTTAAATATGTATACTATTAACTGAATAGTCAACAGGGTGAAATCGTCTTCACATCTAGACTTGCGAAATGTCAGATAGTCACTTCATATGGAGTGTTCGGAAGTTTTAGGTGAAAACTCTAAATATCGTCTCTGAAGCAATTATGAAAAGTAAAGTCAGAATTTTTTTTACCTCTATTTGAACCTGAAAACACAGGTATAGGCTACAATCATTACTAAAACAGAATTATTAATACTGTTACGACGGTACTCGCTGATCGTCGTATGGTACAGTGGAAAAGAAACTACAAGACATCGATGAAACCACTAATCATCAGCTTTAATTACCACAAATAACAGTTTATAATCAACTTGTACAATAATCCAAGCAAAATTTGTCCACACGCAATAATAATGTCAACTAATAGAGTCACGCACAATTATAAAACACTTCACCACAATACTTCGAACCTCACTTGAATAAATCGCCACTTAAACTGACTTCTAAACGGCAGCTGTTGTTGTTTAAATAGATAGCACAAGTGTTCCAGAATAATCCATAATACGTGTCAACCCTACTCGAAAATACTAGAGGGTAATTGATTAATTGATTGCGGCCTTGAACACAGTGCACCGACCGGTATGGTCTGGAATAGTCTCGCTTGTTGACGCATGTTAAGTGTCACGTACGCACACAAACATAACAGCTGGGCTCTGCTGGGATAGTCGAGAACACGGAGGACGTTCTGTAACGGCGTAACAGTATTAATTCATTCTCTTACGCACTGGAGGAATCTAGGGCCTGAAATTCAGTGAGGTGAGAACATCTAAGGAGGACGTAAACACACGGAGGCGGCAATGACATTGAACAGATAACGTCGTAAAAGTGTTGCACAAATGTTTCGGCTGCAGGAACACGTAGAAGGATGGCAACTGCAAGCAAAATGGAACTACATAGTCAAGAGTTGAAGGTGGCAGAGCTGAGTGTCACGTACGTCTGCATGATGTTTGGTTCCAACAACATCAGAGGATTCTTTGTAGTAACATAAAGATGTTATAGGGTTCGTATGCAGTAAATAGGATACACTATTAGCTACAAAACTCTCCATAATTAATGCCGGTACGACCTCCACTTGCGAGTTGCAGTAGTAAAGCAATATTCTGCCAAATGTAAAACAATGCAGGGCGCTATGTTATTTACAGTCAAAACAAGAAGTACTTTGGAGAGAGATTTACCGAAACGATTCAGTAAATTACTGAAATCCTATACGTATTTCAGGCTGATGTTTCCGAGTAAAACACGAGGACTGTTATTCTGAATTAAAAGAAATCACAGCTGGTGTTCCACAAGGCAGCGTATTAGGACCAGGCTCTATACCTGCTGTATACGAATGATATACCAACCTGTGAAGAGGTTGGTTATTGCTACCTTTGTCATGACACTGCCATGATTGGTGAAGAAGCATTGAAGGAGCACCTGAGAAACTGCAGTCTGCCACTGAAAAAGTTAATTCTTGGACTAAATGATGGGGGATAAAACTAAATAAAGGCAAGTCAGTGCACGTTAATTTTACAAATAGGAACCTGTAAAATTAATTACCTGCCTGTGGTTATCAACCAGCAAGTGATACCAAATGATAACAGTTCACAGTACTTAGGCATGGCATTAGATGACAAGTTACGCTGGAAGGTACACGTAAAAGAGAAAAGAACTGAACTTGAGCAGAAGTTCAGAAAAATGTACTGGGTCCTCGGGCGACATTCTGAGTTGTCAGTAAAATAAACTGTTGGTATGTAAACAAGTCCTTAAACCTGTCTGGACGTATGGTGTACAACTCTGGGGATGCACGAAGAAAAGTATTCAGAAATTATCCAGAAATTTCAAAACAAAGTACAAAGGTGTTAATGAGGTGTACATAAGAAATGAGTGCAGTCACAGAGATTTGAATATTGTTCCAATCGTAGGTGAAGTTCATCGATTCGCCAAAAAGCATGAGAAACGTCTGCATAGACACAAGAATGTCGAGATGCTGCAACTTCTCGGCAATACTGAACTTGTTCGAAGGCTAAACAGAATGAAGCCGTTTGACTTAGCGTAAATTGTCAAGTTAATTATTTTTAAATAATGTATGAGATGTAAACTGATAAACGGGCTTAGCCCAGGCTCAATAAAATAAGTAGAAACAATGTTAAATTACTTGTTCAAGTCTCTTCTGACTTTAAAAAAAAAAAAAATAATAATCATCAGCATCATAATCTGTAAGGATTAAACCAAGGATGGTTTGTTCCGATCTCAACAGGCAAAGTCTAGAGCTGACCACTCCAACGCTTTCTCGGACGTCCCACACCTCTCCATTCCTTCGCTTATAGTTCCATAATTGTTTGGGGATGCAGCAGTCATCCACTCAGCAAAGATGTGTTCCCACCAATTCAGCCGATAGGCTACTGGGCAATCCTGTCGAGTATATAATATACTCATAATATTCAATATAATATCTCTCATTTCTCAGGGAAATGATTCAAAACCATTTCTCATTCTCAGGGAAAACAGTTCATTTCTCAGGCCTGAGAAATCGCATTTCAGCCGCTTACTTAAAAATAATCTGAACTTTAAGGTTTGTCGGAGGCTTACACGGCCGGAGTTAAAATTATTGTCTACCAGGCCTTTGGCCGTGGTCCAAAGCTGTTGATTGCAGCAGACGTTTCAGCCGTGCCTTCGACGGCCATCTTCAGTGCTAATTTCAGGCTGAACACTGACACAGACGTCACGGTCAGTGACCACAGTACTGTGGTAAAGGCGTTGAGCTGAAGACGGCCGTCGTGGGCATCGTGGGCACGGCTGAAAAGTCTGCTGCAATCAGCAGCTTTGGAATACGGTCAAACAGCTCGGAAGACAATAATTTTAATAATCTGAACTTTATTTGAAACGAATTTTTCGTATCACTTCAGCTTTCAATTTTGACACGAGAACTTTACGTCTGATACAAGTTCACGTTAGAAGCTGTACAAATGACTGACGGGCCATGATTATGAAATCAAAGACTGATTAGTAATAGGCCGAAAGTTTTTACAAAGTCAAACCATGAGCACCTGGGTAGAAACGTGATAGCTATGATATCTATCACAGAAACAGCAACGTTATTATTCTTAGTTAACAATTACAACTCTATCAGTTATCTATGTCTAGCTCGTGGATACAGTATAATTTTTTCCGTATTCTGTTCTGCAGATGGCGCTAAGTCCAAAGGCTTACTATAGACTATACTTATAACCGAAAACGTTGTCACTTTAGCGTTATCTTGAGTTTTTAAAAATGTACTTACATTATTTCGTTTTGTGTTAAAAAGTGTGTTGACGAAAAACGGCATATTCCTGTTAATATTATGGTTAGACGCGTCATTGATCAACAAGAAGCTGCATCATCGTGTTGCAATGTTCTCTCCAGTAACTGTGAGAACTTGAGACAGAACTTTAAATATATTCAGTAGTTGGTGTTCAGAGTCCTAAGGCTGAGTGTACTGAAGAACCTGCAGTAAATATCGGAACTGACGAAGCGCGGTTAGTAAACAATTTCAACATATATTCGGTATACAACCGATCGCGACCAATTACGCGCATAACACGCGTCCCAGTATGCACCGACAATAGCAATAATTTAATATTAATAATAGTGATACCAGTAATAATAAAGTTGGACAAGGCAGTTTTACGTTGTAAAACACAAGTAATATTACGTGTGAGAAATGTACAATACGGGAATATTTATGCATGTTTGTGTGAAGGCAGACAATGGTGAAGGAGGGGAGGGAGGGAGAAGTCAAGACCTGAGGCAAGGCAAGACTGGTCAACAAGGAATGTGCTTTAATTTGAGCTGTCCGTCCATATGGGTCGACTTTAATCATTGGCTATGCATATTAAGCAGTGTGTTGTACGCCTCTGCTACGGAAGAATGTTTCTTTACATACCACAATGTGCTGCCCATCATCTGTCCCGTCCCGTCCTGTCCTCCTTGATATTTTGCATTCTAAATACGCATCTTCAGCACTTATTGCAAGCGAAATCTATATAATAATTATGAACCGTCAATTAAAATATTTGTCTGTAATTAACTTGAATTATTATTCATACGTACAACATAATTAACTGTGTGCTGTGATCAGTATGTACATATATTATTATATAGATATAAAAATTATCTAAATAAATAAATAAATATATATATATTCCAACAATACATATATTTGCATATTTTCCCAGGGCAGTATGTTTTATATTGTAATTAGTATAAATAGAATAAGGAACAGTTTTATACAATTTTGTGCAGGAATTGACAATATCTAACCTGTCGAGAGGGACACCTGCTGTGGTAGCGTAAGTTACAGCGTGTGTGTGTTTGTGTGTGTGAGCACGCTACGACATGAAAGTATGGGGTGATGCGAACGACTTATTGTTTTGTCTGTAATCATGTCTTAACAGGATTATAATAAACTAATTACTTGTGTTAAACCTGTCAGCACAGACTTACGCCAATTATAAAAACACCATTGCATTAAGGGATTCTTAACGAATGCAGTGATATATAAAATATTGCAGAAATTTGCAATATTAAAGACGCTAAGTAATTAATGTTAATTACGGGTGTAATTAAAGAGTAATTAACATGCGTGTTATATGTGCGTGAACAGAAAAAAATTACGCCAACAATGATATAGCGCATGCTACAAGTGTGTTTACGAAATCGCTAAAATGAACAAAAAAGTGATTCGTAATTAAAAGGACGCTTTGCATGAAAGTTAAATTTCTAACATGTCAAGAGCAATCCTGGACATGTCAGACTGAGTCCAGTATATATACGACCGACAATTTTGGGGCATTCTCAGACTCAAGAAATCTACAGACGACGTTACGCTGGCAGTTGCGGATCGATATGGACACACACACACACTACCACACTCACACAAGACGTATGGAGGAACTCAGGAGCAACAACAACAACAACAACAACAACAACAACAACAACAACAACCCATAGAGACAGAGAACACATCATCATCATCATCATCATCATCATCACCATCATCATCATAAAATTCTCAGGATTCAGGACGCACGCGCGCGCACACACACACACACACACACACACACACACACACGTATAAACAGGGAATAAATTAACACCAGAGGAATCGATACTGGTGCGATACTATTCCCGGGCTCGCACCATAAAAATCAAGGTGCGATTTTCAGCCCCCAGGTCGACTCAGCCTATTGAAAATGAGTACCTGGGATAACATCCTGGGGATAATAATGGGCGGCTGAAGCGTAGTTCTGGCCACACTGCCTTCCATGTATGCCGTACGGCTTACATTAGGCAGCCTACCCTGCCTACTGCTAAGCTACTTCGGTGGTATACATAGGAGCCATTATTATTATTAGAACTCGATGCTCAAAATTTTTAATAATACTTTTCTAAAAGAAAGGGCTTGCATTCTAATAATTATAATTATTCATAAGCTTATCCCAAGGCGCACTCTACACATGCAATAATACCGAGTCACAAAGTTAGATAATTAAAGTAGTACGAAGCAGAAACGAACAATTAAACACTTGAGTCACTTTCATAGATACGTTTCTTTAATAGCACGTCATGTCACTTGGATTCGCAGAACGTACCTGCTTGTCAACACCACGTGTACATATAACAGGTTAGATCACCTGTGTGGCGTAATATATTGATTAGAACATTCTAGATGAATCAAGTGACGTAGCGGAACGTGCTGCGTCTGCCAGATTCGTGAGATAAAGTGTCAGGCACCTACGCTGCACGTAATGTGTGATGTGTCGACGTTACAGCACGCGCGCGCGCGTGCGCGCACACACACACACACACACACACACACACACGTATGCCTATCACCTGTATGTAAAATAATCCTGTACAGTATGGCTCACCAGTACCAAATGACTTGAGACGTATATTCAGAAAAGAGAATTTATTACAATCGGAATACATATACCAATTAAAAAAGTGTGCAAAACTAGACGAGATATTTCTGTAAACATTTTATGCAAACCTGTGAGTAATGAAGGCCAAAACAAAAGATTAAATTTGCTTATCTTACATAAGACATTAATGCAATGTCGTATCCAGAATTTGGCCTTTGGTGGGGTGGGGGGGGGGATCACTTGATCCAGTCAGCTTCGTACAGAAGAAAAATCAAGTTAAGACAAATGAACATTACCATCTTGAAAGTTGTTGAAAGATGTGTGATAACATTCTAAAATCAATCTCATTAAAGAAAATAATAATAACTTAATAAAAAAACGAGTTACTGAAACATTGTTTAAAAGATACTTTTTGACTGAATTAAATTTCCTATATTTCATATTTCAAACGTGTACGCAAATGCTGTGTAATAAATCTATTTTATTTTTAAATAAGAGTTACTACTGTATTAGTGATCTGAATAAAATAATAAAACCCGCTAAAAAGTAAGAGATTAACTTGGGGGGGGTCCAGTTCCGTTCGACCCCACCTAAATATGCCCCTGCCGGATTGGCGTCACTGTAAGAGTGTATAAGAAATAAATTTAACTAATTCCACAATGGTCAGTGGAAAGCTAAGAGTGAAATTATAATTTATCGAACAAGAAGCGCATGCATGACGACGGAAACACATTTAGTCGTCCCATTAACGTTTATAAATACGTTTGTAAAAACGTTGTTTGGACAAAATTATGTAAACGTCAGTCTAAGTTATGAACAGGAAACACGAGTAAGGCATACAGAAATGTTTGCTGTATGACTAAACGTTAAAACAAAAACACTAAAACTAAATAAAAAGAGAATTGTTTTCCTACCAAAACAAAGTCTGAAACCGTAATTGGTAATTAACTGGCAACTAAACAAGTGAGAGGTCTTCATTGGGTAGTAGAAAAACGCAAACTAGAAATAAGACAATAAATAATAGAGTCACTTCAGTGGCTACTCATTTTTAAATACAAAGAGTTGTCAATCATTCTTTATTAACAACAAATGTTAATTTAAAGATCTATTGTGTTTTAAATACATACTCTCACCTAATTAAATGAATTATTAATTCAAACATGTGACTGACATTATTTAATTTGTATCCAAAGATAGAGACCCACAGTTAACAAACGCAGTTCTCATTATAAGTCTACAACAGTGACAGATGGCGACAACTGAAAATAATTGCTACAACTTTTGACCGTCACTGTACGCTTAAATAAAATAAAAAAAATTCGTTTTATACTATCTAAAATCAATTGTCGCCCGCTGGTCTCTTTCTTTTGTCTACAATATATAAGGGCAGAAGGGATGAACGTACTCTTTTTCAACCGATTACCCCAACTAATTGCGGGATATGAGGGTTGAATGCAGGAGGGAAAGGTGTTTCTGCAAAGAAATCGGAAATTGGGATAATCGAAGTGCGGACGCGAGCAGACTACCTTGTGAACCCCTTCCATGTCCTGTCCATTGGGACCTAAGTTGGTGATAAAAAGATCTTTCTTTGATTACATTCGACTTCTTCCTGTGATACTCATTACATTAACTCCGGTATATGTTTTAAGCTTAGACCGTGACTTGCGCAGGCTTACAGCCGTGAGTGTATGTAGTATTACGAAACGGAGAAAATTACTGCGTTACTTTTGCCGAGATAACGCAGTAACTAACGGATTACACCCATTTTTTTTTTACATTCATATTTAGCTAAATTTTAAAGTTTTGAAAATATCACACTATCACGATCACTATATATTAATGAATTACATATGTAAACAATTTTAAAAATCCGAATTAAATAAAATTAAATGTGCAATGTTCGAGAGATTAATTACAAAAATTATACTAATTTTGTTTAGGCCTATACGACTTTTACAAAACAATATAAAGTTAAAATAAACACACTGTATAAAGATTAAATACTGATAATTTTTTGGAATCGTATGTCATCATCATCACCATCATCATCTTCAAGGACTAAACTAACGATGGTTTGTTCCGTTCTCAAACAGGCAAAGATTAGAGTTGGTCACTCCAGCGCGTCGTCGGACGTCCCACACTTCTCCGTCCCCTCGGCTTATAGTTCCATAGTTGTTTGGAGATGCGGCAGTCATCCATTCGGTAAAAATGTTCCCACCAATTCAGCCGATAGTGAGCAATCCTGTCGAGTATACTCATAATATTCAGTTCCTGCCGTATAGCTGTGTTTCTTCTATCATCATTGAGAGTATACCCCCTGACACGTGCATGAGAAATCTCATTTCAGCCGCTTGGATGCGACTGGTCTGGCCTTTCGTTGAAGTCCAATTCTCAGACCCATAAAGAAGTGTAGGAGAGCCATCAACTTGTAGGATTTTATGCGTGTTCCTTTACTTGCTGACTTAAGGGTTCCCCTAATGGTCCCGCACGTATATTTGAATAAACGGGAACTTATGCAACTTATTCACAACGTCGTTGCTGGCATTATAATCGTATAGCTCAAAATCGTTACTTACTTACTTACTAGCCAACGCCCACCCTTGGCTGTTGGGCCATTAGGCGGCGCGCTGACCAGTAGAGACGTGAGAGCCTTGCCGTACCATCTTCGTCTTGGACTTCCGTGTCTGAGATCAAGGCTGGACATGCAATTAGGTGATCCGCATTCATGGAAGCGTATCCACAGAGAACACATTCAGGAGACGACAACACGCCAATGCGGTGCAGGTCGGAGGCCAGGTAGTCATGACCGGTTGTAGTTTTAAAAAGAGCAACACTAGTTGCTCGGGGTAGAGTTCTGTTGATGGGGCCGTCCGTAACCAATGTTGCCCATCTTTTTCCCACAAAGGCTCTTAATTGTTTTTCTTTTAGCCATAGGCTTATTGAGGAATTTATTCGTGCTCAAAATCGTATGTTGTTGGTAAAATTATATCGTTACTCAGGTGCATAAAGCGATATAGGCAGTAGAACGGAATCTAAAGGAAAGAACTTTATCGAATCAACTTTGCATTTCTTCCCATCATTCTGTGACTCAAATGAGTAAAATTGCTAAAGTAAATTGGGCAAAAGAAGTCTCGGATGACATTTTATATTCTATATTTGATAGAAGAAGATCAAGTACGTAGATTAAAAGTTATTAATTCTCGAGTGAGATCGTTATGACCACAGACAACATTCCAGCGATGCCGTGATGATGTTTAAATGGTCATTAGTAATACTGCATTGGCAAGCCGTTGATCTGAGTTTAGTCGGTTATGATATGATATGATATGAAACTCACTTCGCATGATAATTGTGCTATATATTGACCACTCTTCTGAACCGCACAGAAGGCTGCAATTCTGCTTGAAGCAATAATGGAAAAAGTTAGAACCCTTATAGATGTAAGCGACTAGAAAAATATCCTGTACGGGTAATTGTTCGATCTCAACGAACCACACTTTTGCCAAAATTGTTTTTGTGAAAACGACCCTTAAATACACGTATGTAGCATTGTATTGGAAACAAAGGTTTTCGGAAAGCACTAGGAGTCGAAGTGCTACCAGTCCCAGTAATTTCTCTCTGTAGAAATTTTTGTATATTTACACTCCACATACTGAACCCATATGTGGCAGGCTTCTGCAATCACTTCGATCCCCCTACATAGGTTTCGAAACGCCTATCGATTTGCGGATTACTAAAAACATTATTCATGTGTCACAGACATCGAAGCAATAGATCGAAACGCTTTGCGCTCTAACGAGAGGATATCACATCTGGACCCACCGCATAACAAAACTTATAATCACCTGTACCAACACCGAATGAACTCGTATGCAAGAGCACTTGAATCGAAAAAAACTGTGTTCCTAGTCAAAATCCATGGTTTGTTAAAATCGAACAATGACACCTACATGTGTCCTATGTCGAAGGATATTGTGTGTCGACAGAGGTAATGACCAAATTATTTCTTGTAGCTTAAAATAAAGAACTCAATACCTAGGTTATGTAATCACAGGGGTGATTGTAGATACATTGTAGCAAATTATTTTGAACGACAAATCACTGGATAGTTTAAAGTAAGAAGAAAACGAAATCATGGCTTCGGGACTTCAGAGGGAGATTCAAATGCTCGCCAAATCACCTTTTCAGAGGAGCAGTCAACAAACAACAAATAGTCACGATGATGACCGACCTTTGCCAAAACGTTTAAGAAGCAGTTGGGCACACAAGATTAGAAAATCTTTCAGCATAATGAATCGTTGACGATAATTCAGAAGCAGGAAAGACCAAAAACTTGTATACATGGCAATGGGCTCATTATGTATTTCATAATTAAACCATGTAATAATTAAATTGTTACAGGTTATTTGTCGGGCGTCTTACAAGTACAGGCAAAACTCAGTAAAAATAGAGAACGTATAACTTGTAGCTATTACTACTTTTACCTCGTAGATATTGATAAAAATAATAAAAACATAACGCTCTGAGCTGTTAGGAAATGTGATGTTTCGAATAGATAAAAAAAAAAAAATCACTTTATACACGGAATCACTGAATTTAGAAAGCCGTACGCTTCGAACTGCAAAGTAGTATAAATATTAATATGAAACAAGTATATTTATTTCCACCTGAACAAGTGGAGTTTACGGTTATTTGTACAGGCTGTAAAATCATCGTTTAAAAGCCAGTAAAATCGTATTTTGCATTTTCAGCGGTGCTTTTTATTGGTCGTATAATAGACGTTATTTTTACTATACCATAAAATGAAAAGTTGTTTTTTTATCATTTGTCTCGTTTCTTTGTCTTTTTTCTTGGAAAACAGTGCGCTAATGTAATAAGATCATAAATGTATCTGCAAAAAAAAATAATCTAAATGGTAAACAATTTCGTAGACTTAAAGTGCAGGCGTCTTATACAAAATTTGGTCTGCACAACATTTTAAATTACGTTTATACAATCGTATACAGAGTTAAATATTAAGTACATTGTAAAACAGTACAGCGAGATGTTGTGTTCTGACCATACGTATCTAGTCAGTGTAGACGACGAGTGTTTCTAATGTTTTCTGTTTATTGACGTTTAGCATGGGGTAAAAAGTGTTAGACTCTTCAAGACACGCTTGTGGGAAATGATATCGACGTAATCGTGAATCCTCGAATCAACAAAGACAGTGTAAAAATATTTAATGGTAGAACAAGTCTAGTCGATGCAATAAGGACTTTTGAATTGTTTCGTCTTCATACTAAATGAAATTAATTACAATTTTAAAATTTAGTACAATTTAAATTCTAACTAAGTTTCTATTTTATTTTACTTCTATGCAAGTGTCAGACTCTTGTTCCATTAGTGTTTTGCGGAGATTAACATGTTTTGAGTTCTATTCTCAAAAACGCACTCCGATGATTGTTGGGTGGGCAAATTTTGAAGTCTTCGATCTCGTTTGGTTAATGGTTCTCTGTTTACAACTTCTGTATCCCTTCGTACCTTCAAACCAATTTCACGACCTAAGAATATCTACCTTGGCGTTTCTATAGCCTTTTTTTTTACTGACTTTTATTTCTAGTATCACACCAGGGACGTATTTACTGGGAGGGGGATGAATGGGACCGGATCAGAGGGTCGAATAAGTTGACGAGTTTGTTAATCTCTTCTCTTTTATTATTTTTTGAGCTCTTACCTTAATATACTAGTAACTCTTTTTTTATATGTATACAAACAGGTTTATTACACAGCATTAGCGTATACGTTTGAAATATGAAATATACGTAGGAAAATCAATTCAGTCAACAAGCATCTTGTAAACAATGTTTCAGTAACGCGTATTTTTATTGTTTTATTACCGTTTACTTTAATGGAACTGATTTCAGCCACTTTAAAGATAGTAATGTTGATTAGTCCTAACTTGTTGTTTCTTTTGTATGAAGCCGATCCGACCCCGGACTCCTCCAGGTCAGATTCTAAATATGCCACTGTATCACACCATAGCCTTTCACCTGTGGTGTGCCCGATGCCCAACCACCGATATTTCATTCTGTTGCGGCTATTCTATAGACTTTTTTTTCTTATTTCATAATCCACTATTTCTCATTCTATCCAAAGAGATTCTTTTTAATCTCCTCTTGCATAATTTCACATATGTCTCTGATCTTTTTTTCTCTTTCCAATTGTGATGATCGTGATGCTGAACCACACCAAACCACGCTTCAAACAAATGATTTCATGAGATTTTTACTTTTATGATTCTTACTTCTTAACGCTAATATCCTCGTCTTTTTTACAAAATATATTTTTCCCTTGATGACTTGGTGAGATAACGTCACGATTCATTTAGGCTATCTAACGTGACTTAATATAACGATTCCATTCAGTGAGACTTTGCTGTCCAGTACTTGAAAATGCTTATCTGACTTCACGCCTTGCATTATAATATTGGTTCTAAATGTGTCACTGCAGATTATCCTCACTACCTTCATGTTTATAACATACGTTATGCGGATGATACCGTCATATTCGCAGATAGCTTAGAGGGGCCTGCAACAACTAATGAATAGAGTGAGAGAAAGCAGCCGTCGATATGGTTTAGACATCAGTGTTAATAAAACGAAGCTAATGATTGTATCTAAGAACAAGTTCAAAAACTGCACCCTTAATATAAACCAAAGGCCAGGTGAACTTGTAAGCAAATTTACATATCTTGGTACTATAGTCAATGAACAATGGGACCACTCTCAAGAAATAATGAGCAGAATTGAAAAGGCAAGAGCAGTGTACACTAGAATGAGCAGTTTATTCAAAAGTCATGATTTAACAATAAACACAAAGATGAGACTTTTACGCTGCTACGAATTCTCGGTCCTCTTCTACGGTGCAGAATCTTGGACTTTGACTGAAGCCACAACTAAAAAATTAGAATCTTTCGAAATATGGCTTTACCATAGAATACTGACCGTCTCATGGACAGCACATATAATTAACGTTGACGTTCTTAGAAAGATGAAGAAAGAAAGGGAAGTTATTAACACAGTGAAAGAAAGGGAAGTTATTAACACAGTGAAGATAAGAAAGCTTCAGTATCTGGGACATCTCATGAGAAATGAACAGAGATTGTACTTATTGCAGTCCATACTACAGGGGAAAGTACTTGGAAAGAGAGGACCGAGAGGAGTTGGGAGACCGAGAATATCGTGGTTGAGAAATTTAAGGACCTGATTTGGTATGAATAGGCCTACAACTGACTTATTCCGTGCAGCAGTACAGAAAGTTAAAATAGTCTGTATGATGCCCAACATCCGAAACGGATAGGTACTATGAGAAGAAGATCTTCATGTTAACCTCTCAACGTCTCCTTTAAGCTGACTGTCATATAGATCAGCTTACAAAAGAAAAACAACTGGTCATTGTTAACATAACGTGTATATATTAAGTTCACAACATAACGTGCACATCACTTTCAACTAAACAATCTACATCATCTGCAAACATGGACGTGGTGACTATTTCGCTCTTGATACTTCTCTGAAAATCTCTTCCTTGCAAAGACTTGTTACCCGGGACAGTGTATACGTTAGCAAGGCTTAGACTTGCCTCTATTACTTCTACGCAGACATTCTGATGCGTTGTTTCCACACTTTGACCACTGCAGAATCGTTTTATCTCTGCACTCGAGTAGTACATCTTCAACACTTGTAAAACTTTGTGTCCAAGTCACATTGTTAAATGTACATAATAGCCACAGTGACCTTCTCTAAAACAACAGAAGCTAAGATTAAGATTAAGAAGCCTTTGCAATGTCTCTGTTTGTCAGAATCGCTTGGAATCGGTAACCAAAAACAATTTTTGTAAGTCAGATTAATCTAGTAAATTGAGGTAGTGGATGAAGTTTTAACATAAAGTGATAAGAATATACATAATATAAAGGTGATACTAAAACTGGCCGCAAGAGCGTACATAACAACATTTTCGAACTGAAAAGAAAGATGAAGTGAGAACTACGAAGGCGAAAACTCCGGCATAAAAACGGGCCAAAGAAAGGGGAAAAAGGAAAAGCAGAGCCAAATAAGACTTTTGGGTGAAGATAATGCTGAAAGTGATGCAGCTTGTGGTGCGGGTTTTCATTAATGAGGTTAGATTATTCAATGCTTTTGAGTTTTTTAATTTTTCGCGAATTACCGTAAGACCCCTTCTTCTACATTCCGGTACCAATTTTTCAACGACTACTTATAATTAAAAATTTTTTACATTATTTTCATTCTTTCTTTATAAGTCGGATGAAATACATTTTAAATGTACTGTGCATATCGTCCCCGTACATGGTTGAATAGATGGTTAGATAATTCCGGAGCCGCGGAGGGATAGAACTGCACGTCTCAAACCCAAGGGCAGTGGCGTATCTAGAATTTGGTCTTAGACGGGGGGTAGGATCCGGGATCGGGTCGGCGTCTACAAAAAATAAACAAGTCAAGATTAATCAACTTTACTATCTTAAAGTCGCTGAAATCAGTCTCATTAAAGCAACGTTAATAACACAACAAAAACACGCGTTATTGAAACATTATTTACAAGATACGTATTGATTCAATTGATTTTCCTATATTTCATATTTCAAACGTTTAAAAAAGAGTTACTACTATAATAGCGTAAACAGCTGCAAGAATAATACGAGGGCTATTTTTTTTTCAACCTCCAGTAAGTTGGCAAACCTGGTTCTGTTGTCATAGCAACAATCTGATTGTTGATTAATGTTTTTGAGGCTTTGTTCCAACCTATAACCACTGGGTTTATAGTTATTTTGTCTATTACTGTGGTGACGACAGTTTAATTGTGGTAACTACAACTGAAATTGCCTCCAAGTGTGAGATTCGGTCTGTTATTAGATTTCTTCAACTGAAGGTCATAGTGCTGCAGAAATTCATCGAAGGTTGTGTAATGTGTATTGAGAAAATGTGATGAGTGGTGGTTCAGTTCGGGAATGGAGTCAAAAATTTAAAGAAGGGCGAATTGATGTTCATGATGAAGGATGGCAAGGAAGAAAGTCCGTGGTTACTGATGATGTTGTTGAAAGGGTAGAAAGGATGGTTCGAGAGCGCCTTCGTTTCACAACTACTGAGCTTTCTGCTGATTTACCTGAAATTTCTAGGTATGGTCTTTATGATATTCTTACTCAGAAGCTTGGGTATACGAAACTCTGTGCTCGGTGGGTTCGCAAACAACTCACAGATGTCCACAAGACTCGAAGAATGGGTGTATCACACAATCGTCCTTGATCACCCACCTTATAGCCCAGACTTGGCACCAAGTGACTACCATTTGTTCACTGACTTGAAAAAGTGGTTAGGTGGGCAGTGAATTGACTCCAATGATAAGTTAAAGCCAGTGTGGCAGATTGGCTGACTACTCAGGAGCGAACATTCTACAACATGGGCATAGAAAAGTTGGTGCCTCGCTATGATAAGTGCCTCAACAATGGTGGTGACTATGTAGAAAAGTAGTTTACATATATATGAAACTTTTCTATATAATAAAATCATTGATGTCATTCATGTGTCTGTTTCTTGGTCTATCGGAGGTTGAAAAAAATAGCCGTCGTACAACAGCCTAAAAATTAAGAGATTAACAAAATTCGTCAACTTTTTTACCATCTGGGGGTGGGGTCCGGTGCCGTTCGTCCCCCCGTAAATACATATCCCTGCCCAAGGGTACTGTCTGTAACATCGTCAAGTGTTTAATCAATGTTCAGACCAATAAACCTCCAGCTCAATGGAGAGCCGGGGATGGTATGAGCTTTAGTTTGCAGCATGTTCGTTATCCTTTTGAGTTTCTGTACATGCTTGACTCCAGAGTGATACTCTCTGGGCGGCGGTGTGGCGTGAGGTGTACCCCCACTCCCCCTTAGAGAGCGTAACAGGCTATGAGGATGAGAAGACAAAGAAGAAGAAGAAGAAGAAGAAGAAGAAGAAGAAGAAGAAGAAGAAGAAGAAGAAGAAGAAGAAGAAGAAGAAGAAGAAGAAGAAGAAGAAGAAGAAGATTTAAATACAGGCAGTGATAAATGAGTTTTCAATTCAAATGTATTATATTAAAAAAGTTTAATACAACAGTTTACAAATTTATTCGAAAATTTTACATGACAGAAAAAAGTGTACATTGTATAATCAAATCAGTTAAAATTGTATGTTACTTGATTTAATCCTGTGTCTCATGTTTCAATATGGACTGACAAAATGGTACCTAAAAATTAAATTTAACATACAAACCTCCCTACCGTTTAAACAATGCAACTGTACTGAGCTATCACACCCATAACGTATACGAAGGTAGAGGCGTACCTTCGTAGATTATCGGCAGATCCGCACCAGGACGGTTCGATGATCTAAAAAGAATTGTGAAAAACTGAATTCAGTCCGCATAAGGCCGTCACAGATTTTTACAGAGTAATGGAGCTCGTGGTGGCGGACGAAATAACTTGATAACGATGTGGTTATAAATTAATTGGTTAGTTCGTCAACAGAGTTTCCTTATTATGAAAAATAAAAAAAAAACTTTCTATATAAAAAACAAACGAATAATGGACAGCTTGTAGACGAGAACGGATTATTACAACTCGATTGCCTTACCTGGTAGCTTATGTTATCATTATTACTTTTTATTCATTCGGATACGTGAGTGACTAGGCTACCTTTCACTAGATTATTATATAAAATTTAATGTCAACGAGTTGGTAGGCAAGAAACAAGAAGCGGTCAACAATGGGGCTATAAAGTTTAACCGGTATTGTTTCCTTTTAGCTTCTGGCTCTCTCTTGGGTGGAGATTCGATTTATAATAACTTGATTGTATAACTGTACAGAGTGGGTGGAAGCCAACCATTGTGATCACCTCAGCGCGCGCCCCTGCCAGCGCGCGCACGTCTAGTCTTTACAAATATGTACATATATACACACTCGCACACACACACACACTCACACGGCACCGATAATTATATATCCTAATATTGTGATGTATATACATATATATGTTAAATCGTTTCCTGTTGCATTAAATATCTTTCACACTTACAATCCGAGTAATGTAATATACTGCACTCGATGCACGATTTACTGGGTTTACGTGCGCGCGTGTTTGTGTGCGTTTCTGTACTTTATGGGCTCTCGCTCCGTCTGGAGTGAATTAAAATTTAAGCAAAGTGTACGCACGGTCAGTCTGTGTAATATATTTTACATAATTAACTGTCGTCGTCAGACCTACAACGGTAGGTCGTTAGCCGTGTCATTGTTGCAGTTATTTGTATTGATTTTCAACGTAACTTACTCTATAGTGTATATATTTCTGCGTTACCCGGGAATAATGAAGTGTTGCGTAACTAGACTATGTGTGCAAATAACAATAATTCAACGTGAAATGTGTTGTGTATCGCCTGTGTATTATAATTTTTGTACACGCGCAAACGGAATCAATTTCAAGAATAACTTTTCCAAAGAGTTCTGTTAATTTTTTTTACTCCGTTTCTTGTGAATAAGTGTGTTTTCGATCGTGCGAATGTGATATTATAATATATCGTTTGAATAAATAGCAACTGATAAATGATGTTTTCAGTGAGCAGAAGACGTTAGCGTCTGAAAACACAAATGCGAGTTAAATTGACCGGGTGGGTGTCCGTATATTGTATCTCCTGCCATTAACCTCAATCCAGTGACTGGTGGGTGGTAAAACTCTAGAAAAAAATCAGTTCTTCCTGTCGATCTGCCGTCTGCCTAAAACTCTGTATTCCTTGAAACCACCTTTGCACGTATTTGATTGAGGAACCTTAGCCTTTGTCAGCCATTTCTCACAGCAATCGGTCCCTCTGATATCATAATCAGATCTTCGTTTTGATGTGTCTTTGTGGTTTACGTTTATATTTGTAGCATAATCATTTTTCACCCCTCAGTTCTCATTAATTCTTTCCAACCCACGTTATTCTTTGCCCGTTGGCAGATCTCGCCGTTTCGTTGGCTAGTTGATCTTATTCCAGGCCTTTGTGAAAACTGTACTAATTTCGTCCTTATGGAACTTTTCAAAAAAATGTTATTTCATGAAGAAGTCATCAATGGTCGCTTTGTCCTTCCATGAAATCCTTTACAGACGTCACCAGCAACGTTATCCAACAACCATTGTTTGTTAGGTGTTTCAAAAGTGTCTCTCAACTCCCACTAACAGCTTCTGAGCACGATTCGAGATTCTACGGATCGAAACGTCAAATCAAAAATATTATGATGGAAGCAATCCAAGGAGATAATTTAAGATAATTGTTTCTTGTCTCTCTCGTAATGGAAATTTTTGTTTTGGATCCATTTTGTAATTTATCTGTGTCTACATTCCTTGTAGCCAAAATAGCACGACACTTTATTGAACATAATTAATGTTTACACAAAAAAAGTAAAAAGGTAAAAATGCAAAGAAAGTTTGTTTAGAAAATAACTATGTTTGCAAGTTCTTAGGCTTTCACGGACGGATTCGACAATGTTTAAATTGCTACTATTAGGCCGTGGGGCACAGTTGTTGACAAACGTTAGGCCCCACACACGATGGTCTCTGATGGTGGGGACTGATGATGACGTCAACAGAACTGAATTCGTTGAGGAAATCATGAAGGATTAAGTAAATCAATATGCTACAGATAACTGAAATAAAAACACACTGTTTCAAGGGTGGCATGAACTGTGGCTTTACAACAGGACAATAAAGTATTGAACACCAGAGAACTCGATACAAATTTTAATAATTATTTCTTTTAACAGTACTCATATCACAGTAATTTTCCTAAATAAATATATGATTATCCAAAACGCAACTACACGCATGCAATAATAAAACTCACGAAACTAATTAATTACAAAAGTCCGCAAGGAAAATAATCAATTAACCACTTGTCACTAAATAGTCCTACCGCACTGATGAGACCGCACACTCTGTTTCGTCGAACTTCTAAAATTCAACTGGCCTGGCGACCCAGAGTTGTTCTTCAAAAAAAAAAAAGCAGGCAAGGGCACAGTGACGAATAATTTTGCGAAAGCGTTCCAGGTAAACCGAGAAAAGTCGAGAGCTCCAAAATATTCTGTCAGCCTGCTGATTACGCAAATACGACCAACCTCATGTAGCTACTAGCCATTTTATCTGTAACACTTCACCGTTCCAATATACGGAGGTACGTTTGAGTCGTTTTGTACCGCAACCTCAGTCCAGGGAGAGGTGGACGTATTGTAAAATCAGATTGTTCGGTTGTTGGCTCTCTTTTCAAAATATCTGTCTCTTCAAACATCTGCAATCAATTTAAATGACTCAGTCATCTATACTTGCTTCCGATGAGGCTCTCCCGTCACCTTTTCCTTATGGACCACCTCCAACAGTTGGGTCATTACTCACCCACTCCATCCATGAAATTTTTTCTACCGTCTCCTCCAGCACGATCGCTCAAAACTCTCATAACGTCCCTCTCACTCTCTCTCTCTCTCTCTCTCTCTCTCTCTCTCTCTCTCTTTTCCGTGGTCACGATTCAGAACCGAGCTCAAAAAAATATTTTGTGAGGTTTTCAATGATTTCATTCGAATTCTTGAGGTAATTAGCTTCTCACCCCGAAGGAAGTAAGCAGCAAAATCTATTGCTACTAAAACTATGTTTCTACTACTGACCTGTACATAATTAATCACGAATACTATGAAAATTAAGCTCCTACTGTTAAGATAACGTTAATTACAACTCACGTGATCCGAATCTCATTTATTTTTCTAGGAATGTTAATATTTTTGTTACCACAGGAAATTTTTAAAATCCATTCGTTTGCAAAAGCTGTTGCAAACTTGTTTAAATTTGTTTTAAATTTATTTGTACTTTAAGTCTAAAAAACAATTTACTTTTATTGTAATAATCTGCTTTGTTCTGTTGCTACTACTGATTACTCGCAGTAGCCTATATTACTGATTATAGTTTACTTCACTTTGGTGTCGTATTTATAGTCTCACTAGTACATAATACACTCACTTCACTGAACTTTCACTTTACAGCAGGTAGTGGTTATTACTTGTTAAGCCTTGTTAGCGTATGCCTAATACTCTGTATAGCCTGGGTCAGTTTTTGGTTAGCCATCTTCTTTATTTCGTAACTTGTACTTACAATTCTTAGCTTTATACAGATGTCCCCAATTCGAAAGTTCTAAGTGGCATTTAGAATGATCCTTGCAAGCTTACTTTGGATCTTGTGTACGGATACAATGTTGCTTGCTCCAGTGTATCACCATAGTCTGCACTACATAGGCAAACCGATTTTAATATTTATTTTGTACATTTACAAGTATGTTCTCCGTTGCTAATTAAGATTTTTTTGTCAATCTGAAATCGTTACAGTGCTAAGTAATACAGTTTTTTCTGATTTTATTATCTGGTTTCTGTTTTTTTTTTCTACTTAACATTCTGGTATTCTGATTGTATTCAACCACGTACTTATTCAGGTATTTAACCTTGGTATTCTGCTTTATTCGCATAGGGAACTCTCCATTCGTTCATAAGTAAACGTGTGCTCTGTTTTTTTTTTTTTCTAAGAGTATGCGCGTTGATTTTTGTAGATAACAAATTTTTAAATTGAGAACTATTGTGTCGAAACTGGACAATTCGTCTATGTGAAAAAATTTACTTGTATGAAATCACAGGTCTTGGCAATCAGAATCAGTCATCATCATCATCATCATCACCACTCCAAGGACTAGGTCTTAGACCTGTTCCGGAACCCATCTCCTCCTCGGTCTACCGACATCCCTCTTCCCAGTAGGATGATAATACAAGGCACCCACAGGTAGACGGACATCAGGCATGCGGTTCAAGTGTTCACATCATCTCCTTCTGTGGTCTTGAATCTTCTGGTCCAATGATATCAGAATAAGTAAGAAACAAAATACCACAAATGGACGTAAGCTTTCACGGTCGGTGTTGAATTATCACAATTTTCCGAGCTGTTAAGCCGTGGTATAAGTTGTTCACTTAACAATTATAAGTGCCTTAACAGCACAGAACAGTCTTTAGATTCGTTCGCGGGTGTTGTGATCTGTATTCCCGCGCCATGTGAAGACATCCGTCATCGGTATAGAAGAAACGTCTGGTGAACAACTTAGAGCACGGCCCAACAGACCGGAAAATTGTGATAATGTAAATACCAGAAATGTTTTGTCGTTTTTGATAATTGTCTCTTACAACTTTTTCCCTAACTTAAGAGTTTTGTTTTGTCAAGGTCAATTAAGTAATAAGGAAGTTACTATTGTTACACCATAACAGAACATTCTCCGTGTTTCTCGGCTATTCCAGCGGAGCCCAGCTGTAATGTGTCTGTGTGTGCGAACATATTGCTGCTACTTTGAGATGAAAGACAATTACGTGACACTTTATCACGAGTCAGCAACCGAGGCTGTTCCAGACTTCACCGGTCCGAGCGCACTGTGTTCAAGGCCGCAAGCAATTACGCTCTAGTGTTACATAGTAGTGTGGAACACTTGTGCTATCTATTCAAAGCCGCTTAGTTTCAGTTTAGGTGGCGATTTATTCAAGTGAGATTCGAAGTATTGTGGCGAAGGTGTTATTGTGCTATAATTGTGCGGGACTCTAACAGTTGACATTATTATTGCGTGTGGACACATTTTGCTCGGATTATTGTACAAATTGACTATAAACTGTATTTGTGATTAATTAAAGCTGGTGATTAGTAACGTGATGGGTGTCGTGTATTTTGTTTTCCACTGTACCATACGATGATCAAGGAGACCGTCGCAACACAACTAAAGACGTATGTTTGTTAAAATATTCTAATTTCGATCATGATGTTTTCCGACTGGTTCGTAAACCATGTGGAAACAAATTTAACAGAAGAATCCCGGTACGGAATTTTCTTGCTGGCGAAACAGGAGATTATTATTATTATTATTATTTTTAAAAGGTTAAACACGGTACAAAAGGGCGTGAAGTTATCCGTTAACAGGACAGCACAGGCCGTGTGCAAAGTGTGGGTGGAACAAGGTAGATGGTAGCCTAAGGGGTGAAAGCATACAGTCATGCGGTAATTACCGCAGAGAAATAATCTTATCGCGGCTTTGGGCGATGTGCACCTACGCATTGTAAATACGTACGCAGGACTGGGACAGTGTTAATAGCGTACGCACGTTAATGCTTATAATTTAGATTTATACGACGATTGTAAACGTAATGGCTTTTTGTTTTGCTCACTGCACGTAATAACATAAACGGAAACGTGCATTTTTAAATGTCGTTTGTATCTTTCCGAACCTTTATTATAATTACAAACTTTGCCGCGTTATTTCGATGGTAAAGTTAAAAAAAAACAAGACTTTTCGGCGATCAAATCTGGATTTATTGCGATTATGACGCCTATCCTAAGTGTATGTATAACATAAGATTGAGTATTATGTTTGATCCTCCACTTTCGTATTCCGTCTAACTTATTCACACTGACCCCGCGTAGTCTCGGTCCAACTACTGAGGAACACAAATCTCAGCACGTGCGAAACGTTTGGAGTTGATCAGGGAAACCTGTACTGAACGCAAGTATTCTTTTCCTTAGTATTATTTTATTATAGACAGTGCTGGTCCATCTACCGCTTAACGCTGATATTATGATCGGTACGTTCTCCCTCTGGCTTTATTAAATGCTTAAAACATCATCATCATTACCACCACCACCACCACCATCACTTCATGGATAGGATTTCTCCTGTTCCGGCCTCATGATTCTCTCCATCTTGTGACTGGCCTGCCTACAGATCTTCCAAACGGCTCATACTCTTAAGCCATCTTCGGAAAGCGGGTATTGTCCATTCTTTCTAGATGCTGTTTCCAGCACTTTCTACAATTCTGAATGAGTTCGTTTGGGGGAAACTATATCAAGTTCTCGCCTAATATACTCGTTTCTTATATGATCGAGTCGCGTATATCCCTTTACCGATCTCACATAGCTCATTTCTGCAGCCTGTAATTGGCACCAGTCCTTCTTCCTTATAGGCGTAATCCAGGCTCGCATCCATACAGCAGTGCTGGTACAAATATTGTTGTTTAAGTCATATGGAGTAGAAATATCTTTTTAAAAGTATTGACAAGGTTTGTAAGTATACCGTTGTTTTTATGTGGATTCATCATTATTTTAAAGAATGTTTGGTTTGCGAATTTTTGTCGTTTCCCTAATTCATCTGTCGAAGGATAAAAAATTATAAACTTGAAATACACACGTGTTTATAAGTACAAAATAGCAAAATAGACAAACGTGTAATTGTAAACATTCGTTTACAATGGAATACCACATACTCATTAATTACTGTTAAATTGTTTACTTTATGTATTCGTTACTCCCATTCACTACGTATTTCTTCCAATTATCACGTATACAGGCCGTTCCGAGAGGAAAGGACACTATTTCACGGGTGACTCTAGATAATAAGAAAACAAAAATATCAGATAAACATAGAGGTCCAGAAACGCTCTGTCCTCAAGTTACCAGCCTGTTGAAAATGTAGTCTATGTTTTTATTCCGAAGGTAAAATACCGCAATACGAAAATTCTTCTTCTTCTTATTCTCTTCAAGGATTAGGTTATATAAATCTGTTCCGGCAGCTATCTCATCCTCGAACGACCCACGTCTCTTCTACCAATGGCTTTATAGTGCAGTGCCGCTTTCGGCAATCGATCCTCTTTCACCCTTTGCAGATGATCCCACCATTGTCTTCGGTAAATTGAAATAATTTCATTTTTGTCCTTTACTTCAAGTTCTGCTGTGATATCTTCAATCCTTATTCTAACTTGCAATGTATAATTTAAAGGATTTTCGAATAAACTGCATTTCAGTACTCTGACTCTTGCCGCTTTCCTTTTTTGTCATGACCCACGCCTCACTCGCATAAATCAATGTGGGTATTCCAATTAAATAATAAAATGTAATCCTTGTGCTGTGTCTTGTTTTATTTCTAAGATTTCTATGAATCGTACTACAAATATTCCTAAATTTATTTATCTTCTCTCTTATATCATATTCAGATTCATAGCTTACTGTAGCCTACAGCCGAGATATTTTAAACGCCTCACTTGTTCTAAAGTGCTGTTGTTTATAATATAATATAAAATATAATATATATCATGGTCATCACTTAAAGGTCATGGTACGAAAAATTCTTGCAACACAAATTACGGGACAAATTTATTGGTCCCATGTACGTTGTTTGGCCATATCCAATCGATAGATCCACGTTTCCACGTTCTGTCCCGGAGATCTACGGAGCACAGCTATCTCCACATTCTCCAATTTCTTTGTTTGTTCTTTGGGCCATGTTTCCGTTCCATACAATACGCTACTCTTAAAGCATCATAAGGGTTATACTTTCTCATTTTACCGACGTCCTTACTCCACCAAATTCCACTGAGACCGTTTTCCAGACCTGAAGCATCCTTCTCGAAACCTCCCCATCGTCATTACCACTCACATAAAAAATGACTCCTAAATACGTGTACTCCTATCTACATGCCTTTATATCTTCATTATCCACGAATAATAATGATTTCGTCGTTATAATGTCTTTTATACCTTCTATTTTTAATTATTTTGTTGCTGACCGATTCACTTACAGATTTGTTTGCTTCTCTTCGCTAACTTATTTACTTCTCTGTTGGAGGCATACAAAGCAATAAAAGAGTAGATAAAACAGTATTGTGCCGTATGTAACATATCACAAGTGAAGTTGTAACATTCAAAGTATTCGTATATAGGCCTAGTAATAATCCGAATTTAGTTTGGAACGTCCTTTTCTAAACGTAAATTGAAATGAGGCAACGGTTATAACGTGGTCTTAAAATTTTAAAAATTAGATAAAATTTACATGTTCGTACGTGCACGTACACAGGACTAAGGCCTAATTCTTGAATAGGGGGGAGGAGGAGGAGGAGGAGGAGGAGGAGGAGGAGGAGGAGGAGGAGGAGGAGGAGGAGAAGAAGAAGAAGAAGAAGAAGAAGAAGAAGAAGAAGAAGAAGAAGAAGAAGAAGAAGAAGAAGAAGAAGAAGAAGAAGAAACACACAACAAATTGAAGTACGTAAACAGACACGTTTAGAGTACTAATTAGACGCCGATTTATGACACCTGTTGGTGTAGGACGAACCGAGAACAACTTTTATTTGCGAGGACGATAAACTTGTCTGTCTACCTACTGTATGAAACTACGACATAGATTTTCACAATGAAGACCGGTATCTGTCTAACGGGTGACGTGTGCATAACGCGTGGCATTATCTACGAGTTGGTATAACAAGGCAGTGAAAGAGTTGCTCGTTTTTTCATTTAGTTTTTTTAGCTTTAATTTATTTTGCAATCTATTACAAGTACAATTAGTAACATAAGCAAAACGTATGTTAGTGAAAGGAAAGAAAATGCATGTCATGTGGAGGGTGATCTAGCGAACATTCCTCCATTTACTCTGATCTAAAGTAAAGTAAAAAAGTAAAAAAGCAGGATACAGAATCTCATACAAAACTACAAACAAAACAGAACACACACCATCAAAACACACACACAAAGCACAAAACAAATTTGATCTACCTGGTGTTTACAAACTAAATTGCTCAGATTGCAACAAATTCCACATAGACCAGACAGGACGTTGCTTCAAACAAAGGTACATTGAACATACAAAGGCACTACACTCCACTACCTAATCCACCTTTGCAAACCACATATACACAAACATCGACAAAACATGAATATTCTACGTACACACAAAAGGCCGAAAACTAGACACTCTTAAAAAATTGGAAGTAACTTATACAAACACACAAAAACACATAAAAACGACATCCTAAACGAACAGACACTATTCAAATCACACATATTATTCGAACATATCACACCACACACACACAACATCGCTCCTTCAAAAGTCGGCGCCGTCGCCAAGAACAAGACGGACAGGGCTCCCAGTGCCGGCCTCTGACGAAGCTCATAATAAGCGAAAACCGGTTCAGGCTATAAGGTAAAACTTTTACGTTTTTACCAAAAAAAAACGTTGTGTTCCGAGTCGGTAGTGATATACTTATATTTGGTAAAAAAGTCTGTTTGGTATGACCGTGTGTCTGAGGCGTTTTAATCGTCTTGTGAGTCCTACGTCATCCAGTACCTTTCTTGCCAGCTTGAAGGGGTGCGCTCTTAGTCAGTTTCTCTACCTTCCGTAACAATGTTAAATTTATTCTCCAACAGATAGTACCTTGAAATAGCATGTGAATTTGCACGTACCACAATGCACTGACCACTGTCCTGAGTACCATGCTCTGGAAGCTCTGCAGGATCTCGATGATTGAGTTCCTTGTTGCCCTCCCCCCTCTGGTAGTGAAGTAGTTCTAATGTAAAAGCCGCTGTTTACACAAAGCTGTAGTGAAGGAAATCTGACTGGGATTTCCGCTTTTTTTTTCGAGGACGATAAATTTAATTGTTATAGCTTAAGAAGTAAAAAAAATTCCAGAAATTAAACACATAGTTCCTATACTGACTTACGACCGGCTAAATAAATAATGTACATTGGCTTATATTGTGTACGGTTAAAATCATAGGATTATATGCCGTGTGTATCTTGGTCTGATATGATTCTAACCACGTCAAGTTTACGAAAGTTAGTAAATTTTGTCTGTAAATCCACACCTGGAACTGTGGCTTCATATAACAGGGATTAGGGATAAAATTAGAACGGTAAAAATTTATGGTATGTGTCTACAGATCAGATGAGAAGATTGTAAGCAATTATGGAAATGAATGGGAGTAACACAACAAAAATGAAAGTATACAAAGCATCGTTAAGTATCACGGTGCTTTGATAGGATTGTGAGAAACGGAGTATAATACGGAAAACAGGCGCCACTGTTAACAGATTTAAAAGAAAATTATGACCATATTAAGCCAGAACAAATGGCTCACGGAGATTAAGGTAGAATAATGAATTATATCAAACATACAAAGAAGTTACGGTTTTAGAACTTGTAACATTACAAATACTGCGCTAGGACAGGATACCTCGTCAGGATGGAGGGTTGCAGAAACCCAAAAAAGATCTTGGAGAACCAGATCTAGAGACACTCACAGGAAAAGATGGCAAGACAGGGTGCTTGGGAGATGAAATGATTAGAAACTGGATGGAAAGGGTGAATTGGTGGAGGCCAGGGCTCGATTTGTGCTCTAGAGCTGTTCTAGGAGAATGGGAATGTCATCAAAAGCACCTTGGAAAGCGGTTTTAGGTGCGGACATAATAAATACGTGCCGGAACGCGGCCGGTCTCGCTAGCCGTCCAAGAAATTCGAAAAGGATGACCAGCATCGGAACGACAAACGTATACAAAACTTGCAATGCCAGATAGAGAACTGCGAGCCCACGATTGGGAAATCACATTTAATGGAAGTTGAAACCAGCTAACTCTTAAAGAGGGAGACAGCCGATGAAAAAGAAATCTATGACAAATGATTAGATCGGTTAGTAGGTGAATTCCAGTGTCAGCTACTGTTTACAGTAAACCAATCATTTATGGCCCTAGAAATAGATGTCCAATAATTATACCATACAAAGTACGAACTACTCTCTCTCTCTCTCTCTCTCTCTCTCTCTCTCTCTCTCTCTCCAGTGTCAGCGACTGTTTAAGTAAACCAATCATTTATGGCCCCAGAAATAGGTGTCCAATAATTGTACCATACAAAGTACAAACTACTCTGTCTGTCCATGTTCTCACGTAGGCTTCCGCGGCCGGTGTCAATTGTTTTTGAAACATAATCAGGTCGTCACTTAGACCTGAGGATACTCATTGTAATATTAGTGAAACGTTGTCACACAAGACATTTTTGACTCGGTCCATACCGGAAGAAGATTTCAAAAACATAATACTCTGTCTGTCTGTCTCTGTCTCTGTCTGTCTGTCTGTCTGTCTGTCTGTCTCTCTCTCTCTCTCTCTCTCTCTCTCTCTCTCTCTCTCTCTCTCTCTCTCTCTCTCTCTCTCTCTCTCTCTCTCTCTCTCTCTCTCTCTGTCAGCGAGTGTTAACAGAAAACCAATCATTTCTGGCACTAGAAAAGGTGTCTAAGAGTTGTAACATACTAAGAGTACGAACCACTCTGTCACACTCTCTCTCTCTCTCTCACACACACACACACACACACACACACACACACACACACACACACATACATCACCTACGTGGAATCCAAGGTGCATGATTAAACAGCGCGCCAAGTAAAGCAGCATGCCAAGTAGTTAGCAGCACTTTTATTATTCAACTGATTTGAAACAGAATCTTCATCAGCAGCGGATTTAATTACGAATGTGTTTTCTGTAATCAAAATTCTCGGACTGTTAGACGTATGTTTTATACGTAAATTACACGCATGAATAAAAACCGAAGAAAAAACATATCTTACTCAAGCCTGTGCGCGCGCGCGGACGGAATGTCATGCCATGCCAGTACCCTCCATAGTAGTGACAGCTTCCACTCTGAATGTTCAAACAGGTTCACCTCCTCTTCTCACTTGTTTATGTCGGCCTAACTTTATTGCATATTGCGTACTAATTGTGGCGATACTTTCAACAATTTAAAGCTTTGAATTATATCATACACGTCTTGCAGAGTCCATAAACTGTTAAATATATTTAGTCATTAAACCTTTAATTCTTATTCCACTATTTCTGACACCGTAGTAAGTATTCGCAATAAAAAGTAACACGTTTAATTACACAAATATAAACAACCATATCATGAAAAATTATTATTATAATTTCCACGGAAAAAGAAGTTTTCCAAGAAACGATGTAATTAACCTTCGTTAATGGTGTCAATAGGCTTACTAAAAACTTTCCATTTTTCTATATATTATATAAATATAGTAGCAAGAAACGTTGATAGCCTCAAAGACATGTATTCATTAATGGAAGCAGAAGCAATGAAAATTGGTAGTGTGGAAAATGGAAACAATACAAAATACATGGTAATGTCCAACTCACAGACCAGAAGGGATCCTAGACATTTCAATGTGAATGGGAAATGTTTCAAAAGAGTGTCCTGCTTTAGTTTTCTAGGTGCCTTGGTATCAAATGATAATAACATTAGGATGAGTATAAGAGAAATGATACAAGCAGGAAATATGATGAGAGCCTACTTTGCAAATATTAATATCTTTAAAAACAATCTTCTTACAAGAGGTATAAAACTTTAAAGTATATTATTCTCTTGTGCGACCGATTACTACATATGGATCTGAGGTGTGGACTTTGACAGAGAATGACAAAACTACTTTAAAGTCATTTGAGCGCAAAATATTGCGTAATATTTATGGCCCAGTAAGAGAAGAAGGCAGTTGGAAAATACGCAATAACATTGAACTACAGGCTCTCATACATGGAAAAGACATAGTGAAATTAATGAAGTAATCACAGAGGTTACGTTGGATGGAACATGTGTAAAGAATGTCTGAGGAAAGAATGCCTAAAAGAATGCTGAATGGAAGATTATATACTACTAGACGTAGAGGCAGACAAAGGATGAGGATGACCTGATTGGACGAGATGGTTGGATGGTGTAATATGAGCTTGCTAGTATGTGAATCAGAGGGTGGAGAAGAAGTGCAGAAAACAGGGAAGCATGGAGGAGTATTGTTGAAGAGGTTAAAGCCCACCAAAGGTGGTAACACCAGATAAGAAGAAGATACGAGGGTCAGTTGAAAAGCGCGCGGAGCGACATCTATAGCTCAGTGGTAGAACTAAAATCTTTCGTTTGCTGCAAGACATATTTCCTGTGAACACCTGTTAATTTCCAGATATATCTGTCAATTTATTCACTCCTTACCAGGAGAATTCCCTGTTAAAAACGTTTTAGCGCCAATGGAAAATCAAAACGAAATTGTAAATGTGTTAGGAGAAAGCTGCGCCTTCAGAAATAAAGGTAAGTGGGGCACACTCGAGTTTAAACGTGATCGTACAAGCACTGAAGATGATCCCAGCAGTGGACGTCCAGAAAGTGCAACAAAAAATGACATTATTGAAAAAATGTTATAAGGTGTTGGAAGACCTCAGATTGAGGAGTGGATGACGATGCCGAAATCGTAGGCACCTCATATGAGCGTGTGCATCAACTTTAACTCAAGAACTTGGTGTGATAAAGCTTTGTGCAAGATGCCTGCCGCATCTGGAATTGTTGCATTTTTGGCATCCAGCGCGGGAGATCATCTTCAATGCTCGTACGACCACGTTTAAACTAAAGTGCCTGCTTACAAACCGTTGCTTTTGAAGTCGTAGCATCTCCTGACACATTTACAATTTCGTTCTGAATTTCCGTTGGCGCTAAACAATTAACAAAGAATCACAACACGATGTTTTATTTTGTCCGTTTTTCAAAACACGCATAACACGTCAATTTTTAGCTTTATTTATAGCTTCTAAACAATAAATAAATTGATAGATAAATTTGGAAATTAACAGGAGTTCAGATAAAATACAAATCTTGCAGCACACGACAAATTTTAGTTTTACCGCCAAGCTACAGATGTCGCTCCGCGAACTTTTCAACTGACCCTCGTATGTTATATAAATCATAAAAATCCATGATAAAAACCTGAGAAATCTAGTATTTCGGGCGCGCAGAAATACTGAGAGAAAATATTTCTGTAATCGTAAACTGAGGGATCAAAAATAGGCTATATATACATCTTTGTTAAAATTATTTATCCAACTGCTAATTCCTTCGTACTGGAACTGGGAATTCTCAAGATCCACTGGTTCTTGTTTTGTGTAGTAACAGAAGTGACAACACAGCTCCAGTTAATCATATGTAATAATGCTTTGCCATAAGATCACAGTTTATTCTGAAACGTGTTTCTTCCGTCTTTTTGACATGATAATGTCTTTTGGCTGGCCATCATTTGAAAATTTCTGTAACGCTGTAAACTGTAACGCATCACGCTGCATGACGTCATTCTTGCGTGACGTCATTGGGATTGTTGTAAATAAACGTTTGTTTTGATACGTCGCAATATATATAATGTGTTAAAAATAATATCACTGCAAACAATTAAACCAGATTTATAAAGCGTCCTGAAAGTTTAAAATCAAGTGTTAGCACAATTTACCAGCCGGGAATCGTTAACTAAAACCGCGACCGCTAACATGCTAACGTCGTCGCAGATTAAAGACCTAACAAGCGAACAACACTGCATAGCTGTAGATAGGTTATTGGGGTTATTGTCTCTAGTTAATGGTTGTCTTCGTATGTGATTCAGCTAACGATCTATTCATTAAAATTTTGATATTATGGTTACTGACTGACTGATTGTTTCTTTTGCGCAAATGTTGCGTTTAGCTGGCGGCTGAAAGACATTATCATGCTCTTAAGCTTTTACCATTTGGTAAACGGTACTGTATTTTTTTCTCTTGTATTCTGTCGTTCGTACTACTGAACGAGCGAAGAGAGTTCTCAACATTGACTCGACCATTCGGAATTTGTCTGTCTGTCTGTCTGTCTGTCTATTTGGGGTGTGTCTCACAATAACGTCTGAGTGCATCAACCGAATTGCATCAGTGAATTTTTCGTAAAACTTAGCACGCGTTTTCATAATTTTACACCACAGATCTCCACTGTTTTTTAATTGAGCCCCCCTCAAAATAGGGGGGCCAGAATCAAAAACTTTGAAGGACAAATTTTTGAACAAATCGGTAAAATCCATGTGGTGTTTCGAAATAAATGTAATCGAATTGTAATCAGAATCTGAATACAGTGCTCAATTTTGGAAATTTTAAAATTTTGGGGCACCAAGGCAATAAATAGAATCAAAAATTAGGAAAATTTTTTTAAATC
Organism: Magicicada septendecula; assembly: GCA_034769895.1. NCBI lineage: Eukaryota > Metazoa > Arthropoda > Insecta > Hemiptera > Cicadidae > Magicicada > Magicicada septendecula. Next base: position 95,905,679 of record CM068368.1, read on the forward strand.
AATGCCGGCTATCGGATTAAAGGGAATTTTAACTCAAATACGAATGTAATGTTAACTCTGATTTTATTTTAACTTAGAGCCACCACGGGTCGTAAACGGAAAACAAAATTTTAAGAAAATTCTTAAAGCCTTTGCGGAATTTTATCCAAAATACAAATTCGTTGTGTTTAATGAAACTGGAGAAAATTATTATTTCTCAACGCTCTTTGGAAATTGTGGACCGCCTTCAAAGGTTTGTAAAATATGTTTGCAAAACAAAAACGTTACATATTGTTATCAGTAATGTGTATTTGTGGAAAGTGTTAGGTAAAGTCTACAAATATCTCTGGAAACGTGTGCAACCTAAAAGCTAGGCGTAAAGTATTAACTATTTAGACACTCCGGTTATAAATTTAACTATAAAAACACAACGCAGTATTCTGAATTTTTAGCGTTTATTGTATGATTGACTGCTTTACAATTGTCAGTCTACTACAGAAAAAGTAGAGTGATCGGGGTTTTCGTATTTTATTTTTTTTTTGTTAATTGAAACATTCTCTAATATTAAAATGTACCCGATAATAAATGTATTCGTTCAAAATAGTAAGCAAGTTCCTGTAGCTCAGGGATCTAACTACTTATATATATATATATATTTTTTCTTGTCTTCTTATATATAACTAGTTATTCATTAATCTTCTTGCGTCATCTTTTCTAATGTGGTCTAGCTTGGAATATCCTTTTGCCCTTCCTGATATTCACTTCTGCCTGTCGTATTTCCTGATATCTCTTTGTATACGATCGCCCGAGTTTTGCCTCGATACATCAATACAGATATTGCTATTGCCATTAATTTGTAGAACTTAAACTTCGTTTATTTCCTACCGTGTTTTAAGTACCCTGTCTAAGACACCATAAATGTACTGAAATTACTCTAGCGTGTTCTCTGCTTCACTGTCTTTAACATATAAGCGATGTTTAAATAATGTCTGAAAAAGTAAAATGTGAGATTTCTTTCAACGTTTCTCCTGACAACACAACCTTCATTCTAATATAATCTGTTCTCTAGAAAGCCGTATCTCTTGTTTTCACTGTAGATACTTTGATAAAACAATTCGCACTCGTTTTCTTGTCGAATTGTAAGCATATCTGTATGCGGTCTTCATACAAATATATTTAATTTTAAATTCTAGTTTAAGTCTATATAAGACTGACGCAAAACTTTGTCAACGCTATACAATGGGAAAATTTATCTTCAGTATTTTATCAATGAGAAACAAAGTCCAGAAGTTACTATTCTTTATTCAGACTTTTTAAATTGAATTCCTCACTGATTCCGTTATCAAAGACTCGACCGTTCACAAACAGATATATTATCATTTCTTTTATGAATTTGCTAACTGCTATAATTTTTTATTGTTCGACTAAGCTTTTCGTCATTACTGACATCTTCAGGTCTTAAACAACACAAAGACCTTGGTTGTTTAAGACCTGAAGATGTCAGTAATGACGAAAAGCTTAGTCGAACAATAAAAAATTATAGCAGTTAGCAAATTCATAAAAGAAATAGTAAGGATGGCTGCTAATTTAAACAATACAAAGAAGATATATTATCGTCGTGTGATAATTAAGCTATTTATCGAACGAATTACGAAACTTGGTAGTAAATTTTTAATGTATAACAGTAATATTGAAAATGAAACTTTCAGTAAAAAAAATGATATTGTTACAATTCTAAAAAATTTTTTAAAATAAAAATCTATTCGTTGTTAAAAAGTGTTATTATTTTTTATACAAAAGGATTATGTTTGTTAATCATATAAAGAGTTCAAGAAGGCGTGCTAGGAGATCAACAGCTCAGAGCTGGCTGATGGCCAAATTTGAATTATAAAGTCGTAAATACTTATACAGCGAATTTATATTCCTCACTTGAAAACTTCGATAATTACATTAAAAAGAAAAACAAACGTAAGAAAAAAATAATAATAGCGAGGTTATTTGCTAGTCGACGTCACTGCCTTCTTTATTGCATTTTGTTGCGAAGTTTTACAACTATTTTATGCGTAATTAAAATTCTGCAGCATATGTTCGGCATTAAGATAAGTTGCCAATATTCGTTTGATTGTCATGCTCATCGCGCCGGAGGAATTGCCAACTGAAAAACAAACATTAACATCTTTACCTGTTTCTTGCTTGCGTTGTGAGAGCGGTTTTAACATTATTTCGCAAAGTTACCGGCTCACGTTCGAATACAGATTATGTTTGCCATGATTGCGCTGTAAATTATTGTAGCTTCGGTCGGCTGACTTTCCCGTTTCTGTTACTTTGTAAACGTCGCTGGGTAAGCTAATAGCCTTTACTACTTTGCCAAATGGACCCGTTTGTGCTAAATTATTTTGTGAAATCAAGTTCAAATGACAATTTATTCCAAACGACTAAAATTGTTTTAGAAAACAATTCTTTAGGACAAGTGAGCCATTTTAGTTATTTGGTGAGTGGCATTAGCTATGAAAATTATAAAGAATAGGCCTACATGATAAACGACAGAATTATTAAATTTAAGCACATCTATATAATTTATAGACCGAAATCTCAGAGATAAGAAGCGACACAGTGTAAAATTTCTGAGACAGTTTCTATTCCACCAATGATGTACGCCAGTGAAATATGGATAATAACGCGATCCATTATCCATTCAATTGGAGGGTATAGAAGCTGTCTCCAAGACTGACGATGAAATTAAGATAAAAGGGAAGAAATTGAAGTGAAACTAGTTCATGTAATAATTACAAAGTTTAAAAGGAATGGTAAATAATTTCGAAGTTGTTGTCCCAGTGCTCACAACTAAAGCAGTTTTCCAGTACAAATAAAGAAGAAGGAATGTGTAGCGTCCAGCAGTGTAGTGGCTACCGGAACGGATTTAGCAACATACTGCTAACAGTGCAGAAGAAGAAGAAGATGATGACGACGACGACGACGACGGTGACGACGATGACGATGATGATGATGATGATGATGATGATGATGATGATGATGATGATGATGATGATGATGATGATGACGACGACGACGACGACGACGACGACGACGACGGTGACGACGATGACGATGATGATGATGATGATGACGACGACGACGACGACGAAGAAGAAGAAAAAGAAGAAGAAGAAGAAGAAGAAGAAGAAGAAGAAGAAGAAGAAGAAGAAGAAGAAGAAGAAGAAGAAGAAGAAGAAGAATGGGCCAGTGGTCAGTGTATTCACTTCCAAAGCGAGGTCATGGTTCGAATCCATTAGGTTTTTGGACGATTTCACGGCAGTTTGGGGACGGTATCCAGCGGGTCAGTCATGTGGTAATGGAAACCTGGCTTCGTCAACGGAGGGACGTTAAAAGCGGTCTAACGTAATTCCAGCCACGTTGCCCTGTTTGTTTGCCGTGAGGCTAACAAAAATGTCGCCCGACCTACATTGACCGTAAACATGCCAACAGCGCGCGTAAATGAGTGCTGACCTACATTGACCGTAAACATGCCAACAGCGCGCGTAAATGGGTGCTGACCTACATTCACTGTAAACATGCCAAAAGCGCGCGTAAATGGGTGCTGACCTACATTGACCGTAAACATGCCCGGTAAAACAGCGAGCGTAAATGGGTGCTGACCTACATTCACTGTAAACATGCCAAAAGGTAATTACCTACTTCGCCGGATTCTTATAAATTCAACGCACGAATTAATTTTATTTGACTTCATTAAACTGTTGATATCTTTTTGTTTGTCAATGCACATAGTTGCCATTAATTAGTCACTCAGCCAAGCTATGATTGTTCAGACACAGATTATATAAATTCGGTTCACTAACGATTTTACTGTTTGTGACAAAAGTGAACGTTTTATAAATCTTTATTGTACTGGAAGGATATTCCATCTGACAATGTACTCACCTTTAAAATTTACGTTCACATTCAGAAAAAAATGATCGTACCAGTTCACCTTCCTTTACTAGTGGTACGTCGATAACTGGACTGGATGACTACCGAGACACTAATTTGACCTGAATTGTAAGTTTTAAAATATACGTTTTCGTTTTGTAAAGTTGTGTCAGAGAGCGCTTGAAAATAAATTGTTCTGAATCAACGGCACTTTAATTTTAATCGTACTTTAGAATAGAACTTTATGGTTCATATTTAATACAAATACATTAGGTCTCCAAAACCCAATCGAATTTAAGTATTCTTATTTTAATAATCCGATAAATTAAATAAAGTTTTTTGTTTAGTGCCAGTATCCTATAAGCAATATGTTTCTGAAATAAGTTAAAAATAAATCTAATATGAAAACAAGTCTAAAAAAACGCTATATCTAGAAAGTGTCCACGATTGAAGCTTTCAACATCAGTTGTATCAAAAGCTCATTATTTTATATGTATTTATGTGTGTACGGTTGCATAAAGATCAATTGATAAACGTAATACCAAGAAAACATTATTCGCAACAGAATAATAATAATGATAATAACAATGTTTTTAATATTAATAGTCATAGTTAAAGTGTGTAATAGGTTATAATAATATCCCCTCCTTTGTAAAATGTTCCACAACTGATTTCCTAAATATTACAGATTTTTAAGCGAATCTGAGACATAGAACTGCAGCTAATTCAGCTACACCACATATTGTAGAGGGAAATTTTGGAAATGAAATAATATATAACCTTTATTGTGCCATGAAACTCATTATACCATGGTAACATATTGAACATATTAGTTACACATTAAATTAGTTTGTAAGTTAAAACTTTACAAAGGAATTTCCTGGAGTCCAGCTAGACCGACATACTTACCTGAGTACGTTACTATTTGCTGACGATAAAATAATAATACAAGAGAGTGAAGATAAATTACAACTAGCAGTGCACCGACTGAATCAAATATGTCCAGAATATAATCTTAAAATTTCCTTGCATAAGACTAAAGTTATGGATTTCCAATGCAAGTATCCCGTTAGGTCGAAAATAATTGTCAACAATAAGCCAATCGAACAAGTATCAAATTTTACATACTTGGGCTGCGACACAAGCTACAATTATGACAATGACATGGAAAATAAAATAAATAAGTTCCAGGCAATATGTAGCACAATAAATAGAACATTAAATAACAAAACACGAAAATACACAAGGATAACATTTTATAAAACGATGGCTGTACCCGTACTTATGTATGGGAGTGAAAGTTGGATAAATACCAAAAAAGGAGACAGCAAAATACAGGCAGCAGAAATGAGATTTTTGAGACAGGTCAAAGGCTGCACAAGAAGAGATTTAGTAAGAAATGAAGACGTGCGAAATGAACTAAATGTATATGCAATAAATGAAAAAATAACTGAATATAAAGAAAGATGGAAACAACACGTAAATAGAATGGGAAATGGGAGAATACCCCAAAAAATACTTAACTACAACCCAAGAGGGAAAAGAGATATAGGAAGACCACGAAAACGGTGGTCGTAAGTTTGTGAGGACGGAACAGGCAAATTCCTAATCCTTGTAGTGCAGAAGAAGAAGAAGAAGAAGAAGTTAAAACTTTACATCAACCTTCTTCAATCATTACGCGCAAACTGAATAAAAGCTGGGTTGCAGCCGAGTGGTATACCAAACTGACTATAGGCTGTTGGGGTTTGAATCAATATGGCTAAGGAGAGCCTTCCGAAATAGAAGCTATTTAGGCAGGACAATGTTTCTGGAATGGCGCCACATGAAATACTCATCGGCGTCACCCGTAGACTTTGATGAGTAGGCTACTGCCGACTACTCTCAATACGCAAACAGGCCAACGTGGGATCATGGTCACAACATCTCCCAGTTTCTTCTAAAGAGAAATTACTGAATATTGCTGGAGAGCATTTTTGAGGAGTGGACAAATGATTGAAGAAGAAGAAGAAGAAGAAGAAGAAGAAGAAGAAGAAGAAGAAGAAGAAGAAGAAGAAGAAGAAGAAGAAGAAGAAGAAGAAGAAGAAGTAATACACTACTTGATAGGCCTTTATGAAAGAGTTAAATTGTTGATTTGCATATTATGTTGGCCTATGAGCATGTAAGAAGTAAGGTTTACAAACTACTTTAATCACTGATAATATTAATATTTCTACTCAGTAGACTATAACACTTACTCCAGTGTACCGACTCTTTATTGTACCTCAGGGCGCCAGTAATAATAAACACAAATTAAAATATATCAATCAACTTTTAATGATTCATTTGCATTTATATACTACAAATTTCTTTAACATGACTTGAATAGTTTTGCCTTACAATTTGAATATTATTTCGTGGCAATGAGTTCTTTTTAGACAAATTGAGTCACTATATTTGATTACAAATATATATATTTATAAAACAATATTGAATCAAATGTTCATTTATTTGTTACTTGCGTGGAGAATCCTTCCGATGTGCGTAGTCCTTAAGGTGTTGCATGTCGGTGAGTCGTCAGCAGCTGTTTGTTGCGCGTTAATCCTGGTTATGAATGCACTAATTCACTTTATCACAGATGTACACTACACTTGACATATTGGTGATACAAACAATTATGTCGTATAATTATACACTCTGGTTTACAACGTATTCTTGAATTTACATTAAGTGCATCTAACACACTTCGCGTCGCGTGCGTCTCGATTATCTCATACCGTCGTGAATTTAACCCGAACTAATTCGCTTTCTTCAGTGATTTCACCACAACATATCGTATTGATGAACATTTATGTGTAGTATTTTCTTCTCGTTGTTCGTTACTACTCCGAACATTCACTCATTAACTTATTACTGTATATTAAACTTTATAAATTTAGCGTTAGCAATTATCGCGTTCCCGTACTTCTGTTTACTGCTGCGAATTTACTTTATTCTTTAAATTACTAATAAAATTTATATCTATATAGTTAACGCAAAACAGCGCACGCGAGTCTCTTCAGTGTAGTTTCGCCGATATAAAGAAGACTGCCTCATTTCTCTCCAAATTCATATTTTTATACTAGGCTTTGAATTTCCCTTAGCAAGTCTAAGGATGGGATAGAAAACAATCCCATAGGTTTAGACTAGCGCTAAATACAAAATCGCCCAATCTCCTTAGCGAAAACCTCCCGCGCAACACATGACGCTTCCTCTGATTTGCCGAACGTTTTCCGCGTCTCACGTGCTTAAAAAACTAGCGTCACTATCTATCTCACTCTTACATCGCTCTCTCGAACATAACGGTATCTATTGTTACATGCACTTAAAATTTACAACATTGGCAAACACCCCTCCTAATATTGATAATATTGGTAATATCTTAGCGAATAATACTTTTTATGATAGTTATGTCCCAAAACGTAACTTAGCCTAATATTACCTTCCTTATAGACGTCAGCCCTAAGGCCGGCGTTGCTAACCTACCGCTATACTCTACAGCTTTTTACAAGTTAATTTCTTTCATGTAACGCCGCCTAACGGTACAGGCGTTTCACTACCTCCCCGCTTTCTAAAACACACATTTCTTTGCGTTCAGCATAGTTTGATTTCGTAAAATTTGCGATTGCTCAATTTTTGCGTTACAAAGATGATGATGGTGATGAACACGACAAGGCGATACGAAATGCCTCTAGAGAAAGCTTGAAAGATGTCTTAGGTTTACAAGTATTTATGTAAACAAAAAAATATAAAATAATTATAATTTTTACAAATTTCTACTAATAATGTTGTTATTAGTATCATCAATGGATAGGAAAATAAGCATTTGAGCATTCACGTTCCTTTCAGTTTCGTTTCGTGACAAATCTCTTTCTGATTTTTTCATTCATTGTTTTCTTTTTGCGAATTCATTTCGCTTCTGTAAGAATACTTGGTGTCCTGTCGTCGTGGGACAAAGTGAAGCTCACGACTCGGTCTGCCTGCCCACCCTGTCGGCGAGGAGAATAATACAGCGGTCTTGTTTGGCACGTTTGGGTTACATAAGTATTGCTAGATAAGCTAGATAAATAACACTGCACAGGAAGAGAAGATACAGACAGAAGTGAGCGCGCGCACAAACACACAGAGGACTGTTTTGGATGCCTACAATGTATGTTCAATTACATATAGATGTAGTAATAGAACTAAATTAAAATTAAATTTTTCATAATTAAGCCTAGGTATATTAATAGGCCTAGGTAGGCCTATATTCCAAAATATCTTAGGCATAGGTCCGCAAATAAAATTAGACGTACAAACAGGAACAAGTATTTTATATATAAATGTTACATTAAGAAATGTACATAAAAATTAAAGTCAACGTAATCAGAAAATAAGTTTGTTATTCCGTAACATTTAAGAAAATACATGTAGCCTACTCTGCTGCATTAATTAAATTTATCATCTATATTCGATCAAACCTATAAGCACCTATTGAAATGTAAATAACATGGGTCCGTGTTTTCAAAATAGTTTTTTCGAAGCCGTCCATCATGTACGAAACAAGAGGTTTTGCTCAACGATGCGAAAATTTAAAATAATAGAGGTTACATTTTTTGCTTTTTAAAAAATAAAGAAGAGGGCAGAGGGTGGATGTTGGAGATTAAACAATAGGATGACGAAAACAAAAGGATAAGCGATTCGTTGGAAATAGTAATTGGTAACCGGTGGTGAGTAGTAGCTGCTCATAGGGGGGAGGGGGTGCTAGCACGCAGTGGTACAGTATGCACCTTGTTTCATTTGCATAAAGAGGGAGGTTACCAGTTGCTGAATTCATTTAAACAATACACATGTCTTGAGGGGGGAGTGCCGCCCCACACTACAGCGACAAACAGCGCGGAATGATGTCCCAGCTTGATACCTAATAAATGATACAAATTGAAATTCATAATTACCCACTTTAAAATGTAAATCTTTCCGTTAAGTTCAAATTAATTTCGTTCTCCGGCCGGAATGTTCACTGAACACGGACTAATTGAACGTACGCGACCGGAACGTTTGGTGTTCGTTGTGCCTGTGTTGTTGGGAAATCTCAGGCCCCCAAAAGTATAATAACTTTCGGCTTTTGACAGTTGCTGTAATAATAACAAAGTCAATCTTTTTTTTCTGGCTTAGATGAAGAAGTTTGATTGTGTTGAAAAGAGGCACGATTGTAGTGTATGAATCACTTCAATGAGAGTCCGCTATCGTAATGCATTGAGAACGAGGCAAATTCTCGTTTTACACGCGCGCGCGCGCGCACACACACACACACAGGGGGGAGGGGGTGTTAACACGCAGTGGTACAGTATGTACCTTATTTAATTTGCATAAAGAGGGAGGTTACCAGTTGCTGAAAGCTTCAAGGTAGCTCTTTTCCAATTTCCCCAGGGACGAGGTTTCTGAGCCATATGTGTATAAGCTCCAAATGAAACGTTTAATGAACAACAACAGCCATAATAAAAATAATAATAATAATATTTTGTTTAGTGATAGTCTCAACATCCTTCGTTATAATTATCCCTAGTCAACAGTTTCCTCGAAGATTCCAATCTTGAAGATTCTGTCTTACACTGATGTGAAGAGAGTACACAGAATAGTATGAACTCCTTTGTGTATGCACTCTACCTAATTGGGACGAATTTCAGGGAGGGAAGTAAACATAACATAGAAGAAAGGCAGAAATACTACACATTTATAAAACAACACAATTTACACGTATATGGACCCTATAGACCCACCTACACAAACACATTTATAAAGTATATATATCCTAGTCAGAGTCTTACTATTTGTTCAAACCCAGTATCTTCTTCTTCTTCTTCTTCTTCTTCTTCTTCTTCTTCTTCTTCTTCTTCTTCTTCTTCTTCTTCTTCTTCTTCTTCTTCTTCTTCTTCTTCTTCTTCTTCACTCCATGGCTTGGGCTTTGCCCGTTTCGACTTCACAGAGTCTCTCTGACCATTTTTTCCAGGGGTTTTTCACGATCCCACTGGCCTATATCCAAACGCTTGTTTAGGAATACGCGTGTCTACCACACGTTCCACATGGGACTTACAATTCTGCCTGTATTCCTTTACTCTCTCCAGAACCGAGTGTAACTTCAGGTATTTCCTTATGTCGTTGTTACGTAGACGATCTCTCAAACTACATCCCTTAACTGTTCTTAAAGTTTCATTTCCGAGGCCTGTATTTTTGAAATATCTTTTTGCAGGAGAGTCCATGTTTCACATCCATACATTAAAGTCGGCACAGCCCCGACCTTATAGAAATTTAGCTGAGCCTCCCTCTGCGTTTTAAAAGTATTAGTATACCCACCCTTCTTTTTAAAAGCATTAATATTCTGATCCGAAATATCGACATCTTTACCTACACAAAAGTGTACATCATTTTGATGGATCTTGCGAACAGAGCCAGAACAGGTACTTTTGTATGTAGATAGCACATTTTGTAGTTGTCTTCTGTTTACAGGGTTCTAATTCCCCACTGATCACAAGCACAGGCTAAACGATGCTGTACATAAGAAAAGGCTCGTTTTTGAACTGCCTCAATCTTCTGAGCAGTGTCGTCCCTTTTATATCCCCAAATCACTGACCAATACTTTAGAATTAGTGGACTAATGATTTGGTATAGTCGAAGGACGGTATTAGCTGACTGGATATGACGACTCACCCAAAGACGGAGTTATAATTTCCTCCTTGCTTTAGACGTTATTATGTCTATACGACTAGTAAAAAGTAATTTGGTTTTCATGATTACAACCATATCACAAACTAAATTTACTTGGTCCATACTCTTACCAGTAATATGATAGTCATGTTTGACTAACAGTGTCTTTCGGAAAGAGGTCATAACCACTGCCTTGTCCATATAATCATAATAAAAAAATAATAATAATAATAATTCTTGTTACTATTATTACATGACAGTTGTGTGTTTGGTGTCATAATGACTCACCTAAATTGTTCTGTTGATGACAATAAAAATTGTCGAAACATCGACGTAAATGGTTTACAAATTATTTCTATTTATTGGCCAGTACCTACTCCCAAAACTTTTGATCTGTAAAAATAATAATAAGCATGATTATGATTATTATTATTATTATTATTAAAAAAACACACACACACATTGAACAGCAAGAATATACAGTTTGATTAATATGAAATATGTGTAATAGCCTATATGTAAATAACCATCACTAATTTACATAATAAGATAATGGTCATTTTTATTAAAATACAAATTAAATATTAACAGATTACATATTTATCCTTGGTGTTCAACGTTTGTGTACATTTATTTATTAAACGGAACTTCCATTACAAATAAATTGTAAGTGTAAGTATGTAACACTTAGCGTTTAAGTTTTGAAAAAACATCGAACAAAACACGCACACACATATCACATTATAAATCATGTACTGTAGAGTTCCTTAAGAAGGCGAATATTTTTTTTCGTTTATACCACTTTTGCTTCACCATTTTTCGTACATTGTTTCAGTATTCAATTTACGTGTCAACTTCTTTTACAGTTGGTACAGTTCAAGTCGTTAATGTACCACTGTTACTACAAGTACAGGGAGTCAGTTTTCCTACATGTTGCAGCTTATTAACATGGATTGAGTTGCGTCTCTACGCTTGGCCGTTTTTTGGATTTTTGTCAAGTGTTCGCAACCTACTAGTCATTGGCATCCGCGTTCTCCCTGCTATGACAGCTAGGCCTGTTGAATTTCCTTTGTTTGTCTTTCTTTTGGCAATCTTTGCTATTCTCGTCGCTTTTGTTTTAATTTTTATCTGATGTTTTTGTTTTATTTTTAACGATATTTTCTGATTTGTACATGCTCGTTCGAATGCTTGTCATTCAAATTGATTTATTTATCAGAGTTTTTATCATATTTTGTTTTCTTATATTGTGCCCGAAGACAGCTAAAACATTGCTTTGAAAACTTAAATATCGCAAATTAATAATTTTATTACTTTTTGCTTTCTAAATAAAATTAATCCGTCACTAAAGTAATGTCATCCAGTAAAGACAGGATTGGAATATGTCCTGTAATTAAATTTAAAATATCTTGTTTATACGTTATATTTTTGTATTACGTTTGTATATCACCAATGTGTTAGGGCAGTTGTATATCAGATTCTATCAAATGAAACGTCTTGGTGTCGTTGCGTTTCTGTAGTCTACAACAGGACAGCCCGTCAACCTCCGCCGACGTCCGTACTGCCACGTGCGAATTTCCCTCCCTAAGGACTTCTCTTGTACTCTGCAGTACGTTTTCACGTCAGCAGGATCTTGACGTTTTCCTACCTTTGTTACCAACCATTAAGGGGATCTAGAGGTAGAATGACTTAGTGTTGGGCTTGGATTATCTGCACCGTTTGACATCCGCTCACGACTCCGATAAGGGAACTAGATCGCCATTGTTGTCAACCTAGTCCTAGAATGGATTGTGCGAAAGTTGGACGACGTTAAAGAAAGACTTCCCGTAGACACTTTAGACACATTATGTAAGATCTTTGCATTTGCAGACGACGTAGACCTGACTTCTGGAAATGATGAGAGGTTGACATGCTGTTCTCTGCTATAAACAATACAAAGTCAATACAGAGGAAACTAAATATATGAAAGTAACTCAGCAGTTGATAAGTACATCTTAGAAAATGTCACAAAGCATAAATATCGAGGGCCTTATTATAGATACAAATGGCGTAGGCAAAGAAGTTACCGTCAGAATTAACGCTGGAAGCAGCATTTATACCCTTACGTCACTTTATCTCATCCAAAGTCTGTCGAAAATGCCAGAGTAAGAGTTTATAATAGCCTAATCAAATTAGTAGTTGTATACAGGAGTGAAACGTGGACGATGACACATAGACAATAGAAGGTGACGAGTTTTGATAATAAAGTCCTAAAGGAAATCATAGAAGCTGTATGCGACACAGAAAGTAACAGTTGACAAGTAAGAAAAATCACAGACGTTAGAAGAAAACCAGATCAAATACTCATTAGAAGCAAAATCACAGCTAGAAGGCTAGACTGGCTTGGTCACGTTTTAAGAGGAGAAATCAATAGAATGCACGTGAATCAACCCACAAGGTAAAGGCCTCCGGGAAGCCTACCAACAAGACTTTAGATAATATAAAAGATGCCTGGACAAAAACTAAGACAACAAGAAAACTGGAGAATAACAGCACAGGACAAGAATAAATGTCAGAGAGGCTAAAATGCTACAAGGGTTGTGTGGCCATGAGGAAATAAGTTGTAAGTAGGTCTACTACCCAACACCTGTTTATACTTCGCACGTATTTGATATCTACCAGGTGTTCTGCTCGCTTAAATTAGAGTATTTATATAAATTCCACTAGACAATAATATTTTCATAGTCGCCTTATTTTGTAGTTATATGCAGTGTGCCAATAATTTCTCGCAATAGGCTGATATACGTATGTATTGTGACGTGCGATATAAAGTCGATACTTGATACAAAGTCCTAATATTCCAAGTTTGTATCTTCATGGCTTTATTTCGTAGCCACTTCTGTGTTCTTGAAATCAGACCGCTCTGAGACTTCAGCTATGGGTCGAGACGGCATGATTTTTCCATAGAATGTTAAATCCCACCCAGGAAAGTATCAGGAACTCTTTTCTAGCGGTTGTCATTCTTTATCTGACTGGCCCTTGAGATAAAATTAAGTTTGATCAAAATTTTCCTAAAGAGCCTTTACAAGTTGTAAGAGTGTAACACCGATTAATTAAACGTAACATAAATTAGTTTAATTATGTACCATATAATTATTTAAAGTTAGTGAAAGCAATGTAAAAAAAACCTGAATCAGTCATAGTTAATCAAAAGAGGTTAATCGATTTGGCGTCTCGTTGAAGTTAATTAAAAGGCCTCTGTCCGACGCTGTGTTTAACGTTCAATCAGTTTATTGGTTTACGTATGTCCTTGTTGTAAGAAAGAGATTGTGATGAAGAGAAGATAATAGAAACTTTGAGAGGAAAAAGGCAGAGAGGTAGTGTCCGTTAACCAAACGTAGTATTTTTGTGTGTGTTAAATTTCCGCATCGTGTAAAAGACCGTGTTCTCATTTATTTATAGATAAACGTACATTAACGTAATGTAATGGTAAAGACAGGCATATCGGACGTGCGCCGTTGGGAATACTAAGTCGGTGGAGGCAGGCAAGCATTACGTCACCAGACATCGGAAATGCACAACGTGATGTTCTCAGCCACTAGCCACTGCACTTCACATTAATCTCTTTAATTAACATTTTATTAACACTAGGCTGTGTGTCAAACTATGAATTATTCATCTGTTAACACTTAACACACCACACATATGTACGTTTGCGCGTATACTACACAATTTATGCAGACAAGTTAGCGCGGCGTGAGCGTAAGATGTATTGGAAGGTGTATGAAACAATGTCATATAGCGCAATCTATTGCCAGTACGTAGAAGCTGGTACGTATAGTTTGTCTCTATTGTTTAACACCGTCGCCGCGATTTCTATTCTTAAGCAGGTCCGGTTTATCATCGAGTCTCCCCGTTTCGCTGCTTTCATTGATTGGGACCGTCCACTGACCTTCAGCTGCTGCTGCTGCTCCTATCGTTCCCTCTCTTCTTTGCGTACTTCGCCTACATCTTTAAGACTATTTTGATTAATATTTCCTTACGTATTATGTTTTAGACCACAAACTTTTAAATCGTCTGAAGTAGTAGGTCGGTTTTGAGTATTCTCTTAATAATTTCATGTTTCAAGACCTCTCGATGTCTATTCTCACAACAAAATATTTCAAGTACCACGACCAATTTTCCTCTCGCTTTGTTAGTGGATAAATTTCATACCAGTAGTAAATTTCACACTAATGTATTGTATGAAATATCCAATGGGATCTTACACAGTGGGGGATATGAAACTTATAAATTCGTTCATATATTAAGACAGCCTTAGTATATTCGAAAGCTCCGAATCCTCAAATGAAGCGTCAATGACTACTCCGGCCATACCGTAAGCCGTATATACACTGTAACGAAGCATCAGTGACTACTCCGGCCGTACCGTAAGCCGTATATACACTGTAACGAAGCATCAGTGACTACTCCGGCCGTACCGTAAGCCGTATATACACTGTAGCGAGGGTTCACTCACTTCTGAATACAGCTCACGTCCGCATTAAACTATACCGCAAGACCGAACGCCGAGCTCTCCCGCTAATGCCGACCTCTACCGCTCATGCACCGACGACCATGACCACCAGTTCATGCAATGGTACTCGAACAGTAATCTTACTAGTCCCTGAATGCTACCTCCACAAACTTATCGCCGCTAGAACAAATCGCACCTAATCGCTACTGTGATTAACAGAGAAACTAACAAGTTCCAAACACCTTACTGTCCTCATCAACAGTTTCCAGTTCTCCCAAGCATACGGCAGACACAAACAACGAAAGTAACCTTCATTTAAAGTACGGAACCTTATAAAATCTTTACTTTGAATTTCAGCTTTTCGAGTGTGTATTCCACACACTTAGCCTTAATCGGAGACTTCTCTGTTGCTCTGCCTCAATGCTAACATCATCTGCATTGGATTCAATCATTCAAAGTAGTATCAAGTTACAATGCGTGATTTGTAAGATCTTGAACAAATGACAACACTTATATCTGTATATATCCTACCTTCATTGCGTTTTACAGTGCCAACTAATGATAGCACCCGTTTTGTTTACACAGTGTTTCAGTGAGTCTGGAGAAATAAAAAATGTCTTCTTATTAAGGTCTCAAAACTCCGTTGTTATAGAGAACACAATACACTTCCGTGTTCTCATGATGGAGAAGTCTGAGGTGCATAGTTCTCGATGTCTTATGGGCCATTTTTAATGCAATGACATCAGCCCTGCACACCTTCTTGTTCTGTGCACCGTATTAGTTTGATATTACACTTCTTCAACCTCAGGTAGCCCCAAGTTGTTTTTATAATTTGCTTGTGAGGTAGTACTTTTGTATGTACTTTTAAACAGCGTTATGGATATTTTTTCATTAGCAGCAAATGTATTCTTCTCAAATTCATACTATATTCTTTTTGGCATGCTCCCTTCGTTTAAGCTTTGTGTCAAGTATCATAACTAACCCAGTGTTTGAGAAGCAAGAATTTTTCACGTATTTATCTAAAGCGGAAGTACGTATTTCAGCATTAGAGAAACTCACGTTATTTACATGTTGTGTGAATATTACGTTCATGTAGATGAATGTTACTTAGAAATTATCAATCAATATCAATCATATATTAATATTACTATATTAATACTATACTATAGCCTACTATTATACTATATTAATACGCAAATCGTATAGTAGAAAGAAATTGGATTGCTTGACGACTTAGCACGGAAAAGGGGTTAAGCAATGGAGTCGGTGACTGAAAATCGGAATATTAGGCGATCATTTTATTTGAAACCTGTTTCTAGAGAGTGAGTGAGAGAGAGAGAGAGAGAGAGAGAGAGAGAGAGAGAGAGAGAGAGAGAGAGAGAGAATCAGCATTTTCTACTATGTACTATGTAAGCCTGAGTACATGTAGTATGGAAATGATGAATGTATTTATTTATATATATGAATTTATTTACCACTTTGCAGCAAGCATTACTTCATGTATAAAAACGAACAGTAGGTAAAACCATTTTTTAGTGAAGTGAAGCAGATACAGACAGAGACATGAAGGACATGGGAATGAACAGAATAAGCCGCGCGAAGAAATGCGGTGACCGCGCGTCATGCACGACTGATGTTTCTTACCAAGTAAATTAATAAATCTAATGCCGTCATAATGACAGCAAAAACTAATCGATAATACTCAACGTACAGGCTTCGTAACGTAACGTGCAAACCGTTTCGGGAGTCAGTGACACAGAACGTGTGCTGATGGCAATGTCGAAAGTTTACCTTTGCTTTGCGATAAACTTTGCGTGTGGATACGTGTTTCAAGCAATTCCAAACACCGCACTGAAAGGTAAAACATACTGTACTTAAACCGTCGCAAATCACTGAAGATAGGGCTATCATTTTTCTTCATATACGAAACGAGGATAAAATTTGTGGTGTTGAACGAGGACATTCGAGGACACCTTGGTAAAATTTTTGGTGTCGACTGAGGAGGAGGGGGTACTATCTCGTAAGTTCTAAGTAAAACTAATATTTTCTTCATTTCACTTTTTTTTTTCGTACGAGCCACTGTGGACCGCGTTTGTTTGAACTGGTTCCTCCCTTCTTCTCCTCTCTCTTCCTCCCCTCCCATATCTCCTTCATTCTTGATCGATATTCTCTCCCTCCTTTCGTCAGTCCGGATGGCACCTGTCCTCTTCTCGGGGTTTTCCCGAAAACATTGGGCATTTTTTAATTTCTTCGTGAGTGGCAAGCATTCTTCAATGTCTCTTGAGTAATCTGGCGTTCTTCTATGTCTTTTTCTTTGAACCACGTATTGGACATTTTCAGCTTTCTGAAATAGTTAAAAAGCTTCCCTGTTAGTCTGTCAGGATTCATTCTTCGAACATGTCCGTAGAAAGTAAATATTTTTCTAATCACGTCTGTGATTTTCTCAACATGTGTGTACAGCTCATTATTGTGGCGTCTTCTGTACTGTTCTACATCTTTTATTGATCCCAAGATTTTTCTTAATATTTTCGTTTCTGCGACTTCCATTTCTTCCATCATCATTTTCTTGTTCAGAGTCAGACACTCAGCTGCATGAAGTGCTTCCGGCGAATTACTGTTGAATAATGCCTAAGTTTGGCATTAATGGATATTTATTGCTTGTTATATGTGTCCTTGGTTAAATGGTAAGCAACTTTCTTCTTATTAACGCGTGCTTGGAAATATGGTGTCACAGTTCGGAGTCGAACATTAGCCTCCATAATCATCCGCCTTCATTTTTCCCTGTCCTTGGCGACCAATGTCCATCGTTTTATTTTTAGCAAAGAATCAGCATCCCTCGCCACTGCGTCAATCCAACGATGCTTGGTCTGTCCGACAGGCCTTCTACCCTCGATTTGACTAAACAGTATCTTCCTAGGTATTCGGTTGCCTTCCATCCTAATGATGTGTCCTGTCCATTGCAATCTATGCAGTAGGATGGTGGTGGCCAGATCATTGTCTTTATATAGCTTGTATAGTTCCTCATTGTGACGCATTCTACATAGGCTATCCCATTGACTTGGATTGGTCCATAGGCTATATTCTCCTCAAAATTCTCCTTTCAAAGGTACTGACTATGTTAGCGGCTTGTTTGTTCAGAGTCCAAGTCTCGCTGCCATATGTTATCACCGGTCTAATCAAAACTTTATATAATGTGCTTTGACTGATGGTAGATATTCCTTGTCTTGGATATAGTTGTCAACAAAGCATATACTCTATTTGCGCCCTGTATCCTTTTCCTTGTTTCATTTATTTCTTCATTATCTTCTGCCATTCAACATCACAAATATTTAAACCGATTAACTGGTTTAGTGGCTTGTACACTTTATGGAAATCTAAATATGTCTCAAGTAAATATTAGTCAGTACGGTCAGACATAATAAATTCAAATACGTCAAAAATTTTTAAATATTACATACGTCATGTTTAAACAAACAGTATGTAATTTAGTGTCTCCAGCGCACTCTATAGAAATCTCATAATCGTTCTATTAGAACAGAGGTATTAATGTAGGCTGCGCTGGCAACCGGTGTCCTGACCTGCTGCTTACGTTATGAATTCGTTATTTCTAATCAACATAAATATTAGAATACACAAAGGGCACAGTACACTTATTTATTGCTGCTACCCTTCACGCTAACTAACTTATTTATAGATTAAAAGAAAACAAAACAGGATATATAGCGTATCGAATTTATTTGACTGTTTAAATGTCTTTACATTCCGAGAAAGAAATAAATACACTTACACCTTGATTGTCTTTTTTCTAACATTTTAAAAGCGCACATAAATCTCGATCGTAAATAATATACATATATATGAATAAATTGTGAGTGTGTATTTGAGCGCGCGCGCGTGCTTGTGACGGCGCGTCATCTCGAGTTTTAAACATGCAATTAAAAAGGCACGAACATAAAATTAATATTTATGATCGACTGTAAAAGAAACGATGTTAACTAAAGGAATCCCAGCCTGTTCACCTGTTAAAACCATATTTTAGCGTTATAATGTTGGTACTCGCCTACACAAATGTATCACAAGTGTATTGGTACACGGAACGAAGCTGTTATTTACATTTCATATCTTTTTCCTGATGCAAAGTAACTTATGTTAATAAAGAGACATATAGCGGGGTCCATATATGCGTGTATAATATTTATACGATTTCGTTCAGATTTTTAAGATACTTTGTAGTATTAATAATCTGAAGAATTCTAGTCACATGGAGAAAGGATTACTCAAGTGTTACTTATGTGACCTATAATTAAATCGTCAATGAAAATCTGCAACGACTATATTACGGAAATACCGGTTATATAACACCTGGATGATTAATCATATTAATTCTACAAGTACTGGTAGTGACAATCGACAGTCAAGACAAGGGTGTTTAGCGGAACTATAATTATTTATGAATATGAGAACTTTTGACAGGCTAGCAAAACAGAAATTCAAAGTTAAAAATATGTAAAAGCATTGTAAAAACCATTGCAAACTATAATGGCTTGGATTATAAGTAATAACAGATTTTTTGAGGCGTGGCTGTTAAAAAAAAAACCTTGATGAGCAACGTCTCAGAATAGTAGAGTGTGAAAATTTAAGAAGGATATTAGGATCAGTACTGTTCGAAAACAGAACGTGGAGAATCAGAGCAAACTGGGAACTAAACAACATGACTGAAATCGCTAATATCGTAAGACTTGAGCCGAATATTAGAATGGTTAGATCTTTCATGTACGTGAGATCTGAGAAATCCTGTCAATGTCTGGAATGAAACCCTACGGGTAGAACCATTCGAGGCAGACCGGCAAAAAGAAGTGGGTTGAAAAAGTGGATGAGTATTTGATGGAGATGAATATAGGAGATGGGAAAGAATATGTAAAGTAAGAGCGGAAGAAAGGGCATTAATGTAAAGGCAAAACTGGTTGCAAATAAAGAATAACCAAAAAATCACTTACAAGTAAAGGACAGGTTATGTGCTGAATATTTTTTACTCCTGTAAAAATACTACAACCTATTGTAAATGTAAACAGCATAAATTTAATAGTATTTATCATGATTGTCATCATCATCATCATAATCATCATCATCGTCCTCGTCCTCGTCGTCACCACCACCACCATCACCTCATCATCATCATCATCACCATTACAGCAGCAGCAGCAGCAGCACTTGCCAGCCCGCAACTGGGCGAATACCCTCCAGTCATTCTAAGTGATTTTTCAGATAACAAATCTTGTCTAGTACACTGAACCACAATAATTAACCACATAAAAAATTACTTTCATCTTAGAAAAAGCCGTTGTCGCTACCTCTTCATGTCTCTTGACCTCCACTCTTCATGAGTCAGTCATCTTCTCGCATAGGCAAATATTCTACTCACCTCCAACTGATTTTCTTAGCATGCTGCTGTATATCCTATCGTCTAATTTGGTTGTATCCAAATATCTTTGTTCCAGTCGCTTCTCATTATTATATGAGTGTAGTTGCATCCGTCACTTTCACTACAGTGCACATAAAACGGAAGTATTTATATTCCTTTAGAAGGTTTCTCTGTCCTCTCCGACATCCAATGCCAATTCTCTTCTTTTCCTCCATTCATTTTCTTCCAAAATTCTCGCTATGTAGCCTATTTTGTTTCTTCCAAAACTCGTTTTTAGTCCTGTATATATCCTATCTTCAATCCTGCCTTCTTTGTGTCTTCTTTGAAAGTCTATTCTAAAAATTCTAAACACAAAAAAAAAGGCAAGTCGATAGTTGACGCCCAAAGCTGTCCACCAAAAGCCCGAAAAGCTGTCCGCTCTCCAATGGTTTTTGAACGTTTTCCCTTTAGACTTCTGAGCTCTCAGATAGACGGCCGTTTTTGTACGGTTGTCATTGACTGTCTCCTACGATTTTTAGAAAGTATTCAATACTTTCAAGAAAATCGGGAGGTGATAGAGACAGCCGGGGCGCTACTGGGGAAAGTAACTCTATAATGTTATGAACGGTCCAAGGGACTCTCATATATGAAGTCTACAAAGAGTTAAAAGTATTAGTAATGTATAAATATCTCACGTGTACGATTATACGGGAAAGAGAGGGTGGATTCATATTTTAGCACGTTTTATATTTGCAAGACATGTGTAATGAATAATGTTTTGTTTGGCCGACCCAACCTCTCTTATCTAGCAACGTCTGTGTATTCCAGCGATGTTAGGAAACATCTGTGTGTCCAGACTCTTCAGACATGTATTATTTCCTACAGGAACTGCTCCATCGGTACTGCGTGGAGATCGTGTGTTCGTTTTACCAGCATGCAGGACAGAATATCCATGCTCTTGTTTTAAGTCTATGAATAAACTAATGAACTTTGTGTAATGTATTCTTTGCATTTTTCGTTATTTAATAACCATCATCACCTTCAACAAAGATTAAACCAAAAATGTTCCGGTGCCAAGCAGATAGACTAGAGCTCCAATGCTTCTTCGGGCGTCCCATACGTCTCCGTCCTTTCGGCTTATAATTCACTGGTTGTCTGGCGATGCGGAAGCCATCCATTCGGTTGAGATGTTCCAACCATTTTAGCCGATATTGGACATTCTTTACGAGCATACTCAGTTCTTGCCGTACATCGACACTTCTTTTGCGATATTGAAGAGTATATTCTGCCTGAGAAAACTCATTTCGGCCGCTTCAATACGACTGGCCTGGGACTTCATTAGGCCTCAGATCCATAGAGAAGTGTGGGTAGGGCCATCACCTTGTACTACCTCAGGAGTGTTTGTTTACTCTCTGATTTTAGAGTTATAAAATAATTTTAAAGTAAAAATATGAACGTTTAGTTCAAATTGTATTTTAGTTTAAAATAATTTTAGAGTTATTCAATAATTTAATAATTATTTAATAAATAATTTTAAATGGTTAAATGTTTCACAGATTAATAGATTTGTAGACACTTCCTCAGAAATATCTCCCAAAATTTTCCTCTTGATCAGAGTTTGCAATAAAATAAAAGGAAACATTTTTTCTCAAAGAACATTTAGAATGTAATGAGTTATACTGAGTATGATTTAAACTGTCGTAGCCATTAACTGAATATCATTTAAATATTTATATAATCAAAATGTTTTGAAACAGAATGAATGAGAAAAATTGAATTGTTGATTTTATCCAAACAAAAAAATTACAATGGTGTGGACACACGAAAAGAATGGCACAGGAAATATTGGCAATGGACCCAAGGAGAGTTATTGAATGGACCCCACTAAGAAGAAGGAAAAGAAGGAGACCATCTATCACCTGGATAGAAGAAATTCAGACTATATTGAGGGAACGAGAAATTTAAGAAGATCTTTGGATGGACAAACAGCAATGGAAGAGGAGAATTCAATCACTTCTGTAATCTTTGGTTCCGGAAGATGTGTAAACATTGTACAGCCGGAATAAGAATAATAAAATGTTTAGAACATTAATATTTACAAAACACTATGAATTGAAAAATATTAAAATTTCTTTATTTCAATGAAAAACTCTATGATAATAAATTAATAATTTACCTTATATCCGTCGTGTGGCTTTGTTTTATTATTTAAAATCACATACTCAATTGTTAAAAACACACGTTAGTATGGGTGTGCACCCTACGGAGGCTGACCGGATACTCCTCCGTAGGATGCGCATCCATACTGACGTGTGTTTCCTACGGAGGCTGACCGGATACTCCTCCGTAGGGTGCACACCCATACTGACGTGTGTTTCCTACGGAGGCTGACCGGATACTCCTCCATAGGGTGCACACCCATACTGACGTGTGTTTTTAACAATTGAGTACATATGTGATTTTAACATTTGACGATCTCAACTGAGTAAAGGAATCTGATGATGGAACATATGTTCTGAAACGCGTAATTCTAAATAATAAAACAAAGTCACACGACGGATATAAGATAAAATACTAACTTATAAATAATAAAGTGACTTGGATACAAATAATAATATGTATGTCTATGATAATGCTTGTATGTGAATAAAAATTATACAAATTTTATACGATATTTTGTGAAAAATTAGCAGCGAGAATCGTACGCTTTGAAGACAGACGTAAAACTTTGGCACCCACAGGTATCTGTTTAAACAAACGAGAAGGAAAAAACAATCAAAACTATTTAAAATGTTGAAAGAGAAATATAAATAATAGTTAGGGACGTTGGTGTTTGAAGGTGATATTAATTTCTAGTGGGAGTGTTTTGGTACTAATTAGAGAAGCCTCAGGTGAAGAGGTTAAGTTGGGGAGGTGCCCAATTATCCTCAACAGCGATCGCCAGATTTATGACTCCGCCAAGGCTATTGTTCTATTCGCCTGATTGAAGTCCTACTAACGGTGTATTTTATATTGTTATTTATGACTTTGCTGCGGGTAATCATATGAGAGAGATACGCTGGCCATCTCATTTGTTATGAGCTGACTGAACTGAACTGGACGCAGGCATTTCAACTTTACTACGTTTCAAATTCATGACTTATTTCCTTATTCGGTATAAACGTGTGCTTGTTTGTTGTAGAATTACGCATCTCGCCGCACATTATAACACAATGCTGCGATTGGCTTTTTGCTTCCAAAAATAAAAATTTATTCAAACTATCCGTCCTCGCGTCTTTATAAATTTATAACCGATCGACGAAGTCGGCAGTCAGCATCGCTTAAAACACGGCAGGAGATTACTGTTGCAACGTATAACGTCACATTGAAGTGGAACTATAAATTTAGTCACAACAACGTTTCGATTACTAACATTCTCTGGTCGTCTTCAGGTGAACCGCAGACACCGCTGGGAATCCCTCTTACTCGGCTAGACCATAATTATTGTTGCAGGTTCTATTGTGTGTGTGCGCGCGCGCGCGCGCGCGTGTGTGGACGAGTGAGTTTATGTGCTGTAGTGCTCTTGTAGGTTTCTGCAACTTAGTACGTTAGTGTTATTGTTCTTCATGTTGACTGTGTTGTTTGTTTTGTTCTGGACATTTCGACATTATTTTTTTTACGATGCCTTCTTAAGGAATGTGCTGTTTTCCGGGTGTGGCGGGGGTTCCTGGGATGTGTTCTTCCCGACAAACTTATTTAGTTCAGAGGTTTTGTTACGTTCGTGCTAAGCACTGTCTCTCTGATTATCCTTCATATCGGCTGTGTGTCAACGCAAGTATGTATTCTTTAGGCCTACATGTAACTCTTTGTTTTAAGTTTTTTGCAGCATTTATATGATATATTATAGTATTTTATCGAATAATAAATTAAATTACTTCTGCAAGGGTATTCTGTGTGTGTGTGTGTGTGTGTGTGTGTGTGTGTGTGTGTGTGTGTGTGTGTGTGTGTGTGTGTGTGTGTGTGTGTGTGTGTGTGTGTGTGTGTGTGTGTGTGTGTGGGCGAGTGAGTTTATGTGCTGTAGTGCTCTTGTAGGTTTCTGCAACTTAGTACGTTAGTGTTATTGTTCTTCATGTTGACTGTGTTGTTTGTTTTGTTCTGGACATTTCGACATTATTTTTTTTACGATGTCTTCTTAAGGAATGTGCTGTTTTCCGGGTGTGGCGGGGGTTCCTGGGATGTGTTCTTCCCGACAAACTTATTTAGTTCAGAGGTTTTGTTACGTTCGTGCTAAGCACTGTCTCTCTGATTATCCTTCATATCGGCTGTGTGTCAACGCAAGTATGTATTCTTTAGGCCTACATGTAACTCTTTGTTTTAAGTTTTTTGCAGCATTTATATGATATATTATAGTATTTTATCGAATAATAAATTAAATTACTTCTGCAAGGGTATTCTCTCTGTGTGTGTGTGTGTGTGTGTGTGTGTGTATGTGTGTGTGTGTGTGTGTGTGTGTGTGTGTGTGTGTGTGTGTGTGTGTGTGTGTGTGTGTGTGTGTGTGTGTGTGTGTGTGTGTGTGTGTGTGTGTGTGTGTGTGTGTGTGTGTGGGCGAGTGAGTTTATGTGCTGTAGTGCTCTTGTAGGTTTCTGCAACTTAGTACGTTAGTGTTATTGTTCTTCATGTTGACTGTGTTGTTTGTTTTGTTCTGGACATTTCGACATTATTTTTTTTACGATGTCTTCTTAAGGAATGTGCTGTTTTCCGGGTGTGGCGGGGGTTCCTGGGATGTGTTCTTCCCGACAAACTTATTTAGTTCAGAGGTTTTGTTACGTTCGTGCTAAGCACTGTCTCTCTGATTATCCTTCATATCGGCTGTGTGTCAACGCAAGTATGTATTCTTTAGGCCTACATGTAACTCTTTGTTTTAAGTTTTTTGCAGCATTTATATGATATATTATAGTATTTTATCGAATAATAAATTAAATTACTTCTAACAACATTTTGAACAACTGAAGCCTGCTTGCTGCGAATGGTCAGCCATTGTCTTGTCTTTTTCCCCTCATGGCCTATTTCATGATATTTAGCTTATCCAAACGTACTGGCTACCTCTCTTATTCTATAAATGATATCGTTTATGCGCGTTCGCATCCCGTTGATCACAGTCTCACATTGTTAATCCTAGTCCTCTAAACATTCTGTCCGATCCGATAATTTTTGTGCCCGTTGCCCACGCCTGTGAGATAGACGTAAGTAAGCCTACTTGATTCACGTTTTGATTACAACATTTTATTTTACACACAGGAACAGTATTTTTATGATATCGCTAACCTTAACAGGCGCAACCAGTGATTAGTTTGTTATTGGTATTATCACTGCAGTTACGTTAATGCTAAAAAATTTTCAGATTACATTATAGGCTTACATTTTTAATCACAATTTGGATGTATAGTTCAATAAAAATGTGAATACTTTTTTACAAGTTACAAAAATTATTTAAAACATAATCTCTCTCTCTCTCTCTCTCTCTCTCTCTCTCTATATATATATATATATATATTACTTTAATATTTATAACTAAATTTACCTCAAGATATACTTTTTTCCTATTAGGAACATGTTTCGAGAGTTCCTGTTCTCTCATCTTCAGCCTTCGCCATCTTGTTTCTGGTGAAGTATTTGTGTGTTGGCTTCTGGATGTTATTAAGGTAGTTTGTTGGTCTTTGGTCTTTTAAAGTTGCATTATTGTGTGTGGTTGTGGTATCTGTTTTTGTATTTTGTGTATTTTCTATGTTGAGTGCTTTGAATATTGTGTCATGTTTTGTATTGATTTGTATTTGTTCTGGTATTAGTTTGTTTTGTGTTTTGTGTTCAAAACATAACGTTAATGTGTATATGCAGTGGTTATAACGTAGTAACACTTAAAATAAAGAACCTAACGTTTTTGAGTTAACGGGCACTCGTTTATCATAAAAGGATAATTTTTGTTTTAATTGTATTCAGGATAACGGGAAGACGGTAGTGGCTAGTGGACGGGACGGGAGTGAGAGGTTAAGATCAAACCAACCCTGTGCGCGGATAACACGTCCCGCATTAATTGAAATGAAATTACCGGCGGCCGGGATGAAGGACCGGTGATTGGTTTCTCTGCAGCTAATGTGATTATACGCACCCATATCCCGGCAAATCGACCAATTCCCACTGTTTGTTATCCCCCGTAGCCGCTACCGAGAGGAGACCTTCGTTCGTTATAACAACAGCAGACACTCGCACACACATAAACACGAGCGCGCGCAAGCAGATTTATACGTCTTTCATACCTCACGTTCTCCGTGAATACTTACACGTTAGTCAAAAGCATAAATGGTCTGATCAAGTCAATAATAATGAACCAATTATGGTCTCCAACGTACACGTCTAACACCATAGTCGACAACAAACGTGTTTTCGTAAATGCTAACGTGCGCACACCCGTTTGCTTGTGTACGAATTTAGTTTTCTTATGAAGCCGGTAATTCGAAAATACTATAAAAAAATTAATAGAGCACTACTACGTATTGTTTATTTTGTAAGGTCTTTCGTGTGTTGCTTACGAAAGAAAGGTTAACAAAGCCGTTAATAAAACCACAGTGAAATGCATTTCAAAAATAGGTTAATTAGTAGGACAGATGGTGACAATAATAATAATAATAAAAATAAAACGGATAAGTTGAAAATAATAATTAATAATCAAATTATAGAACAGATGAGCCAATTTAACTGTTTGAGAAATGATACTGGTTGGTAATGATAAGAATTATGATATTGACGTTACGTTGAGCTAGTTGCAAACGATCTGTAGGTCATCAATTAATCGAATTTTTGAAACGAGGTACGTCGAGAGACAAAATTAAAGCCTTACAGAGTTATGGCGGTCCCTGTACTGTCCTATGGGTGTAATTTATAGACGGCAGCCTAGAAACAAAAAGTAAAATACAGATCTCAGAAATGGTGTTCTCAAGAGTAGTTAAAAGTTGTTCTAAATTGTATCGTATAAAGAATGAAAGTCATAAGAGAAAAATTACAAATTTGCAGCATGAATGAAAGATTAAAAGATTATAAACAACGGTGGCGAGAACACCTGGAAAGAATCTCAGATTCAAGACTGGCAAACAAGTCTGGAAATACAAACCTGTAGGACACAGGCAGACACGACTGGAGGATCTTTGTAGACGGAACACCTGCTCTATGCTGTGATGAGATGATGATGAAGTTGAACAGATTCATAAGCTATGCCTGTGCTATTTTCGGCAGAGCTACAGAGCTATTACGGCCAGATACGAAAAAGAGCCAGATGAGAAAACTACAAAACTACTGTACGTGGTAGCAGGTAGTAAAAGACGTAGGGTAGGTGCCCACTGAGATGTTAAGAAAGCAGTAACGTAGGGGGCGGTGTAACCTCGCGCATCGGGCACACCTTCTTGCAACACCTTAGCTGCAGACCACACCGGCTCTCCGGCCATTGATGACGTCACCGGCACCATCTCTATGTGGAGACTGCTGCACTTTGTTACTATTGCACATAAAAACAAACACCTAAAGTAAAACACTTTAAGTTGATTCAGGAACAATGTTGGCCGGCAGAGAAGTCGTTAATGTAGCGTTTGTAGCTCAGAGTGGTGATCAGTAGCATGGCGTCCATGTAACCGCAAAATAATATTTGTTAGTTATTGAATAATTTGAAATCCGAAGAATATTAGTACAGGGAAACTTGAAGAAAAGCATAGCATTGCTTCCGAACTGCTGGGCACTTGCACCGTCTTGTGTTGCCGGCTTAGACATCGGCAGTGTTTACTGCGTGTGGTCATTCATCTCGTAGCAGTTGTCACTGTTCAAACGGGAGGGGAACACATTACTTGAGTCTGCAGACTGACAGCGTGAAGCCACTCGGGCAACTTCGTTATTGTTCGTCCGCCGCTATTGTATACTCTCTCGTCAACCCGCACTCCACACTTACGTGTATAATGAAATCCACGTATTTTTATCCAGATCAGGGTTTTCCTGTGTGCATAGCGGATGAATTGAATATTAAAATGAATATTGATTGTGGTCACAGTTAAATATTACAACATA
This sequence comes from Magicicada septendecula, assembly GCA_034769895.1. Taxonomy (NCBI): domain Eukaryota; kingdom Metazoa; phylum Arthropoda; class Insecta; order Hemiptera; family Cicadidae; genus Magicicada; species Magicicada septendecula. The sequence goes on from CM068368.1 coordinate 95,934,262, forward strand.
ATATAGAATTAATTTAACCATATCGTTGTACTCCATTTATTACCCTGAATTGTAGTGTTTGTTTTAACCTTTGTTTCCTCCAGAAACAAACACAATTTCACTGGCTCCCCAGATAAATATGAACCTTTTGACTACATCGTCGCATTAGTATATGAAATACATTATTATGAAATTACATTTCTTATTATTAAGAAAACTTATTTTATACTGTTTTGCTGGTTTTTAAGTTCAGTTTTTTGTACGCACAGTGTTGGTTTTGATATATATTGCTGTAATCAGTTGCTTGCGGTAAAACTCCTCTTTACCTGTGCACTAACTTCGCAGGTTGGTTTCGTATTTATCTGGAGTCAAGTTAATCAATTATTTTTGTTTCTGGAGTGATAAACGCTGAAACAAAATATACGATTCAGGGTAATAACGTAATAATAGGTATGTAAGGAATGGTATGATATGAATTTATTCTCAATTGTGTTTATTATTTATCTTCGAGAATTATATAATTACCTTTATAACATAGGAAGTTCAAATTCGTACAGTTATTCTACTAATAACATTTGTCTGCTAGAATTATAAATATGTTTTAAAAATTGACCGAAATAAAAAAGGTTTTTATTTAAAAAATTTAGAAAATTATAAATTTATTATTCTAGTGCCATAACAATCTGAAAGTGTGATGATTAACCTGTACAAATTTCAAGTCTGTAGCACAAAATAAATGCTGAGAAAATGGCGTTTTAACATATACGGTTCCCACTCCCCCTTAAATTGACAAGACTCCTTCGAAATGTTACACGAACTTCACATCGAACACTTACAGCGCGTGTACCTAATAAAAACTGTTACACTAAAAATAAAATGACAAAACTTAAAAATGAAACATCGAAATGCTTACAGGACATGTATAGGTAGGTTATACACGAATACACACAGACACTTGAATACACGAAAAATTTACTCTCGAGTTTACTTAATAAAATTATTGTGCTAAAATAAATACACAAACTTTAACCAAACGTTTACTAAACTCACATCTAACAGAATATAGGCGGGCATAGATGAGAACGAAGGTAGCCGAAAATGCCCGAGTGGCTTCACGCTGTCAGTCTGCAGACTCAAGTGAACACATTCGTCTAGCCAATGTGTTTACCGCTTATAAGCCGGCAAAACGCTCAGTTAGCAGCTACGTTCGTTTCGGAACCAATGTGCAGTAGTTACTACCTACCTATTTGTGTTTTGTTCGTTATGTGTTTCTCTGTTTGTGTTTATTATTATTAATGCGATTATTTGTGTCCTCATTTATTCTATGTAAATATAATGAAGTCAGATCTCGTTGAACCGGCATCTGAGACTCTCTTCTTCTGGCTGCAAAAGATAGAAAATACTCTAAAAATATATTTTAACTCTAAAAAATAATACTTTGGCTCTAAAAAGAACACTTGGTACTAGGAAAAATTCGAATTAATTTTTAGGCTAACCAGCAACAGCTGTTATGTACTCACGCCACGCCATTAGTGGTGACGGAGGAGCCCCCCCCCCCCAAACGAGACCATCGGCAAAGGCCTCAATAACTTCCCCTACGCAGGTCCAGATCGTGACTCTCCGGACGTCTCCCGCCGAGGCGCGGAAAATCAAGCCACCGATCCCCGGACGCACGTTTTGGAACCGATCGTTTTATGCACCCGACCTACGACTTACTTTCACGCTTGTTAGGCAGCGCGCGCGCGCCGAGGTGGAAGTGTCGGAAAGCCATTACAGGTGGAATGTAAGTCTCTATGTCCTCTCACCTCGCCCAACCTCCCAGCATCTCACATCAGCAACCCCCGCTTACCGTGAGAAGAGGGGGCTACCGCTCAGACAGAGTTCCTAGGCTTCACCGTGTAATCCTATCAAGGCGCCACTGTTACGGGAGTGAACGAACGTCACATACATTGGCGAGGGATATGCCTACTCTAGTTCACGTTTGCGTATTAGACACAACTTGGTCCCCTCACAAGTCCAGCCGAAACGACGAGGCTATTAGCGTCGAGTGAATCCGGCGGGCTCCGAAAGCTAACGTGGAATGGCGGTACGGCTTCATTCTACCCCGACCCCGGGCTGTTATTAATATTATAAAAGCAATGCTGCTCAATTGGACAACTGAGAATCATTTGATTCCCTGTCACAATCCAAAGGTGTAAGTCACATTTTACTTTCACTTTTGCCGATAACTCACGATAAGTTTCTTGTGATTATCTCTTATTTAACTGTCCGGTTAGCAATACACTGACGCTGGGTAGACCCCAAGTAACTATTTAGATCGATTAGTTTCGTTCTCTGTATTCATAAGCACAGCACACGAAGCGGTAGCGTGGCGTCCACGTAACCGCTGTTGCCGGCGGCAAATGAAATGAAATGAAAGAAAATAATATTAATTATATCACAGAATAAATAGTTTAGTTATTGAATAATTTTAAATCCGAACAATATTAGTAGGGAAACTTGAAGAAAAGCGTAGCACGCTTTGGAACTGCTGGGCACTTGCACCGTCTTGTGTTGCCAGCTCAGACATCGGCAATGTTTTACTGCGCGTACGGTCATTGATCTCGTAGTAGTTGTCACTGTACACTCTGCGGGGGGGGGGGACGCATTCGTCCACCCAATGTGTTGCCGCTGTATAAACCGGCATAACGCTCAGTTAGCAGATAATGTTCGTTTCGGAACCAATGTGCAGCATTTACTATCTATTTGTATTTTGTTCGTTTAGTCATGTGTTTCTCTGTTTGTCTTTATTCGATTATTTCTGACCTCATTTATTATGTGTAAGTGTGTCCGAGACGAAGGCCATGCCCGTCGCCCGCTCATGTACTGCGTTCCGAGCTTCAGATAGAGCTCCTGCCGCAGGGTCTATTGATAAGGTCTGGATTTAGGGTGTGGCCTGCTACCGGCCGTGGGTTTTCAATTAATTAATTATTGAGGGTGAGGGTTCGCCGAGGCCGGTTCCAAGATTCTCCTGGCACAGATTGGTAGCGACCGAGGGCGCTAATGAGGTGGTTGCCCTGGAATCGGGCGATGTGTAAGTATAATAAACCGGGACCCTCTTCTTCTGCCAGCGGAAGATAGAAAATACTCTAAAAAGATATTTTAGCTCTAAAAAGAATATTTTGTCTCTAAAAAGAACACTTGTACTAAGAAAAATTATAATTAATTTTTAGGCTGTTTTAGGCCTATCACAATCGGCAACAGCTGTAATGTACCACGCACGTCACTGACACGAAGACATTCAAATGAACAGCATCCAAATGACTATGATCACTACAGATGGCACACACACACATGCGCACGCGCACACACAAACAAAAATAGGTTTCTCATGATTTTAAACCTTTTTCATAGACAATTTATTGATTTTCCCTGTAACGAACAAAATTTAGGCTTTTTTTAATTAAATTTGATGTTGTGGAATTGTGATCAGTGTTTTCAGTAGTATAAAATTTTATTGCGAAGAAGTATTGTATAAAGGTTAGGGGGGACAAGCACGAAAGGTTGTGCTGTTTGTGTTTTTATTGGCTGAAACACGGCAACTAGCCATAACAATTATCAAAGTCTCTCTCTCTCTCTCTACGTGAGCAAGGATTCCAAGAACGGCGCATAACATCATTTTCCACTTGCAACACCACCGGCTTACTGCAAATCCATCCTCCGGCTTCCACACTATTTAAAAGTAACAATCGTAAAAATGTCATTTGAAGAATTCTTCGCGAGCATTGTTTGTTTGTTAAGTGAAGTGTTCTTCTGAAGATAACTTTTAAATTATGTGTTCTGCTTTTATTTTACACTTTTCTCCGGCCAGTTATCTACTTATCTCGTCCATTGCTGTTATATAAGGCGGACATTTATACTTCTACTTTCCGTAATTTACACTTTCGAAACAATGGCAATTTGTACTCCTTTATTTTTTACGCGAATTCATTATCATGAAATTGTTTTTCTCTTATATACGTTGTTGAAGCGTAGCCTTTGAAATAACTCTTAAGTCTGTAAGTTTTAAGTCTGCCCGGTAGTAACAAAATATTTTATTTTTAATATTTTATTAAGTTATTTTTACAGTTTACAAAAAAATTTATTTCCATCATCACTATCATTAAATCAGGCCTCCGGGTGTGTTATGCCTGTCTTGATTTGACGTCCTGGATCTCTCTTACCCCTTACAGTATACTGTAAAGCTTTCTCGATTATGTTATTATTGAGCTATCTAATTATACGTTCTTCGAATTTGTGTGATGTTCAATTATTTTTTCATTAACAAAAAAATGTGTTAAATTCCTTCCTGATATCACGGTACCTCTGATAATCTCTCAATGTATATCTTACCACTGACAGCGAAACTTTCATCCCTGCGGATTGGATACGTTTGCATTTAAAGTCTTCACTTATTTTGTTCAAAATTAATTAATACATTTGCATTAGTTATTAATTAAGAGCAAAAATCGCGTTTTGTAGAGCGTCATATAGTCATGGTAATAATATCTGTACTTGGGCAGTAAAATTACAAAGGATGGGCGAAGTGAAAGAGATATTAATAGCAGGATAAACAAGACTAAGATTGCTTTTTACAAAAAATGGAGAATGCTAACGACAAGTAGCATCTCCCTTAAAACAAGGAATCGTTTCCTAATGAGTTTTGTATGGAGCATTGTCGTATACTGTTGCGAGTCGTGGACAATAGGTATGAAGGAAAAAGGAAACTTGACAGCTTTGAGGTACTGTATAGTGTTATCGCAGGATGCTAAAAACAAAATGGTCCGACAAAATTACAAATGAAGAGGTGCTGAACAGAATAGGCAATGAGAGGTGTTTGTTGTAAAGCATAATTAGAAGAAGGGTAGAAGTTGGACACATTGGACATAAACTGCGGCATGAAGGACTACTAAAATTAGTGATGGAAGGAATAACAGCAGGTAAAGTATATAAGCAAGACCAAAGCTGCAGTATATAAAGCAAATTATGGCTAATGTAAATTTTGAAACTTATGAGGAAATGAAGAGGAAAGCAAAAGATGGATCACAATGGAAGACTGCTGGGAACCAGTCTTAGGATTGAAGACATAAGATGAAGAATATCTTGTCGCCAACATGTAAAAGAGTTGATAATTTAAAACTATTAACTTTTAACCCATATTTTTCACCCGCTTTCCATTTTCTAATTGTGTCGTCCAAGTAAAGATTAAAAAAATGTCGGAGACCTGACGTGCTTATCGAACCCCTTCCATTGTCACAATCGTTTTTTTTCTTATTCTATTATTCTTGATTTTAATATTCAGTCAGTATGTAAGGTTTTTGATCACGTCTACTATCCCTTTTTTAATGAAAATATTTAATTATATATTTCTATTAAAATCTATTATATAGTCAATGATTGACAAAAATGTTGGTTTACAATCTCTACGCTTTTGCATTAGCTTGTTTGTTGAACCATAAAGGTATTATCAATACAAGAATACTCTTTTCAAAATCCAGTTTGTTCTATAAATAACAAGCTGCTGTTATGCTGTAATATTTATTTTACAGAAACGTTTACAGGCAGAATTTAACGTATTACATAGTTACAGATGAATTCCTTCACAATTATTACAATTTGCAATTGTCTCCTTTTTTGAAAATTGGAATCACCAATGCTGTCAGATACTCTCCTCAGAGACGCTTTTATTATGCCAACTCAAATTATATATATTCAATAAACCCTGTTTAATTTTCAACAAAAATTTATTTTTAGGGGAAAAATTTAGTAGTCAGAAAAATGAAAATCTTTATGCGAGTGAGTAGAGCCCAACATCTCTGAGAAAGATATAATCCAGTATCTCTGAAATGAAACGCAAGATTTCAGAGAATGATCCTTTATCTCGCACCAAGGATTAATGAGACGGAAACGGCATACCAATTAACCAAAGGCATCTACAACAAACGATCTGTGGCTCATTGTACGGTTATTCGATCAGAGGAACTGTACGTAGCACAATCGTACAGGATACAATGAAGCCTGTACGTAGCCTAGCAATGAACAGGATAGGTCGTCCCGAGAAACTGGAAGCCGAAGAAAGGAAGGTCCTGAAGAAAATATCAAATAAAGTGGTGACTACAGAAGAGGCACAAAACATAACAGACACAATTCGGAAGAAAAGGATTGCCTTCTATGTTCACATAAACAAATGAGCCCACAGATGATGACCAAACAGGATCTTTGCCTACTTTCAAAGAGTCCAACAAAATTCAACGACGCGGAATGGGATCTGTAGGAAGTGAGGATCACGCGTGGGGATATCCAGGAACGTGACCGTCTTAAGAAGAATCGTGGGGCACACACCAAGGTTTTCAAGAAAAGCCCCAAGTTGAGAACAGGAAAGAAGTGGACTGAAGAAAGAAAGGAAGCGCACCTAAAACGAATGCAGGAATACTGGACAAAAGTTAAAGCCCGAGGAACAAAACAAAAACAGTTGAATTAACGTGGTCCATACCTATTCGGAAACAAAGAACGAGTGGCTGATACGACTAGTGAAATTAGAATATTGAAAGTAACAGGGCAGACAATACGTACAGACGGAGTTGATAGTTAACAGAAACATAGAAATAACGTGTTATGATACACCCAGTATGGAATACACTTCTAAAGTACAGTAAATTCGAATTAATTTGTTTTCACAAGAGACAATAAACGACGACGAATAAATAACGTTATTATTGACGAATACAACTTTTATTTACACTCGGAAATCCTCAGACGAGTAAATGAATAGCCGAGAAAGCCACAGATGGAAGGATGAGGAAGTGGATACGTTTTTTAATGATGAATAATGACTACGTGGTGGCTTTATTAGAGAGACGAACAAAAAGAAGAACGGGAAGAGGGACTCCAAGGATGCATGGTGGGATGGAAGAATTGAAAATGTAATATGACACTGTAACTAGAATGAAATATCGAAGGATCGGATTCTTAAGTAGAAACAATATTTACATGATTCATTCAATGCATTCGAATCAAGTCTTCTGCATGCGACATTCCCAAGACTTACGATCAGTACATACGCCTCTGTTTCAATTTTGTCCATTGTCATAATCTGTCCACTCTCTCACGCGCTTCCACTTCCTTCTCCATTAATTCATAACAGTTACTTCCCTTTATTATTTAATCTCTTACAGATCATCCTGCCGTTATCAGAATTAACATCCTTCACTTCCGCGTGGATTTTTCGATTTTTACACAATTTTTCCCCTGACATTTGTGTCCCCCGCCTTTTATTTCCAGGGAGATCATTCTGCGGCCTGGGAGATAGAAGTGAGAACACGCATGCCAAGTTTGCGCGTTATCATGTTAAACGTTCTCATGAGACATTCCCCAAACACACAGGCAAACAGATGAATGCCAGACGGGCGAGTTACAGTTGGGAACTCTCTTCGCCTGTCCCAACACTGGGAACTACAGAGAAACGCATTGAAATGACTATAATAGAATCGAAAACTACAGGTTAAGTAGGTAATATCATTTACAAGATTAACAAGTATAACGGAGTTCGGCAGATCATTTGGCTAGCCAAGAGGATGATCATCAAATCTGCTAGAATAGAGACCAAGAGACATAAGGACAGGCCCGGATTTAGGTCTCCTGCCGCCCCTAGGCACTATTTATAGCGCCCCCCCCCCAACAAGTAAGTTCTATAAATTTAATTCTCCTCAACTGCTGAAAAAAATTTGCTGAAAATAGTAATTTCAACTATCTGTATTGCAAATATCTCATTTGATCTTAAATCTAAAAGGGAAATGTGATGGATTAAGAAAAAGACTACACTTTTTTAACTTTTATTAACATTTATTTACGTGTACACTTTAGTAACACATAGATTAGTTTTATAACAAGTAATATACGTAGGCCTACTTTTTTTATATGTTTATTTATAGATCTACATGGTTTGGTATTATCATCAAATATAGTAAACTCAATGAAAGCAATGTAAATTGGATAAATAGAACAAATAATTTAAGAGTGATTGAATAAGATCCCAAATTACACAAATGGCTTGATTTTACATTGGCTTTCGTCTTGGTTTGATCAGTGAAAATTCTTCAATAAGGCCTTCAAAGTTCATTTGTTCACTGTTTAAAAGTTCTGCCTCAACGTGGAGGATTGAGAGAGAGTTGAGTTTTTCCTCATTCATTGTGGATCTAACACATGATTTAATTCTTTTTAAAACAGAAAACTTACGTTCCGCCGAACAGTTAGAGATAGCTGTACACAAATGCATACGGAGAGCTATTGCAATATTTGGAAATGTTGGTTGAAGTTGCTCTTGTCACATGAATAACATCATATACAGTGGGTTGTTCTTAATATCAGCATGTTTTATTAGACCAGCAAAATGGACACACTCATTAACAAATGACTCTTCAAGATCATTTTTGTACAAAGATCGAAGTTTATTAGCACGTTCGATGACAGTTGCAGATGGTGTGGTAGACAGTTCCTTAAAAACTATAAAGTTTTCCGCTATTGAATCATAGGCATTTTTCCTTCTATGCAACTCAGCTGTAGATCGAGGCGCTCCAAGCGATATAGAAACAAACTATTTTAGTCTGCAAAGAAGCGAACAAGAATTTCAACGGAATGTCCTGACCTGTATTATATGACCGTGCTTCTCTCCGACCACAGCTATTGATAGGCCCAGTGTCGATACCGTGTTATTCAATGATATAATTAAAGGTTATTTCAAAACCGTTTTCTTCAATTTGGCCATAATGCAAGTGCCCGATACAAATACCGTAATTAAAAAACCGAAAACATGAAATTTTAACAAATACTTTTTCACCTCGTGCCGCCCCCCTGAGCCTGCTGCCCCTAGGCACGTGCCTTGTGTGCCTAGTGGGAAATCCGGGCCTGCATAAGACCACGACGACCATCCTTAACAATTTGGAAACATGACGTAGTTTGTGCTGCGGTACACTGAACTGGGCAAGAGTTGCTTAGAAGAAAAATCAGGGGAGGCATTCGGAAATCAGGACAAGAATGACAGGAGGAGGTATTCACAACCGTTAATGATACTGATGATAATATACCAAATAATCCATACGTAGAGAGAGAGAGAGAGAGAGAGAGAGAGAGAGAGAGAGAGAGAGAGAGAGAGAGAGAGAGAGAGAGAGAGCATAAAAGTAAGTTGTTTGAGTTTGCATAGAAACAACTGAAATACCGGGTATCGGATTTATTAAAAAAATTATCTCGATGTTTGGTGCAGTCTGGAAGTACCTGTAAAAATTAATTCTTTAATTAATAGGCTACTAATTAAAATACATTAATTATAAAAATTCTAGATTCGTTGTATACAAAACATATTTTTTGTCGTTGTAACAGAGAAGTGGTATACATACATTCGATTCTGAGTAGCGTTGCCAAAGAAGAATAGCATTGGTTTGGTATAATAGTGTTGTTTAGTTTAATATTATTTCATGTAAAGTTGTTTAGTTTAATGTCATATAACCATTATATGGAAGCGAAATATTAGAAGCGTATCACGATTGTGTGTGTACTAGGCGTTACATGTTTTAAAGTTTATAAAATTAGACATAAGCGACATAAATATTCTGTCTATACAAGGTGCAGACTAATGATTCATTCTCTGGTTTCACGGTTTCTGGCAGTCCCTAGCCGCTCCGAAGTGTGAGGTATTGTAGAGCGGGGACTAGTATGATGCGCATGCGTGAAAGCTCCATAGTGTACGTTTTTTTTGCGATGACTACTGTTTCAGCGTACGCCAGTGTCATCTGCAATGCACCATGTAATCTCTTGTTGCCAAGTATTACTGGCTTACGCGTTGCGCTTACGCAGCTTCAACTTGTCCGGAGTGTACTTTTTGTTTTTGCTGTAGTACTTTACGTTCGTACGTAGTACATATTCATATTATATTGTAACGAGAAGCCTAGAACATTCTCTACTCTTCCCCGCGTCAAGTGACAGGTGTTGCCCCAGTCAAGGCCGCTCTCAAGTAGGTTCCAGTGTATTCAAGGACCCTTGAGATACGCATTAACTGGCGTGAAGTGAGGACGGAAAATTTCTAGGCGTGCGCTACCTATAAAAAACCATAGCAGCCGGCTTGTCATTTCAGTGGTGTTGACCGATTTCTTTAGCGCGGATCGAGTGTTTGTAGAAGTATTGTAGCGAAGTGTTGTTATTAGTGCGGGATTCTTTATAGTTGACATTATTAGTCTATTGCGTGTGGACAATTTTTACTTAAATTGTTGTAAGAGACTATCTTGTTGATTATAAAATTGTTAATTGTGTAATTAAAGCTGGTTTCTAGTGACTTCATTGGTGTCTTGTATTTTGTTTTCCACTGTAGGCCTACCATCCGACGATCAGGGAGATCGTGTCGTAACAGTATGTTCGTACGTTGGCGTAAGCAGTTCACTAATAATAGGACATATTACGTATGAGGTAGAGTTTTTTTTTTGTGAACATATTTAACAAATGAGCAGTGTGTGTAACTTTATGAAAGTTAGCCAGATTTAGGTAAAAATAGTACTCTTCTGTGTAACCCTACAAAAAAAAAAAAAAAAAAAAAAAAACGACTATAGAACGAAAATTAGCAATATCTCACGGTATAGGAAATTTTCCTTGCCGACTGAGCGCGTTAAAAGGAACAAAATAGTTTGCTTCGTATGAATCCCTGTACCACGTCAAAATTTTGGCATTTCCTTTACAAAATTTTTACTACGTCACTTTAAAATGCATAACCAAAATAGAGTCAGTGGAATGATCACACAATTATTTGAATTGAAAATGGAGCAGGAGATTTGGCTAGGCGGAAAGGCGAGAGAATGTCACAAAGAACAATAAAATGTGATCGAGAAGAAAGGATTTGGCATAAACATTGTCATGTTTTTTAAATACATGTTAAATTTCCACCCATTTATCTCATCCTGCCTGCAATTATTCAATTATTAAGTCATAATTTAAGTTTTCGTGATCGAGTTAATTATCTTTTACGTAGATTATACATAATAACCACAGATCTCCCATTCACTGATCACATAATTCCATCTTTATTTGCACGTAATGAATGTTTTTACCGCGTTTACACTTTGCCTAATAATTGGTTATACTTTCTGACAGGACGCCAAGAAACAGATGTTGTAAATACTCAAAAGGCCCATTGTTAATAACGCGTTCTTTTCAATTATTACAGCCGTCAGGTGGCTGTTTTCTATTCACGCATACCTAATACGTTGTAACAATAATTATTAACAATAATAAAGGCAGGCTGACTTTATCGCAGCTCAGGACAATCGATATCTTTTGAAGCATACGGCATTTTTTACCTCTATCGTAGTTTCGTCAGAAGCAACCGCCTCTCTGGCAAACGTCCAGTCTTTTGTATAGTAATTATGGGGTTTGTAAGCAACAAGTATTTTTATAAATTTCGTAAGACGGACACAGACAAACAGACCGCAAAAATCCTTTATTCTTAGTCTGGCAATTTGTTATCAAAATTCTGTACGAGTAAACTTTTCTTTGTGGTTAAACCTTTATTATGTTTTAACAATCTACGCCAAATGTTTTTACACGGAGGACTTGAAGAAGTTTTGCTTAACAACAGTAAAAACGTATATGAACCTCTAAATAAAATCGTAATGCTGGTATGAAGAGAAAATCTTAATTATTTTTTTCCATACTTCCGTTGTTGTTACCTTATTACAATGAATTATTTTGTAATTATTATGTTATAGAAAGTTACTGAAAGTACAATGGATCAACAAGGCTAGTAATAATGAGATTCTGACTAGAGTTGGAGAAAAAAGTTTTTGGCAAAATATCGTGAAGCGAAGGGTTGAACGTAGTGGCCATATTATGTGTCACGAGAATTCGTTAAAACGGTAGTTGAAGGTTACACCGAAGGGAAAAGAGGAAGAGGAAGACCGAGAATCCAATATATGAACCGTATTATCGGTGATGTAAGTTGTAACTCAAATGAGGAGATGAAACGGAAAGCACAGAGAAGACCGGCTACAAACCATTCTGCGGATTGCTCACTAAGGAAGTAAGGGAAGATGAATTATTTGGGATGAGGAAGCGACTGCTCATCAGAATGACATTTAATTAGGAACAATATATATACGATTATACGATTACTAGGACACACAGATTGAAGAAATACTAGAGTAAATTCCTGGATGATGAAACTGCAGGAATGGATTTGAAAACATGCTAGCATTTGGAACAGAGGGAGAGAGATTGACGAATTCGGGATCGTTTTCTCGTTACAAGTAATCCATCCTGTGGGCCGAAAGCGAACAAAAACTTTCAGTTACAAGGTATAAATTGGCACAAAGGATTCCAGTGAAACTTTGTTGCAGCCTCGTACGGGCTGCCGTGTTGAAAGAGCCGGCGGCAGGACGTTCCCGTCACTCCCCCTTTGTTTGCCTCTGACCATAAATCTAACATTTGCTACATACATACATACATGTATATCCAGCACTACAGTCCAGGATGGACCTTGGCCTCCCCAATGATCCGCCTCCTGATAGGTCGATCATGTGCCTCGGCCTTTCACGAGCCGACACCCATCCTAGTCAGGTCTTCTTCCACGTCGTCCTTCCATCGTTGTCTTTGCCTGCCTCGTCTTCTGCGCCCATCTATGTGCCCAGAGTCTTTGGTTGCCCATTCTTTCTACGTTTCCTATCCAGCTTTATAAATCTGACAATATCTGGACTCTATAAGGCGATATCAGCTTTATATCTGGACTTTAAAAATCGGATGATACCTCCCTGTTTTAGAATGGAGTCTACTTCTTGATTAGATCTGATCCTCCATGCTCCATTACAACATACTGGTCCGAAGATTCTTCTAATATTCTTTCAAAAGTCCTCAGAGCCTTCTCATCAACTGCTCTTAATGTCCATGTTTGGGGCCCGTATGTCACTACAGGCAATTTTACCTGCAAACCAGAAATACAATCCGAAGAAGCAACGTCAGGAAAACACTGAATAAACAGGAACAGCTGGAGAAAGGTAACTCGTTTCGTGGTACGCACTACCATTTTAGTAGACTGTTTACAGTGGTATCCAAGTCACTTGTATGAGTAGACAAACTAACCTTTTTCAATCCGCCTTGTGACTTCATTTTTATATTGACGACGCGTTTCAAAGCACATGCTTCATCATCAAATCTTAAAATATCCCTCATAGGAGGTCGTCATCGGTTAAAAATCCAATATTATTTACATTGTATTCACGTCAGTAGATGTGCACCTATTCACGTTTGGTCGACCATCAGTGAATTCAGTGGTCGACCAAACGTGAATAGGTACACATCCACTGACACGTATACAGTGCAAATGATATTCGATTTTTAGCTGATGATGACCTCCTATGAGGGATATTTAAAGAACTGATGATGAAACATATGCTTTGAAACGCGTCATCAATATAAAAATGAAGTCACTAGGCAAGTTGAAAAAGGTTAGACCCAGTCGGCAGGATGGCTGAATTCGGTATTCCATTACGAATTACATAAACTATCGCACAGACAAGGAGGGATAAAGATAGAAATTAGATTACAAAAGAACAAGGAGATGAATATTCAATTATCTGTGTTTTTTTATAACATCGTTCTGGGCACTGCATTTTCTGAAGTCATTTAGCTAGATTATCGCAAATTTGTGATAATCGTTTTCCTATCATTTTTACTCCAACTTGAAAAGAACAATAGTCGAATCTATTAACACGGTTTTCAAAAACTGTGTAGTCGTTACAAAATCGGAAATGAACTAGTAACTCTGAATTGTAAATGTATTTGTTGGAGGGAAATCGTATTCTTAGATATGATGGATATCCTGTTTTACAATTCTTCAACAAACTGACCTGATTATGATAAAATTGCCTCGCGCTGATGGTTTGCAACAAAACAGTAGATTTTTCATTCAAACTACAATTTTCCGCTTGGCCAACTCAGCTTCGTTCATCTGTCAGCATTTGAAATCTTAGGTGCGGAGTCACGGGAGTTGTTGAATAATTCCCATCGAAAGAGTTCCATGTTCCTATTACATTTCTTGGCTTCATACGAGTATGGTTGACGCATGTTTTCAGTATAATAAAGTTATGAAAATTCGTAAATATGCCCAATAGTCTTCTGCCAAATCCTTCTCGTCGACTGCTCGTGTAAATTTTGTTCCCATTATGAAGGCGCGCCGTAATCTTGTACGGGTTCGTACACGTAATGTATACAATAATATACAAAGTGTAACGTAAAAGATGTCCTCACTGTACATATTCGGATTCTATGCATCAGTATCAGAAAAATGTTCCTATAAACATAGGTCCGGAAAGGTCTCGTTTTCCGTCTAGCAGACATTTTGTGTTTTTTAAAGAAAACTTTATATTTCATGAACGAATTGACGCATCTTAATGAAATTTGACATACGTGTTTATATTAATGTTCTTTATAAAATATAAGACTCACAGTTATTATATAATCTCAATTTCTAAAATGGCTGCCAATTAAAATTATTTGGAGTTCATGAAAAATAATAATGGAATGTTGATTTGTATCTGTCTACTTTGGCGAGTTCAGTTATAACATGTGTAGTTTTATTAAATAACATTGTCAGTTACTTTAAAGACAATTCTGAAATTACTTGTGATTCTACACTCATTGTTTATCATGTAATTGTCGAGAATGGCTAATTACAGTTTTGGTGAAATGTTAGACATGCGTCTTATAGGTATGAGAAGATATTATTAAAAATTACAAACATGCTTATTTCTTATTTCAAATTACAAATCGAAACATGTCATTATCATTCTATGAATGTTAAACAACATTTATTGTTGTGATTCAAATTATGATGTGTAAATTGTTGTAGTTATGTTTGTTAAAAGTTATTAATTTCATTGAAAATCGAACCTTTACTTTGTTATAAATTACTGTAAATGAATTAATTTGAAAAGATGGTAAATATTCACTAAAGATAGTGATTTAAAGTAAGTTTTTCCCATACTGGAGGAAACGAAGTCCGGCACAAGAAATCCAGTAGTCAGAAGTTATGGTTAGGCAATTTTGTCATAACTCGGTTATTTTTTATTTATTAGATTTGCACAAACAAGATGTTATTGTGTTTACAATAAAATGTTTAAAATATTACTGTTAATTTAAAATTACAATTTATAGAGCTGTCAGTGATAAAATATTTAAAGTCGCCGCCGTTTTGAAATTTGAGATCACGAAATAACAGTGATTTTTGTTTATTGAAGAACGATAATTTAAAAATGTTTACCAAATGTCATTAAGATAACTTGAACTCTTTCTTAAACCATATGGTCTGAAACCATATTTCAAACTCTGATATTTGAAACAGCCTAAAAATTAAGAGATTAATAAAATTCGTCAGCTTTCTTCAACCCACTGGGAGGGATTCGGTCCCGTTCGTAAAAACTCCCCTGCTGTCTCAACAGTTCTTTTGTTAAGCCTATGTCTTATTTTAATTGTAAGAGACTGTACTTCTGCTCCGTTGTCAGTAGGGTTTCAATTAAACCCTTGAAACATGCCATGTAACGCTAATTGCATATTGTGAAAGACGCAACGAAAATACGGTATAAAACATATACTCAGAGACACATATGTAAACGTAGAATAAAGAATTTTTTGAGTTACTGAAGTCGTTCAACGGGTACGGGGCCACGGTCAGGTAGTACATAATTTCCCTTTGGCTTTAATCGCATCAAACTATTTTGTCTAGTGGCTTGACCAAACTTTGTATGTAAAACTAAACAATTCGTGAAACGTGAGGCCTACTATGCTCTTTGTTCAGACATCCTTCAGGAGTTCTTGCTACTTCATCTGAAGCATATTTACAGGCCTAAATTATCTTTAACCACTACTGCTTTCTACGTATTATGTTTAGGTACCGTTTGGGGTAGAGCACTCCATTAGTACTTCGTACTATTGGAATCAAGTATAAAGGTCATGAAACAATTTTATTTGACATAAAATCCTACTTTCCTTAATCTAAAGGTTTGTCACTAGTATATCTTAGCTTAATTTGTAACTACTATTGAAAACACTTGTGAACTGCAGGTCATTGCTGTCTTTTACCGTTAGGCACTTAACACCTTTATGCTAATTCGAAAAGATTTATTCTTTTTAATCTTTGCACCATGTCCACATTGTCTTAAAATCGGTTCGATTCGATGTTTTGTCGGCGAGGATTTTCTTCCTGTCGCCTTGCACAGAACCTACGGAATTCTTTGGTCGCGAACTAAAGTTCCGAACCTCTGTAGAGGTCGCTGTTACTGATGGACCTCTATATGATCCATCTCCATGTAAAAACGTTCCTTATTAATTCATTTTAAAATATTGTTTAATATTTTGATAACTTTGTACTACTCTTTTCGGTACAATCTCAAATTTGGACTCCATACATCCATATAGGTTTTAAAAATGTGCGCGTGCTGTGGAACTTTACTGCTAGTTAAAAGAAAGGGGTCTTGAATGTTTAACTAACCATTAATAAATTTCTAATATTGAATTGCCAGTCTCCGCCAGTGGCGTATCTTTGGCCTAGGGTGGGGTCCGGTCGAATCCGGAGTTGGCGAGTTCCGTCCTGCGGTCAGTAAGTATACCGAATTCCGTCCCGGGTAGGATTAAGAAACTTCCAATTCCGTCCGGTGGTCGAAAAGTTTACCTGCTAATTGCGTCCGATTTTTTCCCCCCTCCCTTACAGCAGGGTGAGGGGAAAACTAATAGTGGTGGTAAAGAGGGCTAAGGAGTGGGAGGATGAAATTTTCGTCAGTTATTGTTTTGCTATATTAGTGAACAAATCGAGTCCAAGTAGTCGGTGATTATTCATTTCGAATTTCGCTTAAATAGCAGTAGTTACAGTGTAAGTGTATATTCAAGTAAAAGAATTTAATTTAGTGAAGGTATTATAGGTATAGGTATAGATATAGGTATTAGTATAGGTATTAAACTAATTAATACAGAACATAATGGCTTCCGTAACATATGAAACTATGCTCAGTGAGAAGGGCAAAAACATTAATTGTCGTTGATGGTTTTAAATTTCGTTTCCATAAATCTCTAGTTCAAAACATACAACATTGGGCCTGTATTCAAAAAACTTGTAAAAGTTTTCTCAAACTTGACGAACAGAGCAATATTATGCCTTCATCAATACTGGAACATAATCATCTTAAAGACGACAGCCATTTATTAGATAGACAAAAAATCAGCAATAGTTTAAAAAGAAAAGCATTAGATGATATATCCACGCGTCCATCTAAACTGCTTCATGCAGAATTACGGTTACCGAATGCATCGAAACTTTACGTCAATGACGTAATTAACTTTTTTTGACCCTCCAGGTGGTGTCTGGTTTCATCCCTCCCCCCGTAATCATGCCCCTGGTCTCTGCTTAACAAATAATATTTTCCTTTTAACATATACTAAAACTACTTGGCATTGTTTTCATTATTTCTGAGATATAATGAACGTTGGATGGCCTTGAACGTTAGATGATATTATTTTCATTATGTCTGAGAAACCATTATTGACTGAGACCATCGCCAGTGGTTATTTCACGGTATTACCGTTCCCTGTCGATGTTCGTTCCTAATTTCAACGACTCACAACGAAGGATGTTGGTAAAGAATATGTGATGATCCTCCTGTAGTGTCTGTGTTGAGCAGTCTTTATGATTCCGGCTACGGGAGATCTAAAATTTCATCTGTTCGTTTCCATCTACTTTCCATTGATAGTTAGGTTTGCGAGTCAGACTTTTTGAAAAATGATTTGATACTTTGATAGTGTTACGCCATTACAAAACGTCCTACATGTTTCTCGGCTATTCCAGCAGAGCCCAGCTGTAATGTTTGCGTGCTTACGTATTGCTACTTTGAGAAGAAAGACAACTGCGTGACACTCAATCGTGACTGTTCCAGACTTCACCGGTCACGCACTGTGTCAAGGCTGCAATCAATTACGGTGTAGTGTTTTCAAGTAGTGATGACGCGTGTTACGGATTATTCTCGAACACTTGCGCTATCTATTTAAACAACGACAGCTGCCGCTTAGAAGTCAGTTTAAGTGGCGATTTATTCAAGCGAGTTTAGAAGTATTGTGGGGAAGTGTTTTTGTTTTTACAATTGTGGGGGACTCTATTAGTTGACATTATTATTGCGTGTGGACAAAGTTTGCTCGGATTATTGTAAAAGTTGATTATAAACTGTATTTGTGATTAATTAAAGCTGGTGATTAGTGGTTTCATTGGTGACTTGGATTTTGTTTTCCGGTGTACCATACGACGATCAGTGAGACCATCGTAACAATATTTTTCGTCGAACGGTTGGCAGCAGACAGTTGTTTTTGTTAATATGAAGTACATTGATATGAAGTATATTCTTGATAGAGTACATTTGAGCTGGGAGCGTCTATAAAATCTGCATTGTCTTGCCACTGCTGGTCGTTTTAAAACTTTCAGTCTCTGAACTTTATTACGACACAGACAACCCGATACTTCGCTACGTTTGTTCCCAGCTGTGGCGGTCGGTACAGAACAGGCTACACGTCCGTTTGTTGTCTCAGAAACGTACAAACAAACAAAATCTCACATGGTACAGACGGTAACAAGATTCAATAATTCTTGCTGGATGTGCATAATCTGTTTTCCAACGCGCTCTATGCATTAACACGCTGCTTAACCGTATATAATTAAAGCCGCGTGTACAGAAACCATAGCCAAATAAGAAATATTGTGGCAGACAAGTTATTATTCAAATCTGACACAAAATTAATTGCTTACGCGTTAAAATAAAACCTTGCTCTCAACACCTCGGGCTCTTAAGCTCTGATTGTTTGCGTTTTTCAAATCTGTTCTGACACATCGCCGGCACTCCTTCATATATTATAAAGTATTGTTCCGAAACCTGTATACTTTACAGTTTATTTATAATTTTTCCTTCACAGAAAACAACATTTAATGGTTACGAAGGGATCTGAATATTTTTAATTATTGCAAACAAGACGCGGACTTGCCGTAGATGTAAGAACAGAGTTAACAACAAAAGTATTGAGTTTAACTAAATTTTAATATACCTAAGGGAATAAGTTTATTAAAATTTGAGTACCGTAAACGAATGCCTCTGTTGATTCACATAATTGACCGATTTAATGAGAAAAATTATTTTACTGTATACTAAATGAAATCATGAAATAATAGTTCCATTGTTTTTACTGGAATCTATTGTATTATTTTCCTTCTACTATTGGACTCCTGTTCCATCCCTCCCAATTGTACCTTCACTTGACAACTAGTATGGTTCATGCTTTATGCACAAAAAACATTTATTTAAAGTCAAAAAAATACTGACGCTTCTCTAATAGCAGCAGAAACCATGTCTTCGTTTTCCTGTGGAAATACGCTTATGTCACATGTTCACGTGTCTCATTAATGGCACCATATTAATGCAGGAAATTACCTCTCACACCGCAGATTTGTGACTAATAATTATAATTATTTTCCCATATAATTAAATGCTATCTAAGATCACCTGATTGTGTTCACTGAGTTTACATTGTATGTATTCACTGTATTCACTGTATTCATGGATACTCACTCGTACATGGACATATGACTTCCATGGACCACGACCACCACTACTACCACTATACTCCTTACGTTTTCGAAAGGCACCTAAGAGATTAGGAGACCCTCGCCCACCAACGCGCACTCACACACACACACACGCGCTACCAGTTTGACCTGCCTCTAATGGCGCTTCGATGAGTCACAAGGCATTGAACGACAAAACTATGAAACTTTGTATTCTAGATTTTACATAAGTTATGATACATTTTTTGGATTCTATATTCAATTTCCTTCAAAATGGGTCCAAACACGAAATAATTACGACATTTATGAGCTTTGAAAAGACGCCAAACACTTTTCTATTTGAATAAACTATAGAATAGTGTTTGGCGTCTTTTTAAAGTCTTTTCATAAATGTCGTAATTATTTCGTGTTTGGACCCATTTTGAAGGAAATTGAATATAGAATCCAAAAAAATGTATCATAACTTATGTAAAATCTAGAATACAAATTTTCATAGTTTTGTCGTTCAATGCCTAGTAGGTGACTAATCGAAGCGCCATTAGAGGCAGCTCAAACTGGTGGCGCGCGTGTGTGTGTGTGAGTGCGCGTGTGTTGGTGGGCGAGGGTCTCCTAATCTCTTAGGTGCCTTCCGAAAACGTAAGGAGTAGGCCTATAGGTCTATATATATTTTTTTAAGGATTTTTTTACGCACGAACTGTGGGACTCACGTAAAGCTGACTATCCACTAAAACCCCATCTCTGTCGTACGAGCACAGAGCCGTTTGTCATATCCTAAAAATGCTATAAATGCAATTCTATAAATGCTGTAACACTAGGCCATTTTGCTGCTGCCAATGGGCTCACATTACATTGATGTACTCTATAGACGCTGTAATTCTATCTTCTTCTACCGGAGGATGAAGCCTAATATGCTACATGTTTCCAGACGTCCTCCCCTCTTAACATGGTTCCGACGATGTTACGCTCCGCAAGCAGATAGGCTCTTCTTTTGGTCCGTAGTGGAAGAAGATGTGCTCCGCATTATCCTCTATACCCTGGCAGTACAGGCAGTCTGCAGACAAGGCTTTACCCACTTTATGGAGTTAGGATTGGAAGTATCCGTGTGGCTGCTCAGAAGCTGCGTCAGGTAGAATCCAACCTCCCCATTCTTTCTCTCAATCCAGAGCCTTACGTGTTTGACCAGCATCGCGGTCCAGCGTCGTCTCGTCTCCTCGTCGCAAGCTATTTCCCACCTATCACGGCTGCGGAGCCTCTCTTGGTGTTTTGGGTGTTTTGTCATCTCCTTGCCGACCTCATCTTTCCTAAGGTGTACAGCTATCTTCTCCTTGACAAGAGGACAATAGGGATAACCCCTGCGATTACCATAACAGGTGGTTCAGACACGGTGCTGTAAGCAGAGGCTACCTCCAGAGCTCCTCTCCCCTTCTCCCCTACCAGTCTCTTTCGGTATACCTTCTCCTTCAGTGCATCCGCCCACACTTCTGCGCCGTACAAGAAGACTGGCCGTATCGCCGTCATCAGCAGGTCTGACATTTGCATGGTGTGGGTTCATCCACATTAGTTATCAATCTGCTGAGCGCCGTGACAGCCTTATACGTCGTATGCCGTATCTGATGGAAGAAACTCATCTTCGTTACGATTAAAATCCCCGAGATATTTTGGCACATTATTCGTCCCGACGATCACGTGTCCGACCCCGATGAGGCAAGATGGTTGGAATCCTCATCTTGGTCAAGATTAAGAGCTCAGTCTTATTCAAAGTCAACGACAGTCCGCGCGCCGCCATCCAACTGACTACTACTACTACTACTACTACTACTACTACTACTACTAATAATAATAATGTTAATAATAATAACGACAGCAGTAGCAATAATAGTAGTAGTAGTAGTAGTAGTAGTAGTAGTAATAGTAGTTGTAGTGGTGGTGGTAGTAGTAGTAGTAGTAGTAGTAGTAGTAGTAGTAGTAGTAGTAGTAGTAGTAGCAGCAGCAGCAGCAGCAGCAGTAGTAGTAGTAAGTTTACTTATTATCTTATCCTTATGGCCGTCTAAGGATTACCAAAAAACAATAAGTAAAGACAATAATTCTTTATGTAAAGTTTTTTAATTCAATTGTGACGTGATTTTTGCACCACATTATTATAAGGCTACTTCAGTCAAATTCTACAAATGCTTTATGTATAGCTTTTTAGTCCCGAACCTGCAATACTAATCTCAAAAGAAAGCTATAAAGTTATCTGCGCTTCCTGTGTTGAAAGAAGAAAAAGTTTCCAAAACGTAAGTAGATGTGCTTGTTCAGAGGTTTATCGGTAATATATGCATTAGAGTAACACTGACAAAATTCGAAATTCAAAGTTGCGAATAATAATCACAGATAATTTGTCTATATTAAAACGTGGATAAAGCGGACACAGATCCTCTTGACAAAAAAAAAGGTCAACGGTATGCAAAGAAGTATTTAACGCCTACCTTAATGTAAGATTCATTGATGGTTTTTATTTTCGTTCAAAATAATCTACAGCTTGTTTGTACGCTTGCGGAGCGGGAGGAGCCGACCCAGCACGCGCCGTCTCGTGGCGGAGTCATCTGGCTACCGGACCAGACTGTGCTGTGCCACCAAAACCCACAACACAAAATATAATTACGATACTTTACTATAATTAACATAAATATCGGCATTTTATTTAATTCTGTATAAATACAAATTTCCCCGCATTACCTCATAATTATGCAAATTATGGTAAAAAAATTTTATTGTAAACGCACATTGTATGGACTGCGGTCGTACGGGATCTATTAAACACATTTTAGACCTGTTAAATGCTTTCACCTTTTCAATTCCGGCCGTAGATTATAACCTTCATTGTTGTTTCACTAATTTGTATTTACGACAGAACGAGATCGCGTAATAAGAAGATTGCATGTTGTGTTTCTTATAGTAATATCATAATTACGTCACACAGACCATATGCATTGTACAACACGTGGATTGTCAGCTGTTTGCTCATACATTATTGGCTTTTCGCTGTTACCTACACTCCTATCGGCTAATAATGACTCCACAGGTAATACGTGTCGTGTGTTTGTACCTGCGTTTTGGGGCACACATCTCGCTTAGCTCGTGCAAAGAAAACGTTAAATTTGTCTTGGTAACGTTTTATTTTGAGTTGAATTTTTTAGCGTTATAAAATTTGAATATGTAACGACATGTGAATATCAATTTAATATTGCATAATTCATTTGTTAGGCTGAATAATAAGGAAATTCATTCACGCGTATTCCCATAATTACTGTATGGAAAGTAAACTTGGATTGTCTTGAGAAAAAATAAAGAAGTCCAAAAGGATTTAGAAAAAATAATATAAACGCAGAAGAAGCAATTAAAAGAGAAGTTTTTCGGGCAAAAGTGTAAAAAATGGAAGGAGTCCAGGGTAGGAGAGAGAAAAACGCATCTTCAAAGTGGGCTGAAGACAGGAAGAAGAGACATAGTGAAAAGATGAAAGAATATTGGAGAAAAAGAAAAGAACAATGAATACAATTTGAAATTGGCATGTGGTCCTCAGATGCCCGATACAAATAGAAAAAAAGTACTTATTAAAAGAGTACGGAAAGAAGAATTTAACGACTAACCTTAAATCCTTTTTATGAGACATAAAAAAAGTGTCGAGAAAAGATGAACGGGAAACTGATAGAAGAGTTTATAAAAAGCATTTAAGGACTAACCCAGAAGAGATCGCCTCTGTTCCACCAGAAAGACGAGAGATCACAAGATGTGCTTCCGCAAGAAAATTAAAATAGACGAGCATATTGGACAATAGACGACCTCTGGCCATTAGAAATAACGGCTTGAACACCGCATAACAAAATGCGAAAGAGATAAAGTCTATGTAATTACTTAAGAGATGATAAGAGGAAGCGTTGTAGAAATTAAATACCTTATTTTTCAGTAATAATCCCAGAATTTCTAACACATAACTGAAGTGAGATAGAAAGGATGAAACAGATAATTACTTGGTAATTTTATTATTTGAATTAAGTCGTGATTTAGGACTTGAAAATGGTGGAAACATTGAAAGGCCTCGTCCAGAACACGATATTTAGCAGTGTAGCAAATTAGCACGAAGAAGTTGTAATTACATGGTGTTGTGACATGTTGTAGCTGTGAGATAGTTTTGTTTTATAATCATATAAAGTGTTTACAGAAGAAACGAACTTGGTGGCTGTTGAAAGAACGTATGTGGAAAGAAGTGAGTAGATTTCACGATGGTTGGTCACGGTGGGCTTATTGCCTCAGACTGCAGTACGGGGAAGGAGACTGATACGTTTTTAGTAAACAAGAACATTAGTTATTGTTTACCTTAAAAAGTATTAGATGGACTTTAGAAACGTTTTTCCAAAGATTCTAATTGAATTAGTTTCTTAAAACTACTATAGGATGATTTCAATGTTCTCATAATCATCACCATCATCTGCAAGGATTAAACCAAGGCTGGTTTGTTCCGGTCTCAAACAGGCAAAGTCTAGAGCTGGTCACTCCAGCGCTTTCTCGGACGTCACACTCCTCTCCGTTCCATCGGCTTATAGTTCCATACTTGTTTCGGGATGCGGCAGTCATTCATTCGGCAAAGATGTTCTCACCAATTCAGCCGATACCGGGCAATCCTGTCGAGTATACTCATAATATTCAGTTCGTGCCGTATATTTGTGTTTCTTCTACGATCATGGAGAGTATACCGCTTTCCCCGTCCTTTCGGCTTAAAATTCACTAGTTGTTTGCTGATGCGGCTGCCACCCATTCGGTTAAGATGTTCCAACCATTTTAGCCGATATTGGGCGATCTTATCGAGTATACTCAGTTCTTGCCGTACATCTACATTTCTTTTGTTTCTTCTAATCAGTGTTCTCATATTGAGTTAATTGTATAAAGAAATCTTATTTTTATATAATTAAAAATTCCAAACGTATTTAATAACGCCTCTAAAAACCGTACGCATCAGAATTGTGAATTTCATTAGAATCCATCATCATAATCTTCTTAACGGTTTTAGGCTTTAGCGGTCTGTTCCTATTCCACAGGCCACCTTTTCTTAGGTCTATCAACTTTTCTTCTGCCTCGAAGGTTGTAAACTTTTGGCATCTTCGGTATTCTACTTTCTTCCTCTCTACTGACGTGTTGAATCCATTTTCTTCTGTATTCTTTAATCCTTTTATTAACTGCAAAAATAGCTAAATCACTTCTTCTCTCTTCATTTCTTATATGATCTTGTCTATTATACCTTTTAACTGATCTCATAAATTTCATTGTTGCTGTTTGTATCTTCTACTCATCTTTTTTTTTCTTTATGACCCAAGTTTCAGAACCATATAGTAGTGTTGGTATTGTCATTGTTTTATAAAATTTTATTTGGGTTGCTTTTCTACATTTATTTCCCAACGTTCTTCAAATCGTTCCACACATTCTTGTGAAATTCGTCACTTTATTTTCTATCTTGATCATAAGTAATGTCACGTCCAAGACAGCTGAAATATCGTACTTGTTCTATGCATGCGTTGTCTATGCATATTTTTCAATTGAATCCAATTTTCTTAATTGAACAATAAAATAATAAAATGTAAGCCTTAGAAATGAGGCTTTTAAAAAAATTATACTAATACAAAAGTATGATAAAATATGAAATATAGCTTATAAGTAAACGCTAAAGGTGAAGGAGTACGCAAATAGTAAAGTAGGAGAAGTTTGATGGAAATAGTATGGACATGTAAAAAGGATGTAGGAAACAAGTGTATATGATACAGGAGCAAGAGGTGATATGAAGAGATCACGAGTTAGAGAAAACGTGATAATAAATGATGTGAAAGCAAAGCAATAGAGAGAAGAGAAATGGAGTGGGAGACTACAGTAAGAGCTGTGCTGGACAGAAGAAATGAAAAGAAATATAAAGGCGGTCATCCACGGATACGCCCGTAAGGGTAGATAGCCGTAAAGATTAAGTAAGAAAGTAGCAAATGCAAAATAATAAGATTAATTAAATTTAAAACGTACCTACATAATAACCTTCAATACATCTTTTATATAGTCTGTTTATTTAATCATAAAATATTATTTTTTATTAATACGCTGGAATCGTTATCAAAATAACTGGTTTGATGATTATTTAAAGAAGTCTCGTTATGACGGTGTGAACCGAGATGGATGTAAAGATTAATCTACAGGCAGACGGGATGTGTTAATTGAACGGGCCAGCTCCTATAATTAAATCGCAGTGGGCGTATCAAGGGGTGGAGAGGTCAGTGGGCTCCTCGAATTTACCTACCACCTTAATGTCTTCATATAAACACAATTAATCTCTCGCTAGTTAGCTACGAGGTGTCTTTAAGGCGTTTAATAAATTGCATAGCCGGGACAATGAGGAAATAAATATCGTTGAGTTGTTCTAACACTAACGCAACACGAGATACCACGTTAAGATTTACTTAACCAATACAGAAATAACATATGAAATTAAATATGATTTTTTTGAACGGTGTAGTGAAGGTAGGTATAAGTAAGTCCATAGCCCACTTACTTTAAATTGTGTTTAGATCGAGAAATACTTATTTCTCTGGCCTTCATATTAGCTATTTTTCTCTTCCTCTGCCTTATACAGCTGATCACTTTTTAAGACTTTCTTCTTCAAAATCCATTAAATCCCGTTTTGCCAATCAACAGCTTGCACTTGTCAGACTGCCGTCACCATTTTGATGTACAAATTATATTATGCAAAATGTGTCCTCCATTGTACTCGAAAAGCGGAGCTCGTTTAATAAGACAATAATCTGTTCACATACAAAGTATGTTGTCAGGCTTATAAAATATTGAAATCATTGCTTTTTAATTCGCATTGTTTAAAACTATCTGTTAAAACTCACTGATTTAAAACTACGATTAGAATTTCACTTGAAATATTTCTTTATCATATCGTACTAGAGTAATTCGTTTTAGTGAGAAATTTTGATGAAAGTTTCTTGTTCATTGAGATTCCTTTCAAGAGTTACCTGTTGTGGTAATTTCCGTAAGTTGTGGTTTTACCAATCTTCACGTGCTATCTGCCATCGCCACTTTTGACAATGGGTTCTGTTCTAATGCAGACTTTTCCATTCTTTCCCTGGATTATATAGACTTATATATTTTACGGGTCCAATTCACTAAAAATAATAACTGAAAAAAATATTTTTTCGTACCATCGAACTGTTTTTCCCTCACACGATAATACGACAGCATTTGGTCTTTCCTGTCAACACCTGATGTATAACAGTTGCATTGTACAACAGGCAAAGGTTTGCTTAGTGTAATGCCCCTTTTATTTATAAAATTAACCATTTTATTTTCATATTGCGTTGAAATGTACAAAACTTCACGGTTGTCTCACCATTTTGCTATCATTATACCGCTGCTCGAGTACTGGCTTACGGTCTCACCCCTTTTCAGCTTTACCTGTGAAACAGATGGTGTATTTTTTATTGTTGCCTGTATAGTACCTGCAGAGTACGTTTTCTGCTCAAGTAATTTCTTGGACAGTTCATATGAGTTATAAAAATTATTCATACACAGTGAGTGACCGACGTTAAGCCTTTCCCTCATTAGGTGGAAAACAACGTTAGTTGAATGACCTTTCCCTGCCAGCTCATTAAGTTTTCCAGCATAAACAACTGTTTTCAAAACAAGGCCATTTGGTTCACACAGTGTGTATATGTTAATACCGTACTTATGTTTTTTGCCTATGATGTATTGGCGAAAATTGAGGCTTCCTCTCCATAGCACCATGGCCTCATCCAAACTGAGCTCTTTTCCTGGATAATACGTCTGTAGCATTTTGTTATTAAAATAATCTAATACCGAGAGTATTTTGTAAAGTCGATTTTCCGGTGCTTGTTCCTTTGGCTCTGGGTTCTTGCAAAAGTGTAGGAACCTCAGAATTAACAGAAACCGATCTCTACTCATGTCATTGGGAAAAGCTGTCTTTAGTAGAGGATCTGTCTTCGAGTAATCTTGAAGTCGAGGCAACGAAAGAATGCCAGTGTCCAGAATTAGCTCTAGAAATACTTCTAATTCTTCTACTGTGTTAGAGGACGAGATCCTCTCTCGTAAAAATGTTCAATTATTATTATTGTTATTATGAAATTCGTATAGTTGTGAGTCCGGTTGTAAGTTGTTTAATTGGAATAAATTGACTCTTCACTTGTCGCTGAGATGAAACTAGAGGTATGCCCTTTCACTGAAAACACATAAGTATCGTTGATATAAAAATACTTACTTGTGACGGTTGGATACTATATAGTAATGTTGAAGTGTATTACTAGTATGAAAGTGAGAATCGTTCAAATCAAATTCTTGCCTCCGCCTTTGTTACCAACCATTGCTGTCGTTCACCTAAGCTGTAAGTCTTATTCTAATACAATGATAGTCAAACTCTCTTATCGGTTATGAATTGATTTTTTATTTGTCGAACTCATTATTAATAATTGCCATGATACAATAATACTGTTTACTTTCTTATAACATTTTAATATTGTGGCTGGACTCTTTTAAATAATTATGTCTCAGTGTTGGCAGTCTGCGTCTAACCATCGGTAGGTCTGGACGTAAACAATTTCGTTACTTTAATTCATAAACAAAGCAGGTTCTTTTGGTCTGCATGATACATATAAGTTGATAAAATGCAATACTATAATAATTAGTATTCGGAGAGTGAAAATGTTATTAGATTCTTTAACAAAACATAAACATTTAACACGTGATTATTATTGAAGTTTTTAGGTTAACTAGGGTTCATTGTAACCTAACTTTCTTAGCATAAAATAATGAAAATTTTCTTAACCGTGCTAACATCTCCGTGTACTACGGAGATTACGTGTACATGTAATCTATTGATGAACTTCATCACCTATCTTCTTGGATTGGCTATAAACAAAGTTAACAGGTTACTGGAAATGACCCCTTCCTATGGTTGGGGATTGTTATACATTTAGTTAGAATCTTAAGGTTAATCACAATATAATACTTAATCTACTATAGTTCAATGTTTCTCTCAAGTTCTCCATTGACTATTTAATGTCATTGAATAAGACAAGTTCCTTGAATTAATTATAAAATTTTATGTTTGTTGTTACTTAAATATTTCACTTTTAATGGTTTAGTTCCATAATTAAAATAAGGTTCCAATCTCTGTTGGATTGCTATGGATTCAACAATATTAATTAATTAATTTCGCTTATAGCGTTCTTTAATTAGTAGGTTACTATTTTAAAATATTTTTATTATGTTCACTGATACTTGCGTATGAAGTCGTTCTAGTCGTATCACTAATTCACAAAATTTTCTTCTGTTATTTGAATGAAATTAAATTTGATTCAAATTCATTTATCGTTCACTTCCTATGCGCACATACTCCGTTATAGGTCACTGATTAAATAAAACTTCACTTTCCCATATACCCGATGTAATATAACTTAATTGGTTGGTAGACTGATTAGATGTTGTTTAGTTATGTTCGAATTCTTCAAGCCCGCGTTGGGTTCGTCACTTTGTAATCAAACGTTTAGTGATTGTAAAAATGTTTAATTTGTGTTTAATTTATTATTAAGTTTGTTCAAAATAGAGTTCAAAATGTTTGTTTGAAAAAAGGAATGTTAAAATTCTCTTGAGGCACTGGTAGATTTACCGTTTCACTTACCAATGGTGAATGCTGTCAATCTTCCAAAATAGGCCCTGTAATACACTGAAATGTCACAACACAGTTTATAATATGTCACAGGTGTAATTGTGTATGTACAGTAAATACACTGGTTCTGTATATTCGATACTGCTTTAAAAATTCGAATATTGGCCGCTCTTTTGTCGTACTGCCACTTTGAAAATAATTGCTCTGTAAATAATTTTTACCTTCGCCTACTTTGAAATAAAGAAACTGATTCAAGGTAAGAAAATTATTATTTTATTAACAATAAGTTAATTTGAAATTAGTATCCTTTTAAACAATTAATAATCATAAAAAACAATTGAAATAGGTATTGAGAATCTTACGGCTCAGGGCTGGTAACACTGATTATCGTATATCGCATAACTGTTGTAACGTCACAGAACGTTCCATAAAAAGAAATCATTTATATAGTAAGTTAGCATAAGAGGAAAGTGAAGTGATCAGTATCGAACCCAAGTAGTCCCAAAAATTGTGTAATTTTGTATAATAATTATTTCTATCAACTTGAAAAAACGACCAAACTATGACTAAGACAAAACCCCATATATATTATTAAAGTGAATAAGAGTGAAAAAACCATAAGACACTATAAGAGAGAGAAATAATGTCAGAATCCACCAGAATAAAGTCAATAATTATTAAGTTTTATAACTATGAATATAGTATTAAAAACTATTTTTTGTGAATAAATGGACAAGATCCATTATTATATTATGTGATGTAAATAAAATAAATGTATTAAATGACTTAAATACATTATTAGAAAGAGTTTAAGTTAAAATAAAAATTGTATATTTGCAATGACAAAAAAAAAAAAAATATTAATGTGTTGGATTTGAGACCATACACCAAGATTTCATGAAAAAATCAATTATTATCAGATTTAAATAAAAACTATATGTAATTGTCAAGCAGACAATAGTGAACAATTTATCTTAAATAAAGGAAGCTGTCAAATGAATAAAAAGCAGCCAAAATAGCCAAAAACCGTGTTAACTAAAAACATGTAATAGGCATCTAATATTGTATAATTTATGAATTTAATGTTGCCAAAATGCAACCAAACTGTATTAGAAAGCTGTAATATGATATGAAGCAACTATACTAATATACCTGACCAACTTTAACATTGTAACAGTCAAGTCAGCAAAATATTTACTTATACCATGTATGGCTGAAGCCAATTATCCAGTACAAAAAGAATCATATCTGGCAAAATACTTACATAATACTAACAAAATGAGATAGAAAGGTACAATACATCAAAATACCTTAATAAGAAATAAACTCAGTTGAAAGTAAAGTCAATTCTAAAAGAATTTAACTAATTAGAGTGAGATTTGTCACACCATAAAAAAATGACATCTCAAGACAATCAATGATGCTATGTCATCTTGTGATAAATATAAAATATGTACAAAGTAACCAGGTATCACAAAAGATAGACAAAATAATAAACTCTGTGTGTATAGTGGTGAAATAACACATATATTAAGGAAAAAGACTAATCATTGTATTAGAAAACTGACAAGAACCTAGGCCATGAGCAGAGGCCATATAAAATTGTATTTATTTGTGTTTTATTAATGTTAAAATTTGTTTATTTTGTTGTAGGAGAGTAGTAGTAGTAGATGTCCAGCTTGTGAAGGGAACTTTATAACTCCACAACAATTTTTATTATAAATATTGAGTTTTTAATGACTACAACTCAAGGTGAGGGTTGTAAATTGTAATGTTTGTTAGACTTAAGTTAATTAGATACCAATCATATTTAGTATCGCTAGATTCAGTAAAAAACAAGGAATCTAAATACATTAATGGCATACAAATTGTAAGTACTAATGTGAAACTGTTTGATAAATACCAGTGTAAATTTTGAAATATCCATTGTATGAAGAATAAGAAATTCGTTCTAAAAGCTTCTACGGAAGTGAAAATTGTTCTATGACATTCCATTTCGTTTATTCTCGAACAATCTAGAAAGAATTTTTACACAAATATACCGGAAGTCGACGAAAACAGTCATCCCGATTTAGTATAAAAGCGAGACAAAATTTGACCGAAAACACTTGAAGATTGAGCTCCAGAGCTGATGCATCTCACACAACACTGATCAACGCAGCTAAGGCGAAACCGAGAGGCGAAAAATCGACAAGACACGGCAGGAAGGCTTTTCCCGTACATAGACATACCCGACTGACTTAACCTCAACGAGAGTCGCCAAAAAGTATCGCTGAAATAGAGCAGCGATACGGCAAATTCTAATAGAAAGCACGCAGCCAGAACGTCGACGGCCCAGGAGGGTCCCAACATTTAATAGAGAACGAATTCTGCTGTGTTCGCATTGACTGACTAACGTGACAAATAATTCCCCCGAACGTAAACAAAACAATACACTGAGCCTTCCTCGAAACTGCATGGGGATCAGCGCTGCGGTGGCAGATTTCTGAATCAACGCTAAACAGATGATTCGTAGTGGCGGCGTTTGAACGAGATTTTACTGCCAAACGTTTTGACAAAAAGTGCGGAAAAAGTAACGATCGGAAAAATTGACTTTAAATAGATTCAGTGTACACCCGAAGAGGCGAGATCGAGAAACTACCCGAAGGAAGTGTCCAGTGAGAGAATAAACGACCATTGGAACGTGAGTTACCAAAATTAAAGTTAGTTGTTACCTGGTTACATTTATCACACAGTTGTACTTTACACGCCACACATACACCTTCAAATCACTTAGTTTTTTTTTTCTTGTAAGGCATCTAATTGATATGTCTTGGTAGTTCAAAGGAGTCACGTCCTGAGATTAAAGTTTTTTCATATATTAAACTCATGCTTGTCAACTGAGTCAGAATCTGAATTATACTAGCCGATACTTGATTGGACATATATAAAATTATCAATAATAATAACTTGTAAAATTTTTTCTCTGCAATTTTATAATTTTTATGAATGATAGTCCTTCAGACGATTTGTTTGTTGTTGTTAACGAATTATTAAACTTAACTGATTTTTCAAAGCTAAACTGACTTGTTTAAATTTTTTCGTAGATTTAAAAATTTTAGCAATCACATTTAAATTTTTCTTGGAACAAACGTTTCCAAGTGGCGCCCACAAAAAGCATAGTTTTAAGTTGTGTTACAGGACTACATCACTGCAGAGGATCCAGTCAACAGAGTAAGTAACAAAAGTGCGCGGAGGTAACGCCCGACATTTTACAACACACAAACATTACTTTTCACCCAATACTTCTTTACGCTATACTGTTAACCTAGTTTGGTTAGTTTGGTTTACAATTACCAAAATTCGTGTGTTCTTTTAGTTAACATGATACAAGGTACAAAAATGCTGAAATATAACAATAATACATAATAGAGAGTATTTAAAATTCAAGAAAACAAGTTTAATTACGATATTGGAAATTATCGTATTATGGTACCACTGGTGTCAAATTACCAGCTAGGTGGAGATGTGTATGACACGATTACAAATGCTGTGTGTCAAAATAATATTACTTGGATAAGTATTAATAATGAAATGTATTATAAATAAGTCATAAATTCTTATTAACTGAGTATATTCAAGTGATTATAAATTTAAAACATGACTCAGTATGGTTATTCAACTTTCGTACCATATAGGTTAGATTGCCTATTACTCAAAGTGATTTAATAAAATATTCAATTGATGGCATTTAAAATCTTAAAACTATACATAATATTTATTATTGATAAGTATTTTGTTCATTAACTGTACTGACTGTTCTCTGTTAATTTTCGATAAATGATCTGATTTCGTATTAATAGTAATCAAGTTAGCGTCTATATTCGATATTGTTTACATCGATATTCATTATAATGTTATATTCATTTGTCATTTCCTTCTAAAAATTAATAATATCTTATTTAAATTAATAAGATCGAGAACTTTTATTCAAATACTGGTTAATTAACATTCATAAACTAGTTTAACCATGTACGATTGTACTTGGCTAAAGTAGTACCAACGAGAAAACTTTTGTTGGTAAACATTAGTTTTGCATTAAAAAATTGTTAATAATAAGTACTCCCTTAGTTTCCCACTCATCATCGCCTTTATTATACACTGGCGATGGATGGATTGTTATTACACTTCACTCGTCGCACTTCACTCGTAAGGGGTTAAGTAACTTTAGTGAGGTTAGCTTCGCTCGTTTATACTGGAGGGCGCGCACACTTTTTGAAAATCTGTTCTCGACGAACATATGTTCCGTTCACTCTGATGGTCCAAGAACTATTAATTCTTTCCTTCGAAGTTGCTGTCGGCGTCTCTTGAAATCAGCTCTTCCTATTGGTTGAGAATTTGATAATCTCGACCCCATATGCCTTAATAAAGTCAAAATTTTTATTTCTTAGCATCGGTCTTTGGATTCAAGAGTATGCTATGACGCGTTCAATTCTTTTTGGAATTGAAGGAAAACTTTCAATTGTTTATATCTTTCTTAATATTTTACGAATTAAGACGTGAATGGTATCATCATCTTGCGGACGCTTTGCTCATTAATTAGAGTCCACTCAAGCTATAAATCCGTCCAAAATTAACCTATGTCACTCCTTGATAATTCACTTTTCGTGGTTCTTAATCACATTTAAGTCCTTTCCACTTTATTATGATATATTCTAATTCTAATGCGTATTCTAATTGTTTAGAGTCCACTTCTCTTTATACTTATTTCTAAATACTAAAATATTTACACTTTTTGTCAAATGCTCTTTAGGCGTATAATCCCTACATGTCCTTGCATTTGTATTCCTTATTTCTAGTACATTTTTTCATATTAATATATTTCTTAGGTGTTTAGGTTGTACCTTAACTATCTTTACACCTTTAGTGCAGCTTTGTTTCTACTTATTGTGCTTCATATATTTATATTAGATGGCTTTAACACACCATGTCATCATTCTGTTATTTTGATATACATACTTTATCATTAATTGTAGTTAATGGATGTGTTTTAATCCATTAATGTGTACCTAGACCTTGTACATTGTCTGTCTATAGTGTATAACACTTTTTTGTTGTGTCCAACATTCACAAATTTCAGTAAGATTGCTCTTTACATCTAGTCTCATGGGTCATGTATATTTGTTTATTATTGTTTACATATATATTTATGTATTTAGTGTTTGTTAGATGTTCTCATAGAGGTATTGAATGTTCTAGTTGCTACTGTCAACCTATTTTCCTCTCTTCTATCAAGTTTAAGTGAGTAATTTGTGTAACTTTGATGGTCATCTTGTGTTTTGTTAATCTGGCTATTGTTTGTTTAAATAACATAGATTGTATAAATGTGTTTCTCTACTCATATTGGGTTCATTATGTTACTCATTTATCCTATTTTGGTTGTTGATTTGAACAATTACTTTTGATTGCATTTTTCTAATTATTACATGTGGTTTTATGTTGTAGATCCTGCTCAGTTGAGGTTATGTGTCTCTTACTGATTTGACAGCAATACACATCATAATCTGTTCATCATTTTGCTTAATTATTATAACTTTGTGATGATATGTTATTTGTATTGTTTATTACAATATTCTCACTATTTTATACACATTTTATACTATTTGTTTACACATTATTACTTAATTTTTACTTGTTATAGTTGTACATGTTATGTGTTTATGTTTTGGTTTGGGTAACTTGTCTTGTCTCTCTATAGCAGGTTGTCTTATTCTCAATACATTAATTATTACATTATATATTGGTTTTTTACTTTCTATTCTTTTGGTACTTAAACACAAACACATATATTATTAAGGATTTTATATTCAGTTTCAGTTGTTATTGAGCAATTATTTCTCCCTTTAAACTCAGTATATTTGTGGTCTTACTATGTTTGTATTTTGTCATCATCTTGGTTCATAAATCATACACTAAATGTTTGTGTTGTTTATTTGGGATTCACTGTTTCTCCTTGTTAACACTTTTTATCTTCCTCTTACATAAACATTACACTTTTATTGTCTGTGGTGTTTACTTGGGGTTGTGTTATTTTACTATGAATCGATGCACTCATATAAGACACTCACTATCATTGTTTGTGGCTACTTATTAAGTTGTCGACACTTGATTCTTGGTCATCTTTTCTTCATTGTGTTCTTCCTTGTTGGAGGGTATTATAATTTACTAGTCTGGCATTCTTTACACATACCTTATTATCTTCCTGGTTGTAGTGCATTCCTTACACTGGGAATGTTATTGTCTTGTCCTTGTTAAATATTCTTCATGATTTATTCTACATTTCTCTTCTTCTTCATAATATGCATATCTCCTCTTCTAGTGTTCAGGTTTCTTCTTCTTCTTATATATATGTTTCATCACTTACAGGGTATTTGTTGTTCCCTCACTTGTATGATCTATTTGTCACATTTATATTATTTGTTGTTCCCTCACTTGTATGATCTATTGGGTCTTTGTTGCTAACGTATTTGTTTGGTTTTTTATATACTTTCCTCTTCTTATCACATTGATGATGCTTTCATTATAGTTCTTCCTTCTCCTGCGTTGGATTGCTTCGACATTATTTGTATGTGGATACACACTTGGCTTTAATACTTTAGGTATTTTTTCTCATTTTGACTCAGACATGTTCGTGGTATATTCTTATTCAACGTATTGGGTATTATTTATATGTAACTACAATTTTGTTACGTTACACCGACCTAACCTCAACCTTGTGTTTCGAGGTTAAACGCTTTCGTCAGCTGTCGGCTTGTCGATTCGGTACTTTTTGGTTATTCTGACCAACGTGGAGCCTGCGTCGTAACTTGAGATGAACTGATTGTCTTACCTGTGTAGAGATCCCGTACCTATTAATTAATAACGGGCCCTGATTGGCTAATTGTTCTAATTTTCGGATACTCTCAGTATATGTCGGCAAAATAGACGCTTAGGTTGGCGTCAGTCTCTGGGTTTGAAGCTCTGGTTTTCTGGTTTCCCTTGTACGCCGACGGGCTTGTAATTAATTCTTTTATTTATAATTTAAATGATTCACTTATACATGCACTGATCTTTTTTTCAGTACTCTCATCGTTTTTGTCTTTTTCCCACGAGTATTTTGACTACCCTCACCATATAGTTCTGCTAGGGAGTAATAAAATAAATTTCTTACGAACTAATTACATCTCTTATTTTCTACCTTATTCTATTTACATTGTTCATTTTTTGATAATTAATTATCATGCTTAATGAGTCATTATCTATCGCCCCTCCTCTTTAAAGGTTTAGGTGGTAATTAGCTAAAGTTGTCACCTTTCGTTTAGGCCTACTGCCAGGTTTTTCCATGTTTTTATCACTTTCTTATATTAAAGATTCTTATATTTAATACACTATTTTTCTTTACTTTTGTCCTTCGTGATTACTTATCAATACTGTACAATAGTTTTTTTTTCATATCATTATTTAGTTATTACTCCTAATTATTTATTTTCCTTTGACTAGACTCTTGGTCTATTGTCATTCTAAGTGTGTATTTATTATTTTATAATATTAGGGTTTTGTAACCCATATTTGTTGTGGCCTAGCTATAATGAACTTATCATTACCATTTCTGATTGTATCAACACTAGCTATTATTGTTTTATTTTACTTTAATCGTATTTTCTCTGATTATTTTTCAGTATACTTGAGTGTTACATTTTCCTTATTTGCATTTTTTCACATTTATCTCTTTATTACGTTTATTTTATATCAGTGTTCTTATAGCAATTTTAATACTTGGCAGTGTTTAATTCTGCTTTTATATTTTGACATTTGTTTGAATTTACTTAAACTTCTTGCATCTAGTGTCAGTTAGGGTTTACATATAATTTACATTATTATTATTAATTTGATGGCAATAAGCATTGATTTGCCTCACATGAACGTTATTATGTCTTATTTAATATCATGGGTTGGGTCCCTATTCTTTTATTACAGCTTTATGTGTGATTTTTGCTGTCCCAAGTACCCATTCTATGTGGTACACTTGGTCACATTAATTTACATTTATTCTGTAATTAAGTTCCTTTATACTATGACTTTTTGTACATGGAGTGCTCCTTATAGTCTCTTGTTAGTTTACACTCCAATACATTTTGATTTAACATCATTCTAGTCATTGTTTTTACTATTTTATTGGAAACTTGTTGGCCAGATTAGGTTATGTCCTATCTTGGGTTCTCAACAATGGTGGAATCTCAGATTCTGTTTTTTACACATTGTATGATTATTTACCTTTACTTAAAGCTGATTTTTTATTGTTCATGGTTATTTTTCTTTTTTGTTATTATCTCAACCTTTATTATTGAGTAATAGTTGTCTTTGATAATTTTATTTCTATTTCACAAATTTTATTAGTCCTTTGGACATTGTCTAGTTGTCATTTTTATACATTATTTAATTATACATTTACAATTCTTGTATTCACTCTCCCTCTTAATTTCTACTCTCAATATTTTATTTCTGAGTTCTGTTTGTACCGTCAAGTCACTGAAGTCATTTTATTAACAAGTTTATGTCAGTGCCCAGTCACAGCTTAGGGTTTTAAATCAAGTTTTTTAAATCACTTTTATTTTCTTTACCATTAACAATACTTTTATTCTCATGGTTCATTTTATCCTTGTCTTTATTATTTCCTTTTGGTATTTGATTTGATTTGACTTTTCCCTAATTGCACTGATTCTTCTATCATACTTAATAAATTTCTTCTTATTATTGTTATCATTGCCTTCTTCTCACTGTTTGATCTATTGGGTAATTGGGTACGTGGTCTTGTCTTTAGTTGTGTCTTCGTTTCTTCAATTATACATTTACTTATTAATTATAATTTATTTTATTCCCCTATTTTAGTCATAATTCATTCTATGTTCATGATTGCATGTTCATCTTTCGTCGATTATTCTGTTTTAAATATCTTTTAATCCGTTTGTTACACATTGGGTTCTGGGTGTGTTATATGTACCATTACAACTGACAAGTCTTTCCATTTATTAATACGGCCCATGTTTCTTGGGATGGGAATTATTATATGTCTATTCAGCAGAAATATGTATATTAGACATTTTACATACTTCCTCGAGAAACGCGTCACCTAAAAGTAAACCAAAATAGTTATAAAGCTTTTTATTACCCGAAACAGAAACTAGAAGTTGGTTTGCTTTAACAAAGTTAAAATCTTTCAAATTGTTTTCGTCACCATTCTAAGATTGGGAATCTTCACAAAATGTATCACTTTGAAACATTAAGTCGCAGGATATATCACAATTTTTACCATCCGAATCGTTGTCTAAAGTTGTATTGCCAATAAAACCATTTTTTTCCGAAAGTTCGCCCTCGTCTTCACAGTCAGAACATAACCTGTCCAACTCACCGACTGTAATATTCTCCAAGTTTACGTACTCATCACTAGAGCTACACTTCCGAGAAAAACCAGTAGACCTATATTCACTATCCATTATCCAAATTTACGTCTTAGCGACAAAAATTAAGAACACGTTTAACGACTATAATGTAGTAAACATAAACACACAACAACGGCCCGCTAAACACTGACAATACACGACTGTTTCCCTCCAAATTACACATTGCATAAGACGTACTAGCGCGTCCACCGCAAATTGCGAGAACTATAGTGGACGTGTAAGTGCGTCCACAGCAGCGAACGTCTTAAGAAGAAAATATTTAAATCACTGGACTGATGGCCAAAGCACTAACAACCCCGCTAACGCGGAGTGATGATTTTGAGAAAAAAGAAAATAATTTGAAGACGAAAAACCGAGGAAAACGAAGAGAGTACTCTGAAGAGCCAAATTCTCAAAACTGTCTGGGAAGCAATTGTCCGGTTGGCACTTTTCCGGGAGCAATTGTCTATGAGCAACTGTCCCAATAGTTCTAGTTATTATATTCTCAGATTCTATAGTCATCAAATTACAATGGTTCGTACATAAGAATTAACATTCAGCACTTGTCACTTCTACTAATACAGCGTCAAATAACACGCAATGAATCGCAGAAATCAACTGAATTCGCAGTAGCCTATACTTATAGCCGGCAGGAGCAGTGGTGCGGCATACTAGTGTTTGCGAGAGAGTCCCAGTTTCAGGTAAAATAATCGACCAACATCTGGAAGGCGCATCAGCCGCCAGAATGTTTCAAACTATGTCGTTCAGTCGACCTTGAAATCAGCTTGTCTAACCATCGTCACAAGGGTATTATACGTGTTGCCTTCGTCATCCTGGTTGCAACGAAAAGGCCTTGATTTTAGACAAAGAAGAGGTAACAGATACCTTCCTGTATTTGATCTTTTCGGGAACCATTCCGGCCGTCTACTTCATTTATTCCTTTACCGTGACAATACCACTGTAAACCCTGTTTTTTGTTTTAATCTAATCTACTACATGTTGTTGACTGAAGCACTCAACTATTTTGTTGTTCTTTTAGATTGCCAGTAATACCCTTTAGGCATCTTATACAATTTTAATGACCAGCTTTGTTTTAGAAATACTACAATAGGGTCGTGATTCCAAAACTCGCCTTCTAACCACAATTTAGATGTTGTAGAATTTAAAATGAGATTGATTTCAACCTTAAGAGCCGTATATTTGTTTTGTTTAAAAAAATAAGGTATTAAACAGTGAAATTTAAAGAAGTAAAATTCCAGAGTATATGTTAAGTACATGGTTGTTAACGGATTGTCGATTATTAGGTTACGACTGATCATTGTATGTAGGCAAAAAACTATATGTCCTGTCACGTTTACATTAAATAAATATTTAAAATAAAGCCATGAAAAAATAAACAAGGAATCGGTCAAGTGCAATAAACAAATGTAGGCTCCTGATATTATTTTTACAATTCTGAACTAATTATGTGACAGTCGTATACACAGGGAGGCGAGGCGCACACTGCTTGTCTGCTTGTAGACGCCTTCGTTTGGCGTTCAAGAGTGTGTATGAAATAATTTTAGCTTCATTGTGTCAAGTCTGCTGTATATAAGTGGTACAGTTAAAAACAGAAAAGTGGAAGACTCGGTTACGTGTGTGTGTGTGTGTGTGTGTGTGTGTGTGTTGTGTTACTGACCAAGACAGATCTAGTGGTAATTGGGAGGTGTACGTGCGTAACCCTTGGGAACAGAAATCCCATTTCCACCCTGCAATACCATATACAGTGCTCCACACTACACGCGCGCGCGCGCGTACAGGCGCGGCTGCTCTTGCACGCTGGCCGTAACCGCATTGAATTATTTAAAAACACAAAAAACATTAATTCAATCAGCTCAACAACAACATTTACCGCTGGCCTGTCATCGTATAATAGCGTTGTTGTTCTCTGCGTATGTTTTATTTAACCGAGTGACGGGGACGGGCGCGCGCGCACACACACAGACACACGTAAAGCGTCGTCGTTGTCCGCAGACGACACGCGTCATCTCTCGCGATTGCCAATTAGCAGTGTCTCGCAAATATTGATTATGTATTTTGTATTTGGCAGTCGTTGTTTTTCGTCTCAACGTTTACAGATTCTGATCGCGAGTATTTCATACGCGTCGAATTTCTTCGGTAGTTAACTGATACATGGTATCACTGTTCTCAACGTGCGGAGGTTAAACTTAATTTTATTTCCCTGTTTTGAGCGTTAAGGTCGTGGTCTCTTTTGTTTATCTTCTTCTTTTTCTTCTTCTTCTTTCTCATCGTCTTTTGCCGTCAAACGTTGGGGCCCTTCTGTCTTGGGCCTGGCTTTTCACTTCTAATAAGATCTTCCTCCCACTATCAGCCTGCTTCTCAATATATGCAACCCATTCCAATTTATTTTCCTCTTTCTCCTTCAAGGCATCCCTCTGTGATGAGCTCCGGTTTCCTTACAAGGGGAAGGGATGTACCCTCATTAAATTACTCTCCTCTTCACTAACTCAACAACTGAAACTGACTTCTGCTGGTCATATTCCTAATCCGCACTTTTCTAGTTCTTCCAGCTGACCGCCTCAAAAATCTTATTTCAGTTGCTTGTAATCTGTTTGTTTTATGTATCTCTAGTGGGGTAGGTTTTCTGTCTCGTATAGTAAGGTGGCTATGGAAACTGTCTTGTAAGACTTTATAATGAGTTCATCTGTGATTTCCTTCCTTAGCAAAACTTTTCAAGTACATCTTACCATCGTTTCGGAGAAAATGAGCGAACTCACTGTTTTTGTTGAAAACTTCAACTTAAAATAAACGTGATGAAGAACGAACCCGAACGACCAATTGAAGAGCAAACAACAACAATCGCACACGGGCTTAAACAACAACAGTCCACGGCCTTAAAACCCGGAAAATCAAAACAAATCCAAGACGTAAATATTACTGCCCTACTAAAACAAGGTACCGAAGTCAAACTGTGAATCACAGTCCTATCGCTTTTATACCGTCCGGCGAAGATTGTGTTCAAAACGTTTTGCGAATTTTGCCTATAAATATAGTGATTCCGGAGTCGAATTGTGCATACTAGAGAAAAACCGGAGTACTAGTGAAAAATGGTCTTCAGGAACAGCCTGGGTTCTATCATGGCAGCATGGGATACGTGCAGCCGCAGGTGAGAAGCAGGGGATTGCGATTGAGGGGAAAAAGAGAGAGAGAGAGACTCCTCGATAGCCTTACAGTGAAGACAGCTTTGTAAGCGATGTCAACTCTGATGGAAAGTACTCGCCATTAGGTATGGCGGTAGAGCACAGTCACAGTAGGGCTACTCTATCTTATAATAAAAATGATATTACGAAACTCACAGACGAGAAGCCCTTGATGGTTTTTATGGCCAAGGCGCGTCGGAGGTACAAAGGAACGGAAAACAGTAGTTTCGTGGAATTGAAGCTTTCCATCAACAAAATCAAGCAAAAAGGGGGAAAGTGGCAATAGTAGAGATAGCTAAGAACCAAAGTCTTCTGGAAATAGAATCAGCCAGAATTGAAGGGTCGCGCTGATGTAAATAGTCACAGAGGTGCAAAAGGAAGGAGCACAGGTTTCCTG
The DNA here is from genome assembly GCA_034769895.1 of Magicicada septendecula. Classification (NCBI taxonomy): domain Eukaryota; kingdom Metazoa; phylum Arthropoda; class Insecta; order Hemiptera; family Cicadidae; genus Magicicada; species Magicicada septendecula. The sequence continues at coordinate 95,976,638 of CM068368.1, forward strand.
ATAAACATTTGTAAATTAAGAATAACGGATTTCAATAAGGAAACGGGAGAATTTAAACTCCCTAGAATTAAGTAAGTGTATACGAGTGTAATGTACATGAATAAGTATGTATATGTATATTTTAGAGTAGAAAATTAAATTAAGAACTAATTATAATTATATAACTGTAGCACGGATCGCCCTGAAGAAACTCTTGAAAGATGGGTGAAATGTGCTAGGTCTCAGGCGATGAGGGCCGCTATCGAAGGAAGTAACTAATAAAACAATAAAGGAAGAAGCACAAAAAGAAAACGTTGTGTAAGCTGAAAAATTTGAAGGTTATGAGGGGACGAGCGAAGAGAAAATTGCAGCCTATACCCAGCACTTGGGATCATTATCTGCTTTTCTAATATTTCCCCTGCGTCTGATATGTTTTAAGAATTTGCACATACAAGTAGGTAGTTGTATTGAAGCGTATTCACCCCAAGATTCAGTAAACGATGACTACTAGGCAAGTGCCCTTCCTACACGAGTTGGTGGTAAATATAGTGATTAGAAGCTGGGTCATGGAGTCTTTCGAAGTTTACGCACACACTACGTACATCGGGTATACAACCTTCATCCGAGTAAAAGGCAGGGGTCATGAACGTGAAACCTCTTATTCCTGAGCCTTACGAGTCTGTAAACTGCACTTCCTCGGGACGAACTAAAACATTTGGAGAATACTGCCTTGAAAGCTAATAGGTATGTGCTTATCGAAAAATGAATAACCATGCGACTAAGGACGTTTCGCCGGTCAACTAGCGATGACGGCCAGATAGAGACCGAAAACCTGCGGACAAATGTACACAGGCATGACAAAGCACAGCATTAAGACAAGCATCGCTGAACAGAGATGGGCCTGTCGGTTGGGGCCAGTGGCGTACCTAGACCACTGAAGGCCCGGGGCGGATTTCTTTCCGAGGCCCCCCTCCCATAAGACGGGTGTTTATAATCCAAGTAATACATGGCAAAAAACAGTTTACTGTTATATATTTACTGTATAATTACTGTAATGATACATCTAGTTAGGAAACTTTATTAGGAGCTGTAGTAATGTTTGAAATAAAAATCCACTTTAATATTGTAAATACAAAATTTAAAGAAATTATATAAATAGTATTATTTATAGACTGCATTAAATTTGTTACACTATTTTATAATATACAATAAACTTGTATACTGCAAAACAAATTTATAATTGCTGCAAACAATACTCGGCAATTCTTATTCCAAGCCAGCAGTTTTAGTGCAAATAAGGAGAACTTTCTAAAATGGCCATTTTGTAGTTTTGGCCTCGGAAAATTTTCTTATTGTATCATCAAAGCCTATTTTCCTTGTCAACTTGTTTTCGATCGATAAAAAATTGCTACTTTAGTCTGATTTGGCTCATGGTTGAACGCAAAAATTTTTAAGTTTCAGTTTAAAAAGTTCCTTTCACAAGTAGAAAGTGAAATACAAATTGTTAAAAACAACTTACTGGAGAAAGACAGGTATGGAACCGACTCTTGAAAGTCCATCAACAATAAATTGTAAAACTTCAAGAGCTGACCAGTTTTTAGCTTCCTCTGTCTTTAGGCGTCTCAGCCTTTTTTTTTTTTACTTTAATCTCGTCTTTAGAAAACTTGTCATAACATTCAGAGAGACTAAAAAGTTATCAAAAATACTTAATTTTTCAAACTGGAGCCCCTACTAAGTGGGGCCCGGGGCAGTCCGCCCCCTCCGCCTCTCCCCCCTTTAGTCGGCTACTGGTTGGCGCAGTAAGAAAAGTAGGAGCTCGTAGAACATCTTCTAGCGTATGTCGACCACGTAGTAATCTTCACGTTACAATAATCGGCGAGACAGCGTAAAAAGAGGTGATTGAGATACACAGCCATAGCAACAGCCTCAATAGGAGGGAAGAGAGCTTGAGACTGAGTCTTGATATCGGGCGTTACGGATTACGAGGTCGAGGACACCGGAGTTGTCGATGTAGCCTACAAAGCACCAGCACAAACGTCGATATAAATGCGAGGTTTCGGAGTGTGCTGTGAGTCGTCGGAGGCGCCACTGATGGTGACTCCCGCGGTAACAGTCAGAACGTTTGATGACATCAACTGAGGACAGAACAAGGGCCCAAAAGAACAGAAAAAGATTTTAATGAAATTACAAATTTACAGTTTTTCTAGCATATCAGCTTCCAGCCAGTAGACAGACAATGTTATGCAGATAGTGTTTCAATTTTGTTTACTAAGCCAAGTCAGGTGGAAGAATGTTGAGAGGAACACCAACGAACCTGTGAGTATAAGTGCTAAGAAAATAAGATGTTTTAAAATAAACAGGATGGGATTGAGGCTGTAATTTTGCAAGAAATCAATACCCACCTTAGGTCAAAAAATCGTACGAAGTACATGGAAATAATTGAACTTCCGTCCTAAAAAAAATAAAATAAATATTTTCAACACAATAAGAATGAAAATAAGGACTAACCCATTCAACATAATGCTTTTGTTGAGGCGTCACAGTCTGGCAACGTGAAGCCGTTTTCCTTGTCATTATCGTCAGCAACAAGATTCAGACCCGATGTCATGCTGATAGTTGATCCTGCACTGTTCTGGTTTACCAATATTTCGTCGTCCCCATGGTTTTTAAGACACCTGTACTTCCGTTCGACTGGGAACGAGGAAATCGGGTAACGTGGTTGCCAGCCAACATACTTACTGTCCTTAATTTTTCCAATTAGACTGAAAAACGTGCAAAGATATTGTCTCTAAGCTGCAGACAACATTGCTTTTTGAATTCCAGTTGTTTCGCAGATTCTTTCAATTATATGTAACAAAGAAAATAATATATATCCAAACACTACAGTCAATTTCTTGATTCATATATTATTTATTTGATTTTTATAACTATTTTACCTCAAGATATTTTATTTTCTTATTTGTAATATGTTTCGGGAATCCTATTTTTCCCATCCTCAGCCATCTTAATTTTGGAACTTGTGAATATTTGTGTTCAGGTTGCATTCAACAAGATCAGAATTAAGATTGCTGAGGATTTCCGAAACATGTTCCAAATAAGGAAATAACATATCTTGAGGTAAATAGTTATAAATATTAAATAAATTATATATATATATATATATATATATATTATATATGGTATTCTTAAGTGTCGTTCGGAGATTTGGAAGCAGAAAATGTTAATTTAACTTTCAAAGGCTTAAAATCTCTGCTTACATAAAAGTTTAATAAATTGGGAAAATATTTGTGTTTACAACTAGCAAGGAGATACGTAGATAAGAAATTCACTATTTAACAATTTTATGCTATATTATGGCCGCGCGCGCGCGCATACACACACACACACATAGAGTTTGTATAATGAAACTAATTTTAAATACAGACTTGGAAATCCAATTAACTTTCAGCACAAAGAAAGAAGGGAATTTTCACTCGACAGTAAAACGCCACTAATTGCTCCAAGCATGAAGCAGTGCTTTAAGCAGATTGTCATCACCACCACCGAAAGGACCAAACACAAAAAACAAGTTCGTTGAACTGAATGAAGGAAAAGAAAAGGAACAACAAAGAACAGTCACAATTAAAAAAATAAAAAAAAATAAAAGCCTTTTTTATGTGTAGAGAAATCGTGTTCAATCTAAGTTTGAAATCATTTTTACTTCCAAACAAGATAGGGTAGTGTCAAGAAGAAAACATTACTCCCTTCCAATTACACATAATGTTATGAATAGTGAAAAGAAACAGAACGCTGATAAGATCGACTTGACAAGTTTGCTTGGTCATCGTCTGGCGAAGCTGGTTGTGTGTGCTCCAATTATAGCTTTCAATCATTGATACAACCACACAATAACGCCTCACAATTAAACGTTTGCTTCTGCGGACAGCTTCTTCTTGCTTAATTAACTGTAACCTTTCTAAGAAATTATTCTAACCATCTACTCTTTCCTCTGCGTATTTATGTGCCTCTCACTCGTTCCGTCTTAATCTCTCTTTCCTCTATTCTTCTTTCCCTTCTACCTCGCCGTCTTGTTAAACTCATATTTTCTCACACCTCTTTTTATTATTATCAGGCGTTGCACTATTTCCGTGCCTTCCGACTGCGAGCAACGGCAGATGCTCGAGTTCTCCCTCCCACCCAAACAAACTCGATCACTAGTTCCTTCTCATTGACCGTATAGTTCTGCATTGAATTTCTTACCAAAACTCCCGTCATAACTAAATGTATATAAATTAGATAACATCGTGTAGTCAACGAGATTTTGACAGTTTCCCTCTGGATAGCATGATTCGTCCTTATTTGATAGGCCTACGTAGTGTGCTCGATTTTGTTTGCAATTGTTTCTCGTTGTGTGAAGTGAGGACAGAAGGTAACAGAAATCTGCAAGAAAATATATCTTAACAGCTACAGATTATTAGCGGTTACAGTTTCTTAGTCACTTCTGCCCCTACTTAGGCTTCTTTAGGCCTATTGGTTCTATTGCTAACGTCATCCCCCTCCCCCTCTCAAAGTCTGTGACTTCTTAAATAGTCTGGCTTTATGAAGGCAATCACAAAGATTTCCTTCTTGTTGTTGTTCTTTTCTTATTATTATTTTCCTCTTCTACTTTCTCTTCTTCGTCTCTTCTCTCTCCTCTTCCTCTTGCTCTTACTCCAGTGCCTACACCAGCTCCAGTCCCTTGTCCTGCTTCTCTCGCTGCTGCTGCTGCTGCTGCTTCTCCTCCTTCTCCTCCTCCTCTTCCATCTCTCCTTTCTCCTCCTCCTCCTTCTTCTTCACTCCTGTTCCTCACAGCATGCAGCACAGGTTATTGTTTTGTCCAGCCTCAAAAGAACAAGGGGTATTTGGGCTTAATACGCCACGCCGGTCCTTCATGACGGCGAGTTTTGATACGTAGCAGCCTACTCTGGATTAGACGCTGCTGATGTGACTATTGCATCGAGAGGTTCGTTACCACCAATGTCTAGGAGGCTTTTTCGATTCGCCACCTACTAACGTGTTCTCTCCCAGACACACCGACGGCCGTCTTAATGTAGACTCAAGTAAACCGACTTCATGACGTTTTTCGGAAGTTTAATGAAATTGATTTATACCGATATAAATAAAAATTTTGCAAATACAACAAACTTCGTAAAAACAAATGCCACGGGACAAAAGACGAAAAGCTTTTATAAGGTCATTGCAGACGTGCTTAGTAGTGTGAAAATAAATTTTAAATTTGTTATAGGTTACGTTACAATTTAAGGAGAAACGATGTCTGTTAATGTAAAAATTAACATGGATAGCAGATTACATTTTATGGTACCGAAAAGTCTGGCTGTAAACATGAGTCGTACGGCGTATAACGGAGGATACACTATTCCAAACAAGATAGGGTAGTGTCAAGAAGAAAAAATTACTCGCTTCCAATTACACATAATGTTATGAATAGCACTCCAATTCGTCCGCCTATTGATATTAAAACAGTTATCCTTGGTACACTTTCAAAACCGACTCGACCTTGTAGCTGAAAAACGTACGCCGGTTTTGTAGTGTTTCGGGAGGTCGAACCGGGGTCTCCAGATCCATTGTTAACTTCCAATCCCAGTGGCTCAAAAGTTAAAGTAAACTGAAACGTTCACATATCCAAACAAATCTAGTAAGATAATGACAACTCCTGTACTCGAATATGGTAATGGATCAGAGTCGACGATTAAATATTGTAGAAAATGAGAATCCGATCTGCGGAAATGAAATCTGTGAGTAAGTTGAAAAACTGCGCTCTCTGAGATCGATTAAGAAGTGAAGACACAACGAGGACGAAATAATCCTTTATTCAATAGACGACGAAGTAGAACACGCGACAGGAAAACGGAACACACAGAAATATCGAGAAAGGCGGAGTAGTTAATTGGGTTGTCGCTTATCGGCTGAAAGTTAAAAGAAATGTAGGACGCTCCAGGTGAATATCAGAACAGGCTGCAAGCTTAGGCCTTGAGCTGAAGAAGAAGAAGAAGAAGAAGAAGAAGAAGAAGAAGAAGAAGAAGAAGAAGAAGAAGAAGAAGAAGAAGACGACGACGAGGAAGAGAAAGAGGAAGAGGAACAGGAACAGGAACAGGAACAGAAACATGAACAGAAACAGGAACAGGAACAGGAACAGGAACAGGAACAGGAACAGGAACAGGAACAAGAACAAGAACAAGAACAAGAACAACAACAGTAACAAGAAAAAGTAGTAGTAGAACAAGAAGAACAAGAACAAGAAGGATTAGTAGTAGTAGTAGAAGAAGGAGAAGGAGATCATATTTACACACCAATAAACGTTTTGTTTTCGTGAATAATAATTTTCATTTTCTTCATAATCGATGTATTTTTTATGTATTGCTTGGTCAGATAGTCGTTATTACGCGAACTTCGCAGGTAAAAGACGAAAGTTTCTCCTGATACTTCACTATATAAATACAGATCCTAAGTAGATTTCGAAATGAATGTAGTTTTTTACTGCGTATTTAGATTATATTATTTTTAAATGTGGTAACAAATTGTTACTGAAGTACTGTTAAACGCTGATACAATGAAGCGGTGGCGGCAATTTCGTATATTAGACCAATCCACATCGAAACGTTTTCGCCAGACATAGAAACTTTCGTTTCGCGCAGAGAGAAAAAACCAGACATTCCACGAGTAAGCTAAGCTGTTTCATCAATTACAATTCCGGACGAGAGGCAGTTGTTATGATTAAAAACAATAGGAATGAGCGAGCCCACACCTAGCCGGCTATCAGCTGACAGCGATCACTCTAACCGTATGAATAATTTGATCAGCCCGAGTGGGAGTTTTGTCGTGATGAGAATTAATTAAAAGTCGCCTCATCATAAGCCTAATTAATTCCACCTCGTGACCGAGACGGCCAGACAACAATCTTTACCTTCGATGAACGTGTTACCCTTTTTATAATTATGATGACTCACTACAACAACACGACCTTTCACAAATTAACTTACATAGCTGTTGTTGATTTGTGTGCGCGTGTGATTGTGTTTTTGCTATACGGAATGACACAAAAAATGCATAACGCATGCACGAGAAACCAGTGTAGGATTCCCAGACGTTAGCCTGCCAACTAAAATCGTCCTCTTCATGTTTTGGCTTTCATTATTTCATCCCTTAAGGTAGATCGCTAGGTTCAACTTTGCGGGAATATGGATTCATCCGCAGGGGCGTATTTACGGGGGGGACGAGCGGGCCGGGCCCCCCCCAGAGGGTCGAATTTTGTTAATCTCTTAATTTTCTGGCTGTTTTATTATTTTTGTTTAGTCGCTTTCGCTAATATAACAGTAACTCTTTTTTTTTTTAAATACACAAACATGTTTACTACACAGCATTAGCGTATAGGTTTGCAATATGTAATACTAGCTGTTACACCCGCGGCTTCGCCCGCTTTATTGACATACTGAAAACCTTCTAAAATCAAATTACCTCGTCTACTCACTTGTCTAATTTGAGCATACCCTATGCGGTCATTTTCAAGCTGATATTCACCTCGCTCTGGTAATTCCACATACTTAATTCAGCCTACTTCACGCGTTTCCGCTCGACGCGCTCCCCATGCTCCTCAAATGTTTCCGCGGAACTTAATTCAGCTTGCCTTAGACGGTGTTGATCTACGCGTTCCCCATGCTCCTCAGGTGTTTCCACGGCCCTAATCTCTGCTTCCCTTCTTCGTTGTTGGTCTATGCGCTCCCTATGCTCCCCAGGTGTCTCCACAGCCCTAATCTCTGCCTGCCTTCTCCGCTGCTGTTCAAGCCGGGACTCACGGTCCTCGGGTGTCTCAGCTGCTCACAATAATCTTGCTCGCTTAGCACATTTGGATGGACCTGCCCAACGCTTTGTCGCTTTTTCGAAGGCATTCCACAAAGTAAGGCGATAAAGCACTCGTACTTCAAAGGAGGGTTGATTTAAAAGGAGGACTAAGGAAAACAAACGGGACTGTAAAGTTATTTGAAGGTGAAGTTTAAAAGGATTGTAGTTAAGGAAAACGAATAACGGAATGCAGAATAACTCGACCGAATAAATGTAACTGATACGACGATGAATGAACAACTGAATAGAGAAACAGAAATGGTAAAAACTCTGTGAAGTTGTAACTCTCGTGTACTGTTTACTTGTCTTCAAAGTCAAAGTAAAAACTGATCATTAAGCTAAAATCCCGAAAAAATTTAAGGCAGAGAGGAGATTGACAAATACGGACGTTGCACGTAAATAAAATGAAGTCGTAGATATGACTTCGGAACATTCGAAGGAAGAGGGCGCACATTAACAGTCAGTAGAGTCAACTGTCTCAAGTGAACACGCCAGCGATCACTTATACTCATTTAGTGTCAAAGTGGTTACGAACTCTTAATTGGTGGAGATTGACACTACAAGTAAAGACGTGCAAAACAATTGGCTAACAAAGACGGTAAGTAACGTTTAATTGTTTAAATAACACTGAAAATATTTTTTTTTAATTTGATGTAAAATTTTAAATAATCGCGTAATTTAAAGAAATGCGTTTATCAATTTAGAGTGACATGCACTGCACTTCTAACTTGAGTCTACGATTTTATTTTTTATATATTGATGATGACAGTGATCTGGAGGTAAAAAAATGGTCGAACACCAGAGTCAATAAAACAACACTGTGTTTCACTGATCATTTAAAATCAAATCACTCAAATCACACATAATTCAACAATCCGACGCTACTACTACTACTACTACTACTACTACTACTACTATTATTATTATTATTAATATGGCGTTACAGTCCAAAGTCGGGTCCTGTGGCCTACAATTCCTACTTTCATTTATATTTGTCATCCGCTGCTTTCCTCCACTTCCTTTAAGTCCTCATTTCTAATTCTACTCCATCCTTTGGAATTCGTTCCTATTTCCTACCAATTTCTTGGTCACCAATGCCCATTCCCATTTGCTCTGTAGTGCGATCACAGCTATCTATGCTTCTCCATCCTTTCACTTCTTTGAGTTTAACCAATTCTGACAAGTGTTAACTCCCCATACTGATGGTACAATTGCTTAATTGAATTTGATTAGCCACCGTCAGTTATCATTTACAAGTCCTAATACTCTTCACGTAGTTTTTCTTTCAGAAGTGATTATTTTTTCCTTAGATCTCTCTATAAGAATCCGTATTTCAGAGATAGAGGGAAGAATTGGCCATACAGGCCTAATAGTTTTATTTATCTTAGGTTGGTGCACACCATTGAATTTAAAAGTTGGTATCTCGGTAAATAATCGTTTGTGGCACCTTATTTCCAGTGTTTTGACTCATCTTTTGTAATATTGATTCCATTATATATGAGATTGTCTACACTTTCAATGATGGTATTGCCTATTTTTGACAAGTCAAAGCGTACCAACTCAAATACAGTACTTCATTATTGGATTACGAATTGGGTACAAATTCGCAATTCGTGTAACAATAATAATCACTATAATCATTGCGTTTATTAATCTGCAGTCAAGAAAAGGATCAGTAGATAATACTATTGAGCTTGTATTTATTAAAACTATTTATAGCTTATTACCTATCACATTATAGTTGTTTTATTGTGGTGTTTAAGTCACCGTGACAATCTGTTAATTACAAAGTCCTACTATTCCGGGATCGATGTAATGTCTTTTTACCGTGGCTTATGGAAAAACAACATTCTAAATTACATGCTGTGTGCTAGTAACATAGATCGAGTGATTTCATGAATTAGTAAGGAATTCTTACATACCATTTTCGAAACTCTCAGCCGTAGCTTTCTATAATCATTGTTCAAAATTAAAATATTGCTATTAAAGCCATGTAAAAAAATTTGCGCATGGGGTAAAGCCTGAATCTGGCACCTCTTTCGAAAAATTGGAATTGGTGTTTTTGTATGTACGATTGTTTTGGTATATGCTATCTTGTGTTTTCAATGAGAAACATTAAAAAATTAAGTTAATATTTTCATTAAAAGTAGCAGAAGTAAAATTTAAATTGTGTGCTTACGGTGACGATGCTGTGATAACAGCCAGATCAAGATAACGGATAGTTGAGGTATACAAGGAGCCGAATCAAAAATCCGCTTGAATGGGACTGAATGTAAATATCAGCAAAACTAAATACATGCTTACTTCTGCATCAGAAAGGAAAAGAAATCTATATAATGTATGCACAAAGGATAATTCATTTGATGCGGTTAATAAGTTCAGATACCTGGGCAACATTATAGACAATGAAGGGTCCATAAACACGACGATACATGACATGATACAAATTGGAAATAAGGCATATTATGCCAACAGTAGACTATTGAGAAGCAAACTCATTAGTCGTAACACAGAAATAAAAATAGGCCTGTATTAGACACTTATCAAACCGGTTCATACTTATAGAATCGAGACATGGGCATTAACAAAAAGGGAACAAGACTAAGAAGGTATGAAAGAAGGATTTTAAGACGTGTTTATGGACCAGTTAAAGAAGATAGTGAATGGGGAATAAGAAATAACCAGGAGATAGATGAGCTATTGGCACGCATGAGGATATTGTAAGATTCGTAAAGGCTCAACGAATATAATGGGTAGGTCACCTAGTGCGGATGGATGATCAACGTATTCCAAAGAAAATCCTGACGGCGCAAGTCTATAAAAGAAGAAAGAGGGACCGACTTAGGTTAAGACAGTTAGATGATGTGCTGGAAGATCTCAGAAGAATGGACGTGAGGGGTTACGCTGTGATGGCATTAGAGACATTGGAGAAGACTGGTGTTGGAAGCCAGGCCTCACGTTGGGCTGTAGTGCTAAAAAAGTAAAACTCAACTAAACGTAGAAAGCAAAAAATATTAAAAAATTCAAACAGAACGAATTAACATAAAATGTTAAGCTTGAAGTTAAAACAAGAAAAACTATAAATTACTAGTACCTATATCAAAGTCCAAATGTACAACTACTTAATACAACTTGTTGTCTTGCTTTTAGATACATAAATTCGTGTATAATCATTTCTAAATCTGACGGTTCCGTTACTAAATTCGGTTGAAAGTAAACAAAACATATGCTTAGTAAATTGTGTAGTGTAGTAGATAGTTTAGTAAATAATAAAATACATAGATGAGATACCAATATGTACAAGGCGTATATACTGTCCTCATATGCAGTTAATTTGCAGTATATTCATATAATCAAGTATTGGTGTCTGATTTTAGTGCCCCTCCGGAAACCACATTGTTTCTATTCGCAGGTCCTGGTTATTTAAACTACGAAAAACTTATAAAATTATTAAAACATTTTCTTGTTTAGACGCGAGTAAATCAAGTCAAAAAATTAAAAGCGCATTGAATTCTTAATCTTATTATATTTTAGAAGTCAGATAAAATTTTTAAAATATACAAATGAATTTAACAGTCCTCTTAGTCGACTTTTCGCACTGAATTAAAATCTGTTACTGAATACAGGGGTGAACTAATCGATGTCCAGCCTAATGCTTTGGCACGCTATCCATACTGGTTCGTTAATGTTGCGCGAGTGTGCGTGAGTGCGCGCGCGCGCGCGTGTAGGACATAATAATAATTAATGATGATCGTGCTTGTGGAATCCGAACACATGCCGGGCGCTCCAGCTGGGCACCAATATATGTGTGTCTTTTGATTTATTAATGATCCTATCAATCGTTTATACTATTTATACAAAGGTAAACGTTTATACGAATATTATATTTTTATTTCATTTATTTGGCCTTTTGAATTGTTATTTATTATATTGTGTACTTAATGAATATTTTGTTTTCATTAATATTAAACTGGTTAAGCAAACCGTGTTCACTAGGTTAGGTAGTTATTAACTGAGCAGTCGAGTGTGTTAACACTAAACGGCGCACGTTTTAACCTTTAGCCTACATCTTAAACAAAAAGAAAAAGGTTTTAGGAGTGTCTGCTTGCTAAATGCTTATGTAATATTTTGCAATCATCACCAACTTGTTAAGTTTTATTTATAACACTGTAAGAGTTTGTGTTGTGTTGTGTTTTGCTTTGTTTTGTTTTTATTATTTACGGTCTTGTAATTTTTCAGGTTCAGAAGTTTGAATTCTGAACAAGGAACTTCAGTGCAACAAGGAACAAACGTAAAATCACGTCTAGCCGTATAACGTATTATTTTGGGGCTGTTCAAAGAAAAGTACCAGGAAAATGATCAAACATTTTCAAATGCGCCTTGGTACGTTCAAAACGAAGACAACACCACGATTTGAAGATTTCTTCAGTGGATGACGAGGTTTAGCTAGTAACATAAAACACGACAAACGAGTACATGAATCCCAAAATGTCGACACATTGCAATTTCTCGACAAAGAGAACGTGCGCGGCGGTCGAACAAAGCGAAGCCATTCGAGTCGATTTAAGTTTGAATTGTCAAAAGTTATCACAAGAACAGAGTGTTTTGTTTTTAGAAGAGCGAGACAGGACGCTCGTTCAACATACTGTGAAACGTTTAGGAGAGGCTTCACTGAGTCTCATTAATGAATAACAAAAAAACAAACATAATTTTTATAAACACTAACAAGGAAACAGACAGTGGGAGATGCATGTCACACATCATCATCAGTCGCAGCAGTAGCAGCAGGAAGTACCGTATTGTTCAATGTCTCCGCAGACGTTCCTCAGTGATTTCTCTCTTGAGCCTCTCTGTTCCTGGCCTTCGATTTAGTATCATTCAGCGACATCTGTCATCTTCACGCCTAACCGATTCTACAACTTCCTTTAATTTTATTAATTCTGTAACTGATACAATCTCATAAGAGTAATATAATCCACTTAATTGTTTGTTTTATTTAAATCTAATTCCTAGATTTCTGTTCTTCTCTCTACTGTATTTCGTTATTGTATATTTTCTGTGTTCTTCGTCCGCGTGTTTCCTAATCATAAGTGGTTCCAGGAAACACACACAGTTTACAAACACTCCTTGCTAAAGGCAATTGTCGTCATCATCATCATCTTCAACAATTATTAAACCGAAAATTTTGGTGTTGCAGTCCCAAGAAGATAGACTGGAGCGGGTCACTCCAACGCTTCTACGGACGGGCCCACATCTCTCTGTCCTTTCGGTTTATAATTCAGTTTTTGTTTTGGCGATGCGGCAGTCATCCGTTCGTTTAAGACGTTCCAACCATTGTAGCCTATACTGGACAGTCCTGTCGAGTATACTCATAATATACGGTTTCTGTCGTGTACCTGCATTTCTTCTACGATCTTGAAGAGTATATCCTGCCACGTGTCTAAAAAATCTCATTCGCCTAGGATTAGAGGTGTAATTCTGAGACCCATGTGGAAGTGTGGGGAGGGACACCACCTTGTAGACTTTCAGGCGTTATTCTTTACTTAGAGTGTAAGAGAGAGAGAGAGAGAGGGAGGGAGGGAGAGAGAGAGAGAGAGAGAGAGAGAGAGAGAGAGAGAGAGAGAGAGAGAGAGAGAGAGGGAGAGGGAGGGAGGGAGAGAGAGAGAGAGAGAGAGAGAGAGAGAGAGAGAGAGAAAGAGAGAGAGAGAGGGTGGGAAGAGATGAGAGAAAGAATGATTCCTCCATATCAAAGAGACTCTAAAGGGCTGTAAAAGATTTTGGAATGATTTATATTGATGAAACAATAGAAACACAGGTAGGCTGTAGCAGAAAACATAATACATATTACGAACGTATACTTATAATGATGTTATTTAGCTTGGACATACGATTGTGATAAACTGTGCAATAATGGCATTTTGAAAACAATGTGGAACTATATAGAAACACATAGAAATTATGATAAACACAGGACACTTAATATGACTGCATAGGATACTTAATATAAGTCTATTGTTAAAAACAAACGCAGACAGTCGCTAGACAGATTGAGATGATGTATTTTGTGGTGTGTAAAATTCCAACAATATATTATTTGAGGACTTGGCGGATACGTATTAGGTTCGGTCGGAATATTTCTCTGACGTTTGTGAAGAAATTTTGTTTAAACGTAAACATCTGAACCGTTAGCTAGCCAGGACAGTTTTGACTAGGTTATGTTTAGGTTCCGATTAGGTTGTTAAGTTATGTTAGGTTTATGAAGAAAGTTGTGTTAGTGGTTGAAATCACAAGCAGAATGATCGCTGTTGCACACCACTATATAAAAATTATCCCGATTAGCGCTTCCGAGATCGGAATTCCGATCTGACGATGAGCTGTGAAGCTTGAAAGCGCTAATCGGGGTAATTTTTATATAGTGGTGTGCAACAGTGATCATTCTGCTTATGTTAGGTTAGTTTATGTTAAGTTCGGTTAGTGAAACACATAATAACTATTGACAAATTATTACTGTATTATTATTATTATTATTATTGATGTTGTTAGTTTTCTTAAACGTGCACAAACGGCATGAGGAGATGTCTCATGGAACATTTTAGAAGCAGCCGTCTTGACTATCGAAAGAAAATGCCAGAAAAGGAAACAAAAAATAACTAAACTATTTGCTATAAGGAATAACAAATTTTTGAGATAACTACTAATCAATCAGTATGAAAGTAAGTGTACCGTTTGCAATATCAATTGTGATCAACTTTATGGCTAAAGATACTCGGCACTAAATAGTGAGTAGAGGGGTTTCATCTGTTTAATACGCCAGTTTAGTACAGTAGTTCATGTATCACGGCTTTTGTTCATGTTGAGACTGTTTAGTTGCTGTCTTTTGCTCGTACAATGCAACAGCACACAGCACATGCCTACCGTTATCACTCACTACTCACTATTGTTACGGTGACGAAAAGGCAAAATTTGTCAGTAGAATGTAACGAAAATAAAAGTGGTTCCAGAATGTACTAGTACGTTTTAACATGATAATGTTTTTAGGCTGGGGGTCATTCCACAAAATCGTCATCGAAAAATGTAACGCTTCCACACTTTCGATTCCCCACAGTCTAGAAATCTTTTGTTTACAAAACATTATCATGCTTCGATGTTTCGGTTTCGTCGAAATTCTTTATGCGCATGCGCGCGCGCGTGTGTGTAGAAGGGGGAGGAGAGAGAGAGAGAGAGAGAGAGAGAGAGAGAGAGAGCGAGAGAGAGGGAGAGAGACATTTTTTTAGGCTGGGGGTCATTCCACAAAATGTGTAACGTCATCGAAAAATGTAACGCTCCAGGTGATGTTAACACTATATTTTTTCCACACTTTCGATTCCCCACAGTCTAGAAATCTTCGGTCTCTGTCGTTTTAACATGATAATGTTTGTTATATAGTAAATATATTTGTTATATAGTAAATATATTTGTTATATAGTAAATATATTTGTTATATAGTAAATATTTGTTATATAGTTATATAGAAAACATGTATATATAGTGTTAACATGTATACACTATATTACATATCTCTGTATATCTTGTTGGAATGTAATGCTTCAGGCACCAGCACAGGATCTCCAACAACGTGTCCGGTCTGTAGTCGTGAATCGGTCAGAAATCCGTAAGAACATCGCTGAACAGGAGAGTCTGCAGTTTATGCACATTATACGTTTCAAAAGCCTAAAAACATTATCATGCTTCGATGTTTCGGTTTCGTTGAAATTCTTTTTTACCCTGTGTGTGTTGCAACTTACAAAACTGTCATGAGAGCATGGTTTCTACGGTTTTCGAAGAATGTTGTTTTGTAACAGCAGTTGTGGCCGTGGTGGGTGACAGGAAACATGCAAACATCTGGAAATGAGTAATAGTTTAACTGTAATGGTAGGACTAGCTGGCCTATGTGTACGGCAATACCAATTATTCTGAAACAGTATTCACTAGGTGAAATGAAAACGCTATAACCGTACATTGACCTATTATGTGATTATTTGTTAGTAACTGCAGTGTAATGAGTTTAGCGATTAATTCATTGTTATTACAAACTGTGACTAGTGCGTACTGAATTATGCACTTGTGAAGAAGTCGAATTGACTTAACTGTAAATTGAATTAGCGTGATTAACAAACATGGTGATTGTTCAGCTGTTTCTGGTGTCGATTTATAAAGTGTTAAAATGTTCAGACAGTCTACGTCGTATCTCACACAGTAATAAATAAAAACCAACATTAGTTTGTGTCAAGTTGTTATGAATTGTTTCCATTTTATGTACACACGACCATCATATACAACATCTAAAACATCTGTACACAACATACTCTTTAGCAAGATGTGTAACAAACATACACAAGCTGTATTAATTTCTAACACGCTAATATTCACAACTTTATTTCGACTTATTCAGCTAACAAATCAAATTGAAACATTAATGCGACAAGCGTCTCTAGTTTCAAACACAGGCCAGCTTATTGTCCCCAACCTCAGAACTGAAAAACTTGTGAGTAACAGGCTTTGGAATAGGTAACACCTAATATTATATAAAATGTTAAATAAAATTTTACGTTGTATTAATAATGACATTTTATTTCATTTTGAGTAAACAGGATTACTTGTTCTACCACCTTCCGAGTAAAGGCGACAAAACATTAGCAGTTGTCTTCAGCCTTTTTAATAATTACTCAATACTGGTTTAGTATAATTCTTAATCTGATACTTTTGTAAAAATTCAAAATACTCGATCTTAAAAGTCTTGCTATCTTTCAATCCTGAATACGCCCAAGTGTATATTCCGGGTCTACACTAATGGGGGACTTGTGTTTAGATAAAAAGTCTTCCAGTATGAGGAGTGTCACATGTTAAGTGGCTAAGTGGCAACAGCTTCCTTGCATGAGCCCCCCTAAAAGGAGATGAGAAACTACTTGTTTAACGGTACAGATTCAACCGTACCGTTAAGAAGAAGAAGAAGACGAAGAAGAAGAAGAAGGGAACTGGGATTCAACTATATTACAGATTCTTAGACAGATTCTTAGAATATCCCAACGTTAAGCGTGCCTTGGTTTGAAAGGATACAAGGATTTGAAATAATGGTAATCGAAGAATGAATTGATAACTTCAAAATGTGACACTCACCAGTCATTAGATTGAGAGAGAGAGAGAGAGAGGGAGAGAGAGAGAGAGAGAGAGAGAGAGAGAGAGAGAGAGAGAGAGAGGGGGGGAGACACAGAGAGACAGAGACAGAGAGCGACAAAGATTTATTTATTTTCCAAACCTTACTAATCTAAAAAATGAAACGTATTGTATATTTGGAAAAACTAAATTGTCTCAAGAAAACAAAAACTACACAAGACTGTTGTGAAACCAATGTTCACCTATAGAACTGACCTGTGGGTCTATGCTTTAGTTACCAATCCGCAGATTGGTTTGTAGCAGTTCTCCACACCGATCTTCTCTGTGTTTTCCGTTTCATCTCCTCATAGGAACTTACATGACCACTTCCTCTTTTCTCTTCAATGTAACTTCTACTTTTGTTTTATCAAATTCCCGTGACGCATAATATGGCCAATAAGTTCAACCCATCGCTTTACGATGTTTTGCCAAACATTTCTCCAATTCTAGTCAGAAATCCACCATTACTAACCAGTCGATCCAGTAACAGCACCTACATTTCACCACACCACATTTCCAGTGCTTCAAGCCTTCTCCTTTCCTCTGTTCGTATAGAGCTATAGAGCTATACGTCCATATAGAGCTATGCTCCATATGTAACTCTTCAGAAACCTCTTCCTTTTTTCCAGGCCGATTTCTTTAGAAGTAAATAATTTCCATTTACTGTTAAATGCAACTTTAGCCTGTCCGATCCTACTCAAAATGTTTCTCTTACTTTTTCCATCTTTTGTGATTTTATTTCCTAAGTAGGTGAGCGCTATCTTTTTCCTCTATCTTTTTCCCATTCAACAATATTCATAATGGAATGTCCGTGTTTACTACAGACCATCACTTTAGTTTTAGTAATATTTATTCTTAAATTGTACTCATTGCTAAAAACCTCATCCATTATTTGTAACTGTTCGCTTAACTACTGTTCACTTTCACCCATAATTACAAAGTCGTCTGCAAATCTTAACATGTTAATTCTCTCTCCTTGACCCACGCGTATGTTGAAGAAAATCAAACAGAATCTTCATTTAATAATTTCAGTAAAAAGTAATGAAAATTACAGGCGTACCGTTGTATGTATCCAGTGAAACGATATGTACAGGTATTCGTTCTAGAAAAATAAGCCAAGGAAAAATTCATAACATTTCTCAACGTTCCGACAAACTACAGATGGTACGTCCATTACGATGGAATATCTGAAACTTTGGTAATAGTGTAGACCGAAACGTTCCGAAATATAATGGTCAAATGTCTTAGCAGAATGAAGTACATATTTCTAACGGTATCGGTAATTAAAATTTTCCTTCACTTAACGTCAGATTAGAATATTTTACGTATGCATGTTTTGCATATGTTTAAAGTACAGTACTGTTTTTCAATGAACTTGAAAAAATAATGATAAACGTCAAATTGTAAACCTTAAGGAGATCGTATAGAAAAATACAGTTAAGAAAATTATAGGTATAAATAATTTATACCTGAAATTATACGCAGAACAGGAAAGTGTGAATCGATGTGTTCATGCTGAGTAGTAGAGGATAGTAAATACCATCACGCGTCAAACAGACACATCACTGTTTCACCAAATTTGATTGTTCACGTTTATTCTAATACTGTAATATTGAATACGCACTGACCTCCAGCACGAGATGATTGGTCGGGTCAGATGTGAATGGTCTGGAAATTGCTGCATATCCAGCAATAATTACCATACACCATAGATCAACCGACAGGTATGCGCCGCGCCGTGCAAGAAAGCTGATCTCAGCGCTAAACAATCGAGATAAAGATGTCCGCAAATTGATATATACTAAAAAAGTGTGGTGTTTTTATGTTTTGACAACGTAAAATTGTAACGATTTTTTGTCTTTCTTTATAATAACCTATAAAAAATTGTATCTCCAATTATTGTTACTTCGTGTGCACCAGATGTGCTGCAGGTTTTTTAACAAGCGGTCTTCTTCCAGTGGTAAGCGAGCTCATTCACGCGTAAGAGAAAAAGACATTGCAAACCATTCGTAAATCCAGGAAATAGTTATATTTACGTTCAGGCGTTATCTGTCTACGATGACTCGGAGCACCTGACTTTTTTACTGGCGTTTCTTCAGCCCAGTATGTATGTATAGTGTAGTATTATCATAATTCCTGTAAGCTATGTGAATTTGAATATTCGTGTAGTGACATATTCAGCCCTTTGTTTTGTGATTATTCTGGTAATACCTTATTTGATCGAATTACCTTGAAAAACGTAGTATGCTTCTACAGCATTTTTGTCATTCAGTAAGTAGTAGATTATTCCTGTTTTTTCATGCTTCAACTTCTTGTAAAGCAAAATAGTTGTAACGCTTACAGAAGTAGGCCTAGGTTTGGTTATATACTTAACGTACTGCTACGCTGATGAAATGTGTGCACGTATTGTGTGAGGGAAATCTTACGCCCAAACGGGTAGGCAACCTTCGTAAGGGTTACGTCGTTTGTCTGCATATACTTGGCATTGACCTAGCTTCTAGCTATGCGCTTGTAACTATACAACTTTTCTCGACTCGTTGGCTGGAAAGTGGTAGATCTCTCTGGAACCTCAGCAGGGTATAAATAAGTGCTGGCAAGATTTAGTTTTAGCCTGCCGGTATTACAGGTGCGATTCGGAGTGATTTGCTGTTTAGTGTTACTTTAATGCGAAACTGTAATAAGGTGACATTTATTGTTGTGTGTTGGACACATTTAACTTATATATTTTTGTATAAGAGCGTCTTTGTTGATTTCTAACTGTGTTTGTTTCTAAATAAAGTTGTATTTAGTGACTTCATCTGGTGTCAGTTATTCAGTTCGCACTGTACAGTCGTAACGATACAATACTGTTATGTTTTTAAAAAATAAAATGTACGTTCGATAATCTTTAGTTATTGCAACGTTTAATTATTGTCACTAAATATTAATGAATTTTTTGGAACTATATTTTTATTCAGACCTTTTACTTCTTGTATTCATCATAGGTCTCCCTTAGGTTTTCCCACCTATAGCTTTCGTTCGCGACTCTTACACAAGGCAATCCTTCAGCTCTATGTCGTCACACCACCTCTACATCAGTCTACATCGATTTCTTTTCTCATCCCTCCCTGATCTGAGCATCCTGATATTTAGGACGTTCCGTGTGTTTTACGCAGTTTCAAGTACGTGACACTCCTTACACCAAATATTCTCTAAGTTTGTGTCCAATTCAGTCATTTTCCGTCTTAATGATTAATGGTTGCATAGCTGTTCGAGCGAATTCCAAGTTATTTACTACATCTTTCGTAGTGATCAAAGTTAGAACCCGGTATTTTATAGTAAAGAGAGTAAACCACTTTAGATCTTAAATTATAGACAAGAATGTTTACTAGTGAGATTCACTCTTCACCCAATAACTTCTTTTAACGTGGTTTTTCATTATTATTTATTAGACTATTCAAGTCATTAATATGCTTTTTTTTTATTATTAAACTCTTAATTGATATTATGCAATTTATACTTTAGGTTATTGACCGTTATGAATAAAAGCTTAATCACTTTTATTATATAATTAGATTCAATTAATGGTTTTTACTTGTGAAACGGCGAGAGGGATCTGAACAGAAAGGTCATAAAGTGTTTACGAGTTTCTCTATTGAGAGCACGGAAACCAGTGCAATGGACGGGAGGACTGCCTATCCATTGTTGTGTTTACCATTGATACTGTGCAGTGATACGACATACTTCAGCGCAAAATTGACAAAATCCTAAGAGTTCAGCTTTATATCGTAACAGTGTTAATTCAGACAGTATAGTGTTTACATATTGTACAGCTACGATAAATAAATAAGCAAGAGAGGGAGAAACCGACTGACAATGAAAGATAAACGTGTGGTGGTTGGAGATAACTCTGAAAAGCTTAAGTTTAGGAAGAGTGTACAACGGGCGTCAAGAGTTGTAACTTGAGGATTACCCGAAATATAACTCAATATCCGAAAGAATAACTCAAGGAAGGAGGGGAATCCAGTTATTAATCAGAATTGCCTGAAGTCGTCAAATTATGAAAAATTCGAAGACCCGTGTATGTAAAACAGAGGGCGTGTACATTAGTACACAGAGGGCGGCAATATGCATAGTAAATCAGTCAGTTGACAGAACCATAACAGACTAAAAGCTTTAGATTGGATAGAGTGAAGAATATAGATAAGAGATAAGATGGGAATACAGACTGACATAACATATACTAAAAAATGCAAGAGATTACGATGTCATGGGCACGAACGCAGTGTCCGATCATCGTTAGCCAAAAATATTCGCCTGGCCCAAACCAGAAGACGAGAAACACCGACAAAGTCGTGGCGAGAAGAGTGGATGCAGCAATGGCAAGTAGGGGCATCAGTGAAAGAGGTCGGGAACGGAATGTACACGAATTTGGAGACTAAGTACAAGAAACGGCGCCAGCTGTAGAAATGGCGTAATAGAAGTAGTTCATGGAGGGATAGAGTGACCTGTGATGAAATATTCAAAGAGGATACAAGAGAGAAAAAATTGTGGAAAATGGAAAAAGAGAAATTATTGACAGCTGGATGTACTTAATTAGGTGCAGTAGCTAAACGGCTGTGTGTTAAAGGGAATAGTTAAATGATATAGTGTGAGACACCCACTAAAGATGTTCTTGGGCCTACATTTGAAAGCGCCTACAGAATTGGGCCTACAGAATTTCAATCAAACCGCAAAGGATAGAGCACTTTACAATATGACCATCCACAATCCTGGATTGAGGCTGCAAGACGTCTTACATAAAAGGACTGAAACTGTAACCATTTCGTATTACCTGATGCGTATTTCCTAATACATAAAAATTCCTCTTCACATTCCTGGCAAAGTATGTGCGGTTCCTGATCCTTCCCCATTCTCAGCATAGGCCTGAATAACTAGTAACAAATAATATAACCTATAATCATCAAAAATTCCAATAACCATACACTAAACACTTTTTCTGTTTATTTGTTCCTTGCTTTACTCTTATATCTCGCCACTCGATGGGTAAATACCAAAATCGAAACAATAATGTTGTTCAAGCTATGGTTTGCTAATAACAAGTGTTTCAAAATTGTTGTATTTTGTACGCTGTAGAACGAAATATAATTACCCTTATATTATCATAAAAGTTACATTAGTAAATTATACAACAGAAGACGAACGGATGATCCATTTGTTGAAGACAGTCTGTATATAAAGAACAGTCGCTCGAAGCGATTCATCGATATTAAAGGCAGACAGGAAACAGTAATAACCACACAGTGCTGTATTGTATTCGATAATTACAGACCAGTCGTTCTCAGTGAATACAGATAACTATGTACGCATTAACCATCCCTTAAGAGGCCTATTGGAACTTGTTTACTAGGCCACTAGCAAGTGCCGCGTGACAACTTCCGAAATTATAAACTTCGGTATTTGCTTGAAACAATATGGTTTTCTTTATGGTTTGTAAATACTGTGTGAATTTAGTTATATTAAGACTACTTGTTTACCATTGGCACGGTTCAGGATAATATAGAACAAGCTACATTATTTTGTCTGTATGGTAGCAGTACTCCTTTGATCGCCTTTGGCTTTCGAAGTTAATGTAGTAGACGCCACTTAAGGATAGACGAGACTAGAATTTGGCTACTCATCGACACTCTGGCGTATGATCCGATCTCCTATAAATATTGTGTAGCCCTACATGAGGTTCATTATGTAAATATTTCTAATTATTTCTAATAAGTAATTTTATTTATCCATTTCCTTAAATTATTTAGGCCTATCCATTCCACTTATCCGAGTCAGTAGTGATGTATTTATAATTACTTAATCAACGACATGGACAACAAAATACAGGAATAAATATTTCTGTTCAAAAAAACTAGTAAATGCAGTTTTTAAATAGAACTTTTTTTGGAAAGATTTAAGTAAAATATAAAAAAAAACTGGATATAGAAAGCAAAAAATTAATTTTGTTTTCTGTCAGAAAATGTTAGTGGTCGGGTTCGGTCTTTGTAATTTTGATGTCTTGTCTTGGCTCTCTTTTAAGCAACACATTAGATTTAAACATTTGTTAATTCTTTATTTTGTTAAATTCCTATTATATTGCTAGTACTTACGCAGTGTACACAAATCGTTATATAGTTTATATATAGGCTAAGATATAAATGACTAGTCTTTAATTGTAATTCTGCGTCTCATTTGCAATTTAGTAGTGCTGATATGAATATAAAAATTTTAACAGGATGGGTGTTTTAAAGCTATTTTCTAATAAACATTCTAAGTATGATCTGTTTTGATTTTTCACAATCTACAAGAATTGTAAATAATTAAAATGGTTAATGAAAATTAGGTGGCTGACTTAACAGAATAATTTAAAAACAAGAAAAATACGGTACTGTATGTTTCCACAAACACATACAATCTAGACTCGGGAAACTGTTATTAAATAATTAATATATTTTTCATCACTTCAAAACGAGTCAAAAAAAGCTGTTATATTTGGTTTTGGTTGGAACATTATAGTACATTGCAAAAAAGGTGATTTTTTTTTAATGCACCACTTTTATTCAGAAACGTTCTGTCATAGATATCCTTTGTTCGTGGATATAATTAACTGGTATTATAATTGAAATGTTTCTCTCGGTTTGTGGTATCACACCGGTGTTAGGAGTGGTTAATCAGCCGATACTGTAGACCTACTAAAACATGTAGAATAGCGCACTGCCCTGTTAAGAAAAATTGCTGTACGTATCAGCAAAACCATGAACCATGAAGCTAAGAAAAAAGGTCTATGGCCGTCATTAAACAGAAATAACACTGTTGCACACCACTATAGAAAAAATTCCCGATTAGCGCTTTCAAACTTCACATCTCATCATCAGAGTCTACAATGTAATAATTTCTGTAGTGGAATTTTTCTCTAGTGATGTGCAACGGTGTTATTTCTGTTTGTGATTATAACCACTAACAACTTAAGTATTAAACAAATTTTTTTATTAGTCAGCTGGATCGCGGTAAAACGTCAGATTCAATACAAAATTTATATAATAATTTTTGAGGATACGGCGCTTTTCTTTGGACAGAACAGAGCGTCGACGATCGTTCCGCGGAAATTTACGTAACAATATTTTTAAAAATCTTGTAATTTTTTAAGTTGAAATGTGCGGAGAGTTACACGTATCACTTTAATATATCAAAAACAAAACGTTAAAGAAACTATTATTTCTGTCTCAAGCTTCACACTTATATGTAGAGAAAAAATCTGTATTTTGTAAATAAATATTGTAAACATTTTTAGTTCGTTGTAGTAGAATGTACTGTACTGTATTAAATCTTCAAGCTATTTTAACAATTCACTCGTTTGGCAGTTTTTAGGAACTGTTTGTAAGCATAAATTAATACACAGGGTGTTTTGCAGCCAGTTTCTGCTGTAGGCCTACTTCATGGAACTGTCTACTAAAGTGCAGTATGTCCAGTAGCTTAATACTCTGTTTGATCGTCAAACGTTCCTCTCGTCAAAATAATGAAAAAAAGTTTATACAAAGTACATCTGAAATGCTTTTAGATTTTTACTTTTTTTGTCTCATAAGTAAAACAATGTGTTACAGCATTTATATGGATAATATTAATGATATCAAGTAGAATTTCAGCTAAAAATTTTTATAAATTAGTTCTGAGTCCATAAAGTGTACGCTTTTAAGTCCTTTGATAATTTGTAATAAATTACCTGACAAATGCGTTTTAATTTATTTGTGTGTATTAAATCAATTATTGAAATGCTTCAAACAGGATCAGTTCCTTATTACTCTGACAGAGAATTTAATTGGGAACAATGTAACGTAAGTACCGTCATAAAAAAATGGTTATATATAAATAAATAAATTTGAGATTAAACCTACAAGAGTTGGATAAAAAATCTGTATCCGTCTTCAGACCAAAAGACGTCTTTGGCCTGAAGACGGTTACAGATTTGTTCCATAGCGGAAACGTCGCTTTATATAAAGAAGGCAGTGATGGAAGAAGGCCGTCCCTCTAATGGGCTTAATGTTAATAGCCCATCACTGACGTCTTTTAAAGAAAACAAGTAAATTGTACATTAATATAATCTAATATTTAAAAAAAAGATGCAATGGAAACTTGCATGAACAGGAGTTACTAATTCATTCTGCAATATTGTACTATATCTGTCACTTAGTACACTGATTTGATGCTATGAAGCTAACATTTTTTACATTGTTATAATAATGATGTATTGAGAATTGGGAAATGTGCGCGAACACAGTGAGGCGATGGCGTTTGCAGTTGCTACACGAAATCTAACGTGGGAATGTACGGACTTTAAACATTCACTTTGCGCGCATAGCTGCTAAACAGATCTGAGATTATTCATAACAAGAACGGACACGTATAAAACAAGGCACAATACTAACCAAGTGACGTGCGCGCACGTGCGTGTATATTTGTTAAGACTTCATTATATATAGCCGTCGTCGACCGCCACGCCTCCCGTACTAATGAATCTCGCTTTGTTTTCTGTAGCGGACAAATTAACATTTTTATTGGACTCTCCGAATGTAACGCACTAACAAAGCCGTTAATAAAATTATTTAAAACACACAGGAGGAGTTGTTCAGACTTATGTACACGTCATTGACGAAACTGTAACGTACTGTGCCAGCAGGCTACTTTTTGGAAATTCCTGAATATCGTTAAGCCATCGGAAGAAATTGTTTCAAATAACTGTTACAGAACAAAGACCTTCAATTACACAAAACCTGATGACTGAAACTTAAGAAGTTAATGATCATAACTGAATTATTGTTTAACGGCCTTGATTTAAAAGTAATGCCCTGATATTTAACTTTTCCTTTATCCTTGCAACCCTAGGTTATTCTGTTACCGGCCTTCGTTTGATTTCCTAGTACACTTTGAACACATTTCTGCATCCATTTGAACAAAGAACTATTTTTTTTGCCTTCCCATCAATAAAGAACTATTGCTAATGTGGCTATTCAAATTACCAAGCTATCGATATTTTCAACAGAGCTTGAGATCTTCGATTTTCTTTTATTTTCTGGGTATTATTGCATAGTCGATTCTAGCACAATCGTTCTTACTGGACAGTCTAACACACGGAAAACGAAGATTAAACTCCGTCTTAAACAAAATTAAGAACCTGAGAAATTGTGAAATTATTTCGCGCATTTTTCTCCTTGAGTTCTCCACTCTAAATCGTTGATCAGCTATTAGTTTATCTGTTTTTAGGACTAGACCAAAATCCAAGGGCAAACCTGTTACCCGCTTACCGCTATCTGGGGAGATTGTTGTCAGTTTGGGCTTTGATAGAGGGGCTTCTTATCCCCAAAGGACCTCTTATGCGGTTACCAAGATCTAGCCGCATAAACAGCGTTTGAATGAAATGAGATTTCGGAGGAATATATAAATTCTATTCTTTGATCCATCAGTTGATCAACGCGAAGAATTTACGTGATAGAGATAGACTAAAACATCTAGGAAATGTCTAGGATCTACTTGTGCTATTATTCCTGAGAGTGGTTTATAGCAATCTCCCGTTCTGATCATTCTTAACTGTTCTGTTTTCTTTATTGTTGGTTATAAACAACCCTAAAACAGATTGGGCGGAAAATGGTCAAAGGCAGATAACGGAAACTAGAAACCGCTAACAGCGTTATTATAGATTCCTCCTTAGTAAAATGTTCTGGAATAAGTTCATAATAGACGTTCCGGGCTAGACTATCTGAAGAGGTATTACCAATATCATTAAAATTACTTTCCGGGCTTTTTGGTCGTGGTCCAAAGTTTTTTACAAAAACAGACGTTTTGGGAATGCCATCGACTCCCATCTTCAGTGTAAATCGAGTTTACGCTAACGTGAGGTGGTATACGTTAGTGACTACAGTACTGTGGTTAAGACTGGAGATGGTACTGAAGATGGCAGTCGATGGCACCGCCGAAACGTCTGTTTGTGTAATAAACAATGGACCACGGGCAAACAGCCCGGAAGTAATTTTAACAACATTGAGTCCGGCTGTGTAAGCTTTCGAAGTACATTATTACTAATATCAATTGTGAATATGAAATACTAAAGATCGGAAGTAAAGAGGTTATACTAGTTCTCAGTCTATGACACCAATAGTCGTGGACCACTGTGTTATCTACGCCTGGGTTCTTAAAGAATACAATAATGTAGGAAGCTGGGAGTTTCCTTTTTAATTGCAGAGCTGAAACAGCTATGCGTTATATTTAATCACCTAAACTTACAAAATGCGATATAAAGAGACATTTGAAAGTCAACGGAAGTAAATATAGGGATCAATGTTTGTACCACCTACATGTAACAAGACACATACCGCAAAGCCTACAAAAATTGCCTACATAAGATGTATTAAATATTACATCGTATGTCTAACGGACAGCGCAAATCAAATTAGTAGACTATTGTTTCATCTAAATCGTCGGTCTCAAACTCGGAGATTTGTATAATTTACCGTTCCTTCTATAGGCTGCCGCTGCACCGATCGGACTCCGCTCCCGGGTGTTTCTTTTGCCAAAATCGTTATCTGATGCCCGCCGATCTTGCAGCGGCAGCCTATAGAAGGAACGGTAAATTCACATCTGGAGACCGACTAATTCTGTACTCGTTTCTTGAAAATAATAATTGCGTATGGTATGGGCAGCGACGCTTCACAGAGCTGCCCGTCAAAGCGCTTATTATACCGACACAGGTGAATAACCAGAGAGAGAGAGAGAGAGAGAGAGAGAGAGAGAGAGAGAGAGAGAGAGAGAGAGCGAATGGCTACAGTAGTCAAGTGACCGTAATGACAATACTCAAGCTCGTCCGCCGGTCGTTATTCGTTGTTTACTTACTTAATCATTGGGCCGTCACAATAACACTTAAACACATCAAAGTGGACATGAAAAAATTTGTTTAACAAAGTCGAATTTAAGCCATCACGACCGTGTTTTCGCTTTACGTTTTATTTAAAGAAAACATCGCCGTCGTTATACCGTCAACATCATTATCTAAATCATATCATCAGCGTTTCACGAGTTTTTGACTTCATTCTGTTACTCTGTCTCTCTGTGTTTACTCTCTCCTCTCTGCAGCAGCACCAACAGCAGCGACTCTGATAAAGAATAATAACTTTGTTTGATTTCGTAATCCCTTTGTATACAACCTCTGTACTTCGCTTCTACACACGATTCATTTTCTCTCATCAGCAATTATTTTTCTGTTTCTATTCTCTGTTTCAACAATAGTATGTACGACACTGAATAATTCGTTTTAAATGTTAGCGCTGATAATAACCATGCAATGCAAACTGAAAATAATAACAAAAAAGTCTGTATCATATTAACGTGGCCCGGCCACACAGTGGTCGTGTGATTACAGAATCGTGGCTTCACTGTTTCAGCTGCAAGTCAAGCACCACATACATAAATAACAAAAACTATTCTTGGTTCCACAGTCGGATGAGAGAATGGGCGAGATAGTGAAATATATTATAGATGATAGGGAAATACAAATTGGATGAGCGGCAGTATGCAGCGCGACCGCTGAAGTATTATATTTCTACGATTCGTTCAATAATTTGGAAACCAATAAAGATAAAACACTGGGAGTTAGATCAAAACTAAACTTGAGCCTTTCTGTACAATTGATTCGCTTAATGTGTGTCGCTTAGTTTATCTTGAATAAGGAAAACGTTCCTCGCGAACTACTTTTTACGCCTCACGACTGAACAAAATTTAAATTTTTATATGAAATTTAATTTTTTATTTTGTGATTATAAGGATATTATTAATTTGGAATAGCATGTACACCTTGATCTGGACTACATGTACAAAAAAACTATCGTTAAAGAGGAAGAACTTCTTGCGTAAGGACAGATTATATTTTAATACGTACTAAATCAAGTGTGCGGTGGTTTTATTACGTTTTTTATTTTTACCGACTCATTTTTTCGGCTTTTTTAAAAAATGTACTAAAATGTGAAGAATCAAATAACTGTTTACACTGTGTACATTTTGTAGACTTATCTAGTACTTCTTTTTTATCTGTCGAGGTTTTTCAAGTCGCGTAATAGTAGCGAATGTAAAACCCATAAGCGCAATGTATTTTCCTGTCTCGCCCATTGTCTCATCCGACTGTGGAACCAGGAATAGATGATGGCAGCTCTGTGACCGGGGATCTGTAGCTCTTAAGGGTAGAAATAATGGAAGACAAAGGGTTGATTTGACTGTATCGACAGGCAATAAGATTAACGTAAGTTTAAAGAACTAACTACGAGTCCACCAACTAAGTATCTAATTCTTGAAACCACGTATCACAACCGATGCGGGATGCTCAGGAAAGACAGGCCTATCGATCTTCAGCGCGATAATCGGTAGTCCTGCTCTGCGGCTTGCATACACTTCTTCTATTCTCAAGCAGTTCAAATCGGATATTTTCAACCACACTGCTCGTTACAGTCGACACTAGGCACCGATGCGTTACCAACTCTTGACTCTTGACCAAGATAAAGGTTGGTTGGCTACTCGGAGCTTTGAAACAAGGATGACGTCCATTACTAAGCTGATGATATGGTATAATAAGTATGGTATGGTAAGTAAGTGGTGCTATGGTGGTGCTATACGGGTGTAGACTGTGTAATATTTGTAAGTAATAATATAATTTTCTCTGTATTTGTTTTTTCCAGCTATTCTGAAGTTAAGTTTTGAATAGAACAGTAATTTCATTTTTCATATTCTTTCTTCATAAAATAATGAAGCCCTTATAATCCCATTACCTTTTGAGGAAGATTTCCGTAGTTCAATCTAGCATTGAACGATAGGCTAATGTACGATACAAATTCGAATCTGCATTTATGACAAAATGAACGTTTGTGCTTAGAGAGAATCCGATTAGATCGTTTCCCCTGATATAACCTATGGAGTTCTTCTAATTTGGATTTTGTGAATGGAAAACAAGTAGGTAGGTAGCTTGTCGTTCAATTAGGTCCTCATTCAAAGAGCTAAAGAAGGATTTTATGCACTATACAATTGACAGAGCACGAAAGCATTCGATGTAAGAAAGAAGGAAAGTTTTTTGGGCCACCTTAAGAATTTTCTACGAATATCAGAAAACTGCACTTCGTTCAATTAATTGGAGTATACACAAAATAATTGTCAATGTCCGCTAATTTAAATACCTAACGTAATGCCCACTCTCACATATTAATCTTACACGCCCTTTTAATAATTAATAATTTGAATTTATGAGATACTAATTTTCAATGTTTTAGTAGGTGGGTGTCTTCCTAGACCGTGTAATATTCAGTTAATTAGAAATTCATAAACATGCCAAAACAAGCGACATAATTACAACATACCGTAAACATTGGTGTCATGAAAAAAAACAGTAGGTGGGGATTCGATAAGTTACGTAATAAAGAGGGTCAAAAATGAAAACGAGAAAGAGATAGGTCCGGGGAGAGAGGAGGGAGAGGAGATGGACGGAGAAAATTGAGAAATGATAAATGAATAGTGTAACAATTTTCACGAAGGAAGCAGCAGCGAGCTAATCAGATGAAGACCGAGCCTACTCATTGACAGCTCCAACCATCCTGACAACATTCATTTGGTCAATTAAAACAATCTGCTGGCCTTATGATAACTGCCAATTATTCATCTACATATCTGTCTTCTTCCTTCGAGCCTGTCTGTAGAGAAATCATTTATTAACTTTTCAAAAAACATTTTAAAGCGTTTTCTCTTTTGTTACTACGTTTAATCCCAACACTAAGTTTCTCATTTGATTCTGACACTGAACGTACAGTGTGGATTACATACGGTCTTGTTTGATGAACATATAAGCAAACATTGTTAAGTGTGTGTACCGCAACATGTATGAACAAATTTACGAATCGCTTCTACTTGTGAAGTTTATATTCCTGCTGAAACCAACACATTTAACTTAACCTTGTGTGTATCCGGCTTTTCATTTCTGTACACTATTTGAGATACATTTCTGTACAGTATAAAGAATACACTTTATCTGGTACACAGTTTCTGCCACAATGTTCATGATTTCTTGTCTTCTTCTTCTTTAGCACTACAGCCCAACGTGAGCCCTGGCTTCCAACATCAATCTTCTCCAATGGTTCCTATCCATTGCCATCTCAGTGTAACCCGTCACATCCATTCTTCTTAGGTCTTCTAGCACATCATCCAACCATCTTAGCATAGGTCGGCCCCTCTTTCTGCTTTTATAAAGTTGCGTCCTCAGGATTTTCTTTAGCATATGCTAATTATCCATAGCTCTAGGTGTCCTAGCCGTTGTATTCATTGAGCCTTTATGAACCTTACAATGCCTCATGCTTCAATAGATCATCAATCTTCTGGTTTTTCCTTATTGTCCATTCGTCATCTTCTTTAACCGGGCCACAAACACGTCTTAGGACATTTCTTTCAAAAGTTCTTAGTGTCTGTTTAGAAATTATTTCTATAAACTATTTTATTGAAATCTGGAAAATGTATTAAGCACATGTATTCGGTTAACCCACAGTTTTATATATTTGTTCCTATTTATATTTTTATAAATTAAAAATGGGAGACACTTTAAAAACTTATTAATAGTTATTATAGTCACTGCTTATTTAGATGCAAAATTTCGGTCCAAATCTGAAAAAATTATGTTCAATTATTGTTTTAATGTAGCAAGTTGTTTCACAGTTGACAACAACTCTCACAGGCCAGCTTTCACTGTTGTTTATCAAAATAATCCTGCTTCGCGATCCTTTATCCCACATTACTTATAAAATGGCTCCTAATACCGACTCTTTTGAGACACCACACACAATAGGACCAGTAGTGCTAATTTGTGTTTTAAAGTCTTCTTCTTCTTCTTCTTCTTCTTCTTCTTCTTCTTCTTCTTCTTCTTCTTCTTCTTCTTCTTCTTCTTCTTCTTCTTCTTCTTCTTCTTCTTCTTTTCTTCTTCTTTTCTTCTTTTCTTCTTTTCTTCTTTTCTTCTTTTCTTCTTCTCCTCCTCCTCCTCCTCCTCCTCCTCCTCCTCCTCCTCCTCGCCCTCCTCCTACTCCTCCTCCTCCTCCTTCTTCTGCAGGCTGTGGACCTTATGATCCGTTGCGCACTCCTTGGTCCGACCAACTTTTCTCTGGTCTTCCAATATTCCGCCATCCTTTCAACATGGTCTGTCCAGTCCTGTCTGTAGATTTTAAAGTAACATGTCAATTGGACGTATGAAGACAATCGGCGGGAAATAGTCCTACAAATAAGTATTTTTTTAAATTTAATTTTACGTGCTAAACATGTACAGAGAACGGTATGACTTGCGGAAGTAAACTGAACAGGAAACAATAAACATTTTCATATATTAAGAAGACGATTGTTAATTATTTTTACGTGATTTCCGTTCGTGATTCAGAGACGATTACATTTAGTGTCAGCGTAAGAAACGTTTCTCTTGAAGCTTATACTATTCAGAAATTAAAGTCTAAAAATAATGAACACAAACACGGGTGGAAACGGAAACGGGCACGAGTATAGTCCACCCCTCTCTGTGGTGGTGGTGGCTAATGGTGGTGCAGTGCTAGTAGCATGCACTAGTTAGGATCTGGATCTGTAACTACTGCCCACAGATACAATCTAACTATTATTACCACTAAATATATGCTACTGATTTGCACCCCTTACAAAAGTGCCAATGGCGTGCTCAGAGGGAATTACCGACTTCATTTCTTTGTATCTGATTTTCTTGATAATTTCACGGTATTAGTTATTTTCAAACTAAATTTTTTTCATTGTTCCAGTTTTGCGCAAGGAGTCGTCATTTGTAATCAACAACTACTCGACGCTTTAAGTTAGCGTAATAACGCGTCATTTTTTATATTCTATTTGTGTCTGCCGTTTGTAGCTCCTAAACACGAACAAACAAAACAAACATTTGTGTGCGGCAACTGTGAGTGTTGTGAATGTTTGAGAGCTTAGTGCTTAGTACTTTGTACTTGGCATTAAAATTTAAGATTTTTGATAAGTTAAAATATGAAAATGTCTTAATAAATTTTAACGAATACTTTCAAATTTCATGCAAAATATTGTTCATGAACAAATGTGCATATGCATAAGGAAGGCTAGATTAACAGTTATAAAACTGATCCGTTTATAACACATGGCAGCTTGGCGTAAAATGACGTTTAAAAACACTATACAAAGTTTTTGGTGTATTATTCATAGTTATCAGTGGTAGAAAAATTGTTAGTCATAAATATGTTTTCTGAATATTGAGAAAGAATGAGTAACTACTTCATCAAAGCAGTGGCGTTACTAAGGGGGGGGGGGGATCAGGAAGATTAATCCCCCTCCCAGAGATATTGAAAGTTTTAGCAAAATTCCATAATCAATAAACGTAGGCCTATTTGTAAGCCAGTTCCGTGTGTTCAAATAAGGTTCATAAATAACTGTAGGGGAACTGCGCCTAATATCGCCCATATTCCTAATATCGCACACCACCGTATCTTTCCCGGTAAGTGCTGCAGCCTAGCGGAAATCATCTCAGTTTGTAGTTCCAGTCTAGCCCGCAGTGTAGACGAAGCGGGAGCATTGAGACAACGTGTTTACATTATTTGTGAATTAAATGTTGTGTTCTAAGTTTGTGGGGACGTGAGTTTTCATCCTCATTAGTGCGGAAAGGTAAGTGATATAATTCTGTAACTACGCTTAACGCTTAGAGTAGATAACATAGTTAATGGTCACGTAAGTTTTGAGTATTTTGTAGTCACATTTCTCCTCCCATGAACCGCCAAATTTGTATCTTTGTGTGTTCCCAATATTGCACACCAATGGTAGTCATAATACCGCACTGTGCGATATTGAGAACATTCCCTCAAACATCACCAAACCAAAAGTAGGTTTTTTTTTGTTTGTTTCAGATGCCTCCTAAAAAACGAAAACAGTGGTTGGACGAGAACATGAGGCGTGCAATAATTGCTGTTAGAGCGAAAGAAATGGGGTTATTGCGTGCATCGAAGCTCTATGATGTGCCGAAGTCTACACTAAAAGACACAGTTAACAGCGAAGAGAAAAGTGACACATTAGTGTCAACTACACTGGGGAGGAAACCAACGCTTAGTGCAGATCTAGAAATGGCTTTAGAACAATATTGCTTAGACATGGAAACTCGTTTTTATGGACTTACGGCTAAAGATGTGAAGAAAATGGCATTCCACCTAGCGGAAAAGAATGGACTTAAGCATCCCTTTCCTGAAAAAAATGATTCTGCTGGATGGAAATGGTTGCGTTCTTTTATGAAGCGGCATCCGCGGCTTAACCTCAGAAAACCACAGGCTACGTCAGTGAAACGAATCAAAGGATTTACAAGAGAAAATGTTAAAAGATTTTTTGACCTCTATGAGCCTCTGTTAAATTTAGTTAATCACAATCCATGTAGGGTCTATAACTGTGATGAAACAGGGCTAACAGTTGTCCAGCACAAAACAAGCAAAGTTCATTCTCTGAAGGGTAAACGCCAAGTAGGAGCCGTTTCGTCAGCAGAAAGAGGCTCACTGGTAACTGTTGTTACTTGCATGAGTGGAAGCGGTCATTTCATCCCCCCTTTTTTGGTGTTTCCGAGACAGGGAATGAAACCATAACTACTCGATGGCGCTCCTAACGGATGCATTGCTGCCTGTCACAAGTCAGGGTGGATTGAAATGGGCAGGTTTTTGAAGTGGTTCCAAGAACAGTTTTTGCCTAGTACAAAGCCGACTAAAGAGGATCCAGTGATTTTAGTTTTGGATTGACACTACTCCCACACAAGAAACTTGCCTCTTCTTGAACTCGCCCGTGACAGTGGTGTACACATTGTAAGTTTACCACCCCACTGTTCTCATAAAATGCAACCGCTGGACAGAGCGTTTATGTCTCCTTTTAAGACATACTACGCTCAGGCTGTTGAAAACTCGATGAAACAACACATTGGCAGAGAGGTCACCCACTACCAAATCGCTGGATTGTTAGGCGAGGCTTACAATAAATCAGCTACTGTAGCTACAGCTGAACATGGGTTCAGGGTGACAGGTTTGTTCCCCCTCAATCCAGATGTCTTCCAAGCACATGAATTTGCTGCGATCGACGACTCTGATCCTCCCACTGCTCAACACCCGGGGACAGTAAGACATCAAGAAAATCTGCATGAGATTCCCATTAACCAGATGCCTTGTTCGTCCAACGCTCAGAACATTTGGTCTGTTGACATTCAGATAGCCGGACCCACTGGTGTCCAACTTCCAAGAAATTCTATCACACAACAAAATGAATCTGTCAGCATCCAACAACCTGTCTCCATTAATTCAGGAAGTCCAAAAGTAATGCCGGTTGACATAAGTCCCCTACCATCTTTCAAAGTTCAGTCCAATCTAAAAAAGGGAAGAGGAAGACCAAGTTGTCCCGCAACTCTGCTTACAGCTTCCTCTTACAAAAATAGGTTGTCAGATGATCATTTAACATTTAAATCAAACCAATAGGGAAAGCAGTAGAATGTTTTTACTTCCATGTTCCTTAAGGAAATGGAAGTACGGTCATGGCGAAAAAAATCGTGTTCGAGATAATGGCAGATTCTGATTGTACTACCATCAAAACATGAAAAATAGTCATTTTTCGAAAAGTGTCTGTGTGTGTCTGTCTGTCTGTCTGTCTGTGTAGAATTTTTTCTATGGCAAGCGGTAACAGCCGCAAATTCAAACAGAATCAAATAATATTTTTCATACAGCTCTGAATTGTAGAGGACTCAAGGTCTATTGATCTTGGTGAAGATCGGTTAAAGGAAAGGGGTAGTTTACCTGCAACGTTTTACGTTTTAACAGGAGTAAAGTGCTTAATTTTGATAAATAAATTATCCTGAAAAGAAGGTCATAATAATCCACTGTAGAAAGGCAGATGAAATATCTATAAATGAAAAGGTTAGTTGAAGGGGAGGGGGTAATTTTTTTATAAATTAAAATATTACTTGATGATAGAGAAAGTAAATTTTATAAGTTTTATATGTGTAATACGTTATTGACAACAAAGAAGTAGTTTCTATGGAAACATTTCATTTCACTTTAACAAAATTCTATATTTATTCATTTTAATTTAAATCATGTGTGAGAGAAAATATATCGTTCGTGGCAGGCAAGCATATTTCAATTATGTAATGTTTACGTTTCCATTTTATTATTATGATTACCGCAATAAAAAGGCAGGCAAGACACACACACACGCACAAAATTCGCGTTATTTCTGGCCTCAATCATGTTTATTTTCTTACATTTGCACGCTTTTTAAATGTAAAGTGCCGAAACCCACACCAACACAACGCGTGCAAGCCGAAAAAGTGTCCAGCGTGGATAGCGATTTGCTTCCTGTGGATCGCTGGGCAGTGTAACTGCACGTATTTACAGAGGAACGGTCCATAGACAGAATTTTCGTCTTTAGGGAATGAACCCTTTGCAAGATGCTCAGGGTCCATGAGTGACTTCGGAGCGCTTCGTAGGAGGGATGATTATCTGCGTACTTCGGTTTCTTTATAGGAATAAAGTAAGCCTAACTAATTTTTATGGATAGAGTGACTGAAAATAACATTATATTAAACGACTACCCCATAGTAACAAAAATATCTATAAATAGTGAAATTAGTTTGAGGGTGGGCGATATTTTTTTAGAAATTACCGAACCGAATTCAAGTAAATTATTTTAAACATAAATATTACAACATGGAAGTCATGTATGGTTCTCCATACCGATTTTTTCTATTTCCTGAAAAGCAGGGTTCCACGTAGTTATTCCCCTGGCTGTTAACGCTTGTACTCGTATATATGGGGCAGTATTCAATTATTCTTGTTCAGGGGAAGGTTGAAACGTAATATCTAACTTCGAAAAATAAATGTTAACTAGTTTTATGTGAGAAATAATCCCAATGTGTTGAATTATATGTTAGTAGTCTCCGCTGCTCATAGGAGTGTGGCGTCTCAGACGCGCGCGCATACCACGTGTACGCGAATAGAGTTATTATATATATATATATATATATATATATATAAGTTACATATTTTATAAGCTTTCATACTTAAACATTTTACGAAGTTTGAACAAAATATAATATAAAGAACCACGGCACAACGTTACACACGATTTAAGAGAGGGTTCTTGTGGTATCACATCTTACAATATGGACATGTAAGAAACTGGGGTTGAAACGGGGGGATGGGGCGAAAGTATTTAAGCGCACAAGAGGGGCTGATACAGATCATATTTACAGAGTGTCTGAAGATTGGATGCAAGATGAGTTCTGCCAATATGCGCAAATACACCGCGGATCCGATCCGATCGGATCGTACAGTTTCATCTTTATATTTACCTAACTCTCCCTGCCTATACATCGTCGTCGTTGCGAACGAGAATCGTATATCGTCGAGTGCGTTACTAACCTTACCTAAACAAATATCTATCAACGCGAAAATTGCCAAATCCAATAGCTTAGCGGTGAACACCGTGTTTGTTGATACAGCTGGCAGCGCCTCGCTTCGTCTCTGCTACGACGTACGTACCGTTTCTACTATTAACCTCTGCCTTTACAATACTGCTTGTTACCGGTCATTATAACTCTAACGGAAAATATTTTTGATGTACTATTATATTGCGTACATTTAACAACGCTTTGTGTATTACATTGTTATCAATTCACTAATTGAACAACAGACCAGCACCAACAATTCACCTTACATATTGTTACGACGGTCTCAGTGATCGTCGTATAGTACAGTGGAAACAAAATACAGACACCAATGAAGTCGCTAATTGCCAGCTTTAGTGAGTCACAAATTACAATTTGAAATCAACAAGGCAGTTTCATACAGTAATTCAAGTTAAATGTGTCCACACGCAATAATAATGTTCACTACCAAGAGTTCCGCACTAATTATAACACAGTAATCACTTTCCACAACAACCACTTGATCCGTGGTGAATGAATCGCCACTTATAACTAATTTCTAAGCTGCAGCTGTTGCTATATATAGCCTGCAGATGTTCCGTAGCCTACTAATGTTCCATAATTCGCGTCAACAACCACTCGAAAAGTCCAGAGGGTACTTCAGTGCGGTTTTGACAGAGTCACGCACATGCTCGGCTAGCAGAGAAACGTGTGGAACGACACTCTCGACTGTTCGAGAACGCTCCGTCGTTACAATAATTTAGTAGTCGAGGACTATGCAGGAGGATTAACCTATACAAGACAGGTTTGTTACTGGGTTGTGAATTAGTGATCTGATACCAGTGTAATAACTGAAACACATTGTCAACAAGTCATGATTATTTTAAAAAAAAACCGTCTGTAAGAATTTGTACATTTGTAAAGCAAAGAAGCATCCATTATGAACAAAGTAGCCTATATTAGTTATCTGACATTACGTTAAGTACATTGTATTATAATTATTGAATATAATTATTCAGTATATTAAATAATTTTAGTCTGTAAACTAAAAAAAATTTACAGGCATTGCACAAATGCAATGCACAGAGAAGGGCATTGAAAATGCTTCAATAAATCTAAAAAGTATATAAATTTATTTTTCTTCATTTACCAATGTACAGATTACAAGTTAAATGTAGTCGCATTTATTAGCGCGCACGCATTCACCAATCATCCGTGTTGATTTTGCGCTTTTTCTCAGGCTCTTCATCACATTCCTCTTCCGAAGACGTCTGATCCTCTTGGAGTGTAAATCCAAATATTTTATAAGTATTTTATAAAATATTTTATAAGTTTTATATGTGTACTACGTTATTGATAACAAAGAAGTAGTATTCTATGGAAACTCACCGGTTCCCATTTTTGATCACGCACCAGCGATCGGCCGCAAATGTGCCAAACGTCCTTATAAACATTTTCAATGTTAAAACTCTCTTTGCTTCATTAAACTTTATTAAGTTGTTCCCAAGACTTGGAGACGTTGTTCAGCATAGTTTTGTTAAAAATTTGATACGATTGTAGAATACGAATCAATAAGTCGATTTATATAAAATAAACGCCACATGATTTACTTTTTTAAAGTTTTCCTACATTAAATAAAATTAAAAAAATTATAATAACAGTGGCAGACCAAGAACTTAAAATTTTTAGTTTGGTGTCGTGTAAGGAAACCTGCATCTAATCGTTATTTTTCAAAATTATGTTTACAGCACCATTTTTTTAAAGTGAAAACAAACTTGTATATGTTTTTTTATTGACGGAGGGAAGCGAGTTCTCAGTTTTAACTCGACCGTTTGGCATTTGTCTGTCTGTCTGTCTGTCTAAATGCCTATTTGGAGTATGTCTCACGAAAACGTTTTAGTGCATCAATCGATTTTCGTAAAACTTTACTTCACGGAGATTTTGAGATTGGGATTGGATTTGGGATTTAGGATTGGGAGCACTATTTGAGTTTTTAAGATTGATGCTCCTAAAAATACGGAGCTGAAGAAAAATGTGAGGGAAAAGCCATCTAGTGGAAAACTTTAGGGAAACGTTAGGGAAAACTTTTAAAAATTGCAAAAAACGTGTAGCGTATCAACAAGTTGAACAAATTTTAACCAAAACCTGAGTATAGTGTTCAGTTTTGGAAATTTAAAATATTTGGGATCTCAGGTCTCAAAAAGTGAGTAAATTTTGATGAAATCGCAAAATTCCATTCGGGTAACAAATTAAATAGAAACGTTAACCAAACGCTGAATATAGTGTAGAGATTAGGAAATTTAATAGTAGAGATTAGGGTAAAAAAAATGAATAAATAATTCGAAAAATTATAAACATTCAGCCGGGTGTCAGACTAAAAGGAATTTTAACCCGAACCCGAATCTAATGTTTAATACGAAATTTTTTTAATTTTAGGGGCACCATGAGCCAAAAATAGAACTCATAATTTTAAGAACATTGTTAAAGTCTATGTGGGGATTAAGGTATGAGTAAATTTGTTCAAAATAAAAACTCGGTATCTTCAGTGTTTTGACATAATTAACTGCTCTCAACAAACAATTATCGAATATTAAAATTCACCTAATAATAAATTTATTTCATTGAAAATAATAATGAGCGAGTACCTAAATGTAGAGAGGATGAGCGATGACTGTCTAATAAAACAGGTAAGCAATTATAAAAAAAAAACGCGTATAACGCGTCGCCAGTCGCTAGTTGCGGTATTCACAACCAGAAGGCGCCGCTGTATCTCAGCAGCTACACAGTTCTGCCTCACAACGCTGATTGCATTCTGTACGGAGCCTCCGCTGGGAATTGTACCCGGGACCACGAGCACATGAATCGCCCGTGCTAACCACTAGACCACCTGGAGGCTCAGGTAATCAATTGTACAGACCCCAAAGAAGAAGAGATGTAGGTAGGCTCAGAAGATGGCAGGAGTGCAGACGGAACACGCTGTTAGCGTAGATCTTGAGGTGAAGAAGAACAACAACAAGATAGTGAACAAGTCCTCCAGTTCCTGAAGCTTGCTAGTTGTTTGATTATCTGCTTTACAATTGTTATTTTGCTAAAAGCGCCTAATAGAGTAATCAGGATTTTAGTACTTCTTCTGATAATTAAAAAAAAATATTGTTGTGCCCAGCACACTCCGCGTTACGATTTTATATATATAATTGTAAATGAGATTACTACTCATACTCAAACTACTCAATGTATTATTTTATTTTACCTTAAGAGTTATTTTAAGGAACGAACTGAGCGATTGTGAGGAAGTGTGCTGCCCATTTTTATCGTGGCACGTGTAGTGAGTTATCAACCAGGGAAGCTAAGAATTGTCTACTTGTCAGTGTTCGTGAACGAGTTCCACTTTGGTTCACAAAAATCTATGTAAAATTGTCCTCTCGTGTGACCTGATAAGTTTCGAGACACGTGCAGAGTCCAGTTCTGATTGGCTGAATTTTGGGCGTTAACTCATAGAGACTTTGCGTCACGCAGGGTATAAAACTGACGAGAGCACTGGGAAGTACACTCACTCTTTTTTCACTTGTTCACTTTTTGGCGTCCTTGCGCACTATCCGTACATCTTCTGTCTACGATGGAGCCACATCAAAAGCGTAATTACAACTTTGTTCAAACCTAAAGCATTAATCGATTTTGGATAATGAATTATTTATACTCAGAAGTGCTCAGTAGTGTTCTAAATTTGTTAAGGAATATGTATAATTGATATCTTAATCATTTATGCCTAATTTAAAGTGGTAACGTACCAAATTCAGAAAGATAGTTAGTAAAGCTTTTATAATGCTTTAATAAAGAATAGTCAGTATATAAAGAATTTTTTTTTTTATATAATATTATGTCTTAATGAAAACACTCAATAGAATTATTGTAACGAGAGTATGTCACTTCAATTATTGTTATTTTGCTCATTTGTATTGTCATTATTGTCATTTGTTCATCAAGATAAAACTTGTTAACGAACATAGTTACTCTAATGAATTAAAGAAATATTATTAATCTAAGTAAATGTCTTATTTAATAACGAGCCATTCCCACAGCTATCCTGTCCGCACGACTGGTGCTTTCACTTTGTGAGGCCCCAGCCCCGGGCGTTACAAGAAATTTGGTGTCAGAATTTGGGATATTAAATTTGGGAATGTTAGTTTACTTATATTAATTAAACATTTCTCTCATTGAAGTGGCTCTTTATTGATGGGCAATAGTAGTAAGAAGTTAAAGAAGAAATTAAGTGATGATTTGTTAATGGGTTTACACTGAGCGTGTCTATATTTTGGGACGTGTTCGAACTTTTTTTGCGGGTTGGTACGCGTGTTGGGGTTATAACAGCTTATTATACCCACAGTAGTCCTTCTGTCACTTTACCTCTTTATAACACACCAGTCCAATCCAAGATCCTGTAACGATACCGGGGGACCCAAGTTCGATTCCCGGTACCGAATCACAATTGTATAGTTATTATTGGTTCTGTTCTTATATTTTTGTTAATAATAATGATATTGTTTGTTAATAATTATTATATTGTTTTTTAATAATGATAATTGATATAAAATGTTAAATATAAATAATTATATATGTATAACTGAATGTATGAAAACAAATTGATCTTTTGATATCTAAAGTGAAATTGATGGAAATAAAAATTGGTACAACAAAAACAGAGAAGATATTGATTATATTATAACATTAAAAAAATGTTCAACTAAGAATAAAACCTCCGAAGAGAAATAATGAAACGCTACAATCCTAATACTATTTGGAGGGGTGCGAGACTCTCTTTCGAAGTTAATTACAAAGAATCATAGAAACTAATTATTTAAATAAAACTATTAAGAGTTTGATTACAAATGCCTAAAATGTCTGAGGTAGCTGAATTAAACGTATCGTAGCCGAGTTACAAGAGCGTATGCAGACAACAGGTACTGCACCTGTCGCTGCTACTGTCACCAAGGATCTGACTATAGCAAACTTAATTGAAAATTGGAGGGGCGATGGTACGGGTATTCCTGTTCATGCTTTCTTTAAAAAAGATTGACGATGCCGCGACAATAGGCAGTTGGAACGATTCTGATAAGGTTCGCATCGTTTCGTTAAAATTAAGGGGACCTGCAGCATTGTATTATAACAGTTGTCCGCAGTTACAGAAAGCAGATTTAAAGTATGACGTTTTAACACAATGTTCTATTGAACGATTTGAAGTTAAGCAGTTAGATCAGTATCATTATACAGCACTTTAGTCAGCGACACAGCGTAGGGATGAAACGCCAGAATCTTTTGCTGATCGTTGCCGAATTTTATGTTCAAAGACTATTAGACAGGTTGCTGATCCTATGGAGCAGAAAGTCATAGAGGAAGAGGCGGAGCGTCGACTTTTAGCTGCATAAATAAATGGGCAACAAGGCGTTGTGGGACAGCAAGTACGATACCGATTACCTAACACTATGCAGGAGGTAATTCAGAACGCTAATACTGTGGGATCAGCTGATCGACAACAGCAGCATACTTCATGGGGACATGGTAAGAGAAATAACGCCGGTGGACATGTCTTCGTGACTAGTGTCACCTGTTATCACTGTAACAAGGTAGGTCACTTAGCTAAGAATTGTTTTAAAAAGTTATCAAGAGAAACTAGTGGTAAAACTCAGTCACATAATACTCGCAGTACAAGTTACAATCAGAACCGTGATAATAAAAATAATAACAATGCACAAAAAAAGGCTTTGAAAGACATAGAATGTTATAATTGTCATGCTAAGGGGCATTACGCTCGTAACTGTAATAGTAAGCAAAGTACACACCCAAACGCCAGCAGTTCGACTTGTTAGGGCACGGCAAGGTCGAACGTACGAGTTATTTGATACCTACAATCTCTTCTAACGGTTTAAATGATTTAGTAATTATGGGTGAAATTGAAAAGAAATTATGTAAATTTATAATAGACACTGGATCTAGTATTTCTTTAATTAAGGAAGGTATCAGTAGATGTGCCACACATAAAACTGTTATAAATGCTAAAGGGGTTACCGGGAGTAACTTATTCCTAAAAGGGACACAAAATTTGAGGTTACGTCTGGGAAGCGTTGAAGTTGTACACACTTTTCTTGTAGTACCAAGGGATGATAGTTTTTCTCATGATTACGACGGTATACTAGGCCTCGATTTACTAAAGTCACTGGGTGCAATAACAGACTTGCCATCACGACGCTTGAGTTTGAATAATAACTCGGTAGTCATATCACTCGACTCAGGTGTAGAGGATTGCAGGGTAGTCTCCACTGGTATCACTAACGGTTGTGGGCCTGGCCAGCCTATAACTCGTAATTTTGTCGGGAATGATGCAGAATTTTGGCGTGTCATGAATGCTTCCGAGCAAGAGTTACCACCCTTAAGTGAGGTATTAGTAAATTGCCGAATAGTCGGTCTACGTGACATTCCGGTGCCACGAGAGGTTTTAGTAGAACCGCGAGAATTAGACGTGCAGGGTATAAGAGTTGCCCCTGTACTGAGTACTGTAGACACCGATAAGAATGTAGTTGTTAAAGTTGTTAATTGTAGTGGAGAACCACTTGTAATTCAAAAGCGAATTATATTAGGTCGGGCAGAGAAATACCAGCCTAAAGTTTATGAAAGTGTAAGAGTTGTTGATGTTCTAGAACATGAGAAACATAATAATGATGATAATTTTGGTAGTAATGAGAATATTGATGAATTAATATTAGGGAAATTAAAGCACTTGTCTGAGAGTGACAGTGAAGTTTTGAAACCAGTGTTATTAAAGTATAGAGATTTGTTCCGTGAGGATCCGGAGCATAGAGGGTGTCTTGTAGATATAAAGCACAAAATACATACTGGTAATAGTTTACCGATTAAAAAGAAACCTTACAGACTTCCTGAGTCTATGAAGAGTGTGATACAGAGTCATATAACCGAGATGTTAGAGAAAGATGTAATAAAACCTTCAAACTCACCGTGGAGTAGTCCAGTTGTCATAGTTCCGAAAAAGAGTTCAGACTGTATACCTAAGTACAGGATTTGTGTTGATTATAGAGCGTTAAATAGTATAACAAAAGGGGAAATATACGACATCAGTTAATAGTTGGCTTGCCAAATTTCAGCCATGGGTAGGACCTTACAAAATTATAGAAAAATTAAATGATTTAAATTATAAATTACTCAAACAAAATAAAGAAGAAATTGTTCACGTGAATAGATTAAAGAAATCAACTACGGCAGGAGATAAGAAACCATGGAGTCGGCAGCACGCAAGAAAAACAGCTGTTACATTTGAACATCGTGATAACGAATCAAGTACAGGGTCAAGGTTTGATGACATTGAAGCTTGAAATACGAATGTTTTAACCGAGGGGCAAGTGGGGAGACATATGCCTATAGTAACGATGGAAGA
This sequence comes from Magicicada septendecula, assembly GCA_034769895.1. Lineage (NCBI taxonomy): Eukaryota > Metazoa > Arthropoda > Insecta > Hemiptera > Cicadidae > Magicicada > Magicicada septendecula. The sequence goes on from CM068368.1 coordinate 96,021,628, forward strand.
AGAAGATGAACCTATTTTAGATATTACGCCTATTGAATTTGAGGATAGTTTAGCACTATCTCCACCTTCACCAACTACACCTAATGATCCTGAATGGTATCTTAATCGACCAATATCCTTGTCTGAATCTCCATCTTCATCTTACAACCTTCGACCTAGATTACCACGTATGTAATTACTATTGTTTTTCATACAATAGCGATTATTCCTTTAGCGAGCCAAGGAATCCATTAACTCGAAGTCAGTCGCTTGCGTACTGTCGCAAATATGTTAAAAATAGAAATATGTACTTGCTAAGCTATTAATGATAACGAAGTGTATAATTATAATATAAGTAATAAATTGGAAGAGATGTATATTTATTATGAATTAACATCTTCTAATTCAAATGAATGTTCATGCTATATCTCAAACGAAATATATTCAACTGATTAAATAAATACCTTTAAAAACAGAAAACAGATTACTAGACTTGTATTCTGTAAAGTCCTTGCCGTATAGAGAACCTTCTATCAATAAGTTTATATATGTAAAAAGCAATACTTAGTACTTAGCAGTAACTAAAACGCGACAAGAGTATGTTGAACTTACACACAAAGATGTAATTGCGTTCAGAGTTTCCAAGTATAGTGTGTGTCCAGCCAATATAGCTTTGTATTCGTACCATAACGACAGTTGTATATATGCATTATTTGTTGGAGAGACCAGGAGTGCTCGTGTTTAATGTGAGAAGAAGGTTATACAGAATTTCAGCCGTCCAATTCCTACATCAGATGCCGAAAAAGGATGCGTGGATATATAGTGCACCAGAACCGATACGAGTTACCTGGAGATGCGATCAAGACACTAAGACCGAGATTCTTAAGAAGAGAGGAGTTCTTCTTAATCCACACCATTTTCATATATATTCCAAATATTTTACCTTATTACCACACACCTATGGACGACTTATATATAACCTTACTAAGCCTATCATGATTGAACCATCAATATCCTCTTTGATTAGTCCATTCGAAGCTACAATTTTAAGAAATAATGTCGCTCACATAAAGATTTCAGATGTTACAGAATTGAATATCGACGAAATACTGCATGGGATATACAACGACTTCGATGACGTTTCACTGAACCGACTTATTAACGATATCCGAGAGATACAGCGAGAAAAGCAACAATCACGAAACGAACAATCTATTCGCTATGCCGGTGGCTTTACCGTCATAATTATTGGAGCAGCATTGCTATTATATCTCGTCTACCGAACCACGTCAGTCTCCAAATGTCTAACTTCTACTCTCATACCAGCAACGACATCGAGTGCTGAGGCAACACAAGAAGCAGCAGAGGAAGTTCCAGAGGTAACTTCGCCAGACGGAATGAATGTTACAGCAGTCTACGTAAAACCAGGTGTTAAGAGTTGCTCATTCTCAATTATAAATTAAAGAGTTTGTTGTGTTTGTTTGTTTAATAAAGCAATGTATTGAACCTAGTAAAGAATTGAGAAGTACGTAAGGAAAATGTAAACAAGAAAAAATAATAATTATTATTATAATAGTTGTAAACTTACCTAAGGAAAACAAAAGTGCTGAATGTAACAGATAAAACTATGTTTAAAAAGAAAAAGAGACAATTATGTAGTATTGTATTAGAAAGTTTGGACAATAATTTTGTTTGTAAATATGTACGCAGATTATCGCGTGATATATATGTAAATGTGTACATCGACACAATGTGGTATCTACACACAGCTGATCGTGTACAGCTGCTTAGCGATAGCAATGAATGACTGACCGTAGACGGCGCAGTATCTTTTTGTTTTGTTGGTTTGTTTCAGATGTAGATGTGGTTTGTTTAGATGTAGATTTCATGATGTAAACAGAGTAGGTAATACTACTATACTATTAACTATATATTGTAGTACATTCCATGAACGTTGAGCTTGAGTAAAACTGTAAGTTGTTATACTTTGGATAAATTTTGAAAAGCAAAGTACGTCCCGTACTTTCCTTTTGTAAAGTAGGGAGGGGTGTTGTGCCCAGCACACTCCACGTTATGATTTTATATATATAATTGTAAATGAGGATTCTACTCATACTCAACTACTCAATATATTATTTTATTTTATCTTAAGAATTTAAGGAACAAACTGAGCGATTGTGAGGAAGTGTGCTGCCCATTTTTATCGTGGCACGTGTAGTGAGTTATCAACCAGGGAAGCTAAGAATTGTCTACTTGTCAGTGTTCGTGAACGAGTTCCACTTTGGTTCACAAAAATCTATGTAAAATTGTCCTCTCGTGTGACCTGATAAGTTTCGAGACACGTGCAGAGTCCAGTTCTGATTGGCTGAATTTTGGGCGTTAACTCATAGAGACTTTGCGTCACGCAGGGTATAAAACTGACGAGAGCACTGGGAAGTACACTCACTCTTTTTTCACTTGTTCACTTTTTGGCGCCCTCGCGCACTATCCGTACATCTTCTGTCTGCGATGGAGCCATATCAAAAGCGTAATTACAACTTTGTTTTGCTTTACTTTGTTCAAACTTAAAACATTAATCGATTTTGGATAATGAATTATTTATACTCAGAAGTGCTCAGTAGTGTTCTAAATTTGTTAAGGAATATGTATAATTGACATCTTAATCATTTATCCCTAATTTAAAGTGGTAACGTACCAAATTCAGAAATATAGTTAGTAAAGCTTTTATAATGCTTAAACAAAGAATAGTCAGTATATAAAGAATGTTTTTTTTTATATAATATTATGTCTTAATGAAAACACTCAATAGAATTATTGTAACGACAGTATGTCACTTCAATTATTGTTATTTTGTTCATTTGTATTGTCTATATTGTGTATATGATTTGTTCATCAAGATAAAACTTGTTAACGAACATAGTTACTTTAATGAATTAAAGAAATATTATTAATCTAAGTAAATGCCTTATTTAATAACGAGCCATTCCCACAGCTATCCTGTCCGCACGACTGGTGCTTTCACTTTGTGAGGCCCCAGCCCCGGGCGTTACAACAATATAATATTGAAATTTACCTAATAATAAATAAACACATTTCGTTCAACATAGTGTGAGAGTTGTGCAGCTCAGAGGAGCTTTATAGTTGTATTATATTTTATTTCATTGATCACGTCATTCGGGAGATATCGATGTGGAATCAATCAAACAACCGCGGACCGAAGATGTTACCGGCTTCTGCTTGCGCACATTCGGGTAAAAAGGGATTCTAAAACGCATAGTGAAGCTGTGGATACGAAATTGAATCGTTTGGAACCTGACTCGTCGAATTTGTCTCTGTAAGCAGTCAGTAAAACAAACTTATTTGCGAAAGATTTTATGTGAGTTCAGTAGCGTAAAAATTAATAATCTCGTGGTATAGAAAAACGTTTTCATAAATGCTGAAAACTATTTCGTTTGGAACACTGAATGAATCGGTGGTAATGTCTTTCAAACAATTAACAGTTCTAGTTAAATGTTGCGTTTCGTGCTGTCATCTTGTACACGTTGATAACGGACGAGTGCCTTATGCGTCTTAACGAAAACCTACGTCACAACGCGCACAACTGTCTCTAATTAATCAGCTGACGGATCGCCACTACACAAATCTCAAACGAATCATTCGATTGTTCTACACCGTAGTTGTTTTTTTCTCGCGTTACAGGATCGAGAGACTAAATGCGATTTAAAACTTGATTTTGCCGTTTTGACCGTTCCGCTAATTTATTATCTAACTCCTCTCGGTTCTACCTAGAAGTGGAAGTAGAAAATTTCTTGTAATTAAAGACATCCATATTTCCCAGCAAGCCTAAAAGAAGTTTAGAAAATTATCTTTTCCAGTCTATCTATACAAATTTTAATCTACGTTTTAAATATTTTACTTGGATAAAAGTAATGAACATTTTCCAAGTCTAATCAATCGAAGTCGTTATGAATTAAATTATTTTTGAATACTTACAATACTGGACACAGTTTTGTAAAAATAAAATATACCTAATATTTATAAAACATTATTAATATTTAAATTATCTTTGGTAAGAAATGATTTTACTGTTTAGAGTAAAATTATTCTAATTTAATAAAAGTAATAACGAAACACAATCCCAAACTTGAACAAAAAAATAATTTTTAAACATTTCCGTTAAAAGGTACGTACTCCCACGATATCTTAATAAACCTGAAGTATATAGTTTGCTAAACAATAGCATGTTGTCAGACGTAAACTAATAATAAAGACATTGTGGTGTTTATTTAAGCGATAATACGTAGAAAGAATAATTAGTAGACCTTCAGCAGACCTACGTTCAGAATCCTCTGTTCTCTCCTGAAAAGGCTGAAAACACGTATAACAGGTATTGGAGACGGTAAAACATTCAACGGAAGAAGACCTTATTATTTCCGAGTATTAAAATTAAAAGATGCTAGTGAAGGGGAAACGTTTAACCGTTCAGTTTTAGTGTAGTGCAGGTTATAAATAGTGGGAGATTTTTGTACGTCTATAACCACGTGCGATGTGTGTGTATTTGGTATTGTTGTTTGGGATTTTTGTATTCAGTCGCATATTGAATTTCGTTCTTATTCCTCTAAAGGTTTGTGCACGTTTCGACAGACTTGTCTCTACTTTCCTGAGGCAGTTGACTCCTCCTTTATGATCTAGGACGGAATGACGTCATTTTAGCGTTGAAATGGAATGATGGACCGCGGTCAGTTGCGACCCAGTGGTACAAAACCCGGTCAATTGCGACCCGGCCAATTTCGATCGAAACCATCTCATTGCCGCCTATCGATTTGCAGGTTACTAAAAACACCATAAAAAACTAATAAGATTAGTAGAAATGACAATGAAGGATACAAGGGCAAAGGTTAAAGTGATTAATAGGATGACTAAAAGCTTCAGTTTCAGTAATGGAGTAAAACAGGGTGATGGTCTTTCTGCGGTACTGTTTAATTTGGCGTTACACAGTGTTATAAAGATGATCGATCAAAAAGGGACAATATTTACAAAATCTAGCCAAATATTCGGCTATGCGGATGATATTGCAATCTAATGATAATGACATAAAAAAATGCATTAAAGAGAGGATAAGGTATGCAAATAGAGCGTATTTTGCAAATATAAATATCTTTAGAAATAAAAATATAAGGAGAGAAAACCAAGCTAAAAATATATCATTCACTCATAAGACCTATTGTTGCGTATGGCTCAGAGGTGTGGACGATGACAGTGGAGGATGAAAAAACTTTAAGAATTTTTGAACGCAATATCCTACGACAAATATATGGCCCAGTGAGGGAAGGCGAGAATTGGAGAATACGAAGTAATGCAGAATTGCAACACCTGATACATGAGAGGGACCTTGTAAAATTTTATCAAGTCACAGAGGATAAGATGGTTGGGGCATGTGAAGAGAATGGAAGAGGATAGAATGAATAAGAGAATGATGCAGGGAAGACTCTATTGCGGAAGACGAAGGGGACGGCCAAGGATGAGATGGTTGGATGAAGTGTTGAAGGATCTAAAGAAGTTGGGAATTCGAGGATGGAGAGAGAGAGTGGCGGATAGAGATGACTGGAGGCGGATTGTTGAGAAGGCCAAGGCCCACCAAGGGCTGTAGAGCCGGAGAAGAAGAAGAAGAGAAAAACACCATCCACATGTTACAACTTGGAAGGATTAAATTTGCAATGCTTGGCCCTTTAACAAGCCGTCTCTCCTTGCTCCGCTGGCAGCGAAGAGGCTGTCATATGTAGGTCCACCGAATAACAAAACTTATAATCACGTACACCAACATTAACACATTTCTCCACACCATTAACTCAATAATTGCCAGACACCTAATTCGCAGCATCTCTACCGCTCATTATAACAATGCATATTACAACTACTTTCCCTTTGTACATTAACTTCATAACATTGCCTTACTTGTAGACGGAGCAGCGAACCTAAAAGGACACCAACCTAAACTAAGACGAATCAACCTAACCGAACGAAAACTTGCAAGAAGGAGGTTTCTAGCACAAATGAAAAAGTTACAGAATTGAAGCCTCGTCGAAGTCTGGAACAGAAACATTTCTACTAGCTACCAAAGGTTCGTTCAGTTTCAACCGAAAGTGAAAATGTGGGGCGCAACTGACCAGGTACGAACAGGTAAAAACGTCGTTTCTTCGCAGCTAACTGAGACCGGGAACGATGTCCTATGATATCAAGTAGTAACCGTCAGCCTGAAGAGGCAGAGATGGATCTGCCGAAACGTCGCAAAATTGCATTCATTGAAAAGAGTTATATTCGATCTGTAGAGTCCTAAGTGGTTCCATTTTTTCATCTTCAACAGCGAGTAATTTCGTTTCCACACATCTGATGGCTTCGGTCTGCAGTCCAAACTTTCGGCCCGCAGTTCTATGCGATGCATAATTTGCCTTTAAGTTATAATAGGTTCTTTTCTTCCTGCTGCCTTTCGTTTTTTAATTTCATTTTATCGTATTCAGTATAAAAAATTATATTAAACAAACCGTGTGAGTACATTCAGACGTTTGAGCAAGATCGTCGGGACGAGCATTCTAAACCATAAACAAAATGTAATAATCACACCAGTGGTTTTATTTTCATGGATTAATGGTAAAACCCACAAAATGAACACACCAAATAACTTCTTACTAAAAATAAAAATTGCATAATCATATTAACATCTGATATGAAGTCTAGTGAAACGCACTTTTTCTGATAGAATATGTTTCGATAAAAACTAATAAGAAAAACATTATAGACAAGACTATTTGGTACGATCAAGATTATTCATAAGAATGACACACTAGAATGTTTTCAATTGTTGTTTACAAGACTTTCTCATTCCTAAACTTTTGCCCTGTTAAACACAATACGGTTTTTGAGTATATCACGCGTTTTGTTCCTCCTACCACGAAACGTTTCGCAAAGATATTCTTCGGTAAAACATCCTAAGTGGCTAAAGCGTGAGTTAAGTTGAGCCAATGAAGACGCCTCATCGTACAATGGGTGGAACATTTGGAGTTGATGAAACGGATGGAACAATGTTGTTTTGTTTTTATGAAATGTTGAACTTCGGAACACACTATAGTGGTGTACGACACATTGTCTACAGTGTGTATTAATTATTGGTACGAAAATATAGAATACTAGCTGTTACCCGCTAAATTTCTATATTAGCGGGCTTCGCACGCGAAAATTGGACTTTTAATAAGTATTTTAATATAATTTTTATTGTCTATGTCTATATGGCGTTCTGTCAGCTCGTATAACAACTTTGTACTCATTAGTCAAATTCCCTCCAAAGCTGTTTCAATACTTGTAGGCCTACTATTTTAACTTATACTAAATTATTATGTTGGTGGAACAGCCTTTAGAGATTTAAAAGTACCCGTTTATAAAGACTTTGGAGATATTTATAAAGTACCTGTTAAATCAAAAACGCTAAATTCTTTATTTTAAGTGTTACTGTGTTAGAAGCATTGTATAACACATTAAACGTTATGTTTTCCTCAACCATGGCTTTTATTTATTTCAGCAGTGAACTAAAAACCAAAAACCGTTGTCACCTAACCTCACAAATGAAAACATCACGTATTTTTGCTTTGCATTAAGTATAGGACAATTTACAATTAGTACACTTCTTCTGTTCCACATCGTAATAACTTATATCGATACAATCTCATATTATAGAAAACATCAAAAATATAGTGCAGGAATGGATAAATGTACAGTTCCGATGCCGCTAAAAAGGTTTTGTTTATTTACTTGTTACTATGGTAATTAATTCTGGTCTCCATGGTGTTGTTGACATCTTCAGTAGTAGTATTTAATATATTTCATTACTTATTCATTGCATCATCAAAAATACGTATAAACATACATTTTATAATCGTTTAAGACAGTTAAAAAATATATAGACGTATCTGTATACAAAATTACAAAACATATCGATACAATCGCATATTAAAAACATTAAAAACTGGAGGAACGGATAAAGGTACAGTTCCGATGCCGCTAAATATCATTTGTTTATTTACTTGTTACTATCGTAATTAATTCTGGTCCCCATGGTGTTGATGACATCTTTATACGCGTCAAGGAAAAGGCACAATTAAACGGGCCTAAATCGTGCGAATGGGGCAAAATATCAAATTCTAAGTTTGACAGTATTTTTTGCCTTGTGTCAAAGGTTACCTGTGTAAAATTTGGTGGCAGTCGGCGCAAGGGTGTGGATTTGTATTCATTACCCATAAATCCTCAGACTTTGAGTTTTATATTATAGATTTTCGAAACTTTTTAGAAACGACGCGTTTTGTTATTATTGTTGTTACCTTTAAAACAACAGAGGCGTAAAAATAATTATGTCAGAATTCTGTACGGAAATTAAAAGCGAACCAACCGGTAGAGTATAGAGAGTAGCGTGACATAAGTATCACGATAGCTACCGAGCCAGGTGCAGCCATAGTAATTATAACAGTCGTCATGCGACCGAATGACGTCACTGGACGCTCTAATGATGTTGATAATTACGTCGAACAATTGTAAGGCTAAACGCTGCGGCCCGGCGCTTTCGTGTCTGCGTTTGAATAATAATGTTTCTCTTATTTTAAACTAAACACTTCTTGGAATTAATTTTTGTAAACAAAAAAAGAAAACGACTTTCAATAAGTAAAAGCGTGGACATAATTTACGTACGGTTTGTTCAGTTGATCAGATTTTATGGTGCGTATTTTTTTTAATAAATGAATGGAAATTAATGTTTATCGTTAAAAATAAAAAACTGTTGTTTAGATATGATAGTAATTAACGTTGTGTACGGAATTTATAGAATTGTATATAAAAGAGAAATACCTGCAGCACTTACTCTTCGCAGATCAAGACAGGATGGAAGGATATTATACTACATATTCAGTCAGTTCTCACCCTGGCATATGGCTGAATATAGAAAGACTATATACAGTATGGGGGATTGTAGACTAATAACAATGTTTATAAAAACAACACATATCACAGATAATACTGAGGAACAGAACATCGATGGAGAACAGTCAAGAAGGTGGACAATTGTTGCTACTTGGGATCCATAATAAACAAGGTCGAAATTTTACATAATCGCAGCAAGGAACGTTGACGGAACATTTCTTCTTCTTCTTCTTCTTCTTCTTCTTCTTCTTCTTCTTCTTCTTCTTCTTCTTCTTCTTCTTCTTCTTCTTCTTCTTCTTCTTCTTCTCCACGTCAAGATGTAGGCTTCACAGCCTGTTCCGCCTTCCGCTTTCACTGAAGCCGTCTGTTCCTTGGTCTACCTATACCTCGTCTTGTTTAGCTAGTCTCATATCTTCCATTCTCTCGATATGGTACCTCCAATTTATTTATCCTTCCCTTATTCTGCTGGCCATAGAATACATATTAAACTCGGTTCTTATATCTTCGTTTCGTATTAGATCTCTAAGGGTGCAACTTTTGGTTTTTTTGAATAACTTCATTTCACTTGTTTGTATTCTTCGCTCAACGTGCGAATTTCACTTCCATAAGTTAAAACAGGTGTTGCCATTACTTTATCAGGGGCGAACCTAGGGGGGTGATATGGGGGATATATCCGCCTCCCGAAATCCGAAAATGTTGGAGCAAAAAGTTTAAACTGGTTGCGTGTTTTTTAATGTAATTAATTGAAAAAGATTGACAATAATATTTTGTAACAAAATTATTTAACATTATTTTACATGCTGTAAAATTTCTTAATTTTAACGTTCTCTTTAAATGTATGTATATTAGACAAAAAGCAGAAAGGTATTATTAGATTTGCAAGACAAACTGGAAGCCTATCTGATGTATATTTTTAATTAATTTTAATGAAATTAGTGAATTACAACTAGTATTTGTCTATTAGTTTTAATTTTTTGTACGATTTTCATTATAACATGAGAAAAAAAATACTCTAAGAAAACGATATGTGGTCGAAAAAAATCCCCCCCCCCCGAAATGAAATCCTAGGTTCGCCCCTGTACTTCGTAGAATTTTATCGTTGTGTCTTTTCTTGTCTTATAACAGAACACTTAAAAGAGGATAAGACAGAAAAACAATAGGGATGTTAAACTCATTGCTATGGAACAGATTCGTTATCAGCAGTTCAAAATATATAGACAGCAATTTACGACGTAGAAAGTGCCGTACGACGCAGAGTTGCGTGCAAACAGAAATGGGGAAATACACTACACTAAGTGCAGTTGCAATAGATTTCTGGAGAAGTACGGCTAGTAGATCCAGAAAAATTGGAACTGAAGGAAGAGGAAAACTGTAACAGATCAGATCGAACAAAAGAGATTAAATTGGCACGACAATGTAAAAAGAATGAAGGATGGAAAAATATATACGCCGGTTGGAAAGAAGAGGACCTCCTCTAGCTACGTAAAACAAACGATGGAGAAATACAGGCTAACCATTGAAGATGAGGAAGTCAGGTGCAGATAAAGATTTCTGATCGGAAGATTGATTTAAAATGGAACTGTGTATTGACGTCTAAAATTAAACTTTGTTGCATATTATTTTATGCGTTGGTTTGATTATAATTTATTTTTGAGAATCGTTTATATATTTTGTGACTGGACGAAAACGTAAAACTTATGTTTCAAAAATAATATTTTATTAGGCTAAACTGTGTGATAATAGATCAGACACCACGGACCCACGTGTTCCTGGTTTACGTTCCAGTCCAACTCCGTTAACGTAAAACAAAAAATGTCCGAACCTTTCGTATGAGCGGGTCTTTCTGAATTCTGAGGTGCACGTACCAACGCCATAAGAACTGTCTTAAGTGCAATTCACAAGGTACGGAGTTACATTCAGAATAATCATATATGGTATGAACAGAAAATTATGTTCGGCCTGTAGCATAATCTATAAGAAATCTTACACGAAAAATTATTAGAAATCTTATTAAAAAATCTGTCGCTTACGAAATCTAACACAGCGTGCTGTGCTGCATTGTTCAAGTGTTCAAGTGTTTGTAGTTGAGGAGCACTAATTTACAACACTGGCACTGAAGAAGACAGAGGAGAGACTTTGAAATGCGATTGTGGAGAAAAAAAATTGAGAGGATTTGAACGTGCAGACAAAATGACGAATCAGCAGAAACTAAAATGGGCGACAGAAAGAAGTCACTTTCTAGAGTATGTAAGAGATCAGTGGACAATCGGCCACATTTTGAGGAGCTGTGTTCAGAATTAAAATATTTAATGGAAAATGGATAGAAAATAAAGATTCGTACAAGGAGAAAAATTACGGATTTCTAAAGGATTTTGAAAAGTGAAAATGCTACTGGTGACTGGGAAAAATAACACATGATAGAGCAGCATGGAGTGTGTATACTGTTTGGGAAGAAACCTTTCGTTAGACACATTTACGTGTAATGCGATGAAAAAGGCTGTACGTGGTTAAGGCAAATTTTAATATATTTTCGTTTTTCACATGACTTCAATTGAACCGCGTTATCAAACACAGTTATGAGACCATTGTAGATAACGTTAAACCTAGTGATGAGAATTTGAAGGACGAGTTCAAATGTAATAAACTAGCATACAAAACATAGGCCTATATCAACTTTAATGAACGTTAACGAAACTGAACTTACGCCTGAAAGAAATGTTAGAATTAAAAATACAAATAAGCATTAAAGTAAAGTGTATGTTGTAAATACTAATTAAAATACTACGCATTTATCTTTCATTAAAGTAGTAAATATAATTAAATTAAATGTGTCACAACCGTTAACACGTGTCTGACTACTGCCGAGCGAATGCTTTCCCGATGATTCTCCAAGAAAATTCACGTGACGATTATTAAAGATTCACATTTTATTATTGTCTTTTACGTCTTTTGCTTGTTTCACAATACGATTCTTCCTCAGTGAAGACTGTAAAATGAATTTTTCAATAATGTACATTTTATATTATCTTATGACTCAGGATATGTTGTGAAACGTGCCTAAATCATAATAAATAGACTTACTGTTATATATATATATATATATATTGATATGTATATATTTCAACACTTTTTGCTACAGTCTATTTCTTGATGCATTTATTTAATATTTATAAATTCTTTACCTCAAGCTGTTTTATTCCCTTATTTGCCTTATTTGGTACATATTTCGGGAAGCGTATTGTTTCCATGCTGAGCCTTCCCAACATGTGACACTAATAAAACACATACCACAAAAAGGCACCATAACGAACATATGGGAAAATTTACAAATAAACAAACACAAAACAGACTAATTCCTGAACAAATACAAATCAATACAAAACATGACACAATTTTCGAAGCACTCAACATCGAAAATACTCAAGAAGTTAACAATACACCACAATCAAACACAATAACACCAGTATAAAATGCCAGAAACCAACAGGAAACCATAACAACAACCAACCAAAACACAAATACTCCACAAGATATAAAATCATGAAGGCTGATGATGGGAACAATACGCTTCCCGAAACATGTACCAAATGAGGGAATAAAACATCTTGAGGTAAAGAATTTATAAATATTAAATAAATAATAGCCTATATATATATATATATATATTTGTTGTACATATTTTACACACCTAAAATGCAAGAAACATTGAAAACGACATGCAATACAGCAAACTCTATTTGGAGAAACTCTATTTATCAGAAGATACCGCCTCATTTTTTTTTAATTTTTTTTTAATGAAGAACAAAATTTCCTTAACAAACCGCACTAAATCTGTCGGTGCCTTCAAGTGCTGAACACTACAGACAATACATACCGCGCACACCAACCCATTTTCCGGTTTAAAACAGATTCAAACGTAAAAATTATTTTAATACTTCTTTACGAATCGATTAACCTTTTTGTGGAAGTGTAAAACACCGGCCAAGGTGCATATTATGAAGTTGTGCTTTTTAACATATCGAGCAATAAGTCACAAGAAAAGTTTAATAACAGGCTGACTTTGAAGGAATGTTTTACGAAGACTGAATCAGGTAGGAGATCGGCTATTATTAAAGTGTTTTGAGTTATTGTGGACGTATGGCTTGAGGCCACTGGTCTCAAAATGATAGACTATTGACGTTGTAAGCAAATTATCGTTGGGACCAATTATCTAAGATGGCGGCTTTAGTGGGTGTCAAGTCACGGAACATTGTACAAACTAAAACATAATAACAGACGCAATCACTAATGTATACTAAAGTAGATGTTTGTTTCGAGAATTTCGAGTAGAACACACCTACACACTGGCGAACGGTACTGCCGCAATTACAACACACCACGGGGCAAAGTATAGCCCAAACTAATTACAATTAAATGTTCCTGAATCGTGCGCGCTCGCGCGCGTGCTTGCGTGTGTACAGTCATATGGTAAAAAATATTCTTTGGTTTTTGCTTAAAATAACTCTAAACACACATGCGCGCGGGCACACCGTGTTTAATTATAAAAATAATTTAACATTAAATCGATGACTTTAAAAAATACAATACGATCACGTTAAAATCCAAGGAAAGGGATTATGGACATAAACAAAATAGTTTATACTAAGCCTACTAGTTTAATTACGAATTAAATTACTTTTCAACGTTAAATTTATGATACAATTCTGCAGTTATAATCTAACAATTATAACAGTATTATTGTTAATCAAAACTTTCTAGTTACAGCTAATAACACACACACACATTGTGTTCTTTCTATTATTAAAATGGGGCCAAGAGCATTTGGGTTCCTCACAAACTCCTACAGTTGGAGCCATAGTCTCCCTCCACCCAATTCGAACTCCGTGGTGAATGGCCACATCCTACACGATGCTTCCCCGTGGACACAGAATAGTACGGATCTAGACAGGAAGGTCGACAAGTATTCCTTGTGGTGGTCAGCAGTAGTAGCCACCAGCACCAAGTTTGACGCATAAAAAATGACCCTGGACCTGCTTATTATTGGAATATTGCAGGCGTGAATCTAGTTAGATTTATTTGGCCGAAATAATGCACCAATTTTTTAAGATTAAATTTTTCTTCTACCTTAAGGTCATGGGTCATCAAAGGCTAAGTGAAGACATCCCTGAATAAAAATTACTCGAAGTCACGGCCCAGGAGGCAATCCCTCCAGGTGACTTACTCTTCTACTGGTTGACGCCTGAAACGATACCAGCCTCTATACGATACTCTTCAAAGAAATCAGCCGGACGGATATTAAATCTATTATTATCATACACGTCTCTATCGGGGTACTTGTTCTTCCGATTATGACTGTGTCTGCGGTTATTTTCTTCTCGACTCTATGTCACTCTTCTTCTCTGAAGGATGAATAAATTAGTCTGACATACCGAGCCGTGTATAACTATGTAGGCCGTGCCGGGCCGTGTATCACACACACACACAAACAGTGAATAGAAAGTAGAAACCATTTCACAGAAAGAGCAGTCAGCAGTGTGAGGATGATATCAGCCGATAGGTGGCGAAAACCCCTTCGGTTGTAACAAGTACCATTTAGCGCGGGACTCGAATAGGCCTATATGCCTACGTCACGTGGTGAAGGAGAACTCATCTGCTCATTGCTGACCGAAAGCCTTTCTTCCATGCTTCATTGTTTTCTCTGTAGAACGAGCCTTGTCTAGTATGCAGTAGGCCTATTCACCGTAACTAGTGTTAAGTCTAGTTGTTTCTCCGTAATGAAACGTGCCACTGCCTTGGTCTGTTGATGCGTTTGGCAGATATCTGGAAAAGTGTTTACCAGCTGTAAGCGTACCCGCGGTCGACCATTCAGGAATACGCGAGAAAACAAGAAAATCGGTAACAAGTAACGTATGTTTGAGTCAACGTTTCAAAGAAACCAAATTCTGGAAATTCTATCAAATTTATTTTATTGTCAGTATTAGTCCAACATCGTCATAACCTACGTAGTTTCTAAACCACTAATCTTTAGTCTTGCACCTTCCAACACGCTCATCAAAAAAACTTCTATTATGAGGATTATGGACAACGACAAGTTGTTCTAATGATCCTAATTATCTGTGATATTAATACGTTCGTAAATTTGACTTCTACAGTTTAACTGTGAGAGGATACTGAGACCAGAATAATAACGAGAAAACTGGGAATCTATACGGGAATAGAACGAAAGTGTTAGACCAAAGGAAGAGTTACGACTATTCGATATTATAATCGAAAACAATGACACGTTGGGCAGAAACACTGCATATCACGTACAGATAAACTGTAGAATCAGTTTACGTATGGTTAAGCGCGAGAATAAAATAAGTTCAGTACAAATGTGGAGAACGTAACAGCGATGTAACGTGTTGATTAGAGGAGCGGCGTTACAGTGATGCGGTCGTGGTAAAAGAATGTCAGAAAGATAGAGTAGGCCTCAAAAAGAATAAAATGACGAAGAGTACTTTTCATGCCTCAGCAGTTTAAGAGAAAGATATGTAAAAGAAGATGACACAGATTATAGAGGGAAAGGCCAAGATTACTTCAGTAAACGAGATTGAGTTTTGTATTATTTATTATGTTAGTTACTGATGCTGTTGATGAACAGCATAATTTGCAGTCCGTTAGCGTTACTGCAGGTAGTCGCTACGTACTGTTATGAATCATTTGGTTGCCAATCACCTGGTGGTCGTCTTGCCGTGCAATATTTCACTTTTTATGATTATTTGTATGGAAATCAGATTAAACTACTAGTAATCTAAAGGAACTCATACGCGTATCTTCAAAAGTTAATAACGGTAGAATATCTGCCTACCTACTAACTATGTGAGTTGAACTAGAACATCGCCGTTTCTCCTCGTGTCCTAGTGTCCCTACGTTTTTATTTTTTCCCCATTCCTCTTGCAGACTGCGATTATCCAACGCCTTAGACTCCCCATCATTGCGAGGCGACAGTGGTCTTGCTGCCGGCTGTCGTTTCCATAATTTTCAAGACCACCTTTCTTCTGTCGTTCGTCGCATACCATATCGGTCTCTTGGTTTTAAATGGTGTCTACGTTGTCAGTGTCGACTTCTGCTCTTGTTCTTGTCTTATCGTTTCTAATTTTGTGTAATCTTGTTATTCCGCAACTCCGTCGACGGTAATCAATGTTCATTGCCCTAAGTTTTTTTGCGGTTTCATCAGCCCTATTCCACACCGCGGTTCCATCAGCCCTATTCCACACCTCTGCACCGTGTGTTCGCGATGCTCTCAACTATGAATTTGTACAACTGTCTTTCCACATGTTTGATAATGTTCCTATTCCAAAGTGGTGAGTTCAGTTGCAGAACCGTGACTCTACTTTTACCAATACTTTGTTTTTCTTTCTTGCACACTTCCTCCTTCTGCAGATACGAAAGTTCCAGGACATGTATAGCTTTGATAGTACATGACTGTTGAGCAGTCTCCCATTTCTGCATCTTCTTCTGCGTCTCCCATATCCAAAGATCTCGCTTTTTTACGGTTGATGTTAAACGATCGAAAATTAGGTTATGGCATATGATCATCACTTGTTTAATTGCTAAGCGCAGCGATTCTAACACGCGAGATATTAGTAGTCGTCTTCAGAAGAAATTGATTTTAAAATATAAATAATAAAAAGAAAATTTCAGCTATTCTAACATTGCAATGATAAATAATACTTAGTCAGGCAAGCTACAGTTAACCACACGGTATACGAACCCAGCGTATGAGATTACTCTCATAGAAAGCCGAAAAAAACATTGCACGTTCTATGTGTCTTGAGAATTGGAATTTTTTCATTTTTCTGCTTTCCGATTCACTTACTCGACAGCGGGTAAGCGATTCACTTACTCGAATACTGTTCTGCATTCTTTGCTCACTTACTCGACAGCGGGTTCTGAAAACTAAATAAATGTCTTCTTCTTCTTCTTCACTTCACGGAATAGGCGCCATCTTGCTCTTTGTCTATACCTATATGTTACTTTAGGTAGCCGTCTATCCGTCATTCTTCCCAGACGTTGCGACCATTCCAGGCGATATTTCTGGATTGTATCGTTGATGGACAATACCTATAGTTCATTTATAATTTCCTCATTACACAAACGATCTAGGGTACAACCCTTTGTTCGTCTCAGGAAACTCATTTATGAACTTTGATTTTGGCTTATAATCTTCCTTGTAGGCACCCATGATTCGCACCCATACATTAACACAGGCACTGCCACTGTTTTATAAAACTTAATCCTATTTTCTTTCCTTGTTTTATTCTTCAGTGTTCTATGTATGGTGCGACACATCGTCTGAAACTTCGATGATTTCGTAGTTACATGTCCTTTTTCATTCCCAATATTGCTAACGCAACCTAGATAATTAAGCTCAGAGACTAGTTCCAAAACTGTTCTCTAAAGAGCAATTTTTGATCTGACTGGATGCTTTCCCCTGAAAGCCATGATCTTTGTTTTCTGCTTTGGTATTATGAAATCGTACTGATTGCAGATATACTTTAAACGATGTATAGAATACTGCAACTCATCGTCAGTTTGTTGTATTACTTATATGTAATTACTAGACTCTCAGCTAGTTGTCGTTTACCTGAATCCCAGTCACTAGAGTAATAGAATATTGTTTAGGTTACTTTTTATGCTTTTTTTGGCCTGAAGACGATTACTGATTTCTCAAATCTCTGGCGTAACGAAACTTTAAATGAAAAATTAATTTACAACGACGCTTAACGTCTGTATTTTAAACTTTAATGGAATTCCTGGCAGGCCTAGTAAACGTTTCCTTGGTGTATGGAAATCAATCAGTAGTAGAAAGCTACGTGAGGGATAAATTTGCAGCAGGAAAAATGGCTTTGCGCTTCGGATAAAGTCGTAAGACCTTAAAGGCTAAATAAACCGAGAGAGAGAGAGAGAGAGAGAGAGAGAGAGAGAGAGAGAGAGAGAGAGAGAGAGAGTGTGTGTGTGTGTGTGTGTGTGTGTGTGTGTGGCGTACGGACATAATGTCTGTGATGAGTGTTGTAAGTACCCGCTGACAAGAAACAAAAATGTATAAAACATTTGGCTTATGACTACAATTTCTTTTATTTTTCGATAAACTGTCTGCGGTTGGGAAAACTGCTTCTTGTTGGCTCACGAAGCATTCGATCAAACTTACAGACAATCGTAACGCAAACTTTATGTGAATTAACGTAAAACAACGGTTTTTTGTAATAATCACAAAATTAAAACGAATCTTTCCGGAAGTAAAATGCTAATAGAACGTTATCATCTGTGACTGCTCACGTTAATGTAAAATTTAATAACGCAAACGCAGAGAATGAACACGTACACGTTTCCTTTACCTATAATTATTTGATAATTACATCGTTAATGGATCAATACGTATGGCGAGGTGAAACAAGGTGCGCAGTGCCCCCGCTGGTCATCCATACTTTATGGCTACCCAACAATTAAAAACACGACAGACCGAGCGACCGGCCGGGCGCGCACCTGGCAACACTTTTGAATTACCAATCAGTTCCCAGCTACCGCTCGCGTGACTCTATCACATTTTAATTTAAAAACACGGCAGCCTATGTGTTCAACATGAAAATATAATTGATATAAACATCTAAACTTCACATTTCACTAATGTTAGTTCTCGGGTTTTCTGTCGTACCGGCCCCTCCCCTACTTTCCACCTCACCACCGCCGTTCCTTCCGTCTTCTGTCTCGTCTATTTGTAAAATCAATTTTTGTTGTCAGTATCTCACAACTTTACGCTTTAATCGTGTATACTGATAAAACGATCTTTCTGAAATTATACCAGTATTATTTTTTCAGTAACGGAAACGTCCGAGACAGGACGTTTATTAAAAGAGAGAGAGACACACGGCAGGAGTTTTAAAATGCGTGATCAACGGTGTAGAATTTTGTTCTGAACTACCCGTAATGCGGAAGGGCCTTCGGTTTAAATAGATCCTTCATAAGACGTTAGGGTACGCGTAGAGTGCAGGCAGGTTTTCGGATTTCGATAATCGGTGGCGACCGGCGCGACAATCATCTGTGTTTAGACGAGAGCCCGTATAGTGGCAGCAGGCACCGGTACACGCTCTTAGGTAGTCTGAAATGTAGTACCGGAATGAAATCTTCATTCTGGTTTCAGAAACTAGCGCCGAGTTGAAGCGTTCTGCACGTGATTTATTCGTTTGACTCAAGATTCTTGTTTTCCTAATGGATTTGGAAACACTGATATAAAAAGGTTTAATGAAACCTGAAATTTCGGTCAAGAGACTCAAGAAATATTCCAACCGGGTCGTAGTAGATCCCTAATGGCAAGCTATTGTTACTCAACGGAACATTCTCGGTTATCCCAGCAGAGCCCGGCTCTAATGTTTGTGTGCGTACATATTGCTAATTTGAGAAGAAAGACAATTACGTGACACTTATCATGCGTCAAAATCGAGCCGGTGTTGCGTAATACGGAACATTCTCGTACAGTCGATAGTGTCGTTCTACAAGCTTCTCAACTAGCCCAGCCGGTGTGTGTTTCTAACAAGGCCTCGCTGAAGTATCCTCTGGAATTTTCGATCGCTTGTTAAGGACGCATATTATGGGACCATGCAGACTATAATAGCCAACACGTGACGCTTGGAAGTCAGTTTTATGTCGGGCGATTTACTCAGTGCGTCTCAAGTGGTGTTAAGCTGCTGACACACGGGCCACTCTGTGGCGCCACTCAGTCGCGCCCGGTTGTTTTGCATGGTTTTAAATTTTGTACCCTTGCACACGAGCGACTGTGGCAGGCAGAAGCCAGTCCCCGCCACCAGTGGCGACGATTTGTGGCGTTGGAGCTTGCACACGGGGCACTTTCAGTCGCGCCACAGCAGTGTTCAGAGTAGTATTGTGAAGCGTGTATTAACACTGTAATTTCTATAAAACTTTTGGAGCTTTCTTACTATTTGTTTTTAAACTTTATAAGACTTTCTTGTTTCTAAAAACTATTTAAAAACTTTAACTATCATGTCGGATTTTGATTCTGATCGATTTATAATTGAAGTGGAACAGAGACCGGCAATTTGGGACCCGAGATGCAATGAATATTCAAACAAAATGGCAAAATGGAGAGCATGGGAACAGCTCTGTTATATTTTTGTATCAGGCGTCAGTGAAATGGAGAGCCTCATGAAAAATAAATCAAGTATGTTTCTAATCAGTACTGTAGTAAAGTATGTAATAAAAATTAGAATAACAGTAATAATAATAAAGTAGACCTACTGCACTAAACTAAAGTATAAACTTCATAAAACAACTAAAGTCGTAAATGTCTAAAGTTGGTAGACATTATATTGTGAAATGTATTATGACAAAAATGTAGGTGTATGTAATAGAATAGAAACAAAATACATATACAAGGTCTACGAAGTGCAGTATTTGACTAATGTCTAAGTTTTGTATAATGCGGGAGCTTGTGCTATCCGAAAAAAACTTCGCTCCCATGCAATTCCGCTTGGAACAAGTTTTTCTATATATATTTTCTCTATTATTAATAATAATAAAACTTTTCGTACAAGAATATATTTATAATTATTATTTTTTAATATAACACAATAGTATTTAACAAACATAATCAGATATACAAATTAAAAATTATTTAAATTAACAGTATTTGAACAGTGTTATATTGAAAAAATAATAAAAAATATTTTCTTGTACGAAAAATTTTATTATTATTAATGATAATATAAAAATAATACAAGAATAATTGAGAAATTATGAATGTAACATTTTCTTTAATAACTATTGTATTGTATGGAATTGCACCATAAAAAATTTAACATCAGTCTCTGCAACAATCGTATAGGCCTACATTTTCGTCTAGCCCATATGGGTCCTACAAGTGACAAATATATAACAATATTCTCCCTGCAAGATCAGTCTCTAGCCATAGTTTACTGCTGAGTATCATAATTACAACACAAGAAAAAGAGCAATGACGTCAAAATTACATAGCATATTAGCGAATTCAGGCGGGACGGTCTCAACAATGTTTTATGCAAACACTACTTGAGCACATACTTATGAGCCAAAACAATCTTGCGAACAATGCACACAGTTTACAGTTGCAAACAAGTTTAGGTCTGGCTTACAGGAAACCAATAGTTTTAATCGATTACTCAACACCAAAGTGGTTAATATTTCGTCTACTGGAATACGATTATTGTACGTGAGTGTGTGTGTGTGTGTGTGTGTGTGTGTGCGTGCATGCTCGCGCGCGTACGTTTGAAAGAGAGAGGGATGTAAGGAGGGAGGAGGAAGGTAAAGAGAATGTACGTGGTTGTAACGTTCTTAACATAATCTATCAAAATCTTTGAAACAAATTAGATGTGACAAACGAACAATATTCATATAAATAGAAACCCTTTTTATTTTTAAATAAATATTTCCACTAAGAGATATATTTTAGGGAAGAACGCATTTTGAATAAGACATAAAATAAGTTATTAAAATAGTTTTTATTATGACTATGGTTTGATAGTGAAACAGTATCAGACAAGGTTTCTCTGAAAAAGGTCAATATATCATTCTGTCTTTCTGAGCAAATGGAGAGTGGCGCGTCTCTGAGCGAACCCTTGCACACGAGCCACTGCGTGGCGCCACTAAGAAGCTGGTACAAGCTACTGAGTGGCGCGACTGAGTGGCCCGTGTGTCAGCAGCCTTAGTGAAAAGTGATCACTGTGCGGGACTCTATTAGTTGACATTATTATTTGTGTGGCCAGAAAACTTGAATTATTGTTCGAGTATAATCTTGTTGAATAACTTGTTGATTTCAAACTGTAATTGAGATTAATTAAAACTGCTGATCAGTGACTTAATTGGTGTCTTTATTTTGTTTTCCACTGTACCATACGACGATCAGTGAGACGGTCGTAACAATATATAAAAGCAAATGGGTGTTGCAGGTGAGTTGATGGACATTAATTTTGTGGACACCACTTCTCTCTTGTTCCAGTTTTAAGCTAAACCTTCTGAAACAATGAATAAAAACCTAGCTGTTAGGCCGTTCTCGGTTGATATGAATTCTCAACATAGTCGGCAACTTTTCGATTCCTCCCTCGGGAATATTCTTCAGGCCGCAAAAGCGACAGAGTGAACGAAAAAGCAACCCGGTTAAACAAGTGTCGGGTATCGTTCGGCGAAGATCTGCCGCTATTGTTCTTCGTACACTCTATCGCTTTCTTCTGCGGCCTGAAGAAGATCCCCGAGAGGGGAACCGAAACGTTGTCGACTATGTCGAGAATTCATAGCAACCAACCACGACCTAAAAGCCCGGTATTCAGTAATCATTTTGAAAATATTGACACCGGCCCTGTAAGCTTTAGGTATTAGTTTAACTTACACCTGAATATGACCACAGACTTTCTACTGGTCGAAACGTTGCGTGATAAATTCTGACGATGGTAACAGTTCGACCTAAACCTTCTGATAATGTTCGCGTTCCATCGAAACTTGGGTTTAAAGATTTTCTACATTGTCGGCTCCCGATATTTTCAAGTTTATACTTGAAAACGTATACGAACTCCTAAAAAATATTTACTCTATTGCAAAAGCTGTTTTTGAATCATTCATATAATTTGTTGGAAATTGTTTGTTTTTTTAGTAAAAGTCAATTATCGAGATTCAACATCAAAAAGAAAAAAAAGTTTAATTATATAAAACGGTGTATTAAATCACAGACGTAATTAGAAAAAGAAGAATTACTCTCTACGGACATGTTCAAAGAATGAATCCTGACACACTAGCAGGGAAGTTTTTTAACTATTTCAGAAAGCTCGAAATGTCCAACACGTGGTTCAAAGAAACAGAAAAAGACATGGAAGAACTCCAGATTACTCAAGAAGACATTGAAGAATGTTTGCCACTCAAAACGAAATCAAAAATGCCCAAGGTTTTCAGGAAAAACCCAAGAAGAGGACAGGTGCCATCTGGACTGACACCGGAGTGACATCGATCAAGAATGTGAGAGAGGAGGCTCTCGCTATCTTTGAAAGAAAAAAAATATTAGGAAAACTCCTGGGACCAGTTAATGACGTACATGGTTGGAGAATAAGATATAACTTTGAACTGTATCAAATGTATAAAGAACCACCGCTAACACGATACATAAAACTACAGCCTCTATGGTGGGCTGGTCATGTAGCCAGGATGTGGGAAGACAGAATATCACGAAAACTATTGAATACCAGAATCCACGGGAAAAGACCAGTGGGAAGACCGAGGAGAAGATGGGAGGACGCGGTGGATGAGGATGCGAAAGAAATACTGAAAGTGAGTGGAGGAGAATGGCTACCGACAGAAGAGAATGGGGGAAAAATTGAAGGAGGCCAGGGACCAACAAGGGCTGTAGTGCCATAGGGGAGGGAGAGAGAGAGAGAGAGAGAGAGAGAGAGAGAGAGAGAGAGAGAGAGAGAGAGAGAGAGAGAGAGAGAGAGAGAGGAGGAAGAGTGTGGAGAAGAAGGGAGGAACCAGTTGAACCAAACGTAGTCCACAGTGCAAAACAAAAAAAAAACTGTATATTATTGTCAACATATAAAGGCCGATCGAAAAAGTTTTTTCCATAAATGTTTATATCTGTCATGTCTGTTGGCCGTGGAAAAAGATGGCCTGAGCTATGCTTCCTTTGTTATGGTACAGTCACTACGAAATAATTAGTTACTATGATTAAATAACCTCGTAGCAGTTAGTCTTTTCTCTACAACAATCCTTTCGTGATTAACAATCTGTGACAGTCAGACTGTTAATCAATGGTGTAGGCCAAACTCGAACTACACGACACTGCTGTCTCAATTGCAACTCAAAAAAGTACAGCAAATCCCATAGACAGAATTAATAAAGACGTACGCTTTTTCAAAAACTTATATTTGAACTAAAGGTGAATCTACACAATTTTTCCCCATTTTTTATATAGTCTATTGATGCCGTTTTTCGTATGTTTTTAAAATTTTTGTTATTTGTTTATGTGTTGTTTAGTTGCCATACGGTGTATTTCCGCAGACGGCCTTACACTTTAAGCGAAAGGTCAAACGGTAGGAAACGAAATTTTAAATTATGTGTCTTCCTGCTGTTATTAAGTTGGTGGACGTCTGAGGTGAGTTGAAGTGAATAGTGGCTCTGAGGAAATTTATTACAATATCGAAGTCGGAGCCATCGGGTTATTGCAATGTATATATAGGGCTACCGTGTGCAGTGTGCAGTGTGCATCCGTTTGTGCAACCTTCAAGTGCAGTGCAAGTGCCAGTGTGGTTCTCGAGTGGTACGGACGTCACCAGCCCGTTATTACTCTGGCAAAACAATTTAAATTTTTTCGATAATAATTATTAGTTGTTCCCATTAAGCTGAATTAGTGGTTGGTAAGTGTCAATTTCAACTAGTTACAGCTTTAATAAGCTTTGAGTTACTGTCCTATGAGGCAATTTATCAGATGTCGTGGACAAGCGCTAATGGGTTACATTTGACGTCATTGGTAATCAAGCACTGCTACAAGTCAGAGGTTAGGCTGACTGTCGACTCGACTCCTCGCTGCTGCTCCCCCCCCCCCCACACACACACTCGTAATCACGTCTCGTTTCAGAATACGAATTCGTTTGATTTTTCTGTCCGATTACCCACGTACGTAGCCACCACGACGTCCGACGTCACGAAAACATATTACGACTTCCAGTGACACTTTGGATATCACGTCGCCGATAGCTGACTGTGAAGTTTCAATTAAAGGTTTTAGTTATACAACAGAAAACTTTTGTTTTTATTTCTGTTTTCATGACTAATATTTTATTTATTTTGAATTTTTAGAATTAATTTTATTCTATTTTGAATTTACAATATTTTACAACTGGCAGTGCACCGACTGAATCAAATATGTCCAGAATATCATCTTAAAATTTTCTTGCATAAGACGAAAGTTATGGCTTTCCAAGGCAAGTATCTCGTTAGGTCGAAAATAATTGTCAACAATAAGCCAATCGGACAAGTATCAAATTTTACATACTTGGGCTGCGACACAAGCTACAATTATGACAATGACATGGAAAATAAAATAAATAAGTTCCAGGCAATATATGGCACAATAAATGGAACATTAAATAACAAAACAGGAAAAGACACAAGGATAAAATTTTATAAAACGATGGCAGTGCCTGTACTTATGTATGGGAGTGAAAGTTGGATAAATACCAAAAAAGGAGACATCAAAATACAGACAGCAGAAATGAGATTTTTGAGGCGGGTCAAAGGCTGCACAAGAGGATATTTAGTAAGAAATGAAGACGTGCGAAGTGAACTAAATGTATATGCAATAAATGAAAAAATAACTGAATATAAAGAAAGATGGAAAGTAGAATGGGAAATAGGAGAATACCCAAAAAAATACTTAACTACAACCCAAGAGGGAAAAGAGATATAGGATGACCACGAAAACGGTGGTCGTAAGTTTGTGAGGACGGAACAGGCAAACGCCTAATCCTTGTAGTGCAGAAGAAGAAGAAGAAGAAGAAGAAGAAGAAGATTTACAATATTTCTTTTCAATTTATTTACAATACAAGTTAATTTTATTCTATTTTGAATTTAAATATATTCCTTTTTTTAACAGCCTAACATTATTTGGGCAGCTAACCAAAAAACAAAATATCGTTGACATTAGTAGACTTACAAATTCGACAAGACAATGTTTCCCAAGCTAAGCTATGTAGGAAACGTAGGAAGAAAGATGGAAAATTAATCCTGCGGTTAACAAAGATTGAAAATACTAAAACGAGAATGACAATAAGAAGTAGGTTAGCGGTCGTTTAAATGGATCGCGAAGTTTTCCGGCTTTGCAATTTATACTTTTATCGGTCGAGCCCTAAGTCGTATTCAAACTTTCTTTTTCTCATGCCTTTGCATATCAACTCTCTTCATAGTTTCCTTGACCCATCATTTGGTTAACTTGTCGGTAGCAATTAAACTGTCTGTTTTTGACATCCTCTATAATCGAACTCACAATCACATAATTTTATTTATCCATCCATTCATCCAATGGCGCTACAGCCCAATTCGAGCCCTGGCCTCCTCCAGTTTATGCCTCCAGGCATCCCTCTCCTTTGCCATTCTTTTCCAATTGTCGATATGTAGCAGCGATCTTGAGTCTTCGCTCACTTCATCTTCCCATCTCTTTCTGGGTCTTCCAACTGGACGGCGGCCTTCCATTCTTCCGTTGAACACTCGGTTAGGTGCTCTGCTCCTCTCCATTCTAACTAGGTGCCCTGCCCAACGGAGCCTTTGGATTTTTATATATGTTGTTATTGTGGGATCTTTATACAACATTCTGTGTTAAACAAGCCATAGCTAAAGCATGGGAGCATGGCGTTGACGTTCATCAGATTTTTGTGGACTTTAGACAGGCGTGTGACTGTATAAATAGAGAAAATTTTATTTATCCGTCCTTTATTATTATATCTCTTCTGGGCCATTCGACTTCTCGTTTTTAAACATTAATTTGTGTCCCTTAACATGTAAAATTATCACCATTCTAAATATAAGCAAAGCGATAAAAGAACTATGGTGCCTATTCCTAATAGTCTTTTAAACTGTTTAGAGTAATTATTAGAAAACTGATATAAGGACTGTTCAGAAATGAGTGGAACGGTACTTTTCCTATTTGTAAATGATAAGACTAGGGTATATTCACCAAGAACGAGAATTATGTGGAGTGTGTGCTGAGAAAACTGAAAGGAGATTACGAAAGGGGGAATTGAACATCGATTTTAAGAAAAACCGACAATGCCTACATAGGTGTATAGGGGGACGAGAGATGACAATCGAAATTTCATTTCGAAAATTTCAACACCCGGAAAGT
The DNA here is from genome assembly GCA_034769895.1 of Magicicada septendecula. Classification (NCBI taxonomy): domain Eukaryota; kingdom Metazoa; phylum Arthropoda; class Insecta; order Hemiptera; family Cicadidae; genus Magicicada; species Magicicada septendecula. The sequence goes on from CM068368.1 coordinate 96,048,479, forward strand.
CTTTGATTAATAATATATGACGGAGGTGTATGTTTTAGAGCTATCGAAACTCGAATAACGATAGGGGGAAAACAATGAAATTCAAAGTGGTTTGCTGTGAGATCTGATAAAAATTTAAAAAATATTTCATAAGGTGGTACGGAATAAGGAGGAGATATGTGGTGTGTTACAATAAGAATTAGAGACGAAATTGAAACGATAGACAGGACTGTTTGAGAAACTGTATGGGCATGATCAATGTACGCAGGAATACGGGGAGGCTAAACGGAAATTTGGATGCCACAAACATCTAAGAAAAGGGAAAGAACGGTAGAAAACAAGATTTAGAGAAGTATAAAACATCTAACTTCCAAAAAGAACAAGAAGAATTCAGCATTTTCTTGTCAATAAAATTAAAGGAGCCCACAACGATATACCTAATACGTAATTTTTGATCTGGATATATTGTATCGTAATTTTACTTCAATGTGATACCTATTATAAAGTGATTTGCTTTTACGGAAGCTTGAAAGTTAAATGAATAAGTTCCTACTTGTCACTGAAATCTGTCTACAGGACCACGCCGGATTGAAATAGGCCTACAACGCAGATACAGACAGGCAACTAAGCAGAAGAAAACAGTAGAACTGTTTTGAACAGTTCGCGTCCCGAACACGGAAGACAGTTCAGCGTGGCCGTGAGGAACAATGGAGAGACGGGAGTGTTGTGATGTAACAGTACTTGCCCTACCGCCCGTAACAGTAACTGTAATCACATATCATTAATCTTCAAAACATTTCAATGCCAAAATATGAAGAAGCGTGTTTCAATTTTTGAATTTTCTCCCTTCGAACTCTGTTCATTACGATTTCTACATTTCGACTTCTTGTTTCTGCTTATTTTCTCAAATTTAACCAGGATTCTAATATAGTGATCTTGTGTACCACGTCGTTAAATACTCTCTCCTTGTAGCCACTAGAACAAAGAGTAAATTTTCGACACCTGTGTGGAACGTTGTTACTTCAAGTAAACGTTGTCTTCCTTAATTCTAACAAGAACTAAAACGACACAAAACTACACTTTCAATGCAACCGTCGAAATAGATGATTGTACAAACACTGAAGAGATCGAAGTAGTCGAATGTTATAGGATGCTAAAAGGGTGTTTAACATCGAAACGCCCTGTCTAATACGTTAGACTAACCTAAACACAGATAGGTTACACTAACCTATCGCAAAGATGGTAAACAGTTAAAATACATCAATAAGAAAGTATTATTGTCTTTAATAAAGAATTCGTAAGGCTTTCGCGGCCGGCGTCAACATTGCCAATATCACCTTCTGCCGGGGTACTGGACCGCGGTGTACTGCTAACATTGCTTGCAGATGTTTCTACCCCACCGTTGGAGCCGAACTTTAGTTCTGTACCTTAGTACTGGGATGAATCGGCGAACACCTTGCCAATTACTCGATCTTTCTTTTACACTTAAGATAGTCTCCAATGGTGGGGCCGAAATGATAGAATTGACAATTAGTTTGGTGTGTTTAAAATCAGCTTTGAGCGTCTTCTTGTTTTGTTACATGTTTGTTCCTTTTTATATTTTTAATCTTTTATTTTTTAATTTTCGAATAAATTGATTACTCCAGTTATTCAATGAAAGAAATAGCTTTTAAGGATGATTTGATAGCACCTGTTTCTTCGTAATTTGAACTGTTCTGTCTGTACTTTCGACCATCTGTACTCTTCTTTCCCTCCATTTTGAATTCCATTCCTATATACAAACTGTTGGGAACTTCCGATTCTTTTCTCAGACATTGTATGACTTTGAAAAAGCGATGAATTAAAAACTCATTGCAAATAAGAAAAATACCAAAAACTGTAAATAAGTGTCGTCAAAGTAATGAGTAGATGTAGGCCTATCACTATGTTACGCGTAATGAGTAACATTATAGAGTTAAAATGTAAATGATTTCTTACAAAAACATCAGAAGCGTTCAAGTTTTGATGATGTCCACATAGTTAGCGCATCAAATGTTCGTAACTTCACGGTCTACCCTCCTCAGTTGACAGAGTGACTCACTGTCTGCACTCTTCGCAACATTCTCGTCCGCACTATTCGTATCATCTTATGGCATGTATACATAATCTAAGCAATTCTGTATTAAGGTTTTTAAAAGAGCAAGATGTAGGAAAAGGACGTGTGTAGCCTCCAGAGTCAGTTGTAAGCTGAACAAATCTGCCAAAACATAACATTGAGCTCCAGAACGGGGAAAAATTATATTTTGATATTTACCTAACCTTTATTATTCATCCTTAAGATGTCAGTACTCTTTTTAGCCATACCCCATTTGCACATTAGCTATGATTTTATTTGTAATTTAATTAATTTATTATTTATTTATTTATATTTTATAACCTTATTCTTTGATCGTATTGAAATTCAATTTTCTTTACGAGCCAAATTCTGGTAATTTCTATTTATTAAATAAGTATGAATCATCTCTTTTTGTTACCTGAGCCGCTGGCCGGCAACTCCTTAATCAGCGGATTGCCTCTGCTCAGCTTCTAAATTCAGAGTCTGTCAAGAGTGCATTCAGATAGACACAATCGGCTTGAGTCGCCTCGGCTGCGCTGTCGCCCTAGACACGGGTAACCGCGACGTGGGTGCAAGTGCTACCTTGCGGAAGCCATTCGTCTGAGCGTGGTAGCTTTCTGTGTCGATCAAGCTGGCCGCGCCTATCGCCCACGCCAGTGCCGCTCTAAGCTCCTGCGTATGAACACTTAAGGTGACCACGGACTCGTACCTCAGACGTGGGGGTCCAGCTGGCGCATCTAACAAATAAATATTTCAAAAATTAACAGACAACACCTACTTTGCCGCGTGGGCACGAAAAACCGCGAGGTGTGCAAGCGCCTAATTGTGGGAGCCACCCGCCTGGGCGCGGCAGCTCATCGTTCCTGTTGACGCCTTCGGGTGGTAGAGGGGAGCCACCCGCCTGGGCGCGGCAGCTCATCGTTCCGGTTGACGCCTTCGGGTGGTCGAGGGGAGCCACCCGCCTGGGCGCGGCAGCTCATCGTTCCGGTTGACGCCTTCGGGTGGTCGAGGGGAGCCACCCGCCTGGGCGCGGCAGCTCATCGTTCCGGTTGACGCCTTCGGGTGGTCGAGGGGAGCCACCCGCCTGGGCGCGGCAGCTCATCGTTCCGGTTGACGCCTTCGGGTGGTCGAGGGGAGCCACCCGCCTGGGCGCGGCAGCTCATCGTTCCGGTTGACGCCTTCGGGTGGTCGAGGGGAGCCACCGCCTGGGCGCGGCAGCTCATCGTTCCGGTTGACGCCTTCGGGTGGTCGAGGGGAGCCATTCGCCTGGGCGCGGCAGCTCATCGTTCCGGTTGACGCCTTCGGGTGGTCGAGCCTCTCGGCCACACCAGCTTGCCTTTAATCTCCTGGAGGTGAATCCTTAAGGTAACCACGGAGCTGCGCGCCCGCCGTGGAGTCAGTCTGGAGTAACTCACGAACTCCTCCACTGCACGCTCAGCATGCAAAGGGGAGTGCAAGCTAATTGTTTTTTGCCAAACAAACCACCGCACAACACTTTTTGAACATGGGGTTCATCGAGCTTCGAGCCGGACAACGTAAACAAACAAACAAACGTGGGCGCAGGACGCCCAGCGCAACTTCTATCGCCTCTCTTATGCTGTAACGACTTTATGCATAAGTTTATCTTACATACTAAACGTGCCTAAAACATTTTATTTATAAACTAACAGGTTCACGGTCTCGGCCACAGTTACGCTGTGTACTTACCCTGTATGCATTTATTTTTAGTAGTAGTAAATAAATGCAACATAAATTACCCTGTATTTTCCTATAGTAGTGTTTTACTTTTGTAATTTGGTGGTGGTTTTTAACATTTATTCTTCTGGCGGTTCACGCTTGTTAGTGAATGAATCTCGGGCAGGCGTAAGTTAGTTTATAATACACTAGTTTAATTTATAGGCACGCGTGAAGACGACCACAGAATTTTCATGGTTGAAACGTTGTGTAAATTAGAAAGTTAGTAACAGTTGGATCAAACCCTTCTGATACTTACGTAGGCTACCACTACCACGGCTGGAGTCGTCGATAAAAGAATTTATATCCGGGCTGTTTGGCCGTGGTCGATTGCTTTGTTCTGTCATTGACTAATCGTTTCGGTCACCCACCGGTGGCCTTCTTCAGTCGGAAAAAGTTTAAAAAGTGTTCGACAAAAGGAATTAGAGCCGAACGTACCACTTATTTGCTTTTACCTCGGGTAGGAGTACGTTCGGCTCTCCTCCGTTTTTCACAAACACTACACCGTTTTTTCTACTAAATGAGGCCTCCGGTGGGTGGGCGAAACGTTTAGACCATGACAGAACAAAGCAATCGACCACGGCCAAACAGCCCGAATACAAATCCTTTTATCGCCTTTTGATAATGTTCACATTCCATCGAAAGTTAGGTTTAAAGATCGTAAGAATTGCTAGATATCGCAAAGCCTTAAAGTCTGGAGTGACAAAACTGTTATGTTGCATTTGCCATATGTATTTTTCATAAGGTAATGTGAGAAACGGTAATTTACATAGAACTAAGAAAGCCTGACTTACGTCACTCTGATTCTAACCGTTTCAGTTATTTGGATCTGATTTCTCTCCTCTTGAAACCATAATATCACTTTAGTTATGCTTATTTTATTTTATTTTATTTTAGTTTCAGTTATATTATTCTATAGAAAAACCTTTAAAATAAAAGCCTACGGTAAAGCGAATTGAAGTTGTAAATAAAGAAACCAAGGCGTTTCGTTTGTGCCTTATCATGGAAAACTACTGTGCAACATATGAAGCGGAAGTTTTCTTATAAGAAACCAGGAGCTTAAACAGATAGTTTTAAATATGTTGTTTTCAACTTGTTACTGACTGTCATGTGTTTCAAGGAGTGAACGTGCACACACTGCAGAAGACTCTAATTTGTAGAAGAGGTTTATCAACACATTTAAATTACCAGTAATTGACAGCGTGAGCGAGCAACAACTGTACACGCGATATATTAATCTGCTTTGCATACGTATATACCGAGGCAGTAAAAGCAAAAAAATACTCGAAACAAATCGATACATTTTCCAATCAAAATTACTCACATTTAAGGGTTAAATTGATCCCTTGGGTGATGTAGGCGCATATTATAGACCAACGGTGGAATTAAGGTAACTCATTTCTTTAAGTAACGGACAATTTATGTAATAGCTCGACATATTTACCGCATGTGGATCACGTTCGCTGCTCGTTCGACGTAAATCGACGTTAATTTCTGTTATAAAAACGTTTTCCTCAATTATACTAAATGTATTATAAAATCTATAAATCACTTTTTTAACGTTTTGCCGGTGTCAGTGTTCACAAATTGTACTTCTAATAATGTCTGCCGCTGACACGCATAGGTCGCTGGTGATACAAAATTTTCTTTCTGTTTTCTATACGGTGTTAAAAAAAAATTTAAGATATTCCAGTTCGAAAACGTAGGTCAAGTTAAGACATTTAGTTCAGTTCAGTTCAGTTGTAGTTCTGTAGTTCATAAATTTCTTTATTTCTTCTTTCTTTAGCACTACAGCCCAATGTGAGCCTTAGCTTTCAACATCAATCTTCTCCAATGTCTCCTACCCATTGCCATCTCAGTATAACCCCTAACATCCACTCTTCTGACATCTTCTAGCACATCATCCAACCATCTTATCCTAGGTCGGCCCCTCTTTCTGCTTTTATAGACTTGCGCCACGAGATTTTGCTTAGGCATACGCTGATCATCCATCCGATCTAGGTGACCTAGCCATCGTATTCGTTGAGCCTTTACGAATCTTACAACGTCCTCATCCTTCAATAGCTCATCTATATCCTGGTTATTCAGGAATTTAGGCCCAGTAATTGACGTGAAGATAAGCAGCGAAATCGGCCAATGAATACAAACCGGGTTATTTACTAATAAGATTAGCCAAAAAATTAAAAAAAAAAACTGTCTAGAATTGAGAGTCAGCGGTAATTTGTGGAGCAGAAACAACTTGGCTCAAAAGCAAGGAAGGTGAAAAAGTAACAATAAAAAAGCAAGGAAGCCAAAGGAAAATAACAATATGAATCGGAACACATCGTAACAATGGCTTACGGAAAGTCGATGGAAAACGATGAAGTATAATGATTACTGAAGTAGACCAAAAATCTTTTTCTGTGGCTCTGCAGCTCAAATAGGGTACTGGACCCCTCCATTAAGTTTCCCCAGACCATTTGTCACTGCTTATTCTCTTCCTCGGTGGAGTACTGGGAGTACTTTTCGTTTTGACACTCTGAGAAGATAAAGAAGTTTCCTTAGATTCTTCAGTCTTCCTACTTCAGTCCTAGCCATGCATTCTGGCCATCATATGCCTTGTTTATTTCACGTACGCGGACAGTGATGGTTCCTTATGTAGTCGATGCACTTAATACTACATCTTATCCTTAAACCGATACTGTCTTTAATAGAGCCCGATATGGCGTAATATTTTTCTTTCAAGTGAAGTTAACATAGTGACGTTTACTAAAAAGCAAAGGTTAGGCGGTTTGAGCGTGTAAGTATACAGGTAATGAGAGAAAAGGATTTTATAATATTTGGAGTAAAAGCCAGATGGCCGAGGAGGACAGGTATGTCAAGGTTAAGATAGATCGAAGAGTCATGATGGACTTAAGAATGATGGAAAATGAGAGCAGCAGATAAAAATGCAATACCGTAAGAATCACCTCTTCATTTGCACTTCACTCTCACTAACTAGGCTTGCAATTTCCACTAGGTTTAGATGTTTCGCTTTGAATGCCAAACTCTCTACGTCCACTCTTTCCAATTGCTCAGTCCATCGCTGTCAATTCCGCTGAATGTAATCATGAAGGGTCAATATTTTTAAGTCTTTCTTTACACTTACGATTCTTAATTTGTCCGAAGAAGAGGAAATGGAGGAAAGTTAATCCAGAAAATGAAACACACACTAAAAACCACTACCTCGTATAGCAGCGGGCAAGTGTGTAGAAACGAACAATACTATTTTATTAAGTGTGAAATACGAAGAATGGAGAAGACAGTAGAGACAATAAAGATATATGTATACCAGAAAGGAGAATAGCTAAAAGGTCTGTACATATACATTTTCAATAATACTGCCAAAGAGAATTGAAACAATAATCCATTCAATAGGAAATCGTGCCCTAAGTTAATTAATACATGTGAAAGAATCTTACATTATACAATTAAATGCATCACGTTGCTTTCTTAAAAACAAGAAGCACAGAAGATTACCTTGGTATTGTGTGTGTCGCTGAAAAATGAACAAATGAAATTAGAAATGTGCTTTTTTGACATTGTTTTTCTGTAAACTTCTCAAAATAACCAAATACTTAAATAATTAAATTAAATACTGATCTAAATAAACAAACTTTAATTAGACAGGAACAGCAGTTTTAAATCAACAAAGCACTCTTCTAAATTAATTCAAGTTAAATTTGTCCAACAATATTGCCACCTTACTACAGTCTTGCACTAACCAACACAATGATCACTTCCCACTAAAACGGCACAATAACTTGGTACCCCACTTATAAAATCGTCAGGTGTAACTCAACTGGGCTCGCGATAAACCATGCCAAGTAAAAATACAAATAAAATCTATTGAGATATGGTGAAAGAAGAGAATGGAAAGGATTTCTTCCAGAAATTGGGCGTGCAATGGTGAAATGTAGAGGAAATTGCGATTTTGTAAGCGTCTCATATCAAGGAAATGTCAATAGCTGAAGTACATAATTACATATAACAGCTATTATATGACTATGGTGTTACAGTAACATTTCTACGACAAGGCGAGAGAGACGTACTTATTCGAATGATTGCAGAAGTGGGTTTGAAGCGAGACGTGTGCTTTACGCAGATCAGTTGGCTTCCATACGCTAATTTTCATAACATCAAAAAGAAAAGCGTTATGAAAAAATGTCGTAACAACTAAAAAAATGACTTCCATGTTCTAATTAATTATAATACTATTTTTAATATGTGCACTCAAAATGAAACCAAATATATCAACACGCTTTTGGTAAAAACGCTGAGAAAGATAATCAAAATAAGAATTGTACCTAGTTGTTAATATTTTAAAAATAATGAATTAAATTATCTTTTATTTAAACAAGGCGAAAGGAAGCGAATACTGCCCGGCGTTTATCTGTGAATTTCTGAAAACGAAAAAATTATTTTGTTCACATTACCGTGGTTACATAGCATGGAAGGATACCAATTGTTAATTTTTTATTCAAATTTTTGTTTTCGGTCGAATAAATTAATAACATCGATACAAAATTTACCCCCTCCCCCTTCAACTACCCTTTTCATTTATAGATATTTCATCAACCTTTCTACAGTGGATTATTATGACCTTCTTTTCAGGCTACTTTATTTATCAAAATTAAGTGCTTTACTCTTGTTAAAACGTAAAACGTTGCAGGTAAACTACCCCTTCCCCTAAACCGATCTTCACCAAAATCAATAGGGTTTGAGTCCTCTACAACTCCGGTTCATATGTAAAAAATCGGTATGGAGAACCGATACATGACTTCCATGTTCTAAGAATTATAATTAAAATCATTTACGAAATGAAATGTTTCCATAGAAACTACAGTACTTCTTTCCACTTATTGCTTCAGCCTTAACCACACTACTGTGGTCACTAACGTATACCACCACACGTTATCGCACTGGATTTTCACTGATGATGGCAGTCGACGGCACTGCCGAAACGTCTCGTTTTGCAGAAAACATTGGACTACGGCCAAACAGCCCGGGAAGGAATTTTAACAACAAACTACTACTTTGTTGCCGATAACGTAGTACACATACAAAAATTATCCCCTCCCCCTTCAACTATAATTTTCATTTATAGAAAATTACCCCCACCCCGTTCAACTAGCCTCTTCATTTATAGATATTTTATCTACGTTTATACAGTGGATTATTAAGATCTTCTTATCAGGATAGTGTATTTATCAAAATTAAGTACTTTACTCTTGTTACAACAAAAAATGTTTCAGGTAAACTGCCCTTTCCCCGTAACCGATCTTCACCAAAATCAATAGGCCTTGAGTCTTCTACAACTCAGGCATATATGTAAAAAATTATTTGATTCTGTTTGAATTTACGGCAGTTATCGTTCGTCATTAAAAAATTTCTATTGTTACAACATAAAATGTTGCAGGTAAACTACCCCTTTCCCTTAACCGATCTTCACCAAAATCAACAGACCTTGAGTACTTACTACTTCAGGAATGTATGCAAAAAATTATTTGATTCTCTTTGAATATGCGGCAGTTATCATTCGTCATAAAAATAAAATTACCCTTTTAAAACATAAAACAATCCCGGTAAACTACCCTTTTCTCTTAACCGATCTTCACCAAAATCAACAAGCCTTGAGTGCTTTATAATTCAGGAAGGCCTGCAAAAAATTATTTGATTCTGTTTTAACTTACGGCAGTTATCGTTCGTCATAGAAAAAATTACCCTTGTTAAAACATAAAACGTTGCAGGTAAACTACCCCTTTCCCTTAACCAATCTTCACCAAAATCAATACACCTTCAGTCCTCTACAATTCAGTGACGAATGCAAAACATTATTTGATTCTGTTTGAATGTGCGGCAGTTATCGTTCGTCATAGAAAAAATTACCCTTGTTAAAACATAAAATGTTGCAGGTAAACTACCCCTTTCCCTTAACCAATCTTCACCAAAATCAATAGACCTTCAGTCCTCTACAATACAGGGATGAATGCAAAGCATTATATGATTCTGTTTGAATGTGCGGCAGATATCGTTCGTCATAGAAAAAATTACCCTTGTTAAAACATAAAATGTGGCAGGTAAACTACCCCTTTCCCTTAACCGATCTTCACCAAAACCGATAGGTCTTGACAACTCTACAATTTGGGGCTGCATGCGGAACATTATTTGATTCTGTTTGAAGTTGCGGCTGTTATCGTTCGCAAAAAAAAAACTACCCTTGTTAAAACATAAAACGTTGCAGGTAAACTACCCATTTACCTTAACCGATCTTCACCAATAACAACAAGCCTTGAGAACTCTACAATTCAGGGCTGTATGCGAAACATTATTTGTTTCTGTTCGAATTTGCGGCTGTTATCGTTTGCCATAGAAAAAAAATTACTCTTGATAAAAAAAAATGGTGCAGGTAAACTACCCCTTTTCCTTAACCGATCTTCACTAAATACAATACGTCTTGGATACTCTACAATTCAGGAACGTATCCAAAAAATTATTTGATTCTGTTTGAATTTGCGGCTGTTATCGTTTGCCATAGAAAAAAATCTACAGACACATAGACAGACAAACACACACACAGACAGACACACACACAGACACTTTTCGAAAAATGACTTTTTTCCATGTTTTGAGAGTAGTACAATCAGAATCTGCAGTAATCTCGACCACGATTTTTTTTGCCATCACCATACTTCCATTTCCTTATGGAACATGGAAGCAAAACGCTGAGAAAGATAATCAAAATAAGAATTTTACCTAGTTGTTAATATTTTAAAAATAATGAATTAAATTATCTTTTATTTAAACAAGGCGAAAGGAAGCGAATACTGCCCGGCGTTTATCTGTGATTTTCTGAAAACCGAAAAAATTTATTTTGTTCACATTACCGTGGTTACATAGCATGGAAGGATACCAATTGTTAATTTTTTATTCAAATTTTTGTTTTCGGTCGAATAAATTTATAACATCGATACAAAATTTACCCCCTCCCCCTTCAACTACCCTTTTCGTTTATAGATATTTCATCAACCTTTCTACAGTGGATTATTATGACCTTCTTTTCAGGCTACTTTATTTATCAAATTTAAGTACTTTACTCTTGTTAAAACGTAAAACGTTGCAGGTAAACTACCCCTTCCCCTAAACCGATCTTCACCAAAATCAATAGGGTTTGAGTCCTCTACAACTCCGGTTCATATGTAAAAAGTTAGTCGATTCTGTTTGAATTTGCGGCAGTTATCGTTCGCCATAGAAAAAATTATGCACACAGACACTTCGGAAAACGACTTTTCTTCATGATTTAAGGGTAATACAATCATAATCTGCCCTTATCTCGAACACGAGTTTTTCGAGATCACCATACTTCCATTTCCTTACGCAACATGGAAGTGAAAATAGTCTCACCCATTGTTTCTCACTGGTCTCCAACTTGACTGAAATGTAAAAAAAAATCTCTGTAACTGCTTCTTTTAAGTCACACTACAGAGTTTTATTTTAATATTTTCAATAAGACTTACTCCATACCAACACTAATGGAAACGTAGGAATATAGTCAGAAAAACTTGGTTATTTTCAAGTAACAGATGCGGTAGAATTCGAACAGTGTACTTCGTTTTCATGTCTACAGGCTGCTCGTAAGGATACTGCAAGAACACCAAGAATTTAAATGAGGATGGAAGTAAGTCAGTCAGTAACAAGCAGACCAGAATACCAAAGTTTAACGTGGCACGACCAAGTTAAGAAACAACGGTAGAAACAGGATGCCGAAAGGTATATTAAAACGGACTTGCTCAAGAATAGTTAAAAGTGGATCATCTGTAGTATGGGACTCGTGTACTTTGTGAGCAATGGGTGAGAACGAATCGACAGAAGGCGGTTAGGCAAGCCGGAAGAACAATTAGTAAAAGCAGACCGAAAGAAAGTTTATGAAGAGAAAGGAGTTTCCTAAAAACTTATACATGAAATTGGCAAAAATTATTAAGCACAATATTTGTTAAGCTCATAAATGTCGAAAAATCTAATCTGTCTTTTAAGTTAGTAGTAAATATAATAAAAGCGATAACTAGACACATCGGGTCAACTCGATGAATTTTTCAGCACGCGTATACCACAGGTGTATTGAGTGGGGTTTCATAATCAGTGTTTAATTGTAATTAAATAAAGTAATAATTCCAGGAGTCCAAGGTCAGACGTGGAATGCAATGGGAATATAACATCAGTGGTCTGGGAAACAACAGAGGAAAAAACCGTAATGGAAGCGAGGCAGACAACAAAACATAGGCTTAAACAGAAGACGGTTAGAGGACCCAACACTGTGAGGTACAGATGGAAAGAGAGCAACAAGAAGAATAACAACGTTTCGGCTTCTAATAATTATGACTGGTGTCATGTGACGGTATTCAAAAGTCACACGACACAATGGGGAAGCTGGGAAAATACATTGTGTATATGGATTTCTCGCTCGTACTTCTCGACTGTACTTCTCGACTTAAAACTTTTCGTAAAAAACTCGGTGTTAAACGACTATAATTTGTTTACTTTTTTAATGGCAAAGTCGTTATACTCCATCTTTTCACAAATGTTTTAATTATTTTGTCTGTATACAAATATGAAAAATACGAAAGCAACTGTATACTTCAACAAATTATTTTGTTGTGTTAGTGTTGTGTTAAGATTATAAACAACTGTAGAAAACACTTAGAAACAATGTCAGATTCAAGACTGGCCAAACCAGTCTGGAAATATAAACCTATTTCACATATAAACAAGTCATTGCACAGGTGTGTGGGTAGACCCAGGAAGAGATGGCTGGAGAATCTTTGAAGGCGGAACAGCCAGCCAATGCCGTGGCTTGAAGATGATGATGATGATGTTGAAAAAATATAACTCGTCTTCTTTTCATTGTTAATTGATGTAAGTGGATTGTTTTTATTTCAATTTGTAGCTTAACATGTCAGTAAGGCAATGTAATACTTAACGTTTTTTCTGTACTCTTGTTACTTATAAAAAAAGAAAAAATACATAAGGTTCGGATTCGATTTTTTCGAATTACGACGTAAAAGAGATGGCCTGTGAGAATTATTTTTTCTGGTAGAGGCAGATATGTAATGTAAATAAAATTATAATAATATAATCAGCTTATACCGCAAAGTGCAGAAGAAATCGGAGCCTCGGAGCAATTGCTGAAGGTAACGCTGAAAACAGAGAGCAGACGTGTATTGAAACAACTGAGTCGACGAAAGACTGCAAACACGATGAAATCGTTTCACAGGAAGTAACCAATTCTCTAAGACAACCGACCTAATGAAGCTATTAGTTTTAACTAATAACCAGTAGTATTCATAAAAATGAAGAACCAAATAAAAACCGCGTTAAACGCGCTTATGGAACGATTGACTCGGTGTATTGTTTCAAATCGTGTTCGCAGCAGCTTTGACAATAAAACGAGAGACTTAAAAGAAAAGTTGAGCTCATAAATAAATTGTTTCACATCGTTGCAGTCACATTCACTGACGTTATTAACGACAGTTGAGTCGGGTTTAAACGTGTCTTTGTGAAGCTGTTTAATCTTATCTGTCTATTGTGGCTGGCGAAGGGCTGACATGAACGTGGACGAACTAGTCGGTGCTTCTCCGCTCTAATGGGTCATCTAAGTAATCAAATCCAGGCCGGAATGTCCTGTAATTATTGTTGTGAGAAATGATACTAGCGCTGATTGGTGACACTCAATGAAGGACATAGTCATTGACTCTAACCTTTTAGGATGGATTATTGTGTTCAGTTCTACCAGCACAACGAGAATCATAACAACTTACTCCTTTAATAATGTGATTACTGTACATAAATGTAATAATACTTTTAAAACTAATAAACTACCTTTAATTTTCTAATTTAATTATGAATCATCATTAAAATTACTCTTTATGAGACCATTAAGAGATGATTTAACAAGGTATGACGTAACCATCGTTTTATTAATGGTATTTTAGTATGTATGGTTTTTCGATATCCAGTGGGTCACGGATGTGATTGATTTGGGAAAATAGATGTGTTCTCTATTTACACATGTCTTGAAGAAAGTTTATGAAATTTTTGTTTGCCCTGTTGGTCAAAGTCGACCGTAGGCCTGGTGTTTATACGGCTGAACCGTACCTTACGGATAGTGAGTCTCAAAACGCCTAGGCCTATTTATGAAAGTGAACAACCGATAATTTACTGCGAGAATGGTACGTCGGTATAAAAATGGTGTATATAGTATATATAGTGTATATATAGTATATATAGTGTATATAGTATTTCACATGTGATTTGTTTGGTTGACTACACCGGTAACTCCAGACCAGTGGGCTGTCTTGTAAACCGTTGAGCCGTTTGTTTGTTAGTGAACTAAAGAATAGGCTTCCTACCTCCCTACCTTCACATTTTTATGCAGACGGATCTAAAGCGGTAAAAAAGTAGGTTGCGAGAAGTGTGGGCGAACTCTCTGCTATCAAATCTCATTTAAAGCTGGAGGCCCTAATCATGATTGTTGAAGATGCAAAAACCATAATCTACAAAACATTTACATAAACGCATCGATGTATAATATATTATATGTATAATATTATATTGTAATTATACATTATATGTATAATGTATATTATACATCGATGTATAAAGTTACACTGTCTGTGTAAGTCTTACGGCGGAGGCGCCATACACACATCGACTCATTCGATCAAATAATTCACGAGATAAATGCATTTTGACCTCTTAACGGCATAAACAACCTCTTTCCAATTGATCTAAATGAGGTTATGTCAAACAAAGATTTGTATTTTTTACTATTAAAATTAAATGTGAAATTACTATGAAGACGTGCGTCGTTATTTTCATAAGTTCTCACAATTCTAATCAACGTATTTCTATAAAAATATGTTGGAGAAGTAATATACAAGACCCAAATATTTCTAACAGAAAACGATACTAAAATATACTGTGAATATTGCGGAATTGCTCAATGACTGAATCTGGTTGTTCCATTGGAAAACATAGTACTGAATAAAATGATGGTGTCAAGACACACACACCGGACATTTGATTTACGTCTTTACTGAGCGTGCGCGTGTACGCGTGTGTTTATGTGTGCGTAGCAAGAAAAGAGAGGGAAAGTGAGAGTGAGAGTGAAAAATGCGTGTAGGTGTATAGATGATGTGTAGTGAGCGTCTGGACGTAATTGATTTATGTATTTATCAAGGTACGCCAGCAAATACATTCGAAGAACAACAGTGTTCAGATAGTTTGAAGGTGTACATACATGACGGACAGCCGCAGACCGGTTCACAGACACCTCTGGAATACGACGTAGGTTGTGTACCTGAGCGCACCACCTGTCTGTTCAACTTCAAACTTCGGTTTCAACATCTGCTAACACTATTTATTGTGTACAATTGTATACTTGTGTGAAAAGCGTGTGATCAGTTGAAACAATTTCATGATGAATCACGGAATAAGAAGCTTGTAAATCTGTAACGCCACGTTACGGTTTCGTTACCAGTGGCGTATCTAGAATTTGACTTTGGGGATCCGGGTTCGGGTCGGCTTCATACAAAAGAAAAAAAAACAAGTTAAGACTAATCAACCTACTATCGTGGCTGAAAACAGTCCCATTACTGTAAACGGTAATAACACAGTAAAAATACGCGTTATTCGATCATTGTTTACAAGATACTTATTGACTGAGTTGATTATCCTATATTTCACATTTCAAAGAATATGATGTGTAATAAACCTGTTTGTGGGCCTTAGCCTGTTACTAATATACTGTATTAGTGTACACAGCTGAAAATAAAATAAAATAATAATCATAAAACAGCCTAAAAGCGATCAGACAACCTAAAATAATAAGGCATCGATTATTTGATCGAGAATAAAGGAGATATGGATCGGGAGGAAGAGAGGAGAAGAACCAGCTGAACCAAACGTAGCCCATAGTGGCTCATAAGGGATAAGGCAGCCTAAAAATTAGAAGTTAAAAAAAATTCGTCAAATTTTTAGACCTTCTGGGGGGAGGGTCCGGTCCCGTTCGTCCCTCCCCGAAAATACGCCCCTGTTCGTTACGTCAGACTGAAAGTGTAAGTACGACTATGACGAGGTTTGTTATTTTTACCGATTATGTCTAAACATTTTCTGGAATGACCGCACCTTTTCTTTTGTCTCTGCCGTTTGTTATGCGGGTGTAGAGAGGAAGAAGTATGGAAGACTCAGGAATCAAGCAACAGACGCGAAACTGTTTCTCAGCCGTTACGATCGTTTGAACACAGAATAGACGCAGGTTGGACCAGGGGTACTTCCTTTGAAACACCTACCAAAAAAATAGTAACCAGTAACTAGGTGTTCTGTTGTTACCTAGAGATTGCTCACTGTTTCGTAAAATTTGGTTAATTTCTCCCGGAAAACTTTCATTTCAGACACCGACTCACTCTAAACTTAGCCGCTTCTACGTTGCACAGTCATGACTGCCACAACGAACTTTCCGTATAAAACGTCCCGTTGCTGCTAAAACGGGTATAACCGGGTCTCGATTCGTGCAATTAATCAAGTGTATTGCACCGTGCTCATGAAGTCCACAGCACTAAGTTCATGTTGACTTATTTGTCTTACCACTGTAGCGACACCAGTTCTGCGGATCAGTTATGATGGAAACTTTAAAACTCGTGTCTGTAAGTTGGTAGTCAAAGCACTTAAGTAGAAACTAAAGCATACTTGTTACAAGTAACAGCGGTAAATTTAAAAAACCAAAGTGACGTCACATAAAGACTGTTCATATGACTTCCTTCGTTATTTGTCAAATGCTAGCTCGCTGCTGTGATACTTCTCAGATTGTTCACTGCAAATTGATAATCGATTGTATAAAATTGCAAATTTTACTAAAATGGAAGATTCGTCTTCAGTATACATGGTACAGGACGCCAGTGGTGTAATGTCGATTGACCAGCGAATCATCATTGTGCTTGTGTGAGAGTAGTGAAAACTTCCTATAGTCGATGGAAGAAGTTTATAAGGCGTTAACGATTTTTTAACAAATTTTAGTTTCATTTACAGGTTTAAGAGTAACAGATCACTGTTACTTATTTACTTGGGACTTGTATTTAAACCATTACGGTATAAGGCAGTTTGAGGAATTGGTGCGAGGTTTTCTAACATATTTCTATCTCCTTTATCCTTGGCCTGCGTTCTTTCTTCGCCTGTATCTGCTTCCCCCCTTTTCTCCAGTTTCGCCACATACAGTCTTCAAGTTATCATGACTTTATTCGAGGGGCGTGTCTATAGGGAGGGGGTTGAACAGCCCCCAGTTCCCTTCCCGAAATTTTGAACCACGAAATTTCCCTCATAGGCAGGCTCCATCCTATGAACCTGAAAATTCCATGAATTAGGAAAATCACGATTTGTAGATAGCAGAGTGTGTGTTAATTAGTCAATTAAAAGGATAAAAAAGTTATAAACAAAAAGGGGACAGACAGGTCAGGAAAATGTGATTCCATTCCCTATTTCAGTCTTGAAAAGACTGTAGTGGCAAATAGTTAATTGGATTATATTAACAACAGAAATATTTTATAACAACTATTTTTAAACAAAAACAGCTTTACTGACGTTAAACTATGAGCCATGTGCATTGGAGGGAGCACATAATTGTTTTTTGTGTAACATTCATGAATTAGAGTATACAGTAAACTTCGTTTTATCAGCAAGTGATCTATAATCGGCGAAATTTGCTAAATATGATTTATCAGAGAACGAAAGTGTGACTGAGAATTTAAATGGAAAGAATTGGAAGTATTTAGTACATTACATGGAACATGTAGCCTACATGGAAGCATGGAATTACGATACATGGAAGTATTGATATAACAAGCAAATGACTTTTTTACAGATAACAAGCAACAGACAAAAATAATTAAGGTATAAATACATACAAAATATTACATAATTAAACATGTTTAAAGGTTAAAAGATATACTCTCAAAGTCCGCTCAGATAAAAATTAATCGTAAATATAAAGAGTGTACAAAATAAAGTCACTCGTTTTTCGTCCTCGTTTAGTTTTTCGTTCTCCTAAAAGAGAACATCGTACGATTGTTGTTTTGAATCCTTATTAAATAAATTTGCGTTTCCTAACACACACACACACACACACACACACACACACACACACACACACACACACACACACACACACACACACACACAATGTACGAGATGGAGTTTCAACATGATCGAATATTTTAAGACATACCCTACTTGACTGCATATGCGTTAAAATCGTTTATGTCTGAATGCATTTTGCTCATGTTACAATTCCATTAGTCTTACGTCACGTAATATCTCAGCCTCAGGCCTCGAAAGATGATGAATTCTTTGTTATGTAGGCATTATAGTTATTAATTTACCTAAAAAAAAAACAATGCCGTATATTGAATTTTTACTGGTTATTTTAGATGTGTTATTTCACTTTAAAACATCCTTGAGTAATCGTAGTTTTCGTAATTACTCTGATAATTGAAAAAACGATCTAATATTAAAATTTGTCAAATAACAAATGTATTCCGTTCACAATACTGAGCAAGTTCTGCAACTCAGGGAGGTTACTAGTATAAAATTGTATAGTAATTATTGTACAAATTGTTAATAGTAAATGTGGAACTGTTTGCTAGTCAACCCGTACATATAAATCAGACTAACATCTATATTCAGTTACTTAAATCACATTAATACTTTATTAATCCTTTAAACAAAACCTTTCCTTTGCTTGTCGCTTTGAACAATTTGTTTTTCTATTTAAGCTCATGTTTTGCGTGTTCCGAAATGGTTCTTCTGCTTCACCCTTTACATCACTAAGTTACATCATAATGTGAACAAATTTAAGGATAACATTCCGCGTTAGTTTTTATCAGCTACTAACGTTTGCAGATACAGTCAAAGTAAGTTGTTATTTAAGTAGACGAAAATAGAATTGTAGTGTAGCCACGAACGTTGATATGGGCGTCTTTGTGGACAGAGCGTGCGTTGTTGGAGGGTGTGGTTGAGAGTGGCTCTGCACGATGTTTGTGGATGTCCTTACAGTAAAGGTACGCGTAAATTGTAATACACTGTTGCGATAGGACATAAGCGACAATACCAATGCTGCAGAGCACTCGCTTTTCACATAAAAACCCCCACGCGTGATCGTGTTCATATTTAATGTCCTCATTCTGTTTGAAGATATACGATTCCATCAGTGAAGAATAATAAAATTCAACGACTTGCTCAATATCAAAATTCTTGACATTTTTTTTGCTTAGTTGTTTGTGTTACCTGATTATCAGTTCTGGGTTTTCTATGAAGGTTACGAGTCGATAATAATTTCTCAATCTTTTACTACCAGTGAACTCGTCGTTATGACATGCAATGTGCTGTCACCGTAAGGACTTATGTTCTGTTCTGTATGTTCCGTTCTGTATGTTCTGTTCTGTATTTTCTGTTTGGAGATTCCTCCTCCTCCTCGAAGTTTTGCTGCCCACAGCTGGTGGATACGGGTTTAGGACACCCGATGTACCCTAGTTGGTCTGTCACCTTGCTTTAACCTGGCTCGGGTGGAATCCGTTTCTTTAATCTTTCCTGTCTGGTCTCTCTAGACCGACAGGTTTTTTCGACCCCGGCGCTCTTAGGTTTTGAGGGCTAGGGAGTCTTTCATTGCTTTCAAACTTCAGCTTTACCATGTAATTCTTGTTTTCTTTTTTTCTTTCGTACTATCCGGTAAGGGCCCGGTCATGATTAAAAGTGTCAAGTGGTCAACGGTTCTAGAGTCGGAAGAGGAAGGTTTCTCAGCGGCACTAAGGGCGGAAAAACATTTTCTTCCCTGACAGTTGTATTTCAAAAATATTGAGAATAAACCTGCTGTGCGTTATGTTCCGTAGTCTTTACCATAGCCATTAGCATATGTTCGTTTTTAAGAAGTCTAAAAATACATTACACAAGGTGAAGGAAAATAATAATTTATACAACTTTGTTGCCATCAATAGAATCTTTACTTTCTATCTATCCGTCCTTACCGTGACGTCAGACGTCATAACTCTAGCTTTGTTTCGTGCTTCTGACGTTGACGAAGGGACCCACGATGTTTTAACCAGTTCGACAAATAACAGTCCAAAATGTTTTATTGTTATTAAGTCAGGATGTTATAACTATAGATGTAAAGAAATTAATCAATATTATACTTTTCTGTACTGTTGACAGGTTAAAAATAATGTCGATATAAGCAGTACGATATTTCACCCCCATAGTATACAAATTATGGGCACATCGTCTGCCCAGTCCTTTAACCCAGGTTCCCAGAATTGACGGAAGTGCTTCGGAAGCAAGTGTACTGTTCACTGTTCCACCGAACTTTCAAATAATACTATTTAAACTTATCCGAATAATAATATTTGAAACTTACTATAAAATCTTCTTCTTAAACTATTTAAATAAGCTGTTTAAACCTTGCCTTTCACTTGACACTAGAGCTATATATGGGTTCTGACCTCCACCACCATTACATTCTACTTCGCGTACTTCCCTCCATCTCCTAATTTCCACAACCTTGAGACCTTCTTGAATCGCCGCTCCGCTTCCTTAGACTTTCTTTGGGCCTAACGCCTATCATTTTCCTGTCATTGACAGCTTTTGAATTTCTTCCACTGTCCACACTACAAACACGTCTTAATCATCTGCGCTGATGAGTAAAAATATTTGGAGATTTGTAAAAAAACGTCTACGTAATTTACTTATAATTGGTGAAATTTAAAGTTCAAATAAGTAATTTTCATTTTAAAGTGAGCATTTGCTTAAGAAATAATTATAATTTTTAATGTTGAAGGAAAAATTATACGAAGAAAACAAATAAAATTTAGAGAAGTGAAGAAACAAACTCTGGTATTCATTTAATAATAATAATAATAATGCCTTAATGTAACTGTAATAAACTAAAGATTTACTTTTCTTGAATAAAACTGTTATCAATTACAAAGGAATATCTTATTTGTGACGCAGGCGTGTTTGTGTTTGTGTTTGTGGTTTCTGCACGAATCACTGTGATGGCTCTAGTAGCAAAGAGAAACACAAAGCCGCATGTATACATACAACCTATGTACTCGACCTTATGTAACGGTGAAAACGTGTTACATAACACTTTGTTACAGAGTGATACTTCGCGTTTGCACAGGTGGTTTGCACCGCGCTTCACAACATAACTAGAGAGGCTTTAATCTGCCGTAAAGGTCAAATTTTATATAATGACATATCTATAGGCCTATAGTATTGTTTTGTTTAAGTCTATATAGCATTGCCCTAATGACGTAAGCATCAGGCCTCATCCTTGTACCATCGTCTATCATGTGCCATTTTCATCAGTTTAGATTCAGCACGTCTTCATGTCTTTTCACATTGCCTGTTACCATCTTTTCTTCTCCAGTATGTATGTGTTTCCAGCACTATGTATTTATTTTCACGTATCTTCTTTCTGACGTAACGACTACGAAACTGATTCAATTTTGTACACGGTTTTATCCTGTTTCCGTTTACTATTATTCTGTTTTCGTTTCTGTTTATTCTGTTTTACATTTGTAGTGTTGCTAATTTATTTGTTTATATTTTATCGGTTAGTTTTATATACAACATTTATCAACCATTGTTGTTTGAGATTCAAATATTGTACTCACTTTTCTTTAATACAGAGCATATTTTTAAACTTGGTCTAGCAATTTTCACATATATAGTGTTCCTAATGAAGTACTTCAGCCATAGATATGTCTTTTTAATGTGGCATCTTCACTGTATTCTTATTTAAATTCTTTGTATTCTCTTGCAACAAGACGGCTGAAAGCCCTCTACTCGTCCCTTGTCACTTTTCCCAGTAGCCCTTGACTTCATGCTAAAGAAGTTTTAAGATTTTCCTTCAAACTCAAAGAAGTTTTCACTTTAGACTTCTTTGCAATTAGCACCCTTTTGTGGTCCAAAAAAGTATTAACGCTACCACTATCAACATTTAACGTCTTCGTTAGATTTTCCATCCACTGAAACTGTACTATCCAGAAAGATTAATGCAGACATAATAAACATTAAGAACACAATTTAAAATAAAATCTGGCGAATTGGTGTACAAAAGGATAGCGATTAGTAGTATTTGAGGAGCTTTAATACCGTATGACATGTTTTAAGTCACGAAAGTCTTCGAAAATTATTGGGGAACATAGTGAAGCAGTAGTAGATATTCAAAAGGCTAGGTTTACATTCTTAGGAAGCAGATAATCGAAGATACCGGTTGTTTCTTGAGGCAAGTCACCCACACAAAGACATAAAGATAAGTTGATAGAAAGACTGATGACAAGTAAGCCACCAAGAGAAATATGTACATTTTCCTTCCCACATAATATACGAGATAACGTAGGTAATGGAAGATGTCAATTGCGCATGGGGTCACACATAAAGAAAAGGTGACTGAAGTACATAATTGAGGACTGAAAACATAAAGAACAGGTGACAAATTGAGGACTGCCCCAAACTACGTAATATGCTGAAGCAAAAGGGATGGTAAGCCTAGGAAAATATCCCGATTTTTCTGTCGAAATAACTCAGTTTTGTAAACGGTTCTCGGTGACTTCTGTTTATTTATGTATACAAGCGGACGTTACCTGATTCATGTTTCTATAATATTTAACTGCGCTGTGGCTGCAAGAGACGCGAGTACGTGTGTGTGTGTGTGTGTGTGTGTGTGTGTGTACCTGTGAACTGATAAGATGGTAAATCAAAACAACAGAAGTGTGAAAGCAACACTAAGCCATAACTGCGCAGTCGTAAATGTTGGCGAACTGTGTAATACATCTAATTGAGGTGAAGCGAACGCGATTTGCCTGAGGCAGGTGATCTTCGCCTGCGCCTCCTCTAAGTACATCTCGGGACATTGTAATAACCAGAGTCTGCCCGCTTCGCACCTAATTACCTTCACTTTACGCGTTCTCGATACCATACAATGTTTTCCATAAAAGATGTACCTACAGCACACACTGCGTACAGTAAAATACAACTGACTGAAGAAACGTGCGCTTTGTTAGTAGACTAACAAGTTCAGTTTCCGTGGTAACCGTGTGGACAACGTGGAAGTGCTGTTCACGTAGTGGCACGTAATCACATTTTAAAACCTACATGAAAAATAGTTGATGATAATATCAGAGATGAAAATAATCGCCATCAGTATTCAGCCTTGAAGTGAAGACTGCGGATTACATACAAATACAAGAGAAAGTGGCGTTGGGAATAAATTCCTCCTTTCTTCCAATTGTAATAGAGTTACTATAAATGTTTGTTATATATAAACAGATTTTGAAACCCGTATGCGCGTATGGCGTACAATTTTAGGATTGCGCCACAAAGAGCATTAGTAACGTTATGTACGATTTTAAAAAGAAGTCGCTTTTAAGAAAATTTGTTGATGCATATTTGTTATGCAAAATTTGTTTATAAGGACCACGCGACCTTTGATCGTTTCGGAACTGGGGTTTCTGACCATAATATATAAACCTTTGCAATCAAAAGTGAGAAAAGACTAGAACGCCCTGAAAATGCTGAGGTTTGCAACTGAACAAATGACAGGAGTCCTGTGATGTGCAGAAGACTAAGTTGCACATACTATTTGTACTTCAGCTAAGACATAACAACGAGACATACTTAGACTCAAGAGAACCAGTAGTTTACTTTAGATAAAACTCGCTCATTTGCTTTGAAAGTAAATTTCAATTATATGAAATTATATACAAACTATTATCCGATGAAATTTTTTTATATGTTTGTTTACGCAATCTGTTAATATATAACAATACGCATAATTGTTCACAGAATACATGCCATTTACATTTACTAGTCCATTGACTATTTCTCTGTATGAGTATTTAAAAGTAACATATTATGTAGGCTACAATGTATTTAGAGTGCTATGATAAGGTCTAAGTAAGTCCAGCGGAAATGTTAACTTTAAACGTTTTGTCTGCGGGCTGTTGTCTAGTAGATTTATGGCTAAAGAATTTGTGTGCTCTTCAAGCCGTTTCATATATCTTTCACCGCACATCGCAATGTTCTCACTGACTGAGGGCAGGTCTAGGTCGCTATAGATGTCTTTGTCTTTGTTGCTGATGAACCACGGTGCGTTGGTTATGACATGCAACACCTTGGTCTGAAACCTTTCCATTATGGCGATATTGGATTTAGATGGAGTTCCCCAAAGCTGTAAGCCGAAAGTCCACACAGACTTGAAGACAGTGTTGCACACCAACAGCTTGTTTCGCCTTAACAGTAATGATTGTCTGTCCAGGAGCGATAAATGCTTGCGAAACTTGGTGTCCAGTTGTTTTATCTTTATCAAAATGTGGTTTCGCCAAGTCAGTTTTTTTCTCTAGGTGGATGCCCAAGTATTTCACAGAGTCAGCTACCGGGATAGCCTTGTTATTTAATTTCATAATTGGTGTTGTCTCGTGGCATTTTGTGAAGGTGATGTGTGCTGATTTAGTTTCATGTAATGTATTCTCCACTTCTGTGACTATTTTTCAATCTCATGTACCGAACTCTGTAGTAAAATAATTGCTTCCAACGGACTTTTGTCTACCGCAAGGATTGCAGTATCACCGTCGTGCGTAGAGTACATAGTAGGCAACTGCAGTAATCACAGCATTGCTAGTTGGCACATCTGCCATATAAATAAGATAAAGAATGGGACCCAAACACTATACTTATGTATTTCTAGTTCTTCTATTAATTTTCTTTTTTGCGGATTGTTTTCTATTTTGATTATTTCCATATTTTCATTTGGATTTATGAATTTATGGCCTGATTCATTGAAAAAATATATTCAAAATATGAAAATATATTTTCATTGGCCTGATTTCAATCATAAATCCAAATGAAAATATGGAAATAATCTAAATAGAAAACAATCCGCAAAAAAGAAAATTAATAGAAGAACTAGAAATACTTAAAGTTAAAAAAGAAGATAAAAATAAATTAATGAATATAAAAGTGGATTTTGCAAATGAAGAAATATTTTATTATATATTAAACAATAAACGAAAATAAATTAAAATAATAAGAATAACACACTAAAAATGACGAAATGTAAAAGGTTACAAAAAAATTATAAGTCAAGAATGAAGAAATTAACGGGAGATTCTTAAAACAATTTGACGGACGTTAGAAAAATGCCTAACGGAAAAATGTAGACAAAGTTCCCGTGAAGAGCGGTAGCAGCTAGAACCAATAGGAGGGGCGATGACATAAGGGGAGGGGCCTAAAGTATAAAAGCCTACAACGTACAGTTGATAGACGTTGTTTAAGACCTGAAGATGTCAGTGATGACGAAAAGCTTAGTCGAACAATAAAAATTATAGCAGTTAGCAAATTTATAAAAGAAATAGTAAGGATGGCTGCTAATTTAAACAATACGAAGAAAAAAACCTTTGATTACTATTAATAAGATCAGCTAGGTGACATGGAAGAAGTTACTGAAGCACATGTTTGAAGTGTTACTCTCTACGGGTGTGAAACCTGACGAAAGGAAAAGAAGAGTGAAGGAGCTTAATTTGAACAATGGTATTACAGAAGAAAGAATAGGATTAGCTGGTGAGACAGACTAACAAATTTAGAAGTTCTTCAAAGATCAGGAGAATATAATTCCTCGAAGAAGGGTATAAAATCTGGGAGAAACGGATTAAAAGGACACGATATAACACACGAGAGTTTTCTCAGAACTGTACTGGAGTGAACTCAAACAGGAAGACTCTGTTAATAATATGTCCAGAAAATCATTGAAAATGTTACGGAAGCTCTGCTGATATGAAGAAGAGAGTAACGAATCGAGCCGACTGGAGAATTGCTGCGACCAATCTACGGAAGATCAGGTCCTCGAAGTCTCGAAGTCGTGGACTGCACATTCCGCTGTTGCAATACTTTGCCGCTGATCGGCCTGCTTATTCTTTGTTGTTTGTATCACTTTGGTCTCATATTACTCTCAATTTACCACGTCTTCTCCAGTGCTCCTTCTCATTTGATATAATAATGATTGTGTTTTCAATTTCTGTCAGGAATGCGCATAACCATATCGAATCTTCGCTCTCAGGGATCAACCACATTCGCTTAATCTTATCTGGTCTTTTAATCAGGATTCTCAATTGCTTTCAATTCTTGAAAATAATCTCCTCTTGGCTACGTATATCGCCAATAATATCTTCTACCTTGCGCCATGATGAATCGCTTCCCATCGGATTTAGACATACGGGTGCGATCACAATTTACAACTCCCTTTCTTTTGTCAATAGTATATTCACGTCACTGCTAGGCGGAAACGTCTCCCATCTTCCATTATACTTCTACAAACTAAACTGAGTTCCCAAGAAATGTAGAATTATATTTTCTTTAATCCTGATGAAGACTCTAACCATGGAAACTTGTCCTCGAGACAGTTAGTCCCTCATTTGTGTGCGGTGTGACGAACAACGAACTGGTTACAGTTAATACTGTCCATCAAACCAACTCCTCCATTTGTCCGCTACCTCACGACTTGACCTTCTATATAAATATAAATATAAATACAAATATATTTGGGAAGCATTATTTCAGAAGATGGAACAACAAAAAATTACATCAAAAATAGGATACAACAGGGAAAAAAGGCTTTTCGTTTGCTAAACTCGTTACTTTGGTCGAAAAAAATGAAACTTCAAACTAAACTGACAATCTACACAACTATTGAGGAGCCCATTTTAACTTCTGGCTGCGAATGCTGGCAACTTTCAGATAAAGAAAAAAAGATGATAGAAACTGTGGAAATGGACTTCGTAAGAAGAACGCGTAGCCTAATATTTCTAGAATGCAACATGTTAGAAACGAAGATATAAGAAGGAAAACAGGGCGCATATTTACAACAGCAGAAAGAATAGAATCCAGACAGTTGATATGGTATGGTCACGTATGAGAATGGAGAAACGATTGAAAGAAAGCATTGACTTACACACCACAAAACAGGAGAAGAAAAGGAAGACTAACAACGCAATGGAGAACAGGAATTAGGAAAAGCATGAGAGATCGAGCTATTGAAGACGATGACTGGAAAGATAGGGAGAAATGGCGATCGAAATGCGGGATGCGGCATAGACTGCAGGACCCCCGCTAATAATAATAATAATAATAAATATAAATAAATATATATATATATATATATGCTACGTTACGGTTCTGTAAAATCGATGTATTCAAAATACATCAGACAACGATTTTCATCGAATACCACCAGAACGAGTATGATGATAAGTAAGAAAAATGTAGACTAAACAACCAACACAGTGCCACAGTATTATTAATTAACGCTAAAGAATCAAAAACATTATTGATTAGTAAGAGTGCTTCCTTAGTTTATCAAAAACTATTTTGAACATTTTCATAAAAAAAAAACAAATCCGAAGACTTGTCTTGCTTTTCATCCGTACCCGTGTGTGTGTGTGTGTGCGTGTGCGTGTGTGCGTGTGCGTGTGCGTTTTTATAATCACTGTAAACTACACAATCGCCCAAATTAACTAGACCTAATACTCTATAAACTATGTGTATACACGCACAGCATCGCGAGCACAGAGTTGTTTATTCTTAAGTAAAACATTTCCCCCCAACACGGTAGCAGGGTGTCGTAGAATGTACCGCTAAGTGGCGAGTCACATTACCATTTGTGCCGGCCGGCGTCAGAGTTATGCCATTCAGCGGCAAATTGTTTACAACCGGTAAACACAATGCCGTCCGGTAAATAACACAATTTTTCACATTCCTCAAATTGTATACAAAGTTTTATATTCCGGTAAGTAATGAAACACAACACAAAGGCATCTTCGACTGGAATGCGTCTTCAAATTTTATTGTTAATAAAGGAAAAAATCAACAACAATAACCACAACGTCTACTGAAACTTTAAATTTAAAATACGCTACATACCTGGGACTACGAGATGAATGAACGCTTTCACAGTTCACTGTTTGCAGTGAACGGTTCATAAAAAAAAAAAATAACATGAACTTTTCTAAATTCAAATTTTAATTTTGACAATAACGTTTGTATTTAGATATTGTTTAATCGGGACGATACGACAGCAAGGGGAAAGGTGAAAAATGAAGAGGCTATGAGAGAAAATTGCGCTATTTGCTCGGGTCTAAAAGCTGAATAGAATTGTTCTGTGTAACAATTGCCGTGCGGAATGCAAGCAATGTAGAATCTGTTGACCACTTTATGGCCGGCTCAATACGAACGCTGCATATGCAACAGCAGTCGGTACCTCGGTACATTGGCCTGGCCTCTCTCATTCACACCTGCGAAATATTCCATTGACATTCTCCGATAAACGCTTTAACTTCACGGGGTCAGATAATTAATACCAACAATGTGTTAACTATGATTCGACCACATTACCGAGCTGAACGGTGTACTTAGCATAAAAGTGTCTTACAAGTTATAACTTTCTAAATGCTACAGCTTTAAGACAAATATACTATTACATAGACTATGGAAAATCCATTGAAAGAGTTCAAACACTCGTTCTGTGGAGTATTCTACAAAAAATAGGATATACTGAATACATTATGTCAGACTTACATACGTGACGGAATAATATAATTAGAAACGTCAAAAATCACTTGGTAAATAGAAATAATAAGGGAGATAGACATGGCTGTAATATGTATCCGACAGTGTTCACATAGATACTAATAACCTCAGTTACCTTTTATGCTGGACGCCACAGAAATTTTTACCTATCATAGAATCAAATGCTTAGAATTAGTGCTTCATATGACTGCTTCATGTGGGTGTCTACTTCTTGGTACATGAGTACCGGTATCATACTTACTGTGGACCAAAAGCGGTATACTTGTTAGTCCATGGGTATCGGTACCATGCTTAGTATAGTCTAAAGACGGTATACTTGTTGTCATATGTGTACCTCTACCCATACTTGCTGTGATCCAAAGGCGGTATCCATGTTGTTCCAGTCGTATACCTATACTTAGTGTGGTACCCATGCTTAGTGTGGTATAAAGACGTAAGCTTGTTGGCTCTTGAGTACTTCTAACCATACTACCAGTGATCCAAAGACGGTATACTAGTTGGCCCATGAGTATACCATGCTTAGTATAGTCTAGAGACGTTATACTTGTTGGCCCTTGAATACCTCCACCCATATTTGCTGAGGTCCAAAGACGGTATACTAGTTGGTCCATGAGTACGATACCATACTTAGTATAGTCTAGAGACGGTATACTTGTTGGCCCCTGAATACCTCCACCCATACTTGCTGAGGTCCAAAGACGGTATACTTGTTGGTCCATGAGTATCGGTACCATGCTTAGTATAATGTAGAGACGGTATACTTGTTGGCCCTTGAATACCTCCACCCATACTTGCTGAGGTCCAAAGACGGTATACTAGTTGGTCCATGAGTATCGGTACCATACTTAGTATAGTCTAGAGACGGTATACTTGTTGGCCCTTGAATACCTCCGCCCATACTTGCTGAGGTCCAAAGACGGTATACTAGTTGGTCCATGGGTATCGGTACCATACTTAGTATAGTCTAGAGACGGTATACTTGTTGGCCCTTGAATACCTCCGCCCATACTTGCTGAGGTCCAAAGACGGTATACTAGTTGGTCCATGAGTATCGGTACCATACTTAGTATAGTCTAGAGACGGTATACTTGTTGGCCCTTGAATACCTCCGCCCATACTTGCTGAGGTCCAAAGACGGTATACTAGTTGGTCCATGAGTATCGGTACCATACTTAGTATAGTCTAGAGACGGTATACTTGTTGGCCCTTGAATACCTCCGCCCATACTTGCTGAGGTCCAAAGACGGTATACTAGTTGGTCCATGAATATTGGTACCCATGCTTAGTATAGTGTAAAGAGGGCATACTTGTTGACCCTTGAGTAGCTCTACCCACACTTGCTGTGGTCCAAAGGCAGTATACTTGTTGGCTCATGAGTATCGGTACCATACTTAGTATAGTATATTACTAACTTAGTATATTACTTAGTATAGTATACTAAAGGCAGTATATTTGTTGGCCCATAAGTACTTCTACCCACACTTGTTGTGGTCCAAAGGTTGTATACTTGTTGGCCTATGAGTATATGGGTCCCATACTTATTATAGTCTAAAGGCGGTATACTAAGTGGTCCACGAGTATCAGCACCCCAGCACCCATATAGAGTATCGGTACCCATGATTAGTATACAGTAGTCTAAAGGCGGTACACTATTTGGTCCATGAATATCAGCACTCATACAGGGTATTGGTACCAGCACTAACTGTGGTCTGAAGGTGTTATTCTAGTTCTGGCGAATACACAACTAGTACTGTACAACTAAACGCATATAATGCACACATAATATTTTCGTATACTCCATGTTTATTGAATTCTGTTAATTAGCTTAAAAATGCAAACTTTGATACAAGAAACATTTTTCTTAAACAAAAAAAAATTCTTAAACAAGTTATGATCAATAAAATATGTGCAAGTTAAGGTTCACATTGATTACTTAATCACATTCGTTCATTTATTCAGTCAGCGTAATACTTCTTCAACATTAATACTTTAACCATTTTCGACATAATCTATCATAGTGAAAAGTTTATCAGACATTTCGCATTAAATATCTAAGGCGTCTTCAGAAATGTAGAGAATAATAAGCGAAATACAACTGATAACTTAATATTCCTCTGAACTCCGGCATCGCTGGGTTGAAATACCCAGTTTTATTTAAGACCGCGTTAGATGTTTGAAGCAGAAACTTCTAATAAAAAATTGTAACTTAAAATAAAATCATCTCCCGCGGTAGCGGTTCGAGCAAGTAGATCACTGTGAAGCATCGAGTTTTAAGGATTTCGGTATCAGATGCTCCGCCTATGCTCTCTCAGTGAACATATGCAAAGTTTGAATCATTGACGGACAACCATAGTCACGCGTGCCAAATAATGGCACCGGAAGTATGTCAAGTGGTAAGCTAAATAGCAAAAAAAGTTATTTTAATCTTGTATCTTGTTACTTGTTGTAAGACCTGTACTGGATTTATAAGAAATTTTTGTCCACTAACTTTTTACGTAGTTCTAATGCAGGCCTACATTAAAACTATGAAAAATTGTAGGCCTACCACAAAATAATAGACATTATGTGGAATATAGTAAGTTGGGATTTAGCGTGAGGTGCCAGTTCATAAATTAATCGGAACGTAAAAAATAATATAAAAGTATGCAGATTCAAAACCAACATTAGACAATTTTTTACGCAAAAAATTAAACAAAATTCTGAGTGTCTTTATCTGTTTTTTATTTATAGCGTATGGAACTATAAGTATCTTTCCTTTTTTTTAGTCATGTGAAAATAAAACAAATTACTTCTGTGCTTGTTGTTTGTTCTTGATGTACTTCAATAAATTCGTACAAATGAAAATTTTGTATTTGAAATTTAATAGCTTGTGACGCATTAAACTCCAGAAAAGAAAACACTGGTTTTCGCGTTACACGATTATAATATCGTCGTTGATTTTGAAAAATTCTACATAAATGATACAAAATTCAATCCACACAACAGATATTAAGTAGGAAAAATATTAGAAATTAAATTTTAAAAAATATTCCAAAACAAAACACTTGGAAGGCAGTAGATACATTTAGATTTGTTGGTAGAGCCTTAGTAATGCAGCCCTATACATAGTTTAGTATTTCCCTATACGCAAGTACTTTATGCCCATTGTATAGGCCAACGATATATATATATATATATATATATATATACGATACGTTTAGCATAAGTATATGTATCAACCTCTGACTGAGGTATGATAGCATACGAAAGCACGTATGAAATATATAAAATGTAATTAATAAAAAATAATATAATAAATATACGTTAGATATAATAGATAATATAAGAAATAAACGTAGTATTTAATTTTAAATAAGTCAAATATTGTAAGTAAGCCTGCATATGGAATCAAATAGCTTAGTTGTTTTTAAACGCAGCAACGAAGGGGAGAAATTGACACGCGCTGACCGGCAGAGGTGACGTCAGAGCGACCTGCCGCCGCTTGTGTATCAGTCTCCGTGTGTGTGTATGTGTACATGTGTAAACGACAGACAGGTTGAATTATGCAAACGAGGGTGGAAGATTTTACACAGTTTTTTAAGTACTGAACGATAACCAGAAGTCACACGAATCAGCGACATATGTAAAAACATAGCTGACGCCTGGCGCTTCAGTTTGGCGTTAAGTGGTCATTAATCGTAGAAACCGTTCAGCCACCGTATGAAATTTTGCCATAACTGCCATAATTTACACACCTTAACATTCATAATTTGCATAAACAAAGTTTAATATTATACCGAATGATTGGTGAAATAATACTTATAAAAAAGTGTGCGCTTCATAGAAAGACGCGTAGGTTGAAAGTAATAATTAAATCGACGCGCCGACCTGTTCAATATTGTCAAAACAGTTCCAACAGGAATTTCAACGACGGCAGCAGTATAAAACCCCAGCGAGCGACACACTCTTTCTCAGATGAACTCACTTTGACACGTAAGATCCACGCATCTCGCAACCGCGAATTTTACAAAATCATGTAAGGTTTTTAAACAGTATTCAATAACGTGAAGTGCGATGGAACCGACAGTATGTCGGTGAAAGTATTAGTGATACACGATTTATTTAAAAGACTATAATATCGTAATGTACGAGGAGTCGTAACGTCGATGAACTTCAAGAAGTCCACGTAGAACTTCGAGACATCCACGAGGGACAAGACAAGGAGAGGAGAGGAACCAGAGCAAAATACTAGAGGACGCAGGGACAGCCACATGCAGCTACATCCAGCCGTACATCATCACGACCAGAGGTCCACGTCAGAACTCAGCACCCAGTAGACGGAGAGAGTAATTTCAACGACGCAGAGACAGAGAAGGTGATACCGAAGAGGATCAACAAACTCGAGAGTCCAAATGATGGTAACGACAAAGTTAAATGGTTGCAGAAAAATGCAGGTGAAGTCATAAATTTATTTAATATTATAAATGACCCTGAGGTCTATCGAAAAAAGCTCTAGTTTCCATATACAAGTTTACAAAAACATCAGTATATTTTTAAATTTGCATAATGAATAAATAAATGTTCAAAGTATAATTGATAATAGAGAATAGAACTGTAGTAATCTCATAAATAAATGGTCAAGGAAGAACCATATTTTTATTATATTTTGTAATTGATTAGATAAGTAATTTCAAATATGAGACTTACGTAATTAGAAGATTGTTAATTAATTGAGACATTGAATAAAATAATCAATTAAAGTAATAAATGTCCTCTATTAATATTTTGATAAATATTTAATTAATTAAAAGTTTTTATTAAGTGGTATATATTAAAAACCACACTTGCAAAGACAAAATGAATATTAAATTTTATATGTGTTAATCACGTTTTTATAATAATTATATGTGTTATATATTATATGTCTGTGTAATATTTCAGGTCATATATGATTTATGTATGTGTATACTATGTCTTAGAAATATAAGAAATAAGATTTAAACACGTTATAATTGCATTATATTCAGATCGAATATAAGGGTTCAAATAATAATTAACCCACACTAAACAATTAATAAGATGGTAATTTGAATTTTTAAAGAATAAATCAAATGAATATGATTTTATTAAAACAGTCGTACTAATTTCACAACCAGTACTAAATCCTCTGTACTCTTTACTTGTATTAAACTTATATAACGATATTCACGTGCTTATCCACACTCAATCAACGACTAAAGCCTGCGACCCAGCCGGGGAACATCAAGGTAAATACTGCAGAAGAAGAGTATACCTCCGAGACGTGGGTAAGTGCGCACAAATGAGTAAGAACATATGTGTAAAAGTAAGTGTCTAAAAATAACGTTGTAATATATATATTCAAACTCTTTTTGCTACAGTCCGTTTCTTGATTTATATAATATATTTATTATTTATACTGAAATTACCTCAAGATATTTTATTTTCCTAACTAGGAACATGTTTCGAGAGTTATTGTGCTCTCATCCTCAGCCTTCGCGATTCTGAGGATGAGAGCACAATAACTTGAAACGTTACTGTGAACCTGTGTATTAATTTAATATGTATATAAACACATAAAATAATAAATCAACTATAATGGTAACTATAACAATATATAATAATATAAAGCATTGTAATGTACATAGATGTAAGTAAAGTATAAATGAAAAATTGAATCTAAAAAGGCTCGACTATGCGACAGTCAGGCGCCGACAAAATAAGTTACAATAGATCCAAAACACCCTTACATGTCATAAAAGCATAAAATGTTTTGTAGAGTAAATACAGCAAAAAACGCCCATGTACCGTTAGGTCAACGGTACTGTGTCCTTCAACAGACAATAGATGACACGCCAATAAGTATGACCATTTTAGAAAGTAGCGTCACTTTTTAGGAGTCTAACGAACGTCCGCGTAAGTTTATCGCCCGCTCTCTGGCAACCAATCACGGATAGCGTCGGTAGTGAGCGCGAAAAAGATACAGCACAAGGAATGGGTACGTTCGAATTTACCGGCAAATATTTCAAAGTCAAGCCAATGGGAGTATGATCAACAAGAGCTGTAGTGAGGGAAGGACTCGGAAAACTATAAAAAACAAGTGAAGCAAACAAAAAGGGGAAGTCTAAGTTTAATTTTCACGCAAAACACGGGAAACCTGCGTCACTCGATTTGAGCATTTTAATACTATAATTCTAAGTTCAAATCAATAGATTATCTCGGTTAAATAGTTGAGAAAGAATTACAGTCATCAAGAAGTTTATTTTATATGTGTGCGCGATAGTACGTACGGGCCAGAAGATGTTTAACTTGTGCGCATAGATTGCAGCAAGAAGTATATTTATTTATACGTGCACGACGTCTAGTATTAACGCGAGCGAGTGAAGTAAATAAAGAAGGTTTAATCAAGCGTGATCACTGCAAAGTGTAGTGGGATGTTCAACGCAGGATTACAGTTCGTCATTCTTTTACACGGAATCCAGCAACAAGTAACAGTATATCATTTATGATTCACAACTCAATAAATTAACATAATTTTAGCATCTCAAAAATAACTCAACTCATTCTCAAAAGACCCACGAGTTCAGATACTGAATATTACAATTTATGCTATATGTCATGTTTGGAGAGTTATGGTATAGTAAAGTAAGGAAACAAGTTATAATAATTATAGAAATGGTAACCAAGTTGAATAATTGAATCTATGGAAGATTATAGAAGTTCATAGTAGTTAAGAATTTATGATACACGTATATGTTTTGATTCATATTGAAGATTTAAATGTGTTAAGGAAGTAAATTTGAATCTACTGATTGCTCATTTGAATAATACTTGATTAATATGATTTTAAAGAATACGTAAACTAAAAATATTAATAATTTTGTTGTTGTTATTAATTATAAAGAATATTAATGAGTATAGATTGGAAAGATGATATTAATGATTAATCCTCAGATGTATTAAGTAATAAGAAAAGATAACAATATAAATCTTAGTATCTGAACGAAGTGTTATTTCATAACAATCCTGAGATACTCTGCTCTGGTGCCCAAGCAAATTAATCAATAATACAAAAATGAGTGGAAGTATTCAGTAATAAATATACCTAAATATAATTTGTAACACAATAAATCAATGTAATTACTGAGTATATGCAATACTGTCTTGAATAAATTATTTAGTCAACATTCGAAAATTACGCGCGCTTCACGAGTAGTTATATTTAGCGCACCAATACGTTGAGCTAGTCTGTAAGCGTCTTTATATTTGGCGCCCAACGACGCGGAGCTTAAAGTAGAAATTTAAATAAGCTCGATAGAATGAGATGAGTTAGATAATAAGAAATATAATATAAATTTTGAAATTAATGTTAACTCGAAGTAAGACTAGAAAGTTAAGGAATTTTAATAAAATTAAAAGTAGTGAAATTACAATGGCAAGTAACGGCGATATAAATGGTAGTGATGAAGTAGAATTTGACATTAATAATCAGATGGGGGAACAGAAGAATTGAAGAAGTAACGGAGTACGAAGTCGTAGTTGCTCCTTTAGAGGCAAGGGGACGAACTGAAAAAAACACAAGTACGATACAACACACAAACGTAAATATAGACATGGTCACAATACTACAACTATTAGCAGAGAATAATAAACAATTAATAACGGAAATACAAAAGTAGCACAACAAATAACGGAACAATTAACACAACAAATAGCGGAACACATATCACAAGTAATACAAAAATTAGAAGAAACCCATAAACAAACAAAACAAATGACAGAAAGCACCAGGAAGCTGGAAAAAAGAATTGATGAGGTTAAGGAGAGTATACAAGAAAACAATATACAGATAAGGAAGGAAGTGGAACAATACGTAACACGACAAGTAAACGAACACAGAGAACGGGTAGATCAACAAATCGAAGAGATTAAGCGGAAAACCCAAGAAATATCAACGAAGTTAAAGTCAGAAGCGAAAGAGGTGGTACATGAAGAAATAGAGACACTCCAAACGCAGGTGCGGGAACACCTAGAAAGTGGTGAACAAGCGATCAACCAAACCCAGGGGGCTGTCGCACAAGAGATAAAAATAATAAATAAGAAGCTAGTTATCAACAACAAAAAACACGAAGAACAACTGAACCTACACCGAGCGGAAGTTAGCCGCGAGTTAAATGAGGTAGGTGGGCAGTTAACAATGGTGAAAGAAGATATGAAGATGCGGTTAGCACAAATAGGCGCAACACCAATACAACGAGGAATCACAGTGGAACACTTAAAAAACCGTGTCGTTCAACGGGGACGGTGAGTACCCGATGGAATTTATCAAAGAAATGGAGGAGATAAGAAAAGAATACTAAACCATGACGGCATTAACTGGATAGCGAGACATCTAGAGGGAGAGACGGCGATCTGGTGGAAGTTGACACAACATGAAGTAGAAACGTTCCAGGAATTCCAAGAAGCTTTCATAGCAAAGTATTGGAATCAGATGATTCAAGAGGAGGTACGGGACCGCCTAGAGTACGGAAAATATAGGCACGAGAGTGGTCTCAGCATTGTTCAATATATGGAAAGGTGCATCCTACAGAATCGTCAATTGATACCACCCAATTGCAGCAAGAAGTATACTTATTTATACGTGCGCGACGTCTAGTACTAACGCCAGCGAGTGAAGTAAATAAAGAAGGTTTAATCAAGCGTGATCAGTGCAAAGTGTAGTGCGATGTTCAAAGCAGGATTACAGTTCGTCATTCTTTTACTTGGAATCCAGCAACAAGTAACAGTATATCATTTATGATTCACAACTCAATAAATTAACATAATTTTAGCATCTCAAAAATAACTCATCTCATTCTCAAAAGACCCACGAGTTCAGATACTAAATTATACAATTTATGCTATATGACATGTTTGGAGAGTTATGGTATAATAAAGTAAGGAAACAAGTTATAATAATTATAGAAATAGTAACGAAGTTGAATAATTGAATCTATGGAAGATTATAGAAGTTCATAGTAGTTAAGAATTTATGATACATGTATATGTTTTGATTAATATTGAAGATTTAAATGTGTTAATGAAGTAATGAAGTAAATTTGAATCTACTGATTGTTCATTTGAATAATACTTGATTAATATGATTTGAAGAATCCGTAAACTAGAGATATTAATAATTTTGTTGTTGTTATTAATTATAAAGAATATTAATGAGTATAGATTGGAAAGA
This sequence comes from Magicicada septendecula, assembly GCA_034769895.1. Lineage (NCBI taxonomy): Eukaryota > Metazoa > Arthropoda > Insecta > Hemiptera > Cicadidae > Magicicada > Magicicada septendecula. The sequence goes on from CM068368.1 coordinate 96,086,215, forward strand.
TGATATTAATGATTAATTCTCAGATGTATTAAGTAATAAGAAGATAACAATATAAATCTTAGTATCTGAACGAAGTGTTGTTTCATAACAATCCTGAGATACTCTGCTCTGGCGCCCAAGCAAATTAATCAATAATACAAAAATGAGTGGAAGTATTCAGTAATAAATATACCTAAATATAATTTGTAACACAATAAATCAATGTAATTACTGAGTATATGCAATACTGTCTTGAATAAATTATTTAGTCAACATTCGAAAATTACGCGCGCTTCACGAGTAGTTATATTTAGCGCACCAATACGTTGAGCTAGTCTCTAAGAGTCTTTATAAACTCTCGAAACATGTTCCTAGTTAGGAAAATAAAATATCTTGAGGTAATTTCAGTATAAATAATAAATATAATATATATATATTCATGTTTTCTTTTTTAGTAACTCTTGTTATTTTAGTTTCTTGTAGTATTTTTTCTATGTTATAATTCAAGAATAGATTACTTCTGCAAGTATATTTCAATTTTTGTATCAGTATATATAGAACAGAAACCTGTCGCACATTTCACAGAACAATTTGTTATCCTGAATGTGAAAATTCAGATTGAAACTTCTGATGAAACAGATCGTTCAGTGAAACGCGCGACAGGTTATATATAATATTTAATGTTTATATGATTTTACCTCAAGATGTATTTTCCTTACTTGGAACATGTTTCGGGACGCTTTGTGTTCCCATTCTCAGCCTTAATAAATCTAATTTGGCCGCACATGCAATAAACACTGGACATGAATTCCCAGACATAACCAACATGACACTAATAAAACACATACCACACAAAGGCACCATAATGAACATTTGGGGAAATTTACAAATATACAAACATAAAACACAAAACAAACTAATACCTGAACAAATACAAATTAATACAAAACATGACACAATTTTCAAAGCACTCAACATCAAAAATACACAAAATACTAATATATACACCACAATCACACACAATAATACCAATTTAAAGTGCCAAAGGCCAACAAGTGGTTACCACCACAACAACATCCAACCAGCACACAAGTATTTCACAAGACTCAAAACTAGTAAGCCTGAGGATGGGAACACAAAGTGTCCCGAAACATGTTCAAAATAAGGAAAATACATCTTGAGGTAAAATCATATAAATATTAAATATCAATATATACATCTGGAAATAGACTGTAGCAAAAAGTGTTTGAAAAAAAAAATATATATATAATAACTTTTTATAAACCACTGATGATGCTGATGTGATCAATGAAACTACGTCAGGTGAAAATACAATAATAAATTTTACTTGCAGAAGTATTTAATATTTGAAGAACTATTCGTCATCATCATCATTACCACTCCAAGGATTAGGCCCTAGACCTGTTCCGGAATCCACCTTCTCCTCGGTCTACCGACAACTCTCTTCCCAGTAGGGTGACACCCCAAGCCAGCCACGAGCAGACAGATCTCACGCATGCAGTTCAAGTGTTCAAACTATCCTTCTGTGGTATTCAATCTTCTGGTGCAACGATACAACGTTAATTCGCGTATAATATCCTCATTCCTTTTCCGATTCAAGAGAGAACAACCTTGAGTTCCTCTTAAAAATTTCATTTCAGCTGCCTGAATCCTCTGTACGTCCCTTTTACCAAGAGTCCATGTCTCACTAGCATACATGAATGTTGTGACAACCACAGTTTTGTAAAATTTCATTCGGGTATCATTCCGTGTTTTATCTTTCAGGTACTGGTTATTCACGACTATCTTATTCTTATAGGCTACCTGTCTTTAAATGCCATTGTTTAGTATTTTGTAGCAGAGATATGTAGCCCGTAGTCCTGTATCATGCTATTGAACGTAAATATCTCCCTTTTTAACTGGTCTTCTGTTTTCTGTATCGTTACCTTGTCATATGCACAAGCAATGAATTCACATGAATAATTCGCTGAAGTGATATCCGAATCAACTTTAGCTGTCCATCGCCGAAATATGTCGTCCATGTATTAAAACGTACTATTCATTATATATATACACATATTACATTCATATATGCTCATATTTTTCTTGCATTTACATTTTTTATATTTTAATAATAATAAACCTTTTTACAAGAATATATTTTTTATTATTTTGTAAATTTACATATGTTTTGATAGTAATCCAACTATCATCATCAGATATAAATTCTATAATATAAATTTATATCTGATGACGATAGTTGAATTACTATTGAAACCTATGTAAGTTTAGAAAATAATAAAAAATATGTTCTTGTAAAACGTTTTATTATTATAAATAATTAATCATAAAAGAGCTATTGAAATTGAAGAAAGGTCGGACATTCTCAACAAGCGAGACTGCAGCCTGCGAGTTCATGCTGCCTGCAAGGCGGTATTTTCAAAGTCGGACGGAAAAGACGAATCGCCCGCTTAACAGACACGACTCACACTTATATGTAAGTACAGACGGCCCGGCCTTAATAAAAAATAACTCCATCCTAATCACTTAGGAGGAATCTGCCTGAAGATGGTAGAGACAGCTCTGCGAAACGTTGCGGATAACGGCAAAACACAACGCGGGGCTCGACCCGGATAAAGGAATACACCGGATCACACACGCCCGAGTTTCACAGTCACGGTGCTGGCTCGTGGCGCCGGTTTGAAGCGTTAATTCGTGGGCAAAACGAAAACTCGCTGTACAAGCCAGTCAGTATCGCGTGAACAGCACGAATTCCCATAGCACAATTTAGAGGCGTGTATCCAACACATCACATATGAGTTACACGTAATATATGTGATGAATTGTTAATACGCCGTAACGTGTACGCTTCCGTAACAACTATATTTTTTAAACATTTCAACTCCGGTACAACATGTAACAACTACACAACAAAGAAATACGCCGTGGCGGCGAGGGGGGGGCGAGCGGCGGTGGCGTGCCGTGGCGTGTCTGCATTTGTGCTGTACTGTTCTTTATTCGTAATGAAGCCAATTAGAAGTCTAAGGATCCCTTTTCTTCGTGCCAGTCAGGGGTGTAATTATTCCGACTGTTATGACTCTGGGGTGTGCACGAAACCACTCAACCCCTAGTTTGAACAGAACTCTTGTTCTTAGAACTCGAGACCAATTACGTTATTATTGCCATGGTTTTTAATTAATTATTCTTAAAGGTCATTCGATAGGTCACTTGCCTTACAGCTAATTGGCGTGATTGCCCCATTTCGCTTTCTAGGAAATATGTAATTATTTTCTTTTATAATTTCTTTCTTTTTCCTTCTTGTTTTGATTTCTTTTCACCTCGCCGCGGCATGCAAACGATAATGGAAAATCTATTGCTTTTATCCCCCCAGTCGTGGACAAAGCGGAGGTATAATAATCGACACGTGCAGACGTTGCGAGAATACATTACCGCTTAGTATGCGCAACCGTTTCACGATAATTATACGGGAAAATATTTAATATTTTAATATAAACATGTGTAAATTTAAAAATATATTTATTTACTTGTGAAATTCCTAAGGCTTTCACGGTCGTTTTCAACGTTATTGAAATTACTTTCTGTCGAGCTAATAGGCCGTGGTCTAGTGCTTTCATTGTGAACAGACGTTTCGGCCCTACCATCGGACGCCATCTTCACTGTAAAAAACCGATAGAGCAATTGCCAGTACTGAGGTACAGACTATCTGGACTACAGACTATACAGACTTTTTAATACGGTGTCAGTACTGGGGTGAATTGGCGAACATCGTGCCTGCCAATTGATCGATCGTTTTTACTTCCATTTTCCGTAAGGAAATGGAAGTGTGGCGTTCGCGAAAAAATCGTGTTCGAGATAAGGGCTGATTCTGATTGTACTACCCCCAAAACATGAAGAAAAGTCGTTTTCCGAAAAGTGTCTCTGTGTGTCTGACTGTGCGCCTGTGTGTAGAATTTTTTCTATAGCGAACAATAACTGCCGCAAATTGAAACAGAATCAAATATTTTTTTGCATATGTAACCGAGTTGTCAGGCCCTATTGATTTTGGTGAAGATCGCTTAAGGAGAAGGGGTAGTTACCTGCAACGTTTTACTTTTTAACAAGAGTAAAGTACTTAAAATTCATTTATAATTTTTCAAACAATGGTAATTGTTAAAAACAAAATAATTTTGTTGCCGGGCAACCAGGTTGTTCGGTTAGGAGGGAGGGGTAGTTCAGCTGCATTGTTTTTGGTCTTAACAAGAGTAAAGTACTTAATTTGAATAAATAAGTGCCCCGAAAATAAAGTCACATTAATCCACCGTAAAATGGTAAATGAGATAATTATAAATGGACTGGGTAGTTGAAGGGGAAGGGGTAATTTTTTAAAAATTGCTGTGGTGAAATCAAGTAAAGTACGAATATTTAATTTTGAAGGATAAGATACCTTAGAAATTACATATGATAAAACTATTACTCTATGAAATTGTAAATATCATTAAAGGTGGGGATCGGTTGAGGAGGAGGGATGATTATCTGCGTAGTTCAGTTTCTTTATAAGAATAAAGTACCTAACTTTTATAGATAAATAGACTCGAAAATAACATTATATTAAACGACTACCCCATAATAATAAAAATGTCTATAAATAGTGAAAATAATTTGAGTGTGGGCGATATATTTTTAGAAATTATCGAACCGAATTCGGGTAAATGATTTTATATATAAATCTTAGAACATGGAAGTCATGTATGGTTGGTTCTCCATACCGATATTTACATTGAAGATGGCCTCCGATGGTCGAAACGTCTGTTTAAAATGAAAGCAGCACATCACTGCCTAATAACCCGGCATAAAGTAATTTCAACAATGTTTATTTACTTATATTAGTGAATAATTACGTTGGAGGTGATAAGGTCAGATTGAGTGTCAAATCGATGGTCAAACAAAATACAGTAATGTTACACAGAACGTCGAGCTGATACAAATACGAAACACAGGAAAATTAGTTGAGTCAATAAGTATCTTCTAAACAATGTTTCAATAGCATTTTTACTGTCTTTAACGTTTACTTTAATGGGATTGATTTCAATATGTTATCACACGATTTTCAACCATTTTAAAGATAATCATGTTTATTAGTCTTAACTTGTTTTTTTTCTTTTGTATGAAGTTGACTCGCTGGACCCCCCCCCAACCAAATTCTAGATACGCCACTGTCTTCTGTAATACCGTGATGAAGTCAATAATTGACTTAAGTCAGGCTGTAAAACAGGAAATTCTCATAGAGACAGTAAGCGCAGGGTATGTCTTTTTCAACTCATAAATAATTATCGATTTTACTGAAGTCTTAAGTAGAAAGGCACCTTTCCACTAAACAGGACAGAACTTATAACTCATAAATAGTTATCGATTTTACTGAAGTCTTAAGTAGAAAGAGACCTTTCCACTAAACAGGCCAGAACTAATACCCATTATGAGCACCTTGCATTTTACAAACGGTTGCTTCGTATTTTATTAACACCTAATTTTCACGAGTCAGCCCCTTATACAGATTTAATACCGCGGCTTTAATAAATCCTTAAGCCTTAAACCCACTCACTGCAGGATCGTGTTGCTGCGAGATTCGTACGCGATACATAAATAAGAAGCGTGATGTTTATGCTGTAAACGTATTATAAATTTCGTTATAGACAGTTTATACATTTTTCTAAACTGATAAATTAATTATAACGAATATTAATAAATACGCAGTTTTAGTGTTCAGAAAAACTGCTAACCGATTCTATCGTTTCGAAAAACAAAAAGGCTATAGCAACGATATGTAGGTCTATGTATATATACACATATAACGACTGTCAAAATATATACTAATAAATTAAATATGCAAATAATATATTATCATTCTTCGTAACAAATTCTTTCTTGCTTAAATCCTTCTTGTTCTTTCTGGCAGTTTCCGTTGTAGGAGCTGTGGTTGTAAACATTGTTCAATATCTTCTTGTCAGATTTATAAAAAAAAATCTTCATTCGTTGATTCAGCATTTTTTTATATAATTCATTGCATACACACCAAGAATTTTAGTTTTGAATCTGAAGAAGTCAAAATTCATTTTTCCTTTTTTCATCTATTGCTCCCCAGTTGACGGCAATCATTCTCCATTTTCTGTAGTGTATTACAAGTTTTTCTACCAAGCCAACCGTTAGAACTTCTACTGAAAAATTTTTAACGGTAGATCATAGATTAAAATAACTATACTCTCTATTATCCAGAACTACTCAGAACAATGTTTCCTTACGATCGTAGCAGACGACGAAAGCAAAGAGGCTGACTTAGACTTTTTAATTTTTCGATTTTGATTGTAGTAGTGATAAAAATCATTCTTATTTGAACTAATTTTGTTAATTTTTATCAGATTAGCTCTTAATGTGTGAACACTCGAATCGCATGCCTCATATCCGTCTACCTGTGGCTGCCTTGGGTTATCATCCTACTGGGAAGAGAGATGTCGCTAGACCAAGGAGGAGATGGGTTCCGGAACAGGTCTAAGGCATAGTCCTTAGGGTGGTTATGATAATGAGCTCTTAATACAATCGATTTCAGATAATGGGTAGGTACTTCAGAGATCTTTTTGAGAACAGACTTTCTTCAGGGACAATGACTCAATCCACCTAGTTACCATTTCCGAAAAGAAATCAAGTACCAAGCTAATACCAATCGTCTCTAGTCGTCTACGGTAGCAAGCGTAGCGTTTTAAGTGGCTCTACATCCCGGTGACAGATTCCTTACAGACTATGACGTTTTTCCGATTCCATATCAAGCCAGTTATCAAGCAGCAGGAAGGCAGAAGGTACTAGAAATGCTCGGACCAAACCGTCGGTTCTAAGAATGTTCAAGACAGAGTGCCAGAGCAACCCGCAAAAATAATGAAAAAACTAACTAAAATGAAATATATGGTCACAATGAATAATTTAAAGCCAAAGGAAACAACATGAAGAGAAGTAAATTAGAGTATTATGAATGTAGAAAAGGAACAATTGTTAGAAAACAAGAATGAAATGGATTTTTGTAAGTCACCACATCGAACGGAAAGTTCGTAAATGCGGATCTGTTGGAGATCCAGCAAGGCTATTGGAGATCACAGTAATACAAAATTTGAAAATCTCATGTATGTACTAGACAATTTTAATTCATGCTGGGTGTAAATGGTTGTATTAGGCTCAAGAACGGAAATTTCAAGGACAGACTGACGTCCAACGGTGGACGAAATGAAACTACTTAGATAGGCATATGGTTAAATGGATAAGGTTCTAGTCTTCAGGTATTTGGACAGTTTCCACCGTTACCAATCAGATAGTAGTGGACAAGGAATTCCGTCTTAGTTACACAAGGACCACTGCTATGTCTGCCCCTAATATCTTACTAGGATAGTTTGGGTTAGTATTAATTTAGAATATAGCTTGCAACTTCCCCTATCTAGGATAAGTCGCGGTTTGAGGTCCATGGCTCTATCGTAGAAGTCTATCTACCACGCTACATTCCATTCACTAACGAGCGGTCATTAAGGTGACGGACCCATGTCATTATAATCTTTACTATTCCTCTAGTAAAACTTAAGATTTCTTAGGTTACGTAATGAAAATACTTTTTTAAAAAGCAGTGATAATGAGTTGACTACCAACCGTAGAGGATACGACACATTTCGTAATGATTTTGACAAAAGAATAATTCTGACAAAAGAAACATACGTCTCTTTGACGGGCAGCTGAGAGAAAACACTAAGAGAGAGAAAGAGAAAAAATACAACGTTAAACACCTCCGTTGTAATTTAAACCTTGTGACGAGTTGTACGTCTTGAATTTGAGCTAGTTTTTGTCACACGATATAAAATTAAAATCGTTTTATTGTATGTCAATAAGTTGTAATTTAAAAACGGCATCCTGTGCGAGCGTGCGCGCGTACGCGAGAGTGCCGGAATGAGCTGTTCTTGGTGTAGGTCTTGACAGTGCTAAGATAATCCAATTTGGAGTTTGAAGCTGTCTAAAGAGAAGAGTAGTCAACCTACGTACCGCTGTTTGACGTAGCGTGATCTGTCCGAGAGGTTTCGTATTAATTATTGTAGCAGCAGCGCGCGTACGTACCGACTTGACTGGCGTGCGCTGTCCAACGAGTGTTTCCATTGTTTATCCAGTAGGCATGTGTTTGAAACCCTGATAATACTAAACAGAAGGTGGCTTTGACATGTATTTAGGCTATTCATGTTATGTTTATGTATGTACATACGAGAGGATAATATATAAGATTATAGCTTATCGAAACCCTTTCGCTCTACGTTATTCTAACGCTCGAATAAAAGATCCCATTAATCTATTCCAGTGGCCAATTTTTACGCCAGTTCCAAAAATTAAATAATTTATATTTAATAATTGTGACATGGATTTCCAATTTCTGTGTTTTATTTTTATACCTATTTCTGAAATATTTAACTAACTCTTATTTCATTCGTTTCATTGTAAGTAAGAACTTTCGTAAAAATAATAATATTAAACCTTTATAATAAAAGGTATTTACGGTAGGAAGGTATTTTTTATTCAAAATATGTATATCACGACAATGATGACACTTTGAAATATGGAGTAATAACAAAGTTAACTAACGTTATACAGTCAGTTGGTTAAACCTTTACCTCGTGAGAACGCATTGGAGAAACACCGGCAAGAATCTAACTCAACAGGGGACATACACTTTCTAATGATTATAATAATCATGTTGATCATATATATTTGTATATACGTTTAATCTGTAGGCAAAATAATTATGAAATGGAATCATTTTAAATTTAATCTCAGTTGTCACAGGATACATGATAGGCACGTTTTATAATTGTGGTTTTTAAAATACCACAGTATTCTGGCAAAGGAGTTCAGTAAATGTTAAAAAAAAGTAGTAAATTAGTATTAAACATATTCGCGTGTAATACTAATTCACCCCATAGATCAGTTAACAACTAATAAGAACAACTTCAGTGCTTCTTAGTGAGCACCAACAGAATATCTCACGTCGACTCAGCCATAAATACAAAAAAAAAAAAATTACAAGTTATTTTTTTATTGAAACATGATACTTATTTTATTAATATATTAAATTAACCATAAAACGATTTAGGATTAACATTCATATTAATAATGATATAAGAATTAAATGACGACAATATTTTAATAAAAAACAACAACTAATAATTGCAATGAAGTACAGTACGAGAAGACGAAATCTCGTATATAAGAGAAGACGAAATTAGACAGCTACCTCGAGTGACTGGAAGAGCAACAAAATTAAAAGTCTAGAGGAATACAGAACCCTCCGATAATTAGAGAAGACTAGAAAGATGGTGGCTACCGGGTAGACCAAACTTATAAATGTATACATTCAGAATTATTTATATAATTAAAACTCGGAGTGCCACTACTGGATAGCTTCTCCCCTCGAATCTAATGTCAGACCGTTTATTTATTTCTTGAATTATATTAGATTGTAAACATTGAATAATAAAACGTGCGTAAGTTGACATAAGCGTTAAGGAAAAGAAGTCTGTGAATCCAACGAGTCTACTTCATATCATAAATTTCTCTACTTGTCAGTTTTCACGATACAGCTCAATGATTCGTTAATTAAGGCAATTTATTATGCATCCCACATACGAATACCAAAGAGCGTGCTAGTAGTTTTCGTAGAACGTTACAAATACAGTCAAATTTAAGTAATTACAATTATTTGTTTATTGTACATACAATTTTTGTAAAAATTTACACTTAATGTGCAATTATCTTGCAAGTTATTTTAATCGAAAAAATATTGTTATTAGACTATAAATCTAGAAAGAAAGAAACTTTCTAAGGAACATCGTGGGACTCAGAAGAATTTGAGCTAGTGAGTTGAAAGTCTAATTAAGACAATACCAAGAGAGTTATGTGAAACTTTTGAGAAAATCTCGACCACGATTAACACTAGATGAATGCTTCGTATTATATACTTATATGTATATTTATGGACGTATTAGAATAATGGAAGCAGAAAAAATAGCACACAAGACCCTCACCTTCAAGGAGAACAGAAAGATACAAATGCTGTGGATGAAAGAAATTTATCAGGATCTAGGGAAATTTGGAATCATGGAAGAAAGTGCAGGAAACAGAGAAGTGTTCGGAAAGAAAACTGCGAAGGTAAGGGGATCTGTACGAAAAGAAATTAAGGAGAACCAAAAAGATGTTGTCGGAAGAAGAAGGAGCAAGAGTGAGCCAGAAAATAAAGGAAAATTGGTGAAGGAGGAAAGAACTGTAGGAAGTTGTGTCATCTAAAGGCATAGACAGGTGACACGAAATGGAAGGAAATAAGTATACAAATCTAGGCATTATGTGTTCATTTTTGTCAGTTGAATAATGAAGAATTTAATCGGATGTTGCAAAGTCATTGCTGTCTACAAAAAAATTAAAGTTATTCTTATTAACGTATAATAATTTATAAAGAATTTTTTAGTACTTACAAGTACACCTCTAGGTATTCCAGTCGGTGATTTTTTAGTTTTTTATCCAAGATGCATTTCGGAACCGTTGTGTTCCATCTTCAATTGGATCATTTAGTAAACTTATATATACTAAATTTACTTCAGTTGGATTATTTACTAAATGATCCAATTAAAGAGGGAACACAACGGTTCCGAAATGATTGGAAAAAAAACTAAAAAACCACCGACTGGAATACCTAGAGGTGTACTTGTAAGTACTAAAAAATTCTTTATACATTATTAAAGGTATTCTTTGACTGTTTTATAAAAAGTATAATAATTATTTTATTATTATATTATATTAATAATGAAACGATTAAAATTAATATTAAAAGAAATAGTGATACATCAATAAAATAATTATTATATTTAAGTAAAACATCTACGAATCATTTTCCTACAGTGTAGTGACATATAGAGCGCATGTGCACTTGCATACATATTCATAATGCAATGTATATTCGTTATGATGTAGAATCGCTCACTAAACTGATTAGAAAATCCTTTGTCTTCGCTTAAGACTACTGTGTATGTGTATTTATAATTTTACGTGTATGTGCGTAGGCCTATTTATAATTCTTTGATGGGATCGGTTTTCGTGACACTGGGATCCTACTGAAGATTAGACCTGCCATTTACCGTGACTGTCGCAGTGAGGCGAGACGCAACGGTTCATCCTCAGCGATGAAGATCCTATCTTCTGACGTACCAGCTTCACCAATTAACCACAAATAATTAATCACAGAATAAAGCTGAAGCCAACTCAAACTTTAGGTTTGCATTAACTTTGACCCGACCGTGTAATCCACGCCACACCTTCTCCACCAACTCCGGCTGGCAACATCATTTAAATTGATATTAAAAATAAAGAAGAAAGAGAGAGAGAGAGAGAGAGAGAGAGAGAGAGAGAGAGAGAGAGAGAGAGAGAGAGAGAGAGACTGCCAACGAGAAGGCTGAATTATCTCTGCTCAACATTTACCAACGTCACACAGTCGGATAGACGCGCTCGCTCGCGCGTACACACGAACACACACGCACAAAACAAGAACAATGATTCTTAAGTTTTGACGATTAAGGCAACTATAAAATCATTTTTACATAATGGTCCGTAAAAGCAGTAATTTCTATCCGAGTCCATATATACCAGCGACACACCCAAACATTTGATTCGACACGTCCCTGAACTCAACTCGTTCAATCGCATACACTTTCATATGCAAGTGCTTTCTAGGGTAACTTGTACATTTTAATATAAATAATTTAACATTTTGTACCTCCACTAATTTTTTTGTAAACCGAAGTCTTATGTGTATGTTAGTTTTAATAGACAACTTTTTTTTCAGAAAAAATTCTACATTACCTTTTAGAAATATGTGGCAACTGCAGTTATTAATTTTCCATTGATCGTATTTGAATATAAACATTAATTTTGTTCACTTACTGTATTACCGCGCTTATCATTTAATAAGTTTTAATCAAATTTTAAATTAGTTTTAAATAATACATTATTTAAAAGGTTTAATTTCATTTTATGAACATAAAATACTTTTCGTCATCTCTGACATCATCAGGTCTTGAATGAACAACCTGTTGACTAAAAGCTTTGTCTGAACAAAAAAAAAAAAAAAATTGTTGCAGTTTAGGAACTTCATAAAAGAAATAGTAAGGATGGCTGCTAATTCAAATAATACGAAGAATAAAGATTTTATTTTTGTAAGGCCTCTTAGGGTTGGTCGATCTTATTTTCTAAAAAATTTGTAGGCTAACTATATTTTTATTTTTAAAAATCAAGTTACCCGATGAAACAAACCACGCTTACGGAAATCAGCGATTTTTCTCTTATTTTTCAGTTCAGCAGAATTATTTCCCGTGTATTAAAAACTTTTAATGTTTAAATAAATTTAAATTTAAGAGTATTTAAATATTTATGTTTAAAGTTAGAAGCTACAGAAATTGATGCTTTGAGACGAGCTGCTAGAACTTCAAGGCTAGAGCGAATACGAATTGAAACGATCAAAGAAGAAATGGGTGTGCAAAAGACATCATCGACTGCATTGAAGAGAAACAACAAATTTGGTATGGAAAAGTACAAAGAATAGGACAAGACCGACTACCAAAGAAAACATGAGATTGATACCTAGAGAGCACAGACAGAAAGGAAAACCCAAGAAAACATGGATAGAAGGCATAAGAAGATCAATGAGCGATAGAGGACCAAACGATGAAAACTGCAACGACAGACAACAATGGAGGTTGGTCATCGGACAACGTCGTAGGACGTTTTGACCATGAATTAATATTAATTAAAAATATTTAAAGAATAATAGTTTTAATAATGAAAGCATATATAGGAAGCGAAAGGGGAGTAGGGAGAAAGTAAGAGGGGCGAATAAGAAAAATAAGGGAAGTTTAATGAAAAAGTCAAAAATTAGTTATTAGGTCAATGTTATTTCTTGTAGTAGTAATATATAAAAAAAATGTAAATACCTGATTAAATGCAAATACCATTACCCTGCATCAAACTCTTAAACAATTAATTCATTCTTTTCAGTTTTGATGTTAATAAATCATTAATATGTATAAACCACTTGTTTCTTTATTCTTTCCACTCGAAGTTTCGTCTCTTTTAACGTTTATCCATCATACAACTAGATTTTTTAAATAAATCAGAATTGAAAACTTGGAAAAATACACATCCGAAATGGAAAAAGAAGAAACAGGGAAACGGTTAAAAAAAAGGAAAAAGGGAAATCTGTTAATTTCGGAGATAACCTTAGTGAAGTGCGGAAGATGTGCATAAAAATATGCTTACAAAAAAGCAAGAGTTTTTAAAAACCCGCTAGAAAATAATAACATTAATAAACCTGCCTAGTTTTAAGTAAGTTAAGATAATCATTTTACACTGAAGTTTGCAGTGAACGACCTTCAAGATAGACAAAAACGGTAGAAACACAAAGTAGAAGTACAAGCTACTTTGTATTGAAGTGTTTAATAAAACATGGGATTACTTCATTGTCTCCTATGTAAGGTAAATTCCACAAATTAAATATTGATATCCATGCAATAATACACATATTTTAATTCAAATTTTCGCATGAACAAGACATTGTTTCGATTAAAATAAATTTCTGTTTTAAATAAATGACTGTATTAAATAAATACTGTGCCTATTATAAGACAAAGTAAAAAATCGAGTATGCAACCAGATTGAACCTCTACGCACGAAGGCAGTGTGGCCAGCATCTCAGACGCCTATTATTATCCTAAGTGTTACTTAAGGCACTTTTACTGTATAGGATGAACCGACCTGGGGGCTGCGAAGACCACTGATTTCATGCTGCTGCTGGGGGGTCAAAACGAGACCTATATACAGTATTAGCAACCAACGGCCATACTTACTAGTCTATTGAAATCCCTGTTAGTAGAATTGTTTAATTAATATTCAGATACAAAAAGCAGTTGCCTCTGCTTTATCTAAACAAAAAATAAACATAGTCGTCATGGAAATTAACGCGCCGTTTAAACAATAACGGAAACGATAATTTGTTGCTATACGGTTTTTTGTTTTCCCACACTATCGATAATTACGGACAAACTGGAAAAAAGTCGACCGTAATTAGCTCGGAATCGTAGCACGCTGCTGGAACTTGTTTCGATTTTCAAAAATACCGCAGGAATTTCCTTGCGGTTACATAATTTCACGTACAAATTGGCAGCTTCGAATCTTTAAAACGTAAGTAAAAAAAAAAATTATTTATAATTCAATAAGCGATAGTAAATATATCGTGGGGTTACTGGTAAATCTGCCCACGTCCACTCATGTGAATTTGCGGAAAACTTAAATTGAATGTTTTCAAGTGTAATGTTAAATCATAAAACTGATTTTCAGTATTAATTTTTATAATTAATAGACTTTTTTACTTCCATGTTCCGTAAAGAAATGGAAGTATGGTGACCGCGAAAAAATCGTGTTCGATACAAGGGCAGATTCCGATTGTACCATCCTCAAAACATGAAGGAAAGTCATTTTTCGGAAAGTGTCTGTGTGTCTATGTGTAAATTTTTTTCTATGGCGAACGATAACTGCCGCAAATTCAAACAAAATCAAATAATTTTTTCATATGTGCCCGAGTTTTAGAGGACTCAAGGTCTACTGATTTTGGTTTTAGATCGGTTAAGAGGAAGGGGTAGTTTACCTGCAACGTTTTACGGTTTAACAAGCTTAAAGTATTTAAATTTGATAAATAAAGTATCCTGAAAAGAAGATAATAATAATCCACTGTAGAAAGGTAGATGAAATATCTATAAATGAAAAGGGTAGTTGAAAGGGGAAGGGGTAATTTTTTGTATTGATGTTATAAATTTATTCGACCGAAAACTTAAAAATTTCAAAATAATATTAACAGTTGATATCGTTCCGTGCTATGTAATCACGGATAAGTAAACAAATAATTTTTTGTTTTCAGAAAGTCACAGAAAACTAACGCTGGGCGGTATTCGCTTTTTTTCGTGTTGTTTAAATAAAAGTTAATTTAATCAAATAAATTCTTTATTTTTAAAATATTAACAACTACGTACAATTCGTACTTTGATTATCTTTCTTAGCGTTTTTACCAATAGCATGCTGTTATATTTGGTTTGGTTTTGTTCTGAGCTTTTGTGTACACATTAAAAATAATTTGATTATTAATTGGAACATGGAAGTCACGTATGGTTCTCCATACCGATTTTTATTAATTAAATATCTGTTAAAAAATAAAAATAATAAGAGAAATGCATGAAAAATGTCGTTTTTGAAACATCTTGAAACGTCATTAAAACTTGGACTTGGGTAGTGTTACCACTAACCTCTCGGTATTATCTTTAATGTTAAACTTAGGAGGCATTTCACTGCTTTTGTACCACTTTAGAGACAACTTGCACCATCGTTAACGCCAATTTTATGTCACAGCGTTTTTAATTGCTGGTAATCTGTAATCGTCTACAAACGACTAAAACGTTGAGCTAACTTTTCGTGTAAGCTAATAACGCATGAATGTTACAAAATCACGGGGAACATACAAATTAAAAAAACACCAGCAAAATTAATCACCGGACAAAAGGCTTGCCGCATGACAAATGGCGGGTGGCCCTAAAAAGGACCTTGTGGCGAGAAGGCTGATGTTGGTTGTGCCGCGCTAAGATGTTCGGCGGCTGCGCCCGCTGTTCGTGGCGTACTACAGTCCTCCTCTTCTTCCGGCACCGGTTGTAGAGTCGGCTGCCGGCCCAGCGAAATCCATCGCTGGCGCGGAACTGGAGGGCGAAGACGCAAGAACGCCGGTTCTATTCTTCGAAAGAAAACATAATTTAAATTATCGGTATGGAGAACCATTGATGACTTCCATGTTCTAAGATTTATATTTTAAATCATTTTCGAAATGAAATATTTCCATAGAAACTACTTCTTTTCACTTCTTGCTTCAGCGTTAACCACAGTACTGTGGTCATACTGATGATGGCAGTCGATGGAACTGCCGAAACTTCTGGGTTTGCAGAAAACACTGGACCACGGCCAAGCAGCCCGGGAAGCAATTTTAACAACAAACTACTTGTTTGTTGCCGATAACGTGGTACACATATACAAAATTATCCCCTCCCCTTTCAACTATCATTTTCATTTATAAAAAATTGACCCTCCCCCTTCAACTACCCTTTTCATTTATAGATATTTCATCTACCTTTCTACAGTGAATTATTATGACCTTCAGGACCTTTGAGGATACTTTATTTATCAAAATTAAGTTCTTTACTCTCGTTAAAACATAAAACGTTGCAGGTAAACTACCTCTTCCCCATAATCGATCTTCACCAAAATCACGAATCACCTGAGTCCTCTGTAACTCAGGCATATGTGCAAACAATTATTTGATCCTGTTTGAATTTACGGCAGTTATCGTTCGTCATAGAAAACATTACTCTTGTTAAAACATAAAACGTTCCTGGTAAACTGCCCCTTTCCCCTTAACCGATCTTCACCAAAATCAATGGGTCTTGTACAATTGAGGTATGTATGCAAAACATTATTTGATTCTGTTTGAATTTGCGGCAGTTATCGTTCGCCATAGAAACAATTCTACACATAGACACACTGATAGACACACAAACACACATACAGACACTTTCGAAAATGACTTTTCTTCATGTTTTGAGGGTAGTACAATCAGAATCAGCCCTTACCTCGAACCATCACCATTTTTTTCGCCATCACCATACTTCCATTTCCTTATGGAACATGGAAGTAAAAATGACACCAATTGCTTAATAATTGTTTTCCCTACCCGTACATGTACTAATGCATGCACCTACAGCTATTATAGTTTGATTTAAATTTGAATGGGATTGGAAGTCTCGAACATTGTTGCCAGACCGTGTCGTGTCTTGCGTCCATAGCAAACTTACAATTTGCCTGTTGTCACACTCTTTCGCTGTTCCTGTAGTTTGAGTAACAATATATACGTATCTAATTTATATAGTTTTAAATAGGACACTTCAGGGAATACTACAGTATAAATATTAGGCTAACTGGAATAAATTTAATATTTTTTATTCATATTACAACAGGAAATATGTTTTTAATTGTACTAAAACCAAACATACAAAAAATAGTATCCGAGAAAGATTTTTTTTTTGCCAGTTAAAACTTCCAGCAGGAAAGTTGTAGTAAAAATCCATATTTTATTTTGATTCGGGACTTTATAATTTTAGGACTATTTATTTACAAGTGACAGTGGTTTTCCACTATTAACTCCCTGCGGGCCGCGCGCTATATCCAGTCGTCATGACAATACACCATAAAGAATCAATTATGATATCAAACTAATTATAAATTTAACGCTATATTATTTGATTATTTCTACGTTGTTAATGTTAATTTAAAAATAAATTGCTCTTAAAGAAAAAAACATGAATCATCTTTCTTTAAATTTAAAGATATCCTTAAATTCAGTATTTTTTGTCCACATGGTTTTAATATAAATGACGCACTTCTAATACGTAGTCTTCAAAAAGTCTGTTTGAATTTAACTACTGAAAACCACTAACTAAAACCAGCAGTAAATACACACATGAACATCACAGAAGAATTTCACAGTTCCAGGGGATGGGAACTGGCAACGCGCGCCAATTTCCACGACGCTGATTAGACGAATCTAAGCCGAGCCTCCCGCGCTTACGTCACACAAAATCCCATTCCAGATTAAAACACACTATACCGACTCTCGCTTCCTGCGTACCACAGGCCTCTTTCATCCCACTTTCTTTGTTGTAGACCTCTTCTACAATAGATATTTAAAATAGATCTTCTCTTTCCATGATCTCTTGGGTCTACGTCTTTTCTTGCTTCTATGTGGAACTCAGTTTAACAACCTCTTAGGCCAGCGATCATTAGGTATTCGTTCCACGTAACCGTATCACAGGGCCATAGGTGATACATATTTATGGTACGTAGTAATTGCTTTTTACCCCTATCAATACACGCAGCAGAAACTGTAAACACTAGACCACAACGTACATTACAATAGACAAGTCCTAACGGAATGTTGCATGCTGTGACGGGGGTAAGTACAAGTAATCCTTTATTTTAATTTTTGTTTTATTTTAATTATAGTTTGCTCTTAATTTTCTTAATTATTAATTCCCTTTTCTGTCTGTATGTGAATTTCTTTTTGATTTCAAATTCATAATTTTTCACCTGATTGATATGGAGCGAAGTAATTCTCTAGAAACAATGATTTTTGTCCTAGATTGATTTAAATTCAAACCGGAATCTGTCCTCCTGATGTACAACCACATTATTTATATCTGTTAGGTATCCATATATTGTTACGAATAGAACCACCATAGCCGAGAGAGTCCCCGCCCTGTCCTCCCGCCCAGTGTGGCAGGTGTTGCCTCAGTCAAGGCCGCGTTAAAGTTTGTTCTAGACTCTTCAAGAGGGCACTTGAAATACCATTAGCGTTATCATTAATTGGCGTGCAAATTGAGAATGGAAGATTTTCCTAGAAGGCGTGCACCTATAAAATGCCATAGAACCCGGCTTATGAGTTCAGTTACGTGAGCGATTTTCTTAGCACGGATCGAGTGTTTGTCGAAGTATGGTGTGAAGTGTTATTGTCATATAAATTGTGTGGGACTCTATCATTTGACATTATTATTGCGTGTGGGCAAATCTAACTGAAATTATTGTACGAGTTGAGTACGAATTATTAATTGTGATAATTAAAGCTGGTTATTAGTGATTTCATTGGTGTTTTTTACTTTGTTTTCCACTGTACTATACGACGATCAGTAGACAGTCGTAATAATATTATTAAAATTTGAAACTGCCAGGCTGCTGGACCTTGGTCGATTGGTTACGTGTTCTTTTTTTTATAAACGTACGGCCACCCATCGGAGGCCTTCTTCAGTTGAAAGGCGTTTAACACAGCATCTCAGACCGAACCCACCTCAAGCAGAAGTATAGGCAATTACAATAAGCTCTTGAACGCGTTTATACTGAAGAAGGCCTCAGGTGGGTGACTGAAACGTTAAGAAGAGTTTGAATCATGTTGTAAGCAATCGACCACAGCCCAGCAGCCCGGTAGATTCCAATTTGAATAAAGTTTATTGCGGCCGTGACAGCTTTTGCAGTAGATTCCTGTCTAGACAGATTCGAAGTAATATTTCAGTAAGCGAAGTTTTATGTAATCTGTATACATTTGAGTGTGCAGTTTTGTTTTTGATAGACTCTACACTTGAATTAGTGTTTGAATCGTTGGTGTGTCCTGGTTTTTTAATTTTTTTTTTTCAATTTATTGGAGATTTGTAATCTGTTCGACTAAGCGAACATTGAACAAATTGGCTGACAACACACATACAGGATTATGAAGAGCTGACCATTGACAGCTCTTCTTGTTTTTGTTAATAGATTAAAAAGATACACAATTACAAAGCTAAATGACAAAAACATGTAAACAAATGAACAAAAATCACTTCCACTTGCTGTTGGCATGATACAATAAGTTCAAATGTTAAACACTGGGCCCATAAGGCACATATACTGGTTGACGTTAACACTTAATGTTGACACAAATACAAAACATACAGAACAGAACAGATATCACAGACATTACAATATATGGATAATACAGAGAGTACATTGTCTTTTAAGGATGAACAGTCTTGCTCAAACATGGTGTTGTTTGAATTCAGGAAGCATGACACTATCGATTAGATTCTGACAACACAGATTAACATAGTTTTAACCGATATTTCTCTACGAAAAAGTTTGAGTTTTTTAAACGAGTGGATGTGTAAGCTTATGGAGAACACAGTATTAATTCCGAGAAACATATACGAGAAACATAAACATATACGAAACTCCAGTAACTTACTGGGATGGAGTTTATTTTCAGATAAATTAGTATAATTTGGATATCTTGATAGGTAATTTTGTTAACATGTATCACACGACGACTATGGAACAATTAGACGACTGGTAAACGTGTTCAGAAGGCTTCTGGCGAGTCTGCTGTGCGTTCAAAGACTGCCGTAAATGAGTTAAAGATCGTGGTTGTCAGATGAAGATTATGTTTTTGTGTTCCACGAAATTTCATCGCTAGGCGCAGTAGTAAATAAAGAATAATATTAGGACATTTTACGGCATTTGTATGAAGATGTTCGTAGAAAACTGCCAGATTTACGGAAGAATAATTTATAACAATTGCAGCCTGGTAATGCGCCTGGACGCACCTCATTGTTTTTTAAGAATTTTGCTAAGCTATGCAAAAGAAAACGTCATAATGGTGATATGACAACTGCCGTATTCACCAATTCACCAGATGTGTCCCAACGGGATATTTCCTCCTCCCAATAGTGATAATTTCCGCGAAAGGACGTTTCGCGACTGTTGAAGACGTAAAACGGAAAACGCTAAGCGAGCTCAAGGCTGTAGGCCTACCAAAAAGTGCATGCTGTGACGATTTTATTAATAAAAATAAATTAATTAATTAAGTTGATAATGTATAGGTTGATAAATTTTAAGTGTTTAATAAAATCTCACATTTTATTCTAAAGCGTATCGTAATCATTAAATATTAATAATATTTAAATAAAAAGTCTAATAGTATATTAAAAGGAATACGATTGTACACAAAGGGTAAAGCTTGTTAATTAATCCTGCATAAACAGGCGCCAACCAGAACCAACTTGTTTTCCGACCCCTTAACTAACTAAAAATAATTGTAAATTGATTATTATTTAAATAATTAAACTAGATCACTATAATATACTTTGAGAGCATTTGTAACTAAGAATCTCCCTACTTAATTATTTAATCTAATTTTAGTCCTTTAAATAAAAAAGGAACTTGGAACTACTTTTATGTTGAGTTGAACTGTCGCGAGATTACTACCCTCACCCCTAACTATTTTCGCCCACTTGAAATACAGCGGTCAAGCAGTAAGCTGTGTACTGCCAATATGTGCAACGTTAAAAATAGTTTATTACAAAATGTAATTAATCCGTCAGTTAAGACACAGAGGCATTCTTTATACTATTAAACAATGTGTTGCGTTAACGTAGTTAAACCGCGACTCATATAAATATGGTGTAAATGAGTGAGAATGAATAACTAACCGGTGACATCTCTTCAAAATTCTTAAAATATAAAACTTATGTGACTGTGGTAATACCATGAAGTGAAGTGCTACAATCAAACAATCATGTGAAGTGGATACAGGTGAATAAAACTTTGTGTTAATCATTCAGATCAACGAGCTATTACTAACAATTAGACAAGAGCAGAAAACCAGGAGCCACCATGATATAAAAGACTTCAGGACTACACCATTCCAGGATACGAAGATAACGAGGGATACCTGACCTACTTCAAACATGCTGCAACAGAGGACCTACGACTGGAATAACGCAGAGCTGGAGGACATCCAAAAAGGTGACACGGAGGCAAGCCTACCGTGCTTATGAAATACTAAATATTATATTCAACAAAAGACAATTAAATTAACACCATTAAGACATTTTAAGTACTGACAGTAATCGTACACTTATTCTTAGTAAAAGAGTTATAGCTCTAAAATGTAAAGCCTTATTGTTTAAAGATTAATCAAGACCATTCTTCAAATGGCAAAATTTTAAAACTTTATATGGCGAGGTAACCATTCTTAACGTAATAGAGTAAATCCCGGATCCGGGGACTTAATTAGATTTGATGTACATCTTATTTTAAGGGGGGCCATGTAAAAGAATAAAATATAACCATCATGTAAACTTTAAGCTATTGAAGCATATGGGTCAAGAATTTTAAGTAGAGCAAATAATACAATATGTAATAAAGAGATGTCATCAGGAGTACCGACTATAATGAGTGCTTAAATCAACAGTTTTCCCCTTCCCAGAATCCTTTTATATTTATTGTTTGTTGTTCTGATTAATTTACAGCTCGTCACAAATAAGGCAGCCTGAATAATTGGCAGAACCAATTATTTCGGGTTCCCTAAGTTATAACACGAGAGAAGATGTTATAATGCTTGAAATATTTTGTAGACTGCCAAACGGCTGGCTCAGTCGTGTTACATTCGACTGAGACTACTGGGGCAGTACAAGTGTCGATGAAGGCATAAAAAAAAAAAACTGCATGAACGTTTTTTATCAAACCTCTTAGTTTATTTCATTATCCTTTTTTTCATTCAACCTTTGATTTTCGAACTGTTTTTAAATTTACGCTTAAACGTAAATGGGCATTTGCAGTGTATGTTAAATGGCTGTTACTTTCACTGTCCATACTATTTAAACCATTACCTCTACATTAAAAATAGTTGTGGGCAGATTTTTGGTTAATCCGGATTTCCGGTAATCCGAACTGGTTCAGTCTACTTATGGCCGGCCGTCTACCCTACATATCGTCAACTCATTTCTTGTTGAATTCCGTGTAACACCGTATTACGTAAGTGATATCGATCTGTCGATGCGAATGAGCGCGCACACACATCGGCTCGTTACAAGTTATTCAACTCTGGACAAACGGGACTCAACAGTGTTAGGCTTAATTACGGAAAAAGCTGATTATAAGTTTTTAAAACGTTCGAATGTTACTATGTAGGATCGTTTAAATCGTATAGGATCGTTTGAAGTTGTAGATTTTATAATAAACTTAGCGATCAAATTAATTTTACTAAAGCGACTTATAGTGTATTTCCTAAACTCTACTTATGACCGTCTACATTATATATCGTTGATTCATTCCTAGTTGAATTCCGCGTAACACCGTACGACGTAACTGATATCGATCTGTCGTTGCGTACGAGCGCGCGCGCACACACACCGGCTCGTTACAAGTTATTCAACTTGCACGTAATTACGCGGGAGCACGTGTTTGTCTTGTTAAGCAGCGTTTCCACACGTTGCGTTATTAACTAAACGTTAATAGCATTTTCCGTGTTAATTTCCAATAACTGTTTTGTTATTGTTGTTGCAATGTATGTTACGTTATTTATATCTGCGAATTGCGTGTTTTATGGGAATAATAAGAAATCTGCAAGTTCGTTAATTTATATTTATGAAGTGAATGTTAAATGCGAAAACGTATTACTGCAAGTCTACCGCGGATTGCGTTTTGAAACGTGCCATTAATGTGTTAACAATCGTAGACTGAATGTTCGGGCTTACTACTTAACGCAGTCCGACTTAATTGTCTACAAACATTTTACATAAAAATACATGATAAATGCTGATATTACTGTTACTGAGCCACCATCAGTGTACCACGGAAATATTCTTTCTATTATTTACCTTATGTAGAGGTGACTTCATAATCATCATCACCATTATCGTCATTATCGTCGTCGTCGTCATTTCTCCTCCTCCTCCTCCTCCTCCTTCTCCTTCTTCTTCTTCTTCTTCTTGTTCTACTTACCTTCCTTATGCAAATAGAAGCAACTTCATTATTCCATTTTTCAGTGTCTATTGTGCGTCGGTACACTGAGGTATATAACACCTTATGATTAATCTAGGCTCTGCATACGACTAGGATTAAAGTTGATGGCACCTTTGCTCATTTAATATAATCATATTAAGGTTTAAGACATGGCAGCAAGTTTCCTCCCACTTCTTCGTCTTCTTCTTCTTTCCTCCCTCATCGTCATCAGCTTTTTGTTGTTCATCTTATTTTCTTAGTCTTCTTCTTATTCTTTTTTCTTTCTTCGTTTTATTTTTATTTTTATTTCCCCTTTCTGTTTTTCCTTTATGTACTTAGTTTTTAAACCCTTTTTATCCCTGTTTGGTTTACGTGTCTCCAAAGAGGCGAAGCTGCTGACATAGCATAGGACTACACTTTTTTCCCAGTAGGTGTTTCTTCAGGCTGCCGTTCGCCCACCTTCATTCTACTTTGCCCTGCACAATGGTTTGGGCCGTTCGATGTCGATCGTGCCTCACCGGACGTTCGAGGTTGCCTTTACGAAGTTAGGATTTCAGTTTTCCTGATAAGCATTTACATGACTTCAGCCCAATGAGTTTTGCAAACCCGTGATATTTACTACATTCATCTGTAATAGCACATTATTAAAGATTCCGATTTCTTAATTTCACTGTTGTTTTCCCGTCCTGTTGCTTAGAATAAGAGTAAAAACGAAAAAGTACGTAACAGCCGAATTCTTAAGGATCATGAAGTGTCTAATGTAAAATATTCTGCTCATATTCTTGAAATTATCTTTCAAGAACTATCTATCTTTTTCTATTCTTGAACCAGTTTCACTGGCGCTGCTGTAACTGCTATTCTGCTGCCAAAGTATTCGAAGCTACTTACTTATGTAAGTTCCGCTTGCTTCTATGTTTGAACGATGTTTACTAATAGCATTACTTTAATCATGTTAACTTTAAATTCGAGCCCTGTTTCCTACAAATACACAACACAACAACTTCTCCAGATACTCAAGGCATATACCCGAAAGTACCGTATCAACACGACACATCAGATTGCCAATTACGACACCTTTGCGTTTTCCCGTTAGAACGATTAAAAAATATGTTTCTGATTAAATGTTGAATAGAATTAGAGATAAGACACACCGTTCGTCATGCTTCGCTTGACGACAATTTGTTGCGAATTTGACACACGACTTGAGACTCTATCCCCGCGCTAATCAGCGAATATGCTGCCCACAAAGTAAATCGGATTAGCGTACCACACGGATACTTAACGGCCTTTACTTCAGATCCTTGCCTGTTTGAGACCGGAGCAAACCATCCTTGGTTTAATCCTTGAAGATAATGATGACTTATTTTAACTCACGCAACTGGCTTAGAAATAGACTAATCACGTTGTGTGATTAATGAAGTTCTCAGAAAACTTTAATAGGATTCTCTGAGAGGATTGATCCCCTGATCCCAAACCAAACCTCGAAAGCGGTATGCAATAATTTCAAATGCGTTCTTGGAAATAGTGGTTCCGATCAATATAATGATATGCGCGCTCGCGCGTGAGTGTGTTTTAATAAAATTTTAAACAGGAAGAAGAAGAATCTTCTGAAGCTAAAAACAACAAATCTAGTTTACAATTTTTTACGACTGATTTCCTTAACATTGCCAGTAATAATTGTTTCTTTAATAAAACGCGTACTTCATCATTTAGTCTATCTGCTTGCTAGTACTAAGGTTTATAAGGTATTTATTTTATAATTTACGTTTTCTAATTCGTTATATGCTTAATCCTGCTTAGTATTCATTCTTCGACGCGTAATGAGTAAGTGAATCGGACACAAGAGATTACTGAAGACTTTATTTACAAAGAAACGTCCTCCGTGCCTACCCCGGGCTGCATAACTGAGATTCTTGTGTACATTCTTCGAGTTGTCTTTTATTCTATTCACTCGGCCCATTATAATATTTCCGCAGTCCATCAATAGCAAACAAGCGTGTAAAGTAATTATTTACATATATTTTTATGTTTAGAAAATATGCATAGCAAGTATCCGGTGTTACTCTTGTTAAAAAATATAAATGTCATTATGTACAAAACAAACAGAAACTGAATAGAAGAAGAGAAGCATGTGTATTCAATGTGAGAGCTATGCTTGGCTGGATTCGGATCAAAAACACACCTGTGCACTTGGCTCTCACGAACCGCTTTCAAATATTAATCACTTCAAAAACATTTCCACTCACTTGAAATACGCGTTTCCTCCGTTTCGCGTTTCGTTACCAATAGTTCACCGACGATTAGACTATGTTCTAACGGTTGTCACGCGTCCACGTTAATACGGTCGTAAAACTGCTCCGTTGGGCGACGCAAGAAGTGGCCGAATATTTTTAGGACCGTCAGTAGATATGATTTTTATCATACCTTATTGTCCCAAGAGGTTTTGCATATGAATGGTCGTGTTCAGCTTTATTATGTTAGACCCTACCCTACTCTCCGCAGTCAGCTCATTAGGTTTTTATAAACAAAATAAAATATAAAATAAAGATGACAGCCGTTTGGCTGAAAAGTTCAAGCTTGTATCGTAAAGTGAAGCCTAATAGTCTTAATTATTTTTTAACTCTTGCGCGCATTAAAAATATAAGTCAATTTGTGTGTTTCTGCTCGCGCGCGCTTGCGTGTAAATTTGCGTCACGTAGGCGTGTGGCATTTTAGAAAGAATTAAATTTAACGAATTAGGGTCCCAAACTAAAAAGTAGCTGTCTGAAATGTGTGTTTTACTAGATAGTAAGAATTTCCTTTATAATGTATTATAATAATTAATATATAAACAAACTTACCTAAACGCTTTGAGTAACTTACAGTACCAGATCACTTCTGTTTGATCAGTTGTCTGGCCAATAGTTTCATGTATTCACACACGCATTCTTTTTTCATTTTGATCCCTTACGATGACAGTGTTGTATCATCGTCAGCACAGACATAGCGTATTTTAAACTTACAAGTACAAGTACTGTTAAATGAACTAGGCTCTACTTCGACATCATCATTTACTGCTTCTAGTTCTTCTTCTTCTTCTTCTTCTTCTTCTTCTTCTTCTTCTTCTTCTTCTTCTTCTTCTTCTTCTTCTTCTTCTCTTCTCCTTGTTCTTTTCTCGTCCTCGTACTTTTTAGTCTACTCGAACTTATTTTTCTCTTTTCCTTCTTCTCCGTCAGCCATTTTGCGCTAGTCAAGTCTGTTCATTTTGTCTCTCTGTTATCTAGCTATTGCTTAATTTTCATCTGTCTCCCACGTTTCGTCTCGTCTCTTGTTCGTGTGACCCTTTCCAGCGATACCCGTGACAACCTTGTATACCGTCACACCTTCTGCACCGACTTCTCTTCTCCGTCCACGATCTCCACCTGAGGATCTTGGTATTTCACCCACTGTCTTCAGTACGTGCCGATGTAACATTCCCTACTCCTCCCCTTCTGACATCGGACGTTCACGATTTGTGACTAATCAACTTACTTCTTATTTTCAGTAAAATTCCTAACACTGAAAGGCTTGGGTGTTAAGATAACAGTATTTATTTCCACGATTTCGTAAGTCTTCCACGCTGTTTATTATTATCTATTTCGCAAGGGCTTAACTTTCGTCTACGCATATTATAACAGACACTCTAGTCAAAGGCTTTTCACACTACGCGTTGAGATGTTCTCTTCTTCCTTATTATAAATGCAACGTTGCCAGCTTCCGCCTTTGTCTTTCAGTTTACGTCGTATGTCCATTTCTAGCGTATCACATACTCAAAACGTATTACGTTGAATCATTAACAACCTGGATCTGGCTTTCATTGGCAATTAACCGTGGATCCCCACAGCATACTGTCTTGATTTTATTAAAGGAAATTTTCGACCCCCGGTTTATCGAAGAATCTTTCATAAAATTCTGAAGATTCCTTTCGTTGCCGCCAAACAAAATACCTCATCAGTATGACTTAACACCACAACTTAAATGGCATAATTTTCGATGTGGATAATTTAATATGGACTATATGGAATATGGATAATCTTCTTCTTCTTCTCCTCTTCAAGGATTAGGTTATATAAACCTGTTCCGGCACCCATCTCATCCTCGGACGACCCACGTCTCTTCTACCAATGGCTTTATAGTTCAGTGCCGCTTTCGGCAATCTATCCTCTTGTCATCCTTTGCAGATGAACCCACCATTGTCTTATGTAAATTGAAATAATTTAATTTATGTTCTTTACTTCGAGTTCTGCTCTCATATCTTCATCCTTATTCTATTTTGCAATGTATAATTTAATTTAAAATATTTCGAAGAAACTGCATTTCAGGACTCTGAATCTTGCCGCTTTCCTTTTTTGTCATGATCCACGCATCACTCGCATAAATCAACGTGAGTATTGCAATTGTCTTATAAAATTTAATCCTTGTGCTGTGTCATATTTTATTTCTAAGATTTCTATGAATTGTATCACAAATAGTCCTCAATTTATTTATCTTCTCTCTTATATCATATTCAGATTCATAGCTTACTGCACAGCCGAGATATTTGAAACGGCTTACTTGTTCTAATGTGCTGTTGTTTATAATTATCTTAGTCCTCACTGGATATTTACCTTTGAAGGCCATGGTTTTAGTCTAATATGGATAATAATAATGGATAATATGAAATACAATACGGATTTGCCTACTAATGTTTCATCGTAAGTGCGTGTTTTTTTACTGTGTAAACGATTATTTACTTACGCTTACACTTGGGTTCCTACAAAGAAGATTAAAAACCAGACTCAAACTTCGGAAATGAAGTTTCTGAGAAGAATAAAGGGTTGCACGAGACAGGATGAAGATCTTAGAGTAGATCTACAGGTTTTCTCCATAAATGATGAAATCCAGACATATCGCAGGGAATGGTTACAGCATCTGGACAGAATGGAGGATTGGCGACTACGTAAGGTTGCGTTTCGATATAGACCCTTTGGTACAAGAGACGTAGAAAGATCGAGATTGAGATGGAGAGATACTCTGTGAAGACGGAACAGGCAAAATGCCTACTCCGTGAGTTGCAGAAGAAGAATACTTACGCTTACTGTCACAGACGTTGCGAATCAATTCATGTAGGGTTTTCTGTAAAAATGACTATTTCTACCCAATTGTTCTTGTTTGTAACAGATGTCAACGATTGCAACTTAAACAAATAATATTTGTACCACTGCTTCGACCCTCTATTACATCTCAGAAACTCTGTAACACGTAAGACCAGACTACTATTTTGTCACTCTATACTCGAGTTCTTACAACAACAACAAAATGGTGGTCGTTGTGGCATTGGACATTAATCAAAACACTTTATTTCACTTGGAGTAAAACTTAATGGCTACACCATTAAACTTAATGGTATTTGGTATTCTACTACACGGGATAATGTGTTTGAATTGGCTTCTTTTAATATTTAAGGAGTACGCTCACTTGGAACCCAATCTGTGCCTCAGAACTAAGGTACGGGATAGTATGCGGGAGAAGGCTTTTAGAAACAAGACATATTACAGTTAAAATAATAAAAAATGGTGTTTGTAAAGTAAAGAGAAAGGTTTGCAAAGTTCTCAAATCTGGCTGTGGAGAAAAACTGAAAAGGTTTAATGATTAGTCAAAGGGATTATGAAATGACGTTTTAAAATAGTACCAGAAAGAAGATGCCTCTTAAAGCGTAGCGAAAATAAAGCTAATCGTATCGGCCACATTCTGAGGAGAAATGTTAAGGAAAATAGAGTAGAAAATGTATAATAGGAAGAAAATAAATCGTTAAAATAGAATGGAAAGCAAAAAGGGGAGAAAGAAGAGAAACGTTTGTAAAGTTCTAAAATCTGGTAGTGGAGAAAAACTGAAAAAGCTTAATGATTAGTCAAAGCGACAAGTGATGACGTTTTCGAGAACCAGAAAGAAGACGCCTCATAAATCGTAGCAAAAATAAAGCTAATCGTATCGGCCACATTCTGAGGAAAAACGTTAGGGAGAATAGAGTGGAAAATGGAGGGATGAAAATAAATCGTTAAAATAGAATAGAAAGAAAAAAGGGGAAGGAAGAAGAAATGTGGAACGCTGATGAATCTGAACACGGAAAGTGATACCAGAAGCTATATAAGATAGGATAGCCTTGAGGGGTTGAAACCTGTCATTTGACACACTTTTGGTGACGATGATGATGGTTATACATTTGTTAAATCGAATCTGCAAAGACTCTGGATTGGAAATATCCACACTTAAAACCAAGGTGATGGCTTTTCGTGGAACTGATCCCGTACGGGCAAAAATTGTTATAGGTGGTACTGTCCTGCAACAAGTTAGCAATTTTGAATACCTGGGCTACAGTGTGTCTTATAATGCATTTAACGACGTTGTGAATAAGTTGCATAAGTTCAACCGTTCTCGTATGTGCGGGACCATCAGGCGAACCCTTAAGTCAGTAAGTAAAGGAACACGCCTAAAATTCTACAAGGTGATGGCTCTTCTCACACTTCTTTATGGATCTGAGAATTAGACTTTAACGAAAGGCCAGGCCAGTCGCATACAAGCGGCTGAAATGAGATTTTTCAGGCATGTAGCAGGGTATACTCTCCATGATCATAGAAGAAACACAGATATACAGCAGTAACTGACTATTATGAATATACTCGACAGGATCGCCCAGTATCGGCTGAATTGGTGGGAACATCTTTGCCGAATGGATGACTGCCGCATCCCCAAACAAAATGGAACTCTAGGCCGAGGAGACGGAGTGGTGTAGGACTTCCGAGGAAGAGCTGGAGTGACCAACTCTAATCTTTGCCTGTTTGAGACCGGAACAAACCATCCTTGGTTTAATCCTTGATGATGATGATGATGATGATGGATTATTGTTTCAATATCGAGAATCCAAGTGACTGATATAAATGAAAATATTGTTGATAAAAAGGCGTGTGAACATTTTTTATTTTGTCGTTTCATTTAATATGCCGTTCGCTTTTGTTATTAAGTAAACTGAACATGTTCTCTAAGACGAAATAAAGAATAAGTGTTTTACTCTTCACTTCTTACAACTCTTATTTCATAGTATGTTTATTCATCACAAGGGTGATAATAAAAGTTCGGTTATGACAGATGCAGAATTTATATGAACAATTTCATACCTGCACAAATGCCACGCCTAAAGACAAAATAAGATTTATTCTCCGTTTCTTATAAATCTTGATTCATGGTATGTTTATTCATTACTAAACCGATAATAAAAGTTCGGTTATGACAGGTGCAAATTCGTATGAAGAACTTGGTACACACACAAATAGTTTATAAATTAGCGAATTATACGAGGAGTAAATTTTGTCTGTACGTTCGCTGAAGAACCGATGCGCGCGGTGGGTGCTGAATGTAAAGTGTACTCTACTTCCTGTCCTTAAAATTGACGATTCATTTTGTCGTAGAAGGCATATTGTGAACAGCGAGTGCGGTAACTGTCAAACAGAGTCATAGACGCGCGTACGTGTTTCATTATGACATTGTATTTAACGAAAAATCTTCCCCATACAGGAAGCGATCCATTACAATTGTTGACAACTAAAAATAACAGGGATTTTAAAAACACATTTAGAATAACAATCCAGCGAAATATTGTGTTGTAATGTTTTGTAATTTTCTTGTTGTGCATAACAATAGATGGTAATAAAACAAATCTTGGCCTAACTTCAACAAACACACAGTATTTCCTTGAGCAATAGAAATTTGTTGGCAAGCGCGCTCCTCTCTCACTCTCTCTCTCTCTCTCTCAACAGATGCTAATGGTTCTTGCGGTGAACGCTACAATATATGTACATTTGTGTATACTCAGTAGTAACAACATAGGCGTGCGAGTATTACTGAAGTGGCTGCGTATGAATGAAACAACCACAGCTTATGGAAGTAATGCAGACAATCCGAGAGTCAGTGGTCCGAACTATCAATAAACCGAACAGTTTCAGAAACAGATGTTTTAAGGTCACAGACAACCTGTATATTATTGGTAACTTGCTCTAAATACGTGTAATTTTGCACTTATTATAACCTAATTATTACTTACTTACTAGCCAACGCCCACCCTTGGCTGTTGGGCCATTAGTCGGCGCGCTGACCAGTAGAGACGTGAGATCCTTGCCGTACCATCTTCGTCTTGGACTTGCGTGTCTGAGATCAAGGCTGGACAGGCAATTAGGTGATCCGCATTTATGGAAGCGTATCCACAGAGAACACATTCAGGAGACGACAACACGCCAATGCGGTGCAGGTGGGAGGCCAGGTAGTCATGACCGGTTGCAATTCTAAAAAGAGCAACACTAGTTGCTCGGGGTAGAGTTCTGTTGATGGGGCCGTCTGTAACCAATGTTGCCCATCTTTTTCCCACACAGGCTCTTAATTGTTTTTCTTTTAGCCATAGGCTTATTGAGGAGTTTATTCTTGCTTTCGCAGATGCATATGAGCTGGGGGTCTCCGGCTGAGGTAGTGCTGCGCCCATTTTGGCGAGGATGTCGGCTTTCTCATTTCCTATGATGTTGACATGGCTGGGTACCCATTGCAGTTCAATCTGCCAGCCTAATTGCACAAGGTTCTGCAGTTCTCGCCTACACTCAATTGTCAGGGAGCGGTTTGTATCACCATTTGAGGTCACGTTTTGAATCGCTGCAGTCGAATCTATGAGGAAGACGGCTTTGTTAGGTGGTGAGATTTTGGCAAGCTCAATAGATGCTGCCTTTATGGCTGCTGCCTCTCCGTCATAGTTGCTTAGCCGGCCTCCTACAGCGAGGTGGCCTTCAAATAGAGAGCTGTAGAACCCAGCCCCTGTTGCTCCTGTAGATGGTATAGAGGATCCGTCTGTGTAGATTCGTATCCACTGCTCAGCGGGAAAATGTTTTTGTACAGTGTGTAAGGCTCCTTGACGAAGCTCGGCTTCATTCGACTCTGTTTTTGTCTTATTATGGTCGAAGAGTTTCAAGTTAGCATTTGGGAGTTGGCTAAAGAATTCACGGTGATGTATGAATGGTGCTGCCTCATTTGGTTCTATGTCATATTTGCGTTGGAGTTCTTCATAGATCGCAATCGGGCATTTCTGAGTTTTCAGCCTTTCTGTCGCTGTTTTATAGTAATTCCACCGTTGTTGGTAGGCTCATTTACATCTCTCCCAGGATATGAGGCACAGCTTTTCCCGTCTTACTTGGATAGGTTCGACTTGCAGTTGTGACTCCATGGCAAGTATAGGAGTTGATTTCGGCGCACCAGTTATCGTTCTAAGGGCTGCATTTTGGACCAAGTGAAGTTTCTGGCATGCTGCATTGGAGGCAGTAATAGTTGCTTCTGCGCCATATTCCAATAGCGGCCGAATGTAGCTCTTATATGCAGTTGTCAGAACATCTTGATTTGCTCCCCATGTAGTCGCAGTGAGTCGTTTAAGTAGCCGGCAGCGCCTAGACGCACTGTTCGCGGACTGTTCTATATGGTGCTTCCACGTCATTCTGGTGTCTATATTAACACCCAGGTATTTAGACATGTTCACCTCTTCGAGTTCCGATCCACAGTAGCGCAGATTGACCGTAGGCCGCCTTGTTGATAGAGAGAAAAGTTGGTATGTCGTCTTGGTGGTATTTACCGTCATGGCATTTAGTTTGGCCCACTCTTCTAGTTTAACAAGTGAACTATTAATAGTTGCTTCAAGACCCATGATATGGCTGTTAGTTGCCCAGATGATAAGGTCATCGGCATACAGGAGCGCTTGTACTCCCGGCACACACCGAACAGCCACCAGAATGTCATTGACCATAAGGTTAAATAGGCTGCAGCTGATAACGGCACCTTGGGGTAGCCCTTGGCGTTGAATTCGGTACTCTGAAAGGCAATTATTATAGCGGACACGAATTTGTCTTTGACTCAGGAAGGACGCTATCCAGTTAAAAAGGTTACCTGCGACGCCACTCAAAGCAAGTTTGTGAAGCAACATGGGTCTCCAGACTGTGTCGTACGCGTTTTTTAGGTCAACCATTACTGCCAGGGTGGACATTTTCTTGTGGTACCCATCCTTAACACTTTGTGCAAAGTAGACGACTTGGTCCATGGTGCATCGGTGCGCTCGGAAACCTGCTTGGCATTCATCAATAACCGCATTCATTTCAAAGAACTGGTTCAGACGCCGCACAACCATTCTTTCGGCAACCTTGCAGCAAGCACTTGTTAATGTGATGGGGCGGTAGCCCTCAGGTGTATCACTTGGCTTTCCTTTCTTGGTAATAGGTATAATCTCCCCTTTCCTCCATTGCTGGGGGACACGTGTTTTCCACGTTAGATTAATGAGATTGAGCAAGGCTAGTTTCGCTGTGTTACCAAGATTTTTTAGGAGCTCTGGGTAGATTGCGTCGGCTCCTGCTGCCTTCTTGCCCTTTGTGTTTGATAGTGCAAATTCAAGTTCGGAGAGGCTAAAATCGCTTAGGCAAATTTTTTGTTCGGTTTTGTTGAGGCATTGCATTAGAGGTTTTTTATTCAGGTGTCTGTGTTCGTTTCTTGTCTTTCGGGTTCGGCTTATATTTGCGTAGTACTTGCAAAAGGTGTTAGCTATTTTTTTGGGATCTGTGATAAGATTGAGTCCGTTTTTGAAAGGTTGTTGTCCTCTGGCTTCAGTGTCATTATTTAGCCTTGAGACAAAACGGTGTGCTTTTGCTCCATCGCGCCGGAAATCCAGCTCCGATAGGAAGGTTTTGAAGGCCGATCTTTTAGATTGTTTAATTTCTTTACGTAGTATGGCCTGGGATTTTCGGAGTTGGATACAGTCAGATAGTTCTTTAGATTTCTCTGCTTTCCTTCTCAGAGAGTCTCTTGTTTTCTTGAGGGATGAAAGTCTTTTATTCCAGAACGGTCGAAAACCCTTTACTTGACCCCTTGGTACACATAATAGAGCAGATTTCAGTATAGCATCGTTCAGGGACTCTATAGCTGTTTCAGGTGATTTCCAATTTATTTCGTGTGGTATAATATCATTTGTTATCTTGCCGTATTCGCTCCAGTCGGCTTTTCTAAAGTTCCACCGGGGGGGCACGTTTGTTAATGTATGTGGTTTTTCCTGTCGCACATTTGATGAGAATGGAGCGGTGTCCACAGCCTCCTGCGTCATCCATCAAGTGAACTTTTGTCTTCTGTGCGATGTTAGGGTGCGTAAGGACGAGATCTGGTCGGGAAGTCTGTCCAGCAAATGACAGGAAGGTTGGTGGCGTGTCTTTCAGGTCAAGAAAATTTTCGTCGATGAAAAGTTCTATGCGTCTTCCTGCGGGTGTTAACCTGTCATATCCCCATCTCGGTGATTGGCTGTTAAAATCACCTATGATTATGCTATTTGCTTGGATCATTGATTCAATTGCATCAAGGGATGGAATATTGCCAGGAGGGTTGTATAATCCTATGACTGTGAAATGTTTGTTATTTTTCCATATATGGGCTAGAATTATTTCCACTTTGTCATCGTCTTGCATCTCATGGATTATCTCAAATTTAGAGCAGAGATTATTTTTAATTCCAACAATTATCCCCGAGGCGACTTGTCGTGATCGAGGTAAAATATGGCTGCAGTATCCGGTAGTTTGGTAAAATTCAGAGAATTCAGTTGCAGCGCCTGCTTCTACTATAACATATAGATCCACACCAATTTGGCAGATGCTTCGTTTAAATTGTAAAAATTTATCGTTGCTAAGACCTCCGGCATTCCAATACAGGATACTTAGGTCCGTGTCAAGGCCCTGAAAAGGGTCGTTGGTGTTTTTGGCAAGGTTCTTTTGTATCATTTTGGTCAGCGTGCTTTAGGCGAACCTTTGTTGATCGTTTAGTTTATGCAGGGGGCACCACGTGCAGGCGATCAACTTCACCCCCCAAAATATGCCTGCCTGCCTGCCCCCCAAAATATAACCTAATTATGCCTGCAGACACTACTTGATAATTACAACATCACGTGATACTTCGTACAACTCAATAAACCGTATTACTACAGCTAAAATAATGCTTATCTTGCAACAGCGAAACGTTGCCCACACAAGTAGATTCCAGAAAAATAAGAAATTTTCATTATTGTTTCATTATTTTCTATTGTAGTATTGTGTTGCAACAGAACGTAGGGAATTCAACCGTGGCTTATGTGGAAATGTTATGATTATAAGGAGCTCCACTTTCCATTTAATCCAAGTAATTAAAACATAAGTCACAGTCTAAAATAGGCGTACAAGACCATGACGGAAGGATTGAAGAAATAAGTTCAGGACAGGACGATCAAGATCAATCGTCCAGAACAATGAACGCTAGCTCCGGAAATCGATGTTTCAGTTACAATTTAAGTCTGTTCGAATTACAGCATGACATGTTTATGAGCAGAAGACAAAAAGTACGGCTTTTATGAGCATTTACCTTCTTGAGAACTAAGATTGTACTGGATAATAAGCCTACAGAGCAGGCGTCAAACTGCTGTCTTGGTTGTGACGTCACTTATGACGCGGATTATGATGTTGATCATAAGTTGGCCAAGTTTCAGCCAATATTGCCACAATTCGTCAAGCGTTATCTAGGAAAACAGGGAAAGAGACTGGACTAAAATTGTATAAGGTAATGGCTGTGCCAGTGTTGTTGTATGGTTCTGAAACTTTATATCCAGTGAAGAAACGTCTGAGCAGGATACACACAACGAAGGTCAAATTCTTGAGACCTGTTAAAGACTGCACACGAAGAGGTAGACACTACAACGAAGATATCGCGAAGAATGAAACATTTTTAGTATCAAGGATCCCATTGCGGAACACAAAGACTGATGGATTGCTCATGTGAATAGGACGCTAGATGGCAGGTTGTCTGAGGAAGTTTGGCAAAACAAGTCTATTGGGCAAACAAGCACAGAAAACCCTAGACAGCGCTGGTGAAATGGATGCATTTACTTTGGGACCGGAACAGCCGATTCGCTTACGTCATGATGGATGAAAAAGACGAATTTAGGTCTACGGCAAGTCAGCGTGTCGTTATTTTTTTTTAAACTTCTTCTTCTTCTTCTTCTTCTTCTTCTTCTTCTTCTTCTTCTTCTTCTTCTTCTTCTTCTTCTTCTTCTTCTTCAGGCTGTGGACCTTACGATCCGTTGGGCACTGCTTGGTCTGACCATCTGTTCTTTGGTTTTCCAATATTCCGCCGTCCTTTCGGATTATAAACTAAAATTTTTGTTTTTGTATCCTGTTCTTATGCATTCTTTCAACATGATCTGTCCAATCCTATCCTCGTTTTTCCTTAGGCTGTATATCCCATTTTTTAATTTCTACATTGTCAAATATATAGAAAATGAATTAATTATTAGTCAATTAATAGACAACACTTAAAAAAGTTTATTCTCATAATTTTAATGACGGTGATTAACATTTCTAGTGATACCTATAATTTAATCGTTTGTATTGGCACTTATTTTTGGTGGTGGCCAAACGATGACCTCAAACTGTGAGAATAGTCTACAAGGATCAGTATGAGAATTAAATAAAGTAACTATGAAATTTTATATGAAGACTTCTACCGGTCAAAGTAAAATAATAACAGGTCAGTGTAAATGCATGCAAGATCTAAATTCTAATTGATGACAACAGTACTGAGAAATCGATAAATTTTAATACTTATAAATTATGCACTAATATCTAAACGTGATGGGGGTATTATCACATTTAGATCATTCTGAATAAATAAAAAAATAAAGACATTCAATAGCATAAACGACACCATAAGGAGATCTCTAAAAATCAAGTTAGGACAGAGATAATATTAAATTTTTATAAAGCAATGTCTGTTCCGCATTCATATATATATATATATTGTCACCGGACAAAAGGCTTGCCGCATGACAAATGGCGCCAATCGTACACTCTAGTTATTTTGGTGGCCCTAAAAAGGACCGAGTGGCGAGAAAGCTGATGTTGGTCGTGCCGCGCTGAGATGTTCGGCGGCTGCGCCCGCTGATCGTGGCGTACTGCAGTCCTCCTCTTCTTCCGGCACCGGTTGTAGAGTCGGCTGCCGGCCCAGCGAAATCCATCGCTGGCGCGGAACTGGAGGGCGAAGACGCAAGAACGCCGGTTCTATTCTTCGGCCGTTCCTTCCGGCTGACTCCGCGTCGATGTCGTCCGAGAGAGGAGAGGAGATGAAGTGCGTCCGATGCCCGTGGCGATGAAGAGTCTGCTGGCCCGGGTTTTATTGACTAACCGGGATCGCTGATTGGCTCGCTCCGAGCACGTTGTTTGATTGGCTCGCTGTGTCCACCGCTGGTACTGGAGAGCAGATGTTCGCATACCGCTGCCGTCACAATATATATATATATATATATATATATATATATATATATATATATATATTACATTTAATATTTATACATAAATTTACCTCAAATGTTATTTTTCTATTTGGAACATGTTTCGGGTACTATCTTGTTCCCATCCTCAGCCTTCCGGTTTTTTTTTTGTCTGGTGAAGTACATATGTGTTGTTGGTTGATAATTGTGGCTTCCTGTTGGCTTCTGGTATTTCAAGTTGGTTTTATTGTGTGTGATTGTGGTGTATGTGTTAATTTTTTGTGTATTTTCAATGTTGAGTGCTTTGAATATTGTGTCATGTTTTGTATTGATTTGTATTTGTTCAGGTATTAGTTTGTTTTCTGTTTTATGTTTGTATATTTGTAAGTTTTCCCATATGTTCATTATGGTGCCTTTGTGTGGTATATGTTTTATTAGTGTTACATTGGTTATGTCTGGGAATTCATGTCCTGTGTTTATTGCATGTGTGGCTAAATTGGATTTATATATTTCTGGTTTTTTGTATGCATTTAGGTGTTATAGTGCCGACTCCCTTCCTTCAACCTGGCTTTCCAATTCTCCCGATGTTCCCATTGTCCTTCCTCAAGTCCTATACGTTGCATAGATTCATCCACTTCGTCCCTCCAAGATCTTCTCGGTCTTCCCCTTTTTCTCCTTCCCAATGGACTCCGCATTCATCCCTTTCTTTAATCTTTCCTGCCTGGTCTCTCTTAACCAACTCTAAGTCTATTCGATCCCGACGCTATTAGGTTATCGAGGGCTAGAGCGGCTCTCATTGTTTTCAACTTCAGCTTTACTATGTAATTCTTATTTTCTTGTTTTCTTTCGTGCAAACCCGTAAGGGGCTGGCCAGGGTTAAAGTGTCAAATGGTCACCGGTCCTAGAGGCAGAAGAAGAAGGTTTCCCATCGGCACTAGGGGTAAAAGAAGGTGGGTCTCTGGATAGAACCCAGAACATGACTAGAGGCTGAAAGGTAGCAATCCTACCACTGGTATTACGCTACAGGGCGCTGGTAACATTTAACTACAGGGTCCCTAGAAGACATTTATCCTACTCGAAAGTCACAAAGGAACAAATCGGATGGAAATATGGTTAGGACAGGAAATGACAATATGGTATTAGTTTAGGTTAGGTTATTGACAAATTTTGACAATAAAATTTGACAAAGTGGAATGAGTGGGGCCTAGCTTGCAAAACCATATAAACATTCCCAAAGGGTTGAACATTTTTAATATACAAGATCGTATTGAAGAAAATAATGAGAGATGGACTACACATCTGAGGATGTTTAAGCAAGTACGCCTATTGGGGAAAGAAGTATGGTGAGTGATGCTGTGGCAAAGAAGCGTTGGTAAAGTGGATGAAGTTAGTTTGGGACCCCAACAGGTGTTTGCCTAGTTCCTGATAGAAGAAGAAGATGTTTGTTCACAGCTAATATATGTGAGTGAATCTTGTAACAGAATAAACGGGGTAAACCCCAGACCGTAAGCGAGTGTAATGCAATTTTTAAGAATAGTATCAGGATGAGAAAGAAAAGAAACACGGATCTCCAAGAGGAATCAAAAAATATTTAACTTAAAATGTGAAACATATGAAAATCGAAAAAATCGTAACCCACGTGCAAATAATGGAACAGAAAATCCCATATACGTTTAAACTTTACAGATCATTGGGGAAAAGATGTAACGGACATACCAAGAATCGCTCGGTGGATAAGATGTACACCAAATATACATGCTACAAGCAGGAGGGCGTGAATCACGAATGATGATTATGTTAAAAATTGTTTCATATTATTTCAAAACAATAATAAAACGTTTTTTCATAATATAGCCAATTCCAAAGTTTTTCGACTTTGACATTTACCCAATAAGTACTCCATTATAATTTTCAAGTTTTAGTGCTCAAGATATGCAACCATGCAAAGAAAGGACGTTAAGTACAGTGCCTTGTGTTTACAGTTTCATCATACACGAATTACTTTTTATGTTTCATGTGTTCCCTCTACTGTTATTGCAATAGCCTACTGAGAATCCCCCCCCCAATCGTTAATTCGGACAAATCATGGCGCCCCGAATTATCTGTACTCTGTACTCTACTAAGATATTGATCGTCACCTCTATGTGATTGGCTAATACTTAATTAACACAAACATCTGTCATAGTTACCTTCTATTGTAAGCTTCCCAATCATAAACTGTAGTCAACCTTGCACTAGTTTGCACTGGTCCGCAACCTAGCATTAGTAAAATACAGCGCACAAATTCAACTTTAAAGAATATTGCAAGGCTAGGGATTGGTTACTCCCTGTTCATCGGTAATAACACCTGGTCAATACGTCATTTATCTTTTTTCAGAATAAGATAAGCAAGTGATGAGACGCAATTCTTAATGATAGATCATCGTGACGTCGACCAGACTTGTTTTGATAAATAGTTAACTACAATTTTAAACTCAAGAACGAACAGTTTGGCCCAAGCTTTCAGATCGGAAAACAAAATTTGTTTAAAGTACTGATACTGAGTGATGAGCGATTCCTTTTGTCGTTTGTACAAATTGGTTGTTTTCACAAGTTACTGGTTTCACTTTTCAACGAGGACTCCGCTAACATAACTGTGCAGTTTCGTTTGCAAGTCTCATTTACTAGTTGCCTTGATAGTAAAATTTTGAAGGTTTTTACAGTGAAGGTGCAACGTTGTCCACTACGCATCTAGAGTAAAAATGCCATGGGTCGGTGTTCAATGTATAGTTACATCGACCAGTCGCGATGTCTGGTTTTCCGTTCCTACAGTTGCTTTAGACTTCATTTACATGTGTTTATCAGTACAAAAGTCAGCCAATTGTCGCGATGTCTAGTTTATCATCCATCCATAATGTAAATTATGTGAAGTACATTACATCCATCGTATTTGTAAAGTCTTTTCTTCACTCAAAATATCCTGTCTTCGACACGACAATCAATTTTTATACCTTACCTTAAGCCTGTTCAGTTAGTCTACGTGATCCAATAGCTTTAACGCTAGGCGTGGTCATGTAACTTCGCTTTGTGGAAGACGGTTCACTTCTGCTTTAGCAGGATACCAATGGATGTCGTTTCTTATATAGGAAAACAAGGAGTTCTGATTACATACGTCAGTCTGTTTTAGATTCTCCGTATGCTGTTAACGTTAAATGCTCTACTACATCCCTGCAGCTGTGTTCTCTATGTACGTAAGGGTTTCTGGTCCTGCTTAGAACTGGTACAGCTCTTAGCTTAGAATTCTGTTCTCTAACATCATGAAAAAGATAAAACTGACACCCAACATTGCAAAAATTACAAAAAGTGAAATTGCAAGTGATGCTATTATTTTTGAGAATTTACTGTGCTTTTAATACAGTTAAAAAAAATAATTAATTTGTCTCTGTTGACCTTTGTAACACAAATGAAAATTTACTTCCTATACAATGAAAAAAATTAAAATTTATTTTTAATTGGTTGCGATTGGTAGATCAAACGTCTGATACCAGAGTGCCGTTTCCACGTTATCGATTCCGAAGAGAGTTATCGATTCCGTCCAGTCATTTTCATCAACTAAATTCTCGTAATCTGAAAGGTTCTTCTGTAACTCCTTCTCATTCTTTCCTTACCGATAATAAATGTCCCAGAATAATTTTTGATCAAAAATCTGAAATATTTTACGACCGAATTTATGGGTCGTAAAACCATTAAAAAAAAGCGTACGTTTAGTTACTGATTTTTACAATAATTAATTTTATCAGATAGGTCTTTTTATTATGAGTATTCTGATGAGCCGCTGAGGCGTAATTAATTAGTCCTATGATCTGT
Source organism: Magicicada septendecula (assembly GCA_034769895.1). Lineage (NCBI taxonomy): Eukaryota > Metazoa > Arthropoda > Insecta > Hemiptera > Cicadidae > Magicicada > Magicicada septendecula. The sequence goes on from CM068368.1 coordinate 96,127,892, forward strand.
TGTACAATATAAAGCCGACGTGAAACCTCTTCTGGTTTATTCATGTCTTCTGGTTTATTCAATGAACCTTAAAGAAAAGCCCTTAATAATTTTTTGCACATTTATTATGTTACATGTTTTCAAAAGTCATGAATCGGTGGCTCTTGTAGTCTTCTCGTGGCGAATGGACATGTAGTTGTATACGCGCACTTTCAAACGTAATTTACAATATGACATTTACAAAGTTTCCTTTGGGTCGTTTGTTACTTTTTTCAAATGTACAATGTTAATATACATAGTCTGTGTGCCCTTATAAATTTCCTTTGTTCTCTCTGTATCACATGGCCCGACCAGCTCGATCTTCCGCAATTTGGTAACGCGACTAATCTGAAAAAATGGCGTAAGTATATTACGTCGACATGACGTCAACCAATTAGATCTAGGGTGGTCAGGCTGTCGAGAAAACAACAAAGATTCTTCTCGTTAAAGACTAGAGTAAAAGTGTAAGACACAGTAAGTAAACGGAAAAGAAATTAATATGAAAGCTGGAAGTTAACTTCTAAAAGTGATATTTTTTCTTTTTAGGTTTGTGAAAAATATATCTGCACTAAACTGAACAATTATCCGTTTGGTTTATAATCCATATCTTAGAAATTAAACAAAATCATAATCAAATTTTATAATGTTTGCCATTGTTAATTTCTAACACACAGGCAAAAAGCTGCGGTCATTAGCAAAGAAGACGTTGCAATCAGTTCAATATATGACTTTTAATAATGAAGAGGTTGTTTCCTTACCTAAAGCTGAACGTAAGAATTATATAAAAATTTTATGAATACGGAAGCAAGAGAAAACTACTAGAGGAGTCAAAAACAACAACACAATCGTGTTGCGTTGTTCACCGTGAATCAGCATATTCATAAAATGTATCGACATGTCTCAACAAAAAGACAACAGATTGGAAGCCGTCAGACTTTGGGAAACTGGTAGACTTTTGATGGTTTGGAGAATCAATTGGCGTCCTCCTTTGACATCGTACTAATAGTAGTATATACTTATATAGAATATTAATTTTGTAATATGAGATATACACATAAATAGTGTAGCATGACAGATAATGCCCATAGTTCTGAATGGAAAGAAAGACCATAAAATAAAATAAAAACAAATTTAAATCCAAGAAAGCAACATTAAAAATTAATTAAGAACCACCATAAAGCACAATCATAGATTGAAGTAAGAGTTTCATTAAAACCAATTATACAATGAATTATGAGTAATCAAAATAAACCAAAAAGCTACAAATAAAAAGGAGATACCCAGGTAGGATAGGAGTAAGTAAGGAAGAAACCAGAAAAAGACAACATCCACAACGAAAGGGACACTTTTATAAGAAACAAGTAGGATAGGAGTAAGTAAGGAAGAAACAAGAACAAGACAACATCCACAATAAGAGGGAATGCTTTTATAAGAAACAAGTAGGATAGGAGCAATTAAGGAAGAAACCAGAGCAAGACAACATTCACGATCAGAAGGAAGGCTCTTGAAAGAAATAAAAACGAAACCCCTAAAGAAAATAAAAATATCCAATGAAAGTATAACAAAAAAACCCAAATTTAGAAAAAACCATGTAAAATAAATATAAACAAAAGTGTATAAAGTAGAATTAAAAGTGAAGCCAATGTGAATTAGTAATATAATAGAAAAAACAAACCTTCATTATCCTCTATAAACAAACTTCTTGATTTTAATAAGACTATAAAACTAATTAGAAATAAAATCAAAGAATAAAAAGGGGACCAGTGCAAGTTTCTATATTATATTAAATAAACTTAATGTGTCAACGTTGGAGTTCATAAACTAAGTAAATTGTGCATTTATACAACTTTAAAGTTTTTATATTGTGTCAATAAATAATATTTAATTGAGTATTATAATGACAAATAATACAAGTGTTTCTAAATAACTGCCACTCTTTATATACAACATTCATTAGAATGACAGTAATAAAACAAGGGCAGGCCAATAAAAAAGTGAAGTGACCAAAATCAATACCCAAAAATCAGACAGAAACAGCTAAGACTGAAAATAAAACTAGTTATAAGAAATAGTGTATATGATGGAAGGACAGATATGTTTTGTTTATTTAGAATAAGTTCAAATAGCTCAAGGTTGAAATGTCTGAGAGTACAATTCTTTTAATATAAAACTTTTATTATAAAATATTTATTATGTGTTACTAGGATAATCAAAACTAAAATGTCTGAGTTTGAATACCATTGTTAATTTCAATTATTTGTTATGAATTAATAGTATGAATTATATACTAAATGTTATATTGTTAAAGTAAGAAAATGTTAATTAATGTTATATTAGAATAGAAAGTCAGAAGGGGTATAAACAAGCTGTATTATTAAAAAACTTTGTATGTAAAAACAGATAAAATCTAGGCCAAATGGTAAATCTAAACAACATTAAAACTGATGAATTAAGTACAGAAAGGTAGTTAAACTGATGAAATTTATATAAGGTAAATCAGTCATAGAGTCATATAACTGGAACTATAATTAAGAAAGATATTGTAAAAAGATAGTAAGAATTATTGGAAAAAATGCAAATATAATAACTGAAAATTCAAAGTGGGGAGTCACAAATTAATGAATAATATTTAAAAAGATAACCAATTAATAAAATTACAAGAAATTAAGGGAAGATAAACCTTTTATTTCAATCTGAAATTTAGTACAATCATAAATATAACATATAAAATGGCAGACATTTTGAGAAGGACAGGAAGTAAACTTAAAAACTTACAATTTCAAAATGAAGTAAATATAGCATTTTAGATAAAAAACATTGTAAAACTATCTTATTTGGTATCAAATCAAGCAGAATGAACTAAAGAAGAAGATTATGTATTTAGTATTTCATAAAACTAAATAATACCAAAAATATATTCAGTAATATAATGTAATTTTCATGAATATAACGGAAGCTAGAAAGATTTTAAACAATGTATTGCTAATATTAAATTGGCTAAGACGTTTTTAGATGACGAAGGAAGTTAGAACAGTTGATTATTAGACTTCGTCGAGCACATTTGAACGAGAGTTTGGCTAAATAATAACCTAATAGCGAAGACAAGCATGGCGTTCAACTCATAAGCCTAGTCTACTGCGAAAATCGCGAGTGTCGGAAAATTTCATTTAAACATTAAATTCATTGGAACTAACACTTACAAACATTAAAATAACTTAACACAGAACAGAAAACAAGTGAATACATAATTTAAACCATTAAAACCAATAATCCCAAATAACGAAACGAACAGTGCAATTGTCGACCTTATTAACTAAAGTGAAATATAACTTTATCCCACACATTTTATCGAAGGGAACCACAAACACTTAACCAGGACCAGTCCACTAACACCAGAAGGAATAATCGCAGCTGCAGGAACGAGAAATCATTGGAAAAGCAGCATTTATTTGAAGCAAATTCGTCGAGGTGCATTCGTCAACTACATATGAACACGAAGCGGCCATCTTTGACTTCCCACAATTCCAAGCGCCACGGCCAGTATGTCTTCACGGTTCGAATAATTTCTTTACTTACTATTATATATTGAATGATATGTTTGTATTTTAATTAATAAGCTTATATTTTGTAATGTTATACTTTCTATACTTTGCCCTTTTCTCTGACTATATATAAGATAACTGTTCAAAGAACCCGAGAATATATAATTTGTAAAATCTATTGTTTTGCCCTGAGAGAGTCGATTCATCAATCGATATAAAATCGATTACTTTATTATTTGTTAATAAAATTCCTTGAATATTATAAAATTGAATCCTATTTATTCCTAAATTATAAATAGAATAATATATCATCTCAGTTGAGACATAACTACCAGAATTTAACGACTTTAAAGGAAGATAACCTGAAAATAAGGAAAGACCACCAATCGATTGTTCCTGGAGACAATCCTATTAACTAATAAAAGAATTCCAAATACACCAAAGGATATAATTCGACAAAACTATTAATAAGAAGTTCCAAACACCACGAAACACTTTAAAATAATTAATCTTAAATTAATTAAAAATAAAACAAGAAAAAAAAATAATAAAATTTTTTTTTACAAACAAGAATTATTTTTATTAACAGTATACAAGAATCATTTGTAATTTGTTACAAATTGGCGACCAACTAAGGGGCTTTAATTAGTGATTGATAGGCCACTATAATTTGCCCAATTCCTAATTTAAGCTTGGCAGCAGTTATCAAGTTAGAAGGAAAGGAAGATGCAACGTCGAGCAACATCGAAGAAACGGGCGGCGGATGCCGAAAAGGAAATCAATATGGAAGACAAAGAGGCGACGCCGGTGGAAGACGTGGAAATGTTATTACCCCCAATGGAACCTAAACAGAGGAACACCCCGAGAAACCCTCACAAACAGAGAACACGACAATACAAGAGATGTTCAGAGTGATGATGGAGAAAATGGACGAGAAAAGTAAGGAAATGAGTAAGCAAATGGAAGAAAACAGTAAGAAGATGGAGAAGAAAATGGATTCCACAAAAGAAGAAATCAAATCCACAAAGGAAGAATTGAGTAAGGAAAGGAAGGAGGACAACCAATCTTTAAAGGAAGAGTTCAAAACAACCAAGGAAGAATTGGGTAATAAAATTGAAGAAAACAGTAAGAAGATGGAAGAGAAGGTGGAAGAAAACAGTAAGAAGATGGAAGGTGACTACCAACAGTTAAGGGAAGAATTAAGGGAGAATAGCAGGAAGACGGAAAGTGACAACCAACAATTGAAGGAAGAGTTGAAGGAAGATAACAAGAAAATGGAAGAGAAGATGGAGGAGAAATTGGAAGAGTTGAAGGAGGATAACCAACTATTGAGAGAAGAATTAAGGGAGGTTAATCAAGAAAATCTGGACAAATTAGATGAGAGGATAAAATTGTTAAAGGAAGAGTTGAGCAAGGAAATCAACGATAATAATGAATCCACAGCTGAGAAATTAGAAGAAGAAACCATGGAAATCAAACAACAAATTAAGGAAGTGGACGAAAGGTGTAGCCAGATGGAGAGAGAAGTACAGGGTTTCAAAGAAGAGGTAAACACCAAGTTCACAAATATCGAAGAGTACAGTAGGAAGAAGATGGAAGAAAACCGAAGAGAAACCCAGGAAGACTTAGGGAAGGTACGGAACCAAGTCGCGGAAAGGTGTGACGAGATGGAAGAGGCTATGGCGAATATAACGTGTCAAGTACGGCAGAGCCAAGAAGAAATGGAAGTCATTAGAAATCGACCCACTAACTTTACTGGGATACCAATCAATGAAAATCGGGAATGGTTAAATTTCCGACAGTACAAAAGAAAACCGATGGAGTTCCTGGCTCGGATTGAGGAATACTTTGCCAAACATAGAGGGAGTAGGTGGAATAACAACCGCGAGATTTTGGACGAGTCGTTCAGGGAAATGACCGAGAATTGGTGGACGGTGAATCGAAGTGAGATCGCGGACTACCAACAGTTCAGAAACCTGTTCAAAGCGAAGTACTGGTCAGAAACCACGCAGAACTTGATACGAGACAATATTTGCCATGGACGATACAAGGCCCAACTAGGTAACACCATGACGGCCTATTTCTTAGGAAAGGTGTGTCTGGCGAAACATTTAGAACCGGCAATACCCGAGGAATGCCTGGCGAACAAGTTGTCTTACCACTATGACGAAGACATAACCAGAGCAAGAAGGGGCAGCCAGATAAAGACAGTGCAAGCCATGACCGAATTACTGGAGAGTTATGAGAACGAGGAATACTACCGTCAGAGTAGAAGGAGGAACGATAGGCCAGAAATAAGAAGTAACCAGTACTCCAGTAACAGTAACAACCAGAATGGTAACAACTACCAAGGGAACCGAAACCATCAAAATAATTATAATGGTAATAATAACCCCCAGAATAATAATAGTAATAACTTTAACAATAATCCGAATAATAATAGGAGCAACAACCACTACCCAAATAACCGAAATAACTATTATCAGCACCCTAATAATTCTTATAGTCAGAGAAACCCCCACCCCGGTAATACTGAACGTTATTACCAAAATAATAGGAATTACAATTCCAACAACTATAATAATAACAACAGGGTTTCCCGACCACGGTAAATTTCATAAGAGCTGAAAATAATGGGCCAAGAAAGTATAACCATCAGCGAAGAAACAGTTTCCACGATGGAGATCGTCGGCGGAGGAGCGAAGAACGCGATGGTCCGAGGTACGAACAACATAGACGAAGTACCAGTCTAGATGATCCTGGCCGGCAACCAAACCGAGAGCAAACTTTTGAACATAGTACAGAGCGGCAAGAACCGACGCAAGGTTTCCATACCGACTCCTCGGTCGGCCCAAATAACAACAGCGAACACGATAATTTAAACGGGAGGAGGCAGTGATGAATTATCACGACCCTTCACTGCTCCTATCTCCTGGGTATAAACAAGAGTTGCAAGGGGCAACGGAATCGAATAACATTACCATCATTAGAAATAACTATCTGAAAAACATAAGAACTGAACTATTGGAGGAGAACGACACCAGCCTCAATAGTCAGGATAATGAAATAATATATATAAAAGCGGAAGTAGAAGGAATCCCCGCCAAGATCATGATTGATACCGGTGCGAATATATCAATAATTAATATTATTGAATTGGAAAGAATACAGAAAGAATGTGGTAGAACATTGCCAATGTTGCCAGTAAATAATATTATCTTAGTAGGTGCAACTGGCCGCCAGAACAAAACTATTAGAAAACAAGTTTCTGTAAATGTCATTAGCCGTGGTATAGCTTTAAATATGGTATTTTTAATCGCCACCGGACTGTCGTTTAGTATATTGGTAGGGTGCGATGTATTAAGGAGGAACTCCGCTATTATAGATCTGAACGAAGAAAAGGTATCACTGTTTTCAGAAGGAATAACGTGGACAGCAGATTTAGTAGGAGGCGAGAATATACCAGCAGTACACATCAACAACTACGGAAAATAAACTATGTAGAGAACAGCTCCCTGAATAACCTGATAATATATAATAACGTGGAAGAGGATTTATGGTCAGTTAAGATACAGGAAATACGGGACTTCCGGTGCGGAACCACCAACGAGAAATTACCCATACACCAAGCAAATCGTCTCGTAAGGGTATATGAGAAATATAAATCAGTATTTTCCGATGAACCCGGTAAGATAAAGAATTATCAATGTAAACTTGAATTTAAGGAAACCGTGGAATTTAACAGAAGGTCATATCCCATCGCGCATTCACTGAAAGCGGAAATTAATAAGATGATCAGCAGTGACATAATTGAGAGTAGTCAATCTCCATTCACCAGTCCAATCATAGCTGTTCCCAAGAAAAACGGACAAGTCCGGCTTTGTTTGGATGCGCGCGAAATAAATAAAACAATCATTAATTACAGAACATCACCCGGTGAGATAGAGGAGATCTTGAAACGATTCCACGGTACCAAGTTTATTAGTACATGGGACACTGTGTGTGGTTACTGGCAAGTGGAGTTGCACCCACAGAGTCGTCAGTATGTGGCGTTCATATTCGAAGGGCGCAATTACCAGTTCAAGAGATTGCCCTTCGGACATGTGAATTCAGTAGCCATCTTTGTGGCCTGTATGGACCAGATACTGGGACAGGAAGCACTCCAATTTACCATTGTATATGTAGACGATCTACTGATTACCTCAGAAACCTGGGAGGAACACTGTTACAGAGTGGAACATGTACTCGAGAAATTAGCAAAAAATAACATAACTCTTAAATTGGAGAAATCCAAATTCATTGCTAGAGAAGTACAGTTCTTAGGTTTTAATCTAGATGATCAAGGTATATCCCCATCATCAGAAAAAGTGGAGGCGATTCAGAAGTTCCCTAAACCGAAGAACAGGAAACAGTTACAATCTTTTCTCGGACTCTGTAACTATTACAGAAAGTTTCAGCATCAATAGTCCGAGCTGACAGCCAAGTTTCAACCGCAATTATCTTCGAAAAACAAATGGATCTGTGGTCAAGAACAGGACATTACTTTCCAACTCATCAAAGACAAGTTCTTAGAGATCGTTATACTTCATCACCCGAATTTTAAAAAACCTTTCTTCTTAAATTGTGATGCTAGCAACATCAGTTTAGGAACGACTTTATATCAGGAAGATGAGGAGGGTCACCATCTGGTGATTAACTTCGCTAGTCGAACCCTGAATCAATGCGAGAAGAACTACAATGTGACCGAGAAAGAATTACTCAGTGTAGTATTCGCATGTAGTAAATTCCGGACATATATTTTAGGGTATCCAGTTACCATCCGCACTGATCATAAATCTATCTCATTTCTACGTAGGTGCAAGTTGAGTCACGGCCGACTGGCTAGATGGGTACTCGCCCTGCAAGAGTACAACCTACAATGGGAATACATCCCGGGGAAAAGGAATGTCGTAGCAGACGTGTTATCACGCATTAATTTGGAAGACCAGACTTTTGAGGGAGAGAAGGAGGGCGTAGTCAAGATCTACAACATTATTAAAACAAGATCTGATTTAGAGGCTTTATTGGTAAACATCCGCATCCACCAAAAATCTGACCCTAAGTTAAAAAATATTATTACTCGATTGGAAGCAGACGATGACACAGTTTCTAAATATTACAATATTAACAAAGGAATATTATTTGTTAAAACATCCTTAAATAAAGAAACATGGAAAGTGATTATCCCAAACAACATTGAAAAAGAAATCATAATCGATTACCGTATACGGTATGGCCATATGGGAGCCCTGAAAGTGATACAGGCCTTAGAGGAGAATTGTCAAATCAAAAACATAAACCGAAAGGTGAGAAATTACCTAAAATCCTGTAATATTTGCCAGTATGTTAAGGTTAATAACGAGAAGAAGGAAGTAGTAATGATACCCATAACATCTAAGGCGAAACTGGAGAAAGTATTCTTAGACATCTGCGGACCATTTCCCCGTAGTGGCGGTCGACACAGATACAAATACCTCGTCATAATCATGGACCACTTTACAAAGTACGTAAAGCTATACCCAGTTAATCGGGCAACCACTATAAAAGTTCTTGGAGTAATAACGGAATTATATGTGCCAGAAATAGGAAAACCAACTTCAATCATCACTGACCATGGTACACAGTTTAAAGGGAAAAGATGGCGAGACACATTATTATCACTTGGGATTAAAACATACAAGACGTCAGTCTACCACCCAAGTAGTAATCCGGCAGAGAGGGTATTGAGAGAAATGGGGAGAATATTGAGAACGTACTGTCACCATCAACAGAGAAAGTGGCAAGAATACCTAGCAGCCACGGAGAAGTTCCTAAATTTCGCTCACCACCCAGCTATAGGAATTACCCCTTACTCCGCCATGTACGAGAAACCAACCCCCCGAGAGATTGAAGAAATAATAGAGTTCCCGATGAATGATGTTCGTAAGTTTGACAAGGTGAAATTTTATAACAAGGTAGCCGAAGACCAAGAGAAACGGCAAACAAAATATCAGAAGGCGATTGGACGAGTAATAACGTATAAAGAGGGAGAAAAAGTACTGTTAAAAAACCGAGAACTACCCAGCACCCTAGAAGGGATAACGAAGAAATTATTTTTACTCTATACTGGACCATATCTCGTTGCCAAAATAATAACAACAACACATATGAACTGAAAGAAATAGTTTCCGGAAAAATCAAAGGAGTATACAACCAAGCCTCCATAAAAAAATATTACGAAGATTGAATTTAGAATATAATAACCTCAAAATTTAAAAAATAGTAAGATCAACTTACCAATAATTTAAAAGAAAATGATTTGGAAATAAGAAGAAGATTTATGACTATAATAAAAATCGACAAAATTTAAAAAATAGTAAGATCAACTTACAACTAATTATTTATTGAGTTTAATTTTGAATGAGAAAAAGAAGAATTTGAATTTTGAAAAACTATCAAAATTTAAATAATAGTAAGACCAACTTGCAAGTGATTTGAAAGAAAATAATTTGGAATTAATTAAAAAGAGAAGAATTTGTGATTATAATAAAATCGACAAAATTTAAAAAATAGTAAGATCAACTTACAACTAATTATTTATGGAATTTAAGTTTGAATGAATTAAGAAGAAGATTTAGAATATAATAAATGGTCAAAATTTTAAAAAATAAGTAAGACCAACTTACACAAATGATTTGAAAGAAAATAATTTGTAATTTGAAAAAGAATAGAATTCGTTATTAAAATAAAAATATCAAAATTCTAAAACATAATTAGATCCACTTATAAGTGATTTGAAAGAAAATAATTTGGGATTAATTAAGAAGAAGAATTTGTGACTATAATAAAAACCTCAAAATTTAAAAAATAGTAAGATCAACTTACCAGTGATTTGAAAGGAAATAATTTGGATTTAGAAGAAGAATATAATTAGAATTTAATAAAATTATCTAAATTCTAAAAAATAATAAGATCCACTTATAAATGATTTGAAGAAAATAATGTGATTAATTAAGAAGAAGAATTGTTATTATAATAAAAATGTCAAAATTTTAAAAAAGAAAAAAAAATAATAATAAGAGCCACCTATAAATAATTTTTTATGAAACTATTATGGAAACGAATAGTCAAGAAAGATGATTATATTATTACTCAGTTCTAAAAAACAAAGAAGGACAACTCATACCGATCATATGAAGAAAATAGTCTTGGCAAGAAAATAATAAAACATCTATGAAAGGAAAAGGGAAATAAGGACCACATGGAAAATCTAATAATAATGAATTAATTTTATTGAAGACAAAGGTGGAATAATAACTTTCTGATAAAGAAAAGAAAGAAAAATATGTTTATATAATATGATCATAATAACAACTTGGATGTCAATTATAATGAAACCCATTGAAAAAACGAACTGTCATAAAATAATACCATTGGAAAAATTAATAAGAACTAAAGAAAAAAATATATATATAAAAAATATGCTATTAATATCAATAACCAGAAGAAGAATTAAAGAGAATTCAGATGAAAAAGGGAAAAGTTACACCATAACTAGTAACAAACATATTAACAGAGTTTCCAACCATGATAAAAAGGAATATATCAGCCGAGCTAAAAAGTTAGAAGAATAAATAATGAGAATAATAAATACTAAGAAGAATAAATGAGATAGAAAATGTGAGAAAATCTGAGAAACAACGAAGTGAAGTATCCAAAGATATTTTTATTAGTCGAAAATTAGACTATTCTATATATAATTTTTATTTGATGACTGTCTGTAGATAATTCCAGCAGCATTATGTTTTGAGCAGAGATGAATTGCCTCTGATCTCAATGAGAAGTGTAGTATGGCCAGCAGAGTAAGTAGCCAACAGTGCCTCTCTGAACTGTTCCAGCTCACGTGTTAGGGAATGTTAGTGAATTAATATCCCAGGGATAAACCACAAAGTTAAGAAAAGGAAAAATACAATAATAATAATAAATCTCAGAAAACACTAACTATCCAGGAAGAATCAAAGTCAGATAAAAGACTATAAAACTTATTAAGCTCAAGTATGAAGAAGCCGATATAGAAATGGGGAGGAAAACAAAGGAAAATAAATAAAAAGCTATCATAAGCAATTATTTCATCCATACTCAAGTCTGAAATAATCACTTCTGGAGGAGAGCAATCTGTAGCATAACAGATAATGCCCATAGTTCTGAATGGAAAAAAAGATCATAAAATAAAATAAAAACAAATTTAAATCCAAGAAAGCAACATTAAAAATTAATTAAGAACCACCGTAAAGCACAATCATAGATTGAAGTAAGAGTTTCATTAAAACCAATTATACAATGAATTATGAGTAATCAAAATAAACCAAAAAGCTACAAATAAAAAGGAGATACCCAGGTAGGATAGGAGTAAGTAAGGAAGAAACCAGAAAAAGACAACATTCACAATGAAAGGGATACTTTTATAAGAAACAAGTAGGATAGGAGCAAGTAAGGAAGAAACAAGAACAAGACAACATCCACAATAAGAGGGAATGCTTTTATAAGAAACAAGTAGGATAGGAGCAATTAAGCAAGAAACCAGAGCAAGACAACATCCACGATCAGAAAGAAGGCTCTTGAAAGAAATAAAAACGAAACCCCTAAAGAAAATAAAAATACCAAATGAAAGTATAACAAAAAACCGAAATTTAGAAAACCATGTAAAATAAATATAAGCAAAAGTGTATAAAGTAGAATTAAAAGTGAAGCCAATGTGAATTAGTAATATAATAGAAAAAAAAACCTACATTATCCTCTATAAACAAACTTCTTGATTTTAATAAGACTATAAAACTGATTAGAAATAAAATCAAAGAATAAAAAGGGGACCAGTGCAAGTTTCTATATTATATTAAATAAACTTAATGTGTCAACGTTGGAGTTCATAAACTAAGTAAATTGTGCATTTATACAACTTTATAAAGTTTTTATATTGTGTCAATAAATAATATTTAATTGAGTATTATAATGACAAATAATACAAGTGTTTCTAAATAACTGCCACTCTTTATATACAACATTCATTAGAATGACAGTAATAAAACAAGGGCAGGCCAATAAAAAAGTGAAGTGACCAAAATCAATACCCAAAAATCAGACAAAAACAGCTAAGACTGAAAATAAAACTAGTTATAAGAAATAGTGTAATTGATGGAAGGACAGATATGTTTTGTTTATTTAGAATAAGTTCAAATAGCTCAAGGATGAAATGTCTGAGAGTACAATTCTTTTAATATAAAACTTTTATTATAAAATATTTATTATGTGTTACTAGGATAATCAAAACTAAAATGTCTGAGTTTGAATACCATTGTTAATTTCAATTATTTGTTATGAATTAATAGTATGAATTATATACTAAATGTTATATTGTTAAAGTAAGAAAATGTTAATTAATGTTATATTAGAATAGAAAGTCAGAAGGGGTATAAACAAGCTGTATTATTAAAAAACTTTGTATGTAAAAACAGATAAAATCTAGGCCAAATGGTAAATCTAAACAACATTAAAACTGATTAATTAAGTACAGAAAGGTAGTTAAACTGATGAAATTTATATAAGGTAAATCAGTCATAGAGTCATATAACTGGAACTATAATTAAGAAAGATATTGTAAAAAGATAGTAAGAATTATTGGAAAAAATGCAAATATAATAACTGAAAATTAAAAGTGGGGAGTCACAAATTAATGAATAATATTTAAAAAGATAACCAATTAATAAAATTACAAGAAATTAAGGGAAGATAAACCTTTTATTTCAATCTGAGATTTAGTACAATCATAAATATAACATATAAAATGGCAAACATTTTGAGAAGGACAGGAAGTAAACTTAAAAACTTACAATTTTAAAATGAAGTAAATATAGCATTTTAGATAAAAAACATTGTAAAACTATCTTATTTGGTATCAAATCAAGCAGAATGAACTAAAGAAGAAGATTATGTATTTAGTATTTCATAAAATTACATAATACCAAAAATATATTCAGTAATATAATGTAATTTTCATGAATGTAACGGAAGCTAGAAAGATTTTAAACAATGTATTGCTAATATTAAATTGGCTAAGACGTTTTTAGATGACGAAGGAAGTTAGAACAGTTGATTATTAGACTTCGTCGAGCACATTTGAACGAGAGTTTGGCTAAATAATAACCTAATAGCGAAGACAAGCATGGCGTTCAACTCATAAGCCTAGTCTACTGCGAAAATCGCGAATGTCGGAAAATTTCATTTAAACATTAAATTCATTGGAACTAACACTTACAAACATTAAAATAACTTAACACAGAACAGAAAACAAGTGAATACATAATTTAAACCATTAAAACCAATAATCCCAAATAACGAAACGAACAGTGCAATTGTCGCCCTTATTAACTAAAGTGAAATATAACTTTATCCTACACATTTTATCGAAGGGAACCACAAACACTTAACCAGGACCACTCCACTAACACCAGAAGGAATAATCGCAGCTGCAGGAACGAGAAATCATTGGAAAAGCAGCATTTATTTGAAGCAAATTCGTCGAGGTGCATTCGTCAACTACATATGAACACGAAGCGGCCATCTTTGACTTCCCACAATTCCAAGCGCCACGGCCAGTATGTCTTCACGGTTCGAATAATTTCATTACTTACTATTATATATTGAATGATATGTTTGTATTTTAATTAATAAGCTTATATTTTGTAATGTTATACTTTCTATACTTTGCCCTTTTCTCTGACTATATATAAAATAACTGTTCAAAGAACCCGAGAATATATAATTTGTAAAATCTATTGTTTTGCCCTGAGAGAGTCGATTTATCAATCGATATAAAATCGATTACTTTATTATTTGTTAATAAAATTCCTTGAATATTATAAAATTGAATCCTATTTATTCCTAAATTATAAATAGAATAATATATCATCTCAGTTGAGACATAACTACCAGAATTTAACGACTTTAAAGGAAGATAACCTGCAAATAAGGAAAGATCACCAATCGATTGTTCCTGGAGACAATCCTATTAACTAATAAAAGAATTCCAAATACACCAAAGGATATAATTCGACAAAAACAATTAATAAGAAGTTCGAAACACCACGAAACACTTTAAAATAATTAATCTCAAATTAATTAAAAATAAAACAAGAAAAAAAATAATAAAATTTTTTTTTTACAAATAAGAATTATTTTTATTAACAGTATACAAGAATCATTTGTAATTTGTTACAATAGATACATAATAAAATAGTTCAGTAAATTATCAATATTCTGAGTCTTTATCACTGCTGGAGTTTAATTCTCGCGTTTATTTCTGTTTTCCAAGTGTTGAGAAAACGTTATCTATTGTTGAAAATCTTCTTTCATCCATACGTTTGCGCTGCACCAACGGAGGTCCCCCTTTTGTCGCTGTCTTCGCTTTTTAAACAGCAATGGTAAGTACTCTGGTTTTTCTGACTACTTTAATTTGTAAAGCTTGCAATTTGTCATAGTCTTGACCGACCACGTAAAAGGTTGTATTGTCGTGTGGGCGAATCACAAATACTGAATATAAGAGAGAACAACAAGTGTGCAGTGAACTGCAAAATTTGGATGAAAACACTAAGCTATGAATAACAAGGGAGAGAAAGGAAAAGAAATGAATCAATAATGAACCAAACTAGAATACACTATAGGAGAGAGTAAACCTATTGTTCACATTATTGAGAGAATTTAATGGAAATCAGCAGACGGAAGGTTAGCCGACAAGGTGATTGACGGTCACGTAGTTTACCAGATAGAAAAATAAGAAATGTAAAGAAACCACGACATTTCCAAAATGTTCTGAAGGCATGCTCTGGTCAGTATTGTGGTAAACTGGACAACTGTTGTTGTTCAAGAGAAAAATCGTAGAGAATGCCTGGAGAGGCATTTGCTCACCGATGGAAATGTTAACAACCGTGTATACTTCATCAGTATCTCTAGAGGAAGTTTTCAAGCTTATGTGATCGAAACTTATTTAGCACCCAAATAATCTCAGTAAATACGAAGACGTGATTTGAACGTGACTTAACATGTTGCTAGGATGTTCGCCACGTATAGTCGTCTCTACACACTGCAGTAAAGTAGCTGAAGACCAGAGAATACGATACTCGCAACTTTAATAAAAATCTCAATAATGCGTATTCCACATTTCTTCAGCTTCACGACTGTTCAAGAGACACTAATGTGCCAAACAATAAATATTACCTAATTAACACTGGAGCAATAAATAATCCCACAACAAGTGAGGTTGGTGGGCTTGCAAGTTCTTCCTTTCCGTAGACAACCTATTGATCACCACATACTTTCTTCCTTCTTTTATCCCATCCATATACTGTTACCTGGACCTTCCCCTCGCACTACGCCCCTCGATCAGGGTGGTGGCATAGCAGGTCGCCAACCATGTTGTTTCTCCTTTCCAATCAGCATCCTTCCTTCACCCACTCTGTCAAAGACATCAGGTAAACAAATTCTGTCTGAGGCTTTCACGGCCGGCGTCAATGTTGTTGTTAGCAAACGTTTCGGCCGTACCTTCGGCGACCATCTTCAGTGCAGGAAGCTGCAACACACTAACAGAGGTTTCGTAGTCAGTAACCACTGAACATACAACAAATTTGGACCACGGTCTTACAGCTTGGCATCAAGTTATTCTAACAACATCAGTTGTACTTTCCGTCACGAAATACTTAAGGCTCTCCTCCAGCAATAACTATGACAAGTCATTAATTACGGACAGTGGCGTGCGGTGGGTAAAAATTTTTTGGTGAAGCTGAGTTATATCCGATACTGTAGGCCTAATTCAGTTTCAAAAAGATAGCGGAAGCCCTATTTGTAATTAAAATTACCGTATAGTGGCTTACCTATTAATCTGTCTTCCTGTAGTAGGTGTCACACACGATTATGATTCAATTTTGGGTAAGATCAATTTTTAAGTCTAATATCTTAATGTTCTATAGTATGAATTATGTTCAACGCAGAAAGCATAGAACATGTATACACCACGGTTCGAAATCTCTAACACCAAGTTACTAACGCTTTAAAAAACCCTGGCACAGTACAGGCTTTAACTTGAGGTGCAAATGCTTTTTAAATCACATGTGTCTGAAAATATAACTACTGTAATAGGACATTTGCAGTGGTAAAATATCAACTTTTTTTACGAATAAGCACACTATTACATTGTTGAAGCATACTAATAACTCTCTTGCACGTAAAAACATTTTCCTTAAATATACAAATATTTAACTAGTTTTCAATACCGTATTAGAGTTTAATAGCTTTTAAGCTTTAAAAGATGGGATATAATTCTCCCTTCACTCTTCACCACTGTACAACACAATAAGTACGTTTTATAAGCCTAAATGCACACTGTCAAAGAATTTGCCAAATGTTTCCAGAAGGCGTTAAAAAGGATAATCTTGAAACCATGGTATGTAAATGGTATTTACAAGTCTAAAGGAATAATTCCACCTCATTGGGCACAGAACGGGAAGTCATCGCTGCACAAACTCATATAAAAATTCGTTTCGGAGATCTCGAAAAATGGATGCAATACCACTTAGTATGTTACAAAATATTTTGCACTCGGGTATTTGCCTGACACTTTGGGACACAACAAGGTTTAAAACATAACCATATCAATGGACAAAGAGAGCTTGCAGATTAGTTCTTTTAATTATGGTCTCTACTCCAATTAAAATTTCTCCATTGTTGCCGCCCCATCGTAGGTTTGAGCGACTAGTTTTTCACTGCATTCAAATTCAGTCAGAAACTGGCGAATGAGCGTTGCAACAGCCTGGGCATGTCGATCACAACTTACGTCATTGGATCCTAAAAATCTCTTTTTTATTTCTCCATTATACGAATAATGCAAAACTACAGAACACTATGCTTTATTTGAAATATTTCTGGTTTCATCGACTAATAAAGCTACAAAGTATACCTCCTTTCTTTCATTTTTTTATACTCACTAAAAGAACTGAGCTAATCGCTTCTAATGAGATTAAACAGTTTCTTAAAACAGTAGATGTTCCGCAAGAAGAGATGATATTCGGTTGTGTACTTAAGAAGTTCTACGTAATTACCTCGATTAACTGTCTCTTCCATTTCTTCGTGTCCTCGAAATGCTAATTCTTATTTATCGAGATATCAAACAACCTTAGTCTCCTAAGAAAATCTCTATTGCGTTGAACCTTCTGATTGTGAGCCGATATCTCCGATTTAAGTTGGTCATCTAACGCAGTTTCTATTCTAATCTGACCGGAAGCAGCAATATACAATGATGAAGGAAGATGATTCACAGTAATTCCATGGCCTCCAGTAGATTCAACTAGGTTTCCTAAATGTTTGAATCCAGTCTAGGCCCAGCTAGCGTTCCTGTCATTTCCAAACAACAAAAAATACCAGCAAAATAGTGCATTTAGTTCACCACTACCAGCCAACTACTCACATTTGTTTACATACTAGACTGGAAATTCCTAGGAAACGTTCCAGATAGCTGGGTTAAGTTCAAAAGATTCGGGGCCAGTTTACCATTTTTATCATTTGAGTTTTTTTCGGTGAATGACCGGGAAGAAAAAGGTTTTGATAAAACGTCTTTTATTATACAAACCGGCACTGTAGAAAATATATTAAACCAACATTGAAACTATTCTAAAATATATAACTATAACTTCAAATATAATGCGTACCGTATCATTGAAATACAACGTAAGTAAAATGTAAGACGTACTATTTACTAAGGTATAATTACAACTTCAAATGTTACAAACGGAAAACGCATATAGTTTAAATGCGGTACTAAATAATGTAACACGGACAGCGATACCAACAAACTCAACAGCATGCAGTTCGACTCAACCCAAGCTAGCATCAGTTACCGACCTTACTGCAAAGGCGGTTTTCTATCTCCCTCTACGTGCGCGCGCATCTCTCTACACCAGGCTAACTCAAGCTGTGACGAATCTGCTTCACCTACCACTGCAGAGCCAGTGTGTGAAATCAGTCTACTTAAAAATTTTTAGAGACAGTCATGTAGATTTTTCCAGTGAATTTTTATTTTGGTTACTTAAAATTAGATTCAATTAAATTATAAAATTTACTTTAAATAATTGTAGTTAGTGTGTCGCCAATTATTACTGAAGGAGTGCTTCACTTGATTCCCTTCACCGCACGCCACTGATTACGGATATCAGTATCAATCATTTACAGTTACTGATAACAGAGCTTATCGCTTCTATTCGCAGTAAGCAAACTATCTGCGGCTAGCAGTTAATGAAGGCGCACGAAGAACATTCCACGTTACGATGTCCAGCTGTGTACATAACTCTTGTACAACCTGTCCAGTGCTACTACTTCGGCGGTTGCCTAACTTTCGGCGTAGGAGTAAGAACCAGGTAGAGGTTGTCAACGATAGTGAAGCGTATGCGCAGTGAAACACGAGAGTGGTGTAGCGGGGGGAGTGGGTATACCTACCAATATTGTCGTGTACCCTCACCTTTCTCCTTACCGGCGCAAATTGAGCTTCTCTAACGTTGACAATCTCTACAGTTAAAATAATTAGACATGAAATGTCTGAGTGCGCATTGTCAATAGATCTCAACAACGCAGCTTTGACACGTTGTTTTCCGTCCAGTCGTTTTATGTTCAGAAAAGCTGCATGGTTGTCGTGTCACATGGTTATGTGTCATGGTTGGTCACCTCACACTCCACTTCCGACACTGCATTCCCTGCCCCCCTCCCACTACAATCTGCGCGAACCGTTTCATGTCTAACTATTGCATCCGTACAATAGAATATTTCGGTCAAACGTTACTTTCACGTTGATGAAAGTCCACACTCGCACGTTTGTCAAAACACAAACCTACAACTGCTCAGTAGTATTTTTCTTAGCTCGTACAAGTGCTACTTAAAGGCTCAAAAGTTATCAAGTTATTGTGATGTTTGGGTTAACCAACCATAACCAGCTTACGTCTTCCCCACAGAGTCTGACTAGGTACTGGCCGGTGCAGCAGACAAAGTCAGAATTGAACTTAACAGCATTTATTTAGCTAACAAAGTAATTAGTCATGCAATCATATGGGGTTGAAAACACGTGGTTCGGAAAGGTCTAGAAACCAGAAATTCATGTCCACCAGCATGTGGTAAAATTTCTTGGACAATTTAAATCTATTAACATGTAAAAATGACGTCATGGGTGTAGGCCTATAAAGCACTAGTTAGTCTTGACTTTGGGTAGGCTGTCAAATTCACTCTGAAGTCTGGGGTGGCAAATTCGAGTTTCACCCAGTCCTTGGGAAGCCAGACTGTATCGTCGAAAGGACGACTGAATTAGTACCATGAATTCATGCACGGTGTTCTAGATAGACAATGACCGACGACTACCAACGAATACTAAGTCAGGAACGACTAGGACGGACACAACTACTCCAAAACCCCGAGATCGACATCCCAGCTTACAAGGACAACGGCCGGTGTACAATCATATTAGCAGGCCAGCGAGATAGACCGTACTTTTGCAGCTTAACCCAGCAAATCCAAGAAAGTGGAATTACATATAAAAGAAAAAAATATTTTATAAAACATAGGTAAAAGAATTATTATTCAGATTAGCGGCCATCCTTACTATTTCTTTTATGAAGTTGCTAAACTGCTACAATTTTTGTTCAGACAAAGCTTTTCGTCATCTCTGACATCATCAGGTCTTGGTTGTTCAAGACCTGATGATGTCAGAGATGACGAAAAGCTTTGTGTGAACAAAAATTGTAGCAGTTTAGCAACTTCATAAAAGAAATAATAGGTAAAAGAAGTAAAGACTCGCTTTTTAATTGATAATTGTAAAACATTACAAAAATTATTTATTTATTAAATTCATAATTATCAAATATAAAATTTATGTTTTTTTTCAAACGAACAGGCCAGCCGTGGACCACGGGAATATCATTTCCTTCTCTTCTCCTGCCAGAAGTCCCTTATTCGCACACTATGAACCGCCTTCCTTTCCAGTGTCCACCCCTTTCTCGTCTTCTTCTCACCGCAGAGAACCTCAAGATTTTGAATTTTGTTTCTGTACGTATTTCTATCCACACAGTCGTTCAAAGAGATACCCAGTTTCATCAATTTCCTCCTTGAGTTCTTTGGTGTATCCGTGCAGTCTGGAAAGTTGCCAAATATATTTGAAAATTTGTTTATTTAATCTGGACCGATCCATCCGAATCACATGTCCAAGGAATTTCAGTTTTTTTCCTTCGGAAAGCCGTTTCCAGATCTTTCAGATCCCTGTACAGCTCTTCTTTGGGTCTATGCCTGTACCCACCTTCAGTTTTCTTGGGGCCATAAATTTTCCTAAGAATTCTTCGTTCAATTTTAAGAAGGGGTTCCAAATTATTAAAGCACATTGTTTCTACTCCATACATGATCACCGGCCTGATCACAGTGCTATAATGGCGAACTTTCGCATTTCTGGAAAGGTTTTCTTTCTGTACAGTTCCCGGGTTAGGGTAAAGGCCTTTGATAATTTTAGTTTCCTTATCTTAAAGGATTCTTTGTATGAGGCGTTTCGGGATATGTTTCCCCAAGATATTTAAGATTGTTAGTATATTTTATTTCTCCATACGTAGTGTCCAGGCAAGTTTTCGGGAATTTAAATAGGGTGGTCATAATTTCCGTTGTAGCAAAGGAGATTTGGAGGCCAGTTTTCTCTGCTCTCTCTTTGAGATCTTCTACTTGCTTTCTTGCTTCTTCTTCTGAGAAAATTTATGTTTCATGGTTAAAAAACAATAAATGTAGTAATTCCAATAAGCAAAATTTATTTCTGCAAGTTATTGTGTGTGATTGTGGTGTATGTATTAGTATTTTGTGTATTTTCGATGTTGAGTGCTTTGATATTGTGTCATATTTGTATTGATTTGTATTTGTTCAGGTATTACTTTGTTTTGTGTTTTATGTTTGTATATTTGTAAATTTTCCAAAATGTTCATTATGGTTCCTTTGTGTGGTATATGTTTTATTAGTGTCATATTGGTTATGTCTGGGAATTCATGTCCCGAGTTTATTGCATGTGTGGCCAAATTGGATTTATATATTTCTGGTTTTTTGTATGCGTTTTTTGTGTGTTTCGAAAATACACAAAATATTAGTACATACACCACAATAATACCACTTTAAAATACCAAAGACCAACAAGAAACCAAAATAACATCCAGCCAACACACAAATACTTCACCAGACTCAAGATCACGAAGGCTGAGGATGAGAACACGGAAGTTCTCGAAACATGTTTCAAATAAGGAAAAATAACATCTTGAGGTAAAATAAATATAAATTTTAATTTTTTTTGTATATATCAAGAAACGAACTGTAGCAGAAATATATATATATATATATATATATATATATATATATATATATATATATGTAAGTAGAAAGTAAACGTCTCGATTTGTTCGACGCAGGAAAAATCAAAGCGGTCACTGAAGAAAAACCGTCTTCGATGTAGTTAAAAATGGGTATATGGTACTTATTGAACGATATCTTTTGGTTTCTTCGCCATTCTCAAGTCTTACCCGCCATGTTTTGAGGAAATTATTCTTTAAAACCCCGCTACGACTGTTGTAGACAGGAATGAGAAAGGTATAAACACCGAAAGGCCTCGTCAAGTACAAAACGCCTCGTCAGTTGGTTAAGTAGTAGGCCTATTTATAACGTTGGCACACCAAACAAAAAGCGTCTGAGTGAAAATAGTTTTGTACATAAAATATATGAATAAAATTAACCAAACCTAGTAACCATGAGGTACTGTGCGCCCGGACGAGCATGTGCGTGTGTGACGTAGCTGCTACGATATAAACCAACAACTACAGACGCAACCGGACTAAAATGACACCGGCTGCTGGTAACATAACAGTTTTCTGAGAATACATGAATATAAATGCGGAACCAATATGCGAACAAATTACTAACACGGTGGGTATATTAATATGAGGAATCTAGCGTGCTTACGGTCGACTCTCAGGGAAATTACATTTCACAGCTCCGCTCTCCGCTACGTTGTTGTTGCCTTTAGGCCGTGTTTAATATATTCTTCTCGCTAGTGTAAAAACAGTTGATTTAATTATAAATACGAACAGTTTTTTAAATGAATTTCTGTTTATTACGAAACTTTATGTCGTAATTGTTTTTATAATTAACACGGGTAATTTCGTCCTAAAAAAGTATTCTAAAAAGTAAGAATCAGTGTGCGAGGGCGCACACGCACACATACACACACACACGCACGCACTTTGTATACACTTTCTACGGTTTTCAATCCTCAATTCTTCGCATGTGTATCTAGCTATATAAAGAACTTCTTCCCAGGTCACGTGTCTGTCTGTCTACTTTCCTCTTTTCAATCTGTTCCGTCTTTCGCTACGAGTCAAGCGCTCGCGTATGTGTAATTATTACCTAACAATTACATACAGTTCTGAGAAGTGCATTTCCTTATTCTCCGGACAACTAATGATTATCACTGACTTTCAAGTAAATTGTCTCGAGCGTTGTAAGTCTAATGAATCAGGATTTGTTTATAACCAATTCTGGCCTTGACGCCAAATCGATGTGCAAGTAGATATCACGTGTATATTAACTGACTTGCTAAAGCGATATAACAAGCAGAAGAAACGAACAGAAAATCTGATGTGAAATGTGTTCGTGCGTATTAAATGACTGTATCAACATTTTTTCACTATGGTTATATTTTCCTGATAGTGTACATACCAGTGCGGACTGTTTTCACCGAGCTAACGGGAGACACAATCGCCTCGGATACCGAAAAACATGGATGAAAGAAACTTTGCCCTTACACCTCAATAGTCTTTTCTAAAACTATGAAACACAGAATTAATTATCGTAGCATAAAAATAAGCTAATCGCAAGCGATTTTCGAAAACAGCGAGTAGAAAATTTAATAATAAACAAGTTTTACCTATATCTACATAATCTAATTTACATACGGCATCTATATTCAAATATATGACGAAACTCATTACACACAAACGCACGTTTATCATACTTATTTTTGTTTAATAAGTAACTTTTTTGTCGCAATTTCGAATGACGATCAAGTGGAGCACGGTCACGTCAGTTTCGTGATGTATTAATTGACTCTGTGAAGAGGACAACTCGGCTTTGTCCTAAGTACGTCACTGCTTTCGAAAGTAACGCTGTTTCTTTTGCACATCACATCAAAATATATCAATCGGTAAAAACTGAACATTTCTACAGTGACAACGTAGACAAAACTTAGTTTCAAAGCAATTATTATTTATTATAATATATATATATATATCTTACATTATCACTCAGAATCGACACACAAAAAAACATTTTCTGCCATTTTTGAAACAAAAACGATGATAATTGTGATGATGTGATGGGATGATGATGATGATGATGATGATGATGATGATGATTATGATTATGACGGTGGTGGTGGTGGTGGTTATGGTGGTGATGCTGGTTGATAGTAATAGCAATAAGAAGAGGGAGAAGAAAAAGAAGAATAACTTAAAATATTTAACAAAGCGAACGTAATCAATTGAAATTAATACGTAACAGATTTTGGACGGAAGCAGTAGGCCTATCGTACCGGGATGATAAGAAAACACAAAGCATCATAGTTACAGAAAGGTTCTCCGCCTGCAGGGAACTACTCGTCTCAGATACCAGATTGTCTCACAACGATGATTTTCTTGTTACATTTAAAATTAATAATAAATTTGTAATATCCTGACGACGAAACATTGTAAACTATTCAAAAATATATAATATATTCTTGTAACAAAAGTGTTATTTATTAATAATAATAATAATAAAGTATACAAGAATAATGTGGTCACATATGAATGTAATTTAAAATTAAATATATACATTTATTTACTTCTCTGTTTGACATGAGCAGTCAGATATTAATAAAAAACAGTAATTCAATTTAAAAATTGTTTAAAGAGTTGTTTAATGAAATTGATCAATTTAAGCTGTTACAAATTATAATTCGCCTTATACAAAATCCAAGTAGGTAGGCCTACCTACAATTATAAGCTATTTGAAAGTAAGCAACAATGGGTTATTTATGTGTGGAAGAATATTTCGGAATCAACCAATCATCGATAGCTTATAAAACCAAAATATTTTTATTGCAATAGTCGGCAGTTGTCTTCAGGTTAACTTAATTACAAATATGCTACGTTCACTTAATGCTACGCTATAAACTAGTAATATTCTGTTACAGTGCAACTACATTACATACCAATAATTTTAACCACATTACATTTATTGGAACTGCGGTAGGGAATCAGAGAATTATTTTTACATGTAACTTAAAAATGATATACCGTACCTAAAAAAAATTATGTCGTGAAACATAAAAGCAACAGACATACAATGCAAAGAAACAAACTTCAGTAATACACTAGAGTCTATCAATAGTGTTTGTCTTGTCAAACATGAACACATACAAAGAAGTGTTAAATACAAAAGGGTAACCCTAGGTGCTGGTTGTATACTATATGGTGCGGAAAGTGAACTCACTAACAATCAGATTTTCCAGGAACGACATTTTACTTTGCATGTAAGAGTAATTTTAGTAGTCTCTACTGTAGTTGCAGTGGTTAAAATGCGGTTACAATGATTGGACTGTAATCACATTACGATAGAGTTTTATTAGTCTATAATGTAGACGATTGCACGCTTCAGCAACCGAAACGTTTTGGTATAATAAAGCTATCAACGATGGAGAGATTCCAAAATTTTATGCCGTTCACTTACAATCGTATCTACGACAATGTTAATCTAACTGTCTCAACCAAAAGGATGACAGTTGGAAGCCTGTAATGTAAAAACGTGTTCTTAATTGCGCGTTCCCGATACTTTCTCTGTACACCAATCAGATGTCATCACCGTTAGTAAGGTGAGTCTTGTTGGTGCTTCTTTGCCACAATTAGTATTCATAGACTGCAGTTTATCACCACCCGTCGGTCGAGCTGTTGTCGGTATAGCTGTTGTTTGATGACGTGTCAAAAACGTAACCACACTGATGCGAGAAAACATTGATTACCGCTGATAACACGTGCCCTGACGTCGACTGTCGTCGTTTTCGCCGAGGCAGTATTAGCAAATAACAGCCCTATGGGAGTTATAGCGTAATTGTAGCGTTTTTCCGAGTCATAAGTCGCTAAATTTTCAAAACAATATGGAGCAATACGTCGTTAGTTTGTGCGGAAAGAGAGAGAAAAACGCTCGTGTGATGCCAACGTTATGCCGAACCCCCAACTGCCGGGCACTGCACAACTCGCCTTTCGGCATCAAGTCTCAACAAAATTACACTGACTGACAGTCTCTTTAATGGATCAAAATCCTTAAGCCGTTCCCAACTTTAACGAAAATTGTTATCAATGCAAAGCCGTTATGTAAAATGAGAATAAAGCAGAAGACGAGTTGGACGAATATCGTTAATAAGAAATGCCGTGTATTATACAAATCTTTTGTAAAAAAAGATGAGAACAATTAGAAATGATCTGCATATCAAGACAGAGAATCCAAAAATGCAGTGTCCTACAAGAGGAGATGTTAATGTTCATATGTATACAGGAAACGTAAGGGTGAAGGTTTACATTTTTTCTAGTTTATTATCATGCATTATGATTATGATTATATTTTCTTCTGTATTTTACTATTATGAACATTACTCTCTCTCTCTCTCTCTCTCTCTCTCTCTCTCTCTCTCTCTCTCTCTCTCTCTCTCTCTCTCTCTCTCTCTCTCTCTCTCTCTCTCTCTCTCTCTCTCTCTCTCTCTCTCTCTCTCACACACACACACACACACACACACACACATTACTATGGTATCCTCGGTAATCATTAATATGTTTTATGTATTGTGCATAGGCTAATTTCCGTTAACCCGAAAATAATATAATTTATTAAATATGACTAAGGTTTCCAGGGGGTAGGGCGCTAGGCTTGACCAGCAGAGACATAAGAAGGGATCCAGGGATCCAGCCACTCAAAAATGTGGTCCGAAAACCGAACCGACCAAGTCCCCATGGGAGTTGCAAGTTAGTAAAATGATTCTCAGAAGACGACTGGCAGTGTATCCATGGTCAAGCACCAGGAGAAGGGAAACTCCAGGAATTTTTTAATTACTTCGTGAATTAGTAGCTACAAAATCCTGTGAAACAGTGCCACAGGAGTTATGAAAATGCTACGCCCTACATCATAGATAGACACATATATATGTATACATACAGGTTTAATTATAAACATATAATTATTTTATTATTCAGTTATTCCAATTTATGTAGTCCTAATTTTTTAAATACATTTTTTAATATAATAAGTTCATAATTGTATTAAATTCATATTTGACAGAATAAATGTTTGCTTGCATCACCCCTATGTCTGAATTGAATGTGTGTGTGTGTGTGTGTGTGTGTGTGTGTGTGTGTGTGTGTGTGTGTGTGTGTGTGTGTGTGTGTGTGTGTGTGTGTGTGTGTGTGTGTGTGTGTGTGTGTGTGTGTGTGTGTGTGTGAGAGAGAGAGAGAGAGAGAGAAGATGTAATACAAAGTTTTCAATCAATAAAGTTTCACTTATAACGTAGGCCTACACATAGTTTTGAATTGACATCCTTAAGGCGTATCGGAGGTTAGGAAGACAAAAAAAAGAAGAGGCACATAAGAGTGATGAGTTCAGTTAAGCTGTTATCTTAAAACATTAGCGAGAGTACAGATGAAGATGGGAGCGAAGGGAAACAAAACTTGGAAGGAATGCCATTGTACGAACCGCCAGCATTTGTGACAACTTCGCAACGTGGGGGAGAAGACGTGCAGGACGAAGATACGGTAGAAGTGGTTAGCAGGTAAAGAATGAAGAATGAAGAATGCGATTATAAAGAGGAAGGAAAGTAAAGAAAGTGTTCTAGTGATAACTTCCATTTCACATGTCCATTTCAGACAAGTACAGTAACAGTTTTGTTCGAGTAACTGCTTTGGTCGCTAGCCTACATTAAGGGTGTATATAGAATTTGGCCATGGGGGAGGTGATCCGCAGTTGGGTCGGCTTCATACAAAAGAGAAACCAAGATAAGACTAATCAACATTACTATCTTTGTAATGGCTGAAAAACGCGTGATAACATCTTGAAATCACTCCCATTAAAGTAAACAGTAAAAACACGATAAAAATACGCGTTACTGAAACATTGTTAAAAGATACTTATTGACTGAACTGATTTTCCTGTATTTCGTAATTCAAACGTATACGCTAATGCTGTGTAATAAACCTGTCTGTATATTTAAAAAATAGCTACTATTATATTAGTGTACACAGAAAAAAAATAAAATAAAACGCCCTAAAAATTAAGAGATTAACGAATTTCGTAAACTTTTTCGATCCTCTAGGTCCGGTGCCGTTCGCCCCCCCCCCCTAAATACGCCCCTGGCCTATTTAACGTTGGCATTAGTAAAACTGTTGCATTAGTTACACGAGTGATTTGTGCAGTTTATCGTTAATTCATTTTGAGTTTATCGGGATATTGCTTGTGTGTGTTTTGTCTGTACTGATCCACTCCATTCGTACTTGTTCGTCACAAGAAATATGTCAAAACCTTTGTCATATGTTGTAAAATAAAATAACGCTCAAATACGTTCGTTAATTAGTTAGCGATATTATTGTTATTCCTAACAGTGACAACTACTGACACGTTATTTTTCTACAAATTACTACGTTTGTAGAATAACAAACTGAAATTGGTTATTTTGTGGATTATTTTATTACACGGATAAGTCTGAAGAAATTTTTGTCAAGTTAGACGGATGCAGTGATGTAGCAGGCCTACACACAGTTTACGAGAGACACGAGGTGCATAGCCAGTTTGACCAAGACGCCGGCCGGACAATGGGAGACCAAGCGCTATCTATCCGTTGTACGGAGAAGTTCAATGCACTGACCACTGTCCGGCGGTAAAAAAATAAACTATGAAACTTGTCGAACGTTGAGACGGCCTGAAACAAGTTTTTAAATAATTGTCATCAACTTTCTATTGTCGTAACGGACTGTTTCAATAAATATCGTAAAATACAATTTATGTATACCGAAAACAAGATTTGAACGATTCCGTGAAAATATTATCAAAAATATTTGTCATAATTTGAGAGGGTACGTTATATAATAATAGTTTTTTTTGCGATCCTAGCAATATAATTATTTGTTAGTTTAATAGGATAAAGTTGTCAACATGCACATTCACAGACACATGAATTTCTGTTTCATCACAATCCCATCAGGATGTCTGTACGCGTTTTAAAATCTTTTAAATAAAAATTTGTTATTCTCACAAAATTTAATTTATGCTGTTTCTCGCTAACTCATCGTCCTAACTGCCGGCGATTAGACGTTTAGTACGTTCCTCGTTAGAATCAATGAACGCTAAAAAGAACTTTAGAAAGTTCCAAGCGTAGTCATATGTTTGTTTTAACATAAGAAATTGGAACCGTATGTGTTTTAATAGGTGAATAGAAGGCAGGAAAATGCTGTGTACTCTATAAGCATATTATGTGTGAACGTAGCTGAATAAATGATTAAAATTATCTTCCGGGCTGTTTTGCCGTGGTCCAAAGTTTCTCACTAAACCAAACATCCAAACGTACTACAACCCGCGTTAGCGTTGACTCGTTTTCACTGAAGTGGCAGTCAGTGGTACTGCCGAAACGTCTGGTTTTGTGTGAAACTTTGGACCACGACTAAACAGCCCGGGAGTTAATTTTAATCAAAATGACACCGGCCATGTAAGCCGTCGTGTAGCTGAATAAATGTTGCACATGCCTGTACTTATATTAAACGACAACCTTGTCCCGTGTGTTTATGTATAAATCTTTGTCTCTGTAAACAACTCGTAAAGTTTCTTGTAAGATTCATGTATTATGTTTATATTAGAGACATAATTACTTCTGCAACTAAAATGTAGTTTGTCTAGAATTAATTTTTAAAAATCATTATTTTTATATTAATATTAATTAATTAATTCTTATTATTTCATTTATAAACCTCTGATTATATAGATATAATCTGTCAAAAGTGCGTCAGGTTGAAACGAAGTGATAAAAAAATAAGAACATTCTGCTTCCCGAAGTAATTATATTTGTTTACACACACACACACACACACACACACACAATTCATTCCTGCTCACCTCCATGTAACTTAGTTAATCCAGAAAGTGATAATAACCCGGACTAATCCCGGACTAATCAATTTAATTGGTTACCTGTTTCGCCTTGTTATTGTTAGCAAAGTCCTTTGTTTTTTACGTATCTAGCTTTCAACACACACATGTGTATGTACGCGTGCATACATATATTACTATTTTAAACAGTTACTATTGTTTTTTAGCGCTCATTGATTCTAAACTGGAAGCAGTATAAAAGTCAGGATGTAAGATAAAATTAGAATGAAAGACAGCATATAAATTAACTTATGATAATAACAAATTTTAATTTATATATGCTACTCTGTGTGTGTGTGCGCGCGCGCTACATTTTTACGTAAACTCTACAAGTTTCTTGCAGTAATTATAAATTATAATGTATAAATACAATACCTATAGAATTCTTCTACGGGTCTGTATTAATTTTGTGTCTTTACACACGATTAGGAGACAATCTGCATCATCAGAGGATAATATTGAAATTAAATTTGACTTATAAGGAGATAAAATTTGTACACACTTGTAGACGAACTCTACATATACTTATTATTATTATTGTTGTTGTTGTTGTTAGTGCTGCAGATTCACACGGGAGATGATGGCACTGGAAATAGGAGCGTAGTTGAGATTATGCTTCGAGGCAAGGCGGAATGAGACCGGATTTCTGCATTTATTCAGTGGGTCCTACTAGAAAAGAAAAGGCAGACCCAAATTGCAACCAACGGGCAGTAGAAGATAAGGGACAACTAAAAGTAGCCCGATAAGGGCCTAATGGGCTCCATTCTGAAGTAATACGCTAAGTTGTTCCAGGATGGAAATGAATGTCTGAATTAGAGGTGGGGTTTTTAGTGGGTGAGAGTCCCATACACCAGGGGACACACGTTTATAACGGTGCATAAAGCTTTTTTCCACTCTTAAAAAATTTGAATGTGTGTATGTGTGTGTGAAAAATCTTTTTTTTTTCGGGTCGAATCCAGCGTTGTGGTCGATGTTTTCAACAAAGTTGCTACTCAACTCCAAGAAAAGGATACATCACTTCACACCCGCAGAAATATAAGAATACGCACAAATAAACATACATATCCATAATAATAGCCTACATATAATATATTTTAAACACTTTTGGCTAAAATGAGGAAGGCTAAGGATGGGAACAATACGCTTCCCGAAACCTGTACCAAATAAAGGAATAAAATATCTTGAGAAAAAAATTTATAAATATTAAATAAATTATAAAATATATTATAAATAATAAGATGTACGTTAATGTCTCTTCTTCTGATAGTTCCTATCTGTTTCGGGTGTTGGATATCATACAGATTATTTTAACTTTCTATACTGCTGCACGGAATAAGTCACTTGTATTCATGCCAAACCAGGTCCTTTGGGATGAGATTCTCGGCCGCCCAACTCCTCTCTTTCCAAGTACTTTTCCCTGTAGTATGGACTGCAATAAGTAAAATCTTTGTTCATTTCTCATGAGAAGCTTTCTTATCTTCACTGTGTTAATAACTTCACTTAATTTCTTCATCTTTCTATGAACTCCAACATTAGTTCATATTCAACATTCAGTCCAATATTAGTTATATGTGTTGTCTATGAAATGCTCAGTAATCTACGGTAAAGCCACATTTCGAAAGATTCCAATTTTTTAGTTGTGGCTTCAGTCAAAGTCCAAGATTCTACACCGTAGAAGAGGACCGTATCAGTGTAAAAGTTTCAACTTTGTGTTACGTTCATGTAATTGTCAATACAAGAAGTTCATATAGGGCCTACAGTATTTCTATTCTTAACTTTAGTTTCTGTTCTGCACCTAATTTTCTGGTCAACATTATATTATTAAATGCTTCCGTATTGTTGGAAACAGTCTTCAGGAGCGTCAACTACGCAATAACTGCAAGTTTCGCGTAGGCATCGTGCGCGTCCCGGTCGATGTAACGCGGGCCTACTGCAGATGTCATGTTACTTATCGCTCGCGTTTCGACATTGGTGACGGGCGTCAACTGCGCAATAACTGCGAGTTTCGCGTAGGCATCGTGCGCGTCCCGGTCGATGTAACGCGGGCCTACTACAGATGTCATGTTACTTATCGCTCGCGTTTCTTCAGTGGTGACGGGCGTCAACTGCGCAATAACTGCGAGTTCGCGTAGGCATCGTGCGCGTCCCGGTCGATGTAACGCGGGCCTACTGCAGATGTCATGTTACTTATCGCTCGCGTTTCGACATTGGTGACGGGCGTCAACTGCGCAATAACTGCGAGTTTCGCGTAGGCATCGTGCGCGTCCCGGTCGATGTAACGCGGGCCTACTACAGATGTCATGTTACTTATCGCTCGCGTTTCTTCAGTGGTGACGGGCGTCAACTGCGGCAATAACTGCGAGTTCGCGTAGGCATCGTGCGCGTCCCGGTCGATGTAACGCGGGCCTACTACAGATGTCATGTTACTTATCGCTCGCGTTTCTTCAGTGGTGACGGGCGTCAACTGCGCAATAACTGCGAGTTTCGCGTAGGCATCGTGCGCGTCCCGGTCGATGTAACGCGGGCCTACTGCAGATGTCATGTTACTTATCGCTCGCGTTTCGACATTGGTGACGGGCGTCAACTGCGCAATAACTGCGAGTTTCGCGTAGGCATCGTGCGCGTCCCGGTCGATGTAACGCGGGCCTACTACAGATGTCATGTTACTTATCGCTCGCGTTTCTTCAGTGGTGACGGGCGTCAACTGCGCAATAACTGCGAGTTCGCGTAGGCATCGTGCGCGTCCCGGTCGATGTAACGCGGGCCTACTACAGATGTCATGTTACTTATCGCTCGCGTTTCTTCAGTGGTGACGGGCGTCAACTGCGCAATAACTGCGAGTTCGCGTAGGCATCGTGCGCGTCCCGGTCGATGTAACGCAGGCCTACTACAGATGTCATGTTACTTATCGCTCGCGTTTCTTCAGTGGTGACGGGCGTGAACTAGCAGACATCTCTAAGTATAACAGACATTCCTGTTTTCGGCAGCATAACAAACTATACTGACGACTTTCTGTTGTCATACCGGAATTAATTTGCTCACTATCTTCACTGAGCGGCTAAAGAAAGTCGTTGAATATTAATTCGTTCTAAATATAATTAAATCACTACCGACTCGGAACACAAAGTTTTTTATGGGTAAAAACGTAAAATTTTTACCTTGTAGCCTTTTAATTACATTTAATATACCTTTTAATTAACGACACGCCATGGACAATGAAATCCAAGAATTTTATTCGTTCTTTTAGGTAAAACGTAAGAGCCAGGTACAATTCATGTACATTATTACTAAGGTCTAATTGACTGAGGTCTTAGATCAGTGAAATAAAACGTGAATCGCCAGAGAAATCGACAGTTACATTGTTTATTTAACACACACATCTGTAAACATTGTCACAATCGTGTTACATTAATTCTCCTGTGTTAACCGATACGCTGTACGTGTACGAGTAATATCAGTCGCTAAATTCATAAATAACAGCATGGCGACACAGTTAATAATCAGGGTGTATTTACGGGAGGTAGATGAACGGGACCGGACCCCCCCCCCCCGAGGGTCGAAAAATTGAAAAATTTTGTTAGCCTTTTAGGTTATTTTATTATTTTTTGAGCTGTATACTCTTAGTAACACTTTTTTAAATATACAAACAGGTTTATTATATAGTATTCGCATGTAGACCTAAGTTTGAAATATAAAATATAGGAAAATCAATTAAGTCAATAAGTATCTTCTGAACAATGTCTCAACGCGTATTTTTATTGTGTTTTACCGTTTACTCTAATGGGATTGATTTAAGGATGTCAGGACACGTTTTTCAACCACTTTAAAGATAGTAATATAGATTTGTCTTAGCTTGGTTTTTTTTGTATGAAGCCGATTCGATCGGACCCCCCCCCCCCAAGACCACATTCATTATACGCCACTGTTTATAATGCCTTAGACAAACGGATATCGGTCGGAAGCTTTGATCTAATAATGTGGTCTTAAAATTGTGGTGACATGAAAATCGTTAAAGTAGGGCCTACATAGATAAATGATACTACACACGAAACGCTTTGGGTAGGCCTAGGTGTGAGCAATTCGTAACTGGTGCTCTTGAATCTTGGAATACTTGGCCATATTTCCTAGACTTACAACTTTTAATGGTATATGCACATTGATTCAAACGGTAGCGACTGGTTGATATCTTAGGTAAGGTAATAATGAACCACCTTAGTAAGAAGTCCATATCTTTTAGAAAATGAAAAGCAATTTGTGCTGGATAGTCAGAGACATTTCAACAGTGATTCACCAACGATGCCGAAAGTGAAATGAGTTTACGTTAACGAGTATAGGAACAGGCTTAGGGCTCAACATAGAAATTCGTCAACATCATCAACAACAACATCGTCGTCGTCGTCGTCGTCGTCGTCATCATCATCATCATCATCATCATCATCATCATCATCATCATCATCATCATCATCATCATCACTATTATCACCATTATCATCGTCAACTTCAAGGTCTATACCATGTATCATCTGTCACTCTGTGGTTTAGCGTATAATATCTAGTGACCTTTGGAATTCAAGAATCCACAAGTGTGGATCCCTCCATTTATTCCCTCTTTCTATCTCAGAAACATAAATAAAACTTTTCTATTTAAATAGTACGAGATTCATGGCTGAATCTGCCTCTCCTTATTTTGTGATAAGGATACAAAAATTATAGTAGGATAAGTCGTAAATCTTGTTTTAAAAATCGTAAATAGAATTTGTATTTAAATTTTAAATACAACTAACTTGTATAGTCTAATTAGCGAATGAAATAAAACGGTGTCTTTATAAGGATCGGTCTAAAAAGTATAGCACAAATTTTAAATTATTTCTGTTGACTTTTCGACAATATTTATTGTCATCATCAGGACGTGTGTATGAATACAAGAGAAAATATCAAACACAACAGATCAGTTTGTTGAGTGAACGTGTTTGTGTATGTGAGTGTGTGCGTATGTGTTTATCCGTGTATATGTGTGTATGCATCCTTTACACATATATACACATATTTACAGAGAGAGTTCTGTAAATAAAGAATGGTGTCCCGTTGCTGCCATCCAAGAGCTTCTGTCTTATCCTCCTCTCTTTTTCTCTTCTTCCATAATTCCTCAAACCACTGGATACGCCCAGTTCACTCCTTTTATAATCCTCGCAATTGTTCTGCCTTCATCGGTTTCTCTGAGTACCTAATCTTTGGTTATTGTATTCCACCACCTTATTGCTTAGCGTCTTGAGGCACTTAGGATTCGCCCACTTTGAGGCATAATGCCTCAATATTGTCTCTGTGTCTTTCATCGCTTCCATGACTCTGGAAATGGATTTCTGAAATGTCCAGACTCCAGTGGATTAGAAATCAAAAATACAAAGCACCTCATACGGCATGGGCATGTGGAACGAATGCCTGATGATCACTGCCTCACAAAGTCGTTCTAATTGGGTTGGAGTCAGACGGAAAAGGAATATACCCAGAGATCGCGCGAGGAGGACGTTTATGTAGAGGAGACTCTGGTGTGCAGTATACTAGAGACGGCAGTAGCTCTGTACAACCACTCGGGGATGGATGGATAACTTTATTGCAGTGAGAACTTCATATACGACACTATGGTGCCCGTTTTACTCCCGTACACCCGTGCTCCTAGGGCAGTAAACTGATTCAACGCATCACGAAGTAGCTGAAAGAAAAAGTAGTCTTGCCAGGTCAATCAGACCTCTTTTCCCCACGTAGCTATCCAAAATTTCGCCACTGCCACAAATATGTGTGCTTTAAGCAAAGCGTAATATTTTAAAGAATACGAGCATATTCTAAATGTTTAATTACTATTACAAGAATAACGTAAATATTAAAAATAATTTTATTTGTGATAAAAGAAAATGTAGCCTACTCAAATGCTGAAAGATCGAGCTGAATAATTTTGAAATCCTTTCATTGCACTTAGTTCATTATTAGCCTAATATATTTACACAACTTTCCAATTGTTTAATTCATAAAAGCAATTTAAAATCAGTGACATCTATATTTTATTGTTGATGAGAGTGTTTGGGTACACGTTTGAAATGTCGAAAGAGTATAATTTTGTATATTTCATTACTTTGTACTTACGTTTTTTAGTTGAGCCGTGACGTCGATTCTGGTTTTTATATTGTCTTTGGCTGGAAGTTTTTTTTTATTTTTCAAAATTCGATTTAGTCATTTAGCTATTTTATAATTTATAAAATAACCTCCAGCCAAAAAGCTGGGCAAATCATCTTCTTTTCAACTAAATATTGCGTAAATCATATTGTTATATTAAACAAATTATTTGTTAGACCTACATATTGTTTGTATATGTACGTATACTGAAAATAAAACGACTTGTAATATGATTCCGTTTATGTTCATTGTAAATATCGATTTCTTACAATAAAATACATATAAACACTACTATGCCCTCATCTCGTTTAATTATCCGTTCACTCTCATTCGAATCTTAATTCTACATAGCAAAATCTCTGTTACTCCAAATACATACGAGCAACATTTTACACGTTGAAACAGTTCACTCGCCACTCGACACTGTAGTTCTCACTTCAGTCGTACATAGGCCTACATATCTCTTCAGTAGTTCTCCCAGGACATACCCATTGTTTTTGTGCCCTGTAAACAGTAGGTTATATAACTACTTAACAGCTGAAGATGATCTCATCAAGTATAAGTCAGTGGTTAAAACAAAATCGTTCATGTTTACAATTAGTGTTCACGATAGCGTATGTCCATGATATGATACTTTCCAATAGATTTACGCCAACGAATCTTACGTTCAAAGATAGCGTAAAGTGTAATCACTACTACGGGTTTCAAAATCCGGTTTAATATTTAAAATTAAATCAAAACTTTACGTATCCATTTTGTTCTCGGTTCTGTCAAAAGTAATAATAAAACGTTTTAACCTGTTCGTAAAAAAAAAAAAAAACAGTAGTATAATATAAAACATAAAAATTCATTGTTATCTGAACCAACGGTTTTCTGTATACAGATGTGTCAAGTGTTTGCGGTTTAAAATATGGCTCTTGTGACACTTAAATATTTTCATAATATATATTCAACACGCAAACGGTCTAGCGTCGTTCCTTATAAAGCAGGACAGTATTTATTGGTCGGCCGACGAAATCTCCGCCGAGTGTTCGTATTCAGCCAAATATGGACAGCGCCAACTTAATTAAAACGCGACATATTTAAAGCTACACAATAATTCATTAAAACGATTGTTCTTATGAATATGTTTGTGTGCGCGCGAGCGCTTGCTCGCACGTGTCCGAGTGTGGGTGATGTTTATTGTGTGTGTGTGTGTGTGTGTGTGTGTGTGTGTGTGTGTGTGTGTGTGTGTGTGTGTGTGTGTGTGTGTGTGTGTGTGTGTGTGTGTGTGTGTGTGTGTGTGTGTGTGTGTGTGTGTGTGTGTGTGTGTGTGTGTGTGCTCGTGTGCTTGTTTATGATGATAAAACAGGTTATTCTTTATAAAGGGAAAATAAATAGTTGAAAGTTCTTGGGTCGCGAAAGATGTGACCATTATGTTTAAAAATTCCACCGTGATTACAACGAAAATAAAACAAAACAAGATCACAGAAAGAGAGGAGACAGAGAACCGGAGAGTTTAGTTGGCTTGTATTCATTCCTCGGACGTCATCGGTAAGTCATGAATATTTATATAGCGTTTGCTAAGTATATACAGAGTTATAAGGTTGATACGATACAACGGCCAGGTATGTATTGAAAGAGCCAACCCGAGCCATAGCAACAAGAGAGAGAGATGAATTCTTCAGATATAAAATTAAACTGTGCCTTGTAAACTCATAAATTGTACTTGTACGCTGATGACAAAAAACACACAAACTCTGTGTGTGTGTGTGTGTGTGTGTGTGTGTGTGTGTGTGTGTGTGTGTGTGTGTGTGTGTGTGTGTGTGTCATCGTGCTTTAAACGAGAGTTACAACGCATAACACTCAGCTGAAGATAGGTTTGTCGTCAATTGAACTTGACCCCGGCTGACCGTGTTCTGTTGCTGTACTCAGTATACGTACGTTCCCTTACGTCACCAACCACTCTGTGAACTGTAATATAAAACACGCGGTCGATTTACATAAAATCTTTCGTTTGTTATACCCGGACGAATTTTACACCCAGCAGATTTGGAGCGGGAGTGCTTTGAAAAATCAAAAAGGTCGAATTCGTGTGGAATTCTTGAAATGAATAATGAAAATATTAAAGTACTAAATTAATTAATTATAAGTATAACACTACCGACTCAGAACACAAAGTTCTATATTGGGAAAATTTTTAAAATAGATAAAAAATGTATAATTTTTACCTTATTGCCTGACCAAGTTTTCGCTTATTATAAGCTTCGTCAGAGGCTGCCACTGGGAGCGCTGTCCGTCATGTTCTTGGCGACGGCGCCGTCTTTTAAAAGATCGATGTTGTGTGTGTGGGGTATGATATGTTCGAATAATATGTGTGATTTGAATTGTGTCTGTTCGTTTAGGATGTCATTTTTATGCGTTTTTGTGTGTTCGTATATGTCTAGTTGTTCAAGAGTGTCTAGTTTTCGGCCTTTTGTGTGTCCGTGTAGAATATCCATGTTTCTGTTGATGCAGCGCTCCCAGTGGCAGCCTGTGACGAAGACGAAGCTTATAATAAGCGAAAACTGGTTCAGGTTATAAGGCACAAAAATTATACATTTTTACCAATATAAAACTTTGTGTTCCGAGTCGGTACTGTTATAAGTTACTTATAATTAGTTAATCAACGGACATGTCATGGACAACAAAATCCAAGAGTACTAAGTAAAGGTTAAGGGGACCATGTACCCACCTATGTCCTCCCCATATTTAATTAATCGATTTTACTTAACTTTTTACATATTATAGGCCTACGTATACTCCCTCATATTTACAAAATCCACGTGCCCCCCTCCACCTGGTTGTAATACCCACCAACACCAGCTCCAAGGCGTTCTTGAATGTCCTGGTCCGACACCACCAATTTTACCAAGGTACACTCGTCTTGGATCTGAAAAATATGGTAGCCCTGTAAAACCCCTTCTTGAAGGGGCATATCATATTTTGATGCCAACAAACAGGAGTAAATGCCTAGATATACAGATGGTCTCCAGCTTTTAGTAGGCTATACTCATTGTTTAATAACTTGAATTAACAATATATACCAAACCCAGATTGAAGAAATACTGTTCTAAATGACTGTCTTAACTAAGATCAAAAACTATGATAGGCCTAACAACAAATACCTCATAGTTCACACTCAAGAGGCAAGACCTGTTGTGTCAGAGGTGCTAGAAGTAGTTTTACCAGGAGATCAAATGTGAGATGTAGCAGCCATTGAGAACAGAATTCACAGTTTTCTCCTCTTTACTTATCAATATTGGTTGGTAGAACCCCGGTAAAAGCACAACTTCAGGTTTGGTCATTATATTCTAAAAATATATTGTAACCATCTAAACCAAAAGAAATCTACATTTTTTAAAACAATTTTTTGAAAAATTGTCTAAACATTTTGATTTTTTTTTTAAGAGTTAATAATTTTTACTTTTACTCACTTTCATATAATGTTTATGAGGTTCAGTGGATACCGTCCATAAATTAAAAAACAATCGTTTTTATATCTTCTACAGAAGCTAAGGCAAAGATATATTATAAATTGTGAAACGTATGTTTCGAGAAAACTTACGTTATTTTAAATTTTACCACAACTTACAAAAGAAAGCTTCTTCTTCTTCTTCTTCTATGGCGTCACAGTTCGAAGTCGAACCTTAGCCTCCATAATCATCCGCCTCCATTTTTCCCTGTCCTTGGCGATCGATGTCCATCGTTTTATTTTAAGTAAATTATCAGCATCTCTCGCCACTGTGTCAATCCAGCGAGTCTTCGGCCTTCCGACAGGCCTTCTACCCTCGATCTGACTAAACAGTACCTTCCTAGGTATTCGGTTGTCTTCCATCCTAATGACGTGTACTGCCCATTGCAATCTATGCAGTCAAATGGTAGTGGCCAAATAACTGTCTTTATACAGCTTGTATAGCTCCTCATTGTGACGCATTCTCCATATAAAACAGAAAGCTACTTCAGAAAAATCCTGCTTCGTATTTATGGGCCTTCCTCATTTTTCTTCTATTTTCTGATTTTTGTATCTTCCTTCCGTTCTGCATACTATAGCATTTTGTTACGAGCTTCTTTTCTTTTATTGATTCATCTCATCAGTGCCTTACTGTGTACAGCGGACTCACTTTTTATTTCATTTATTTTTTTTAACCAATTTAAAATTCTGATAGGTAAACAAATGCCATATTATTTTTTCAAAATTAAGTGTGGTTTTTAAAATTTAAAAAACGGTAAAGGGGAAATTTGTCAAAAATTTCATGTACACGGCCCCCTCAAAGAAATTAAAGTCTACATCAATGTTCAAGATTAAATGAAAATTAACTTTAAATGCTCAAAGTTTAATAACATGAAAAACAATTTATTTTGGTAACCAAGATACTTTTGAACAAGCGTACAGAAAAAATAATTTTTATTAGATTACTGTGTTCGTATAAATAGCAAATTCTTATATTTTTACAGCGTTACTTAGCGTTATCGATAAAGTGATCTAACAGTTGAAATACTTTTTGTAAATTTGTACGAAATAATAAGACTTTGTCTTGTGCTTTCTATCAGTACTCATCTTATACACTTTTGTTCCATATAAGTTATTTAAGACATTCACTCGGACATTTTAGGATTCGTTTTTAAGTCATCAAGTGATCTTTCTTTTCCCAGTCAACATAACTTCTTATTTATATATTAATTTACTACCAAAATAATTAAATCTTTTTACTGATTTGCACTTACTTGAATGTGTTTCGGTTCTTGTTTTTTTTGTAACCTTCGGCAAATATTTTAATTGACATAAGATGCCTGATGTCGAATTAGCTCAGTGATAGGAGCTCCACTGGCTGTGCTAAAGTCGACTCTACCTATAGTCGGGACAATATAATAGCCTGTCTTAAAGTCTGCGGGTCTTAGTCAGTGTCAACGTGACATCTATACGTGAACAATAGAACTCCCTTCCGCACCCTGCAGCTCGTCACTGAATGCACTCTATGGCAGTGGTACGTTGTGAGCTGTACCATGACTAGACGGCGGAACAGGCCATTGGCCTATGCTCGAGGGAGGGTGATGGTGATACTTAACAGTGTGTTTGGTTTGGACTAGTTAGATTACAATTAAGTTTTGAAACATTGTTACGTGGGATACAATTGTAGATTTGATGAACCTTATTGAATGTATAGGGATTCATGTCCTTCCTTTGCCGGCCTGCTTCGATGTCGTTTTCCTATAAGCGACTTGACTCTAGCGTTGCGAACCACACGAAGCGACCGTATTCAGGTCACAAGCAGTGAAACAGTCGAAACTTTTACTGAGTAGATTCATCGAACTTACTTAATCCTACAGTTCTTTCTTTCACAATTTCAATAATCTATTACACGCTATTCATAACTCACAGTAGTAATGAACTGATCTGTAAAGTGTCTCAATCATGGTCAGTAACAATTGATCACCAATATTCTTCCGGCCAACATTAATCCGCCATGCTATACCCCAACCAATGGCAAAGAACGGCAATATGCAGTTCCTACCAGTTGTATGTTTAAACCCGGTTAAAATCATTGCCTGTGGCAAAACGTTTTGGTAAATTCTATACTTTCTATGAGATATACCTAATATAACAAGACCGTCAGACTCCCTTTTGTATTCTAAGTGTGATTTCAACAGTTGCAACATTGTTTCATCCGATAAGCATGGATGATTAAATTCCCTCTATAGCTCTACTATATTAGAGTGGTACATATTGTTAAGTGGAACGAGTCTGGAGGTTCGGTGGATATTTATGGAAAATGAACAATCAAACCAGAAACAGTAAAACAAGCTCGAGCTTTCATTGAACATACATAATAATCCGCTTTGAAGTTCAAAATAACAAACAACTAAACACTTAAATAAATAATTCACACTCAAACGCAAATTTAATTTAAAATTTTAATAGACCTATGAGCCGGTAATGCTTCAGATACACTGGTACACACAACCCACTTCAGTCTGACCAGCAGCTACTTTGTTATATAGCCGGTGAAGACATGATCGCCCGACAATTCTTTGGAACTTTTTGATGAATTCTATTCGTACTAAGGGTAGTGACGTTAGTTCTATATATCCAATCTCTTTTAAACATTCTTGGAAAAACTATTTTGCAACCACAACAGATGTTATTCAAGCCATATGTTTGCGACAACTCACTAAACCGAAGTAGGCTACAGAAAGCGGCAAATATGTATTAAGTCATGCTTGTCTTACAGTTACAATTGCTGGTTTACGATCTCCTTCACGATATTTTGACAAACTTTTATAATTGATCCAATCGCAAATAACTGTGTAATCATTACAGATCACAGTTATAGGTTACACTGCGATTGTAAGTGATAGTAAAAGTATTCCTAATGAACGTCATCGCGAAAATATGAGGATGAAAGATACCTAAATATACATGAAATCGTTACATTTTCTCTACCCGCATGAGTGTAGAAATTCTCAGCTACCTAACCTCTGTGTACTGAAGTATAAATAGCAAATTCAAACATTTTCTAACAGCGATATTTAGTTTACCGTTCTTTCGACAAAGTAATGTAACAGCTGAAATACGTTTTGTAAATTTGTACGAAATAATAAGAGTCTGTCTCGTGCTTTCTATCAGAACGCATCTTATGCAATATTATTCCATATAAGTTATTTAAGACATTTACTCGGGTATTTTAGGATTCGTATTAAGTCATGGAGTGGGTTTTCTTTTCTCAATTAACATAATTTCTTATTTCTTATTTACATATTAATTTACTACTAAAATAATTCAATCTTTTTATTGATTTATACTTGAATGTGTTCCAGTTCCTTTTTCGCGCGCGCGCGCACACACACACCTAGCACGTTTTTATTAATACACGTGACTTTGACTTTGCAAGTGGAGCCATGATGAAATGAACTTCACGACCATGTTATCAATGGAAGATAATTAAATTTGTTGACAACAATTACGTAGGATAAGTCTGAATCGTGAAAGCTGGGGATAGAATATGGAAACCTGACTTTATAATTACAAGGAAGGAAGAAATTATGTATTCGGCTTTTAAAAATATTTCGGTTTTCCATTATAGATTACCGTTTTTAAAAAAATTAATTTTTTAAATATATTTTTAAGTCATGCACAATAAATTAATATAATATTGTTACATTATTATTTTAATTTAACATAACAATATATCACCAATGCTGTTTACTAAATTAGGCCTAATAACGAATTAATTAGTTATAAATCGCAATTCGTACTTTGTACCATTAATGGTTTAATTAACAAAAAGAAGTTGGACGAAAGTCGCAATTCTCCTAATAATAAAATCGCTTACACATCACAGTTGGAAAAAAATTATTCGCGGCGTCTATGTCCAGTTCATAATGGAGATGTAGATATTATCGCATGAATGTAATCTGACTCCCTTTGAACCGTTGCCACATCCCATACAAACATGACTTCTTCACGTCGTAGAGACTTAAAAAAGTTACTTTTAGCGTTTCGTTGCGAGAATTACTTGCACAGTACAGTAAAATACAGGCTAAACTGCGTGCTATACGTCTGTCTCTGTCGACTGATTATGTAAACGTTCTACAGTTTATGCAAGTCTGTAACGACATGTCACAGTTATTAAGTGGTAAGCGTAATAACTTACTTTAAATAAGAACGAACGCCTCCGAGTTCACTGTTCACTGCGCAAAGCCTGTTTCTAACGTGGCAACCAATTGCAAACTGATTCAAAATATTGTCGTCGGTCGTCGTTGATTTACGATGTCTAAATGACGTACTGAATTCACTTTTACAATTTCCTGTAGTGCATTAGCCCACATACTACCATAATCA
This sequence comes from Magicicada septendecula, assembly GCA_034769895.1. Lineage (NCBI taxonomy): Eukaryota > Metazoa > Arthropoda > Insecta > Hemiptera > Cicadidae > Magicicada > Magicicada septendecula. The sequence goes on from CM068368.1 coordinate 96,171,815, forward strand.
ACAGATACAAGCACCAAACAAGATACACGGAATAGCATCGAATGCTCGTACTTCAGTTTTGAATATCAGTTTCACAGCTAATAAAATGCAAAGTCTGAAGTAAGATTACGTCCGTGGTCAGGGTAAAGTTAAAAAAAATTGAAAATAAAAAATATAGTCATGTACGTTTTAGCATGTGAAAAGCACATTAAATGTATGTGTGTGTGGGCACGCGCGCGCCACATATATTATGTATGTATAATTTATGACATGAGTTCCTCAGGTTAGCTGCATACTAGTTTTTATATTTCACGTTTCGTTATTTAGATGATGAAGTAAAATACAGTAAAATCCTCACCGTCCGAAATAATGAATGCGAACGATTTCGGATAACCCGGGTAGGGCCTGTACTATGTCATAAGCAATAAAAGGATAATCTATTAAAACAATATTTTTTATCTAGAAAACTCTTCTTTTAAGTCGCATCCTCCCTCCTTCCTTAGTTAGCAATCCGTAGATTGGTTTGTAGCAGTTCTCCACAGCGATCTTCTCTGTGTTTTACGTTTCATCTTCTCATAGGAATTACAACTTACATCACCAGTAATCTGTTTTATATACTGGAGTCCCGTCCTTCCTCTTCCTGTTTTCCTTCAATATAATCTTCAATTATTGTGTTATCTCGTGACGCATATTATGGCCAATAAGTTTAACCCTTCGCTTCACAACCCAAATTTTACCAAAAACTTCTTGTCGTACAACTCTAGTCAGAATATCATCATTACTAACCTTGTCGATCCATCTTATTTTCAGTAACTTCCTTTAACACCGTATTTCAAGTACTTCAAGTATTCTCCTTTCCTCTGTTCCAATCGTCCAGGTCTCACATCCATACAGAGCTATGCTCCATATGTAACACGTCAGAAACCTCTTCGTCGTTTCCACGGCTATTTTGAAGTAGCATAATATGAATAAAAATAGCAATGACACATTTCCAACCACTTTTTGGTAAGAAATCTGGGTATTCCTTTTGAGTTTGTTTTTATTTGTTTTCTTGCGGCTACGTCACACCAACTTTTAATTAGCAGTAGATAAACAACCAACAAGATACGTCGAGATACAAAATTAAAGTTTTACAAAGTTATCGCAGTCCCTGTACTGTCCAATGGGTGTTAATTATGGACAAAAACCATGAAACGAGACAGTAAAATACAGGCCTCGGAAGTGGGGTTCCTAAGAGGAGTTAAAAGGTGTTCTAAATTTGACCGTATAAAGAACGAGGCCATAAGAGAATAGTTGTTACAAGTTTTTAACTTGAATGAAAAATTAAAAGCTTACAAACAACGGTGGAGAAAACGCTTAGAAAGAATGTCAGATTCCAGGCTGGCCAAACAAGTCTGGAAATACAAACATATAGGACATAGGTGTGTGTGTGTGGAAAGACCAGGAAGAGATGGTTGGAGGATCTTTGAAGGCGGAACAGGCAGTACCTTACCTATGCCGTGGTATGAATAAGTTGATGAAGATGATAAACATACGATAGATAAATTGTCACTTTGTTCGACAAACAATAATAAACCCTATAATGAAAAAACGCAATGAATTTGAGCGTGTAATATTTTATGCATGAGTAGTTAGTGGAAATAAAGACCATGTTTATTACCAGCCACGCTAACCCAAGGCGGGAAGTTTAGTTTTCTGTGACTTGAAAATATTTTTAAAATACTTAAAATACATATTTTTTAAGTACATTTGAACATCTGAATATCGTTGAATTGGGTAATTGCGATTAAAGAAATTATGTTATATGCGTATGTGTTAACAATATGTATTTACACGAAATTTCATTACCTCCAAAACATTGGAAGCCTCCTGCATAGTCATCTGGAATATTTTCGTCCCCATCTGTGTCCTGATCTTCCGATTCTTCAGTTCGTAACATGGCAGGCAGTTTTCTGCAAACCGGACAGATATTTGTGGTATACACGTATTGCATTGGTTCTTATTTGTTGCTTTCTATTGTTTTAAATTAATTTATTTGAAGACATTTTTATAGCGATAAAAAAAGGTATTAACCCTAATACTTTTTTGGTCGTTTCGGATAACCCGGAACACTGTTAGCCGGGATTTTACTGTATATAAAAAAGACTACGACACACAAAATTTAACCCACAAATTCTCTATTTCTTCCCATTTTTATTCGTTTCCTCAAGTGTCCAAACATCTTCTTTTTGGCCAACCTGTTGTTTTGCAGTAGAATATCTGTTCAGTTGATTTTATGTGACCCAACTTTTGTCTCTGCCATTTCCAACGTCGTATTTTTTTATATGGTCTTTATAGTACTTAAATTGTCTCGTCGGATGTCATTTTTACTTCCATGTTCCGTAAGGAAATGGAAGTAAGGTGACCGTGAAAAAAATCGTGTTCGAGATAAGGGCTGAATCTGATTGTACTACCCTCAAGACATGAGTAAAAGTGATTTTCCGAAAAGTGTCTGCGTGTAGAATTTTTTCTATGGCAAACAATAACTGCCGCAAATTATAACAGAATCAAATAATTTTTTGTATATGTGCCCAAGTTGTAGATGACTCAAGGCCTATTGATTTTGGTGAAGATCGGTTAAGGGGAAGGGGTAGTTTACTTGCAACGTTTTACGTTTTAACAAGAGGAAAGTACTTAATTTTGATAAATAAAGTATGCTGAAAAGAAGGTCATAATAATCCACTGTAGAAAGGTAGATGAAATATCTATAAATGAAAACGATAGTTGAAGGGGGTGGGTAATTTTTTGTATTGATGTTATAAATTTATTCGACCGAAAACTTAACAAAATATCGGTATGGAGAACCATACATGACTTCCATATTCTAAGATTTATATTTAAAATCATTTTCAGCCAAACAGCCAGGGAAGGAATTTTAACAAAAAAATACTTCTTTGTTGCCAATAACGTAGTACACATATAAAAAAAAATTATCCCCTCCCCCTTCAACTATAATTTTGATTTATAGAAAATTACCCCCAGCCCGTTCAACTAGCCTCTTCATTTATAGATATTTCATCTACGTTTCTACAGTGGATTATTAAGATCTTATCAGGATACTTTATCAAAATTAAGTACTTTACTCATGTTACAACAAAAAATGTTTCAGGTAAACTGCCCTTTCCCCGTAACCGATCTTCACCAAAATCAACAGACATTGAGTTCTCTATAGCTCAGGCACATATGTAAAAAATTATTTGATTCTGTTTGAATTTACGGCAGTTATGGTTCGTCATATAAAAAATTACCAATGTTAAAACATAAAACATGAGATTTATAAAACATATCTAAGATTTATATTTAAAATCATTTTTGAAATAAAATATTTTCATAGAACCTACTAACGCTGGGGAAATCTGAGGAGCCAATCAGAGTTGGGCCTACCTGTCACTCTGCTGAATTTGGTGGAAAGCCCTGTCACTGTCGTCAAGTCCCCACCTCAATGAAGAACCCATTGTTTTATAAAAATATATTTAAATTTTGAAAACTGAAAATTATTTTCTTGTAAATATTTATATTTTATAATCAAAATGACTTTATTTTTGTTACCTGGCAACAAAATTATTTTATTTTCAACAATTACCATTGTTTCAAAAAGTTTAAATAAATTTTCAAGTACTTTACTCTTGTTAAAACGTAAAAGGTTGCAGGTAAACTACCCCTTCCCCTTAACCGATCTTCACCAAAATCGAAAGTCCTTGAGACCTCTACAATTCAGGGATGTATGCAAAACATTATTTGATTCTGTTTGAATTTGCGGCAGTTATCGTTTGCCATAGAAAAAAAACGTTGCAGGTAAACTACCCCTTCCCCTCAACCGATCTTCACCAAAAACAATAGGTCTTGAGTACTCTACAAATCAGGGCTGTATGCAGAAAATTATTTGATTCTGTTTGAACTTGCGGCTGTTATCGTTTGCCATAGAAAATACCCTTGTTAAAAAAACGTTGTAGGTAAACTACCCCTTTCCCTTAACCGATCTTCACCAAAAACAATAAGTCTTGAGAACTCTACAATTTAGGGCTGTATGCAAATAATCTTTTGATTCTGTTTGAATTTGCGGCTGTTATCGTTTGCCATAGGAAATACCCTTGTTAAAACATAAAACGTTACAGGTAAACTACCCCTTTCCCTTAACCGATCTTTACCAAAAACAATAGGTCTTGAGAACTCTACAATTCAGGGCTGTATGCGAAAAATTAATTGATTCTGTTTGAATTTGCGGCTGTTATCGTTTGCAAAAAAAAAAAAATTTCCCTTGATAAAAAAAAACCGTTGCAGGTAAACTACCCCTTTCCCTCAACCGATCTTTACCAAAAACAATAGGTCGCGAGTACTCTACAAATCAGGGCTGTATGCAAAAAATTATTTGATTCTGTTTGAATTTGCGGCAGTTATCGTTTGCCATAGAAAAAAATCTACAGACAGACACACAGACAGACAGACACACAGACACACACACAGACACTTTTCGGAAAACGACTTTTTTTCATGTTTTGAGTGTAGTAGAATCAGAATCTGCAATAATCTCGAACACGATTTTTTTTGCCATCACCATACTTCCATTCCTTAAGGAATATGGAAGTAAAATTATTCAATAAAATATTAACAATTGATAATGTTCCATGTAAACAAAATATCGTAACCTCGGATACGTAAACAAAATAATTTTTCGTTTTCAGAAATTCGCAGATTATAAACACCGGGCGGTGGGCTATATTCGCTTTCTTTCGCGTTGTTTAAATAAAAGATAATTTAATCAAAATAATTCTTTGTTTTTAAAATATTAACGACTAGGTAAAATTCGTATTTTGATTATATTATCTTTCTCAGCGTTTTTACCAAAAGCATGCTGATATATTTAGTTTCGTTCTGAGTGTACATGTTAAAAATATTTTATAATTAATTAGAACGCGGAAGTCATGTATGGTTCTCCATACCAGTTTTTAGTGTTTGTAGCTCTTATGATCCCATTATTTATAATTTATTGATATATTTACTCTACAGTAACTCTCAAATTTGTCGCTAGATCGATTGTATTAGCTTTGAAAATCCTTCGAAATTTGGATTATATTAAATTCTTTAACGTCAGGAAAAAGGGGAAAGCATGTGAGGTCCAATTTAAACACCTACGCTATGTTAAAACGAACACGCTGTTGTGGTCTGCGACTTACGTAACTATGCGGATAATTACGTAACTATGCGGATAATTATATTTGCAAACAAACACACACAGTACAATAGCAACAGTTTAATGAGCAAACTTTGTGAGCTCTAAATATTCGCAACAGGATTTTACGGCGTGTTTTGCGGGAGAGAGAGTGTTTGTCCTTTGAAGCCAAACCCAAACCCCGGCCGGCGTACAAGATGAGCTACCAATTTCGGGTAAACGTTAGTCAAGCGTATGTGTTCTTTTTAACAAACGTCCGGCGACTTGATTACAAAATTCCAAGCGATAATTTCCAAGCGGGTGATCACACTCAGCGCCCAGTTATTTCTGAAAGAGTTAAATGGGCCGAATCGTGGAATTCAAAATGCGTCCCCAATCACTTACACACACGCAAACACACACACACACACACACACACACACACACACAATGTTTGCGGTGGTCCGAAGTTATTACATTTTTTATTTCCATTACCTTATTGTTGTACACGGAGATGGAATGGAATGCACCTGTACGATTTGTTGACTAACTGAAACTCGTCGATGAGATAATACCATGAGTTAAATTCAGACTAGAGGTGAAAGCTGAGAGTAAATGTTTCTACTGCTTATTTGATCCTTTGAAATAAAAACCGACTTACATTTTAGGTCAGCTATATGATGTACAGTTTTATTTTATTGTATAGGTAACTTTTTATATAGAAACAAAACTATAAGCTGAAATAATCCAATGTCGGTACCTGTTGTAAGCTGAAAATAATTTATAATTTTTCAAAATTTGCAGATAATTATGTAGGCCTATTTTATCGGAAATATTTTTATAGTATTTTTGTTCCGTATTGAACAAGTAATGCTCGAGGCTTATCTACGAGAGACTACTTTTCGGATTGGTAATGGTCATTTTCAGTGTGTGTTAGCAAATAAAGGATTTAATAAGTTGCTAATTTATAGAATAATCATTATGTCACTTGTTTTATAAAATAATCTAGTATATTTTAATAAAATAAAAATAATAATAATTATTATTTTCAGGACACCCAGTAGAGGGACAGTGGACAAGTATGGTTCGTAGAACCTTAGAATATCTCACTTTAAAAATACATAAATCTGAGGGATTTATTGTGTCAAGTAAGAAGACCAGGGGCGAACCTAGAGGGGTGGTATGGGGGATATGTCCGAAAATGTTGGAGGACAAATTGTAAACTGGTTGCGTGTTTTTTTTAGTGTAATTGGTTAAAAAAGCCTGACAATCATTATAGTTTTTAACAAAGTTATTTAACATTATTTTATATGCTGTAAAACTTATATCCGCAACCCTGTTGGATACATTTATATCCACAGCAATTATATACATGCTGGTAACCCCCACTTTCTTAATTTTAACGTTCTCTTTAAAGCATTTATATTCCACAGGAAGGTATTAGTTATTAGGCTTGCAAGACAAACTGGAAGCCTATCTGATGTAGCGTATGTTTTTAATTTATTGAAATTAGTGAATTACAGCTATTATTTGCTTATTAGTTTTAATTTGTTATGATTTTCATTATAACATGAGAAAAACAATACTCTAAGAAAACGATACGTGGTTGAACCCCCCCCCCGAAATGAAATCCTAGGTCCGCTCCTGAAGATGATGTCTGTGACAAGAAAATTGAAGACAGTAGATTCTAAGTACTACGCCTCTCACGCTAAAAACAAATGTGGCAGTCAGAAAATCCCATCTCTTACTGCACGTTGAAACTTCTTTGTCAGTAAAGAAGTTGAGCACGTCAAAATAGAGGTTGGTAACTTCAATGCATCTAACATCTGGACTATATGATACTGCATGTCCACTAATAGACTTGGAACTTAGGCACCTTCGAACCAATGGCCACGGGCAATCCATTAAGTACAAGGAGAACTCCATGAAAAAAGTGCAGGTCTGTACGAGTTTTTCCACTCAAGATTAAGGAAAGACCAAGAGCTTTCGTGACCCCACATCACGACCCAGTAAGTTGAATATGTTGGCCATCCAATACAAGCAGCTTCTCTGAACTTCTTCAGTTGAGTTAGCTGTGTACACACGGTTCCACTTCTATATGACTGAACCGCATTCTAGTTAGCTTCGGACCAAAGATTTATAAAGAATCGCAAATGAAACCGTACTCTTGAAGTGTCTCCCAGTCAGCTTAATGTACCCTAAATTTCTGACGGCTTTGGAGACAATACTTTCAACGTGCTGACGGAACCCATAAGAACCCCCAGATCGTATACTAAGTTGTTTCTTACCACAGCCACACCGTCTATCATATAAGCACAGTAAGATGGACAGGGCCTACGGGTGTAGGCATACGTGGCTATTACAGTTTCCTTACGATTTAGTGGCATGCAATTCCTCTGTGCCCAGTCTACAGCATCATCTATGCATTGCTGAAGTGATTGATGATCCTCCTTCCCAGTGAGATCTTAAAATCATCTGCAAACATATGGACATTACAAGTTAAGACGGAAAAATAACTAATAAAATTAATAATAATAATAATACCATTAATTTTTCATTTATATAAACAAATGTTTAAGCATATCAGGAGGTAAAGTGTTGAATAAAATACAGAAATACTTTAATACAAACTGTTTACATGATTTAAAAGTAATTACTTAAAATATGCACAGCAATACACAAAGGAGATTCAGACCTGCTGAGTTTATACACTTCTTCAGTAACATCTTCGACTTAATTGGTTTAATTTTTTTTAATATGTTTATGTTTCTTAAGGTGTTTTTGTTCTATTTGTATCGGCCATCTGAGGACCACATACCAATTTCAATTCTTTATTCCTTGTTCTTTTCTTCTTCTCCAGTATTTAGGTGTTTTTAATTTATATTTCTTTGTTTTAAGAGTCTCTTCTCCCCTGGTATGCCAATGGTACAATGATGTAATTATAGACCTAGAATTACATAGTTGCGGGGTTTTTGTTTAAGCTTGTTCGGGTTGTGTTTTGTTTCCACATTATTAGAGCTTCACTAGGCCCATTAGGTACGGCGCGCTTGGCTACTAGCCTAGAGGCCCCCGGTACCACTCCCGGTCAGTTCAATAAAGATAAGGTTTTTTTTCCGTCCCTAGGTCAACTCAGTCTTGACAATAAGTACCGACGGTAACACTCTGCGGCAACAATGAGCGATGGTGCAGTGCTGGCCACACTATCTTCTGTACGGTTTAAGTGGTAGACAATGCTCCCTGGTAGCCTACATATAAACTACTTCGGTGGTGCAAAAACGAGCCATTACACTATTATTACTTCCATGTTCCGTAAGGAAATGGAAATATGGTGATGGTGAAAAAATCGTGTTTGAGATGAGGGCTGATTCTGATTGTACTACCCTCAAAACGTGAAGAAAAGTCGTTTTCCGTAAAGTGTCCGTGTGTAGATTTTTTTCTATTGCAAACGATAACTGCCGCAAATTCAAACAGAATCAAATAACTTCTTGCGTGTGTGTCTGAGTTGTAGAGGACGCAAGGCCTATTGATTTTAGTGAAGATCGGTTAAATAAGAGGGGTAGTTTACCTGCAAAGTTTTACGTTTCAACAAGAGTAAAGTAGTTAAATTTGATAAATTAGATGAAATAAAATTAGTTAATAAAATGTAGATGAAATATCTATAAATGAAAAGGGTAGTTAAAAGGGGGGGGTAATTTTTTCACGTTTGGTATTGATTTAATGAGCTTGACGAAATCAAATAAAAATTAATTTAATCTTTTTCAAACAATAGTAATTGTTAGAAATAAAATAATTTTGTTGTCAGGTAATAAAATTATAATTTTTTATTTTAATTTAAATCATCTATGCGTGAACTACGGCCCAGCAAGCCACAAAATAATTTGTGGCCACATAATTATATAATTATATAAATATGTAATTAACACGTGATTATGTTCATAGTTCAGTCTCTTTATAAGAATAAAGTACCTAATTTTTATAAATAAAGTGACTCGAAAATAACATTATATTAAAAGACTACCCAATAATAACCAAAATATCTATAGATAGTGAAAATAGTTTGAGGGTGGGGGATATTTTTTTTAGAAATTATCGAACTGAATTCAAGTAAATGATTTTAAATATAAATCTTAGAACATGGAAGTCATGTATGGTTCTCCATACCGATTTTATAAAATCTAGTAAATTTGTGCATTTTTATGTGACAAAACGCTTTACTATATTCCAACGAAAATTATTTTATTTCGTACAACACATTGATGACAAACGTTTCTTTTCTTAATTATTAATGATTAATTTAAATTGGTTACAATTGTTTATAAATAGTATGTGTACAGAACAGGAAGATACTTAAAGAAATCTGTAAAAAGAAAGTGTTAAAAATACTAGGATAGAAAAAGCAGAAAAAAGAGCGAGGGACTGAGTACAAACAAAAGAATAAAGAAAGAAAACGAACGAGTAAAGAAAAGTAATTTACCAACAAGAAGACTCTTGTATAATGTAGTTTTTATTACTGAACACATTAGGAGGGACTCGGATTTTATCCTAAATTTAAATTAGGCTAGCGAACAACAGTGGTGGGAAAAATCTCCATCTTGGAAAAGACTGAATTCAATTACTTCTCTCATTCGTTTTACTATTGCCCGGCAATGAAAATTACCCTTTGTACACTGTAGATAAAAAAAAAGAAGAAAAAATAAAAGAATAAGGGAGAGAAAAAATTGAAATGAAATCAGCCATGATATACGTGTCTTGGGGAAACTTCCATTGTGCGCTTTCCAATTTCCTTGAATTAACTCGTGCGAACTGTGGGTAATTATTTTTCACTGCTCTGATTTAAATTATATTACGAGAAAGAATCCTTTACGACATCGTTGTTTTTTTAGAACCACGTTTTTCATTTACAAACGTAATTATAAATTCTTATTTTAAATCTCACCGTAAACCGTTCCAGCTGTAAGACAGACGCCCCAGTGACGTCAGGCGTGAGGAAGAACGTGACCTAGGGGTGAGCAAACAGCCATGAATGTACACTACGCGTACTTAATGAAATATTCAACGAAATGTCTATTCCAAATGGAAGCTTAAGTCTGCATAACCATTACTGCGTGTTTGGCCGTTTTTTACTGAACTATAAGTTGGAATTATGTTTCTCGTTTCTACAATAACCAATAGAATAGACTCCTCTTACACATTTCTGGGGTTTAACAAAACGTGTAGGTAGTTACTCATCTTCTGACAACGTTTCTGTAGAAACAGAGAATTAATTGGAGGCTATTGATTTTTCTTCTTCTTCTTCTTCTTCTTCTTCTTCTTCTTCTTCTTCTTCTTCTTCTTCTCTTTAAGACGAGGTTATATAAACCTGTTCCGGCACCCATCTCATCCTCGGACGACCCACGTCTCTTCTACCACTGGCTTCATAGTTAAGTGCCGCTTCCGGCAATCGATCCTTTGTCATCCTTTGCAGATGATCCCACCATTTCTGTAAATTGAAATAATTTCATTTATGTCATTTGCTTCGAGTTCTTCTCTGATAACTTCATTAATTATTCTCTCTTGCAATGTATAATGTAAAGTATTTCGAAGAAACTGCATTTCAGCACTCTGAATCTTGTCGCATTCCTTATTTGTCATGACCCACGCCTCACTCGCATATGTCAATGTGGGTATTGCAATTGTCTTATAAAATTTAATCCTTGTGCTGTGTCTTGGTTTATTTCTAAGATTTCTATGAATCGTATCACAAAGTATTCCTAAATTTATTTATCTTCTCCTTTATATCATATTCAGATGCACAGCATACTGCACAACTGAGATATTTAAAACGGCTCACTTGTTCTATAGTGCTGTTGTTTGTAACTATCTTAGTCCTCACTGGATATTTACCTTTAAACGGGTTTTGGCCTTTCTTATATTGATTTTTGTAAACACAGTTTTGAGCTGCATTACAAGGTCAAGAGAACCGACATAGTATTACGGGTTTTTAGCTGAAAGAGTTTAAGCTCTCCTCGTGGAGAGTTTAAAGCTTTGAACCCCGTCTGGTATGCCCAGGCTCTTACATATTGTACATTGTTCTATTCTGAACGAGAATACGATTCAGACAGTCAGTAATAACCCATTTTGAACCAATGAAGCTGAAAGATATTAGTATATAATTTTTAAATTTTCAAATGGATGAGAGTCTAACATAAAAACATAAAATCCTGTTTACACCGAAATCAAAATTGTAGTTGTCTGAGACGTAAAAATCACAGAACAGTATGCGTATTGATGGAAACTCGATTAGAATGTTTTGATCGTATCGTGATTAATACAAAGGACGTGTTTTCTCGACCTTAAAAAAATATATAGTAAACAGTAAGTTGCAAGAAAAAAATGACTTATTTTCTTACCAGAAAACAAAGATATGGCGTAGATAATATGCCGCATTTACGTTTTAATGTGTGTTCATACGTTTAAATACGTGTTCATATGATAATTTTATGGATCTCACGATAGCGGGTAGTATCCCTCGGGCGTTAATGTTTGTAACGAAAAATGACCGTTATAAGGAGAATATTAAGTTTTATGATCAATCACTGGATTAGATTGCCGTATTATGGTTAATTATTATTCATTCTGTCCTCAATTATCCATTAATCTTGTGTCTGGCCGTCCAACAAATCTTGGACTATTTACTGTGCACTCTAATTCTTGATTAGTTATTTCCTCTTTTCTTTGTTTTGTATTCCATTACCCATCCGTTTTATTTTTTTTTTTTTTAGTCTTTCCATTTTTGCAGCAAATATTTAAATCGTTCCGTTTCGGATGTTGAGCACTATAATTCTTTCAGCTCTTATGTGCCTTGTAACACTCCTCAGAATTTCATTTCCCCACTTAATGTTCCATGTTTCTTCCCATTTCCCCACTCAATGCCCCACGTTTCTTCTCCTTCACATGGTTACTGGGGCGCGGTTAACCTCTCTTAGTTTAGCAGAGACCCCTAGTTTCCAACTAGACTTCTTGCAAACATTCTGTAGTTTTTGAGTTTCAATAGCACCTAACATAACGGGAAACCTATTGTCTTGTAAAAATTAACTTTGCTTTTGAAGCATTCTGTTAATCAGCGGATACTTAAATATCTTTCTTTCTATTAGGATTATACCATCCACGGACTACACCACTTGGTCCTTAACTCCTTCATTGTTATAGGCTGTAGGCCTATTTACTTAACTAAAGTAGATTGTACAATTTCTGTGTTCAATAAAAAGAGAAAAAGAAACACGTGAAAAAACAGCTAGCTTCTGTGATTTTCCCTCAGAAGTTGTCGTTTCTTGACCAATTAAACTCGCTCTGACCAATCTCTTCTAAACTAAACCTTTCTCGCCTGCTTAACATATGATTTTCATGATAAGAACTATAAGTAGCCTTCCTTATTTATTTGTGACCAGCACTAATGAAACTTTTTTACCACTGACTATTTGCTATTCCTATAACTTGTTTGTACCATTGAAAAGTCCGTTATTCTAATGTCCCTTTTACAGACCGTATCACAACGATCGTTCTTCATATACCCATTGTTATTATTTTAACTTCGCGAGTAAACAGTTAGGTATTCTTCAGCAATCTAGAAATATCCGGAACAAAAGTGGGACTCGGATTTTGTACCCTCTTCTCTTGGAAAAAGGTCACATATTGTCTCATCTGTTAGTAAGTTTTTCAACTAAAATATTAGTGAAATACACAAAGTTATATTTAAGAAGTATCGTGAAATTACAACGTGAATAATTCAAACACTGTACATTTTCCCCAAGTCCTAATTAATTTTATAAGTGCACATTATAATCAGTAAATCATATTTTTCTTTGGAGATGTTATTCATAAAACAAAAACGCGGTACAAACAGTAATTCTGAAAAAAATCTAAAGCGTTCCAGTAAAGAGCTCGTTGAATTAAAACTGGAATACTTAATTTTCCTTTGTGTTTGTCTTAAAAGACGAAGCTTTGTGCTCAGCTGGCGATCTGAATGCGGATTAACCGCATCTTGGCGTCCCTAATTAGCCTATTGAAGCAGTCCTTACACAGATGAAAGGGAAGCCTTGATTAAGGGCTCAATTGTAAGTTAAACAGTTCGTGCGCATTTCTCAATTCCGAAAATTGCTTTCGGCACTCTAACACCCTTCTAACCTTCTTCTAACAAAGTATCACTTTGTAACAGAGAGGAATCAATCTAGAAATTTGCTCCTACATTGCAAATCTAGACGTTTTTCCGTGTTAAAATAAAGTGGTTTAACGAAAATTTAAATTAAATTAAAATTTGTATGACACCAATACGGGTACTGTTACCGGTAATTACTGTTATGGTACCGGTACATTATGTTTAATTACTATTCTTCTTCTTCATCATCATCATATTCTTCTTCTTCTTCTTCTTCTTCTTCTTCTTCTTCTTCTTCTTCTTCTTCTTCTTCTTCTTCTTCTTCTTCTTCTGCTTCTTCTCCTCCTCCTCCTCCTCCTCCTCCTCCTCCTCCTCCTCCTCCTCCTCCTCCTCCTCCTCCTCCTCCTCCTCCTCCTCCTCCTTCTTCTTCTTCTTCTTCTTCTTCTTCTTCTTCTTCCTCTTCTTCTTGTTATTACTATTACTATTATAAATAATAATAATTGCTATTATTACAAAAATTATTACTACGAATTCGTTCCCAAGACTAAAGACTAAAGACAACTTGTGCATAACCTCAACGTCTTATTACTGGTCCTGTTCTTGGGTACGGACCTGATGTGGTCACCTTTATTAAATTAAAAAGCCTAGAATGGGCTGGATACATTATACGTGCTTATGAAATAAGAGTTATTAAGAACATATTTAATGCAAAGCCAGAAGGTAAAAGGAAAGTTGAAAGGCAAAAACTGTGACGGAGGGACGGGGTGAGTCAAGACATCAGTACTCTTGGAATTAGAAACTGGAAGAATATGGCTATGTTTAATGTAATATAAAATTAAACAGAGAAGAATGGCGACATCTTCTGAAGAAGGCCAGGGCCCACAACGGTCTGTCGAGCCAATGATGATGATCCGTTGGTTCCGTTGGTTACGTGATCCGTGGGCAATCCACTTCGCAGCGACTGTGCTGTTGGTCTTGTGATTTATAGGAACTCCACATAATGTGGCTTACCAAATCATTCGTTGTCACGAAGACTATTATTGTTATGTATGATTATTGTTGTTTCCTATTTCTATGTCACACGATAATTATTATTCATGAAAACGATTTTAAAAGATTACACTGAATATAGTCACGTTCATCAAATGATATAGGCTATATAACACTTCTGATGATGACAGTAATGTAAAACATTGAAACATTGTAAAAACAGTAAAAAATACATTCTTATTTTAAAAATATAAATTATTATTTATTAAATATAATTAAATCACTACCGACTCGAAACACAAAGATTTTTATGGGTAAAAACGTAAAAGTTTTACCTTATAGACTGAACCAGTTTTCGCTTATTATAAGCTTCGTCAGAGGCTTCCACTGGGAGCCCTGTCCGTCTTGTTCTTGTCGACGGTGTCGACTTCTGAAGGATCGATGTTGTGTGTGTGGGGTGTGATATGTTCGAATAACACATGTGATTTGAACTGTGTCTGTTCGTTTAGGATGTCGTTTTTATGTGTTTTTGTGTGTTTGTGTATTTCCAATTGTTCAATAGTGTCTATTTGTCTGCCTTTTTGGTGCGTTTAGAAGATCCATGTTATTGTCGATGTTTTTGTATGTGTGGTTTGCTTCATTGAACTGGTTTGCAAAGGTGGATTCGGTAGTGGAGTGTGATGCCTTTGTGTGTTCAATGTACCTTTGTTTGAAGCTACGTCCTGTCTGGCCTATGTAGAATTTGTTGCAATCTGAGCAATTTAGCTTGTAAATACGTATCAGGTAGATCGAATTTGTTTTGTGCTTTGTGCGTGTGTTTTGATAGTGTGTGTTCTGTTTTGTTTGTAGTTTTGTATGCAATTCTGTATCCTGCTTTTTTGAATTTGTGGGCTATTTTTTCAGTGTGGTTATTGATGTATGCTAGTGTTATGAATTTGTTGTTTTCTGTCTTTGTCTGTTGTTTGTTTTGTGTTTTGTGTAGGAGTTTATTGACTATTGTTCTGTCGTATATGTTGGATTCTATTATTTATTATTATTATTATGTACACAAATCACTAATATGTATATGTGAACTTTGTAATCATTGTCAATGGTGTAGATCAGAAAAATAAAGCCAATAGAATTAGCTTAGAGGTACTAGGGAGACACCACCCAAGTATAGAAGTTAATGTAGTGGCAATATACTTGAGTCTCTAGGTAGCAGTATTTATGGAGATAATTCGTAGAATATTGATGACGAAAAAGGTGTATTACAAATAACAAATATGGATCTTGAGAAAAATCCGAATGACGGGCAGGTCGGAAGTTAATTGCAGCCAGCGACAGTTGAGTACGGGTGGTGTCAAGTGAAGCAAAGCGTAAGTAAGAAGGATTTCTGCCGAAGTGGCGTGGCGTGGCGTCGTGTAATGACAGAGGATTAGAAGT
Organism: Magicicada septendecula; assembly: GCA_034769895.1. NCBI lineage: Eukaryota > Metazoa > Arthropoda > Insecta > Hemiptera > Cicadidae > Magicicada > Magicicada septendecula. The sequence continues at coordinate 96,187,531 of CM068368.1, forward strand.
TTAATAAGGCAAGAGCGTTGAAATGCTAAATGTTCCCCCACCGGCACCGGTACGGAAGTCTGCTAAGCTTACCGACAACAACTTATTACACGTTGAGATAAGCTGCCACTTATTGCTACTTTTGTCTTCTTTATCGTTCCCGCCTTCAACGGAAACCGTCGGGATGTATAACGTAATGACTCTTGCACTTCACTTTAATCTTATTTTTCATTTTTTAATTCTGCTTAAAGCGTTTTCTCTGTTCGAGAAATTGAACACGACTTATGAATATTTTCGAAGAGGCGCTTTGTTTACTGTCGGAAAGTGACTTCCAAGTTACGGGGAAAACGCAACCAGATTCGCAATTATTAATTTTTGTTCTTGTCAATAAGAAAAGCCAAGAAGCATAAATTATTTCTTGAAAATGTGTCAGTTATTAATATCTTCTCTTCTATATATTCCTGAAAACTACAAATCCGTTAAAAACAAAACTATTTTCAGAGTATCAAACGTTTTATTTTGATTAACATCAAACGTTTCGTACATTTTACAGCGTAGTATCAACAGTGAACTTGACTGAGACTTTTGCGGCAACCACAGAGCATTTCGTATTACGAATGAAATGTTCTGTGTTTATAATGAATAAAATGTCCGTTGGACGTGGAAATATTAATCCCCAAAACATGAAACCTCAGGAGGGAAGTCACAAACAGCTTCAGTTTACTCGGCTTACACGTTAGAATGTAGAAATTATGAAAATCGTGTGATTGTCCTAAATGTAAATATAAAACCTATTATCGTTTTGTTTCTTTAATTTCTCCAAATATAAAGTCTACCCTACTAATAATTGTACTAACTGTACTAATTTTATTAACCGTATTAATTGTCTTGTGCTGATTGTATTCTTTAATAATAATTGTATGAACTGCACTAGATAATATTGTTACGACGGTCTAACTGATCGTCGTATGGTACAGTGGAATACAAAATTACAGACACCAATCCGGTTACCAATCACCAGCTTTAATTAATCACAAATATAGTTTATAATCGATTCGTACAAATTTCGGGAAAAATTTGTCAACACTCAATAATAATGTCAACTAATAGAGTCCCGCACAATAACACTTCGCCACAATACCTCGAACCTCACCTGAATAAATCGCGACTTAAACTGACTTCCAAGCGGCGGCTGTCGTTGTTTAAATAGACAGCACAAGTGTTCCAGAATAATCCGTAATACGCGCCAACGCTACTCGAAAACAACAGAGCGTAATTGATTGTGGCCTTTAACGAAGTGCGTGAACAGTGAAGTCTAGAACAGCCTCGATTGTTGACGCGTGTTAAGTATCAGCCCGTAGCAATACGTACGCACACAAACATTACAGCTGGGCTCTAAGACATGTTGGACGTTCTGTAACGGCATAACAATATAATTTAATTTTATTGCTAATAATATCTTCAAATAAATACACTGCGAGTAGGTTTATTTTCACCTGACGCACGTTTCGCAGAAATTATTCTGTATCTTCAGAGGTTCGTTTGAAATGTAATTCAAATGCATTGCCAATAGTAGAATATTTACAAGATGCCAATAAAATAATTACAGAATGCTCTGAACAGAATTACTGAGAAGTCAAAGACGGATTAACAAGAGTATTTGTAACCAGCACCAGTATTACCAGCAACCACGATAAATTACTACCATAACCATGCCAACTGTACGATACCACAAGCATCTTATCACGTTACAGAAACGTTTTGATATCATGGGTAATTGATACTTGTTGACATGTAATATATACAGTATTCCATAATTATAATATTCAAATTCTAATACCTATGTTTTGTGTATATTTGGGGATATTATGTAAGATACATTTACATTATACTGTATGTGTGCTATAAAATGTTATAAGTTTCTGACAACAGTTACTGGACTACACAACTCGTAACTCAAATTTAGACACTATTGTCTCTTTATGTTACTTAATAATAAATATATAATCACATGAAACCTATGTTTATATGAATTATCTGCAACTTTTAGCTATTAAGAAACCTAAGAATTAATTTCTCTTGATATGAACGTTTGCCCGTGTGCTTATTGTTACGTTTACCACGTTCGACGCGAAATTAGTTGCCCCAAAGCTTTATATCCACTTGAGTGATTAGCAACCCTTTCCTCTATATGATTCCGATCTCAGAATACTATTCTTATAAACAATATAACGTTCTTTAACAAATAGGCTATTTGTTTATTTATAGTTCATATACGAAAAGATTTGATTTGCCTTATATTGTAAATGTTTATATACAATATATGTGTAAATTGTAAATCTAATAAAATTGCCGAATTGCAATTAAATATTCATGAAAAAAATGTTTTCGTAATTATTTATGTAAAATTTTCATCTTCATCATCATCATCTGCAAGGATTAAACTAAGGATGGTTTGTTCCAGTCTCAAACAAGCAAAGTCTAGAGCTGGTCACTCCAGCGCTTTCTCGGCCGCCCACACCTCTCCGTCCCTTCGGCTTATAGTTCCATAGTTGTTTGGGGATGCGGGAGTCAAAAGTGATTTGGTGTGAGGATACCTAAAGCATCTTCAGTCAATCAGCACTGTATGGTTTTGCTAATTATCAGTGAAATCACTATTCATTGTTCATGTCCACGAAAGTACTGGAGAGGATGAATACTGCCTTATGTTCTCATTCCTTGATGAAAGAAAATATCCAGCCGCACTCCATGTGGTGGGGGACGGCCAACACCTACAGGTAGCTAACGTGGCTCTGAGACCGAGTGACAGCCGGTATAAGCTGTCCCTTCTCTACTTGTCATTGTCAAGTAGAGGTTAGGACACCCTCTTGCCCTTGAGATGAAAAATTACCCCTAAATACGGAAGACCTTCTATTGGTCAATGACGTAGGATGTGGGAGGCAAAGAGAAACCGCCACATTAAAGATCCTTATGGGTATCTCAACACTGAAAACTGATCCCTTTAGTCTGGTAAGACAGCCAGTTTATGGAGAACACCTAGACATAAAATCGGGCTGGACGTTAAGCCTGAAGATGACAGCCTCACCATACGTCTAACCCTCCGAAATGCTAGTAATATATCCAGGAGACATATTCATTACTAAATTGCCTCAAATAAAGACTAGCCGGACGCATCAAAAGTTGCTGGCCACAGCTGTGAATAAAAGGAAAAAACGACTTGGTATTGCGGAACCATTATTCATTAGTGACTGCTGTTTCTATATATCAGTGTACTCGCCCATCATAATATCGCCATGAGTAATGGACAGTCTTCTTACTCTGGCTATATGACCGTCTGGCTAAAAATTCTACACTCTTCGATTTCAAGACTTACCATCAGTCGCATATTTTACTCGACCTTAAAATGTTTCTGAACGCAATCCATCCACTGATTTCTTGGTCTTGCTTTTCTTTTAATCTACAGATTTCTTGACTAGAACTTACTCTAATCGGGTTCAAATTCATGATAGCATTTATATTGTTACGCTGGTCTCACTGATCGTCGTATGGTACAATGGAAACAAATTACGGACAACAATGAAATCACCAATTACCAGCTTTAATTCATCACAAATAACAATTTAATTGTAATCAACAAGATAGTCTCGTACAATAATTCACGTTAAATTTGTCCACACGCAATAATAACATCAAGTAATAGAGTTCTGCACTAAATATAACACAGTAATCAGTTTCCACAATACTTCGACAGCCACTCGATCCGCACTAAAGATATCGCTCACTGTAACTAAAATGACAAAGCCAGCTGCTGTGAATTATATAGGTAGCGCAGGTGTTCCAGAATAACTTTCCATCCTTACTGCGGCCTGCCAGCATAATGCGTATTTCAAATGCTCTCCAGAACACTCTGGAATGTACTTTTGTCCAACCTCGACAGAGACACGCACCTCCTAGGCTAGTGGAGAAACGGGTGGAAGGACGCTCTCCCCTTTTCGACAGGGATCCAGCGTTACAATATTTATATACCTATCCGCTACACAATCTAATTTTCTGCAGTTTAATGAACTTTACAATATTGCATAATTAATGAATATGCGGTGACAATGCACATTCTCCAAGTGTCATCCTGTTAGTAACAATGATGTCAAAAATAATGTCTTGATTCTGTACATTCTTTAAGACTTCAAAACCCAGGAATACTTCAAAAGCTGATCTACTTACTTAATGTCAAATACCATGATTCGATTGAAATTATTATTAAAGAGGTATTAATTCGTGCTATGCTAATAATCGGAATTAATCAGAACGAAACGTTTCAACATCAAATGAGGATCGTACCTCATTTCTGGAAAAGAAACGATCGAGGAGGCGACGGCGGGTAGAGGGAGGTTCCGCTACCAGTTACATAATTGCAATAGCCTCGAGCAATTGGCTCATCAACGCCGCGTTGCCCTCCGACTGCTAATCAGGTTTTTGACTCAACTAAATATGGGCAATTCCCAACATAACGATCCCGTCAATTACAATCGAAACTAGACTGGCCGTATCCCTCAGGACTACGCTTGCACATTGTGATTCGTTAATTTACAAAAGCTGAATAATTGCGGCTTCATTAACGGTCAGTTAGGTAGGCAGAGCCTCTCTACACTGTATCCTACAGAGAGAATTACTCAGTTCGTATCTCTAAATGTTGGCGTGTTAATTACAAAAGGCTTCGTTTAGCTATTTTTTTTTTTTTTTTAATTTTCGTAAGTATTGAAAACATTAATATTTTATTTAATTCTAATATTTGTGAACACTTGGTTACTCACCGTCTTGTGACTTCTTTAAAACTTTCATCAACTACGCGTTTCAAGGATAAATCCTCATCATCAGGTTATATAAAAACACCAGTCCTTCTGGAAAAGATGTCAAAAAATCAAAACTTTTTTACCAAACATCACTGTATGTATGTCATCTAAGAACACATTACTGTAGCACTTCACGCCGCGTCGCGACCTGGTGCGCACCACTACACGCGATCGACACGTGACTTGGAGACTATAATATAATGAAATAATATTTTATCATTTTGGTACGCCTGATGGATTCTGCACTGTCTTTCTGTCATGCAGTTTTTATGGTGAAGATATAACTTTCCATTACTTTTATAGTTTCGCCAAAAATGCCGTATATTTTTCGTTAATATATGTTTTTTTTTTTTTTTTTTTTTTTAGTGGTCAAAACGTCTCTATGACGTTGTCCGATGCCTAATCTCCACTGCTGTCTGTCGTTGCAGTTTTCGTCGTTTAGTCCTCTATCGCTCATTGGTCTTCTTATGTCCTGTAGGCCTATCCATTTTTTCTTGAGTCCTCCTTTCTTTCTGTGCTCGCTAGGGTATCCATCTCATTGTTTTCTTTGATAGTCGATCTTGTCCCATTCTTTGTACGTGTCCGTACCAGATTAGTTGTTTTTCTTCAGTGCAGTCGATGATTGTCTTTTGTACGTCCATTTATTCTTTGATCTTTTCATTTCGTATTCGCTCTAGCAGCTCGTCTCGAAGCATCCATTTCCGTGGCTTCCAACTTTCTTTTTACCTGTTTAATATTTTTACAGATATTAATTCTTCCGGCATATTATTTTTTTTTTTGTTCTATTACTCTTACATAGTTTTGGGCGTATGTATGAGCGTTTCCACAAAAAGAAACCTTAAAAAACGAATTGAGGAAGTTTAGTATATTACTAGGGTATTTCTCATTCAATTTTCTTGGTACAAGATCTATGATTACTGTTCTATAGATCCAACAGAATATCATCTCCTCTCAGTGTAAACTGCAGCGTTTTAGATAAAGTTTCAAATAGCACAAGTACTATCGATGCTGTCTTTAGTATTTTGCAATTTTAATTATCACTCAGGGACGTCTGATTTCACTAGACGCCAAATAGGCAAGGGCTCGAACCCAGCAGCATTGTACATCGTGGACTTCTGTTTCTCCGGAGAAATCCGCTTGGACTTTTGTCAAACCTGATCATTTAAAACATCAGTCTGCACGTAAATCTAAGCGGATTGCTTGTCATTGATGTCACCGTCACGAACACGGAGGTCCCCTGTCGGGCACTTGTGAATGGTCCCGAGACGGTCGGCACCTGTCGCCTGAATCGCCAAGCCGAACCAATACTACTACTTAGAGAATATTCGCCTTGATGGTATCCTTCCCCAATGTACGAAATAGTCTCTAAATTAGTAATCTTCTGGGAGTCATCGGGCACCCCCAGGACGCTGCAAAACAGTCATAGCCATAGAGACGCTCCTTTCTACAACACAACATTACCAACCACTACGCTCCGCACCCTGAAAAGTAAGGCGAGGCTGCATTTTTTACCCCCTTCTTTATTTTTACCATCAAAAATAATAAGTCTATTGTCCTGTGGCTTCAGTTAATCTTAACCCTTCTGTGGCCTCCTAACACTCCTACATGAGAGTCTATAATTATGAATTAGCTTAGGGATCCTGTCCAATAGTCCCCAAATAGCATTACTTACTCTCACAATTATGGAGCTTGATTCAATAGACTCTGGTAGGCTGTTTCGGCCGTAGCTTTCTCCAGCCAGGCTTCCTATGCAGTGCGTGTACGAGTGCCTCCTTTCGAAACCTACATCTTTTTCTGTTAACAATGATGAAACATTTGTGTTAAATCTATAAATAAAAACGGACGTGTCAATTAATTTTTATATTTATGATTATATTTATTTGGTGAAGACATCATTATCTTCACTGCTTAGGATAGCAGTCATTATAACTTCATCATTAGAACCATCAGTGGCCTACCTTAAAAGTTTCTTTTTTTTATCTCTGTAATAACAGCATTTATTAATCTTTCCTTCAGTGCTCTGTTCTGTTCGTAACCCTCTAACACCTGAAGCAGAAGGGGCGACACCTGAAGCAAAAATTAGAACGACAACAAAAGGCGGAAGAGACAAAAGAAGAACGACAAAAAGCAGGTGATTAGTGGTTTTATTGGTGTCTTGTATTTTGTTTTCCACTGTACCAGACGACGATCAAAGAGGCCGTCGTAACAATAGTCTTCTCTATCATCTTAACCCCATATATCTCAGATCCTTCTCAGCATCCTCGATCCATCTCTTCCTTGGCCTTCCTCTTGATATCCTACCTACTAGTCTCCATTCTAGAATTTTTCTGGGAATTCTATGTTGTTCCATCCTCATTGTATGTCCCACCCAGGCTATCCTTATGCTCTTAGAAATCTTACCGTATCAGTTCCTATGCGTTAGATTATTTATTTCATGATTCCTTCACTTTCACCATGAGCCGTCGTTATTTGCACTGGTCCAAAATTTGTTCTCAGTATTCTTCTTTCGAATATTGTTAGATACCGTTCGTCATTTTATGTTAGGCTAATATCCAGATTTCACATGCGTATGTTACAGTGAGTGTAATTATGGTATTATATATTTTTTATTTTAATGATTTGTTCGGTGTTTTGACTTCATTAATTTTGAGTAGGCATAGTCCATTTTGAAAGCTATTGGTTACCAAACTGCTAACATCTAGTTGTCTCTTTGATCCGCAGGCTCAGACATAGGGCAACGCGACGGTTCACAAAACAAAACTCGGTACTTAACCTTAATTACATGTCAGATCAGTAAAATTTTTCAAAACCCTGGAGTCTATTGTGTTTATTTTATTGTATGTATTGCGTCATTCCATTATTTTCTTTTATATAGTACTACGCTTAACTTCGAAAGTAAAGAAATGTTCCGATTTCACCTTCTTTACACGCTGCCTTATATTTTCTTATTTCTTTGATTCCGCGAATTTCTTTATATTAAATTAAGTTGTATCGATCACTTTACGATACGCGTTTACAAATTAAATTTCGTATAGGTTTTTCGGCAAATAGTTTTATTTTATATTTTATCTCATATTTCGTCTCGCTTTTAGGCAATATTTTTAGGTTTTAGGTAGTGGCACTTTTCTACTACTAGCCTTTTATGATTTCACCCGATTTTACATTAACGTGCTAATGGCCATTGGTTAGACGGTTCCATATGAATGGAGCGTCTCTTGTGACTCTCACTCCCACGTGATTTTCACTTCCAGATTAACACATAAACTTTCTACTAAATGAGTTAGTGATTAAACCAATCCTGTTATTTTATTTATTTTCGATTTATTTCTTCTTCTTACTACTGACCAGTTGAAGCACAAGGAAAATGAATATATATTTAAAAATTGTAATCGAGTGTAATTGTTTTAATTTACACATGTCATAAATACATGTTCTCATATATTAAACGTGTTATAACCTTTGTTAATGAAATATTGTAATACTTTTAATGAGGACATTTATGAACGCGTTTCAGACAATAGTTATAATGAGTGGTGAGAGGTACAATAGGGCAAGAGCAGTGAGCATGGAATAGAATGAGAATATCCAGTAATTATTAGGGATGAGGGTGGCAGGCAGACAGACAGACAACCGCGAGTGAGGATTGAGTACGTGTTGTTCCCTCCCTTGTGCTTAATAACCCCTGAAACTGAATTCATATGTTAATAGGGGATTGTGGCGGGGGGTGAACTTTATGCGGCTGAGTTATGATTATTCAAAGGCGAGTTGATGATCGCAAGGGAAATTAGCACACAGCAAGTTGGTACAACTGTTGCTAACAACTTGCTATGAGTTAGGTTGGACATCCGCCCTAATGAACGCTCCACTCCTTCGCTACTTGCAATAACTTGTGCTACACACGGACGCAACGGATAGAACCAATTAACGTTTCTCGTCCAACTGTTATTATACAAGCTATTTTTACCATTCACTTTTGTCAAGAGATTCTAATAACGATACTGACATTCGAACATTATTTAAGAAAATGTGTGTACTCGCCCATTTTGTTAGTTTTAACAACAAAGTAGTAAAAATATTAAATAACGTTCTTTCTTTTCCTTCTTCTCATTTCTTCTTTCTTCTTCTTCTTTCTTTCTTTCTTCTTTTTCTACTTCTTCTTTTTCTCCTCCTCCTCCTCCTCCTTCTCCTTCTCTTTCTTCCCCATTTTCTTCTTCATCATCCTTCTTCTACTACTTTTTGTGCAGTCCAAAAAGTAGGCGATATCGTCAGTTTCAGTGTCCGTTTCTCATCTTTTCAGTACACGCTTGTTTCCGCTCTGTTCCTCGTTTACAGTGAGGAGAAAATTATTTAAAATTGTGTGAAAATACTCTTTTCGCTTCCTTCCATCTACACGTTCAGGCCTATTGAAGCTACATGTTCACCCCGACCATCGTGTTGTACAGTGAAACGAAACGGAATAAATGACACCAATTAAATCACTAATTACAAACCTTAGTTAGACTACGAGGCTCTCAGAAAGTCTAAACACAACAGGTTTTAAAGTAACATTTTATATGGCATAAGTTATAACATGCACAGTCTTGAGAAAGCCAATACTGTTGAATTTTTGCAAAATAAACATCAAGGTATACAGTGCGATCGCGATAATCCAATGACGTTGTCTTTCCGAAAACACTGGCAGATGGTGGTGTACCAAAAGAGATTTTCGCACGGAAATTTAATTTTACAAGAGTGCGTGGTTAGAAAAATCGACATTATCGTATGATGCCTTTATCTTCGCGTGGGCGAAAGAGTATGTGACCGCAAGGGGGACGAGTTCAGTATGGTTCTTTGTGCCGTTACAGCGTGGAAGAATTATATGCGCGCGAAGTATGCACCAGTTTTGTCGACGTGGATGAGCTGTGGCTTCTCTCACAGAAAATTTGAAGTTTGCCGTGTGTACCCACAACACTGGGTATCTCCCGGAAGGTAAAGCATGTTTCGTTTTGGCGTGCCTGACACAACCGCTGAAACTTTGTTTGACCCTACTAGACCCTACACAGGGCCTGGCACAACTCTATTTTCTGATTTATGGAGAGTAATGGAGTATAATTTACAGGTGATAAATTTTCGCCATTTGACTGTAAATCACAGTCAGAAATTTGTAGATTTCATAAGTAGGGCACATAAGCAATCAATGGAATCGCAATGGGAAACTGTTAAACATCGCAACAGACGTGAATGTGGAACTTGCCAGAATCATCTAGATTCGTAACTCTGATTCCTGTCGAGGCATCGCCATAAAGACAATGATTATTCCAACAAATATGGACAGACTTTCATGCGTACACGCTGCCTAAATAGTGCTTCCCGAGTGTGTGTTCCTAAACAGCAGCCATCCGATAGTGTTAGTTGCCGTCCGACAGTTGCCTAAATAGTCGAGTATGTGTTAAACTAATATTAGGTTAAGTGTAGGTGGTTAGGTTTTTACAAACTAATTGTCTGCTGTATAACATCAATAGATATCTTGATGAGAGGTCAGTCAGAATATTTTTTATAGTTTTCCGAGTGTAAAAACTATGGACAGTTCAATGAATTTTGATGTAACAATCTTAAAGGCAATTTGATCTTACGATCTACGGGGACAGGGACCGCTAGCATAGCTCCTCTAATAGTTTCACAGAGCGACGTTGCGTCTGCTGGTTACATTCCATGTTTTACCATAATAGGTTTACTTACGCCACACCTGTACGCGGAGGACAAAGGAGGAGATTATATTGACGTCTGGTGAAGGCGTATATAAAAAACGATTTAATGTACACAAAAATTACATTTTCAAAATAATGCACAAAAAATTGTGCAAATTTCAGTGGACTCGAGCAACACCAGTGTATTATAATTTACATCAATTTAAAGAAAATTTAATTTTAAAAATTTAGAACTTTAGATGTTAAATTGACAGGATTAGAGAAAACAAGATAAATACGTAGTCCAACCTGATGACATGTGGAACCACTTCCAAAATGGTTAGGAAAATTTCAAGTTCATGTAAAAATATCATTTAAAAAACAATGACTGCTCTTGTTCTGCGTTATAGTAGTGAAACGTGGTCCATGACTAGAAAAGGTGCAAACAGCTTACAGGCCGCTGAGATGAAATTCTTTAGGAGTGTCAGAAGAAGCAGAAGAGCTGGTAGAATTGCAAATCATGACATTCGACATCATTTAAATGCGTACAGTATGAATAAAATGATCAGTTCGCAAAAATAAAATTGGAAAGACCGTACAGAGAGGAAGCAGTGTAAGACAGGTACAGAGTAGAGAATAACGGGACAAACAAAACTGTTGGACATACACGGAGTACGACGGATCAGGCGAATCCATACAGCGGAATTGTATTATAGCATTAATTTTATGAATAGCAATAAATTTATCAATTAACACATTAATTACTTTAACATCGTTAATATTTAGGAGCTACTTTGCAATTAATTTATCATTGTTTATAACGAATAAACGTCTGTTTAGTTATTTAACTGCTCTGAAAGATTAAAACAAAATAGAACACAACTTTACTATTTACTTTTATTTTTTCCAATTTCGTCGAAAACAGGACAAAATTTTTCGTGAGAGTTTCATTAACTACTAGAATTATGCCATGTAGTGTGTTTTACAATATCGTGTCTATGAGAAATTAACTTTTTGCAAATACAGCAGGTGGACACGTCGTTTGAAGGTTTTTTTATTTTGGGGGAAGTAACAGAAATGGGTTTAAGTGGTTAAACCAACTTTTCGTAACTTTAAATGTTCGTGAGTTATAATTTATAATTACCTGACTAAAGTTATTAAGACGATAACCAATAATTTAGTAATGAAAATTGTTCCGCCTACTTATGTAGAAACGAGACAGTTGTCATTACTATCAGCTGAGTCGAGCTCTTTTACATATGTTTGATATCGGTATAAAATCCAATCATATGCCACGAACAACACTAATCTTTCAATCGTTTTTTTCAGTCTCGTGAAGTCTAGTCCCACAGAATATCTTGCATCAGTGGGCACAACAACCACTTTATATTACGAACAGCTCGTGAATCCCTCCAAAAATCCTCGGAAAAGTTTTGTTAGTTCATGTGATGTAATTAATAATTAATTTATCCACACTTATTCCCGTATTAAGTAATGTGTTTTTAGATTCAAAACAGTCCAGTTTGTGAATTCGTAGGCATAAAAAAGTTGTTGTTTTGGTACGTTCCAAAGGCTTATAAACGGTCCGCCAGTGAAGCGGGAAATTTTCAAAGTCCAATAGTTCATTTTCTGCTCACGAGAGGGCGTGGAGGTTTTCGATTGTTGTTTTACATTTAATACAATTTTTTAAACATGGAGCAGTGGTCCGGTGCACAGCGTGCTTTCTGCGTAAAATCGTTTTATAAGAATGGTGACTGTGTGACTTCTGTACAACGATTGTTTCGTAATCATTTCAATATTCCACGACATGGAAGAGTGCCATCCGCTCATGCAATTATGTCATGGGTGAAAAAGTTTGAAGAAACTGGTTCCACATTAAACTTAAAGCATAGAGGAGCAACAAGGTCTGTAAGAACAGAGGAAACCATTGAAAGAGTTCGAGTAGCATTGACGCGTAGTCCACAACGTTCTGCAATGAAACATGCATCAGCACTAAACATTAGTGACACATCGTTACGACGAATTTCGCATAAAGACTTATCTTTTCATCCTTACAAAATTCAAGTAATCCAGGAGTTGAAAGATGGCGATATGCTGGCTCGCAGGATTTTCAGCGAAGAAATATTGCGACGTGTAAATGATGATGAAAACTTTATTCACCGCATGTTTATGTCAGATGAAGCACATTTTCATTTGAATGGATATATAAACAAACAAAATAGTCGATATTGGAATGATGAAAACCCAGGTGAGTTGTGAGTTGCATGAAAAGCCATTAAATAGTCCGAAAGTTACGGTGTGGTGTGCAATTTCATCATCTGGCATTATTGGGCCATATTTTTTCCAAGACGATAGAGGAAACACCACAACTGTCAATGCAGACCGCTACACACACATGGTCAGAACATTTTTGATGCAACAGCTCCCTAGGTTTCCGGAAATTAATTTTTTCCAGCAGGATGGGGCCACAAGTCATACTGCTCGTGTGTCCATGGCTGCTTTAAGAGAACTCTTCCCGGACGGACTCATATCCAGATATGGCGACATCTCGTGGCCTGCAAGATCCCCAGATTTGTCCGCATGCGACTTTTTTCTTTGGGGATTTCTGAAGAGCAGGGTGTACATAGATAGACCGCACACCATACCGGAATTAAAAACGAATATCAGACAAGAAATTGCACGGATTCAACCTGACCTGCTTCGTCGAGTGATGGACAATTTTCGGTCAAGATCAGAAGAATGTTTACACAGAAATGGCTCTCACTTGAGCGGCGTTATTTTTAAAAAGTAAAATAATGGCATACTTTACTCAACTCAAATCTGTAAAAAAAAATTCTGATAATAAATGTTTCATGAAAAAATTGGGTACTTTTAATTTTCCCGCTTCACTGGCGGACCCTTTATAATTAAAGCAGTTCTATTTTTTTTCAGTTTTCGTTAAAACTTAGTACCGTAGTGAGATTATTTTTTAATTTAGATATAACCCATTTTTTAAATGAATCCTTTGAAAAAAAATTGTGACATGACAGTTAGGCGACAGAATAATCTTTCTTTTGTCCCTTTCCGTTTATATGAAAAAATTACACAAAGAGCGTGTAATTACAAAGACAGATGAAGTATAATTTTGAAATGTCATTTTGTCCAAATGGCCATTAGTGAAGAATAAAAACTGAAAAAGCAACTAACAGTAATAGCTAGGCTACGTACCAGCGACCACCCCTGTCTGTCTACAGGGGTAATTGCAGTAGTCACACCACCCCCTCCCTAACACGTTCATAACTTTTAATATCAAATGGAATTCTAACGACTATTTAACAAACATGGCTCGCTACTGACTTAAATCCGAGGCAGCAGCCTACACAAAGCGCATAGCATTGTTTGTTTTTAATCATACCAGACATCCATCATTAACGCATCCGTCTAAACGTGGTTTTTTGCTGCAAAATTGTCTGCAGTCCTTTGAGCACAATGTAAAATCGCATTTGAAAAATTACGGTTACAAAATGTAACTATATTGCTCATACGTACGTGGTTTCCGTTAGTAAAAACACTGTTTCTTTCTGTTTAAAACACGAAGTTTTATTTCTCTTAACACGAGACGTTTCATCCATACTACGGTGAGGCATGGCATCCTCAGTGGTTCTACTGCCCTGATGTCAGTGAACGCAGAAGGAACACTTCAGTAAGTTATACACACCACTGACATCCGGGATCTACCTGGTCTGCCACAAGGCCTGCCCAACTGTCGATTTTTACGTAAAGTTTTCGTTCAATATAATTTGTATTGTCATCTAACTCTGACACCTGCCTTCATGTCCAAGTAGTGCTTAGCATAGCCAACGTCCTTTGTTATATTTCTGTTGGTTATAATTCCTATTGTGCCTGACAACGGCTAAGGACGGTTTCCCAAAACGTCGTTAAAAAAAATTGAAGTGATTGAGGACGTTCGCGTTTTGAAGAAAGTAATATAAATTCCTTTATAATGAAGCCTTAATGATATAGTATTGTTAAAGATATGGTTTTCCTTTTGATAACATAATTTCCTTTACACGATTTGTATGTACGGAGACTACTAAGTAAACAACTAACGATTTTGATGCTGTTTATATAAAAAGCGGTTATAGTTATTTTTTATTATTCAACTTGCAACATTTTCAGTAGCATTAAGTAGTTTTTAATTTTAAATTAAAATTTGCATTTGATGATTCTTCTAAATACCTCTTTTCATTTCCCTTACTGTTATATATTTTTCTGCCTGTTGGAATAAGGGAGGGAGAGACAAAGAGAGGAACGAGGAGATAGAAGATGAGAAAGTAAAAGAGAATGAGTAAGAAAAAGGGGAGAGTGAGAGAGCAAAAGACAACGATTGAGAGAGAGAGAGAGAGAGCGAGAGAGAAGGTGCGAAAGAGAAAGGAGGAGAGAAAGACTGAGTTAGAGGGATAAACATTGACAAAGTTGATGTAACTCAAAATATTTAATCATAATCTTAAATAATTGAGTGTAAAGTTAATTGTTAAGATAATGTTAAATAAGATTAAGATAATAAGGTTAATTTTGGTACTTAAGACAAAATATTTTTTATTAAAACGCATAAATAGTAATAGTAGTAGTAGTAGTAGTAGTAGTAGTAGTAGTAGTAGTAGTAGTAGTAGTAGTAGTAGTAATAGTGTAATAGAGGTACAGGAGTATTGTTATCGAACTAGTAGCATTAGTAGTCTTAGTAATAGTATGCTGGAAACAGTAACACTACAGAGTACTAGGCATAGTATGCCTTGTACTAACAATATTTGTTTAAAATAAATATTTATAATTACATGTAGTAGTATATGTCATTATGTTATCAGTTATATTTACCGTTACTATAACTTGTCGTGCGTATATTCAGTGGCGTACCTAGAACTTGGCCTTGGGGGTGGGGGGTGGTCGAGTTGGCTTCATACAAAAGAAAAACAAGTTAAGACTAATCAACATTGCCATCTTTAAAGTGGGTGAAAAACGTGTCATAGCATCCTGAAATCAGTCCTATTAAAGTAAACGGTAATAACCAATAAAAGTACGCGTAACTGAAACATTGGTTAGAAGATACTTATTGATTGTATTGATTTTCCTATATTTCATGTTTCAAGCCTATACCCTAAAGGTGTGTAATAAACCTGTTTGTACACTTAAAAAGAGTGACTATTATAGTAGCGTATCTAAAAAAATAATTAAATAACCTTAAAAGTAAAAGATTAAGAAAATTCGTCAACTTTTTTCGACCCTCTGGGGGGGGGGCCTAGTTCCCTATCCCTGGTCCCCCCCGTAAATACGCTCCTGGTGTAATGTACATTGCAATAGGTATTATAGTTAATGATAGTCATAACATAACACATGCAGCCGTTTGGTAAGGTCTCGACTGTTGTCAGATCATATAACCTAATGATAGAGTTGCCAGATCATATAACCTAATGATAGAGTTGCCAGATCATATAACCTAATGATAGAGTTGCCAGATCATATAACCTAATGTTACTTGCATTCTTTTCACGTTAAATAAAAGCCTCAGATTATCGAAACTAAGCAGCGTGAGGTAGAGATCGAAAACACTCCTGTCAATCTAGAACATGCCTGGCACAAATATACAAGTTTTACTCTCAATAAAACCACAACTCTAAATCTTACATAGGCTGTAGCCAATGTCGCGTGAAAAAATGGCGCCAATTGTGCATCTTTTCGTATTTGTACCGTTTAAAGGGGGCGAGGACGCTACTTGCAGCTGTGGCGAGTTTTTCGCCTAGGCCGCGATGTGACATTTGGCAGCTCCCCTCGCTGTTTCTCTGCCAGAGACCTCTTCATTCGGCAGCGGGATGTAGAGCCTGCTGGTATCCCAGTTGATGGCCATCGCTGAGTGTTCTTTCTCCTCCATCTCGCCCCTCTTCTTTCCTGCTGCTTGCTGTACGTCGCCCGGTTAGCTCAGTCGGTAGAGCATGAGACTGGTAATCTCAAGGTCGTGGGTTCGGGCTCCAAGATGGGTGCCACTAAATAAAACTGAACGTAACAGTTTAAAATTAATAATATCTAAGTTTAATGAAAATAGACGTTTATACGGCCAGGAAGTGAATATACCACGCAAAAGCGTCTGGTAAAAAGTTTCGAAATATTAAAGCCGACGGCTGTTCGTGATTAGAAATATAAACGCGCGGACGCGTACGTTTACGTGTCAGTATTACCGTGAACATACGAAAGCCATAATGTTTTCTGAATCTGTAGTACTTTGAAACAGAACAGGAATAATTACAATGGAAATATGAAATGTATAATGCGTCAGAAAATGTGTAACTGTTTTAATGAGTGTAGGCGTGTGAGTTAGGGTATGAAAGTGTCGCAAGGGGTAGTAACCCTCTAATGAGTGCTGGATGGACAGTCACAATGCTTATAATGGACTTCGCCGTTGTATTTGTACTTGGACATTGTGTGTGAATGTGTGTGTTTACGCTCTCTTTCTGACTGCCCCTCCCCCTCATTTTCTCTCTCTCTCTCTCTCTCTCACCCACTCCTTCTCTCTCCTCACCATCGCTCTTTCTCTCCTTAAGACTCTTTCCGTCTCTACCTGCATTTTCTGTTTTCTCGCTTGCTCTCATTTATGACCATTCTGTGATAATTACATCACTTTCGGTTACTCCGTCAGAACACATACATGTTAGCCTGCGCTAGCGCGCACGACACATCATCACGTACACAAAACACAATCCTTTTCGTATCCTTTTACGTTTGTATGCGCACACATGTGAGACACATAATCCGTAATCCGTGTATTCCTTTAAACCAGTATCCCCAATAATTTAATCTAAAAACGTCTCCGCTATTAAGTGAAGCCCCATCGGTATTGTCACCTAATGACGTTCTTCTATCTTTTTTTTTTTTTTTTTTTTTAATATTTTCTTAAACGTCGCGGTCCTCTACAAAGTCTCCGCGCTGAACAGTACCACTTCACTTACTCCGTAAACGTTTGGAGCTAACCGTTTCCAACTTCCGTCTTTACAATATTTTACACATCGTCTAAGTCATAACATGCAACTATCCACATTTCACAAGTTCTCTATACATTCACATCTCAAACGTCCGAAACAGAAAAGTATTTTACCTTCAGAGTATTTCGTTCGTGGAGAAATAACATAGGCTCAGACCTTGAAACACCCTGAGGGTATTTAATGCAATGTTTTTTTTTAATGCAATGTTTCTCAGATCATTATTTTTTTCTGTCCTGAGAAACGCCTTACACTTTCAGATTCAGCTCCACTGTTCTAACGTCTATCAAACCGATTTATCTTTTTTCTTGGCCTTCTGTTGTCCACCGTGCGATTCTTTTCTTCTCCTACTATTCTAATTGAATTTTTTTTAATGCCAAATGCATGCTCTTTTCTTTGCTCATTGCGTCTGCACCGATCTTAAATATCTAATTCGTTGTTCATTCATATGAACCACGTTCCAAGACACCATGCTCCATTGGTCTCTTGCACTGGACCATGGACGTGCTGACTTCCCTTGAAGAGTGTCAAATGTTCTCACCATGTGACTGATTTGATCACCTACTGGGTTATCCACTTTTAGAGGTAGCAGCAATTCTCGTTATTATATTATAACTGTATACAGTATTTAAACGGACATTGAACGTCGTTATTCACCCATAAAGTTTCGGGCACCTACCAGAAAGACTCAGAACAGGCGTTGTTGCAAAATTTTGTACTACAACAAAACACGTCTGGCTTGGTAGACATCTTCATCGCTTAGGTATTCTAATTAACCGACAGTGTTTGATCTGCAGTGTCGCGGACACTAGTTACATTGTGTCTTCTCAATCAGTGTCTTCTAATAATTATGTGGACAGGTGTTGCGAGGCTAAAGATAGAATGATGAACTTGTAAATTTAATTCTTTTGTTTCATTTTCTTCTATATTTAACATTCTTTGCACGCTGTACTCGCAAGACGTCTATAGCGTACCGCAATTACAAATGTTCGTACTCTCATAACTAATCAGCGGTCATGTACGGCACGATAGTGCCCGACTCACTCTCTTATATCTCGCGCTCCTAAGACAGTAAACTGATTGAATGCGTCACAGAATAGCTGATCGAAAAAACAGTGTTACAAAATCAATCAGACCTCTTTTCCTTACGTAGCCATCAAAAAATTTCCCCACTGCTACAAATGTGTGTGCTTTAAGCAAAGCGTAATATTTTAAAGAATGAGAGCACATTATAAATTTAATTAAGAAAGTTGTGTTAGTGGTTATAATCACAAACAGAATTATCACTGTTGCACACCACTATAGAAAAATTATTTCGATGAGCTGAGAAGCTTGAAAGTGCTAATCGGAATAATTTTTCTATAGTGGTGTGCAACAGTGATAATTCTGTTCATATTATAAATGTTTAAATTACAAGAATAACGTAAATGTTAAAAATAATCTTGTTTATGATAAAATAAAATGTACTTACATGCTAAGAGATCGAGCTGAATACTTTTGAAATCTTGTACTTAGTAATTTTCTTGTACTTAGTTCATTATTTCTTCCATGTTAATATGATGCGACGTATTTGCTAATATTAATTTATTATTTTTATTTCTTTAATGCATAACGTCGTAGTAATGTTTGTCGTTACAATGCTATGGTTTTCAAGTATTTTGTGTAGAGATCGGTTTCGTGGCCTGTCAGCAACCTACGCAACTAATCAGTCCGTGTATTCGACACCAGAGGACTCTTCATGGAAGTTAGTATTCCAGTGGCAGAGATTTGCATATTAAACCAACAGACATGTTTACCCTCGTTTGTAAGAAGGCTGAATTTAGTTACGTTTTAGATTTTTCTCCCAAAATTTCATTTACTTAAGTGAGTAGATTTCTTTTGTTTCAATCTGATTTGTTGCGACAAAACTAACACGGAACAAAGAGAATGTTTAAAGGTAATTGTTTTCGTAATTGTTGTAAACATTATAACATTTTAAGTGGGTTCAGTTTTAAGGAAAACTAAAATCTGTACGCACAGATTTTTGTATACGCGCTAATTTCGATACCATATTTTTGTCTTTTTCTTTTATTTTTTGGCTCCCCATAATTTAAAATATATTTTCTTGTGGAATTAGATTTTCTGTAGCCTTAGTAAATTCATTACGAAATAAATGTGTCTTATTCGTTTTATACTCAAAATATGTCAACCATACAATAAAAAATTGAAAATCCTGTATATGGTTTTTAGGCTCATTACACATTTGCTAACAACATTCTGTAAAGTGACATCTTAATGTGCGGTTATTTACATAATTTCTGTATTCCAGTATCGTTTATTAACCTAATATATTTACACAACTTGCCAATTGTTTAATTCATAAAAACAATTTAAAATCAGTGACACCTACTTTTAGTGCATATACGTACATGCAGTTCTACGTTTGGCCAGCACTGGACCATTTATATAGTAAAATAGAAACAAAATATTTTACTTTCATTGCGTAGGACATTTTTAGCTGTAATCGAAATTATTTGGTTGCCTAATGTATTTATGATTATGTATTTGTTAAGGTTAATGGCTCTAAAATTCCTCTTCACTGACTCGCTATTAAGTGGTATATTAGATATATGATATATGCGTGTATTAATATAAGAAAGTATTAAAACCAGTGAAAGCTTGAACATCATCTTTTTCTATGTATTCTTCATTTCCTTTCAAAGGCTAATAAACTTTCAACAACACCTGTATAAATATTTATTTTCTTATGAATATTACGTTCTCTGTCACTGTCTACAATGTCTATTTAAATACTTCTCTTAAAGCCTACTGCTATTGAAGCCAATCACTAAAAGTATGTTTCTTTCTCCAAAAAATATTAATTTTGTAAAAAATTGAATTATTATACTGCGCATGTCACATTCTACTTTTCAACTAATTGGGTAACTCATATTGCTACAATTGAAAAAATTATTTATTACATATTGTTTGTATATGCCGGCTTATGTATACTGAAAACAATACACGTGTGATATGATTCTGTATGTTCATTGTAAACATAGATTTCTTATAATAAAATACATATAAATACTACTATTCCCTCGTCTCATTTAATTATCCGTTCACTTTTCTTTGAATCTTAGTTCTTCATAGCAAAATCTTTCTCACTCCAAGTACATCCGATCAACCTCTTAACACGCTAAATAAGTTCACTCGCCACTCGACACTGAAGTTCTCACTTCTGGCGTGTGACCCACGACACGCCCTTTTTTTCCCTAGATGAGTTTTAACTCCCCCCCCCCCCCAAGTGCTACTGGTGAACACCGTAACGTCGATGAATGTATTGTACAGACGAAATGATTATTATTATTGTTGTTTATATTACTATCTATCTGTTGTTTATCTACACAGTAAAGATGGAAAGTTATATTAAATTTGGAAAATTATTAATACCAGAAAGTAAAACAAAAAATATGCAGGAAGTAAATCTTGATGTCTTATAAGAAGTGAAAGATTTCAACTATTTATTAAGTAACATCGGGGGTGATGTGTGGAGTTCTAAGGAGAATTAAATTACTAAGCAGGAAGAATTAAATTACTAAGCAGAATTAAATTACTTAGTGTTAAGGTGAATTAATCAGGCTAAGCATACCTTCAACAAAACGAAAGATGTGTTTACTTCGAAATATCAGCTTAAAGGTGAGGAATAATTTGTTAAAGATTTATTTTTGGATGCCTTATGTGGAACTGAATTACGGACGATGTGAGAGGGAGAAAGGAAACTACTCCCAGCTTTCCTTGTGGTATTATAGAAGAATGATAAAAATGAATAAGAATCCTTACGGATGGTGAGGTTTTTCGGAGAGTTCAAGAGAACAGAAACTTCTTTAAACGTTTTTCGTTATGAAAAGGAGACGTCTATAGCCTCCGATAATGTATTTATTATAAATTCACAATTTATAAATTATATTATAAATTATAATACGTTCAAATACGTTTTACGCGACAGTTTTGAAGAAACTATTTGAAACTCACTATTTCAGAGACTTACATCAAGCGTTCTTCCTTGCTGGAGGGATGAATCATCCTTGATCCTGAAACACAAGGCATAAACTATAAAAGTTAAGTCGCAAGTCACAACTTTTAAGGCTAACCTGACAAGATTTTTTCACTTGTGTTTCGATGAAAGAAAATGATTGAAATTCTTATCTGAGTTAGACATGCATTCAATTACACCTTATGTCTTTCATAGTTTGTAATTTTTGCAAGCGAATCAAAGTTCCAACTTAACGTTTGTCACAGTTTATAATGGGATGAATCAGTGGAGGAAGAGAAGAAGAGAGAAAAGAGAGAAAATTGAGGTTCTTGGATGACGTACAATTTGGGGTATCGGATGAAGGTTCAAGTCTCGAATAGGTCCATTGGTTTCAGGAACCAACCACAACACAGAATACTGCATAATGATCGTAAATCTGTACTGTAATTGGAAGCCATTCACTTAATAACTCAAGTGTCGGCTGTGAGTTTTACAGAGAAAGTGAAGTGAAATACCCTCTGCCTTTTGTTACTAAGACTTGTTTACAGCTGCAGTAAGTTTAATCAGTTGCATATTCATAGTAGCAAGCCTTTATTTATATATCTGATTTTCAGTAGATTAGGTACATCTAATTCTATAATATAATTTTCAATCTAATAATTTTTGGTTGGTATCTAATATTTAATTGAATAACAATGTAATATCATGTATGATCACTATGGACTTGCCTCAGCCTCGGCCTCAGATCACTATTTCTTTCTACCCGAGAGACGCGTTATCCCTTCAGATTCAGCTCCACTGTTCTAACGTCTTTCTAAACGATTTATCTTTTTTCTTTACCTTCCTCTTCCTCCTGGCCTTTCGCCCTCCATGATTTTTTTCTACTCTCTTCTCCAGTTAATTTTTTCTAAATGCCAAATTCACGGTTTTTACTGTGCTTTTCCCTCCTCATTGCGTCTGCACCGATGTTAATGATCTAATTCGTGGTTTATTCATATCGTTCTCCAAGTTCCATTGCTGTTTTGCACTGACCCGTGGATGTGCTGCCTTCCCTTGAAGAGTGTCAATCGTTTTCATCACATTATGACGTAGTCTACGCTTGAGAAAGATACGTCACTACCGGCCTTGAAATTCTTCATAAATATATTGAGCTTAAATGTCCACATCATCAACATATAATTAACTTATATAAGTTATTATAATACCATATCACATGTGATTATCAATAATATTTAATTCGAAATATTGTATGGATATGCGTAATTTCCGTATTTACAAATTCAATATAATAGCAAATAGAGAATTTGTTAAAGAGAAAATTAATTCGTCACAAATGACACTTCGACGATGCGAGAAGATTTTACGTTTAAAATATAGAGAATAATTAATTATGAATATGATAAAGGGTGGGATAATAAGAACTCAACAATTTTTGTTAGCTTGTGTTTGGTTAGTATGGCAACAGTATTTAAGCAGACGTTTTTATAACCTCAGTTAAACTATGACATTTCAGTAAAAATGGCTCGATGGTGAGTTTAACATCGTGCGTTTGCTGTAAAAACGTTTTTTAAAAGTAATGATTTCCTTATAACAACACAAAGACTGTTCAGAAAGCATTTCAACGCTGGGAGACATGGAAGAGTTCCAGATCGCTCAACAATATCGAAGTGGGTAAGAACTAATGCCTCGACACAGAAAACAATTTCAGGAAGTGTAAAAACAGTGCGCACGCCAGAAAATGTGGAAAAAGAAGAGCTGCTGTCACGCGTATTCAGAAAAGGTCTGCTAGGAAGAATGATATGGCACTGCAGATTTCCGGTAGGTCTCTGAGGAGGATTTTACACCAAGATCTCCATTTCCGTCCATAAAAAATTCAGGTGACTCAAAAACTGTTTGAACGTGATTACACTAAAAGAGTTGATCTTTGTAATGAAATATTTAAATCCAAAATCAAGAACAAAACTTTCACAAACAGTTGATTATGTCAGACGAAGCACATTTTTATCTTTCCGGGCATGTCAATAAACAAAAAATGCGCTACTGGAGTGATAGTAATCCTCAGGAACTTCATCGTATATCTCTTCATGGCCACCAGCGAGTCACTGTTTGGTGTGGAATTTCTTCCGGTCGTGTTTATGGACCGTATTTCTTTGAAGACGGTAAAGGAAATTCAGTCAGTGTGAACTCAGACCGGTATGTGCAAATGCTGAACAACTTTACTCTCACTTTTTTAAATGATCTAAGGAGTGATACTGACTCGGTCTGGTTTCAGGAGGATGGAGCTACTGCACACACCGCACACACTGCACAAAACACAATGGATGTGTTCAGACCTGTGTTCGAAGATCGGTTGGTCTCAAGATTTTGTGCAATACTCTGGCCAGCGCGATCTCCAGACATGTTTGCGTGTAATTTGCGTAAGGTGGGTTGGACACATAGAGAGAATGGAGAAAGGACAGCCTATGAAACATATTTTCTACCAGAGTCCAACGGACAGTAGAAAAAGGGGAAGACCCCGAAGTAGATTCAAAGACCAGATAGAGGAGGACCTCGGAAAGCTGAACGTAAGAAACTAGAAAGTCAAGGCATGCAATAGGGAGGAATGGAATCGACTCTTGGAGCAGGCCAATACCCACCAAGGGTTGTAGAGCCACGGTTGATGATGATGATGATCTGAAGTTTAAGGTTTTCCAGTCACTACCGCGTGAATTAAATCAACTCCGGCGACGGATCGTCCACGATTCCGCAAGCCATACTGCAGAGAGTCATGCATAGCTTTTCAATCGACTTGAAGAATATAAGCGTGGCAATGGGCTTCATTTAAGGGATTTTATTTTCAAACGATGGACATGAGTAAGCAAAATAACATCTTATTCCCTTTCTATTTTTATCATATTTGATTTAACAATATTAAACGAGTTCCTATTGTGATAGTTTTAAATTGTTGTGTTCTCATTGCCCGGAAAACAGACAAATTACAAACGGAATCGGTGTAGAAGAACTGAACATCTAATTCCGCCTGTGCGTCATATTGAGCGTCTGTTGGTGTATTGTCTATGTAAATAGTGCATGCGTATTATTGTCATCACAAAAATAAACTTATTATACCAGAATTATATTCTGAGAATGGCTTACATCTTATTTTAAATAAATAAAACTCGAGAGACTATTTTTAAACGTGAAACAGTACAAATGACGTGTTATTGTTTACTTTAGTTGTGCGATTACACAACGCAACGGGCGCAGAGGAAGGCGCTGGCGGTCGGTGGCGCTGTAATAAATGTTCTGAATGTAAATGAACTTATTCATAAGTTGATTTGCATCAGCTAATTCCGAGTGTAATTGTGCGCCCAGTAGGAGTCTCACTTTCCCTCGTCCGCTTCAATTTCCTCGCCGTAGTTCCGACATTTAGACACAATTTGTACATAGATAAGATATTAATAAATATTTTAATTTCATAATTGCCTTTCGCCAGTGTTTGCTAGAATGTATGTTTTTTTTTCAGACTGACTGCATGCATAAAAGTTGTTCCCGGCTACGTACGGGTCTTATAATCTTGTCGGGCAAAAAGTGTCTGCTTATTGTCTCAAAAATAGTGTTTAATGTTAATCTCTTGTACATACCACTAGCCTGGTGGAACCTGAGATGTATGAACATTATTTTATTAAAAACTGTACTTCGTTATGTTTAACATTTACTATATTTTTACATATAAACAGCAGAATCAACTTTTTAAAACCGTGTTTTACCGGTCATTAATAGGTTTAAAAAAATCTAAAAATCTTAAAGAAATAATAAGTAATAATCAGCGTTATTTCTTCTTCTTAATGGTATTGTTGTTGTTTTGTCCTTCTTCTCCTTCTTCTTTTTCTTTTTATTTTTCTTCTTCTTCTTAATCTTTCTTCTTTTTCTTCTTACAAAAAGAGCCCTAGAAAAAAAACACAAACATGTAAGCGATCATATTTATTGACCTCAACGAACGGAATTGAAAATTAAAATCTCATAGATAAACACAAAGCAAAATAACGGCTTAAGAAATTAAATTTCTACATACAAAGAATGAAATGGAAAATTACACTCTCCAAAATAAGAGGAAATCTAAGTCTCAGGTCACAAGTACAGGACACTGTAACACAACAACTGAAATTGTTACAGGGCCAGGTGCTGAGAATGACAGTGAAGAAAGTCTTTCTAAGGGAGTGCTAGAAGCTAGACCATGCGCCAGAAAAGGAAGGGAAGATCACGTCAACAACAGTTGAAAGAAATTATAGAAAACGTGGCACATAAAGAGAAGAAAGTAAAGCAGGATGAACAGAACAGGAGAGAATTGCGCGGTGCGTCTCAGCGCCCTGTAGTGTGCATTGTCTGGGTTACACGGTCATGTGTCTGTAGCACAAGGAAGTTATAATGAGAGCACCCTTTGCACGATTTGGCGTGCAAGTAACGGTAGGGTTTTTTAGGCGCGCTGGCTACGTTTGGGGTGCAGCTCCGTTGTTCCCTGAAAGTTTCACCGGCAGGAGGTTAGACCCGGACTAGCACGAGGGATAGACGCGGAATTAATGGTTGTTATGCCATACCGCTTTCCTGATTAAAGTCCACTGCCGACGAATAAAGAAACAACAAAAACTTGATATGTACAATGACTTTGTTAGGAACATTTGTAAAAGACACTGTTATTTAGACGAACACTGTTTTCTCAGTTTTAAATTCTTATTAAATCATAAACTTTTATCCGCGTCTACCTTCACAGCTCTTTCCCCAAAGGTTTACCTCTATATTGCTTCTTACAGTTAGGCTCTACAGCGTCTTCCAGGCCCTTCTCTACGCCTTCTTCTTACAGGACGTCATACAGTAACTGTTCCTAACCATCTACTGCGTGTTGTTGGCTGTTACAACATTTAACTGGAAAAGATCCGGGCCTCACACTAGCTGGCGACACTATGTTCCTCATTTTAGTCGTGTTGTGTGATTTAATCCTTCATAGGTTGAAGTTCGATGTTTTTTAGTCAACGAGTCCTTTACTATTTGACAGTCCTCAGCAGTAAGCGGCCCAGGCATCGTTTTAACAGTGGACAGATTGGAAATTCATGCCACGATTAAATATTTTTATTTAAATGACCCAAGTACAACCCATATAAAAAAGGGGCCGGATTCAACGTTAGGAGACTCTTCTCATTGAATACTATGTTCAAGCGCTGGATTGCTGAATTTAAAATGCGTCGGACGAGCACAACTGATGAAGCATGCAGTGGACGTCCGTTGAAGTGATTGTGCTAGACCAAATCGAAAAATCCATGAAATTGTTTTGGCAGACCGTATACTGAAAGTTAGTCAGATATCAGAGGCTGTTTGTACAGTAAACTGAATGTGTATGCAATATACTTGTCGTGAGCATTTAAGTACGACAAAGCTATGGGCTAGACGGTGCCACATCTGCTCACACCTCACCAACACAATGTCGAAAGAATGTTTCAACCGGTTATTTTATACTCTATAAGGGCCATACAAACTAATTTTTGTGTTGATTCATAACCTTAATGCGACTTTGACCAATTACAAAAGGCTCCCGAGACCAAACAACAATCAAAAGAATGGGCCACGAAAGAAGAACCAACTCCAAAGACGACAAAGACAATTGTCTCCAAATTCCATCTGCTTGTAAGGTTATGATGACTATTTTTTGGAAAGCACGTAAGAAACTCTTCATTATTTACCTTTGAAAGGAAAAAAACAATTAGTTTCGACTATTATATGAATTTGTTGCAGTAGTTAAATGACAAAATCTAGAGAAACCGCTACATTTAAAGACGAAGAAAAGTCCTGTTTCACCATATCAGTGCAATTTGACCATATCAGTTTACATTTCGTTTGTTGCAATGGTTGAAATTAAAGAATTAAAGGCCAGATTGTTTTCTCACCACCAAACTCGTGAGATATAACCGCGAGCAACTTCTATCTCTTTCCTAACTTCAAAAATGGTTCGGTAGAAAATGATTTGCGGGCGACAATCAAGGAGCGATGCTACAAATAGACATTTTGAAGACATTAACAAATCGCCTTATTGGTGTAGCATAAGAGTTTTAGGACATCGTTGGGGAACGTGTACCGAGCTGAACGGAGATTATGTCGAAAAATAAAAGCAAAATAATTGTGTTTGCTTGTCCAGGCCCGGAACTTTTCATCTTACCTCGTAAATCCCAATCGCTTCTCATCCACGAAAGTTGTCATATCATCTTGGACTCATATTCTTCTCTTTACGTCTTCGTTCGTGATTCTTCTGACATGATAAGGCCTCAGCTTCTTTACAGTACAAAGTTTATCTCAATTTCAGTGACCTTATTTGTATATTTTTTGTTTACTGAGTGGTACTTATCGTAGATTAAGTTAGTAAACATAATTTTTATTGGCCCACAGTACCTCACAAGTTTACATATTCTGTTTTTATAAATACTAACTACAAATAACTTAAAATATAAGCGAAAATGTTGCATAGTGTTGTACTTACTATATTTGTTATTTAAATGTTTTATTTCATGGTCTTTAAGTCTCCTAGTTTTTTACCGTACGTACTGCCTATTTGTTAATTTTTCTGGCGTAAAATATGTTGATTGCGAGTAAGTAATTATACCATAAAAGTTTAAACGTTTTTGTGAAATAAATGCGATCTGAACACTACATCTTTAGTGTAACTTTATAATGCGTATGCTAATTGAATTTATCCTTGACGTGGCGCAGTGGCAGTGGAGTAGCAGAGATTAGTCGTAAAGCAGATCTACCCTTTTCCGAGTACTGCACAGCACAACGGGGCAATAATTTCATGCAAGGAAATAGAAGTGAAGCAGTGCTTTAGGAAGGAAATGATGCCTATTATTTTGACATGGTCGTTATTACAACTGACGGTGCGTGATCTCTTAATTATGGCGACTTGTTGAACCCTGGACAGAGGGGAAAGCGTTCATTTACATAAGCTCCAACCCTTTTCGCTTTCACATTGGAATTATTACTGTTAATGGAGAATGTGATTTATACATATGTTTTCCTTTGTTAAGCCACTCCAATGTGATGTTTCGCGCATTATGATGTTAACTACTAATACGATAAAAACTATCAATGAAGAAGTGTGTGTGTGTGTGTGTGTGTGTGTGTGTGTGTGTGTGAGAGAGTGAGAGAGAGAGAGAGAGAGAGAGAGGGAGGATATTAGTTACAGAAAGCAACAAATAACAAAGTAAGATAAAACAAAAATTCTATTTTTTACATCTATTTCTCATTTTTTAAATTCTGTTGATAAATAGCAACATATCTAGTTTTGATCTGTTTATGAAACATAATAAAAATAAACAGAAAACACTGCATAAATATACTATATTATATATATATATATAAACTAAATTTGAGTGTTTTATAAACATAATTTCTTTATGAGTAATTATTTGAGTATCTCTCAGGATACTTACATTATCAAGTTGTAATTAATTCTGCAAATAGATCATTTTTATCGTTTTAATTAACCTGGCGCACGTTTCAGTGACTGTACCAGTATCTTCAGAGGTTTCAGAACAAAATAAAAAAAATCTACTTGTAGAACAATTCACAATTTGATAAATCGAACATAACATATATCAAACTAATAATAACGATAAACTTTAATGGGAAAAATGTTTACAAGTTCATCGTTGTAATGAAACATCAGATTTAAGTCCTGTGTAATAATGACGCGGAAAAGACAATAGTTTGAGAAGACAGTGAGCATTGCGAGAGAAATAATGCCATTGGATAGAACAATAGTAAGCTGTGTTAACATATATTATTTTTAAAAAAACGACAGGAATCTTCACGTAAAATCAACAATTTAAAAAAAATCCGAGCTTAATACCTAAAGAACTAAAAAAGGATAAGTTGCTAGTTACAGACTCCTTACCATTAAGAAACAAAGCCAATTGGTTTCAAGAGAAACATCGTGATGACCGCCTGGAAAAGGTCAACAGACGTTACTGGTGGAAATAGAATTGCATCGCGTGAAACATTAGGCAGGATGCAGTGCAGACCAACAGGCAAAGAACTAGAAGCGCTCAATGAAGATAATATACTTAAGAGAAGGGATTGGAAAGAAATGGGAAAGGGATTTTGGCTTAGAGGATAATCGTAGACAAAACATTGATACTGACGAATTAAGCGTACATCAATGACAATTTTCGACCTTGAGATAGCGATCAATTTTGAATAAGTTATTTTTCCGAGGTAAATTGAACGAGCGGAGCGAGTTCTCAGTTTTAACTCGACTGCTTGGCATTTGTCTGTTTGTTTGGCGTACGTCTCACGATAACTTTTTTAGGCGCATCAACCTACTTTCGTAAAACTTAGTATGTCTGTCCATACTTTTACCCTACAGAATGCTATTTATTTGAGCTTTATATAATAATGAAACTTTCACTTGTGAACTTACTTGTCTTTTCTCGTCGAACGCGTTTCGGCGTAGTGTTCGCTTTCGTCAGCTTAGAGACAGACTCTAAGAGCATGAAGAGAGCATGGAGTCTGTCTCTAAGCTGACGAAGGCGAACACTACGCCGAAACACGTTCGACGAGAAAAGACAAGTAAGTTCACAAGTGAAAGTTTCATTATTATATAAAGTGTAGTGCTGTGAAAAAAGATGATGAACAATCAAGACAACTATTTATTTGAGATTTGTCCTACTAAATAGGGTAGGGGAGGGAAGAATTTGAGGAGTCAAAATTGTGAAAAACCACAAATACTCATGTGGAGTATCAAGTTAAAGGAAATTTTAACTGCAGTCTGAATATAATGTTCATTTTATAAAAATTTCATAATTTTTAAACGTCAAGGCCCAAAAAGTGTGAAAAATTTCTATAAAATTCCATGTGGATGTATCAAATTAAAGATAATTTTAACTAACATCTAAATATAGTGTTAATTTTGGAAATTTCAAATTTTTAGGATCTAGGGCCCAAAAGAGAGATAACGTTTTTTTAAACTGTGAAAATTCAGCAGTATGTCAGACTAAATGAAATTGTTTTGAATTGTTTAGATTAACCGAAATCCGATTGTTTCGAATTTTTAGTGTTTAATGTATGATTGTGTGCTCTACAATTGTTATTTTACTAAAGAAACAGTAGAGTAATGGGGTTTTTAGTAATTTTTCACACAGTTGAAAAATTATCTAGCATCGAAATTTATATAATAATAAATGTATTTCGTTCATAAATTGTGAGTGAGTTCTGCATCTCAGTGAACATACTAGTTCTATAACACAAATGGGAGAAGTAGGCGTTAGATGCAACGATTAGATTAATAACGTGCAGCCGTTACAGTGAAGTGAGACTGAAAAACGATATTGTATGAAAAGTAGACATAAGAAGAAGCAGTAGAACGGGAATACTCTTTACCTCGTCTTTTCTTCTTCGTCGTTATGAGCGGTTAAAGAAGCGAGAATAGAGAAACAGAAAGTGAAAAAAACAGGGTGCAAAGGCAAAATTCTAAATTTACTAATGGAAAGGCGTTTGATCGGTACAGAGAACGAAGATTTAGCGCAGTGAATGTTGCATTAGCAACCTGAGTATTTAAAAAGCCAAAACGTATACTGTGTAACAGAAAAACGTGGAACTGGAAGGAAGAGTACAAAGATTACTGTTTGTTGGGATTTGAAAACGACAGGGAAGGTTAGGAATAAACAAAATTAGCAATGTCCAAGGTGAAATC
This sequence comes from Magicicada septendecula, assembly GCA_034769895.1. Lineage (NCBI taxonomy): Eukaryota > Metazoa > Arthropoda > Insecta > Hemiptera > Cicadidae > Magicicada > Magicicada septendecula. The sequence goes on from CM068368.1 coordinate 96,218,763, forward strand.
GGAATTAAATATCAGAATCATGGCTTGCGTGTGATAGACATTTAACGTTCCGTCAACTCGTGTAAACTCATAACCTCATCTGCTGATACTGTGTTATACTTCCTCACGGCCCTCTCCTTGTTGTCTCAACCACGGAGCTTCTTGACGCCACTTCCTAACGCTAAGTACCATCCTTAGTTTCAGATACCGCACAACACCCGGACCAACGGGTCGGTGCACCACGTGTGGGTCACACAACCACGGTTCCAGTAACCCCACTACAACCTGCTCGCTCTCTCCTTTCGACTTCACACATACACACACACGCACACACCAGTCGCTCGTTTCTTTTCTCTCCTCTTGCTTTGTGTCTCCTCCTTGGGAAGCTCGGCCTCCACTGGCATAGGTCCCTCCTCAGTGTCTTTACTTTTGGTTGAAGGGGACTTTCCCCTACACCAGCAGGGACTCGTCTGTGGACGAGTTTCAAATATCATGAAAAAACGTCCACTAACTGTGGCCACCTTGGTGAAATTTTTTAAATTTCAGAAAACAATGAAACATATTGGTTCATTCAGATAAATATATGATAATATAAACACGTAAAGTCAACAAGTTAACCTTTACTTTAAAACAATCTTACAATACGCAACGGACAAGTATAATACAAACTAATAAAACAGACGACGCGGCGAGCACTATGTTAGAAGAACTCAGAACGGTCTCACATGAAGTTGTGTCACCAGCAGCTTCAGAAGAAAAAATATTTCAAGTGACAATCTTATTTCCCAGTCAAAACATTTCAATCAGTTGTGTTGAAATTTAACAGGAATTCATATTTGTTCGTAAACAACCGAATCTATTGTGTACATTATTTAATCGAACATTAACCCATGTTAAGAAAACACAACATTTCGATCACTTTCTATCTGTGGCCGTCTTCGGGTTCACAAAAATTAACCTACCCTCTCTCAAATCGAAAAGTATATAAGACGTTCAAATGTTCAATTAAAGAATTAAACGATAAGGTAATTTTTTTTTTGAAGTTTTGTTAGGTTGAATTGTTTCTGAATATGCGAATATAAAACGTATTATTAGATATGATAGAGGTAAGTATAATACATTTTATTGTTTTGTCTCCAAGTCGCGCTCTAATACAAAGTCGCGCTTAGAGTCGCGCTCTAATACGCTCTAAACTTACCTATTTTTATTTTCCGTCGTGCGACTTCGTATATTCTATTTATTCACTACGCGTTTCGGCAACAAGTTGCCATCCTTAGGGGAAACATTCACTCAAAACGAGGTCGTTAAAAAGTAAAATAATTTATTAAAACACTAAAACTTAAAGTCAGAAGTGCACTTTCAACATACGCGAACATGAGCAGGCATTTATATTTATAGACAACATCTGCCTGACGGGCTCCAATATAATACATTTTATTGTTTTGTCTCCAAGTCGCGCTCTAATACAAAGGTACAAACTTACCTATTTTTATTTTCCGTCGTGCGACTTCGTATATTTTATTTATTCACTACGCGTTTCGGCAACAAGTTGCCATCCTCAGGTGAAACATTCACTCAAAACGAGGTCGTTAAAAAGTAAAATAATTTATTAAATAATATATATAAAACTTTCACATATGAACTTACTATTCATTGTCACTTTCCCAAACGTTTCGAGGTGCTGTTCCTCTTCTTCAGTAGGAGTATACTGAATGTCGATTACAGAATAACCGTTACGGAATTAGGTGTTGTCAACCTAATTCCGTAACGGTTATTCTGTAATCGACATTCAGTACACTCCCACTGAAGAAGAGGAACAGCACCTCGAAACGTTTGGGAAAGTGACAATGAATAGTAAGTTCATATGTGAAAGTTTTATATATATTATTAAATAATAAGTGAACGAAGAGGATGAATCAACAAGATAATTTATTAAAACACTAAAACTTAAAGTCAAAAGTGCACTTTCAACATACGCGAACATGAGCAGGCCAACAACAAATAGATACGTACAGAGTTTGGTAAACAAACAGTTTTATCAACGTACATTCTTACATAAACACTAAGTCTAGTCGACCGTTAATACCCGCGTGTACAGCACTGGCCTGCTCATGTTCGCGTATGTTGAAAGTGCACTTTTGATTTTAAGTTTTAGTGTTTTAATAAATTATTTTACTTTTTAACGACTTCGTTTTGAGTGAATGTTTCACCTGAGCATGGCAACTTGTTGCCGAAACGCGTAGTGAATAAATAAAATATACGAAGTCGCACGACGGAAAATAAAAATAGGTAAGTTTGTATCTTTGTATAGAGGTAAGGTTAATTTTTAGTAACACCTGTAGACGATCAGAGGTAGACAGTGATCGAAACGTCATATCCCTTAATTAAAATTTAAACGGTTAATGTCTTGTTAATTGCAGTACACAATGACAAAATTATATTTAAAAAACAAACGTATCAGTCCCACAGGATGATAATTCTAGCATGGATGGCCTACAGATATTTAAGGAACATCTTTAAATTACATATCCTGATTTGCAAAAAAAAAAACATAATAGTAATAAGTTGTAGCCAACGGATACCATAAGTTTTATATGTGGTCTGAACCGTGATAGAAACTGTTAACAGAAAATTGACAAACAGAGAAACAAGCAATGCTGGAGGTAATGACAGAATAAACTTCCATAACTCCAGTGTTGACAAAGAACTCAAGTTATAATTATACGATAACTTACTTGAAGTAGAATCGATCGTTAATTACACAAATTGAAAACCATAGTTACACGAAGCGAATAACTGAACGGAGACGTAGGTGGTACGTGTCCATAGGCAGGACATCTTATATAAAAAGTATTTTGTAGTATAACGATCCACACCACTTAAAATCTAGGTACGTGGAGTGATTTAGCGGAAGCTTTTGTCCACGAGTGTGACGATTTTTAGCCGAACGTTACGATGAAAACGATGGCTCAATAGACATTAAGTGTGGCACTGGTACTAGAGGTACCTTTCCTTTCCCAGTAGCACTATAACGCTCAATCTCCATCTTGACTCTCCTTGTGGAACTGAGTAACTAGGATAACACCTGTAGTTATAATAATAGGCGGCTGAGCGTAGTGCTGGCCACATTGCCTTCCTCGTATGCCGAACGGCTCACACAGGCTTGCTTTGCTTTGCTGTGTTTGAGCAGGATGTTTTTGCAACCGTTGCAGGATTGCAGCATGTGGGTGCCAATAGCCCAATAGCTACCAGAAGATAATCTAGTACTGGTACAATCGACGGGCAGCCTAATACTGGAACGGAAACGGCCAACATGATTATTCGCTAGATGGAGGGGAAGAAGAAAACTTGTATCTGTGATACTGCTGCTGGAATCTATTTAGGCACCAGATGTCACCTGTCTCGAGCTCAGCAAGCAGAGGCGTCGTGAGGCGTCGGTCGCTCTCCGTGGCGGTGACCAAGGTAGCAACGACAAGCAGCGAGCCAGCATACTATTATGAAAAAGTCTAAGGTTGGTAGGAAAAGACAGTTTTCGAAGGTCAACTCCGGGAATATGGGCAGAAGTTACCTCGAGGATGGGTTTATGGCGGGTTATCAAGAGGCTCACACAGGGAGTTTATTCCGCCTCTCCTAGGACTTTTAATTTGATTATTAACTTTAAGCCTCTTTGATGCTTACTATTTTATTAAACCTCTTTAATAACTTTTAATTTTATTATTACGAAGAAAACTAAAAGTTTAAAATGTGAAACTGGTGCCATGAAATTGACACCACACACAAGTAAACATGGAGCGTTGGTGACGAGGCCCGTCTCCGTTCCAGTCACTTGCCATTTATAAAACTGGTTACGGTGACAATTAACTGCGTCTAGTGAAGTCGTAGTACAAAAAATGCGAACGTCCTTGCACAAAGCGAATTGAAAAACGGCAGTCTGTACGCAGCCGCTCGGGGAAAGAATGAAATCGCTAAGAAGTACGTAGACAAACAGAAAAGGAACGAACGGTATAATGCAATAATTAGTGAATTCACAATGGCGGTCTCCATATGGTCAGCCCCAACGAGAAGACCACCTGCAATCTAGATACACTGTCCAATATTATATATTGCCAGTTTCTAGCTGGATAATTGCTAAATACATATTGTGTCTGATCAGAATCGCGTAGACAAACAATAAGCTTTAGCAGATAGAAATCAGTTAGCACACCTGATGTACTGTGTACGCTACGTATATAGACACCCTTAGCGGCCGCTCCGCACACGTCCTACTGTCTCATTAAATATATTTAGTATTATTTTACTTTATTACTTTTTCTTTTGTATCTGTTCACTTGAAGCGCGTCTTAAATACGCGATTCACTGGAGCGCAAACATTTAGAAGCCAGTTTACACGCTCGGTTTTAGTCGAACAGCGGCGGTTTCGTGTTTGCCAATGTGAATTCATCAACGACAGATTGTTTCTGTTAAAACGTTAAAAACCGATGCTAAGACAGTTAGGTTACAGTTGCATTAACATATCTGTCTGCTACAGGTGTTTTATCATCTGTAGGTTAAGGATTCCAGCACAGGTGTACTAATTAATCTATCAAAGTTATGTGAATATTTTCGTTTAATATTCTGACTACCTGAAACGTGAATCACCACATTGTTTTCAAACGTCAATAAACAGAACTGTGGCTTGAGACATTTTAGTACAGCATTTTGTACTATAGTGTGTAAAACTGAAAGGAAACCCCACAGATACTAGACGCGTCCTGTTATCAGTGTACGATTTACAAAATGCGCGTTCAAAACTACGTTTCATGACTTAGCAAGCGATGAAGCCATATGCAAAGTAATCTACAACAACGTTTCATATTTATACTGTATATTCGCAATAGAACCAGTTACAAACAACGTTCAAAAAAGCGTTTTTCTTCTTCTTCTTCTTCTTCTTCTTCTTCTTCTTCTTCTTCTTCTTCTTCTTCTTCTTCTTCTTCTTCTTCTTCTCCACTTAACAGAAATGTAACTTTTGTTACATTTTTGTTAATAACCAACTTTACCATTCTATGCAATGCCTCCATCTCATTCAGATCATTCTTCTGCCTCTGTGAGGGCTCGGAACTAGGTACTTCGGAACCGGTCAGTTACACCGTTTTATTGACGTAATCTTCGAGATTGGCGATTCAGAAAACTGTCGGTCAAAGAACACAATATTTTCCTTCCCTTGACGCACTATACAGATTTTATGTTACGATAAGTTCGGTAACCATAATTCTTCATCCATTTGCAAGGCAATATCGTGTATTGGAGTAGACCTACTGTCTGGCCGCGATTGGAATGCGCGGCTTGGCGTCCCCACCACTAGACCGGCAGATGCATTGTTACTACTTAGTACATTCCCCCACTTTACCTACCCTGCGCACTCCAATCGCGGCCAGACAGTAAGTAGATTTTTGCGAGAATCGAGTACTAATCAATCTGCTCAATCCGCAGTCTGACAGACCAAGAACTTGGATTTCGGGCAAGTTGAATTTGGAGTTCGCTGTATACTGCCTAATTCGGCCCATCTGTGCGGCCGTTAGCTTCGCACATTCTCCCTCGCCTCTAGTGAAGATGGGCGCAGCATCTTGTCAAACACGATCTAGGTGGTCTAGGACGACCTCCGTCTCTCGTATTGTGGCCCTCACAAACAAGCATCGCTGAGCGTACCATCAAGTAGGCGAGAATCGGATTGAGGGGGAGAGGCTGTGATGTTCTCTTCAGTTACTGAGAGGAAACGGCGTAACGTAAATAGGAGACTGGCCTTTGTTAATGTTAATCACTTACGTAAGGGACATAAAATTTATTCTGTAGAAGTGCAATGTTTTCAACTATACTCGGTAGATTCACATGGTCGCTGGATTGTACATGTGCAATGTTACTAGACAGTCCAGTAACAACGGCTTAACGACATTTACCATGCTTTGGAATTTTAATTTACCAAAGTAAGTGTGTCGCTTGTACAAATTACAAGAATTTTGAGAGGTTTTGTGAATAGATAAAAGAAATAGAGTAAACATCCAAAAAGTGGCTACTATCCCAGTTGAAGATATTAGCCTGCTGCCTGTTTACGTGCGTAAGTTTTGATTTCTGTTTTTGCAAAACGTTTGTGCACATACTCTTATATGAATTATAAGAATTATAATCTACTTTGAACATCTTATGTGCGAGTGTACGAATTCTGTACACGTTCAAGTGCGTATAAGAGTGAATGACACAGATGTCAGTTTACAAATTGTATGCAGCGTTACCTGAGCATATATATCCGACGATACAGTCGCATCGTTAAAGCGTCATATGTATGAAGAAAAACCTCAACTGATGACCAGAAGACAGCTTGGCAGCCGAGAACCTCTACTTAGGCCTACTTAACAGTTAACACATGGTGTACAGTCGATAATCGCAATTGTATGTCCATGAAAGTATGATGTTTTATTGAAACAATAAAAAAAAACACTTTCATAAAAATTACACAATTATTCGAGTATATTATACCATATCTCTCTCTCTCTCTCTCTCTCTCTCTCTCTTCTCCTCTTAGATTGCCTTTCTGTTGTTTACAGGAACCATCTTTGTATTAACGTTCAACATTACGTCATAGGAAACGTTCCGTGGCGTTTGTCTAATTATCACGTAAACAAACACTTAATAGGTAAACAAACATAAAAAGAAACAAAACAACGTACTTCTTTAATAAAATATTTTTTAAATTGCACATAACACATATTGGTTTTTTTTTAATGTTAAACGATACTTATAACTCTACGACTCTACCTTCTTAATGCTCTACGACTAGACCTCTGAGTCTGGAATAGACAGTGCTCTATTAACTATGCTAGGCTGTGTTATTTATATAACAAGCTTACAATTCAATTAAAATAAATTTCAGCTGATTTTGACAGACAATAAACCTGGGGATACAAATATTCTAAAGAAACAACAAAAATCAAAACACACTTTTATTCTTAATTTTACATCAAAAAGTGGTATGGTGTGTGTGTGTGTGTGTGTGTGTGTGTGTGTTCACGTTGATCCCACGTTCCGACGTCTAATACGTAGAAGTGTATGACTTGCGAGAGATATCCATATGCTTCTATTGTCCTCTGTCGGCTAACCAATTACGCGAATTGAACCATCGTAATTAGTTCCTGTTTTTGGTTTTCGGTGTTCATGGAGCGGGCGGCTTTGAACCGTGCGTAAACTGTCTATAGTCTGAATCAGCGATCAGTTAAACCTGCAAAGTAGATAAATACGATCGGAACGAAAACGATCGTGTGATTGAACGACAAAAGTTCGCGATTCGTGAGAACAGTTTTCAAGTGAAACAGATCTAAGGAATAAGTGACCATAAGTTCTATTTTTTTCAGAGAGAGCGAAAGAGAGAGAGAAGTACAGATAGACAAACAGACAGACAGTGTGACAGATGGACAAACACACAGACAATAGATATAAACAAACAGATAGAAGAGGCAGCCAGAGAAGATTTTGTCCGCGTGTGTGTGTGTGTCCTTATGAGTGCACTGTATACTATAATATACTATAAACATATATATTTAAAACCGTTTCAAAGAAGAACAAGCCAGATGTAAAGAGATACAGAGGAATCAACTGCAGAAAAGCATATACGTACGATAAAATGATGACAGTTATATATCTCACAATGAAAGGTGTCAAGGTGGCAGCCTTCGTGAGAGAATTAGTAAGGCCTGAGATCTGTGACGCGCGCGCGCGCGTGTGTGTGTGTGTGTGTGTGTAACGTATAGAACTGAACGACAAGACTTAAGAACAATGTGAAAACAATACAGTTTTACCTTAGCCTCTGATGTCTTACTTTGATAAAGAATATCGCGTATAAACGCATATTATCAATAAGATTATATCCGCAATATAAATATTAATTACTTTCCAGTCATACGCACAGCTGTGTCAGATCGTTTTAGTAATAGCCTAATTTTTAAAAGATACAAACGAGTCTTAAAGCGTATACGAGTCAAAGAATGGAAATGTGAAACATGTAGCCTAATATGGTAAAAGAAACTTGTGGGACACTCTTCTTGTGAACAGTCTATTATCCGCAAAATTAAGCTAGATGATTTTTAAATTCATATCTTTCGCAGTACAATTCTGTGCTAGGCTTATCTGTTGATTTCGTCCATATCTTTATTCCGTTCGGTATCTTTAATTTCCCGTCATCAACGGAATCCTCACTTTTACAATAATGAAAGAGCCCAGAATATTATGCGTTTTCCTCTTTTGAGTAGCTCTGGACATGAAGGCACTCTTCTAGTAATTCCAGTAATACTGTAACCGTCATTTTTATAACGACAGGCTAAGACATGAAAGTTGTAATTGGTTCCCTACAAGAGTTCAATTATTCAGTTCTTCAAGACACCCGAATGTACAGAAAACACGTGCATATCTTTCTCAGCACACTTTAAAGATGGTAATCGATGTGTCAATGCTCGGCAGGAAAATCTTCACCACGAGCTTGTCTCGTCCTTTCACAGACGCCATTAAGAATTTTAGCAAGACTTGCTGAGATAAGTCATTCAGAAGAATGGTAAGCAGAACACGGCGATACAGAATAACAAATGTCTATATTTCGGTAAACATACGTTAAACGTGTCTGATGTCTAATGTTTACATTCGGTAAACGTGAAATGTGACAGTCGTAGTGAACTGAATACAGAAAAGACGACAACTCTGGAATGACCATGTCAACAGGATGGATGATGACAGGTTAGTCAATTAGTCAAGAGAGACAGGGGTAATCGTCCAAAAGGCAAAAGACAAATTGAACGTCCATGAATGCGATGGGGTGATTGCACTGACTAGTGTAGTTCGTTATAAACAGAATTTTCTAAATAAATAGAACAAGAAGAAAAGAACAATTTCAAAAAAATTGTTCATTAATTAAACGTGTTTCTATATTTTTTTATCAGTGAAATGCACGTAGTTAAGAACGTAATTGGCATGTTCGTTTAGGACATAGAGTAAGATCACTTACCGTAAAGCAAATGTTTTGCTATAAAAGTTTTTGTAGCCCTCTAACACGTATGTATGAACAGATTTAAAGGTTATAGAAATCACATGGAGAAGGAACATACACGTGTAAACTATTAATACCAATAGGTATATTTCGTTTCAACTAATGTCTGAACTAGTGTAGTTTTGACTTTTTTTACTTTAGAATAAATAATATGTCCAGTATTACATATTCTGAAAAAAATGAGGTTTTCCGATTTCGCCAACAAGGTCCTCAATGTGCGAGGGCGCGCGCGTCTGTTGTGTGAAGCGTTTACAATTATTATACTTCACAGCGTGTTACATAAAGCGATGACAAAACTTTTGTGTACAAAAATATATTTATAAGAGTTTGCAAATTTATTTTGCCTTAAAGCTTTCTTGAAAAATATCTTTTATGAAAAATTTCCGTAGATAATAGCATGAAAGAAGTTACATAATATTAATATAAGGGTGGAAAGGGTAAAGTGTGGGGATTATCCTGGGAGCTATGCAAACGGCGCGTCTGTAACGCCTGATAAGCATAATGGACGCAAAAGCGTTGACCATCTCTCAACCAACCAACCAACCGTCCCCTCCTTACAAACCCCTGCGTATATTTTCTACCCTTATTTTACAGTGACAAATGCATTTTCTTATATAAATAATCACCTTTCTCGTGTGAACTCTTACAGTTAAAGTTTTATTATTCGGTCGTGACTAAGAATTGTAATTAAACTTGTTGAAATTTCATGACAACGAACTCAAGAAAAGGTGTAGTTTACGTTTTACTTTAAAGGGGTGAAATCGTTACGTGACTCGTGAAATTTAACTCATTACCGCACGTGTCGTTAACCTAACACTGATTCGAGTTTGAAAGATATTTGTCTTGTTGATGACTGAAATGTGAAGTAGGCCTAAATCTCATTAATTAAATTCAAACAATATTTTCCTGTGTCAATTTTCGGAAATATGAATGTCAAAAGTTTGTTATTATAGGTACATAAACAATTTTATGAGAATAAAATGTATGGGGTACTATCACAACTAATCATGGCTGGAAAAATGATAGACAATGTGATTCACTTACTCCCATACTTTTTAAACTGGTAGTGGACGAAATATAATAGCCGTAAAAGGTATGAAGGGATATAATAAAAATAAAGGATAATACTAATTTCAGCATCACTTGCCGCCGTACTTATCAGGGGCATATTTACGGGGGGGCCGAACGGGACTGGACCCCCCCCCCGAGAGCCGGAAAAGTTTACGAATTTTGTAATCTCTTAATTTTTAGGCTCTTTTATTATGTTTCCAGCTGTATTTTTCAGCTACTAACTCTTTTTAAATATACAAACAAGTTTATTACACAGGATTTGCGTAATACGTTTGAAATATGAAATACAGGAAAATCAATTGAGTTAGTAGGCTATCTTCTAAACAATGTTTCAGTAACGGGTATATTATAGTGTTATTACCGTTTAATGTAATGGAACTGATTTCAGCCACTTTAAATATAGTACTATTGATTAGTTTTAAGTTGTTTTTCTTTTTTTTTGTGTATGAAGCCGACTCGACCGGACCCTTTACTCCCCCCCTCGAGACCAAATTCTGGATGAAACGCGTATAACAACACATATAAACAATATATTGTGGTAATCTCTTAGCAATGACTGTTGCTGCAACGTCAGTGTGTTGCAAAGTCAGTAGTAGACAACGAAATTGGTGAGCAGATAATGGAAGTTAGTTACTGAGGGGCAACGATAACAAGCTACGGTTCAACAGACAACAAAATAAGCTGCCAGATTACAAAAGCAAACAGGGTGTGAGGATGTTATGTGGAACAATAAATTTTTAAGCTCGGAAATAAAAGTACTGTAATGTCTATCCTGGCGTCCAGAGCAGAGGCAGAAACAGAAATTGTGACAACTAGAAGACATTTCGCTGAAGAAATAGAAGACTGTAGAAGAATACAAGTTGCTGAGACGAAGTCATTACAGACAGAACACAGAGCGATACAATAACAAATATCAGTATTCGAGGAACATGCCATGTGACGCACATAGTAGACTGGATACAGAGAAGGCGACAAGTCTGAAATGACAACGTCGATAGGGCGGATGATGACAGATTAGTCAAGAGGGCCCAGGATAATCGGCCCAAAAGACAAAAGACGAGTTGGACGATCGCGAATGCGATGGAGCGATCGAGTAAGTTAGTTGGTTGAGAACAGGAAAAACCCCTAAATGAAATAATGAAGAAGAGGACGAAAAAATGTGTAATAAAAGTGAATTATTAAATTCAAACTATAATACACCAATAAAATGTAGTTTGGCACCTTAATTGAGTGTTTTTTGTAGTAATTCTTTACGTCTTAAATAGATTAGCTTTGTTGAAATGTTATTATGTCAATACTCGGTGACTTTTTTTTAATTACATATTTTTTTATATGTGTCAATATCAAACCTTACGTTAAAACAACTAAATAGATATAACTAAATAAAAATTAGAATGGATAATGTAATTTACTGAATTACAAAATTTAAACGGAGTTAGGATTGTCAGTGAACGCAAACCGTTAAATTGGATGCCAAAAGGCGTAAAGATACGATGTCGTCAGTCTTTTGCAAAACCGGGGGATAACGGGTTGCTGTAGAAGTAAAATGTACGAGACAAACTTTGTTCTAGAGAGACATTTCACAGGAGAGAACGACAGTGGATGTAGCAGTGGTGGTAGACAAGTGCTAACTGATGTTGACACAAATACTAAGACAAAATTCCTTTCGGGCAGGATTAAAATTTTACATTAATTTACGTTTTGGTGACATTTGTACGTAGGCAGGCACAGACTGTCATACTATATTTTATTAGTTTTTGCGGGCATTCCTCAAGACATCTCAAGGAACCTACCGTTTCGCGCCTCAAGACGAGCGCGATTTGGTACTTCTTACCGGTCTTTGCTCCATACTGGGACATGGGGTTTCGTACACAATAATATTTCGACTTATTGTGGAGTCACGCGCTTCCTTCACTTAGACCTACCGCGCTAATTTTCCCCATTGGTATCACGAGTAACAATTTTTATGTGATTATAAAACTTTGTAGTCATCTTCAGTGACAAAAAAAAAAATCAAACTTTTAAGTCATCGAGTTTATGAGCATCAAGGATTACGCCTAAGCTAAAAATTTGTTCCGAGTAGTGAAAATCGATCTGATCATTTCCTTCGAGGTCGTCTATAAGTACTTGTAACTAATAATCACCTATAATTAATTTTTAATTTAAACGATATACGAATATCGTATTTCCACGTATTAATTATAATTCACTTTGTCCGATATTCAACAAATCTTATGACAGAGTATACAGAAATTATTAAATTAAGCTGAACCACCTCAAAGACTAAAAAAAACGAAGTTTTTGTAAAAACAGAAACGAGTGACAGTCTGTTAAAATACGATTAGTTAAATACGTTAGTGGTTAAAATATATAGCAAAGTATCATCCAAGAGTATGGTAATCATTATACTTTAATGTTATTACCAATTTGTTATGCAAATGGACATAATTTTTTTTCCACCGTCGTGTTCTAGTCTTTTTGTATGAAACCGATGTTGCGGCAGAGAGAGGCGACAGTAGGTGAGTATTAGAAATTCATGTGACATTTTAAATGAGCAAAAGGGAGTCCATTGATTATGCAAGGCTAATATAAATTAGACGGTAAGTACAAGGTAGGAGATGGCATGCTGTGTTAACGAGGAGGCGTATAAATTAACGTCTTGTCGGTGCGTGAGCGCCCGCGCCCGCGCTCTGTTGTGTGACCAAGAACAGCTGTTAACCAGTGTCACCAGCAGAGACATCTGGTGCTGCGACTTCCGGTACAATTAATGCCCACAATTACTGTCGAAAAACTGCCGCAGATAGTTTTTATGGGTCGAGTATAAACAGTATGGCGCAACGGAGAGCCTCCTCCATGCCGCGCAACATGGACGTTTACATGTTGTAAATAAATTTCGCTAACATCTTGGTTTTACGGCGGGAATTTTTTACCAAGCGAAATTCTGTTTTCTTGTAAAACGTAATTAACAGGCGACATACAATATTTACAATGCGAATTAAATATTAAACGATATTTAATCTTTTACTTTATTTCCATGTAAAGTAAGTAGGCTAATTATCATTAAAAATTAAATTTACTCTTCGCAGTGTCACAAAATCAGACCGACTTTCTGTGATTGTTCGAGTAATCAACTTTTTTAAAATGCATCTTATAAACATTTATCTTAAAAAAATTCTGCATAAAAATAAATTCTTTATGGGCTTATAAAGTATTTAAAACGTTTGATGATTTGAACGTTCCTCTCCCGTTGATGCCAGTCGTCTGTTTCCTAAATCTTTTGAACTCACGACCTTACTTATTCTATCCTGCCAAGGTCTTGCAGGACGACCTCGTTTTTCCTTCCTTCAGGAGCCCAGTCCTTTGTTAGTCGTGTTGGATACGTTACTTTGTATTCGGCCATACCGAATGAGTTGCTTTTCACTACTATATTCATGATCGTGACTGGTGCGTTCATAATCTCTCTAAAGCGTTCGTTTGGAATTCTGCCACATATTGAAAGAATATTTGATAAGTATTTCAATTGCGTGTATCCATGGTTGTCATACGTCCGGATTTTCCGAGCGTGTTATGTTTTCATGTGACAGGGGGACGACACGGGGGAAATTTTCCTCAAATCAGGGATTTTATCTGTTAAAAAATCTATTTAAAAAAGTTGGTAACGATGATTTTAAAAATCATACGTTTTAAGTCAATTACACACAGTCAATTAACAATTTTTTTCGGTTGTGATTTTTGTGTTTAAATAAAGAAATGTCAGTTTATAAAATTTGTTATTGACTTTAGTAAATATGCTTATTTATTGATGCATTAATAAAATGGTATCCCTTATTCACAAAATGAGAAAGTCAGTGGAAAACTGAAATTTAAAAAAGGTCTTCAAGTGTGGGCACAAAAAAAATTATTGATTAAAACCTTTTTTTAAAAAAGAAAAGCAACCGTGTATTCATCACGGCCTTCACGGCTGGAGTCAACTTCCGGGCTCTTGTTATAAATCCAGACGTTTCGACTGTAGCCGCGGCAGTAATATTCAGTTCTTCGTCCTTCTCCCCCGCGACTGGCAGTGGTCTCCGTAGTTTGTCGACTCACTCACATACTATCTCTATCTGTCACATTCTGTCTCTTCACAATGACACTTGGATGTTTGTAATGTACTCGGCAGCTTGTTGCAGCCGATGTTCACTCTTCGAAACCATTATAGAAGACTGATCTGTATATGTGCGAAATGAGTGAAAATTTTGTTAGCCTCGAAACGAGGTGTTTTTCCACTTTGATTATCTTAAAGTTACTGTTCAAAGTCTATCGTCAGGCCTGTAATCATGGGACAACTACCGTACTTATCTGAATATTTCAGTTCTTGGTGTACGTCGGGCTTCCAGGCCGTCGTCTCCTGCTTCCACTGAAAACAATACGTTTCGGTCCCACCATCGGAGGCCATCTTTAGTTTTCAAACACGGTTCCCTCGCTATGAATCGAAGAGGAGAGAGCTTCCTATTAAATAGGATTTGGCATGCCGCGTTCCCAAGCCAATCAGATAGCACTTGATGCTGATAGGCTGATGCTGCTTGCCACCTCAGATAGTGCTGCTTTGGAAAATTTACTTACGTTTTGGTCTGCTCAGAACCGTACCTCAGTACTGGGGTGAAATTGGCGAACACCGTGCCAATTTCTTAATCGTTTTTTTGCACTGAAGACGTCCTCGGATGGTGGAACTGAAACGACCGTTTTCAATAGAAGCAGAAGACCACTGCCCGGTAGCCCGCAGATAGCAGTAGACCACGGCCCAGTAGCCCGTGGATAGCAGTAGACCACGGCCCAGTAGCCCGCGGATAGCCAGTAGATCACGGCCCAGTAGCCCGCGGATAGCAGTAGATCACGGCCCAGTAGCCCGCGGATAGCAGTAGACCACGGCCCAGTAGCCCGCAGATAGAAGTAGACCACGGCCCAGTAGCCCGCCGATAGCAGTACACCACGGCCCAGTAGCCCGCGGATAGCAGTAGACCACGGCCCAGTAGCCCGCAGATAGCTGTAGACCACGGCCCAGTAGCCCGCAGATAGCTGTAGACCACGGCCCAGTAGCCCGTAGATAGCAGTAGACCACGGCCCAGTAGCCCGCAGATAGCTGTAGACCACGGCCCAGTAGCCCGCAGATAGCAGTAGACCACGGCCCAGTAGCCCGCAGATAGCTGTAGACCACGGCCTTGTAGCCCGCGGATAGCAGTAGACCACGGCCCAGTAGCCCGCCGATAGCAGTACACCACGGCCCAGTAACCCGCGGATATCAGTAGACCACGGCCCAGTAGCCCGCAGATAGCTGTAGACCACGGCCCAGTAGCCCGCAGATAGCTGTAGACCACGGCCCAGTAGCCCGCAGATAGCAGTAGCCCGCGGATAGCAGTAGACCACGGCCCAGTAGCCCGCCGATAGCAGTACACCACGGCCCAGTAGCCCGCGGATATCAGTAGACCACGGCCCAGTAGCCCGCAGATAGCTGTAGACCACGGCCCAGTAGCCCGCGGATAGCAGTAGCCCGCGGATAGCAGTAGACCACGGCCCAGTAGCCCGCGGATAGCAGTAGCCCGCGGATAGCAGTAGACCACGGCCCAGTAGCCCGCCGATAGCAGTACACCACGGCCCAGTAGCCCGCGGATATCAGTAGACCACGGCCCAGTAGCCCGCAGATAGCTGTAGACCACGGCCCAGTAGCCCGCAGATAGCTGTAGACCACGGCCCAGTAGCCCGCAGATAGCAGTAGACCACGGCCCAGTAACCCGCAGAAAGCAATGTTGACGTCGGCCGTGAAAGCCTTAGGAATTCCTTTCATTTCAGTTCTTGTTTCTTCGGGATTTTTCTGTCGCTTAGGGACGTATTTGTAATACTGGCGGGTAGGCTTCCAGCTGCTGCTATTCTTTTTACTACAACCTTCCATTCCGTGAAATCACTGTGGCTAAATATTTACACTTTTCTATCTGTATTAACTTTCCATCGAATTCTATTACGTATTGCTTGTCTTGTTTTACTGATCTCCAGGTTTCTGCTTTAACTGAAAACGGCTTTATCTATGCTATTTTAATTCATATTTTTCCCGTTGTTTACACTACGCTCCATTTGCGCAGCTATAAGTACTTACAAAGTAAATTGTTGTTCATCAACACGGCATAGGCAAGGTGCGACCTGTTCCGTCTTCAAAGATCCTCCAGCCATGTCTTCCTGGGTCTACCCATACATGTGTGTCTTATAGGTTTGTATTTTCTAACTTGTTTGGCCAATCTGGAATCTGACATTCTTTGTAAGTGTTCTTTCCGCCGTTGTTTAATCTTTTAATTTTTTATTGAAGTTAAAAACTTGTAACACTTTTCTTATGGCCTCATTTCTTATATGGTCAAGTTTAGAACACCTTTTAACTCGTCGTAAGAATGGCATTTTCGAGGCCTGTAATTATGGTTGTTGTCCGTAGTTCACACCCCTAGGACAGTACAGGGACTGCCATAACTTTGTAAAACTTAAATTTTGCATCTCGACGTACCTTGTTTCTAAACATTCGGTTGATTATTCTACAGTTCGTCTGGAACTTAACTTAGCTTAACATCGATACAATAATTTCTATCATAGCCAATATCATTTCTCAAATAAATAAAGTGGCTCACCTGTTCTAGAATTTGATCACTAATCATTATTTTTGTTCTAACTGGCTTCTTTATCTCGAAATGCCAATAGCTTTGTTTTTATAGTGAAGATTTTCATATTGTATTGTTTGCAAATCTGGCGAAGCTTAAAAACAGATTTTTGCAAATCAGATTCTGTATGTTGAAGTACAAGAAAGCTGTCAACAAACAACAGCACATTCAGATATCTCTCTCGTGATAACTTAATACCAGGGTCCACTAGATGTTTCCATTTCCTTACCAGATCGTCAATATAAATGTTAAAAAGAGTAGGTGATATACTTCACCCTTGTGTAACACCTTGATCGACAGATATTTGTTGAGATAGGCCTAATCTTACAATTATTTTTGACAGATATTTTTGTTCCATTATATAGGCATTGTATAGTTCTTATAAATTGTTGAGGCTATCCCCGTTCATCTAATATTTGCTTGTTCTTCTAAAGTTATGACAACAAATTTCCATCAAAGGCCTTCTCAAAATCGACGAAAGCTGTATGGGTTTGTTTATCGAACTCGCGAAGCTTCTCAATGATTTGTGTAAAAATAAAAGCGTTGTCTGTACAAAATCTGCTCTTCCTGAAGCCGTTTTGTTCTTCCAAAATAGGATGCTCGGAAACAGTCTGCAGACTGTGGTTTATGATCCTTGCATATACTTTGTATCCAGTATGAACCAAAAATTGCTGTTTATACTATCAAATTCTTATTAGTTTTAAAACGCATTACTAAAATTGTCTGTCTCGCACAGACACGCGTGTTTGCTACTACACATTCCCTTCTGTCTTTGCGTTTATTGTTATACAAAGTGAGCCCAAGCCAGCACGTGTACCACATGTCAATGTGTTAATGTTAATAATATTCACGGCCATAAAGTGTATTTTACAACTCATTTATTTCTCTTATCAAAACAGATAACGGCTATTGAATTAAAAAGGAAAGGTGTTGCTGGGAAAGAAAGTATGAGATAATAAAAATAAGTGGAAACAATAACTTTTAAATAAACGCTCAGATAGGACGCAACCGAAAACAGATAAGATCTTGTCGACAGGGTAATCGTCTGAAAATTTGTAACGCTATCTGGTGACAACAGGATATGTCGCAGTAATTAATTCTACTTGCTTCCGGTACAGTCAGGTCTGTGTTCACCTTTTTTTTTTTTTTTTTTTGAACGAACAATTATATGCTGGTAGGTACTGTGCTGAAAAAACAACAACTGTGTCTACGTTTTTCAATGCAAAACAATACGCTAGAAGAGATTTTAAGCAACCTAACTAAGATATCAGATCCAAATGAAGATGATACAGTTTCAGTTACACTTATGGAGTCATAATCATCATCGTAATTCCCTGCCCTCTCTCCTAAGGGAATGATTTCCCAGTTATCCTCTACCTATAGACCTATTGGCTGCAAGTCGTTTGTTTATTTTACAATACACAGAATTTAACCGGGTAATCATTGTATCTTACAAAGATTTACTGTCCAAAGGCTTGACCAAATAAATCACTGAAGGTTTGACTCCATGTTAAAATTGTTCCTTTTGAAAGATGAGGGTAGTTCGTTATAACATTGTTCGTCTTTCCAAACTACTTGATCGTTAATTTGAGACTTTCAGTCATTAAATCGCCCTTTGAGTTTTTATTGTTCGAACTAAACAGTTCAGTTTCGCTGAGAGTTGTCAGAGCCGCACATAAATTTGCAGCTAGCTCAGCTTATTAAACCTTAAGTTTACGTTCTGTGTTTGCCTAGCGAGAAGAGTTATGGCGGTACTTTATTGAAGACAGAAGAGTTAAGATTTTGAAAATTGCGCAAAAGTGTAGAACACGGATAAAGATTTAAACAAACATTAAAATTAAAGGCGGAAAACCACTGTTTACAAAGAAAGAGAGAAGATAAGATAAGTGATAAGAAAGACTACTAATATGTATTAGTGGTAAGTGATAAGTGATATGTATTCACATAGGAAGAATAGACAAAAGGAGAAGAATGTAAATAAACTAAATTTAAACAACGCCAAGTTTTAACGAACGTGTACGAGTAAATCTGATAGAAATGTGAAGAATTTGAAAAAGTAGAGGTTGTAGGAAAATTTGTAGAATCGCTCAGGTCTTCAAAACTAATTATTTTAGCAAACTCTTAAATAATAGGCAAAATACTGTATACGAAACATTTTCCATACAGCAGACTTTCAATGAAGCATAATGTTCTTTGTTAAAAGAAATAATAATTCTAACATTATAAGATTAAAAACATCAGGTACATCGAAATCACTAACTGAAATAATTCACAGAAAATTTTTAAACCATGTAGACAGCCAACCAGATGTCAAGCAATGTGGGGTCTAAAGAAAGTAATGATAGGTGAAAAATGTTAATTTTAAGGTTATTATTAAATTTAAGATTCAGAAAGAAAATGATATGGCATTTATGAATTTAAAGAAATCTTTAGATATGTGATGGGCAAGAAGACCTGAAGAAGATCTTGTGATCAGATGTAGATCTTGTGATTTTGATGATCACTACGTGGCGGACAAGAAGATCCGTGCATTTGATGATGAAATTTTGAAGCAAATTGTGTTATTCTTCATGCGTAGATAACTAGGAAACATTAGTGTAAAAGCGAGGGAAGACACAGAAGATTATCGAAGAAGGAGTGAAGTGGTTATAAGAAAACTTGATAACGGTGTAACATGCAAAGTCAAAAGCGATCTTTATATTTACTGTTGATATCGTGTCTTCAGTGAAAGTGGAAGATTTGGGGACATGTTGAATGGATTTAATATGATATATGTGTATTTGTCCGGGTAGTACTTATTTGAGACAATTTAGTAATGAATATTTCCCCTGGATATGTTACTAGCATATCGCAGGGTAAGACATGGGGCTTAACGTCCTTCAGGCTTAACGTCTAGCCCGATTTTCTGTCTGGGTATTCTCCCATGTCTGGCTGTCGTACCAGACTAAAGAGACCTGTTGGGAGACCAATTTTCCCTGTTGAGATATCCATAAGGATCTTTAATGTGGTGGTTTCTCCTTGCCTACCACATCCTACATCGTTGGCCAATGGAAGGTAATTCGTCTTTATTGGCAATTTATCACTCCAAGGGCAAGAGGGCGCCCTAATCTCTACTTGACAATGACAAGTAGAGGAGAGACAGCTTATTCCGTCTCGACAGTATTATGAGTTTACACTACAGGACTGCCCAGTATCGGCTGAATTGGTGGGAACGTATATGGCGAATGGATGACTGCCGCATCCCCAAACAACTATGGAACAATAAGCCGAGGGGACGGAAAGGTGTGGGACGTCCGAGGAAGCGCTGGAGTGACCAGCTCTACGTTTCATTTGTCTGTTTGAGACCTTTAGAAAACTTTGGGAAACCTACCTCTGTACCTCTGACATGCTGATGAGTTTATTCTGTTACCATACAGGAAACCATTGTAGTCTGATCGAAAGACGCCTATTTATGCTGGCTTCTAGTAGTATCAGCATTAGTGATTGAAGAAGGTATTTTGCAGTTTCAGTTAAAGGAGCAACAGACAGGATACATTGCAGAGGACTGCGAATACTGAGTATGCAGGAAGCGGATTACTGACAATTGTGCAGAACTGAAGAGATTAGCATTGAGTGGACAGACGAGAAAGTCCAAGTGGGAGTCCAACTGCAATGTTACCATAAACACAAAAAAACCGTAACAACGGGAAAATTAAATTTTATTATTTTCAAATTATTATTATTTTGAAAATAATAAACAATTCTTAGATTGATTGTTTTTAAATAAATATATATTATTTTTGTAAATATATTTTTTACAATATGTGGGCGGATTGACACAGTGGTTTCGTTAACGATTCATAATATTCAATTATGTGTGCGGTCATCGGATCGATTCAAGGCCTGCCTATTCTATCGTAGTGGTAATTCATACAGCGGTCTTGTCTGGCATGCATGGATAGATAAGTGATAAACAGGCCGCAAACCTAATGTTTGAAAGAAGAAAAATGGAAATTTTTAGTAGTATATTTATGTAGGCTTATTTGCTATATTTACTTATTTACTATATATTTATAGAAGCAGAGGATATTTACACACACACACACACACACGCACAGTTAAATTGTAGTGACAGGAATAAATCAGATGACTACTGCTAAAGTTTCAATCTAACACTGATAACTGATAACAATTGTAATAATTGCTATTAATGTACTGAGGAATTTGTATTGAGAACACTTAGTCCATAAGTTACTACACAGAGGTTGTTTATATTCTCCCTCTCTTAGTTCTGAAATCTTCGTTTACCATAATCAAACGTCTTTTACGGCAACCAATTAATCCGTATGATATCTTCTACCGTAGTGTTCTATTCGCCATTACCATACGCTGCTGTTTGGCAGGTGTCAGACATCACTGCCATTTCCATTCATGCCTACTCCAACGATTGAGTCTTCACTTTTTGTACAACACCCCAATCTCTGTATAGTCGAGCTTCTCCTCGCCTTCGACTTAGCCCTCAAAACCGTTCTCAGTAGTCCAGTCACTCTCAGGATATGTCGAATTCAATTCCCTTCCCTTTCTTTATAATCTTCACACATACTCTATTATGTCTTTAATTATTTTGACTTCCTCTTAATTGGTATCTTGTCATTTTATCCAGCCACCTCCTTTCCATTCACCTCCAAATTACATCTCCAGTGTCCACATATTTTTACAGCAATTATTGTTGTACTATTCACATTGGTCTTTTGCATAATTCTTTTTCATCCTCTATTTTTATTTATTTTATGGTGTTAGTTTATGTTTCGGTGGGCAGGGCATGTCCAGAGAATTTCAGAGACATCCACATTAAAAAAAAATATTTATGGGGAGACCTGGTGGAAGAAGAAGGAGGAATCGGCCCAGAAAACGATGATTGGATGATCTTGAGGACGACCTTCGCAAGCTCGGTGTAAAAAGATGGAGACCGAGACGTGTGGAGGTGGATTGTCCAGGAGGTCAGGGCCCGACTTGGGCTGTAGCGCCAGTTGAGGAAGAGGACGAGAGAGAGAGAGAGAGAGAGAGAGAGAGAGAGAGAGAGAGAGAGAGAGAGAGAGAGAGAGAGAGAGAGAGAGAGAGATTCTGTTTATTACCGGTACCTCTCCCAGCTTGTTTTCTCGTCTTTTCCTATA
The DNA here is from genome assembly GCA_034769895.1 of Magicicada septendecula. Lineage (NCBI taxonomy): Eukaryota > Metazoa > Arthropoda > Insecta > Hemiptera > Cicadidae > Magicicada > Magicicada septendecula. Next base: position 96,240,707 of record CM068368.1, read on the forward strand.
TTCATTGTTCATACAGCTGCACACGTGGTATTGAACAGTGTATATGAATATTATGAGGCCTTTTTCATTTTATTACTTTTTCCCGTAGTTCTTTATTCCTAACCATCTTCTTTTCCTATATTCCTTTTTCATACCGTCGATGCACTCTCTTGAACCTAGGGGATTTTTATGTGCACTTTTCAATTTTCAGATACAACTTACGTTTCAGTTACACTTAGTTATTTATGAGAAGTACACTGGTTTAATTTTCTTAATCTACCATCTACCAAAAGTTTAAATTAGTACATCCTTCATTACCTCGTGATTGGTACTTTAGGCTATATACTTTTGTTTTTCACGATCTTCCGCAAAAAACTGAGAAATCACTATTTTCTATATTATGAACAGTTAAACCGAAGTTCTACCCTCTCAGATTTGTAAATGATGTCACCTATTCTAGGTTGGCTGCATAAACAATAGTAAATTATTTTTTCTTGTCTCTTCTTCCTCCTCCTGCTCCTTCTATGGCGCTACAGCCCAAGTCGGGCCCTGACCTCCACCAATCTCCGCCTCCAATCCATTCTATCCACTGCAACCCTCCTCAAGTTTCTTATCCCCATGTCTCTCGCGTCCTCTGCAACGCCATCTTCCCACCTCTTCCTCGGTCTTCCTCTAGGTCTCGTTCCCTCCCGTGTACCCAGAAAAGCCCTCTTGGGGTTCCTGCCATCCTCCATTCTCATAACATGTCCGGCCCAACGCAATCTTTGTATTCTTATAAATTTTGAGACTGGTATTCAGATTCAGATTTGGTCTCTTCTTCCTATTCGTAGAATATCTGCCTCGTCCTTTTCTTTTAATCACGTCACGTTACTGTTAGGAGTCACATTACTATACCAAATATTTCACTTCGATAACAGCTGTTACACCTTAAGTAGGTGCATTTTTTTTTTTTTTTTTTTTTTTTTTTTTTTTTTTGAACGAGTGAAGCAAGTTTCCTGTATGTCTGGGGTATATATCATGACAACGTTTCGAACAACCGATTTTCGTAAAACGTGGCTGGCATGCATGTCCATACTTTTACCCTATAGCACGCTATTGTTTTTAAGATTGAACCCTCCAAAATAGGGCGATGGGAACAAAAATGTGAGGGTGTAAAAACTGTGAAAAAATCTTAAAACCCCGTTGTGGGTATAAAATTAAAGTGAATGTAAACCACAATGTGACTACAGTGTTTAGTATGAAAATTTCAACATTTTTTTATATCAGGACGCAAAAGTTAGTGAAAACTGATAAAATCGCAAAAAAATTCATGTGGAGTATCAAATTAAAGAGAATTTTAACTAACGTATAAATGTAGCGTTAAGTTTTTGAAATTTTGAGACGCCAGGCCGAAAAAGAGATCAAAAATTGCGATAATCAGCGGGGTGTCAGACTAAAAGGGATTGTAACCGAAGTTCGAATATTTGGAATTATTAGTGTTTATTGTATGATTGCGTGCTCCACAGTTGTGACAATAGTATAGAAATAAGAAATTTTTCAGATTTTTCCCATAATTGAAGAACTGTCTAGTATCGAAAATTACGTAACGATAAATGTAATTGGCTCAAATTAGTGAGCGAGTTTTCTACTACAGCTCAGAGAGCATACTAATGTAAATGTATTCTTAAACTAATGGTCACTCTTGGAAAATCATCCTTTTGCAAACTGACCATTTCAGTATTGCCTTTCTGTTTTTCGCTTTAGTAGAAATAACAAACAAATAAATGATAAAATGATAAACCTATATCCACGTTTCCAAAAAACTTAATATGCCAGAAGTAGCACTGCAGGTATTCGACGTTTCAAACCGATCCGACAGACGGGGTCCGATCAGAGAATGATTTCGTTTCTGTACAAGGAATATAATTTTATAGCGTACTCATTGTCTGCGTTTAAGATACATGATTGAGTGGTGCAACTCGGGGGGGGGGGGGACCAGAGAGATCTGTTGGAAAGAACAATGATGTAAGCGAATGCATCGAGTTCGTAGTATTAAATCAGTCCCTGTAGACAGTTTCACTGTCGCGGAGGAAAAATTAATGCGACCGAAAGAATTTATACAAGTCAGAACAATACATCAGTGTAAATAATTGATACTTTCCTTCTATTCTCTTGTTACAAACATAATAATATTATAATAGTCGACAATAAAATGCGATATTTAATATTGCGTGATGCCAGGAAACGTACAATTAATAACAGCAGCGGATAGGATAGTGAAGCTTGAATATATATTGAGTAGGCCTAGGCTTGTGAGAGATGGCAGGACAGATAAGGCAATTACACAGACTGTTAACAAGGACCTATTAGCATTACAAAGTGCTACTTCCGGCCTCTCTGTCGCTCCGTTACACAACCGTCCGCGTCCACTCGCGCGCATTAATACATGCCGGACTACAATGTTTCAAATTAAAACTACCTCAGATACGCGCGCTTGCACCTGTGACTTGGTAGACGGTCAGCCACACGTAACGTGCGTCTATTCGATAAGCTTACCATGTTCCTGGGCCATGAAATCAGGACGTTGTCACATTTCAAAGTCGTGTGGTCAGGACGCCAGTCACCCTATTAAAACAGGTATATTTAAATTAGTAGCTACATAGGTATTAATTGAAAGATACGCCTACTTATACTAGGCCTACATATGTAGGTATACATACTTATGAAAGATTGCTATAAGATGACTGAAAAATGTACCAGTGATCTTAACAAATCTTAATTTTTCACTCCTCACGTTTAGTGGTGAGAACGTAATTCCCAGTGCTGTGAATGTAATTGTGGGCCTACTGTAAACTGTAGTAATGACGATAAAGGTATTTTTTTGTCGTATGAGTCACTGTGGACTACGTTTGGATCAACTGGTTCCTCCCTTCTTCTCCTCCTCCCTCTTCCACCTCTCCCATAGCTCCTTCATTCTTGATCGATGTCTCTCCCTCCTTTCGTCAGTCCAGATGGATTAATTCTTAATTGTTCAGTTTTTATTTTATATTTTATTTTATTTTATATTTTGTTTACAGTATTTTTATTGTATCCATTTTCATAAGAAATTTGGTATAACTTATTACATTTCTTTCTTTGTCTGTTTCTTCTTTGTTTAGGAGTATTTTGTACATTCTGCTAAATACAGAGTGTCCGAAAAGTCCCGCACCATAGGGGTTTACAATATGTGTTCAATATGGTTACCGGAAGTGTCGAAACATAACTGTAAACGATCTCCCAAGTTCCGCAGAATGTTGGCCACCAAGCCAGGTGTTACAGAACGGCACTCAGTTGTGATTCGCTTACACAGATGGTTTATGTCCATGATGTTGACAGCATAAACTTTGGATTTTACATAACCCCACACAGCAAAATCCATTGGGTTTAAATCCGGAGATCGTGGAGCCCATGCCACTCGTCCCCTACGGCCAATCCACTGTGGGAAGTTTTCGTCAAGCCAATCACGAACTTGTGTACCATAATGGGGGGGGGGTGCACTGTCCTGCATAAACCATTCTGGTCTTGGACCCACAGATCCAAATCAGGCAATAATGAACCTAACATTTCCAAATAATTTTCACTGTTAACTGTTCCGTCAAAGAAGTAAGGGCCAATGATCCGGTCTTTCCACAAACCACACCACACCATGACGCCAGCTGCTCCTTGTTCCTTACTGCTGGAAAACCAGTGCGGATTACTCTCGGACCAGTAACGTACATTCTGTCGGTTCACCTCTCCGTTTACGTAAAAGTTAGCTTCGTCAGAGAACATAACTTTTGATAAAAACGGGGGTCCTTTTCCAACTGTGCCAAAAACCAATCGGACATTTCCACACGCCGATCCGGATCATCATCTGACATGTGGTGTAACACTTGTAACTTGTACGGGTGAAACTTATGTTTTTTCAAAATGTCCGCGACTGTTGATCGAGGAACGCCCACTTCCAAGCTTCTTCGGCGAATTGATTTCTTTCGACTTGCTGCTACCTTTGCCAAAACCCCTTCCACCACATCTTCTGGTGTCCTTGGACGTCCAGATCGGGGAGCATCTGCCACACTACCTGTAGCTTGGAATTTCCTTAACAGTCTGCCAACCGTGGTGTGCGACACTGGCTCTCGTTCCGAGTGCCTCAGATTAAATTCTGCTGCAACGTCTCTATTGGAGAATCCTTCTCTTCCACAGAGGAGGATAAGCTCTATCCGCTCTTCAGTAGTCAACATTTTTCAGTACTGCCACAAACAAAAACACAACCCAATTAATGAAATCCCTATGGTGCGGGACTTTTCGGACACCCTGAAATGAATAGAATGCTGCCACTTTATGTTCTGGTGGGTGGTCAGAATGGTTAGGTATAATGATGTTAGTGGACATTGGTTTTCTGTATATTGCATACTGTAGATGGTTGTTGTATCTTGTGATGGTTATGTCTAAATATTTGATTTTGTTATGTATTTCTTTTTCTCCTGTTAATTGTATTTTTGGATATATGGTATTGATTTGTTTTAATATGTTATCTGCATTTTTATTTTTGTTATTTGATACATATAACCCATCATCTACATATCTTATCCATATGCCGTTTGGATGAAATGAATTTATAATATTTTGTATTTTGGTGTCTATGTGTTGTAAGAATATTTCTGCTATTATGGAGATCCCATTGCCAGACCTTCTTGTTGTTGATAAATTTTCTATTGAATTCAAAGTAATTCTGTTTTAGTGTTAGTTGGAGGATATTTTTTATTTCACTTATATATTGTGTCTTAATTTTGTTTTTAATTTTTTTTATTATTATGTCTATTGTTTCATCTACTGGGATGTTGGTGTACATATTTGTGATATCATATGACGTGAAAAATGTGTTTTCATCTATATTTATTACCTTTAGTTTGTCTACTAATTCATACGTATTTTCTATGTTATGATTCTTCTTCTTCTTCTTCTTTTTCTTCTTCTTCTTCTTCTTCTTCTTCTTCTTGTTATTATTATTATTAAGACCAACTTACGTGATATAGTACTCGACTCCAAATATTATTACTGATATTTTCCTAATGAATGAAATTTCTTTAGGTCTCATTTTAACACACAGTATTTTATGAAAATCGATACGCACGTAGCCGATCTTGTTGATTAAAACTCCTTTGTTTTGCAATCACAGATGTGTTTAGCCCTGGTCCGTATACAGTAGCCCTAACCCATATACACGAGACCTGCGTCCCGACCATTCTTCAAAAAAAAAATTTGCCAGTGTTTAAAAATGGACCGTCTAGACCGAATCGGGACGTCTGATTACCTCTCCTGCATTTCAACTACGAAGAGATTACATTAATTTTTAAAGAGGTTACAAGTGTACACCTCTAACGCAGTTATACCGAAACCTAGGGATATCGCGAAATTGTAAATATTAAAATGGAAACACTTAAACCGTGTTTTGACTAAAATGGTTAAAACTGCTCAGCCTACGTTCTTCATTTTTTTTTTATAATCATTATAATTTACTGTAGACGTCGTCAGACTTTATTTTGAAATATTCAGGAGGGATTCTGTAGTATTTCATAAGACTTTTAAAAACTTCGAAAAGGGTTAAAGCCAACAAGGTTCAAAATCGTCGTTCTAATCCATGACCAGAAGTGTTCTTTAGCTACTTTTCAAGCCTATACGCTGATGCCTTTTTTGTGCATACAATTCTGATTCTCCCGTCTGCACGTTTCGTTATAACCGTAATCTTTTGGCCTCTTCTAGCTGCGTTGTTACTGCGTTTCTCCGCTCTTTTCTTTGTCTCGAGTCCCTCACACAATTACAGTATGTTCAGTCGAGTCTTTCCTTCTTTAGTAACATTTCTTCAAATGATTTCTGGTTCTTCAAAAATCAGATATTTTTCATCAGACTACTCGTTTTTGCTTTATGTACCGGTGCTACGTAAACTGGTAAGGACGTTTAAGGAAGTTACTTTGGCAAAGAAACACGCCTAAAGTTCTTCAAGGTGATGCCCTGCCCACACTTCTCTGTGGATCTAAGAAGTCGTTAACGTGAACGTTTCGTTAAAGTCGTTAAAGTCCAAGGCCAGTCGTACTCAAGCTGCCGAAATGAGATTTCTCAGGCACGTGGCAGGATATACTCTTCAAGACCGCAAAAAATGTCGATGTATAACAGGAACTGGTATACTTGATAGGATTGGTCAATATGACCGAACCATCTTGACAACTATGGAGTCGAAAGGACGGAAAGGTGTGGGACGTCCGAAGAAGCCTTGGAGTGACCAGCTGTACTGTATCTGCTTGGAACTGGAACAAACCATTTTTGGTTAAATTCTTGGTAAAGATTATGATTATGATGAAGTCACTTTGACGTCTTGTTGTCTACAATCTTGTGGTATCCTCTATTGTGATACTGATATTCGTCGTTTTGCTTTTACTGCATGATGCAAATCATCTGTGTACTCAACCCGTGATATGTAAAGTTGGCACAACAAATGTTTTTCTGCGTCTGGTACGGAATATTCTCCACTCACTCAGTGTTTTATTTATTTTATTGTATTTACGTACCGGCTGCTCCACGGATTACACGGTCATTACCATTAGAGAGCAATTAAACATTCAATCGGTTGCACCACAGGCAGAAATGTATACAGAAAGGTGGGTAGAAGAAGCGTGGAAAGAACGAAGATTAGGTTGTGAAGCTGGAGCAGATAGACTTGCCTAAATCCGGAAGGGAAGAAGAAGAAGAAGAAAAGATTCGAATAGCATGCCACACGCATGTTATTCAAAGGTAACCTTAAATTGTGACGACCCGAGTAATTAAAATCTGAAGAGCGATTGAGAGTAAGGACTGAATAAAATTGATCGGGAACATAACATTCTTGCGACAAACGTTATCAAGTGTTTGTCCACCGAAGTGCTGGTATTGCACAATATGTATGATTCATTTAATAATATCATGTTTTAAAATAACAAACGCATTATACTTTCAAATCATCTGTTCAGAGAATCGAGTGGTAGACGCGACTCTACTACTACTACTACTACTACTACTACTACTACTACTACTACTACTACTACTACTACTACTACTACTACTCCACGGCGCTACTGCTCATGAAGAGCCCTGGCCTCCAGAACGACGTGCCTCAACTCCTCTCTGTCCTGTGCGACTCTTCGCCACCTTCTGACCCCCAGTCTTCTCAAATCTTCATCTACATCGTCCACCCATCTTCTTCTTGGCGTTCCTCTTGCTCTCCTTCCTCCTGGTCCTCCAATGAATACGTTTTTCAATTCCCTTTCCTCTGTCATTCTTTGTACGTGACCTGCCCCGACACGACTCAAAGGTGACAAAATAATGGACTTTTAAAATAAAGTTTCTTAGTTATGGTTATATTTTTATACTTGTTATATTTCCTAAAATTAATACTACGCGCTAAATTAGTACTGTAGTACTTGTCATGAAGTAAAGTAAATACTGAAGGTACGACATCAATGGGACTCCTTCCCCTTGTTATGTAAACCGCATAAGCAATACCGATGTTCTATACAAAAAGTAGGAGACTGTTTAGTAGAGAAATACGAAGAGTATAATTAATTTAAAACTTTGTAATAGGCTATATAACGACATATAGCTTCTTCAATTTCTCTTTCTTCAAGTACGTATTGTTTTGTTAGGAATCCTCAGTCTGCTCACACAGAATTTTCTACACTGTTACGTGTTAAGAGACACATGAGTAGTTTACGAGTTTCTGTATCCAACTATTATTTCTAATCTGCATGTAGGACTTCTAGTTGGGGCGTATATATTAGTTTGGGTGCAGAGTAATTCCGTTCTATCTTAACATTTCTTTCATCTGTAATATCACTTCTTCACCGGCAGTTATACAAATTGAAGTGGTCGTATTCAGTAAAAAGTCGCAATAAGACGATGTTCTAAACTAATAGCTTAGTACGTAGAATAGAAACAAACGCAGTCGGCAGATAAAACCAAGACCTCACTTCGAACTCACTGCACTTGAACCTGTTATTTTATAAACAGACGGGCAGACAGACAGACACAATAGGAAAGTGTCAGTTCCGATTGGCCACTGCAAATTCGGGGTGGCTGCGTATACATATCCCTTGTGAATTAAAGTAATTTCAAATTCGATTTGATCCCTCCGCCCTTACCCTTACACGGTTTCGAAAGCAGCGACTTTTAGTCCGTGCACAGTACTGTGTTTACAAAAATTCTCTCCTTTTTTTCCACGAAAACACAGTACGTGATTTCCAGTGCATGAAGATATTCATCGTCTGGCAATGCGAGTGTTTGTGGAAAACACTAATGTGCCGACAAATTGTCTACCAATTAGTTCGTTCCAATTGTTTTATTTGGTTGTTACGCGTATTTGATAAGCTTTCAGAATTCTAATCACTTTCTTACGTCAGTGACATGTGTGCGTTACTCGAAAGAAAATGTCAGATTGTGTGTGTGTGTGTGTGTGTGTGTGTGTGTGTGAGAGAGAGAGAGAGAGAGAGAGACTGATGTTTCTTCTTTAAGCCTTGTTAATGGTTTCACTAAATTATCATTGTTTCCTATAGCCTATTTGTATTATCTTAGGATGATTATATGGTTATTAAAAATAGTGACAAAACGATCATGTGTTTCCTCAAAGGTTTACAGTCATTTATGTCATGAACGTACCTTCTTTGTTATCGTCACCTCTTTAAATAGTAAACACTCTTTTAAAACAGTTTCTGAAAACTCATGAGTGCGGTCACACACACACACACACACACACACACACACACACACACACACACACACACACACACACACACACACACACACACACACACACACACACACACACAGGCATTATGGTTTGTGTTTGTTTCATGAGGAGCTCTACTCATATACTTTGATTGAGTTTGAGAGTGAGATTCCAAGTGATTACCAACTAACTATTCAGAACAAAAAACTGGTTGACACTTGTTTTACCGAAATTTTCAGAACAGTGAGTAATGTTGTTCGAGGTGAAGGAACATAGTAAAAATTGATGTTTTGGTGAGGACTACCCCCTGTATTTTTAACTAACTGAAATTGTTGAATGTAAGCTACTATACCAACAGTTTGTACGACGAACAAACGACTGGCATCTTAGAATGAATCTTAAAAAACTGATTCCTATTATTCGAAACATCATCTGGTTGTGTCTACTGGACTCTACAGACTTGTACAAGTCTTAGTAGCGGGCCGTTTATACTTGAGTGTCGCCTCAAGAACATCTACCGATAATGAAAATCTGAGAAATGGAGATATTTACAAGGAGGACGTATAGTTGTTCTCAGTCCATGTGTAGTCAGTAGTCCACGTAGCTGTATCAAGGTTCAAAAACACTCGACGTGGACGTCAATAAACCTGTCGGTCGCAGCTTTCACATGAGATTGGGGTCTTTACTCGTCTTCGAGAGCATCGTGAACGTCGTCTGGCGGCACTCAAGAGAAAAATAGCGAACCAAAAACGGACATTAAACAGGTCGACCAAGAAGCGAACTCCCTTTCTGTCCGAAAATTTCAGTAGGACTATGTTCATAAATCCACGGCTTTTCCAGGCGTCGAAACCCGTTCCGAAAACTCCTTCACTAAAGTGTGTTTGGGTTCGGCAGTGATCGGGTGATCCCGAGTTATTTCTCAGCTTCAACTTCTAGTACCTCCTTGGAGTCCCAGTGGATGGGCGGATTCAGAGCAAACCGGCGGTCCAGACACTCGGCCACTCATCTGACCAGTTTTACACCTACTCGTTGGATTCTAGTTGTACATTTTTCATCAGAACAAAATTCCGATCAATTGTCGCTACGAACAGTCTTCCGATCAACTTCTACTCATTGTTTCACATAATGAATTTGACAGGTTTTTCATCCAGTCAGTTTACGGTTGCTCGACTATCCAGTGTCTGAAAAGCTTATAGCCTACGTAGACTACTCAAACATTAAAATAACTCTAACTTACTTGTTTGTGTAAGTCGAGCAATTATTTGTGTAACTGTGGTCATATATCTAGATCGCAAGTAGTACACAAGCATTCTATTCTCTTTTCTATCTCAAATTGAATACTCCCTTATCAGTCTTTGGAAGTTTTATTTCTTTCATATCACACTCAATCAGCTATGTTTGCTTGGTTATCTACGAGTATGCCATATTGTTTGCTGTAAGTTGAAAGTTGAAAGTTGAAAGCTTGGTTGGGGTTATAAATTACCTGTTTCACGCTACTATCCGCCATTAAAATATCCATAATGTTCTCTACCGTTAAGTAAAACGCTGTTCTCATAAAATAACAATCCAATATCTAAAACTCAGTTTAAAAAGTTCACAAAAAGATTTTAACGAAAACGTTATCCACTAAGCGTCATTGTAAAAAATTATTAATATGGATGATACCATTAAGAGTAAAACCACTAAAGTAAATTGTAACGTTACCAAATATGGTAGTTACATAAAATAAGCTAATATAACGTCAAGTAAGAGAAAAGCATGAAAGTATGTCTAGATAAATAAACCTATGTGTATAAAAGTGTGTATCTACAAATATATTAGTATAAAAATCCAACGATGAGGAAGATAGTTTTAACATAGCAGCATCAAATACGAAATGAAGAAAGAAAATGACCATGAGCCAAAGTAAAATATCAGTAACCAGACCCAATAGGATCCAACAGTGAGGGGAACCAACAAAATAAGGACCAATAAACTCCAACAGCGAGGGAAACAAATGGAGACAATGACTACAATGAAAATATTGAAGAAGAAGAAAGAAGAAGGACAAGGAAACATACCATGAAGAGAGAAGAAAATGGATAGACCATGCAAGGACTCAGCATAAACCAAGTGTACTAGAGACAATAATAGTAACCAAAGGAATAGTGATTATCAAATATGAAAAGAGAAAAACAGTGTTTACCCATTAAGAAACCACAAACAATTACAGTGAGTGCTTAATATAAGTGTGAAACCTGTGAACAGTTAACTAATTTTAACCTAATAAACCACACAAACAATTCCAGTGATAAGGTTTATAGTGTAAGAAAATGTGTTAATTTCATAGTGAAACAGCAAGAATTAGATAGTCAAATATACACAGACAATTAGTGTGACTAATTTAATAAAGATTGTGATCCACGTAGATAATCATAAGACCACCAAAATAAGATAAAATCGAACAATTATATTATTGTTCATAGAGAACTGACAATAAAAAACCTTTGTTATATATCAAACAAAAGTGACAGGAATTAGATACAACCAATGACAAGAAAGATATTGTAATTAGTACAAAAAGATTTGTATTATTGTTTAAGAAGAAGTAGTGTAAACATGTGTATTAAAACAGTTAAAATATTGTAGTAAAATACCATACTGAAGTCATGTTAGTAGTAGCAAAATGCTGCATTAGAACATGTTGTACATTGTTACATAACCCCATAGGAAAGACACCTATGAAACAGAAAATCATACATGTTAATGTAAATAAATAACCATCAACTATAATGTCAATCAAGAATTTGTTATAAGTAATGATACACCACCATAGACAGTGTATTATATTGCAACACAATGCAAATAAAACAGATCAAATGTGATGGCACAGAGATAGGAGAAATAGAACCTAGTATGCCAATTTAGTTAAACAAAATACAATATTAAAACAAGTACCAAGAATAATGAGAGTATTACCAGTAGTCAGATAAACATCTGGTACTACTTTGAGAACATTCTGAACATAATGACAATAATTTTGTAACCAAAATATTGTAAACTAGCTAACTAAGGACACATAACCAGAAGTAAGCAGAAACATTGTATAACCAACTAGTTAAGCAAAATACTGTATTAAAGCTTGAACAAAGATTGATAAGAGTGTTACCAGTAGTAAGAGGGACACCTAATGCTACTTTGAGAACAGACCATGACCATAAGAATAGTCATTTTATATATAAATTATTAAAAACCAAATGACCATGATAGTGGAAGCCAGATGTAAACAAGCAATGAGGAGCAAGTTATTTGTGCAAAATACAGCATGCAAACTTGTTTAAAAGTAGATAAAAATATTACCAAGAATCAGAAGAATGTCTGATACTACTTGGGAAAACCAAATCAAGTGTAACAATAACAATTTAATTATTGTTTTAACAAAAATAACTGACTACCATGCTATGACACAATGTAAACAGACCCATTACAAAAAATTGAAGGGTTCTAAGATAGTTAAAAGCTAGCAATTATATGTAGGGAATTAGGTACAATGAGTGTACACTAATTGCAATTATTACATAATCTAAATTGTATAGAAAAAACCAGAAGTAAAGTGACAATTGTAAGAAAAGAGATAGGAGGGTACTAAAACAATGTAAATAGTATATAAAATACAGCCCTATACATATACTCAAGTATAAAATTATGTAAATAAACGTTTCTATTATTATTAGATTACAGTATTAGTGTTATTAGATAAGAAAAATTAGTTTTAAGTACATTTATGAAAAATCAAATATGGACGCCCAAAGACGCCATAACGAGATATTGTTTGGGGAACAATTATTCCCAAGTTTTGAATTAAACCAGTTGAGATATGGACTCAGAGCGTTTAATTAAAAGTGTTTTAGTATAAATAATTAAATTTGGTGTAATAAACTTATAAATATAAGATGCACCATAAAAAATCAATAAAATCGTTATAGTGATTGAAGTAATGGACGGAAAATAATCTTGTTTGGACTTTAATTAAAGCGCAGGATGTCCGCAATTTACTGACACTAACCATTTAACGATAAGTCAAATATTAAGAAAGTTATTACGAATTTAAACTTTTCAATTATTTTTTGTACCAGTGCTGACGTCATATAGCCTCAAACGCAAAGGCCAAAATTGGTAAAAAATTAAATATTTTAAGAAAATAAAGTGCTTTGGGTTAGAGAGTTTAGTTTTTCAACCAATCGAATGAATGAACATTGGCAGACGAGCCACAGACGCTTCGAAGGAGCATCACAGTCACCTTTCAGTCATCTTACAGACAGGTCATGTCACTCGCCGATATGAAGAAGTTTAAATTTTGAAATGTGCGCGACAAGCATACATCAGTAAATCAACACACATATAACCTACAAACCACACTAGCATAAACGAGTGAAATGTGCGGAGTGTATACTATTTAAGTACGATTAGTGTACAATATCGATCGTACTTACGAGTGTTGTGTAAAAGATAAAAACAGGGAGTACAATTCTTTTATTTTAATTAACATTGAAACAGAAATAAAATTTCTGTAAATACGAATGTTGATTACTACGCAAGTCAGTAAAAAGCGAAGTATAAAAAGTAATGATGGAATTTATCAGAATTAATGAAAGTATTAATTCGCAATTATTAATATGTTGAATAAATATTTTAATTATTTGTCATAATTAAAAGAATCATATTCGAAGTATTTATTACAAAATACGAGCAATACCAATAGTCGCTCAATTGACTAACGTTGTTTTCTTGATTTCTCTATATTTGGAAATAAATATTTTAACTTTCATGCGAAAGAGTATTATATGATACTGATAATGACACATCAAAACTATTATGAATAATATGGCTATACTTAGATTAAGAAGAAATAAATATTAAAGATAATTAACCATAATAACCATTCAAGTTATGAGATAACCTTAAAGTCGTAACGGTAACTTGCCAATTTCTCTGTTACAAGTCTGTTCTCAAGTAAAATCCAAACCAGATGGAAATAATAACAAGAGTTTTTTAATAAATTTTTCTCTTGTAAGTAAATAATTCTTAAAGTGAATTATTAAAATAAAGTAATACATTTTAGCTGTGCAAGTCAACGTGCTTGTTGATTGTCAAATAAATACTGTAGACTGCGTGCGCATTCCCGCGTACGATAATACCATAACTATCAGTTATATGGTACTAATTTTCGATTTTTATATTTGTTTGTTTGTTTTTAATTATTGTTCATTTAATATCATTATTAATGACACATCTTGTACCTGGTATCATGCTACCTAAAAGAACCACACGAACATGGTAATTCACTGATACAAGAGGACATAACCTCTTAAAATTAAACTATTGTATAACCAACAGGTTTACCAGCCTTGAGGCTAAGCAGAGTCTTATTTTAAATTCTGTTAATTGTAATTATTATCCGAAAGGTTATTAGCAATTGATTGTCAATTTTTCAAAGATTTTATAACATTATTAACCGTTAATAAACCTCTACATTTTATTACCAGTGAAAAAAGAGTATTATTTCAAATTTAAATTAGCTCATTTATTCTTAGTCAGTTCTACCAAAAGGTGGCGGAAGAATTTAAATAGTTCTAATAATTCAGAACTTTATTTGGATATTATATCATTTATATTGTGTATGATAATCACATTGGATGTTCAACTAGAATATCTATTTGTACATGCAGTGTATGTATTTCAGCTGAACCGTCACCGAACAGGACTACAATATCCACGTGTGGTAAGTGAGGGAGGTTAATAACGGAGTGCGAGAAATATTTTAAATTAAAGAAGTGAACCATCGATACCCACCTATTCGACAATACGATCAAACTAATAACAATAATAATTATAATTAGAACATTTTATAAAACAACATTATCGTAGATACCGGTGCGTATCTGCAATTACACTACTACACCACTATATCAATCAGTATACACTACAACAACTATCTTGTGTTATTACAATATTCATTATTGAACTTCCTAATGAAGTTGGGAATTAAAGTTAAATTATAATTCTTAAACAATTTCACTTAAAATTTTATGGACCACGATCTAAGTCATACGACCTCAAACTGTAGTCCTTACACGACTTCGTCACATTGCCACTATAGGCCTAGACACAATCTTGAATAAAACAACGTCTAGGCAGTTAGCCGGGAGTAACGTTTTTAATTCGTCTATAATCTCTACGAATCTAATGTTCGCCACTTGCTTCTCAGTCGCTAAAATTTATTGCATTGTGTTCCGATGATCTGTTGTCACTCATATATTATCGTCTCTTTTCCACTTAAGAGAATTCAGTCATAAGAAAATGAAGAAAATTATTGAACTTAGTTTTACTATAAGAAATTTAATTAGGGTGATAATATAAATAATTTCAAGGTCTATTCGTTCGATTTGTTCTTTGTGACTTTCTAGTAGGGCAGATGTCCTCTATGGATGTGGCCAGCGTCCTGAATAGTAATAACAGTGGTAGGAGTGCTACCTTTGAGCCTCTGATCATGTTCTGCGTTTTATTCGAATACCTCCTAGGTTCTTCCGCCCCTAGTGCCGTTGGGAAACCTTCCTCTTCCATCTCTTGGCCTGTTGACCATTTGACACCTTTAACCCTGGTCGGGCCCTTACCGGGTAGTACGAAAGAAAAAACAAGAAACCAAGAATGCCATAGTAAAGCTGAAGTATGAAAACAATGAAAGACTCCTCGAAAACCTAATCGGGGTCGAGAAGACCAAGAGTTGGTCAAGCGAGACCAGATAGGAAAAAATTAAAGAAAATGTTTCTGTCCAAAACAGCTTGATGCAAAGTAAAAATCCAGATAGAGTGCATCAGATGTCCTAAACATCACGTGTTGACCCCCTGATTTCGCCTAGTCCCTGATAGAAGAAGAAGAAGAAGAAGATATATCCGTGGAAGAAATTAGCAAAACTTTGGGCATTTGAAAATACGCCTGTATCTAGTTTTAAAGTAAGATAAGATAAAGTTTAAATTATACGGTTTGCATATATTTTGACAGGATTTTGGATTAGTGTAGAGCAGGTAGTAAGATTTAAATAGGTTCTTATAGTATAGGAAGAAAGTCCGTCGTAAGAAGGACACTCAAAGAATTCTATAAACGTTAAGAAGTTCCGTGATGTTAATGAAAAATCAATGTAAACACAAAAACCGTTTATTGAACAATGTGCAGAAAGCCGTTTAGTAGTGGAGCATTGATTTAGAGGTGTCTTTAATAGTTTTTTTTAGTCAGCTAATGACGACAATACAAGGGGTAAGTTATCCGTAACGAGTTGTTTTGTAACGTTGCACTGGGAAAGATTGGTGATTACAGTCCAGATATATTTGCTGTAATTCATATTTCGATTTTTAAGCAGGTGTTTATTAATCTTGGTAAGGAGTTCAAAGAAGATGTTTTTTGTTGACAATAAATATGTACTTTTTTAACATATTGAAAGTAGTATTCAGCGCCAACGTTAGCAGTTAAACAGACTACTAAACCGTATTAAGTCGTGACACATTAAACGCTGTTAATTTAAACAAGTAATGTAAGCATGAAGCCAGCAGACCTGTGTTAAACTAAACAAAACAAAGTTTATGTTATAAACAAGCTCAAAAACAACCCTATTGAAAGAAGCGGTTGATATAATTAGTAATAGTATAATTTAATAGTATAATTTGTTAATTTTATTTACAGAACGCCGTTAAAAATTCAACAAAGATAAACAGGTACGTTGTTGCTTGTTTTTTTTGTACTAACTGGAAATATTATGTATTTACGTGCAAACCTGTAAATAATTTTATTTCTGGGGCGGGATCCCTAATTTTGATAATCGTCCCGACTTTAAGGTTTACAATCATACCGTTTATTTCTTACGACGTTGGTCTTCTCTGGCTTGGAGCCGGCAGAGTCTTTCTTCCAGGTGTGTATTGAGTGAGAACGGGATATGAGTAAATACGTCACACACGCGCGCGCGCGCGCGCGCAGAGGGTGGCGAACGATCGTAGAAGTCTTCTCATGTCACAGGCTCTGTATTTGCAGGCTTTATCTCTGCCCGCTTGCGCTAATCAAATTTCTCTTGAGACGCATTTTTAATATTCTTCAAGTCGATGTTTTCAACTTGGATTATTTTTACATAAAACGTCCGAGCTTCGAAACCAGCAGGCTCAGCTCAAGTATGTAGTCCATAGTTCCTCTGAACGAGTTGTCAAAATTAAAATTAACACCATGCGAGAACCGCAAACTATTATCCAAGTGAAAAATCTGAACTCAGTAAAGTCTATCAGTGTACCAAAATTACATAATGCTTCAACTAAAACCTTTTTTAACTTCCTTAAAAGAGTTAGGTCTCTGTCCTGTTCTATAACAACGGTCGTAAATGCTGTCACTCCACCAATGGATGTCACTCCACCTTAGACGACCAATGCTCCTCTTAATGTTTGGTGACTATCTCTTGCCCTTTTCACTAGCCTTGTGTCATCCATTCTCGATATGTGTTCATTCCATATCCTTCTTCTTTCCTCAATCCAAGAATTAATATCTGTTACGTTACACGTTTCTCTTATACTATTGTTTGGCAACCTATCGGACCTTGTCTTTCCTAGTAATATAGTCCGTAATGCAGTCATTTCTATAATTTGTCGTTTTCTTTGAGTTGTTGTTGTATCTGGCTTGGTCTCTGATACACAGGATATTACTGGACGTATTGTGCTTTTGTAAACCCTAGCTTTTGCTTATTGTGTGAGGTACTTATTATTCCACATAAGATTATTCTTGCATCCAGCAATTCTTCTTGCTTTCGTCAATTGATGTTCCATTTCTTCATCTGTCCTATTGTTACTTGTAAGCCTTGTCCCTAAGTAGTCTATCTGCATTACTTGTTCCATTATTCTGTCATTTATCACAAGCTTACACCTTAATGGGTCACGTGAAATTGTAATTGATTTTGTTTTCTCTTCCGCTATCTTCGTGTTACATTTCTGCTTTGTTAAAATTATACACAAGTCTTTGTGAGTCATTTTCGTTTTCCGCTATTTTACGTCTTCTGCATAACATATAATATCAAACACACTTCTGCCCAACCTATTCCCTCTCATATGCTTTACCTCCTTAATAACTTCAACCATAACCACATTAAAGAGTACAGGACTTAGAGAATCCCCCTGCCTGATCCCTATAACTAAAAAACTGTTTAATCTATTTAAATAATTAAATTTTTTTAATCTAAAATTTAATTTTTGCTTAAAAATCTAGTATAACTGTAGGCCTATAACAGAAAACTAAATAAATCAGCGTATAGAGTTGTTAATTGAACTCGGTGTTAACAACATAAAAATAAGTCGCTGGTAAGATTTAAAACTAAGTGCATGAGTAAAGAGAAAGAAAACATAACATACGGTATATCTTCTACACTCCATAAACTAGTGGCGTTATCTATCGACAAATAGTAAAAATAGGCCTACTGTAAATCAAGGAGTTTATGTAAATAGGGTCCACGCACCACAGCCAATAAGTCGTAATAAGACAAAGACAGAGTTTGAGAAAGAAGAGGAAAGAACGTGCATATGAAAGCGTGAGAAACAGCACATAAAAAGACATTGTATGTATAATATGAGAGAACAAGGAAACGCGCTGTAGGTACGAGTGAGATGTAAACAATCGAACGCGACGATTATCCTATATGCAGTTATCACACGTTATCTGCTCATGTGATAGTGTGCAAGTCATAGCAGCGTAACTATACTGTACTATACCATCCATCGATGTATACTATATGGATCGCGTGCTGCATTCGCTGAATTCGGTCCGACCGCTGCATCAGTGGTTGGCAAGAACACTGCGTATGCTATATACTGTACTTGTACAAAGTCTGACATTTCTGCTTTGTTATAGCTTTTGTTGCTTTAGCGGATTATATTTTGCGTTAAATGGTATGTCATTTTAATAATTAATGACTACAAAGTGGGAGGTTTTTAATAAGTTCTTTTCCACAATAAACTCATTTGTTTCACTGTAAGATTTCAGTATTCTGACACATTATTTAAGTTTATCGCTAAGTTCTGTTGCGTTCTTATTTATGAAAATTTATTATTGAAGCCAGACGAATAAAGATAAGAATAAGGGAAACAAAGAATAAAAGACGTAAGCCGTAAACTTTCAAATGTTTATTGCGTAAAAGAAGCTGGCGTATACGCTCGCCATGGTCGTTAAAGTGTTCAATAAGCAATGCTAATTTACATTAATTTTTTTAATTTTATTTAATTAGCTACGTATTAACTGTATACAAATTGTTTACATTAAACATTACTAAATAATAAAAATTTATTTAACTTTTGGCAGACACCAAGCTTAGAGAAGGTAGCTGCAGCGGTTCTTTCCTTAGCAGTATTATAGCACACGATTTTATAAAATAATGTCACTATTAATTTGATAAGTTTCACTTCATGGCTGTCTTTAGAAAAATCATTGTTTGAAATAGGCTATGTTTTCTAAACACTGTGCCGGCAAAGTTTTTGCAAGCTGATATAATCATTTTTTGGTATTAAGTTTACTGTCAGATATAATCAATAAATTATACATATATTTTACAATCTTTAAACGTCTAATGACGCTCTAATTAATTTTCCTCTTGATACAAAATCAGTAAAATGAGTGCAAACGCTCAAGTTATTGTCATCTGTTATCAGTTAGGCAAAAGTAAAAACAAACTGTTATAATAATAAAATCTTCATAAGCACAAATTTTCAGTAGAACTGTCCCAAATGTAATAATTGTAAACTGTTAAAACAAGTGCATTACTGACTGAATGACTCGTTTAATACACGTGTTAACTTAGCGCCAAACGCTTTATTGCCAACCATTGTGTGGGAAGCTATACGTGCTTCGGACCGTTTTCTGCCGTTCACTTTGGCTGGCAGCACGCGATCCATATAGTATACATCGATGATACCACCTTAAGCCGTCGGCTACCAAGCAACTGTTATCAGTCGTAATTACTTTTTTATCTCGCATCAGTGTAGCTATGTTCTTGACATGTTTCTGGGTATCATTAAACAACGATTACACCGACAGCAGAATGAGACCACACGATTGGGTCGACTCCACTGAAGGTGATGAATGTCGCAGCAGCAACGTGCACTCAAAACGGTACTGTCGTATTACTAAGTGTGCAACCCGATTGGTGCGTAGAGACAGTTTCGGAAAGTGCAGCACTTTTAAGAACACATTATTACATCAAAGGCTTCCGACTGTCATCGTTTTAGCCATGGCAGAATTAACAGGATGTGAACAACTTAACAGTTTTCACGTTTTTTTTTGTATCGCCCATTTAAAGACAACATACCAATTTCAATTCTTTATTCTTTGTTCTTTTCTTTTTCTGGATTATTCTTTCATCTTTTCACTGCGTCTCTTCTTCCTGTCATCAGTCCACTTTGAACCTACGTTTTTCTCTCTGCTACCCTGGACTCTGTCCATTTTTAACACTTTTGTCCGAAAAACTTCTCTTTCATTTCCTTCTTCTGCGTGTATATTATTTTTTTCTATATCCTTTTGGACTTCTTTAATCCAACTTGATGTTGACTTCTTCCCCCACAGATATTTGAAGATCTGCTTTGTTAACCTATTGTCGTCCATTCTATATAAATGTCCAAAAAATAGTAGTCTTCTTTTTCTCATTGTTTCTGTTACATTTTCTATACTTTGATATATTTCATCGTTACTTCTTAATTTCCAACCTTCTGAAGTTTTCGTGCGCCTAATGTTTTCCTAATAATTCGTCTTTCCAGTATTTCTAGTTTGTCTCAATTATAATTCAATGCTAGTTATTCGGTTGCATATAGGCATTCTGGCTTCACTACTGTACTGTAATGCCTTATTTTCGCATTTTTAGATAAGCACTTTTTATTGTAAATATCTTTAGTTATACCATATGCCCTTCCCATATTATGAATCCTTTATTTTATAGCAGATTTTTCTAAACCATTTCCTTGAATTATTTCTTCTAGATAGTTAAATTTTCGAGCCCTCTCTATTCGACCAATATCTGTTACCAGGAATTTTGGCGCATTTTTAATGTTCGTGAGAATTTTGTTTTTTTCTGCAGAAATTCTTAAGCCTGTTCTACTGGCTATATCCTCCAACAAATTAACTTGTGTTACTGCATATGTCAGATGTTCAGAAAGTATAGCAAAGTCATCTGCGAATGCCAACAGTTTATTTCATAGTTACTGTATGGTCTCCAGATCACTGTATATGATTAAATAAATAATTACCTTATTTTATCCACTAAGTGATCTTCTTTTTCTAAATTACAACATGTTTCAGGGCTTATATCCCCATCTTCAGGTAAAAACAATATCTACCCTATTGTTAGGGTTTCGTTAAAAAGTTCACAAAGTCACAAACACAAAAGTGTGTTATGTGTTTGTGTCTTTGTGAACTTTTTAACGAAACCCTAACAATAGGGTAGATATTGTTTTTACCTGAAGATGGGGATATAAGCCCTGAAACATGTTGTAATTTAGAAAAAGAAGATCACTTAGTGGATAAAATAAGGTAATTATTTATTTAAGTTTATTTCAATACGTTTGTTCCTAGTTTTCACGTTTTATGTTTTGCGATCGTATTTATTGGAGATACGATTTTGGATTGTGTACTTTTGGTACAATCTCTTTTTTACTTCAAGGTTGAGAAAGGTTATCGGGTTGGTTTATGGGTGGATGGCCTGAAAACGGTAATTTACGCCCCCCTGAGTGTTGCTTTACACTTCTATTTAAATTGGTTTCTCGCCGAAATACCATATTAGGCTATCTAGCTTGTATTGTTTCAATATTGCATTTAGAAAAAAACTTTGATGTATATAGGCTATATTGTCTAACGGGCATGATTTGGCACTACATCATTACCTAAGTCTGTACTCAGTAAGTTCTCAATAAGTTTAACTCAGTAAGTTAAAGTATGTCGATTAACTTAGAAAATGATGTGTATATGTAGGTTATGTTGAGGAGTGCATAATACTGCAAGGTAGTATTAAACAAAACCCATTAGTACGGACGCAAGATGAAGTTTGAAGAAAGTTATTTCAAAAGAAAAACAAAAGCGGGGAAAAGTAGAGTAAGAAAAATTCGGCCTTATAAAAATTGACAAAGTGGTAGATTGGACCAACGGGGATGACGGTATATTTTAAGAGCTTTGCCCACACCCCTAAGTCTGTACCACCACCCATTTTGGAACCTTGACGAACTAAAGCAATTCACGACGTTGAATGCGATAAGGATTTCAAACAGGAGTGTGAGGAGGAGGAGTTCGCTTTGATTCCCTCGTCTTTGCATAAGACGAACCAATTCGTATTGCATTTCTCTGTCTCTGTCTTTCTCAAAAGCAATTCACTCGCTCTCTCTGTCCCGTTCTTTCTCTCTCTCGCTCCATCTTTTTTCTGTCTTCTTCTTAAAAGCACTTGGTATTACATTTTATCTTCCCTATCCGCTTTCCACTTCTTAGACACAACCCAATCCTACCCTATCCCCTGCACCGCCCACAGTATCATCAATGTTACTCAATGCATTACTACACTCTGATACGGGCGTACCTTGCCTTACCCTTACTCTTACCCGTTTGTTATACGTATACCGAGTGGTTTTTAAATATTACACTCAAATTAAACTTTACTTACGAGAAGAATACGTTGATAATGAGATATCTGCATTGTTGAAATGTAATTCAGTGACAGAACTGAGTGGTCTCTACTAATAACGTGCCTTTAGGATTTCCCTTTCCGTTTAAAATAACTGAATAATTAAATAAACTTAAGATAACTGTAGTGAATAATGTCTACATATCATATTTACTTGTATGTATTATTGATGGGCCGTATTGTACTGGGGCCATATTATTTTATGTATTATTTTTAATTACAGTTAAAAATCTAGACCAAGTTAAACGATAAAACGAATTTTAATTGACGGTAGAATATGTGATGCATTAATTAGGCCCATATTTGCTTGTTACCTTCATTTGATATTTCTTTCATCGAATTCCTTTACTAATAATTAGGCCTAATATTTACTGGAATTGACTTACGATTGTCGAAAAATATTCATTTACTTCGTAGCTCACTAATAAATATAATAAGTTATTACTTTTGACAGACAAATATCAATATAAGAACACAATGATATATATGCATGTAGGCATATATGAATTAAATGACAAATATTTATAACTACTGCTGTGTTAACTGTTGGTATTCCTAAATGTTTAATTAAAATAAACAACAAATAAGAGAATAAAGTAAACCTACAAGAAATGTGTAAAAAAAAAGTTATTGTACGTTATTATACGTTATTAACGTAGTTCACAATAAATGTTATCAACGTTAATAAATACAGTTAATGCGTTAGTAGTTAATTCACAACTACGTTGAGTTCCAATAAAAAAACACACTGCAATTAAAAATATTAATTTTATCAATTTAATACAAGCAATTTGTGTTTATTGAAATAACTGACTATGGACATCATTTAACCTGCTTTCCAGTTTCTTGTCGCGGGATGTTCGTAAACCAACGACAAAGCTTTGCCCAAGTTTTACTGTAGGTCCTGTCTACCCTTAAGTGCAAACATTTACACACAATAAGAATATGTAGAGATGTCTAAATTGGACTTCGGTTTATTGCTTACAGTTTGTGTGTGAGAGTGTGTTTTGTAATACGTTAGAGTTAATTATAATAATACAGAATAAAATAGTGGTCCAATTGGATAGTTTTTAAAATAGAACAAACCCCTCGGGAATCTTTCTTACTATATGTTTCTCATAGAACCTAAGAGTTATTTTTATGCGTCGTCTTATTGCTATGTGTCTCTGATTACATGCGTATGTTGTACATATAATAATGTGTTGTACACATGATGTGAGATAGTAAAAAACTAGTTTTGCTATAAATTGGAACTGGAACTTTACAAAACAAACTTTTTCAGTAATTGATTTTTTGTATTAATTTTTTGTATTAATTTTTTTTTAAATATGTATCAGTTTTTCTAACTTTAATTTACAAGACATAATCACATATTCAAATCATGTGTTTTATTTATTGTATATCCAACCCTTTGTTCCTATCAGGCATAGTATTCTGTGGAAGTCATGAAACTATACCATCGTTGGTGTAGTGGTAGTAGTAGTAGTAGTAGTAGTAGTAGTAGTAGTAGTAGTAGTAGTAGTAGTAGTAATAGCAGTAAGTTAACATAAGAACAGTAGCAGCAGCAGCAGTAATAGCAGTAGTAATAATATTCTAATTGGAAATAGATATGCATGTTTACTGAATACTACTAGATAATCTGACATAGGTTTATTAAAATGAATACTGTATTTAGAAAAACAATGTTTGTACTATAGGTCTGTAGTTTTAACTGTTTTAAGAGGTCTAATTTCCCCATAAATTTTACATATAGCCGCGTGTTACATGTAGCCCTGTGGAACTCCCCATATTACGCACAGGAAAATGAGAGCTTCTACTTATGTTGCAGAAACAGTTAATTTTTTTTTTTACCTTAAAAATTAGTTTTTTTATATTATGGAGTATACATCTGGCAAAAACAATAAGTACAATTTTTCTCATTATGTAAACAAATATGGAACGGAGCGAAATTTGGTCGCCTACAACAATAATCGGGGCGGTAGAAAGCGGTTTCATGAGATCCTCTAGCTTAAACGGAAAGCCCAACGACATATAAAATGAAAATATGGAAATAACATGTTCTAATCTCAATGGTCGTAATTTTCACTCCTAAATACTTGCATTCCTCTGTGTATGAAATCTGTCCCATGTCTTCCTCCAATATCAAGTCTTAATGAAGGTCACCTATTGCCATATATTTTGATTTATTCATATTTACCTTTAGTCCCCATTTCTAATATGCCTGTATCAATTTTCTAGTCATGCATTCTGTGTCTTCAAAATCTTCAGCCAAAAGTAATTGGTCATCAGAAAACTATAATGAATAAACTGTATTGCCATCAAGTGAAATTCACATGTTTCTGCACATTTTTTTCCAAGTCTCTATTGCTTTCTTCGTATAAATTAATACAGAATTAATACAAAATTAATACAAAATTTTGAACAAGAACAAAGTTAGTTACAGCAGAGATGGAGTTTTGGAGACGTTCGGCAAGAGTATCCAGACGTGATAAAATTAGAAATGAAGTCATTAAGAATGAATGTGAAAAATTCAATTGTTGATTTTATCCAAACAAAAAAATTACAATGGTATGGAAAGAACGGCACAGGAAAGATTGCCAAGGAGAATTATGGAATGGACCCCACCAGGAAGAAGGAAAAGAGGAAGACATTCAGACCAAAGACATTCTATCACCTGGATAGAAGACAATCAGGTTATATTGAGGGAACGAGAAACTGAAGAAGATCCTTGGCTGGACAAGCAGCAGTGGAAGATGAGAATTCAATAACTTTGGTTCCGACAACGTGTAAACTTTGCACAGCCGGAATAATAAAAATAACATGTTCTAATACAAAGCTCCTAGAATGAAACAGACTTATGCCGGGTCACAGATCGAAAAGAATTTTGGAATTGCAAACATCCTTGAAAGGGACTAGAGGGCCAGTTTTGGTATTAGAAACACACATCAAAACGAAGGTGGAGGCACACAGCTGCAAGTAGAGTGTGGAAAAACCGAGTATGGAAGTTGAAAATAACGAATTCTTCAAAGCGAAAATACAAAGAGGTATTAAAAGTCAAATTCAAACTGTATAGCTATGTTTCTACGTGTAAGGAAGAGAAACT
Organism: Magicicada septendecula; assembly: GCA_034769895.1. Taxonomy (NCBI): domain Eukaryota; kingdom Metazoa; phylum Arthropoda; class Insecta; order Hemiptera; family Cicadidae; genus Magicicada; species Magicicada septendecula. The sequence continues at coordinate 96,266,255 of CM068368.1, forward strand.
ATTGAAAAGCAGACACAGCGTTCGAACCACAGAATAATGATCACAGCAGCCATGACCAGATTAAAATCTACATTTATATTTTTTTTTATTCAGTACGCAACAGCAAACAGAATTAATACGGCACTTTTGTCGTTATTATTAAGGGCAGATAAATTTCCTGTTTTCGAAACGAACGAGAACGTTATAAACCCGTATGAAATACGAGCCACGGATATGTCATTCATTTACCATTGTGAATTGGTCGATACATTCGACATGCGCTTTTAATATTCCGTTTTGCAGATTGAATTTCCACACGATTAACTTCTACGGTTTTCAGCTCATTCTCCCTCTCACCCACCCCTACGTCCCCCTCACTCCTCTTGATCCGTCTCTGTCGCTCTCACGCATCCTCTCCTTTTGAAACGGTCAGCAGCAGCACGGTCGCACAAGTCATACACATCGTTCGCTTGGCATCCCGTTACCTCTCTCTCGCGGTTATGCTAACGTCGTTTCCTTTGTTTAATGGCAAAATCGGAAGCTGCCCGATATCAGTATGGAAATAGGTTAATTCTACAATACTGTATTCCCGCTACATTGTTATTTCCGGCTGAAATTATTAACTCTCTACGCTTTGCATTATATTTGAACTCTCCGGAGTTTCCTCCGGTCGCGCGCGTATATTGACTGATAAATCTGACGTTCGGGAAGCGCTAAACGTTTCTGAAAACGAAAACCGTTTGCGATCGTCGTAAAATCAAAATCGCTCATTTATATTTTAGCTTCCTTTTTTTTTCAGTTCGAGCTGACGTTTCCAGCAATATGTGTTTTTGGGTGATGTTAATCTATGTTGTGTGGAAAAAATAGGATCAGGAATAATGTTTTCCTTGTAACACAAACTAGGGAGATCTCTCTGAATACAGATTTTAAGAATACAACATTATTGTATTACATACAAATAAGTAGATTTTATAACCACCCCACACCATCATCACTTCATGGATAGGATTTCTCCATTTCCGGCATCACGACTGCTGCCATATTGTGACTGGCCTGTCTACACATCTTCTTCCAACCGGCTCATATTCATAAGCCAACTTCGGAAAACGGGTATTGTCCATTCTTTCTAGATGTTGTTTCCAGCAATTTCTATAACATTTCTAGCAATTTCTAGAACATTCCCTAAATTAATGAGTTAATTTAGGGAAACTATACCAAGTTCTCATCTAATATACTCGTTTCTTGTATGATCGATTCGCGTATATCCCTTTACCGATCTCAAATAGATCATTTCTATAGCCCGCAATTGGCACCAGGTCTTGACACCAGGAACTGGCAGCCTGCAATTCCTTATAGTCCATGTCTCGCATCCATTCAGCAGTGCTGGTACTGCCATTGTCTTTGATACACGTCTCTTGACTAGCTTTCCTTTTCAATATCCACTCACATTCACCCATGTATTTTATGTACGATTGTTTTTATACGTATAAAAATATATATCAGGATACACACGTAAAATATAAAACATTGGATATTTATAAAATTTTGGAATCGTAATAACATTACAATATCCTGTAAGTATTTCCTTTGTCCGTTTTAAAAAGTGTTTACAAAGTTTACAAATATATAATAAAAAGAATTTGCTGTTAATCATGTTTACATTATATTAGTCAAGATGTTTTCACTTAGTTCGAAAATGTTTTGGTCATTGAAGTTTCTGCCTGTGCTTATCATCAAGCATTCTGGCTCATTGTCAGATGATTAAACAAAGTAAATTTAGCTTCTGTTTAATGCGCTATAAATATCTCAAGTAAGTGAGAACATATTGTTACGACATCACAGAACAATCTACGTGTTTATCGAATGTTCCAGAGGGATCCGGAAGGTAATGCGTATGGCGTACATGAATCTCGACGCATTTGCTAGACTGTGCCAAAATTCGCGCGGCCGCACGCACTTTGTCAAGGCCGCAATTAATTACGTCGTACACACTGGCGCTAACGCGCAGTTTGGAATGTTCTGGTCTGTGAGCGGGGGTATAAATACAAAGCGGCAGCGGCCTTAGTTCAGTTATAGTTGCGATATATTACAGTACGGTTCGAGTTATTATCGCGCGATATTACTGTGTGCGTTCAAGTGGTTATTGTGAAGTGTTGTGTTTTATAATCGGGCGGTATATTGTAATACAATTGTGTTTTAATATTAGTTGACATTTTATTGCGTGTGAGCAATTTTTATTTGATTTGTTGTAAGAGACTCTGTTGTTCATTACGAACTGTTTAACTGTGAAAATTAAAGCTGGTGATTAGTGACTTCATTGGTGTCTTGTATTTTGTTTTCCACTGTACCTACGACGATCAAGTAGACCGTTGCAACAGTGGTGTCAGAAGTGGGATAGAACGGTTAACAGTGGAAACAGTGGCCACTTTGTACAAGACGAGGTAATTCGTAATTAATCGGTAAACAACGGATACCAGTCAGATGATGGAAGCTTCCCAAGCACTGCTGCGGCAGTCACGGGAAGAGACAAAAGAAGAACGAAAACAAGGAAGAGAAGAAGCAGAAAGACGACAAAAAGAAGAACGCAGACATGAGGCGGAAGAAGCAGAAAGACGACAGGATGAAAAGCGTAAGCAGGAGACAGAAAACATCAATACATAACAGGCATTACATAATAGGCATTAATACAGGAACAGAAACAGATGCAAGAACATAGTACCGCAGAATTGGGTCTCCTACGAGGGGAGCTTTATAAACAAATTACTAAAATATCAGAGGTACGAGAATCAATGACATTAAAAACAGGTGAAGTAGAAAAATCTGTCTCGAGTGTTAAAGAATCGATGTCTAATAAAATAGCTGAAGTAGAAAAATCAGTCACGAGTGTGGAAGAAGCTATGTCAACAAAAATATCTGCTGTAGAAAACTCAATAGCAAACATAAGAGAACAAATTAAAAGTGAAATTGAGCACTTCATAAAGATACAACCAAAGCAAATTTCTGAACAGGTTGTACCAATAATAAAGGCAGAAAAAGGCACTGAAAATGAGTCAATAGAGAAAGTCACTTTGCCTGCAGTAGGGACAGTTCATGTCAAAGCTCCAACCTTTGACGGAAGAAGTCACTGGGCAACGTACCTCCGCCAATTTGAAGCTGCTGCATGCGCAAATAATTGGACATAGAAAGACTTGCGAGATGTGTACTACGCTCAGTTGAGAACAAGACGACAACGCTCCGGGGAGAGTCTTCAAGAGTTTGAACCAAGTATCGACAGACTGATTAGATTGGCCTATCCTGAAGCACCAGAAGATTTTAAAATAAGGTTTGCGGTGCAGACATTTATTGATGGCATCGGAGATTGTGAACTTCAGCAAGTTTTACGAATGGCAAGACACCGAAATAGCTCAGAAGCTCTTGTTCACGCCCTAAAGTTTGAAGCTGCCAAGTCGGCGTCCCGCTACATTAATGGGTTTGTGCCATCACATTGCAGTCAGAAGATCTCTGTATCACATTGCCGTTACGATGGGTGTAGAAAACATTGTCTGTTGTCGGACAAACAATTCAGAAGTTAAAGAGTGTCGCAACGGTTTGAACGATGGGGAAAAACCGAAATGTTACAACTGTGGAAAACGTGGTCATCTACAGGTAGACTGTTGGGAGAGGAAGATACCGAGAGAAGAGAGTGATCGCACCAATTGGTGAAGTAAAGCCCCAGAACAGCACACAGTTTCCATGCTACATAAGACTAGTGGAAACTTGAATGTTAATGGATTTGTGAAAGGTAAACCAACATCATTTACAGTTGACACGGGCGCAACAGTATCCATTGTGCGCCCTGACTTAGTCAGCAACCGCCAGCCTCTAATTAGCTCTTGTACAATACAGACTATGACTGGAAGCCCCGTCAAGGTACTAGGGAGGGTAGACGTACGTGTACGCCTGGGTCTTCTCGAGTTTCACCACCAAATGCTCGTTGCAGACATTGTCGGTGAAGTGATTCTTGGCACGGACATTATGAATGCCTACGGATTCGTTGTGGACTTAAGAATGTCCTGAGGGTCGGCCAAGAGAACATAAAGCTTTGCATGGCTAAAATGACAGGGTCTACCAACCATTCGATTAAGCAAGTGGCATTGGCCGAAGAAAAAGTCAACAGGTCTGGTCAAGAGGAACCCTCCCTATTGCAAGCGGAAATGGAGGAAGAACTAGCAGAGGAAGTACAAATAAGTGTAACGACAAAAGAAGTGATTGGAAAGCTAACTATGGGTGTCGAGACAAGACTCTTGCTTGTTCCTGAGCTGTTAGAAGCGCCCGAGGGAAAAGTTACTGAAGATGAGGTTACGCAAGAGGTTATGACGAGAACCAAACAGACTTGGATCAGCCAGTGGTGTTTAGGTCATCAGTACATGACGCAACGGGAGTGATTCCAGCAAAACTAGTGGTTGAGCGGAAGACTCGCATGCCTGGGAACGTGATTTTCGGATCACACGAGACTGAATTCGAAGAACCGGAGAATTATCTTTCGCAAGGACGTCCACCTAGATCGCCTGGTCGAGTATTACTTCAGAGAAGGTTTGCCAGTTCGGGACGAACAGGCTTAAGGACGGGGCAGTGTTACGACATCACAGAACAATCTATCTGTTTATCGAATGTTCCAGAGGGATCCGGAAGGTAATGCGTATGGCGTACGTGATTCTCGACGCATTTGTTAGACTGTGCCAAAATTCGCGCGGCCGCACGCACTTTGTCAAGGCCGCAATTAATTACGTCGTACACACTGGCGCTAACGCGCAGTTTGGAATGTTCTGGTCTGTGAGCGGAGTTATAAATACAAGGCAGCAGCGGCCTTAGTTCAGTTGTAGTTGCGATATATTAAGTGCGGTTCGAGTTATTATCGGGCGATATTACTGTGTGCGTTCAAGTGGTTATTGTGAAGTGTTGTGTTTTATAATCGTGCGGTATATTGTAATACAATTGTGTTTTAATATTAGTTGACATTTTATTGCGTTTGAGCAATTTTTATTTGATTTGTTGTAAGAGACTGTGTTGTTAATTACGAACTGTTTAACTGTGAAAATTAAACCTGGTGACTAGTGACTTAATTGGTGTCTTGTATTTTGTTTTCCACTGTACCTACGACGATCTAGTAGACCGTCTTGTCTTGAATATTAGATCTCCTTAGATCTTTATGTTTATAAGAAACGATTTAAAAATAATCACTACAGTATTGTAAGATGACACATATTGCCACACAAGTCTCTCTTTTAGTTTTAATGTAAAAATAATGTAAATGGAAAAAGCTGTAACCGATGTATGCCTACACTTATAAAACAAGGTTTTAACATATTGTAATACGTTAGATCTTACATCGTTGTTATGTCAGTAGTTTTTATGCAATGTACATTGTCACCTTATGCTTTTCCAACAAACCAACCTGAACCTAAAGGCCAAACTTCATATCGACGTATAGGAACATTCATAGACCTCACATAAGTTAAGTAATTATAGATACAAAATAACATAAGTACACAAAATGTTAATAATCCAAAAAAAGGAAGTAAACAAATTTTTCGTTAACAAATAATATGAAATAATCAATCATAGATTTTGCTGGGTCGATGGACGATTAGTAGAACAGTTTGTTTGCATATCCGGTAGAGAGACAAAAAATGTCGCATAACCTTTTGTAGTAAGAGTCAATTTGAACTTGATAAATGCAGTGGAACCTCCATGATCTCGACGCCATCGGAACCGCAGGGTTGACGAATCGGAGAAAGCAACGATTTAAGGAAGCCGTAAACTCACGTAGGCCTATAGTATGTTTGGAAAAAGCGTATGCTATTAATATGTTTTTATTATAACCTTTCAGAAAACAAAAGTTAGCGTATATCTGTTTTTACTCTATTATGAAAGGGAATCCGTCTGTTATACTTGGTTTTTCAGCAAGTACACGAAACAAAAGAACACAACGACTGCTGAAAGAATCTGAAAAATGAAAATTCGTTAGAAAAGACATACGACACTTAAAATGTAAGAACGACATTTAAAAAATAAGAGAAGATTATCTCTCCTCGTTGGGATACTTTTATAAATTAAATGGTTTTTATTTTTTGTAATTTATCATTTTGTTTCTTTTGAACAAATTTGTTATATTCTTTGCAATAAAGAGTTGGTTCCTTTTCCTATAGCTGGCCCGTTAACTTGTTATCTACTAACTTCGGCTTTTTTTGCCTCTGGTGTATCCGATGTATTTCGACAGCATATCGTCTACACGCCAAGAAAAAAGAGATGAAAGATACGCAGACACTATTAGCCAGAATTACGTTGCTAGGTAATGCTAGTCATCAGCGAAAAATGAAACAAATGAAACGAAATTATTGAACGAGGGAAAGCAAGCTCTTAATTGTAACTCGACCATTTGACATTCGTGTGGCTGTCTAATCTATTTGGAGCATGTCTCACGATAACTTTCGAACGCACCAACCAATTTTCGTAAATCGTAACAACCGTATACTTTTACCTCGCAGACCCCTATCTTTCTTGAGATTTTCTCCCCAAAGTAAGGAGGCGGGAGGCAAAAATGTGAGGGGTCAAAATTTTGAAAAACCTTTGTGGGGTGTCCGTGTCGGGGACCAGATTAACGAGAATTTTAACCAAAATGCCCAGCGTGGAAACTTCAAAGTTTTTGGACATCATAGCCCAAGAAAGGGATCAATTTTTGATAAGTCTTTAAAACTCTAAGTGGAGTGTCGAATTAAAAATAATTTTAACCAAAATTTGAATATGGTGTTTGATGTTTGAAATTCCAAATTTTTTAACATTCCTCCTCCTTCTCCTTCTCCTATGGCGCTACAGCCCGAAATCGAGCGTTGGCCTCCTCTATCCTGACCCTCCACGTCTCTCTATCAGTAGCAAAGGACTTCCATCATCGCACTTCCAACATCTCTCTTGCAGCCACAGCGACAGCATTTTCCCATCTTTTTCTTGGACGGCCTTTTGGTCTTTTGCCATCCGCACTCCCCATAAGGACTCTTTCAGGCGTTCGTTTGCCGTCATTCTTACGACTTGGCCAGCCCATTGCAGCCTCCTCAGTTTTACGCACACTTCTACCGTTAGTTCATTGAAGTGACAATATATCTCATCATTACGCTGTATCTCCATTTCTATATATGGGGCCCAGGATCCGTCTCAGGAGCTTCTTCTCAAATATCTACGCTCTCCTTTCATTCTTGGACAGTGGAGCCTAAAAAAAGGGTAAAAATTTGTAAAAATCTAAACTGATTATCAGACTAAGGTAAATGTTAACTCAAACCCGAATGTAGTGTTTAGTTTGAAAACTTTTTTAAATGTTGAGTCAAATTTTTGACTCAAACTGTTTTTTAAAAATTTTGAAAAACTGTTGAGTGACTCTTAGGTATTTATAAGACGCCTGCAGTTTACAGACGACAATACCATAAAGCTTGACAGAATACTCAACTTTGATGCATTGCTTACCTATTATTTGTAGCGTTTTCATGTATATAAAAACAGATTCAAAATAAAAAGAAATAAACCACATAATGTATAAGAAACTATATGCCTACGATATACTTCGTGGCGTTTTTCAAGTAAATCTAAGAATCACTTTGTTTACGCAATGCACGTAAAACTTTATTTACAAATTAAAATCGTAATATGATTTTAAATTAAAATAATTGTGTTTTTGTCTTATAATCCAAGCGACGACGTTGTGAATAAGTTGCATAAGTTCAACCTTATGTACGGGACCACTAGGCGAACCCTTAAGTCAGCAAGTAAAGGAACACGCTTAAAATTCTACAAGGTGATGGCTCTTCCCACACTTCTTTATGGGTCTGAGAATTGGACTTTAACGAAAGGCCAGGCCAGTCGCATCCAAGCGGCTGAAATGAGATTTCTCAGGCACGTGGCAGGGTATACTCTCCATGATCATAGAAGACGGCAGGAACTGAATATTATGAGTTTCACTCGACAGGATTCCCCAGTATCGGCTGAATTGGTTGGAACATCTTTGCCGAACGGATGACTGCCGCATCCCCAAACAACTCTGGAACTATATGCCGAAGGGACGGAGAGGTGTGGGACGTCAGAGGAAGCGCTGGAGTAACCAGCTCTAATCTTTGCCTATTTGAGACCGGAACAAATCATTCTTGGTTTAATCCTTGAAGGTGATGATGATGATGATGATGAATAATTGTATTTTGTTCAAAAAGTAAGCGAGTTCTACAGCCCAGAGAACTTACTAGTAAAATCAGTTTGCAGCTCTAATAAACACAATTTTAGTTATAATCAGCTGAAAACATCCGTTTTTTTGATTACGTGTATAAGCCCTTATTTAAACTTTATGATCAATATTAAATATATCTTGTAAATTTCCACTTTATTGTGTACAGAAGTAACATAATTTTCTTTAGGATTTGTTGTACACATGACTAACCAAACAAATGTTGACACAGTACTACGAATAGTAAAATAAGTTTTACTACAACAATGAAGGCGAAACAGACAATTATAATCGCCAATTACTGTACTTATGCGAGCTGTAACACGTACCAAAACAGTACTGCGCGTGGCGCGTGGGACTTTCAGTCGTGGGAGATGCGGTTTGTTAGTCGAGCAGAAAACGGGCATAATAATGGCACTTGTGTTTTCTAAAAGGGACGAATGTTCATAATATATTATACGAGCGTGGTTTATTTTAAACTCTTTTTATTTCCCACTGTTTACTTCCTTAATTTTGATGTAAATATTATCATAAATCAACTGCATAGATAATTCCATTATTTATAGTCAGGACCTTTTTGTATAAAACCTTGTAGGAAACATTTTCCACAAGTAGTTACGTCTACGCGTTAATACGTAAACAGAAAAATGGGTTCGAGTGCTCGCGCGTGCGTGTTATACATATGCCCACACGTTAAGAAATAAATCTGTCGATATTAATAAACTCTCCTTCCTCTCTCGCTCACACACACACACACACACACACACACACACACACACACACACACACACACACACACACACACACACACACACACACACACACACACACACACACACACACACACACACACAGTAAACACATTTTATCCTGCCGTTTTATTTAAAATATCGGTATGGAGAACCATACATGACTGCCATGTTCTGAGATTTATATTTAAAATCATTTTCGAAATGAAATATTTTCATAGAAACTACTTCTTTCTACTTCTTGCTTCAGCCTTAACCACAGTACTGTGGTCACTAACGTATACCACCTCACGTTATCGCACTCGATTTTCACTGATAATGGCAGTCGATAGCACCGCCGAAACGTCTGGTTTTGCAAAAAACATTGGAACACGGCCAAACAGTCCGGGAAGGAATATTAAAAACAAACTATTTCTTTGTTGCCGATAACGTAGTACACATAAAAAATTATCCCCTCCCCCTTCAACTACACTTATCATTTATAGAAAATTACCCCCCCCCTTTAACTATCCTTTTAATTTATACATATTTCATCTACCTTTCTACAGTGGATTATTATGACCATCTTTTCAGAATACTTTATTTATCAAAATTAAGTACTTTACTCCTGTTAAAACATAAAATGTTGTAGGTAAACTACCCCTTACCCTTAACCAATTTTCACCAAAATAAATAGGCCTTGAGCCCTCTACGATTCAGGGAAGTATGCAAAACATTATTTGATTCTGTTTGAATTTACAGCAGTTATCGTTTGCCATAGAAAAACTTCTACACATAGACACTTTTCGAAAAATGACCTTTTTTCATGTTTTGAGGGTAGTACAATCAGAATCAGCTCTTATCTCGAACACGATTTTTTCGCCATCACCACACTTCCATTTCCTTACGGAACATGGAAGTAAAAAGAGCGTTTTAATCATACTCTAGTTCTTACAATGACTCACAACTCACAAGCATGGACAACGAACAAGAGAGAATAATACACAAGCGGCGAACTGCATAGAGAAACACTGAAGTAATTGATCTGGGAACATAAAGGAAAGACTGGAAAACGATCAAACGTTTATGCAACCAAAACAGAATAGATATCATTTGCAGAATAGTTAAGATAAACTGAACTAGGGAGGGACGCTTGAGTAGGCAAAAACTGCAGGTGTTCACGACATTTTAGATTGGAGCAATGGCAAAGCATGGGTTTGAAACTAGGGAAGCGCTACACGACCACCTTATTTTTGCGCTGGCATATGTTTTTAGGCGAGTATGTACAAAAAATATTTAATCATGAAAAAAATACTTCGTTTTTTGTTTGTATCGGCCATCTAAGGACCGCATGTCAATTTCAATTCTTTATTCTTTGTTCTTTTCTTTTCCTCCAATATTCTTTCATCTTTTCACTGTGTCTCTTCTTTCTGCCTTCAGTCCACTTTGAACCTGCGTTTTTCTCTCTCCTACCCTGGACTCCTTCCATTTTTAACACATTTGCCGCGAAAACTTCTCTTTCAATTGCTTCTTCTGCGTTTATTTTGTTACGACATTAGAGAACAATCTACGTGTTTGTCGAACGATCCAGTGGAATCCGGCTGTAATGTTGTTTGCGTACGTGATTCTCAGCATGCGTTGCGAGATTGTTCCGGGCTCACCGGTCCGCGCCTGCTGTGTGTAAGGCCGCAACCATTTATGTTCCGGTGTTTTCTAGTAGCATTCTTGACGCGCAGTTAGCGAATATTCTGGAACCTCGGCGGGGTATAAATACAAGTACTCAGAGACGTTCAGTTTTCAGTGTGAGTAGCGATTTATTGGAATGCGGTTCGTAGTACTATAGTTCAATTATTGTTTGTTCGGGCGATTACTCTGTGCGTTCAAGTGGTTATTAGTGGCGAAGTGTTATGTGTTTTATAATTTTGAGGGACGATTGTAAAACAGTTGTGTTTTATATTAGTAGACATTTTTATTGCGTGTGAACATTTTTTATTTGATTTGTTGTAACAGACTATCTTCTTGATTACAAACTGTTTAATTGTGATAATTAAAGCTGGTGATTAGTGACGTAACTGGTGTCTTGTATTTTGTTTTCTAATGTAGGCCTACCATACGACGATCAGTTAGACCGTCGTAACAATATTATTTTTTTCTAAATCCTTTTGGACTTCTTTATCCAACTTGATGTTGACTTCTTCCCCCACAGATAAAAATTCTTCGTTTTATTAATTATGAATTTAAAATTAGATGGGTGCTACAGTTTTGTAAAGTCTTGTCTAATTTCTTATAGTTTATTCAGAGGCCTTTAATTTTCACTTGTGAAGATGTCAAGTACAAACATCGTCGTAAAAATACTGTGTCTGTTGCGAATAATTACATACAACTTGATGTTCCATGACGGTAAATGGATGGACTAGTGTAATCTTAAGAGTGAAGCTCGCGGAGTGGCCGCCTCTAATGAATGTCACTACCTTCATAGTGTTTCAATTACACTATGAAAATAAAAGGTTAAATACAATATGTATTAACTTGAAGGTTAAATACAATATTTGTTAAATTGTCCTAAGGCTTTCACGGCCGGTGTCAGTTGTATAAGACGAGTTTTCCGGGCTGTTTGGCCGTGGTCTATGGTTTAATGACAAACCAAACGTTTCAACAGCTCCAATGGCTGCCATCATCAATGGAATTTAAAGAAATCCTGAACGCAGGTTGTTCACGTCAGGCCCACAGTACAGTACTCGTCTTATACAACAATATTTGTTATTTCACTACTCGATCCCCAACTTTTAAAAATTATAATACACACAAATTTGCAAACTGTAAAATTAGTGCACTTTCATAAACTGAATAACGTATTCAAAATGCAAACAAGAGCAGAGTATAACATTGCTCACGGACGTCTAACCTATTGCCAGCGCGGATAGCGGACGATGGTTTACGCATGCGCATAAAGAGAATGCCAGCACAGACAGCAGTCTCTGCGTTATTATAATTATTTCGAATTATTTGTTTAAAAAAGGCGTTTCGAATAGGGAAGTGGCGCCCCAACTCTGCTATTGATGCAACTCTTGGATTGACGCTACGCCAAGGCGAGTAGAGAAAATACCGGACGGGCCTTCGTAAGCTGGAAGTATGACCTACAGTAGAACCTCTGGGAACGAGGACCCGTTCGGATAATCGATATTTCGGATAATAGATCGTAAATTGAAAACATTATTTCTCTTTACAAAAACAAAGGTTTTTATAACAAAATCATGCCTAACATACTGTTATTTAATTACAGCAACCTGTATACTGTGCTGTAATGTATTACTAAGGCTGAAAATCATTGAATTAAAATTGAGTGTAATTAATGAAAACCAAAAGTTAATTTAAACAAAATTAGAGTTTAATGAAAAACACTGTATTGTAAAATTAGTTAAAAACAGATATTCGGTGACAGAGACTTCCGTTGACACAGTTTGTTTATCAATTGTAAATATGTTTATCGAAGTTTGTTTATGTAAGTGTGCTTATCGATTGTAAGGCTGTATAGCTACAGCTTTTATTTATTACTGTACAGTAATGTAACAATTTATAGTATTTAATTTTTTATGTTCAATAAATATCCAATACGCCTACACGTGTCCAATACATTTCTGTACAGTACAGTACATAATTGTACTTTTTATTGAGTTCGGACAATAGATCGTTCGGTTAATGGATGTTCGGATAATCGATGCTCTACTGTAATTACTTACGGTGATATGGTGAACCGGAAATTTCCCTGCAAAAAACTAAAGTTAAATCATTTCGCGTCAATTGCCCTGTGAGATTTAAATTGTTATCAGCAACCAGTCAAACGACTAAGTACCTCATTTTGCGTACTTCGGTTGTGACACAATGGTATAGACAACAAAATACATTGATTCCAATGCGATACGTGGTAAAACCAACAAAAACTTTGGGTAATGATGCACAGAAAGATGGAAAAAAAATCATGATTCCACCAGTACTTACGTATGGAAGCGAAAGTTGGATGGACATATAGAACAATGTGAGTAAAATAAAATTTGCAAAAACGAGGTTTATGAGGAGAGCAAAAGTTGTATAGCCTATACACATGAAGACATCTGATAACGAATGGCGGCGTGCAAAGTTTACCTAACTCGGTATTCCATTAGGGCAGGACTGTATAAAGAAATGTAGGGACACGCTTTGTGGGGCAATTGACTCCACAGAAAATGGGTTGGGAAAAGCTGCCTTGGAAGTCCTCAACTATAAACAAGAAGGAAAGACAAATATAAGGTCGATCAAGGAAACGGTGGTCAGAAATATTTTTATGAGATCGAAACAGACAATTGGCCGATCTTCTAGTGAAAATGACGACGACGACGACGATGATGATGATGATGATGACGCCGACAATTCATAAATTGGAGAAGGATTTCTGCTTACATAAGGTAGGCCTACAGGAGAATGACTATGAAGGTATTCGCTCAGCAAAGGGTAGACAAATGCTGATATGTAATAGATGAATTAACTGAATAGTAACCTATGTGTCATTGTTACTGTACAGTATTAATATCCTCTGTAAGATCAATGTAAAACATAACACTGTAAGTGTTAACAACTTGCAGTCTTCAGTTTGGATTGTGGGCCTTGTGTATAGTACAAACAATAAATGTAAGTAGGCCTACTTGATTACGGGGACTTAAATTGTATAGCTTAGGTCTACATATTAGTATTAGTGTTTTAAAATAACAGTATAATGCAACAATGAAGTACTAATAACATAATGTAACGAGAACCCCCCCCCCCAGTCAAGTAGGTGTAGCCTCAGTCAAGGCCACGCTCAAGTACGTTCCAGAGTACACTGGAGAACACTTGAAATACGCAATAGCTGGAACACCATACTGAGTATGGAAAATTTCTAGAAGACGTGCGCTATCCTATAAAAAGCCTTTGCAGCCGGGTTGTCAGTCAGTTGACAGTGAAAGATTTCCTTAACGCGGATCGAGGTTTGTAGAAGTATTGTAGGTAAGTGTTGTTGTGTTATAATTAGTGCAGAATTTTTTATAGGTGATGTTATTATTGCGTGTTGACACATTTAAGCTGAATTGTTGTACGAGTTGATTACGAATTGTTATTTGTGATTAATTAAAGGTGGTTATTAGTGTTTTCATTGGTGTCTTGTATTTTGTTTCCACTGTACCATACGACGATCCGTGAGACCGTCGTAACAATATAATGTAATGTGATATACCAATATAATAAAATAAAAATGTAGAAATATATATATTACGAAACAACATTATTTACACATTAATAATTAAAAACAGTATGACATTACAAAAAATATAGAGTTTAAATAATATTTAATTACTAAATTAGCATGCATAAGTCTCCTGAATATTATAAACTACATTGCTGTAAACTGATATTTAACTTACAAATTTATTAGTGCACAGCAGAAGTACCTTGCTAGTATAGCTTTTAATTTTGCGTTATACTACGTATTATCAGTGAATATGATGGTCTCTCCCATTTAAATGACAGAATTGCCTACAAGTACTAAATGCTGTTCGTTTATAAAGACTTCTTGGTAACCGAATGAATCCTGGAATAAAAGGTCAAGCTGCTGATTCTATCCTGAGAAGACATTATCTTGTTCTTGTGGTGGGAAGTCCGTTAAAGTGAATGAACTAATGTACTTGTCTACCAATGGTACAGGATGCAATGATAGCTTAAATGGCACAGGATACAGGGGGTAAATTAAATACCTTCATGACATCTCAAGTTCCTGTAGCTATGCAATGATGTTGCCATGAATTACGTATATATAATGGAGCTAATATACTTTGCTCGGAGTAATTAGATCATTACTCATAGATCATTAGGAAGAGATTAACTGATTTATTTTATTTCTTTTTTTTTATTTTACTTGTCTGTCCTAAGGGCAAGTATTCCGCGGTATAGCTAATCGAAAAAAAAATAAAAATATTGTTACGTAATGCGGAAAAAGTGTTACGTAATACGGAACGTTCTACAAGTTTCTCGAATATTCCAGCTGTAATGTGTGTGTGCGTACATAATGCTGCTACTTTGCAGTGAAAGAAAATTACGCGTCAATAATCAGGTCTATACCAGACCAGACCGGTCAGCGCAGTGTGTTCAAGGACACTGTTTCTAGTGGATTCTCGAGAGCGCCTGTTTCTTAACAAGTCATCCAAAGTGACACATTATTTCGGAAATCAGCGGGGTATAAATACAGCCATTCAGCGATGGTCATGTCAGTTGTTGTCGGGCGATTACACAGTGCGTTTAAATGGCGATTTACACAGTGCGGTTTGAAGTATTGTGCCAGAGTATTATGTGTTTTATAATTATGCAGTACTCTATTAGTGGACATTTTTATTGCGTGTGAACAATTTTTATTTGATTTGTTGTAAGAGACTATCTTGTTAATTACAAACTGTTTAATTGTGATAATTATAGCTGGTGATTAGTGACTTAATTGGTATTCATGTTTAATATGGTAACCAAATCACTTGTACGAATTAATAAATTATTTACCTTAAATTATCCGCCGTGTGATTTCTTGAAAGAAATTACACGGCGGATAATTTAAGGTAAATAATTTATTAACTTAATGGGTGTCTTGTATTTTGTTTTCCACTGTACCATACGACGATCAGTTATACCGTCGTAACAATATTTTTCGGCCCACCCTACTGTAGGCGTCTTCTAATGTATTCTACTTCTGTGGTTCCGATAGTAGATTATTTGTGCTACTTTGTGGTTCCTACAACGGTAGAGTTCTCTTAATGTAGAGGTATTTGTACTCTCAGCGCTTCAACTTCTTCTCATCTATAGCATCATCCAAGGCTAGAAGATAATCTCCAATCTTTCGAGCTTCTTTTGGTAGTTACACTGAGTACCAGCTCTTCAAGTCCGTAAGTGCCAGTTGAAATACTTCACTGACCTTGGATTTTTCGTATTTGCTTTCCGTCATTTTCGATTTGGTTGAGCTTTTGAATTTCCGCCATTTATTGCCTAACAATGTTGTTGTCACTTTTCCATCACCTAACGTTTTCTTCGCAGTTTCCATTGTCAATAGTTGGGCTTCAACGTGAGATAACGGGGATTATAATCAAAATATCTGTCTTTTTGTCTTCCAATCGTGATAGAATTTCTGCTCTCACCTTTTAGGGCGGTCGAGTTTTAATCCGACCTCTACACTGGTTCAGTACAGCTTTCACGTTACACTTCTCAATTGACGAAAAGAAAAGACTCAAGAAAAGGTGGTGTTAACCATAAAACCCAAAAGTAGGTAATTACGCAATGGTGTCTAAACAAAATCGAGATCACAACGCATTCACCAAAATCGCGAATTGCAATTCTGCATATAAATTAAGTTTAAATTTTCGCGCAGGGATGAGGATGGGGATGTGGTAGGGGACGGGGGATGCGTTTCGTGTCGAGTGCGCGTAGTTACGTCGATATCATTTCCCTTCCCTTCGCGTTAACAGTGCGTAAAGGATATTAAGAGGAAAACATTAAACAAAACGCCATCAACACAATTCCATTTTGTATTAACCAAACTTTATATTGAAACTCACAGTCGAGTACGTTTAATCTCCGTTCAATTACTAGAAATCTACATTTTCATTTTCTAAAAGTCATTTAAAATGTCAACTAAATTTAATATATTACAGGATTTTACAGTAATACCGTGCCATTAAATACCAAATGAAACTCTCGATCTTCAATGAATTTCGGTTTGTTACATTCTTTTACTTGAATTTTGCAATTAATGCATTCTTTTTTTTAGTAAAATCTGAAAAAATCATTAAACTGGGTTAACTTTTTTTTTATTGGCTGTTACTCTTTACAGCAACTGAGATTCAGTAAAAACAGAATACCTTGTGAATCTAATTCACTTATTAGTTTCTTCTTCTTCGTTTCAAGAATTAGGTTATATAAACCTGTTCCGGCACCCATCTCATCCTCGGACGACCCACGTCTCTCCTACCAATGGCTTTATATTTCAGTGCCGCTTTCGGCAATCGATCCTCTGTCATCCTTTGCAGATGATTCCACCATTGTCTTCTGGAAGCTGAAATAATTTAACGGATGTCCTCTACTTCGAGTTCCGCTCTGATATCCTTATTCCTTATTCTATCTTGTAATGTATAGTTTACAGTACTTCAAAGAGATTGCATTTCAGCACTCTGGATCTTGCCGCACTCCTTTTAGTTAGGAACTAAAATCAGTAAACTAAATCAAACTAACAAAACTGTAAATAAAATAAAGTTTACAAGTTTGTGTTAATTGCAGATATCACCATTCTATACCGAAATACAGAAACGGACACTGCCCGCTGAACGTTTGTCAACGATCATTTAGTGTCCATATGTAAAATGCTCTGGGGCTGTAAAGACGAGATACGCCGTCACAGTCGCCAATTGCAGTGGTCATCGTCAGTGGAGTTACGATACTGTTTCTTCGTTTCCAAAAATTGGGCGACACCAGCCGCTGAAGATTAAATACGACCTGCATTATGACGAATGGTAAGGTCTTCCCTTGCTGTCACTTTAGCTCAAGCTTTACAGTCTGTGCAACTTTCAAAAACTGTGTCTTTGGGGTGGGGTGGCTGTTGCACGCATATATGTAACCAAACGTAAAAACGCCGTAGCCTGACTTTATGAACAGCTGTGGGAGTGCATTATCACGCCCTTTTATCATATGCTTATGATAAAACTTATCATATGCTTATGATAAATGCTTATTATTTTACCTTCATCATATGCTTATTTCTGTTAACTCAGATCAACGAAACGCAGTTCCAAAGGGATGCGGTTTAGCGGACTCATAGGCCCATTCCCTTTTAATACCTAAAGATTTCGTACACATTAATGTGTGCATGAATGTGTGTGTGTGTGTGTGTGTGTGTGTGTGTGTGTGTGTGTGTGTGTGTGTGTGTGTGTGTGTGTGTGTGAGAGAGAGAGAGAGAGAGAGAGAGAGAGAGAGAGAGATCATCATCATTAGCACTTATCGCCCCGAATGATGAACAAAACTTGCCCACTTATAATATTGATCTTGTTCATTCACTACACCACAGTACTTAACCGCATCATCCTTTCAGTTAATGATGGGTCATTATCAGTGCCGGTGTGATCTTTTTATGTCTTTTAGCGTCAAATCTAAGCCAACGACCATCTGCCATCTCATCTTCACATTCGGCCTCATATAGCCCTACTGTGCCCATTCAATTTTCTCATCATCATCATCATCATCAGCATCTTCACAACACGATATAGGCAAGGTGCGGCCCGTTCCGCCTTCAAAAACACTCCAGCCATCTCTTCCTGGGTCTACCACACAGCTGTGTCCTATAGGTTTGTATTTCCAGACTTTTTTGGCTAGTCTGGAATCAGACATTCTTTCTAAGTGTTCTTTCCACCGTTTGTTGTAATCTTTTAATTTTTCATTTAAGTCAAAAACTTGTGATTCTTCTTCTCTTAAGGCATCATTCCTTATACGGTCAAGTTTAGAACACATTTAAACTCCTCTTAAGAACGCCATTTCCGAGATCTGTATGTTATTTTCTTCTTTCTTGGTTACGTGGGGAACCTATCATGATGTAAGAGTTTGAGAAAGCATTAGATGAGCTTAAAGGAAATAAGGCACCTGGTATTGACAATATTCCAGCAGAGTTTCTTAAGACGGGAGGAGAGAAGATGACGTAGCAGTGACTGCAGAGAGCAACGAAGATCTACAAAAGATTCTTGACACAATGGATCAGGTAATGAAGAATGAATTCAATATAAAAATAAATGAACAAGAGACCAAAGTCCTAGTCTGTAGTCGGAAGGAAGAAGATCCAGTCAGAATAACTCTTGGAAGTAATGTTCTCCAGGCAGTTAGTTAAAGAATATAACTATCTAGGAAGTAAAATCACAAGTGGTGGGTATAGCAGTAAGGAAATTATAAGCAGAATTAACCAGGCTAAAATTACTTTCAACAAACAAAAAACCTCTTGACTTCAAACCCTATCAGCCTAAAAATAAGGAAGAATCTTGTAAAGACATACGTGTGGAGTGTTGCCCTATACTGGAGTGAATCTTGAACAACTGGAGAAAGTGACAAGAAAAGACTCCAAGAATTTGAGACCTGGTGCTACAGAAGAATATTCAAGATAAGCTGGAGGAAGGAGATAACTATTGAGGAAGCCTTTAGAAGAGCTGAGGAGGAGAAGAGCTTTCTGCGAAATTTAAAAGGCAGAAGAGCTAAGTTTATAGGCCATGTACTACGAAACAATGGGTTGGTTAAGAGAATAATAGAAGGAACAATTGAAGGGAAGAATCACAGAGAACGACCCCGTTCAGACTACATGAAACAGCTTATGGTCGATATGAACTGCACATCATATTTTGAGTTGAAAAGGAAACCAGAGAAGCATGAAGAATGGCGAGCTGTTGCCAACCAGCCTATGGGCTGCTAACCTAGAAGAAGAGTTTCTTGGTTGGTGTCCATAATTCGCCCCCATACGACAGTACAGGGACAGCCATAAATTTGTAAAACTTTAATTTTGTATCTCGACGTACCGTTACGTCTTCGACATAAAATAATGATTCTAGAACAGGTGAGCCACTTTAATTATTTGGGAAAGATAGGAATACGATATTGATGTTAAGTTGGGTAAGTTCCAGACGATGTGTGACACATTCAAACGTATTTAATAGTCTCAAATCTATAAAAATACTCGATTATATTAGCTAATCTAATTTGGTTGCGTATTCACTTACTTGTTTTTTTGTTGTTGTTTTTATAAGGGTCTTCTCCATAGGCCTTTGTGTAGTTGGCAATATTCTCTGTCCATATTTCTGATCCATAAGCCACCGCAAGAATCGCACGATTCTTAATTTTCTTCTTTATGCATGCAGGTATTGGATCTTGATCCGTTACAGCGATAGGCCTACTTAGTGTTCCCTACTCAATTCTGAATCCACAATTTGATCTCTTACCGTTACCTTTGACTTTCCAGATTCCTTCTGTCTTTTGACCGATGTTCTGTCTCCTTGGCAATTCCTGTGGATACGTTCAATTAACGCGATGAAACCGTTGCTTTTGATAATCATGCAAGCTCTGAACACTGAGCTACTTTCGTGTTATGACGGTTTTGTTCCTGTTATTTGTTGTGCATTGCTACAATTATTACTTATGTTAAAAAAAAAATATTTAGGTCTATTTCGTATGTAATATTCTACTGTTTTCTTGTACGAGTATTAATATATACTAATCCCTAATGCATATTTCGTAGACTTTATAAAGGCCTAGTATTATCAGATTTCAAACTGTTTTAATTTTGGATACGTTTACTACACTATACTATTATAAGCTGTTTGTTTATGGTAATCAGCTGTTTTTATAATAGTAACATATCTTGCTAATATTCGTATTCTGACGTCCGTGAAATACGCAAGTGCGTGGCATCTATATCATACGATCTGGAGAGATGCGTATTAGGTCGGCAAACCGACATTGTACGGGATTCGCTAGAGCTTTCTAGACGTCTTCGAGTAAGCGATTATGCTTGATGCATCACCGAGAAAGTGGTAGAATAATCTTGCACCCTCGGCGGGGTCTAAACGGCTGGAGTATTCTGAAAATGACCGGAGTCGTTGTTGTTATGGTGGCGTCTTCCGTTTCGGTGCGCGTGTTTTATAGGTGTAAAGTGATTAACGTGAATTATTCTGTGTGGACTTCTGTAATTAGTGACTTACATTACTTATTGCGATAGTGATAATTACGTGTTGTTAGCCAGTGACCGAAAGTCGTGACTTGGAGATTTGTTGTCGACGAGTGATTATTGTTTTTTTTTTAATTATTTAAGCTGCTATTATAGTTGTAAGTAACGATTTCTCTGTGTTCAATTATTTATTGTCATTGTTTAATACGGCGATCCATGCGACCTTTATAGCAATGTGTGTTATTTTGAATTAACCATTGTTTATTATATCTAAAAACGAATAAAAATTTGCATAATAAAAAGTACAATAAAATGTACAAGATGATATATTATATATGCAAGTATGAGTAAAAATAACATTATGTTATAATCTGACTATCTATTTACTTCTGAAAATTGAATTATATTTTTTAATTTTTACATGTCTTTATTAAAATTGATCTTTATTTTGTAAATAACTCTTCTATATTCCTTGCAGGTAGTTAATATTAATATTGTGAATAGTTCTTCAAATATTAACTACTTCTGCAAGTAAAATTATTATTGTGTCTACATTGACGCACGTTTCACTTAGCAATATTTAGAAAAATCTTAATATTTACAAACAAAAAACCAATAATTTACTAATTAAAGAACAAACTCAAGTAAAAATAAAACAAAATGGTCTATTTAAAATTATAACGTTTTTAAAACTAAATTAAATATAAACATAAAATATTTCCAGTATAACCGACAAAACAGGTTATTGAGTAAATAAACATTAAAACACTCGATAAGTAAAATAAAATTAAATAGATCAATTCTTTTATATTAACTCTTTTATATTAACTTCGATCATCCGTTATTTTTTGTATTGATATCCAATCAATTAAATTATTTGTTAATCCATTTATAAACCTCTGATGATACAGATGTGATCGGTGAAACGTGCGTCAGGTGTAAATACAATAATAATTTTATTTGCAGAAGTACTTAATATTTGAAAAACTACTGATAATTATTATAACTGATACGTTATTTTTTCACTGTAGCTTCCTCTGTACTAGATAACAAAAATCTACACGAGTTAACAAAGACGTTGTAACCACACAGAACATAAAACAGTTTCACACATTTAAATATAAAATCGCACGTTATCGTTGTAACAGACGAGCTCCAGCCAAGAGTAAGTAAGACATTTCTAAAACCGATACCCCGCCGATGCTTTCTCCCGCTAACACAAAGGAGCGTGTTCATCTTTCACTGGGCCTAAGACAGATTAGATAAGTCGAGTCTGGCAATACATTGCTATTTGCATCCCATTACGCCCTTGCCGAGGGAGGGTGGAACGAGACCATCTCCTTCACATCTTCTCAATGAATTCTACACCCTTTAATATCGCAATTCAATTCTAGTTTCGTATTGATCAGTACGGCGGAGCGGACACCCGAGATGGACACTTCACCCCTCACACCACCTACCCCTTGACTTTATTCCATTACGGCTCTCTTTCGTCTTACAAATGTGTTGACTCCATACAGTAATAATGAAATAAACCTGTAAATCACTGTTTCACTACAAACAGTCTCGGGTGCGAGATTACGAATCCAGTATTTTGATTTGATTTTGTGGGATGTAGTTTGAAGATTATTTAATGAGACAAAATGTTAGTCGCCTCTCCATTACTCCAATAAATTCAGTGTTCAATATTTATTATATGTATTACTCGACGCCATTCTGAGATCTATATGTGTGTTACTTACAATCATATTAATTTAAAAAATGCTGTGAGTCTACTATCCGCTATCTTTACTGTGACATCATTTATGGTGTGTAATATGATGTCGATCACAAGTTGGCTAAGTTTCAGTGAATTTATGGTGACAGAATTCGTCGAGTGTTATCGAGGAAAACAACAAAAGAGACTCGAATAAAATTTAATAAGGCAATTGCTGCCCCATTGTTATTGTGTGGTTCTGAGACGTGGGTTCCGGCAGCAAAACATCTGAGTAGGAACAAGCATCGGAGATGAGATTCGAAGAGGTAGGCTCTACAGTGAAGACATTCGTAAAAAGTTGAACATTTTTAATATCCAAGATAATATTGCAAAAAACAAAGATGGCTAGACTGCTCATCTGTATATGATAAAAGATGGCAGCTTGCCTAAGGAAGTTTGCCAATACAACCCTGTTGGACAACAAAGTATAGGATGACCTGGGAAGCGTTGGTGAAGTGGATATATTCCTTTGGGACTGGACCAAGTAATTCGCCTATTCCCTGATAGAAGAAGAAGAAGAAGAAGAAGAAGAAGAAGAAGAAGAAGAAGAAGAAGAAGAAGAAGAAGAAGAAGAAGAAGAAGAAGAAGAAGAAGAAGAAGAAGAAGAAGAAGAAGAAGAAGAAGAAGAATCGAGCTTTGAATTGCAGCAACAACGAATGTAGGAAATGTTTGCCGAGTAAATTGTTCGAGGAAGGAGTTTCTGCGGAGGAAATTTACAAAGCAAGGGGGTTTCTAGGCAGAGAGAACAAGGAAACAAGAATCCTATGCATGGTCAATTGCAAATCATCATTTGAGTACTGACCAACGATATGATGCTAAACAAACAGCCCGAAAAAGTCACTCCACAGAATAGGTCCGATCCTGGCAAGGAGAAGAGGTATCTTGAAAGCAGCGTCCCGTGAAAGAATGGTATTTGGGATGCATGAGCTAGTGAGTAGAAATATTGATACAGGTGTATCCGAGGAAGGAGCTTGCCGATCCAGGACGAAAAAAAAACAGTAGTCAGACAAAACCTGAATAAAATTTCTTTTGTACTTTATTCAGTTATATAATGTGTCGCGTATTCATCTGTACACTTTTTTGCTTTCATCTGTGCGTGATGTCTCTATAATGACTTACATCCTTAAGTTTGAAAGTTACGTCGTTTTAACGCACTTCATATTAATTATTGTTAACTAATTTATCTTATTTTAATTAGTAAATAAACGGAATCAAATACTAATTACGTCCTTTGACCAGTCAATTAAATTGTAAATCAGTTCCATAATAAGTTAGTCATCACAATATGTGATGTTAAAATTAGTAAATATTTCTATCTTGAGACTGTTTGTCTGCTTCTGTAAGGAAGAGACAAACTAAACACAAACGAAATAAAGCACACAATAAAACAAAATTACTGAATAAAACATTCCGCAGTAGAATACCTAAAACAGAATAGAAATACGTGCAAATCAGGATAAAATCAGTAAATGAAACTTTAAAGAAAAATGTGGAGGAAAGACATTTACAGGACGGACGAGATAAGATAAGTAAAAAGAGCAAGAAATTAGTAACCTATGACTTACAGGCGTTCTTCTGGAAGGTGGACAAACAAGTAATTCCGAAGGGCAGGAACAATGGAGCAGTGGTTGGTAGTACAGGCGATGACCAGAAGGAAGAAAGGACTATGTCTGTTATCGACATTAGAGTAGTAATGTTTCCTTTCCTTTATTATTCCTTCCTTTTCTTAAATGTTATTTTCCGCCTTCCACGCTGTTATGATAAGGTTTATGTAGTTAAGTCTTAACATTTATTTAATAAACAAGCATTATAAGTGTTTCTAATTATTTAATGTTTTGAATCGAATAAAATATAAATAGTCAGTAAATAAAAGAAGGTTCTCTTCGAATTACATCTAATGTTAAAAGAATGAAATGAAACGTATATAGTATTATGTTGTATAAGTGTATTTATTAAAATATACTCTTCTTTTTCTTCACCTCATGGAGTAGGCGCTTTGCCTGTTCCGTCTTCACAGAGTATCTCTCAACCTCACTCTCGGTCTTCATATATCTCTTGAACCAAAGGGTCTATGTTGAAACGCAACCTTAGGTAGTTATCCATCCTCCATTCTGTCCAGATGCTGTAACCACTCCCTTCGATATGTATGGATCTTATCATTTATTGAGAGTACCTGTAGCTCTTCTCTAATATCCTCATTGCGCAAACGACCTGTCTCGTGCAACCCTTTGTTCTTCTCAGAAACTTCATTTCTAAACTTTGAATCTGGTTTTTAATCTTCTCTATAAGAATCCATATTTCACATCCATGTAGTAAAACAGGCACTAGCATTGTTTTATAAAATTTAAGTCTTGTTTCTTTTCTTTTTCCTCAACGTTCTGTGTATGACGCCACACATCATCTGAAACCTCTATATGTTTATAGTGATATCTCCGCCTGTGTCATTCCTAATACTGATAGCGCAGTCAAGGTAACTGAAGTCAGCGACTTGTTCCAAAACTGTTCCCTCAAGAACAATTTTTGATCTGACAGGAAACTTCCCCCTCCCCCAAAAGCCATTGTTTTTGTTTTCTGCTTAGACATTTGAAAATCACATTGTTTACAAATATTATTTAAACGATGTAAAGAATACTCCAACTCATCCTCTGTTTTCTGTACTAAACTCCATCGTCAGCATACAATGAAATACCCAAACTCGTGTTCAAGTTCAGTCGAATTCCTGAGGCAATATCTCGTCTCCATGATTGGATGACGTCGTCAATATATATGTTAAAAAACGTAAGCGAAATGCTACTATTAAAACAAAGTTTTCGAATTAAATGTGTAACAATAAAATTCAAAAAAATTGTAATGTGTAATTATATTGTTGTATTTTATATTGTTATTATTCGCTTTTTATTACTTCCATGTTCCATAAGGAAATGGAAGTATGGTGATGGGAAAAAAAATCGTGGTCGAGATTGTTGCAGATTCTGATTGTACTACCCTCAAAACATGAAAAAAAGTCATTTTTCGAAAAGTGTCTGTGTGTCTGTCTGTCTGTCTATGCGTGTGTCTGTGTGTCTATCTGTCTGTAGATTTTTTTTCTATGGTAAACGATAACAGCCGCAAATTCAAACAGAATCAAATAATGTTTCGCATACAGCTCTGAATTGTAGAGTTCTCAAGACCTATTGTTTTTGGTGAAGATCGGTTAAGGGAAAGGGGTAGTTTACCGGCAACGTTTTATGTTTCAACAAGGGTAATTTTTTTCTATGGCAAACGATAACAGCCGCTACTTCAAACAGAATCAAATAATGTTTCGCATACAGCTCTGAATTGTAGAGTTCTCAAGACCTATTGTTTTTGGTGAAGATCGGTTAAGGGAAAGGGGTAGTTTACCAGCAACATTTTATGTTTTAACAAGGGTAATTTTTTTTACGAACGATAACTGCCGTAAATTCAAACATAATCAAATAATGTTTTACATATGTGCCTGAGTTGTAGAAGACTGCCTATTGATTTTGGTGAAGATCGGGTAGTTTACCTGAAATATTTTTTGTTGTAAGAAGAGTAAAGTACTTAATTTTGATAAATAAAGTATCCTGATAAAAAGATCTTAATAATCCACTGTAGAAACGTAGATGAAATATCTATAAATGAAGAGGCTAGTTGAACGGGGTGGGGGTAATTTTCTATAAATGAAAATTATAGTTGAAGGGGAGGGGATAATTTTTATGTGTACTACGTTATCGGCAACAAAGTAGTAGTTTGTTGTTAAAATTCCTTCCCGGGCTGTTTGGCCGTAATCCAATGTTTTCTGCAAAACCAGTCGTTTCGGCAGTGCCGTCGACTGCCATCATCAGTGAAAATCGAGTGCGATATTGTGTGGTGGTATACGTTAGTGACCACAGTACTGTGGTTAAGGCTGAAGCAATAAGTGGAAAGAAGTAGTTTCTATGGAAACATTTCATTTCGTAAATGATTTTAAATATAAATCTTAGAACATGGAAGTCATGTATGGTTCTCCATACCGATATTTTATATATGTACTACGCTATCGGCAACAAAGGAGTAGTTTGTTGTTAAAATTCCTTCCCGGCCTGTTTGGCCGTAGACCAATGTTTTCTGCAAAACCAGACGTTTCGGCAGTACCATCGACTTCCATCATCAGTGAAAATCGAGTGCGATAACGTGAGGTGGTATACGTTAGTGACCACAGTACTGAAGCAGGCTGAAGCAGTAAG
The DNA here is from genome assembly GCA_034769895.1 of Magicicada septendecula. Classification (NCBI taxonomy): domain Eukaryota; kingdom Metazoa; phylum Arthropoda; class Insecta; order Hemiptera; family Cicadidae; genus Magicicada; species Magicicada septendecula. The sequence goes on from CM068368.1 coordinate 96,292,920, forward strand.
TAGAAAGAAGTAGTTTCTATGGAAAAATTTCATTTCGAAAATGATTTTAAATATAGGCTAAATCTTAGAACATTGAAGTCATGTATGGTTCTTCATACCGATAATTTTCGTAATGAAGAAGGGAATACTCAGTTGTTTGTCTCGTCGTAAACGCAATAAATTGAAACTAATATATAAGGAGACGACGTTCATAAAGCGAGTTATTATAAAACAGAAACGTTTTCTGAAATAACCTCGTTGAAAAGTAATGACAATCGCTTAGCGTTAGAAACGTTTACAATATTTAAAAAATAAAGTGGTACACCAGATGAGTGGAATGGGAGGGCGGGCGTGCATCGCGATCGTTGACAATGACAATGACAATGGTTCGTGTTATTTATGTTTGTCGGACGACCGGGGACAAGTTGGCGGCCTCCAACCGGCCAGCTTCAGTTTCTTCTGCAGCTATCTAGTCCGGCCTACACATTGTTGTCCCTTGTTCTGTTAAAAGCATGAGATAATATAAACGTCAGATTATTGGTAAAAAAATAAAAATAAAAATAATACACGTCCATTGTGCTGTACTGATAGGTACTGAACTTTTTGTGTGCCCGATAAACGTATGTGTGCACGCACGAGCGCACGCGTTTGTGGATTTCAGGAAACAACGCTCTGCAAAACACAGAACACACGGTGTTAATTAGTGATATCAAAAGTATTGTATCAACGTACTGTATTGATTTCCATACGTAAGTGCGCGAGTGTCTGCACGCTATCGCACGGGCTCACATAAATAATATTAACAAGTTTCTTTAACAAGAAGTATAAAATTGTGTTGCCTATAATTCTGTTTCATAAATTTATATCTGCATTGTCAGGTCATAGATTGAAAATATCTACTAATATTCAACTCCTAATCTCGATCAAATGACACAAACATACACGCAAGCGCGCGCTTGTACACACACACACACACACACACACACACACACACACACACACACACACACATAAAATATTTGTTAATTATAGTCGTCGTCGTTTCTTACAGATACAATTAGTGAAAAAAAGTGGAAAAAATCCACAGGCGTATGCATGCTCACTATTTTTCTAAAGCATATACATGTGTATATTTATCGTATATTCAAAAATCTGTATGGAGAACCATACATGACTTCCATGTTCTAATATTGATTATAAAATTATTTTTAATATGCAGACCTACACTCAGAACGAAACCAAATATATCAACATGCTTTTCGTAAAAATGCTGATAAAGATAATCAAAATACGAATTATACCTAGTTGTTAATATTTTAAAAATAAGTAATTAATTTGAGTAAATTATCTTTTATTTAAACAACGCGAAAGAAAGTGAATACCGCCCAGCGTTTGTTATCTGTGAATTTCTGAAAACGAAAAATATTTTGTTTACGTATCCGTGGCGACATAGCATGGAACGATATCAATTGTTAATATTTTATTGAAATTCTTAAGTTTTCGGTCGAATAAATTTATAACATCAATACAAAAAATTACTCCCTCCCTCTTAACTACTCTTTTTAATTACGGATATTTCATCTACCTTTCTACAGTGGATTATTATGACCTCCTTTTCAGGATACTTTTTTTTATCAAAATTAAGTACTTTGCTCTTGTTAAAACGTAAAATGTTGCAGGTAAACTACCCCTTTTCCTTAACCGATCTTCACAAAAAACAATAGGCCTCGAATCCTCTACAACTCAGGCACATACGCAAAAAATTATTTGATTCTGTTTGAGAGTTTGACTTTTCTTCATGTTATGAGGGTAGGACAATCAGAACTTAACCTTATCTGGAACACGATTTTTTTCGCAATCACCATACTTCCATTTCCTTACGGAACACGGAAGTATAAAACTACACCCTAACAGAAGAAATGTCTAATTTATATATAATTTAGGATTCTCCAGTCTATCATAACATTGAAAACATACAAACGGTACTAAATAAACATTCGTGCACCGGTCTCTTGAAATTTCGCTGTTTTTAGTTATTTACGTTACCATCACAACATAACCTTAATTCGCACTTAAAACAACACCGAAATAACACGCATGGCAAACTGATTATAGATTGCACCATTACGTTTTCTGCTCCGAGCGAAATCTGATCTTGCACAAAATAAGTGAAACAATTATTGTAAGCTGTTAAAAAGAGTGGGTTAAAGAACGACAGAAATATTTAACTATTCGTATTTTCGTAAAAAATTCTGAACTCTGAGCAGAATACACGCGTCGCAGATGCGATTCTTGCGATCTGTTAAAGGCTGCTCACGAAGAGATAGACTCTAAAATGCAGATAATATACGCAAAGTGTTGAAAATGCTTAATATCCAATATCGTATTGTAGAAAACAGAGATGGATTGCTCATCTGAAGAGGATGCCACATGGCAAGTTGAATAAGGAAGTCTGGCAATACAAGCCTACTTGGCAAAGAAGTGTAGCGCATACGTTAGGACAAATTCTACGTAACGAATTTGTCGAAGAAGAAGAAGAAGGGACTTTGAAAAATTTTAAATAAAGCTTTAGTTTTAATATGTCGCTAATTATGCCTGGGAAGGAATCGTTTGAATTTTTAAATACTAGGACGTTTGTCGTCTCCTAGGTCAGCGATTGGAATAAAACACTCGTGTCACTGTCGACACCCCGTTTATTTACCGGTATCACAAAGAAAACCACAGAAAATACAAATTTCGATCCACAACTGTGACATCGATTATTAACACAAGAAGATAACACACAAATATAATAGTCATCCACAAATGTGGGATGAGGAAAGGAAACACTCATATCAACTCTAACTCACTACTGAACTTTCAATTTCAACTAACTTTCAATAAAGACTACGACTCCGTCTCTTACTGGCTTATAAGTATATAGCTGGTAATGAAGTCACTCACCAGCATGCGTCAGTTACTAGATACAGTCGAGATCATTCCAGCGCTTAAACTAGAACATTGTAGAAAAAACTACGTTAACTGTAAATGTATAGTGCATTGATACAGAACTTTCTAGTGTATTCTCTAAATAGTGTCTCTATAAATGGTGTACATCAATATAGGCCTACACAAATTGTACACCAATTGTGGATAATTTAAATACCCGTAACATAGCCTACGTACTCTAATGACAGATAGTTTTTAAAAATACCAATCACAATGTCACTTAATAGATTATACAATATTCATAATATTACTTTGAACGGGAGTTTTACTTTATAGATTAGAGGCATGCGATTCAGGGATGGCCGTTGGAAACGTGGATTTGGCGGCGTAAGGGGCTAGACAACCAATGTATCAATGCAGAGGTGCTCAAGTAAGATATCCTCAGAGACACTGGACTACTAACTATGGTGGGATTGTTTTGAGGGAACAGAGGAAGGAGAGAAGAAGGGAAGTAGGAGAAGATTTAAGCTCTTCCATGATCTACTGTGAGGGCTATAAGGCTATGAAGGCTTAAATCTAGAATAGATGTCAACGGAGACGCGGTAGTCTGTGGGATTCCCAAACGGTAGAATACCAATAACGTTGGTGATGTGGTGTAGATTATAACGATGGTGGTGGTGGTGTGGTGTAGATGATAATGATGGTGGTGGTGGTGATTGTGATGACGATGTAGGTGGTGTCAATGTTTGTGTCCCATAAAATTATATCATCAATTAATTTTAATCACTGGATTCATTAAACTAACGTAACGTTATACTCCCTATTTTTTTAATTCCTAATTACTAAATGATTTCTGGTAACATTTTTACAGTAAATGATTTGTGGTATTTTAACAGTCAATAATCTTCTTCTTCCTCTTCTTCTTCTTCTTCTTCTCCATATCAAGGTATAGGCTTACAGCCTGTTCCGCCTTCACTGAAGCCATCTCTTCCTTGCTATACCTATATCTCGTCTTCCTTGAGGTCTGTATCTTATTACTTGTTTAGGTAGTCTCATATCTTCCATTCTCTATATGCTGCCTCCATTTTATTTGTCCTTCCCTTATTCTGCTGGCCATAGAATATACATTTAACTCGGTTGTTATACCTTCATACCTTCATTTCGTATTTGGTCTATAAGGGTTAGGTTTTTCTTAAGAAATTCATTTCTTCGTTCATCATTTCTCGTTATTGTCCAAGTTTCACTTCCGTCATTTAAAACAGGTGTTCCCATTACTTTATATAATTTTATCTTGGTGTCTTTCGTTGTCTTATTTTCAAGTGTTCTGTGTATAGTACCACACATCATTTGAAATCTGTTTATTTGTATTTCGATGTCGCTGTCATATTGAAAAGTTACATCGTACCTTAGAAAATTGAAATGAGAAACCTGTTCTGTAGCCTGATTGTTTATAATAATTATCTTGGAACGTTTCGGATTCTTTCCTCTAAAGGCCATGACTTTTGTTTTCTCGGTTGATATTCTAAGATTATATTTTTTGCCTATTTGGCACAAGTGGAAAACTGCTAATTGGAGCTCTTTCCTGTTTTTTGGATAATAAAGTGATCATCCGCGAATAACTATGCATTGATACACTGACTGGATGGTATCAATTTAATTCCGGGGTTTACTTTTTCCTTCCATTGTCGCACAACATACAGTCGATAATTACTTTCATTATTATTAATCAATAATGATGACAATAATACAGCGTGTTATAGTCATGTTTATTATTATCACCACCGTCGAGATAAACACTGATGATTTTGAACATGACCGCATGTAGGCCTACAGACAAATTAAATTAATGGACTCCTCTACTGAGACACACGCTCTCGGCTTCTGCGTACGACTACAGACTCGTGGGTCCGAAACGTTAAGGGGAAAAATTACTACGGTGAAGGGAGCCTGGCAGGAAGTTTTACTGGGCAACCAGATTTGTTTGCCTCACTCGGGTTAAATTCGTTGACAGTTTTGTAATCTCAGCTTTGTCGCTAATTGCTTCTTAGGCCTTTATTACACTACGTCACCGATTGCATGCAACTGATTGCAAAAGACGTTGTGGGGCATTAGTTTAAATGAAGCGTATTACACTTATTGCAATTGGTTACACAGCTTGCAATCGATTGCAAAACAGTTGCAAGCCTTGCAACTGCTTGTCCAACTTTTAGTTTCACGTACTCGTTGTGGAGCATTGATTCAAATGTAGCCTATTACACTATGCAACCGATTGCAGGCAACTCTGCTGCGCGCGCATTCTGTAGACAACCAAGAAATTTGATGATATGGGACAGACAAAACATATAGGCCTACAATGTTTTACAAAATCGCCAACGTCTCAAAAACGAACAGAAGGATTTTATTTAAATAAAAACTAAAATAAAATTTGTAATTTTTTCTAAATTTCACTCGCTGACAACATGTAGCTATCTCTTACAGAACGAAAGTTTATCGCATGCCAAAAATTTCACTTACATGCAAATTAACAAAACTGTCGTGACATGGGACCGTTTTGAATATCTGTTGTTGAAAATCATTAAATTTATTGATTCAAATTTATGTCTAAAAGCATCCTCAAACTTCAAGGAACATCTTGGCGAAAGAAATTTTTTATCGTATCAGTACTTTCTGAGGTTAGCCCAGACAACGATACAAACAAATTTGACCTCTTTATAACAGTAGCGTAGACGCCATGTTTACTCTGCAACTGATTGCAGAGCAGTTGCAGCCTGTTTTTACTACCGTCCAACTAGTTTCATGTAGGCTTGAAATCAGTTGCATGCAATCAGTTGCGTAGTGTAATAGAGGCCTTAATGAACGAGGCCTTTCGATGTCTCCGTGCAAACCGTGTTCTCTTATCTTTGCGTATAAGTTATAGTAATATAGTATAATAAGTTATAAGTTATCCTCTGTGTGTGTGTGTGTGTGTGTGATCTTTTCATTGGGCGTCGGTGTTAACTACAAACAATGAACGTAGAGATTAAGTACTTCAGTTCTAGAGGAAATGTTCACGACACTTTACACCCCATTCTGGAACTTAATATATTAAGAAAGTTGCTCGTTGCTCTGATAATGCTACAACGCTGTCACGCTACAATTACAAAGCTTTATCGAAAAAAATGTAATTTATTCACTCTTGTTATAAGGCTCAATATTTAAAACAACTGTCGTGTCCTAAATACAGTACTCTTACGCAGCTGCCTTATAGTTTACAGCTGCATCCATTTTAGTAAAACATCTCTCTAACTGAATAGATATATACGGACACGTGATTTAAGCTTTCTTATGTCTTTAATATTTTAGTCCCTTTAAACAGTGTCCATGAGGCTAACGTAGACGACGTTGCGACATTGTCCTTGTTATATACGGTTGTCAATGTTAAAATAAAAAGGACTTCACACTATCCGTAATGTATTTGCAAAACTCTATTCTAATAAAACGGAGAGCAGGATACCTTTCGAAAAGCAGGGTGCTTAGCAAAAACAACCAATTAGATTACAGAAAGAATAATAAAATGGCTACCAGAGAACACTGCGGTCCACGTTGAAAACCGAATATTACATACTCTACGAAATTAGTTGTAAGCGTTTAAATATCAAAAAGAAATTGATACAAATTTTGCATCCTCCGTTAAGTTTCACAGACATACTTCTTAATCTCTGAAACTTGAGCCCCATAAAGCCCTTCTGAAGTTTGGTTTTCCGTGATAGCCATGTTTCCGTTCGGATGAATGAGTTCAGCTGAATTACCACATTATCGTCTTTAACGTAGGCCTACATCTTTTATTAACCTACATGATCACGTATTCAATGTGTAACATATTATGTGTAGAAGATTTTTTTTTTAATTTGGATAAAAATTGAATGTTTATTTTTATAATACGTTATAACGTGGTAACTATTTGAGACGTACACATAGGTTTTCAGTATCTTTATGTGATATTATTGGAAACATTATTGGCCAGACCGTTATGGCGTGGTCTAGAGTCTGTGCTAATAGACGTTTCGGCCTCACCATCGGCACGGTGTCCTACGATTCACCTCGTTGATGCGTTAGAGATTGTGTGATCACACTGATGATGGCCTGCGATGGTGAGTCCGAAACGTCTGCCAGCACGTTAGGCTCTAGACCACGGCCTAATAATGTTTCCAACTATGTGGACGCCGCGTCGGCCGTGAAAGCCTTAGCAACTCTATTTACGTGATACGTTTTAAAGAAAGTTCGTATAGCACGAATATACGCCTTGTACAATGCTCTTGTTTCATTGTCTTTGACAATAGAAATCCTGTTGTTACTCGCTTTTCTAATCTGATATTTGTTCTGCAATGATTGTATAGCATTCTAACGGCTTTTATTTATTCTATAGTAACGTTAGTCTTTTCCATAGTTTCCCTGTAGGAACACTCTCATATAGTTTTCTTCGAATTCGCTAAAAAAAATTTAAATTTTGATTACACGCTCTTCTTTATTCTATCGCATGAGCGTGGCAGAATTCATAAACTACAGTATAGTTGCAGTACGGAAACCTCCCTGCGGTCTTCAGCCAAATTATCTTGACACTCCTTTTCCATTCTCGTGTTTGAAAACTTTCCCATAAGGAGGCCTACTCGCTGAACTGTTGTTCTCACAGTCAGTTTTATCACTCGTTCTGTTTACGGTCATCATATTGGAACAGATTATAGTAATCACTAGTACTACTCATACAACGAGGAATTTAATAAATATCTTGTAAAAAATGCAGTAACAGTCGATAATAATCAACAGTCAATGCCAAATGAAATTCTTAAGGAGAGTCAAAGGATGCACCCTAAGAGATCACATATGAAATACAGACATACGGCAAGAACTGAATATATACTCGAAAACGATAAAATTAAACAAAATAAAGAAAACTGGATACAGCACTTAAATATAATGGGTGACTCGAGAATACCAAAAAATATAATAAAGTATAAGCCTCTTGCAAGACGAGATAGAGGCAGACCAAGAAAACTGTGGCTGAGAAGACTGAACAACCTGCAAGCCTAATCCTTGAAGAAGAAGAAGAAGAAGAAGAAGAAGAAGAAGAAGAAGAAGAAGAAGAAGAAGAAGAAGAAGAAGAAGAAGAAGAAGATACGGCAATTAATTACATACGGCGGCTAAGGTGGGCCCAGGTAAATGCATCTGTCTTATACAGCGTACGGCGACATTTAGGTAGATTTTCAATTCTGAATACTATCTGCAGTAAGGAATCAGCCCAAGGTGTGGGCTTGCACGTGTCTTTACGATCCTCTTTATTGTATTTTACCTTTCTGGAAATTTACAAGCACCTTTATTATTTATTTCGAACCAGCGTAATAATTTTTAAACGTTTATGTTTGTGTACGTGCATGTGGCGATTCTATCTATATGGTGTGGTTACACTTACGTGTTGTATTTATTTATGTTTTTAATAAAACTTATAAATTATTTTGTAACAAATTGCCATCCCTTCCACTCGGTGATGGTTCTGCGTATAAATAAAATCTTTATAGCCGAAGAACGCAGAAATATGTGTATATAAACTATACTTTTATGACGCAGTGTCTTCTGAATAAGACGTACGAGCCACAATCTTTGTTACTTCTCGAAACACTTGTAAAAAAGAATACATCATTATTTGTTATTATTTTCTGCAACTTTAGTCTTGTTCTTTGTATTTTAAAGTGTATTCTACATGTATTGTAAATTCTAAATTGTACTGTAATTCTAAAATTAGTGTTTGGAATTTTCGTACCACTGAATTAACTTTTACCTTTTGAACGATTATCCCAGGCCCTCTTGACTAATCTGTCATAGGCAATCTGCCATATGACCATGTCCTATCGACATGGTCATTCCAAAGTTGTTGCCTTTCCTGTATCCAGTCCACTGTCTCTGTCACACTCGAATATCGACATTTATTATTATATCTTGCCGCGTTCTGCCTATCATTTTTCCTCAACGACTTCATCTCAGCAACTTGTGTTTGTCTTCTGGTTGCCATAGTTTCTGGTCTTGCCTCTGTGTCTATAAGTCAGGATAGACCTCACTGTACTTTTAAATATTCCTGCTTTCATTTTAAAACTTAAAAATATACTGTTCCAGATAACATCACTCATACATCCTGACACCCCGTTTGCTTTTATAATCAGGCACCTCATTGCTTTGCCTATTGAACCACAGTTTGTTATCTTTACACCTAAATAGTTAACCTCCGGTATCTGCTCCACTATTTCGTTGTCAAGACTACTAACTTGCACCTCACTGGTGTTGCAGCAATAGTCACTGGTTTAGTCATAGCTGTAGACATCGCCACATTATGTTGTTTGCACCGAGTTGTTAAATTTGTACAGAAGCCTTTGCAGATCATCTTCGGTTTCAGCTATAAAAACGGCATCGTCAGCATAGTTAATAATGTTGAAACTAGTATTACTCTTTTTTATCTCTTCATATTTTTTATGACAATTATTATTTACTTTTGTTTGGAGTATGGTCTTGTACGGATGTGGCAAATACCAAAGGAAGAGAAAGGGAGATTAATGTCGTTTGAACAAAGGTGCTACAGAAGAATGATGAGAATTAGCTGGAGAGGCAGAGTAGCAAACGAAGAGGTTTTTCGAAGAACAGGAGAACTCAATGTCTTGAGGAAGGCTATAAAATCTAGGAGAGACATATTAATAGGTCATACCCTTAACACACGAGAGTTGACTCAAAACTGTACTCGAGATAACATTAGAAGGAAATATCTAATAATTTACTATTATCGAACTGTGATTGTGATAGTTCAATGTCTTTTAACCCCTCTCCCATCCACTCAACCAACTACTGCAACCACCAAAATTTGGAACCACCAGCCGCCACTGACAGATCCTCTAACATACAATAACCAGTAGTAACAGCTGAGAGCAGCTGTAAAAAAATAATAATATAATGCGTAATAGTATTAGGCCTACACATAGCTAAAACACAAATGCTATATATATATGATACTATTTTTTATGTTTTCACGAAGTAAAAATTTAGGAGAGGAGAATTCTTACGTTGCAATGTTTGAGGAACCTACTAAGACGTTCCATTCCATCCATCCATCCATCACCTCATTAAAAAAAATAATGTTAATAAATTATTATATTATTATTACTACATTACTTATAAAAAAATTAATTAATATTAATATTAAGGAGAAGAAGAAAAGATGTCGTTATTGCCTGGTTTATGTGTTATATATAGTTTGAAAAATATAATAACGATACCAACAATAGTAACGTCTACCGTTTCTTAAGATTGAGAGTTAGGTCGTGGTATTCGCCAATTTACTCCTAGGGCCAATTATAGCTTTTATAGCAAATCGGTTGGCACAATATAACGTATTAATTTCTTGTTAATCTCATACTCCGTCGCCCGTTGTGAACTCTTTATGGGCTTTCTATATACAAAATGTCAGAAATTGAAATATCTTTGTATTAAAATCTGCAAAACATACAATATCCTTTCTATGAAATATCCACTAAACTTAATGAGAAATATGAAGGCAGAGAAGCCCAAAATATTGCTTTTCTCCTTGACATTGATGACGATGATTATTTTAAAAATTATGCGTATATATTATATGTAAATAATAAATCATTTTAATTCTACAGGCGTAGACAGTTCCAAAGTACGTCTTTGTAAAATGGCACTGTAATTGACCCAATCATGAAAAAGCACGCTTCAAATAAAAAAGAAAACACATTAACGATACATCCTCAACGCAGACTTGATAAAACAGAAGCTAGTCAGGTGGAAACGAATTTACAACGCGCTTTTCGATTTGGTGTGTTTTTACATGTAGAAGCCGCCACTGTTGACAATGGCTACCCGCTCATTTACACAGTGTAAGACCAAACAAATGCGGATTCCAAATACTCGCTTTGTATTGTTCTGTCACATTATTGCGACACAGCGCAATACTTTGTCTTCTCTCTTTTTGCTACAGATTACTTCCTTTTGCCACAACTCTGATTTTTTTTTTTATTCTCCGGCCAAGATTTACTCCCTTCAAGTAATTACAAAACCATTTCTTTCATTCCGGGCTTCTCGTGTTCATTAATAGCAGCTACCGACGTCGTATATCGTGTATACGCGAGTAGCCAGCGACACTTTTCCTTATACAACGAATTCTATTAAAAAAAGTTTACGTTTGCACATTTGAAACTATTAAATTTCCATATTTTATTATTTAAAAAGCCATTTACAGTCAGTGAATTTTCTTAGGCCTATTATTATTATATTATCGTGCTTAACATTAGATAGTTAGAATAATGCCACCTTTCAAAAGTTTTTAAATTGAATTAAAAAAGTGTAAGATAATAATCAATTACTATATTAATCAGTAAATTATTCAAACAATTAACAGAATTCATTGTAGTAAAATTCGGCAAGAATATCGTCTTATTTCAAACAGATGTACATAAGTTTATATCTATTTATTTTTTAGCAATCAGAAAATACATTCCTTATGCTAATCTGCTGATTAGTGTACATACATAAGACATGCGCAGCTAGATGACGTGAAGAAGTGTTCCATCCAGCGACGTCAAATGTGGTCCTTAAAGGTCGGATGGCCAAAGTCTTCTCAATCTTCTGTGGATTGCAGGCTGTAGAAGTGGCACGATCAGCGGGTTAAGTTGGTCGTAAAATCGTGTACGGTATCTAGCGCCACGTTCACGAATGACTTCCCGGCCTTATGGAATATGGAAGTCTACGTACAAAGTGTGGTTGGACACATACCACGGGGCATCCGCAATAGATCCTAGAATTTTGAGTGGCATCACTGTATGTCAGATTTGATAGCGGAGTCCCAAAGCTCGAATATGTAAGGCCATATGGGATGCATATGCGTATAAGTGAGTTTTAAAATGTATTAAAGTATATGCCTACATAATAATAATAAAATAATAGTCATTAATTTTAGAAGATTATGGACACCGTAGGAGAATGGAACCAGAAAGGATAGCGAACAACGTCCTCATCGTCAAGGAGAATAGAGAAACGCACTACTGTAGGTGAAAGAAGTCCATCAAATTCAAATCCAGAAAAATATAAAATCAGAAGAGGAGATATCGAAAACAGAGTAGTGATTAGGAGGAAAATTGCTGGAGTAAAGGATCTGTCCGACGAGAACCAAAGAACAGCCAAGAGAGTGTTACTGGAAGAAAAACCGACTAGAGCGAACCAGAAAATGCAAGAATACTTGAGAAGAAGAAAAGAACTTCAAAAGGTGGAAGAAGTTGTGTAATCAGGGCCCATACATGGCTGAAACGAAAAAATGACAGGAAGAATAATAAGACTAAACACTGGTTGTGGATTAGCGGTCGCCCGATTTCTCGAGTTCCATAGACCCACTTGTTATGGTGGTTCATTTCAATTTTATTTCGTTTAGTCTCCTGTGAGTTACAGTACGTACATATTATATAAAAAGTGGGTACAGCGAGCCAGTTACGTTGAAATATAAATTTAAGTATGAGGGCGGAATTACTTTTCAACAAATGTTCACACATCTAATTTATTATAAGCGCTGGAATTAGCCGAGTAACGTTAACCGTAAAAGATACAGATATGTACAAGTCAGGGGAGTATTTACGGGAAGGACGAACGGAACCGAAATTTACTAGAGGATCAAAAAAAGTTGACAAATTTTGTTAGTCTCTTAATTTTTAGGCTCTTCTATTATTTTCCCTGCCGCGTTTTCAGTTAGTAACTCTGTTTTAAATATACACACAGGTTTATTAGACAGCATTTGCGTATACGTTTGAAATATGAAATACAGGAAAAACAATTCAGTCAATAAGCAATGTTTTACTAACGCGTATTTTTATTGTGTTATACCGTTTACTTTGGTGGGGTTGATTTCAGCATGTTATCACACGTTTTTCAGCAACTTTAAAGATAACGTTGATTAGTCTTAACTTGTTTTTCTAGTATGATGGCGACTCTAGATACGCCACTGGTAGAAGTACGATACTCAACTATCCGGTTATATGTTGAACGCTTGAAAAAATAAGTATAGGTTTAGATAGAAAAATTATATATTAAAAACACTGGCTGGATTTTCCAATAAAAACTCGATTATCCAGCACTGTTTCAACTGTGCGTTACGTTGACTGTCGGACGATTAAAACTATCAGACCGTTGAAAAATTAAGGCTGGGGGAAACAGTGTCGAAGGACACCAATTCATCGCGCTGCCGGGTTGCAGCCCCATGAGCGACAGGATCTTCCACGTTCCGCATGAATATAACCTAGAGTCCTTGCTGCATCCATTGACGTGTAGTCAGGACCATAGCTATGGAGGGGGCGAACGGGACCGAACACCCCCCCAGAGGGCGAAACGTTGACAAGGAATTTTGTTGGTCTCTTAATTTTAGGCTTTTTTATCTTTTTTTTTAGCTGTGTACGCTAATATATCAGTAACACTTTTTTATATTATACAAACAAGTTTATTACTCAGCATTTGCGTGTAGCCTACGTTTGAAATATGAAATATAGGAAATCAATTCAGTGACCGCGGAAGAAGATGTGAATGAAATGGCTAAAAAATCAAGGCGAACGAAAGTCTAAAACATTTTCAAACAGCATATCTTTTTTAATGTATTAAATATTCTTGTTTTACCTTTTTTTGTTACAGCTGCAGTCATAATTTTTAAATGCAAAATATCAGTATTTTGTAAAAAATGTCCTAATAGCACGCATTTTATTGTGTTAATACCTTTTACTTTAATGGGATTGGTTTCAAGATGTTATCAACGTTTTTCAGCCACTTTGAAAATTATAGCTCAATTTGTTTTTCTTTATATGAAGCCGACACGAGCGGACCCTCCCCCCCCCCCTCCAAGACCAAATTCTAGATACGCGAATTGGAAAGAAAGAATGAAATGGAAAGAACGATATAACAAATGAAAATGGAAAATTATGAAAACGTTTCTAGGGTCAGGTGACTGCAAAATGAGTTTGAGTGACGACTTCAAGGGTATTCCCAGATTTCAAGAAGGAAAAGAAGAAGGAGAATTTTTCGTTACTTTTATTAATCCGTTTTCCTGTTTCTCTTTCCTTTCCAAATTCTCGATATTTCGAATTAAAGTAAGATCTCATTTCACGTATTTTCGCAAAAGTCGAATTTCGAAGTGGAAATTGATAAATTTTTACAATTTTAAAATTTAAGAGTTTCGTGTATTTAAATGGTGGTTTCTTTCTGACAAGCACATGTATTCTCTTGTATTATTGGTAATTCTCTTGTCCCTCAGGAGAGGGACTGAATCAACCAAACACTACCTCCTGGTCAGGAGAAAGACTTGTGTATCATGACCATACAGAAAACAACAGGAAACCAAGCCATTCTGTATTATCTTTGAGAATGTCCTGCTATCTATTTCTGCTTAACAACTACTCTCCATGTGTAATCAATGGGAATTGAAGGAACCATCATAAACAGAACCTCATGGAGGGAACTGCTCAACTGATATCTGTAGTTATACAGATTAATACTTGATCTGAGCCTTCCATATTTGTGTATCATGAACTGAAGATACTGCCACAATTTAGAATCATGAAACCAGAACACTTGTCAACCAAAGTAAAATAAATTAAAGTAAATAAAATCAATACGGTACCTAAAAGAACATAAAAGGTATACTGTACAGAAGAACCAATTTCTGCGTTGCAATTCTCCGCTTAGACTATTGGTACTGGCATTTTTCTAATTGATTAATCTTCCTTAGAATGTTCATTTTATTACTCAAACTACTTATATAAACTGATGTAAAGTTGACTATAATGATTAAGATTACTCTTCTTCTTCTTCTTCTTCTTCTTCTTCTTCTTCTTCTTCTTCTTCTTCTTCTTCTTCTTCTTCTTCTTCTTCTTCTTCTACGTTCTACGGCGTCACAATTCGGAGTCAAACCTTAGCCTCCATGATCATCCGCCTCCATTTTCCCTGTCCTTAGCGATCGATGTCCATCGTTTTATTTTAAGCAAAGTACCAGCATCCCTCGTCATTGCGTCAATCCAGCGATGCTTGGGTCTTCCGACAGGCCTTCTGCCCTCGATCTGACTAAACATTACCTTCCTAGGTATTCGGTTACCTTCCATCCTAATGGTGTGTCCTGCCCATTGCAATCTATGCAGTCGGATGGTGGTGGCCAGATCGTTGTCTTTGTACAGCTTTGTCTCCATATCCCATTGACTTGGATGTCGGACGTTTTCGCGTCCAAGTTTCATTCAAAAAAGTGTTGGAACAGCATTAAGAAAAAAGGCCGTCCAGGCTACCGAGACGTTTGGGAACCTACGTTAGATCACGACTTTTACATTATTTGTGTTAAGAAGTTTTTCTTTTATTAACAAAAGGCGTATTTTTAGAATAATACAGGCATACAACCGCAAGACAGGCATACATGTTTCAGAACCCCGTAATAAAAGTATTTATTCGGAGAAAAATGTGTACATATAAATTTTATGCACTGCTACTTTGGCTGTAAAAATCGTTAGAATGATATATTGACCGTAAATTTCAGAGCGTGCATTTTATGTCGTGTAGTAAAGGCTGTAAGATGTTAAGTGAAAACATATTCAGCTCAGTAATTCACAGTACTGCGTTTTGATACCGATACTGTTTCGATGAAGAAAAATTCTTCTCATAATATTAACAATGTAATAAGACGCAAGATGGGCGCATACAGTCATGCGCTTAAGAAGCAGATTAATAGATGACGTTAATCTGCCTTAATTATAAAAAAATGTGGCCACATGAAGTCAAATATGTGAAGAGTGTGTTGTGAGAGTAACTGAGGTGGTTCTTATGAAACTTTCGACCGAAGTTTTATCGATCTAAAGAAATTTGTAGTTATAAACTGAACTATCCTTATTAATTTCTTGAGGCCTACACTTAGAGGCCCTGTTGATTGAAAATAAACACATATTTGAAAATAAACACCGATACCATCAGTTTATAAGTCTCTATATAATCAATTGATTATTTTTTTATAATCTGCGGAAGTTTTCAATTTTTCTCATTAACACAGTAATGGGTATAGAACACAGTTCTCCAACATTCTCCATTCATATTTATTCATCGGTCAATAGATTTCAAAAAAAAAATTAATCTCTCCAATTCATAAAAGATTTGATATTCATAAAAAATTTAAGATTTTATAATAGATATGAAACTCTTAATGAGATATTAGATCCGTTAAATATGTTTTGTCAAAAGATGTCATCAAAGCAAAAAGCAAATAATAACTCTTACAAAATTAATAAATTTTGAAATTTACCAAAGTTAAGAAAACCGTATGAAGATGCTTTACACTTAATCGTAGAGTGTCTTATACCATGAAATGTGGAGTATTGATTTCAGTTGATCTTCTTTTTCCATATTTTACTGTTCTGTGTTAACTTATTAACAGTCCTCATTGAATATTCCTTTACTGAGCACTTGCCACTCGATTTCACAACATTATGATTTAAGTTTTCGTTCTTCTGAAGGTCTTTATATTTCTTGCATTGCCCTGTTTTGAACAAATCGAAAAAAGTTTTATTTGCGTTAGTAGATCTATGATCCGTAGATTGTCAAGTTGTCAAGTGGAAACTTGAAAACTACCTCCAGCACGTGTCCAGTGACCGCATCATCAGACGTAACCGCACACCACGTGAGTTTCCACAAGGTACGTAGTTTAACATCGGTCTAATACCGTACATATTACACGCATGTAGGTTTTCTTTACTCACGTTTTAATCTGTTACATATGGATTTTTAGGTTTATTATGACAATGACAGCATTGCAAGACGTCACCTCGTAATCAACTCTTGATCGTCATACTTCTCTAAAAATCCGCGAATAGCAGGTTTTCATCTTTGCCGACTTCAGCGTGAAACTTCGGTCACGCTTGAAAGGCGAAGTACAAAGCAAGCTCCAGATCACAGTTCTTCAGGTTCTCCATTCCTGATATCCACTAATGCTGAACCATCACTCTAGTCATACGGCAGTTGAATACTCTACCAATTGCTTCCTTTAAGATCCACTAATCGTTATCGTCCAGGCACTGTAGCACATATAATCAATCACAATTCAAAGCCCTCACAAAAAACAGGAAATCCATTAAAGGTTTCCATATGACTGGTTGTTGGCGATTTGTTTAATTTTCTTCAGGATTTACCCAGTATCTTTGGCTCCTTGAGGATTGTTTATCTCCATGTGATCCTCGGTCGTCCTCTGCCACGATAACGTTGTGGGCTCCATTCAATCAACAGCTTGTGAAGAGATGTCGTCCGTTGGTTTCCTCAAGATATGGCCCAGCCGTTTCTCCTTGAACTTCTTGTTTAATCCGTTTCTGTTTTTTGTTTGTTTTTTTTTTGCGCAAAGTTCTGTACTCGCTATCTGGTCTGGTGGAAAACACGCAGTATTCTTCGTAGGCATCTGTTTGTAAAGACCTGGATTTTCTGATAATAGTTTTTGTAACTTTCCAAAACTTAGAAGATACAGGAGAACATATCTGTCTGTGAATTCAAAATTATGACTGTAAAGTAGAGTGTGAATCTTCACATTTCTGTGGTGTAGCTTATACGAATAAAATAAATTCACCAATTATTTTAACAATTTACCAATGCGTCCTGTCAGTTTCTCTTTGAGTTCGTTATTTTTTGTTTTTACCCGTATCGAGATATACGTCCCTCTAACAGAATCTTCTCACTCGTTTGGAGGTTGTTAAGAAACACACGTGTTAGCGTTAGAAGAGACGAACGTACAGGTTCCCGGAACGCGGGACTTGTTATGTATCCTTTAAAAAGCTGCAATAAGAATGTAAGAAGTCTTATTTGCCGTGTGTGTGTGTGTGTGTGTGTGTGTGTGTGTGTGTGTGTGTGTGTGTGTGTGTGTGTGTGTGTGTGTGTGTGTGTGTGTGTGTGTGTGTGTGTGTGTGTGTGTGTGTGTGTGTGTGTGTGTGTGTGTGTGTGTGTGTGTGTGTGTGTGTGTGTGTGTGTGTACCATCCGTAGCTCTGTAAAAACAGTATAGATACGGCTACAGTATGATATGCTGTAGCTGGTGATGGGAGGGGGAATAAGAGATCCAGTAACCATTGGCACAAAAGATGAATTGTAGCCTTTGTCAGCAAACGGGGTGCCAATAATAATAACAAAAGCAAGTAAGTAGAAGCTGTAAGTATAAACAATGAGGGGTTGAAAAACAATGGCCTAAAAAAGAGGGGGTGGAAAGTTTCAAACAAAAAAAATTCCACTTTTCTTTCTTGGTGAAATTTCATCATCCGCTGTTAATAAGATTGTTCTATTATATTGTATTATACCTTCGTCTTACCGCCGCTGCACCCTCTCATCCCTTATTATTCTTTGCATTTCTTTCCTTGTAAAAGAAGGGTGCTCAGATAAAATAGCGTTCAATTATTATTTTTTTTTTTTTTTTAAGTTCAGAAAAACCCCAATTACTCGAAATCACGGTTTATAATCTGTTTAGGATGTAATTAAAGTTTTCTTTCTAAAGAAGGAAGTTTGTTTTGTTGGTACTTCGCGATTATGATTCAGTTTTCTTTAAGAAACACAGCCACCCCCCAGTTTTTAATTTATTACAAAATTAAAAAGTCCGGAAACTTATTCTGTAATTTGTTTTCATTAGCCGCAGACGTATATTAGCGTAATGCGTTTACAGGAGATTAAAAAATAACCTGATATTAGCTGCTTTCGTTTATAAAAAAAAGAAAGTCGGCGTTAATGACGCAACTCGTTTAGATTAATCATCAGCGCAACAATCTGACTACACTTTACCGCAATAGTGTCTTGCATTTACCTACGCTGTCCACACAACATTTACGTATATACTCTTGCCCACAAAATACTACTTAATATCACTCGTATGTGCACCTGAATGCGTGCGCGTATTTAGTGTAAATGTTTATCACTACGAATAAAATGAGTTTTTCTTTTAAACTCCGTATTCAATTGGAATCTTTCGAAATGTTGCTCTACCGTAGAATACTGAGCATTTCATGGACAGCACATATAACTAATGTTGGAGTTCTTAGAAAGATGAAGAAAGATAGGGAAGTTATTAACACAGTGAAGATAAGAAAGCTTCAGTATCTGGGACATCTCGTGAGAAATGAACAGAGACTTTACTTATTGCAGTTCATACTACGGCGAAAAGTACGTGGAAAGAGAGGAGTTGGGCGACCGAGAATATCATGGCTGAGAAATTTAAGGTCCTGGTTTGGCATGAATACAACTGACTTATTCCGTACAGCAGTGCAGAAAGTTAATATAGCCTGTATGATATCCAACATCCGAAACGGACAGGAAATATCAGAAGAAGAAGAACTCCGTATTCAGCTACGGAAGGGATCAACATATGACAAGACAAAGGACGGTTACAGCCTCTTATTTGCAATATACTGATTGCAAAATAGATACCAATAAAGCTTGGAAAGAGGTTTTAGAGTGTTATGTGTGGACCACAATATTATAAGGTGCGGATAGGCCTACATGGACATTGAGAAAAGAGACACAAGCATCCGGAGACACTGTTACACTGTTAGGGCGTGGTCCAGATTGTCTGTATTCACTAGTAGACATTTGTTCGTATTCGTTCGCGTATGTTTGTGATCTGTGTTCCCGCGCCACCGAAGATGTCCGTCGCGACTGTGGACGAAACGCCTGAAAATGAATGTAGACAATCTGGACCACGTCCTAACGGCCCGGAAAATTACGACAGTATAAACACTGGGCGTGAAAGCTTACGTTCACTTGTCAAGTACAGGATGCCGAAATTCAGTTGGAAGATGAGAGTGACTAATCAGAACATGCTAATGAGGGCGTTAAGATAATTCTTACAACAAGACGTAGGGAAACAAAGTGGTTATCTTGAGACGTAATTCATAAATTACATTATTCTTGTATTATCTTTTTTTTAAAGTAATAAATAAACTCTTTTTTTTTAACAAACAACATATTTTTATTTAATTCATCATTTCTTCACAAGTAACTCTTTGAGTTTCTTCCAAGATACTTATATTATCAAGTTGTAATTACTTCTAAAATATTTCTATATACAGTTTTAAAATATTCTAAAACTGCATCAGTATCTCTATTTTAGAAACCTCTGAAGATGCTGATACAGTCAGTGAAACGTGCGTCAGGTTAATTGAGACAATAAAGAATAATATAATCTACTTGCAAAAGTAATTAAAAGTTGTTAATATTTTATTTAACTATATTATAGTGTAATTAGACAGTTGTTGAACACTGTCGGCTTTCAATATATAGAAATAAAATTAATATTTCTAATCGAATTGTTAAAAACACAGCTATTGAAAATATGTAAAATTTATTATGATATGTACCTATTTTTTTATTTTATCAAACAAACAATTTTGAAACTATAATTACTTTCAGTATAAATCTGAATTGTTCATTAATTAATTTATTATTTATGTTGAGCTTTATTTTATTTTATTTTTTTATTTTCTCAGTGGTTTACTTTGTTGTCTATGGATATATGTTTCGATAAATTTTTATATGTTTTAAATTACAAGAATGATTATATTTTCACAAATTGTTATATTGTGGTATTATATAATTATTAAAATAACAGCAAATTCTACACATAGACCTGCAGTAACTTAAATGTTTTGTTTTCAGCAGTTTTTTTTGTTATTTTTTTTTTTGACAATTCGATTGCAAATATTTATTTTATTTCTATACCTACAGGTGATTTCTAAAATTGCCGAAATAGAGTTTAATATAATTAAATAACAATGTACTGCTAGTTGAATTCTGAGAACGGTAAATGAAGGAAAGAGTGACAGAAAAGAAAAGAGACGGCAATGTTGGATGATGTGAAAGACGGTCGGAATATAGCGAGCTGAAGGAGTATAAAACAGGGACAGCCAGGCATGTCGTCTATGATTCTTTGCTGTCCGTCAAAGGACAGTTCCACTGCCGATGAAGCTTTTATTACAAGAAACGATTAAAGACTTTTGAGACTGAAGGGGAATGAAGAGAATTTTAAAAAGTGTAGCGGGTGTAATGACGGAAGAGCTTAACAGGAGCAAATACCGATAGATGATAACTTAATTAGACACAATTGTGATATGAAATGGAAAGAACGATACAACGAATGAAAAAGAAAAATTATTAAAAAGTTTCTTATGAGTATGAGTGACGACTTGAAGGGTATTCCCAGATTTCAAGAAGGAAAAGAAGAAGGAGAATTTTTCGTTACTTTTATTATTCTGTTTTCCTGTTTCTCTTTCCCTTCCAGATTCTCGATGTTTCGATTTAAAGTAAGATATTCCACTTTTTTTCGAAAAAGCCGAACTTCGAAGTGGGAATTGATAAATTTTTTCAATACTAAAATTTTAAAGATTCGCGTATTTGAACGGTGGTTTCTTTCTGACAAGAACGTGTATTCTTTTGTATTATCGCCAAATAAAGAGAAGGAGAGGGTATGAATCAACCAATTAGTACAACATAAAGTCGGAGCAAATCGTCTTACTGATGATGATGATGATTAGGATTTGAGCGTGACGTCCATTTGTCATTCTGTTTTTGGAGAAATGAATACGTACAACTTTCCTACGTATACGTTTATTATGACTTTACCTCAAGATCTTTTTCCTTATTTGGAACATGTTTCGGGACGCTTTGTGTTACCATCCTCAGCCTTCCTAATTTTGAATCTTGTCAAAATTTACAAAAATCACAATATATTAAAATAGGATATTAAAATGAAATTATAAAATTATAGCAATCCCTACTCTTTTATATGAAAGTGATTTACGGGTACTACCTACAATGAACGTAAGTGAAATTCTTGAAATACGTGAAAAGGGTTTATAAAAAACGACAGAATTAAATGTATTATGATGTTTCAGTGTATTATTGTACGAATTAAATGTATTATGTGCAAAGGAAAGAATTAAATAAAAATATATTTTGAAAAAGGCTGAAAACGTAGATAGAATGAAAGCAAAAAGACTACCTCAAATTTTAAAATACGAACTGTGACTTTCAAAACAGCTGTTCATGTATAAGACGATCGTGCAAGAGAAACACTGAAAACGCGGACCAGAATAATTTATGTTGTCTAATCCTGAAAGAATAGAGGAAAAGGAGACACGGAATCTGTTCCGTTAGTCTGACGATCGTCGGTCCGTAGCACCAATCCTCAGAGTATTCATCAACTCTCTTAAAAGTTTTCTTCATCTCCTGACAAATACAAGTCATGAAATCTACAGCCGTAAATCAATGCTAAATGAACTATGTGGGTTTTTCAAACCACTCGGAATAACGACACATAAAATGTAAATACTTAATAACATTTACTAACCTTGATGTTTAACAAGTAGTTAGTGGAATGTAAAAGAAGCCTACCATAACTACTTCTATTGTGCAAGTGACATACGTAAATGTGTAAGTGTAAGAAACACATGGAGCGGCCGCGTGTGGTTCAGGAGAATACCAAGTTTCTGTCAAGCGATGCATTTAATAAAAGCAGATGCGAAGGAATTCTGTCGTCAGTACTCCAGCCTTACGTTGCACAAGCGTCTCTACACCACAGCGCGCGCTCTCTCTTTTTAATCCAAACAGAGATGAAACGGTTTCCGGCATTCCAAGAGAGAGATTGTGACTAACTGACTGTCTGGAGGGAGGAGAGTGTACTTGTATAATTGTTAACAAGAAGGGTAGCGGGTAAATTTCCTGCTTTGTATTCTCTGAGTAGTAATTAGTCTTGCCTCCCTTTGTCACAAAAAACGTTGGTTGGCGCAATTAGCCCTAACAATGTGGAAATCTGTGCAATTTCTTTAGCCCACATCTTCTCTGTTATTAGGGTTAATTTTCTTTAAAATCTTGCTAGTCTCGTACTTCGTACGTCATATTCGTCTGTTGAATATCATTTAGCGAATGCATTAATGCGTGCATGCTCGCAGAATATAACTGATCGCACCATAGGTCATTTAACAGAATTAATTGAATCTTAGTCATTGTTGAATCTGTTAATTTTCTTACTTATTGTGTTTAATGTTTTATAAAACTTGCATTTGCACATAAAGTTATGACTATTACAAATGTTAGAGTAATAGTTGTCTAGGACCTCTCACGGACAAGGTTGTACGGTTAAAACTTATAAGTATAACATAAAACTATAAGTTAAAATGATTTTTTTTTCTTGTATCGGCCATCTAAGGACCACATGCCAATTTCAATTCTTTATTCTTTGTTCTTTTCTTTTTCTCCAGTATTCTTTCATCTTTTCACTGTGTCTCTTCTTCCTGACTTCAGTCCACTTTGAACCTACGTTTTTCTCTCTCCTACCCTAGACTCCTTTCATTTTTAACACTTCTGCCCGAAAAACGGCTCTTTCAGTTGCTTCTTCTGCGTGTATATTATTTTTTTCTAAATCCTTTTGGACTTCTTTAATCCAACTTGATGTTGACTTCTTCCCCCACAGATATTTGAAAACTTGCTTTGTTAACCTATTGTCGTCCGTTCTATATAAATGTCCAAAAAGTAATAGTCTTCTTTTTCTCATTGTTTCTGTTATATTTTCTATACTTTGATATATTTCATCATTACTTCTTAATTTCCAATCTCCTGAAGTTTTTCGTGGGCCTAATATTTTTTTAATAATTCGTCTTTCCAATATTTCTAGTTTGTCTAAATTATAATTCAATGCTAGACATTCACTTGCATATAGGCATTCTGGCTTCACTACTGTACTATAATGACTTATTTTCGCATTTTTAGATATGCACTTTTTATTGTAAATATCTTTAGTTACACCATATGCCCTTTCCATCTTACGAATCCTTCCTTCTATAGCAGATTTTTCTAAACCATTCTCTTGAATTATTTCTCCTAGATACTTAAATTTTTGAACCCTTTCTATTCGACCATTATCTGTTACCAGGAATTTTGGCGCATTTTTGATGTTCGTGAGAAATTTGTTTTTTTCTGCAGAAATTCTTAAGCCTGTTCTACTAGCTATGTCCTCTAAAAAATTAACTTGTGTTACTGCAGATGTCAGATGTTCAGAAAAGGTAGCAAAGTCATGTGCGAATGCCAAACAGTAAAATGATATTTATTCTTTATTTAATTTTAGTCGTCGTTGTGGTAGGCATGCAATTTAATTGGATTGCCTATAGTGTGCATAAATGAACAGAAAACTTTAAAATAACCTAAACCCTTATGGCCGGAGTTACCGCTAATATAAAGTTAACCTGGCTGTTAATTTCTGTGTCCTGGTCCTCCTTCTACAGTCTCAACTCAGTTCTACGCGGGCGTTATACGTCTCTGTTCCCGCGCCACTGAAGATGGCCCTTGTGGTTACGGTGTAAACGTCTGGTAGGAATTATGTTGGACACGATGGACTACGGCCTAACAGCCCGGGTAATTAAGTATTATTGTTCATAAAACTTTCCTAAGTTATAATTTAATATTTATAGATTTTTAAGATATAATGCTCTAAACGTTTGTGCGTCTATCTGATTAGGTACAATTTCTCGTTATGTAGGCCTACGTGATCTAATGAGAAGGCCAGAAAGTAACAAATAATGTAATACTTGACTCTAGGATGTTTCAGATGCCTGTAGCAGTGTGAGACAGTCAGACTTTTGTGAACTATAGTGTACTTACTCAAAAGATATCGTGGTAGTTATTAGTAACTCATTAGGAAGACTCTATTGGAGACATGAGCTCACGTCTTTGTAGTCTGAAGTGTAATATAGTACTTATTCAGCTAGCAAGACAAAGGCTGTTTTTTCGTTGTTGGCAATTATCTACGTTCGCAAAAAGTCGCAGCATCTAGAAAATGGTATCCTGGTGCCCTCGGGCATTTTCAGAGTACTGGGTTTGTTGTTTTCCAAAACCAGTCTACAGTGTGTTGCCTTTTCCTGGACAGTTCCTCGTATGACAGCCCACCAAGCCTGTCGGTTCCTCATCAGCCTCTTAGTGTCCTCATAGCCAATCGAGGCTACTATCCTGCACCTCCGTTTTCCCCTCTTCCTCAAGCCCTGTCTTCAGTTTATAGTCGTACCCCCTACCCCCTACCATTGTCCCAGCTAATTTGCCTTTCTTCCTCTTATCCCCTTGAGTGTTTTTATTTCCCCACTAATCCTTCGGAGCATTTCCTCATCACTCCTCCCACTGTCCCTTCATTCTCCGCTGCATCCACATCTTCAGTGCCTCTAATTTTCTTATCCCGGTAAAACAATGATGTCAGCAATTCTAATACACTCCGCTTCCTTTCCCATGTTCACATATGTGCTTCCCTATATGTGCATTCACATATGTAGCTTACATTCTCCCGGAGACCCTGTTATCAGATACTTCCCTAATTATTTTCTCCCAAAACAGGTTAAATAAAGCAGGTCCCTTACACTTGTACGCTTTCTGTCGTATATATTATTATTTGGTATTCTGCCCTAAGACAGGTCTTCAAATGGTAAAAGCTCTCCAAGCTGTCCTATCGCATGCCAGTCTTTTCGTTTCGTCGTAACACTCTCTGATTTTAATTCTGTCTATTAACTTCATTCGTCTACGCCCTCTTCGGTTTTTCCTTCTATGACACTCTGCATGGGAGTTATAACCAAGCAGTTTCTTCTTAAACAATGACCTAACCAATTCTTTTTCCTGTTTTCTATTACCTTCAGGATTCTTCTCTCTTCCCCTATTCTTCTTAAAACTTCATCATTCCTTACTTTATCAACCCACCTCACTTTTTCCATTTCTCGCCAAACCCACACCTCAAAATGCTTCTAATATTTTCTCATCCTCTTTCCTCAGTGTCCATCTCTCTGCACCATATAAAGCAACGCTCCACACATAAGATTTGGCCAACCTTTTTCTTGAATTCTTATTAATTTTGCCACACAGCAGTCTTTTCTTCCCATTAAATGCCTCTTTCGCTATAGCAATTTGTCGTATATAAATCTGAGTCAAATAATTATGAAAAGGCGCAACTATTCGCGTTCTTTGCGAAACAAATTTTTCCAGAAATACGTTATTAGGAGAAACAATTTATTGAACTTTTCAGTCAGTACGAAATAAAAAACGCTACTGAAAAGCAAATCATAATTCGTTTCTGTAACTGGTTTGCATATAGAATAAAAAAAATTATTTTACTTCTTGTGGTGTACAGACGAAGGAACTGGAGGGGTCAAAGAGCGAGTCGTGTTGTGTCCATAGCACACTGAATATTTCCCCAGAGAGAGGGGTGAGAGCCGAGCGAGCGAGAGAGGGAGAGAGAGAGAGAGAGAGAGAGAGAGAGAGAGAGATGTAGATGAACACAATCATGCTCCCGCTGTTGCTGATTTCTTTAAAGTTAGTACACCACAATTCGTACACTCACATTATCTAAAAATGTTTTCGCAACTTCTGTTTGCACAGCTGTAAATTCTTTTCTACTTCCAAACGTATTTTATAATTAATTTACCTCTTAATTTTTAGCCTATAATGAATACATCAGGAGACAAAATTATGGAGATCAGCGTATTATTTTCTTTCTATTGTAATCTACAGCGACTATTCATATATTGAAACGCCGTGTTGAAATATGCATATTCCATTTTCTTCTTCCCTTTTTTGTTTTTCATTTGTTTTCTTTCGGTTAAGTTATTTTGCATATAATTCTTAGAGATATTATTTTCGTTTTGTTTTGTTACTATCATGATTTTCGCTTCGTGTATTGTAATTTATAAGTTGCAAACCTCTAAGATATTGCCCAAACGTAACTATATGACTTTGTAAAGGAGAAAAACAATTTTGTGTTTAATAAAATCCTAGAGAGAGAGAGAAAGAGAACAGGCAGGCAGTTCTCCCTCCACGTCATGTTGCCAGTCTAAACTCACATATTACACGCTCTCCTCCTCATTTCTTCCTTTTTGTTTTCTCACTCCTACCCTCAGTGTGTCATAAACAGGCAGAGTTTGTGTGGCCGCGCGAGTGCGCGCGTGAGCGCACGTTTGTGCTTCCACATAAATGTATATATTGCTGCTAAGGAAAGCATAATAATTTATTGACTTATGTGACAATATACAGTGGCATTAAACGTCTTTGCCTTTGCGTTCTTTATGCAAGTCCCGTAAATTAATTTCTACAGACAGGGTCGTAGCCAACACAACAGATTGTCGATCCACATCAGCGGATGCTCATCTGACTGTGTTGATTTGTTAATTTATTTTGCTAAAGTACTTTACAATGTTTATTACTTTCTTTAAGAGATAATATTTTCTACTAATCTGCTTACTGACTTATCACTAAAAGAGCAACATTTATTAGGTTATATTAGATTTTGAAGATCTTCTTTTTACTTTTCTTTTATAAAATTGCTAAACTGCTATAATTGTTTTTATTATTTAGACAAAGCTTTTCGTCATTACTGACATCTTCAGGTCTTAAACAACCTGACAAGCTTGTTTAAGACCTGAAGATGTCAGTAATGACGAAAAGCTTTGTCTAAATAATAAAAACAATTATAGCAGTTTAGCAATTTTATAAAAGAAAAGTAAGGATGGCTGCTAATTTAAACAATACGAAGAATAATCTTCTTTTTAATCACAATTGTCACGGCTTCTGAGTAGTTCCAGATTTAGAAATGTTGGGCCCACTGCAAAAACCTGACAAGCCCCCTTTAAAGAATGTGTGTGTGTGTGTGTGTGTGTGTGTGTGTGTGTGTGTGTGTGTGTGTGTGTGTGTGTGTGTGTGTGTGTGTGTGTGTGTGTGTGTGTGTGTGTGTGTGTGTGTGTGTGTGTGTGTGTGTGTGTGTGTGTGTGTGTGTGTGTGTGTGTGTGTGTGTGTGTGTGTTAATTTGATATATATTCAATCACTTTCTGCTACAGTCCGTTTCTTGATGTATATAATACATTTAATATTTATAAATAAATTTACCTCAAGATATACCTTTTTTTCCTTATTAGGAACATGTTTCGGGTACCATCTTGTACCCATCCTCAGCCTTCCGGTTTTTGTGTCTGGTGAAGTACATATGTGTTGGTTGACTATTATTATTGTGGCTTCCTGTTGGCTTCTGGAGTCAAAGCACTCAACATCGAAAATACACAAAAAACTAACACATACACCACAATCACACACAACAAAACCAATTTGAAGTACCCGAAGCCACAATAATAGTAGTCAACCAACACATATGTACTTCACCAGACACAAAAACCGGAAGGCTGAGGATGGGTACAAGATGGTACCCGAAACATGTTCCTAATAAGGAAAAAAAGGTATATCTTGAGGTAAATTTATTTATAAATATTAAATGTAATATATATGTATATATATATATATATATAGGCCTATATCCTTTAATAAGTAAGTATGAAACAGTACATTCTAATAAGCATCCTTCTTACGGTATTTTTGCGGAAATTTATAAAACAGCAAAAAGATAACTAATAATCACAACTTTTTTGCGTCTATAGTGAAGAGATTGAGTAGTAAAATCATAAACCGTTATACATTTGTAAAGATTGTACTGTACAGTAATATTGTACACAGATGTAATCAGTTAAGTCATTAGAATAGATTCACTTAGACATTAGTAAATAAGTAGCATACATCATAAAAAATAGAGTGAATATCACGGCTCCTTTAGAAAAATCCTGACTCTTTGATTTAATCTTTGAAAAGTCATTTACCTTTGAAGGTTTCCTGTGGCTGATGGCTAGCATTTCCAGGTCCCTGGTTGAACTTCTTAAATAGCTTTTTTGGTATGCTTCAAGGCGAAGACGGATCTTCCGGTGAATGCAGCTGTTTCAGGTTTGGTCGAACAGAGTTCTGGTGTCGAACTTAAATAAACGAGACCTGTCAATCAAAGATGGTATGGAGTTTTGAAACCTGACTTATAACCCTGGTGCAATGAGGTTCCAATAGTAGAAACAGACGAAAGTTGTTTTTAAGTTTTCCAGCTTTATCCAAAACTCCATATTTTGATAGTTGAAAAAATTTGCAGTATTACATTTTCGAAATGAAATATTTCCATAGAAACTACTTCTTTCTACTTCTTGCTTCAGCCTTAATTACAGCATACTGTGCTCACTATACCAACTCACGTTAGCGCACTCGATTTTCACTGATGATGGCAGACGATGGCACTGCCGAAACCTCTGGATTTGCAGAAAACATTGGATCACGGCCAAACAGCCCGGGAAGGAATTTTAACAACAAACTACTTCTTTGTTGCCGATAATGTAGTAGGCCTACACATATACAAAATTATCCCCTCCCCCTTCAACTACCCTTTTCATTTATAGATATTTCATATACATTTCTACAGTGGAGTATTATGACCTTCTTTTCAGGATACTTTATTTATCAAAATTAAGTACTTTACTTTTGTTAAAACATAAAACGTTGCAGGTAAACTACTCCTTCCCCTTAACCGATCTTCACCAAAATCAATAGACCTTGAGTCCTTTACAACTGAGGTACGTATGCAAAAGATTATTTGATTCTGTTTGAATTTGCGGCGCAATTATTGTTCACCATAGAAGAAGTTCTACGCACAGACACTTTTAGAAAAATGACTTCTCTTCATGTTTTGAGGATAGTACTACCAGAATCAGCCTTTATCTCAAACACGATTTTTTTAGCCATCGCCATACTTCCATTTCCTTATGGAACATGAAAGTAAAAATCTTTCTACCGTGTTTTTCAGTGGTGTATAACGGCTGTTTGTGACTTCCAAACAGGCAAAAAGAACACTGAATATGAAACAATATTCCGAGTGTGAAACCCCTATGATCTTCTATTAGTTCGTTAAAATATTTTTTGTTTCACTATTACATCGGCAATGTAACGGGCTCGACTTTCTCTGTAGCAGCAACATACAGATAAAGCAACATACATGGATTCTCTAGTATCCATCTACGTGACTCCAAATGTTATTTTTCACAACTTTCAGGCTTCACAGCCTTAAATGTAAATTTTCAACAATGATTTGCGTATGACTGTTTTTGTAGGGTTACCATACGTCCTATTTTTCCCGAACACGGGCTTTATTAGTCTTAAAAGCCTGTCCGGGAGGTTTTTTAAAAAACAGGGAAATGTTCTCTTTTAGTAGTTTCTCCCAGCGGCGCCGCTCATAAATGTACCATTGGCGTCATATTATGTTGCTTGCCTACAGCTCTTTCCCGCGTATTCTGCAATTCTAATACGCGTCTACATTCGTGAGTTTTAAGGTTATTGATAGTTCTGAAATGAGTTGCTTATTTTCGTGGACATTCTGAGTATAATTAGTGGTAGTTATAAGTTGTAGGCAAGTAGAATTTATTACTAGTAGTATGCCGAAAAGAAAGTGTGTGTTAACCAAAAATTTATTAAAAGGCAGCTTTAAGAAAGGCCGGAACGGTAATGAAGCAGAATGCTTATTCTGTCTAACTGGAACGAATATATCAGTTGCAAATAAAGGTAAGACAGGTAAGGTTTTAAGTTTTGTTTGTAAACATTTTCTTGTTACATCAAACAAATTAAACTGGACATTGTATAAACTCTGTAAAAATGCTTAACTTAATCACGAATACCTTCTTATCCATAACGTATAATGTTTTTACTGTCAATTTTTTTTTTTATCCATAAAGTAACAATCATCCTGTTAAATTTTCAGGTTGTCCTCTTTTTTCACTTAGGTCATATGGTAACCCTAGTTTTTGTACTCAATTCCGACTTAAATGACGTATAGCTCTTTCTCCTTGTAAAAAGTTCGGTTTATGTGTCAAACTCTTCTCTTCTGTCATTAACGGGCATTCATTCATTAGACAAGGCTTTCCCTTCTCACTGAAACCAGCTGGCTCGTATTGCCACCAACTCTTTTCATATCTACCAAATACCATCAACCTCCTGATGCCATCCAGGCATTTCCTTCGAGGCCATCCTAATTAACGTTAAGACATTTACAGTTTATTTTATTTGAAACGAATATTTTGGTTCTATCTGGTAGTCACGAAACAGGTAAAGTAAATTCTACAACTGAATACAGGTACCTAAACAAATATCTAAAATTGATACTGCGTTTTGTAGGGAGCAGTTATTAATAGACTCAGTGGGTAACGACGCTTTCATCGGTGTCTGTTTTTTCCTTTGTTTTGACATTTAATTCGCTGCCGAGTGACGGGTCAGGCGTGGAATTGCATATGCATGAGACTATGTCGCTGGCTGGCTAGACGCGGCCTGCCTGCCCAATCGCTCTGTTGCGCCCTTCAAAATTACCTCTCACAATATTCCCCCGTGCTACCTTTATATTCTATTATCCAGTCTCAACTTAAAAAAAAATTTGTTTCATTATCCGGTTTTACGGGCAAACAAAAGTGTTTAATGATTCAAGGCTGGACGATTAGTAGAAGTGCTGTAACCTAATAAAAAAATATTTTGACTTCTTCACTAACCGAAGCGGGGAGTGGACTACCGAAGAAAATGGAATTAGCTCATACCCAATCGTTTTGATCACACACACGCGCGCGTGTAAACATACTTATGTGTAAATAGGTCTATGAGGGCGATATATCTATGCGCGCACGCGTGTATTGCTAACGCAACAAATACGTGTGTATTGCTAAATAGTAACAAATTTCTTTTTGCAAGTTCTAATTTATTATTATTTTTATTATTATTATTAATGCCTGTAGCTCCGCGAGGTGGTGCGACATATTGGAGCCATTCGCTCAATCATAACATTTACTTTCTTATCTCTTGCGGATGCTGGACGACTACCTGAAGGATCGCGCCCTACTGTACACAACTAGGGAAGGGCTGCGGACAATGGCGGCCCAGAGGTCGGTTCTAGGACCGCACCTCTGGAACATGGGCTACGACAGTCTGCTGTTAATAGATATGCCCGAGAAAACGTGTCTCGTCGGATACGCTGACGGTGTGGCTGCACTCGTCGCGGCTTGGTCCGTTGACCTGGCACAGTTCAAACTAAATAATCATGCGAAATGTCAGCAGTTGGATGGCGAAGCACAGACTGTCGGTAGCTTTGAACAAGACTGGGGACGTAATCGTAATCCTGACCAAGAAGAGGATCCCAACCATCTTGACTCTGCAGGTCGGAGATGTGATCGTCGAGACGAAGCCTGTGGTCAAATATGTCGGGGTGTAATTGATATGAAGATGAGTTTCTTCCATCAAATTACGCATACGGTGGAGAAGGCTGCTAAAGCTGTCACGGCGCACGTCTAACGTGGATGGACCCAGACTACAAGCGTCGCCTGCTGATGACGGCGGTTCAGTCAGTACGGCGTAGAAGTGTAGGCGAAGCCCTGCAAAAGAAGATAGACCGAAAGAAGCTGGCAAAGGTGCAGAGGAGAGGAGTGTTGAGGGTAACCTCCGCTTACCCCACTGTCTCTGAACCAGCTGTTATGGTGATCGTTGGGGTTATCCCTATCGATCTTCTTTCCAAGGAAGGAGAGCTGGCACCTCAGGAAAAGCGAGGTCGGCAAGAAGATGGTAAGACACCAAGAGAGGCTTCGCACCCTTGAGAAGTGGCAAAGAGTTTGTGACGAGGAGACGAGAGGGCGCTAGACCGCGGTGATCATCAAACACGTGAGGCCGTGGGTTGAGAGAAAGCATTGCGAGAACGGTTTCTACCTGACGCAGCTCCTGAGCAGTCATGGGTGCTTCCGATCCTGTTTCCATAAGATGGATAAAGCCTTGTCTGCAGATTGCCTGTACTGCAATCTACAGTATAAAATATAACGCGGAGCACGCCTTCTTCGATTGTGACAGCGAGCACGCCTTCTTCGGGTTAAGAAGGGCACTTAGAACCTCTATAAAGTAGAAAAATGCAGTTGTGAGCTCAGGAAAATGTCCTGGTCTGAAGTAGTGTAATAAACAGTCCCAGGCTAGTGCTCAATCAACAGAGGAGGGGTTTTAGTGATTAGACCACTTGAGATGAGAGTCCCACACTTCGTTAAACAGTATTCGATGTGACCAAAATTTCTTTTCGCATTAAAGTTTCGGTTTGTAGTTTTATTTGGTGTGGAAGTAAACAGAGGTCATGGCGTCTACCCTACTATTTCGTACGTAGCTTTTTTGTCGTACCAATATTCTAAAACTTGAGCGACTAATGTTTTCTGAACGTAGAGACGTTTATTCAAGAAAATTTTATTAAATTTCAATTTAATAAAACACATTTAGGCCAATCGACGAGGATCCTTTGTAGTACGTTATTTAAGCCGATGAATGTGGCTGTAGACAGTTTATCGCGATCGTAATATTTTCATTTATTATTTTCATTGAACTACACTATCGTTACATTCTATCATAGCGTTACATGCTACTACTTTCAGCATGACACTATGATGATAGTACTTTCAGTATGTCGTGTTGTATTTATATTCAGCTTCAATCACGCATGACACCACGGACGAATCGACTCAGTCCATTCAGGCTGGTTATGTACTGAGTAAGCAATATGATTCGGTAACAGTAAAAGTAATAAAAAAGAAGCAAATAGGTAGACAATACAGGTCTTAACTTTTTTCTTTCATCTCCATGTTATAACACCGATTTCTTGCGTACCTCAGACATAAATATCATGAGTAACAGAAGTTCTAAGAAATTATAACGATTAATTCCTCCGTTGTTGACTGACAACAGCGACCAATAAACAGACTGTTTTGTGTCTACAACACGTTTTCAAGCTGTAAATTAATTAATTTGACAGTGTTTAAAAACCGATTAACCATACAAGTCGCTGACAAACTGTTTGTAGACGGAAGAGTAACGGGCGATCGTGAGTTGTGAGAATGACCTCGCAGTGACCTGGCTTTAATATTAAACCAAGACATAATTATTGCCGCTGTCGTTATAGTTAAACTGTATAAGTAAAATGAATAACGTTATGTGTAAGTTAACACAGCGTTACTAATGTAATAATAATATGATGTGTCACGAAAAAGTCAACTTGTGTCCACCAAATGCTAGTTTCTGTGTCGCGTTGGCAGTATTGAACAACTGTCAAAAAACTCATAATTAAAAGCATGTAGTAGGAACAGCAGTAGAGTAGAGGTGTGCTAAACTAGTATTTGAAAATAACAGGTACGAACGAAATCGTTCAAAAAAAATAACACGTACAATACCTGTTATTATATACGTATTATACATATATCTTTATTATATAATTTGTTAGAAGAAATAAATTGAAACTAAAAGTATTAACAGTGTTACTTTACACTGTGACTTTATTAATTTGTTACTGTTTAAAAGAAAATAAGAAACAAGAGAATTTATAGGCCTATCTACCTCTGGGAATAATAATTCAAGTTTTCACTAGATGTAAAAAAATTGACATAGATTTAATACTAAATTATTGTTTCCATTTTGGCTTGACAAATCAGTTGCAAAACTCAGACAATGAAATTTAGAGTGCACGTAATAGCACAACAAAGAAAGTCAAAAACATTTTCGTGAGATGTCCAGTGAAGTTAAAATCATCTCCGAAATCACATTAACAAAAAGTAGTATATGGCCTCTCAGCCACTCTGTGGGTTATAACACAATATAATTACCTTTTTCAAAATTTACCAAGTTGGTGACTAGTATAATATATAATTTGTTATTATAATCTTATTATATATCTGCACAACACAGAGAATAAATGCAACATCAGTATGAATTTT
The DNA here is from genome assembly GCA_034769895.1 of Magicicada septendecula. Classification (NCBI taxonomy): domain Eukaryota; kingdom Metazoa; phylum Arthropoda; class Insecta; order Hemiptera; family Cicadidae; genus Magicicada; species Magicicada septendecula. The sequence goes on from CM068368.1 coordinate 96,327,525, forward strand.
TTCATTTATTAAAAACAGCTTCGTCTCTTTGGCATAGAGATATTCTGAACCTAGCTGTTTTGTACTTGTATGGCAATCGGCATATGCGGAGAATTAAGTATTCAGCACCAAAAATAGTGCTCGTGTAGGTACTTGTTTATTCGTTAGTTGCGTAGGGGGGTCCCGCGACTCGGAACCGCGAGTAATCGGAACGGGTATTTCGACTTTTCAGTTTTCAGTTATCGTTGAATCGGAACAGGTATTTCAATTTTCGGTCATTTTTATACCCGTTCCACAAAAAATCGTTCCAAAATACCTGTTCTAGGTATATCGGACTACAGTAGAGTAGAGACTTTGTGGCAAAGATTCAAAGCGGTTCACTTCTATTTCTATAAATTAATTATCAACATATTTTATAATGTCCTATTACGTACCATACCATTACACATCAATCCAAATCTAATAACCTCATTACAGGCAACGGGCGTCTCAGCATAGGTCCCCGACGAGAGGAGATAATGAAGCGTTTTTCCTTATTCTCCCACTGACATCAACACTCTTGAGTCGACTTGTAACTGAATCAGTGAGTTGAAGAAGGAACTATTACTAGATTTTGAACGCTATATCTTGCGGATGTCACTATATAGTAAGCATAGCATAATGGTTTGTAAAATGTTCATCTCAATAAATCTTCTCTATACTGGACTAGTTCCTTTTCAACTCATCGATTAGACAAAAATGGCACCTAAATACTGTATAATTAGCCTACGCACTGTTGAATAAGTTATATAAACATAAGATAAAAAAAAGAAGATAGGTTCCCTTTACCTTGGTGGGCCCCCAGACATTTGTCAACCTGGCCAATCTGTAACAACAAATATATTGTGAGTGTTTTACACGCAATGTTGCTAGGTTGTCCGAAATTTCTGAAGATGTTCCGCTTTTTTCGACCTCAGTGTCAATGTCATATCGCATGCTTAGAGTTTAGCATCAAACTGGTATTTCTATGCAACTGCAATTAAAATTGTGTTCTATAAAATTTAGTGATCATAATTATGTCGACTCCAGTCAGTGTAATAAATATAAAATTAAAAATACTATCAACATATGTATAATTTCTATTGGGTGCTATGATCGTTGAGCTGTTCGTTCGTATATAGTGTTGTTTGTGTGTCTAGAAATATGAGATTAAATTATTTTGGTGTCAGTACTAAACAAGAAAACAGGAAAACCCGACGATGAGTAAAACCTAAAACAAGAAATAGGCGGAGAACTTAAACGATCTACGCACTTTTGCATTCGAAAAGAAATACGAAATCTGCTACGATTTCAAAGTTGGCGCGAGTTTTTAAGTCTGATGAACAATGTATACTAGACTGGCAGAGAGGAAGAATACGGTTACAATATAAGACAATGTTGGTGAGTGAAAGTTATTTCTCAAAATATTTACATACGAATTTTTTAGTCAAGTTTGTTATTACATTTTTTATGATTTGTCAAAACAACTTACGAAATTTTCAGAAATCATCCGAAGTTGCCAATTCAATCTTCCGAAACAGTTTTTGCAGATCTGGCAACACGTCATCTTCTTATAGTGCTCTCATGTTTGGTAGGTCCCAGACACTATCGCCATCTCCTTCTTCTACTGGCGTTATAACCGAGTATGGGTTTTAGCCTCTTCAAGTCCATTTGTGGTTCTGTAATCGATAGCGCGTCATCTATCCGTTTTCGTCTCCGCATCTACACGCCTTCTCAAATAATTTCCCTTCAAAAAATATTCAACTGTCCTTTGACAGTAGTATCCTTACTTGTTCTTGTTATTAGCCAACTGTATACCATATAGATTTTTAAGGTAATGTCGCAGAACATGGGCCTAAAGCTCACAACTCACAGCACGTAGAACGATCTTTCTCCGGACGCTGCAACCCAACGTGGATTTTCGCCTACTGTACTGTAGACATTCACTTCCTTCTATCCTCGCCCAGATATAAATTCCCATTATCCTCTGCTCCCCTTCACATTTGCTCGCTTAATTCCTCTTCTCTGGTTTTAAATAGATCCCACATCGTTATTTTTGTCGTGTTTGTAGCAAATTCTGTTCGATCAACACGCCCTAGACATCTTATACTATGGTGTTTTATGAATCTAATTGTATCGTTATCATGTAGTAATTTGCTTAACTTGTTCATCACAACTTGCTACGAACCGCCCCAGTTCTTAGACCGGTCTAAATATTTTTATCACTGTTCCTGTTTGGAGGTTCTTGAATCGTCGATAAGGAACACTCTGGGCAGCCATTGTAAAAAGGAGACACAACTGAAATTCGTTAAGATGACGCTAATTCCGACGTTAGGCCTATCATATGGTGGTGTAAGATGTGGATGATTAGGCAAAGTGGTGAAACCAGCATTAGGTCAACAGAAATCAAGTTGCTAGGATCCGCTGAAGGTTGCACTAATCGACGTCAAATTTGGAATGACGGTATTCGGGAAGAGCTCGGCATCTTCTGATTAGTCGAGTGACTTTATGTTTATCGAAAACTGTGGTATGATAGTGTATCAAGAATGGCCAACGACAGGTTGTCAAAGCTAGCCTACTAGTAATTATATGCGTTTTGGAACACACAGATCTAGGACACGGTGGATTGTGGAACGGGTTGCGCGAAAGGAAAGACAATAGACGACGTGCTATCGATGACGAAAACACAAAAGTATCATAAATTGCGTAAACAGTAGAAGACAAAGTACAGACGATGAATAATACGCTGTAATTAAATGTAGAACTATGTTATCGCCGGTGTTAACACGTAAGGCAGTGACGCGGTTGGCTGCCCAACCGCGCGTGTGTGAGTGTGTGCGTGTATATATAGACTGTTTGCGGTAACGGTTATTTAACGAAATTTATGTTACGAGCAAACTTTATGTTATGACAGAGGTTTATCTAGTAAGTAGCAGGCAGTTAAGCTTTTCGCCGTGCACCGCTATCTTGCAGCGCTTCCTTTGAACTCGGAATTAACGCGCAGTCACGTATACACCGCTCTCCTTCTTTATTAACACTTTGTACTTATTATTCTGTTTATGTGGCTTACGACAACGGCTTCATCGTACGTCTTGGTAGTCATCGCCGCCTCGCCCAGCCCCGTGACTCCTAATTTCTCGTCGCCGCTTTGTTTGCTTGTTTTTTTTTTTCTCTAATAAGATAGTTGAGGAATTACCCACAAAAAGAAATTCCCTCTTTTTGATGTGACGATTACTCAAGACGTTACGTAAGGTCCTCACCGCGTAAAATATTCGTCATTGCAGATATAGAACGTTACATTGCAATATAAAATAGCAACATAGCCTACATAATAACCTGATTTCACTACACTCAGGTGTATTAACTTTTTGTGTGTACTATAACCTTTTTATTAACATCTAAATAATTTTTGAGTATGAAAGAACGTGTACAAGTATATGTGTGTGTGTGTGTGTGTGTGTGTGTGTGTGTGTGTGTGTGTGTCTGCCTGTCTACTGTTCAAGAGCAGATCTGTCACCCTGTCAACATATTTATGCTGTTGGATCTCCTTCTAGTATTTTTCTTCTTTGTCGCTACACGGATGAGTTCCATCATCTCAACTACGGCTGTTGAATCCTCAAGAAGTATTTAAACGAATATTTTTTGAATTCTTGTTGTGGTTAAATATATTTTGATAGGCAATATTCCAGTTCGCGTCCTCTCTGTGCAGCCACACAATACATCCTTTTAGTGTTTGATATAGAATTGAAACAAAACGTGTACAATAATTTGATAGTTGTCTTCTTAACACTTAGACCGAATGTCAGTTTATACCGCGGTTCGGGTTTGTTAACAATTACAAGCGTAAATATAGACTATATTTATAAATATTTTTAAATATATATTTATTATTAATATGTGTAAGTGTGCACATTTTCATATTTATTAAATACAGAATAAAACAACCTACAGCCTCCTTCTTCTTTTTCTTCTTGTATCAGGGACTAGGCGAATCACCTGTTCCGGTCCCAAAAGAAGATATACACTTCCATCCGATGTGTTCCTTTATGACTTAAGAGTAGGATAAACGTCTTCTAATGACGGTACCAGCGTCCTGTAGAGTGAGACCAGTGGTAGGAATGCTACCTTTGAGCCTCATTTCCTGCCCTGGTTTGCATTCGGAGAACCTTCTAAGTTCTTCTGCCCCCTAGTGGCGTTGGGAAATCTTCCTCTTCCGCCCCTAGGACCGTTGACCGGCCCGGGACCTTACCGGGCAGTGCGAAAGGAAAACAAGAATTTACATACTGAAGCTGAAGTATTAAAACAATTAAAGATTCCCTAGCCCTCGAAAACCTAACAGCGTCGAGGTCGAAAAGACCAAAATTTAATTAAGAGAGATCAAACAGGAAATATTAAAGAAATGGATTCCATCCAAGACAGGTTGAAGCAAGGGTACATCGGGTGTGCTATCCACCAACTGTGGCCCACTGGTGACATCTACAACTAATGAATTAAAATGTTTAAGATGGTAAAGTTTCAGTCAATATACAGCTATAGGTACGTAGTTTGCTGACGTTAAGCAACAGCTGAGGTTTCACTGCAACGGCAGTCGAATAAATATTATTGTTCGATGGTCTTACGGGTCGTCGTATGGTACAGTGGAAATAAAATACAGACACCAATGATATCACAAATTACCTGCTTTTATGAGTCACAAATAACAATTTGAGATCAACACGATACTCTCATACAGTAATTCTAATTAAATTTGTCCACGCGCAGTAATAGTGTAAACTATTAGAGCTCCTCACTAATTATAACACAATAATCACTTCGCCGCAATACTTCGATCTGCATTTGAATAAATCGCCAGCTCTAACTCACTAAGCCAGCCGATGTTGCTTATATATAGCTTGCAGATGTTCCAGAATAATTTCCCATCCCAGCATAATTTGAGTAGTTACAAGTGCTCTCCAACGGTCTGGAGGTAGTATAGTGCGGCCTTGCTCCACCTGCTCGTCTAACCGCGAAACAGGTGGAAGGACTCTTTCGACTCTCCGAAAGCGTTCCGTAATTATCATGACACCATTAATATTTTATTGTTCACTTCAATGTTCATCGTTTTTAGAAATTTTTAAGGCACGAGTAACACAGTTTATGAATAATTCGTAAATAAATTATTTTATATTATTACTTCCATGTTCCTTAAGGAAATGGAAGTATGGTGATGGCAAAAAAAAAAAGCGTGTTCGAGATTATTGCAGATTCTGATTGTACTACACTCAAAACATGAAAAAAAGTCGTTTTTCGAAAAGTGTCTGTGTGTGTGTCTGTGTGTCTATCTGTGTCTGTAGATTTTTTTCTATGGCAAACGATAACAGCCGCAAATTCAAACTGAATCAAATCATTTTTTGCATACAGCCCTGATTTGTAGAGTATTCACGACCTATTGTTTTTGGTGAAGATCGGTTGAGGGAAAGGGGTAGTTTACCAGCAACGGTTTTTTTTTAATCAAGGGTAATTGTATTCTATGGCAAACGATAACAGCCGCAAATTCAAACTGAATCAGATAATTTTTTGCATGCAGCCCTGATTTGTAGAGTACTCACGACCTACTGTTTTTGGTGAAGATCGGTTAAGGGAAAGGTGTAGTTTACCGGCAACGTTTTATGTTTTAACAAGGGTATTTTATATGGCAAACGATAACAGACGCAAATTAAAACAGAATCAAATGATTATTTGCATACAGCCCTGATTTGTAGAGTATTCACGACCTATTGTTTTTGGTGAAGATCGGTTGAGGGGAAGGGGTAGTTTACCAGCAACGGTTTTTTTTTTAATCAAGGGTAATTGTATTCTATGGCAAACGTAACAGCCGCAAATTCAAACTGAACAAATAATTTTTTGCATACAGCCCTGATTTGTAGAGTACTCACGACCTACCGTTTTTGGTGAAGATCGGTTAAGGGAAAGGTGTAGTTTACCGGCAACGTTTTATGTTTTAACAAGGGTATTTTATATGGCAAACGATAACAGCCGCAAATTAAAACAGAATCAAATGATTATTTGCATACAGCCATAAATTGGAGAGTTCTCAAGACCTATTGATTTTGATGAAGATCGGTTAAGGGAAAGGGGTAGTTTACCTGCAACGTTTTATGTTTAACAAGGGTATTTTCTATGGCAAACGATAACAGCCGCAAATTCAAACAGAATCAAATAATGTTTTGCATACAGCCCTGATTTGTAGAGTACTCAAGACCTATTGTTCTTGGTGAAGATCGGTTGAGGGGAAGGGGTAGTTTACCAGCAACGGTTTTTTTTTAATCAAGGGTAATTGTATTCTATGGCAAACGTAACAGCCGCAAATTCAAACTGAACAAATAATTTTTTGCATACAGCCCTGATTTGTAGAGTATTCACGACCTATTGTTTTTGGTGAAGATCGGTTGAGGGGAAGGGGTAGTTTACCAGCAACGGTTTTTTTTTAATCAAGGGTAATTGTATTCTATGGCAAACGTAACAGCCGCAAATTCAAACTGAACAAATAATTTTTTGCATACAGCCCTGATTTGTAGAGTACTCACGACCTACCGTTTTTGGTGAAGATCGGTTAAGGGAAAGGTGTAGTTTACCGGCAACGTTTTATGTTTTAACAAGGGTATTTTATATGGCAAACGATAACAGCCGCAAATTCAAACAGAATCAAATAATTTTTTGCATACATCCCTGAATTGTAGAGATCTCAAGGACTTTCGATTTTGGTGAAGATCGGTTAAGGGGAAGGGGTAGTTTACCTCCTACCTTTTAAGTTTTAACAACAGTAAAGTATTTGAAAATTCATTTAAACTTTTTTAAACAATGGTAATTGTTAAAAATCGGTATGGAGAACCATACATGACTTCCATATTCTAAGATTTATATTTAAAATCATTTTCGAAATGAAATATTACCATAGAAACTACTTCTTTCTACTTACTGCTTCAGCCTTAACCACAGTACTGTGGTCACTAACGTATACCACCTCACGTTATCGCACTCGATTTTTACTGATGATGGAAGTCGATGGCATTGCCGAAACGTCTGGTTTTGTAGAAAACATTGGACTATGGCCAAATATCCCGGGAAGGAATTTTAACAAAACTACTTCTTTGTTGCCGATAACGTTGTACACATATATATAAAAAATATGCATAAAATTAATGGCTTGTATAAGTTAATGATTGATCTCCATTAAGTAGTGCTCAAGTTTCCAAAGTTTTAATATTATGATGTCCGTAATTAAAACATCAGAGTAGGTTTAGTGTGTATGAGGGTACACCGTGGACAAAAATTTTCAACATTTCCTATTGAGCGTTGCTTAGAGTAAAGCTGCGAATCTACAGTGTACGTTTCACAGAACAAACACGCGGAAAAGAAGGAGCGCTCCGAAGTCACTCATGGACCCTCAGCATCTTGCAGAGGGTTCTTTCCCTAAAGACGAAAATTCTGTCTATGAATCGTTCCTCTGTAAACACGTGCAGTTACACTGCCCAGCGATCCACAGGAAGCAAATCGAGATCCACGCTGGACACTTTTTCGGCTTGCACGCGTTATGTTGGTATGGGTTTCGGCACTTTCCATTTAAAAAGCGTGCAAATGTAAGAAAATAAACATGAATGAGGCCAGAAATAACGCGAATTTTGTGTGTGTGTGTGTGTGTGTGTGTGTGTGTGTGTGTGTTCCCTGCCTTTTTATTGCGGTAGTCATAATAATAAAATGGAAAAGTAAACATTACATAACTGAAATATGCTTGCCTGCCACGAACGAAATATTTTCTCTCATACATGATTTACATTAAAATGAAAAAATTATAATTTTATTGCCTGGCAACAAAATTATTTTATTTTTAACAATTACCATTGTTTAATAAAGTTTAAATGAATTTTCAAGTACTTTACTGTTGTTAAAACGTAAAAGGTTGCAGGTAAACTACCCCTTCCCCTTAACCGATCTTCACCAAAAACAATAGGTCTTGAGTACTCTACAAATCAGGACTGTATGCAAAACATTATTTGATTCTGTTTGAATTTGCGGCTGTTTACCTGCAACGGTTTTTTTTTTAAACGTGTTAATTTTTTTCTATGGCAAACGATAACAGCCGCAATTTCAAACAGAATCAACTACTCTTTTGCATACAGCCCTGAATTATAGAGTTCTCAAGACCTATTGGTTTTGGTGAAGATCGGTTGAGGGGAAGGGGTAGTTTACCTGCAACATTTTGTTTTAACAAGGGTAATTTTTTATATGACGAACGATAACTGCCGTAAATTCAAACATAATCAAATAAGTTTTTGCATACAATATTGTAGAGACCTCAAGGCCTGTCGATTTTGGTTAAGATCGGTTAAGGGAAAGGGGTTGTTTACCAGCAACATTTTATGTTGTAACAAGAGAAATTTGTTCATGAACGATAACTGCCGTAAATTCAAACAGAATCGAATAAATTTTTATTTAAACATACAAACAGTTTTATTATACAGCATTTGCGTATATGTTTGATATATGAAATATAGGAAAATCAATTCAGTCAATAAGTATCTTCTAAATAATGTTTCAATGACGCCTATTTTCATCGTGTTATTTTAGTTTATTTTATTGGGATTGATTTCAGGATGTTATCACACGTTTTTCAGACAGTTTAAAGATAGCAATGTTGTTTAGTCTTAACCTGTTTTTTACTTCCGTGTTTCGTAAGGAAATGGAAGTATGGTGATTGCGAAAAAATCATGTTTGAGATGAAGGCTGATTCTGATTGTACTACCCTCAAAACATGAAGAAAAGTCATTTTCCGAAAAGCGTCTGTGTGTGTCTGTATGTAGAATTTTTTCTATGGCGAAAGATAATTGTCGAAAATTCAAACAGAACCAAATAATTTTTGCATATGCACCCGAGTTGTATAGGACTCAAGGCCTATTGATTTTGGTGAAGATCGGTTAAGGGAGAGGGGTAGTTTACCTGCAACGGTTTACGTTTTAACAAGAGTGAAGTACTTAATTCTGATAAATAAAGTATCCTGAAAAGAAAATCATACATAAAACATCCTTCAATTTGTCAAACAAAAAACACGATTTACAAGGAACACACATAACTTGTTAGAAATTATCGAACCGAATTCAAGTAAATGATTTTAAATATAAACATTAGAACATGGAAGTCATGTATGGTTCTCCATACCGATATTTATTTAACATTTCTGTAACTATATCCACTCTACGTTTTTGGATTTTCGATCTGTTTCCTGGGGTTAGTCATTCGACGTTTTACTTTTTCTTCCTCACATCTTTAGGCCTTTCTACATTCTCGTTTGTCATTTCTTTCCGTCATCCCCATCCTATTGTTCCGTCGTATTTTCCCATACTTTTTGTATCTTCTTTCCATCGGTTCTTTGGGATACCACTTGGGTCGTTTCCATTCTCACATTTACGCACTTGGTAGTCGTTTACACGTATACATATCACTGAACTCTTTCCTACTTTGTTAATAAAGTAGTCTATGGAATTAGAAAATCAGAAGATAGAGACATATCGGTAATTCACGCCTGATTATTAATTCGAGATTACATGGCTGCTGATTCACGATCAACGCCACAGAAAGTTTATTAAATTTTCACAGTTTACGAAGTGAAATTTATGAATGGAATAAAAATAAATCTTCCATTGAAGGTACAATAATGAGAACCGTATGTTACTACGCGTCCACGCAGAGATCATTACCATGTGCATAATGTGTGTGTGTGTTTTGAAACACGACGTAGAGGTAGCATGCGGACTTGTTTCTACACGTAAAAACGTAATGTCGAATGAATGTAATTATTCGCGAGCGTAGTTTATGTTCTCTACCATGCAATAGTGACTACTGTTAAAATTATGGCTCTATTAGTTAGTCCGTACATACCATAATCGTATTAATGATATTAATATATACAGCTGCTTTTACCAAACAAGTTCTAATTTATACGTCATTTCCTAAAACACTACTATGGAAGCTTTATGCACACACGGACTGTATTCAATCGCGTTCGTTATGCACAGTGCAATATCGCCTATGCCCGTGTACTCCGCTGCACTCTCTGTCTGCTGTATGCATAATCAGTACGCACCTGATATTTTGTAATTCCGTTAGCGAGACGCACTTTTAAAGTGTATTACTCGCTTGAGAACTCGAGTCGCTGGTCTTTTCTGAGTACAACCGATTAATACTTACAGTTTATGCAAGCACTGTCAAATAAAGTTATCCGATGTTTTATTAAATATCATTTTTTATAAAGAGCTGTTCCATCCTTAAAAATTTCTGCAGAAAAACTAAATTTCTCACGCACATTAAAAATGCGCCAAAATTCCTGGTAACAGATATTGGTCGAATAGAGAGGGTTCAAAAATTTAAGTATCTAGGAGAAATAATTCAAGAGAATGGCTTAGAAAAAATCTGCTATAAAAGAAAGGATTCATAAGATGGAAAGGTCATATGGTATAACTAAAGATATTTACAATAAAAAGTGCATATCTAAAAATGCGAAAATAAGTCATTACAGTACAGTAATGAAGCCAGAATGCCTATATGCAAGTGAATGTCCAGCATTGAATTATAATTTAGACAAACTAGAAATTTCGGAAAGACGAATTATTAGGAAAATATATATATCAAAGTATAGAAAATATAACAGAAACAATGAGAAAAAGAAGACTATTACTTTTTGTTCATTTATATAGAATGGAAGACAATAGGTTGACAAAGCAAATTTTCAAATGTCTGTGGGGGAAGAAGTCAACATCAAGTTGGATTAAAGAAGTCCAAAAGGATTTAGAAAAAAATATTATACAAAATAATATACTTCTTTCAGTTAGAAGAAGCAACTGAAAGAGTCGTTTTTCGGGCAAAAGTGTTAAAAATGGAAGGAGTCCAGGGTAGGAGAGAGAGAAACACTGGCTCAAAGTGGACTGAAGACAGGAAGAAGAGACACAGTGAAAAGATGAAAGAATACTGGAGAAAAAGAAAAGAACAGAGAGTAAAGAATTGAAATTGGGATGTGATCCTTAGATGGCCGATACAAAAAAAAAAGCTGTTGAAATGGTTTCTTCCATTTATTTCTCTTCAGAATTATTTCTATTTACAAAATTGTCGTCATACCCATTTGATATGGGTATAGCTTTGGGTATACCCAAACATGTAATAGCTTTGGAGACTGCGTCATCAGTTCCAACAAAGATATCATACAAAGATGCCAATAAAAAAAAAGCTACTAGCTATTGGACATGTCCCGTGGTATGTCCAATCATACCTTAAACACAGACTTCCCTGTCCCATACGTCAGTGTCATTCACGAACGAGGCACCAGTTAACATGCGACAGTTAATGGCCATCCTAACCCGCTGCTCGTGTCATTTAATCTCAATTGACAGGAGATTAAGAAGACTTTGACCATCCGATCTTTAATGATCATGAGGTGATATCGTTGAATGGAGAACCTCATTACGTCATTTACTTGTACCTTTCTTAAGGCTGTACAATAACATTCATTCCTAATGGGACAGTGGTCAGTCAGCTTCTCGAGTTCCATACGGCCATTTGTTTTGGTGAGCTACTTTACATTTTTCGTTTACCTCGTACACGTTTATATGTACAGTATTCTTTGCTTCGACGAATACCCTTTTCCAACTTTCCTTACTTTCCAACTTCCAGCGTACTTGTTCCCTTTATTTTACAACTCCCACAGGTCTTACAGCCCACATTACCTGGACCTCTTGGACGTCTCGGCCCATCTCGCACTACCTTTGGCTTCCGATTGGTTATTATCCGTAAAGATAAGGCTTCTTCCCTTCTGCACACCAGCGTATTATGGGACTTTATTAGCTTTACCCTATCTTCTCATATCAGTATTCTTTCTATTTCACAATTTGTCATTCTTCGCTATTCATTTCTGCTATTTCTTTTGGACCCTGAACTCTATCTTTCAAATACTCGCATCTTTCTTCGTCTTTCCTACTTAAACATATCGTTTCGCCGTATACATTACGTCAGGCTTATTCCTATTTCTATATTATTGTTTATTGTTCCCAGGGGCGCATTTGCGGGACGGGACAAGGGGAATAGACCCCCCCCCCAGAGGGTCCAAAAAGTTGACGAATTTTGTTAATCTCTTAGTTTTTAGGCTATTTTATTATTATTTCAGCTGCGTACGGTAGTATGCGCTTAGTAACTGCTTTTCTAAACATACAAACAAGTTTATTATACAACATTTGCGTATCCGTTTGAAATTTGAAAAACAGGATAATCAATTCAATCTTCTAAACAATGTTTCAATGCCGTGTATGTTTATTGTTTTTACCGATTACTTTAATGGGATCGATTTCAAGATGTTATCACATGTTTTTCAATCACTTTAAAGATCAAGAGTAATGTTGGTTTTCTTTTGTATGAAGACTAGACCGGGCCCCAAGGCCAAATTCTAGATACGTCACTGATTGTTCCTGCTGATTCCTTTGCTTTTTGTGAACACTTTATATTTAAAAAATGCTTTGCGCCTGTATTCTCTTATTTATCTTAGCTCTTCTCTCATTCTTATCATCTACAATTCTTCCTAAACATATTTAAAGTTAAATACTCTCACAAATTTTTAATTTCCTGTTTCCATTTTTCTGTATTATTTGCTTTTACTTTCGTATGTATCTTCATATAGGCTAATTTATCTTGAGATGCATTGTTATTTGTACTTATTGTTTCCCTGTTTCAGTTTCTAATTCCTGCAGTTTCTTCTAGACTTTTTCCTATTTATTGTTATTATGTCCAAATCAGCTGCTTATTCTATAACTGGTACTGATAGTTCCACGGTAGTTCCGTTGATTTAAAACGCTCTTATAATCCCTTGAACCGGCGTATTAAACAAAACTACCGATAACACATTTCTTGGCCTCGTTCCAGTGATAAGGTATCACTAACCTTAAGCCCTGAGTTATAAAAAGTAAAACTTTCAACTTTTGGGCCTAAGATTAAATGAGACTTTGACAGCGAAATTTCTCAACATGACCTCTTTGCTTCACAAGAGTTTTCACTCTACTTTGGAGGCTTAAAAGTAATTGATTGTACTTGTAAAGTAATTAAACCCACCCATTCTTATACTTGGGAACTGAAGTCAGATATTTACAGTAGCTTCTGAACAACATCTTGAAAGTTTTTCGCGTCCAGATTTTAATCTTCGCTTGCTTTTGCCATTCCAGGCGTGAAGATGCGATCCACTGATGGATACCACTTACCATTTTATTTTCCATTTCAGTTACAAATTGTCTTTGGCTATTTCAAGACATATTATTACTAGTTTAGTATCTATATATGATATTACTTGTTTTTTGCCTCCACATTCATTATAATGGCTAACGGTGTTGTCGATTGTCAGATAGGCCTACTTTAACTACATAAACTTATTCATGGAGGAAAAAAGCTTTTTTATTTTATTTTAAATTATTACCCAATTACTTACCCTACTTTGCATTATGTAAGTATTATGCTTGTATTAAATTTCTCGACGTGATCTCTTCGCTTCACAAGAGTTTTCACTCTATTTTAGAGGGGTATAATCTTAAAAAGTAATTGATTAGAATTTTGACTTAACTTATTTCGCTTGATCTAACGTTTTCAATCGTTCGAACGTCAGGTGTTTAAACAATCTGCTATTTTGATGTACTTTTTGTGAGCATAGATTCATGCGTTTTTAGTCACTAAAATTAGTAGCATCTTTTATAATTTAAAATAAATCGACTTGTTTACTTTTTACTCGAATTTTATCTTTAATTAGTGCGTTATTCTTTTGCGTTCAAATATATTAATATTTTAACTACGCCTATATTGAGATCATTTGTAGATTATATTTCTGTGAATTCAAGGTTCTGTAGATCTGGATACAATCACATAAATTAGCATCTTTTTAAAGGGTACACTAATCTTTATACAGAATAGTCAGCGTCATGGAAGCAATTCTGTTCATAGACAGCTACTGAATAGAGATCGAAATTTACGAGTTAACAGTGACAATTTTGGGGGCGGATCTAGCAAGCAATTTTTTTGGGGATATGAAATGTTGAGCCCTTCTTTAATAGCGTATAGTATAAATGATAGGAATGAGTGAAGATAAAAATACAATGTGTTATTATCAGCTCAGTGGATTTATTAACGTATAAATATAAAATCATATCTGTGTTTGTCAGTTCATTGTCCTTTTAATAATATTCACTTACAGTTTAAAGTACACAGTCTCATTTAAGTTGTGTAGCCAAACAAAAATTAACATTGTGGTAAGTTACAGTTACAATATAAAGTATGGTGAACTCGGGTATACTCGTGATAGAGGTAATCTCGTGATACTTTTTGTGAAGCTTGTCAAGGGGTTAACCAATGCTGCCACAAATGCCTAGTTTCTCTATTGAGAGGAGCCCATTCTAACCTTCAGTTTGAGATATTGTAGGCGCCACTCCGACACGTGTTTATTGTTTTGCAACGTTTAGAAATGAAAGGTAAGGAGTAATTCTTATATTTCTGTGTCTGTTAATAGGACGTGTATTTTTATCGTATTGTAATTCACTATGTTAAGCATCAGATTCAGTCTTAAATTGTCGGTTAATACATACTGAATACGATGGTACATATTTTCATAGGTTATAGACGGCGTTACGTTGTAGAAGCTAATCTCCGGATCGTAGTTTCTTAAATGTTTTGTGTTGTTTTCCAAGTAAAGCTGCTTCCTAGTAATATACAAATTTATTTAAATATTTCATTTAAATGTACAAATTTTGACATTTACTTTTGAAAAAGACTTCTATTAAATATAAATCTTCTAAATTGTTTTCCACTAAACTTTTTGATCATTTTTATTTCCCAGATTGGATTTCTTCGTACGATTTTAATATTAATGGAGTTCTTAATTTTCATGTTTTTTTGACCGTATGATTTTAGCTTTATTTTATTTATGATTTTAGATGCCACGAATATGCCTGACGTATCACAAGATTCCCTCAATCCAGGTAAAGTAGTGATATCACGAATATAGTGGAGTGTTGTCAGAGATTACCTGGAATATCACGAGATTACCAAGCAAGAACATTGTTTCGAAATTTAATTAAAATAAATATAATACGTTGTCTTATCCAAAAAAATGTTAGTGCGATAAAGTCCTTAGAAAACATTCTTTCCAAAGATTAAAACAGAAAAAAGAATTAAAAATTTTTGTTCGCACAATTCGTATTTTATATACTTTATCACGAGTTTAACATAATTTTAGAATAAAACCATGAACCTACAAACCTTATATGATTTTTTGATCATATTCACAATCACTAAACCATTCTACAGTCACAATACGACGATAAAAATTTCGTCTGATGTAACAATTTTGTCCCCCCCCCCGTGGATCAGCATCTGGACAAAATGACATTGATTTGTCACACTTTGCCCAGCTTACTCTTTTACCGAAAAGCAAAACGTGATGAAGTCCAGTTAGCTTACTTGCTTTACGCTTATTCAGTGGTGGCCCGTGCTTAGGTTGCACGGTTGTACAACCACCAATAATTCCCGAATTGTATTTTAAATTATAGAATTATGATTAAAACGGTGAAGCACTGATAATACACTGATAATAATGTTTTGAAGCTAAACCATCGTAATTAATCATTTGCCGAATGAAAAGCGCAGAGGGATACTAAAACCCGTACACGCTTTTGCCGCGGTGTATGCACCAACTGTGACGCGCTTTGTATATTATGGGGAAATACAATGGAGTAGTGCTCTGGCTGGCTAGACTCGGTTGTTCCAATTCAGCGGTATAGGCTCGCTTGGTGTGATTATGGACTGCAAACCCCGCTTGTACGTCAGGCGCCACCAGTCTGTTTGTTGGTAAATAACACATGGTGCGCCAGGTTGGAATTTGTAAGTTCGTTGTTAGTGTCAATCCAATTCATCGTCATATGTAAATAACAGTACATATAAAGGATTAAGGTGTCATAGTGTAAGATACTTAACTGGTACGACGCAATGAATTCTGTCGAAAAACTTAACGAAAACAGCGTTTAGTTTAGGTCCTATTGAGGAAAATTTATTTAATCGTAATTTAATCCTATTTAAATCCTATTTAATCGTAAATTCAAAAAAGGTTCATACAATATATATTCGTGGTTACGTTGGTGTGACATTAAAATTGCAGTAATTTGCTTTCCTTGTGTATTGTTTGGAGGGGAGGAGACTTGAACATGTTCTATTCAGAGAATAAAACAATTTTATTCCATCCAATCCATCTGCAACCCCCAAATTTTTCAACCACCAGCCGCCACTGCGCTTATTTCATTAGCATTAATGTTACTGGTTTAATACAGAGAGAGATATAGATTAAACATCTGTAGGCCAACTTCTCACTTCTTCAATTCTTTACAAATGATACTTTAGTGTGCGTGTGTGTGTTTACGGTACTGAATGAATGCCCACGAATTGTGTGTACAGTAATCAAACGTTTTGTTTAGTCAATAGGAGGAAAGAAATACAACTAAGCATGCAAGTATGCCAAATCACAATGGAGACAGCGCCATTATTGTACGATAAAATGACTGCAATACGACGTAAGATAGGAGTGAACACACAATAGAATTGGAGGGACGTCAGAGAAATAAAGAGGAAACAAAAGATAAGGGAGAAAACGAATGAAAGGAAACACAAGTATTGGATGTTTTGTACATGTTGTTCTACTGAACAAAAATATATGCACTACAATACTTGCATACTGCTCTATGTAACTGGGTTCTTTACGATGACATCATTTGTTAAAGTAAATTCATATACATCAATATGTATTATGTTCTTCAAATTCTTACATAATTTATTATTTTTTCCTCTTGTTTCAGTATTACATTATGAATCAACGATCGCTTGTCATGAAATTGTCTTCATGATGTGAACATTTAGAATTAATTTTAGGAAATACAGAAGACCCCAAAATAAAATAAGAAACAATATAACAAATTCTTAACTTTGTGTCTGTGCATGAAACAACTTACAAAATGTATTAAAGAAAATCAAATGTTAGATGTAGAAAGACGCGTCAGAGTGGCCTGAGTGGTATTTGTGAAACTAAACTGCACTATATATATATTAAACAACTTGCACATTTCACACATCCAAGCTATTAACTAGGATGCGTTCTTTGTCTTTGTCGACGAATCATAAGTTTGAATATTTACAAAAAGAGACCATCAACAAAGTACCTATTATAGAGATATGGTACGAACTTCGTAAATTTTGAGTAAACAGGGAAAAACGCATTACATTTAAACAAGAAGGCAAAAAAAAAAAGGATAAGTCACAAAGAAAGACAGAAGCTAAGTATGGAATTAAAGTCAAAAAATGAATGAATTAGAAGCGCAATGAACTTTAAAAAACGGGTGATATAATTGGTGAAATGTTCACCGATTCCAATATCAGACGAAAAATTCTTATCTATTTTATTTGTCTGATGTTATGATCTGCAAATACTTCCTACAGCGAGTAAACACATAGTCCACTGCAAACCACGGAAACATCAGAAGAGAAAAATGGAGACTCCATAAGTGCAGTCGAGAACTCGCCAGATCTGAGCGAATGAATCTGACACAAGTCAGAAAAACAAACCAAACGTCAAGGGAACGTCAAGATGGATAAAAATTAAATCTACCTGCATACGTAGTAGTAACTGATGAATAAACAAGAATATTGATAATTCGAACGTCATTACAAATAGATTATTTTTAAACGCACCGAGATAATATCCAATTGTCGTTTGATTTATTGTAAATACGTGTGACTTTGTATAACTATAGTATTGTACAACACATAGCTTTTGATACTACCCATTACTGTAGTAGTACTAAGCTTGACGGCTTAAAAGATCGCTCCACCACGCTGTCTTCAACTACAAAAATACGTATTGGCGTGCATCCGGAGAAGAGAGAGACCAACCAATCTGTCAGTTCCTTAGATAATTTTTAAGTATTTCTCTTCTTCTTCTATCAGGGACTGGGCGGATCACCTGTGCCGGTCCTAAAGGAATATATCCACTTCACTAATGCTTCCTAAGCCTTCCTATACTTTGTTGTCCGATAGGCTTGTATTGCCAAAGTTCCTTAGACAACTTCCCATCTGGCTTCCTATTCAGATGAGCAACCCATCTCTTTTTGTTTTCTACAATACGATCGTGGATGTTAAAAATGTTCAACTCCTTACGAACGTTTTTACTGTAGATCCTGTAGAGGAACTTTTTCAGGCTATTTGTTTAGCATCAGATCGTTGGTAAGTATTCAAGTGATGATTTTCAGTTTACCGTACATAGGCTCCTTATTTCCTTGTTATCTTTGTTTAGAAACCGTCCTTCTTTGTAAATGTTATCCTTTGCAGAAACTCCTTCCTTGAACATCCTACTTGGCAAACATTTCCCACTTCATTGTTGCTTCAAGTCTACACCCGACTCTTCTTCTTCTTCTTCTTCTTCTTCTTCTTCTTCTTCTTCTTCTTCTTCTTCTTCTTCTTCTTCTTCTTCATCATCATCTTCTTCTTCTTCTTCTTCTTCTTCTTCTTCTTCTTCTTCTTCTTCCAGGGAATACGCGAATTACTTGGTCCGGTCCCAAAGGAATACATCCACTTCACCAATGCTTCCTAGGCCTTCCTATACTTCGTTGTCCAATAGGCTTGAATTCAATCAAATATACTGCAACTCACCGTCTGCGGCTTTTTGAAGCAACGTCTTCACTATAAAGTTGACATGTTTCAGGACACTTGTCCCATCCTCAGAACTTAAAATATTCGTGTATCATTTAACGTTGATACAGTTGTCAAATAATTAAAATATTAAAATCCAATATAAATGTTTAAAAAACGAGCGCCACGGTTACACGATGTACATCGTACGGTGACTGACCGCGCACTGAATTACGTCTGGCTCCCACCACGACAATAACGCATGGCAGTGTCGTACAATACATTCGACTTGAAAAGCAGTTGATCATTTAAAACACGCGGCTTGGTATCAGTATTATTGTACGCTTTATAAATTTCGTACTCTTCAAGGGCGTTCATATATCGCCCTTTCTTACATATGTGAATAGGTATCAAGTTAGTTTTAAAATTAGTGTAATTATGATTTTCGGAAATGAGGTGTTCTGCAAATGTTGACTTGATATTGTCCAAGCTGTGACAGTGTGTAGGCGGCCTATGTTATATAAATCTTTTTAAAAAACCACGACCTGTCTGGCCCACATAAAAGGCGTCACAATCGTCACATATCAATTTGTAAACACCAGTTTTGTGTGCAAGGCTGGTAGTTCTGCGGACACGAAGATTATTCATAATATTATTAGTTGTTTTGTAAGTGACCTTTATATTGCTGTTTTTATTAAAAATTGACCCAAAAATCTTAGGCATAAGGTGTGTGTACGGTGTTGCAATGTATTTGCGTGTTGTATTCTCGCGTGTTTTATGTCCGTTAATGTTTCTATGCTTTTTCTTATGTTCTCGAAGGATGTTGTTCACCATATCGACATCATAACCATTAGTAACTGCAATGTATTTAATGGTGTCTTTAACATACCTCATGGTATTCTTTATCACCGAGGGGCAAAGATAAAAGTCTATAAATCATACTATGGAAGGCAGCCAATTTCTGGGATATAGGATGAAAGGACTTAGCATGTATTACGATATCAGTCGTTGTGGGTTTTCTATAGATGTTAAATTGTAGTTTTTTATTTATGTCCTTGGCAACAGTTAAATCCAGAAAATTCAGTTTACCATTGTCTTCACTTTCAAGTGTGAACCGCATATTGCCATTGATATTATTCAAATAACTATGTAAACTATCAATTTGCCTTTGTGTGCCTTTGTATATTAAAAAGGTGTCATCAACATACCTGCCGTAAAATATTATATTATTCTTGTGTCTGTTATTAGTGAAAATGAATGAATTTTCGAAATTATTTAGGTATATATCCTAACGCAAGAAGGCCTGAAAGCGGAGAACCCATTGCTAACCCATCTTGTTGGCTGAAAAATTGATTGTTGTGGGTAAAATAGTTTTGATCAAGAACCAACTCTAAAATATACATCAATTCATTTATACTATCAATATCTAGTTTATTAGTATTAATAAGGTTAATCTTAAGTATACGCAGGGTCTCAGCTACTGGTATATTCGTATATAAGTTTACAATATCAAAGGAAACAAGTTTGTAAGACGGTTCAACTATTAAGTTTTTAACCTTATTCACAAAGTCAACACTATTCATACCTTATTCACAAAGTCAACACTATTAATTAAACTATGATCATTAATTATTTGTATATTGTGCTTTATTATGTTGACTAGTTTTTTAGCTGTTTTATACCCCGGAGCAGTGGTGAAATTTACTAATGGTCTCAAGGGGATACCATCCTTGTGGAGTTTGGGTAATCCCGTCAAAACGGGTGCTTTTGAATTTATAGGTTTCAAAGATCTTCTTGTCTGCTCATCAAACAAATGCATGCATCTGTTTATACACTGATTTAATCGTTTTACATAATTTTCAGTTGGGTCAGAATTCAGTATATTAATGTTGCTGTTAACAATGAAATTTTGTATCTTATTGTCATAATCTTCTTTGCCCATAATAACCACAGTGTTACCTTTGTCAGCTTTAGTGACGAGGGCTTTATTGTCAGATAATTTTTGTTTTAATCCTATTAAAAATTTTCGTTCTTTATTATAATTGATATTTGTTAAAGGAATAGAGGAATGAACATTATTATACCGATTTTTAATGATTTTATTGAGTTTTTCGTTTATTAAGAATCGTGTCTCGTCTCGATCTTTTTGGTCAACCATTGCTTTAACGACAGTCTCTGCATTGATAAATTCAGCAATGATGTGCTTATGATTGAAACTCGATTTGTGTATGGGAAGATTATATTTCAAACCTTTGCTCAATAAATCAGTTTCATCAGTATTTAAAACAAGGGAAGTTAAATTCTGCAATCACGTATAAAATTTGTGTTTACACTTGAAATTGCTGGATATCGGTAACTGACTATTTAATAACCTTTGGAGTTTATCCGATTGCTTTATACGCATTTGATAAACTATTCGTCTGACGTCATTGTTTATAAAATCCAGATAATGATTCAGCACGGCTGGATGCGTGCTATCTAATAATTCTAAATGTAATTTGTATAATGTATAATTTAGATTTGACTTTTTAATGTATAGAGACTTAATTTCTTCTTTAACTCTGTAAATTTCTGCATGTTTTTTGGTTTTTGATTCAGCAATAGACGAACCTTTAAGTCTTATTATAGCATAATTCGGTATAACATTGTTCTTCAAACAAGATTTGTTGAACTTAATGTGTAAAATAGTTTTGTGTAGTTGGACTTTAACATTTTGAAATTTTCGTACTAAGTTTGCACGACTTGCAGTATTCATGTTTAAAAGGAATAAATCCCAATTTTAGTACCAAGCCTGGCTTATTATCTTTGTTGTGTGGGTTATTTAGTTTTTGTAGATAATTTTTGCTAGTTTTATATACTATTTTAATGTCTGTGTTTTTAAACAGTTTTGTTAGCTTTGTCATTTTATTATTTATGTATGTGAATGTGGCCCATTTTTTATTGTTGTTATTATTTTTGTTTTGTTCATTTTGATTAACTCTTAATTGTTCAGTTTTTATTTTATACAACAAAGATAATACAACAACCAATGGTATATACAAAATTGAATGCCAAGATTGCAATAAATGTTACATAGGACAAACAAAAAAACAACTGAAAAAACGTTATTTTGAACACCTAAACGCACACAAAAACCAGAAATATACAAATCTAATTTGGCCACACATGCAATAAACACTAGACATGAATTCCCAGACATAACCAACTTGACACTAATAAAACTCATACCACACAAAGGCACCATAATGAACATTTGAGAAAATTTACAAATATACAAACATAAAACACAAAAGAAACTAATACCTGAACAAATACAAATCAGTACAACACATGACACAATTTTCAAAGCACTCCACATCGAAAATACACAAAATACTAATACATACACAACAATCACACACAATAATACCAACTTAAAGTACCAGAGGCCAACAGGAAACCACAATAACAACCAGCCAACACACAAGTACTTCACCAGACTCAAAATCACGAAGGCTGAGGATGGGCACACAATTGTTTCCGAAACATGTTCCTAATAAGGAAAAAAATATCTTGAGGTAAATTCATTATAAATATTAAATATATTATATATATCAAGAAACGGACTGTAGCAAAAAGTGTGTGTGTGTGTGTGTGTGTGTGTGTGTGTGTGTGTGTGTGTGTGTGTGTGTGTGTGTGTGTGTGTGTGTGTGTGTGTGTGTGTGTGACAGCTGTCGCCGTTTCTCCGTCCCCAACTTCCATTGTAACCTATCGTAGCATGCAAGTTCTAAATTTCTCGCAACCATTGCTTCCTCTACGTCATCTCGCCAACTCCTCCGTGGACGTCCTCTTTTCCTCCTCACCGGTGGTATCCATTCCAGTATTTTGCGGGGCCATCTGTCATCTTCCATTCTCTTCACATGCCCAAACCAAGTCAATTGTCTTCTTTCTATTTCATCTATTATTGTCCTGTCAATTCATCTCGGCTCCAATAGTCTCATTTCTAACCCTGTCTAATTTTGATCTTCTACAACTCCTCCTGAAGAAGTCTATTTCCGCTGCCATCAGTTTTTTCTTATTTACGTTTGAAACATTCCAAACTTCTGCTCCATAAAGGATTACACTTTGCACCATGCTCTTATATATATGTTTCTTTGTGTTTCTTGTTATACTTCTTGCCCATAGAAGATAATTCAGCGTTCTTATAACTGTTCGCCCCTTGTTAACACGTTCTTGAATTTCATCTTTGCTGCTTCTCCGTTTGTTGAAAATAACGCCTAAGTATTTACTTTGTTCAACACCTCTTATCCTATCCACATCCAATTTTAAATCTTTAACTTCTTCGTTGCCCACTATAAGGTACTAAAATTTGGCATGTTCATCGTCAAACCAGCTGCGTCATATTCTTCTTTTAACTTTCTGACCATATACTCGAAGTCTTCGTCATCCTTCGCTACCACAATCTGGTTATCGGCAAAATATAGAGTGAACAGATTGTCATCTCCTACTCTCAGCCCCATGCTTTTACACTTCTTTGTCCATCTTACTAGAGATATGTCTAAGTATATTTTAAAGAGGGTAGGGGACAAGCAGCATCCTTGTCTTATGCTTTTTGTAGTTTCGAATGGGAGAGTGAGTTTGTTTCCCAGTTTGCCACTGGTGATATTTTGTTGATAGTATCTTCTGGTGGCTGCAATCAAATTTGCATTTATGTTCAAATGTTCCATCTCCTTCCATACCTGTGAGATCGGTACGCTATCATATGTCTTTTCTAAATCTATTAAAGCTATATGCGTTTCTCTATTATGCTGTACTCTCTTTTCAACTGCTACTTTGATTGTAAAGATATTGTCTACCGTGGATCGCCCCGCTCTAAAACCTGATTGTTCTTCGGGCTGCTTGGTTTTGATGTCTTCTTCAATTAAGTTTTTCAAAATCCTTGAATATATTCTCCCGATGGTCGGGATCACAGCAATTCCTCTGTAATTTCTAGGTCCAACTTTGAACCCTTCTTATGGACTGGTGAGATATACGATGTTCGCCACTCCACTGGCACTTCTTCTCCGTTTAGGCATCTTTCGAATAGTTTTCTGAGCATTTCAAACAGCTTGGGGGCCCATATCTAACTAATTCTGGGTTTATCCCTCCCGGACATGGGGGGATTTTCTTAATTTTGTACCTTTTATTGCCTCTTGAACTTCTTCAATACTTAGTGTAATTTCTCCAGATACTTTTATTTCATGGCCGTTAACAATGAATTTATTCCTTGTTTCAACCAATAGCTCCCTAAAGTGTTGTATCCATTTTGTTTCAGGTATGTTGTTCAAAAATATCTGCGTCCTGTTTGTAGTTTTAATGGCTTTAATTGTCTTCCAAGCTTCTGAGCTTTGTGTACCTCCCTGCTGATTAATCTATGCATTCACATCTTTTCACCCAAGCATTATTTTTTTTCTTCACTACTAGTTGTTTAACTTCTCTATTCATTATTTTATATTCATCTTTAGTCTCTTCATCTTTAGTTTGTAGTAGTTTCAAATATGTTTCCTTTTTCTTTTTGATTTTCTCTTCTATTTCACTATCCCTCCAGAATGGTTTATTCGATTTCCGATCTTGTCTTCCTAGGGCTTCCTCAGCCGCTTCTCTAATACATTTCTTTATATGCTCCTATTCTTTTAAAGTGAATCTGGTTGCTGTCATTAACTTTTGTTCTAATCTCCACGAATACAGCATTTTTGTACTATCATGCTGAAAGCTCTTCAAATTATATTTTGCGTCTTCAATTTTCGGGTCAACAGTTTCTGGTCAGAATGTAATGTTTCATATGGAACTGATATTGATGGGGATAGTAAGCTAACAAAATTTAGACACATCTGTGGAACGATTTATAAGTACCTGAAAAATAAAACACGGAAAGATACCCGAATGAAATTTTATAAATCTATGGCTGTTCCCACATTCCTAGATGCTAGTGAGACATGGACTCTTGGTAAAATGGATGCGCAGAGGATTCAGGCAGCCGAAATGAAATTTCTAAGAGGGACGCAAGGTTGTTCTCTCTTGGATCGGAGAAAGTACAAGGATATTAGACACGATTTAAACTTTGTATCATTGCACCAGAAGATTGAAGACCATAGAAGAAGATGGTGTGAACACTTGAATCGCATGTCTGATATCCGTCTAACTGTGGCTGCCTTGGGTTATCACCCTACTTGGAAAAGAGATCTCGGTAGACCGAGGAGGAGATGGGTTCCGGAACAGGTCTAAGGCCTAGTTCTTGGAGTGGTGATGATGATGATGATTATTGGAACATAAAACTGTACGACTAAATGTTCCATTTAAGTATTAACGAACGTATCTGTGTGTTCGCAGAGGTCTGACCTTGTTATTTCCGATGTATATGGATACTAAGGTTTATTCGTATTTGGTTGAATCAAAGTATGTATTAGCTTCATTTATTAATATAGTTATTCGTTTACATGAATAAGTAAATCCACTCGTCCCCCCCCTGCGCGTGGAAACAGAAGATAAAAACGTGCTAACTGTTTAGCTCAACATCAAAGGTGTAATCTATCGAATTACCGCGTAAATGTTTACGATGATGGCAGTTTCCAAGTGGCAATTTATACAGTGGTGAACATTTACAAGAACGAAAATGCTTTGAATGCTTTTAAAGCTGCATTATGGTAAGAATTGTATTACGATATCATTATGGTATGAATAAAGCTACAGGGACGCCCTCGGAATATACAACCCGAATGTCAGGACCAAGTAGTAGGCTACAGACAGCGTTAGACAGACCATGTGTAAAGGATGTATCAGGACAGACTACCAACGAAACTGATGTTTTATCTTCCCAGGGGAAACCGCAATATCGGATGAGAGAGGAGTAATGTAGTCACTCAATGAGTGCCCAACGGCCTAAAGAAGAAGAATAAACCTGTATTATTAAGACCACAAGAACTCCATCAATTCGTCCATCGGTAGATATTCAGGAAATTGAATGCATCGCATTCAATATTTTATATAGGCCTATTATATTATTGCCATATTTTTTTACATGGACAGGCCAGCCGTGGACCACGCGAATATCATTTCCTTTTCTTCTCCTGCCAGAACGCCCTCATTCGCACACTATGGGCCGCCTTTCTTTCCACTGTCCATCCCTTTCTCATCTTTTTCTCACCGCAGAGAACCTCAAGATTTTTAATTTTGTTTCTGTATGTATTTCTATCCACACAGTCGTTCAAAGAGATACTCAGTTTCATCATTTCCCCCTTGAGTTGTTTGGTGTATGCGTTCAGACTGGAAAGTTGCCAAATAAGTTGAAAATTTGTTTATTTAATCTGGACCGATCCATCCGAACCATATGTCCAAGGGATCTCAGCCTTTTCCAGAAGCTGTTTCCAGATCTTCCAGATTCCTGTACAGCTCTTCTTTGGGTCTATGCCTGTACTCATCTTCGGTTTATAGGGCCATACATTTTCCTAAGAATTCTTCGTTCAACTTTAAGAAGAGGTTCCAAATTTTGAAAGCACATTGTTTCCACTCCATACATGATCACCGGTCTGATCACAGTGCTATAATGGCGGACTTTTTTCGCACTTCTGGAAAGGTTTTTCTTTCCGTACAATTTCCGGGTAAGAGTAAAGGCTTTTGCTAATTTGAGTTTCCTTATCTTAAAGGATTCTTTGTCTGAGGCGTTTCGGGATATGTTTTATTGCCATATTATTGCTATATTGTTATAATATAATATTATATTTATACAATTATATTATTAACATATATGTGTGTGTATGTGTGTATATAAATATGTACACACACACTAACACATCTCACAATTATCCTAGTGTAATTATTATTATTAAGAATAAGTAATACTTGTTTTTTACAAGAATATATTTACGGTTTTTATAAATGTAAACTGCTTCAACAGTATTAACTGTCATCTTTAGAATATATACTAATTATTTATAATTATTAATGTCATTTGTATATTCTGAAGATGACAATTGATACGGTTGAAACAGTTTCAATACATAACAAATATATAAGTAAGCCTATATTGTTGTAAAAAACGAGTATTATTTGTTAATTATATATACATTGCTACGGCATTACAGAGCGTCCTACACGTTTCTCGGCTATTCCAGTAGAGCCAAGCTTAATGGTTGTGTGCGTACGTGACACTTAACATGCGTCCACAATCGAGACGGTGTTACGTAATACGGAACGTTCTCGTACATTCGATAGTGTTGTTCGACAAGCTTCTCAACTAGCCCAACGGTGCGTGTTTCTGCCAAGACCGCGCTGAAGTATCCTCTAGAATTTTCAAGCGTTTGTTAAGGACACATATTATGTAACCCCGCAGACTATAAGTAGCCCACACCTGCCGCTTAGTTTTCAGTTTTATGTCGGGCGATTTACACTCAGTGCGTCTCAAGTGGTATATTAATGTAAAGTGATTATAGTGCGGAATTCTTTATAGTTAACATTAATATTTGTGTCGACAGATTAACTTGAATTACTGTACGAGTATAATCTTGTTGAATAACCTGTTGATTACAAACTGTTTAATTGTGATAATTAAAGCTGGTGATTAGTGATTTCATTGGTGTCTCGTATTTTGTTTTCCACTGTACCGTACGACGATCAAGGAGACCGTCGTAACAATATACACACACACACAGGCCTATATATGCATACACACATGCGCGCGCGCGCGCGCGCGTGTGTAAAGCATATCATGTTAAATGCAATAAAGACATAGTATACAGAAAACGAGAACAGCGAAACACAAACAGAGGAAGAGGAAAAGGAAGAAGTGGGTAAACGATCGAGGAAAATCACTGGATCTAAGGAGATGAATATGACACACAACAGAAGGGAATCTCAAGGGGGTGCTTATGTGATTACTATAAAGACGGACGGAGTAAGGCTACACAGACAGATAAAGAGACAGGTAAATTATATAAACGGATAGATGGGTAGACAGACAGACAGGTAATACTAAAGAATTATTGATTGCAAAATGGGTTGATTGAAAGTTATTGTATGTAGGACATATTTACATTTCAAACAGTTAGCTCTAATAGCAATACATTAGGCGTATGGAGCAGGTCGGAACGTTACGAGACAAAATCGACAAATCGATTCGCAGTAGTTACGACACGCTGTAATGCCATTCATTATTTAATTATTTTCCAAGACTTGGACGACTGCGCTGTGTGTGTGTGTGTCTGTGTGTGTTGCGTAGCGTGACTAGAAACGATCACTACGCCCTCCTCTGTGTCACCTTCAGCTCACTCTTTATTGTGCCTGCCAGCAATTCGTCTGGATGTTTATGTAGCCTAACCCTTATCGTTTTCTTGCTCTCTCTCTCTCACTCACTACCACTCCTAATAGCCACATAATATTATTATTTTAATAACGGCGGTGAAATTTTATGAGAACAGACAGAATAATAACCCGATTTCAGAACCTCTATATATATGTATAGAATTAGATTTTGTCAAGTCCACGCGCGCGCGCGCGCGTGTGTGTGTGTGTGAAGGGTTCAGATAATCAGACAGACAAACAGAACCCTGACACTTAATGAGTCTTGCATTTAGTTGTTTTGAAACTATCCTCTAAAACATTCGTTATAAATAAACCATTCGTTATATATTACATGTTTTCCGTATATTCTTTTTGTAAACTTTTTTGGACAATTTCAGTTAATTTAACCAGTGGCCCAGCTAGAAGGGTCATGGGGGTTAACACTCCCCCCCCCCGCAGCGGGATAGTGCGAAAAAGTAATGTAACTCCAAAAGGCGAAAAAAAAAAGGGGAACATGAAGCATGTGGCTGCTGTTGGATTGACATTGACGTATGTGGGAAACTATAAAAGGAGTTAATACAAAGGAGTGTAACAGCCTTCAACGTCGACGTGCACATGTCTGTAGGTATCGTAAATCTAACAAGAGCAGAGGTTCGGAAGAGAGAAAATTTACCAGAAAATACAGCTGAGGCGTGTGAACAAGGTTAACAAGTGCAGCTGAAAGCGTGGACAAATTAAGGAATTGTTCTGGCTGATAGGCAGAACAATCGCCAGAACAAAGTACAATGAGAAAATACTAAGAAGGGATACGACGGAGCCGAACGCACTAATCAACGGGGCAGCTAGACGTTTAGCGAAACCAAAGATTGTTCTACCTGAATGTCATAGGGAGACACCCTAGCGAGGAGTACAAGTAGAAATACAAAAGAGAGCCACACAGGAGGTTATTAAACTAATGTAACGAGTACATCTGGACGCTTAAAGAAAAGGGTGATTCTGAGTAAGTGATAGCAAAAACCAGAGAGAAATTTACTAAGAAAGGCCACACCAAGTGTGTGAACTCTAACGGAGGATGCAGCTGGACATTGGAAGACAATGAAAGAATTGGTCTCGCTTGGGTATAGAAAAAGTCAGCGAGGGGCCAGACAAGGAGATACTGAGAAATCTAGAACAAAGTGGAGTACACTCATTAACCAGATGCAGCTGTGCGTTATAAGGCAATTAAGAGAATTTGTCTGAAAGGGACATAAGAAAAAGTGACAATGTGATTGACGCGTGTGAAATCGAACTATCGTCACAGACTGAGGGTGGAACCAAAAGCAAGGAAAATAGAGTAGGGAAGTAAGATAACCTATAAAAAACCAGAGTTCAACGTAGGCGGTTTTCCAGGAGTCTAGTTCTTAGAAAAACTAGAACGAAAAACCAATGGAAACGTAGCGTGGTAACGTGTAAAAGAAATAGGAGGGAATTTCGTAGAAACGAAGAACGATAACCAATGGTCACGAAGGTGATGGACTAAGAGAGTCGTAAGGGGGAATTAGAGGTATTCAGTATATAAAATAAGCCGAGAGCGCGATCGGGGAGTCTAATAATAATCTTTC
Source organism: Magicicada septendecula (assembly GCA_034769895.1). Taxonomy (NCBI): domain Eukaryota; kingdom Metazoa; phylum Arthropoda; class Insecta; order Hemiptera; family Cicadidae; genus Magicicada; species Magicicada septendecula. The sequence continues at coordinate 96,357,140 of CM068368.1, forward strand.
GGAGGAGTCGGTCGTAAATGTTGACGAGAGTATGTTATAAGTTTCGTGGAGTCTTAACTGAACAGTTCAGAGTCTTTACGGAAATTCAGAATTAGTCGGTATTCAAAATCCCGCGAATTGACTTAAAACGTACGAAGATGTAACATGAGTAAATAATTGTGAAGATTATATTACAATATACTTATATTATATTTCGTAGAATCAAAGTTAACAAACAATGTGTATAATACAATTAATATTGAGGAGTGCGAACTAAGGTAGTAGTAATATATAATTTGTAAAAACAAGTGGGATCGCAACATGTGTCCTAAAACAGTCGTGTGAAAACTATAACTCGTGTAACAAGAATAAACGTTATAACTAGTAACCGGTAATTATTCTATTGGAACGTCGGAAGATGCCGGAGTGTATTAGTCAAAGTGAAGTGATCAAAAAAGTGTTCAACTATCATGCAATACGAGAATAAACCACGATATGATTAGTGCATCTACACTTTTATGGCAGATCTAACGAGTGGGAGATGATAATCAGCGCAGTTCTACACGCCGCAGATTGGATAACGTACCAATAGTAAATTTTATGCATTAGTTAATATTTCGTTAAAACACCTATCTGTCCTACTCAAAGAACCTACGTATAAAACATGGCATACTTAAAAAACTCACGTATGTCTTATTAAAGATAAACTTCATATATTAAACATGAATCCATTTCTAAATAAAATATGTGTAATATGATATTTAATACAGATAAGTGTTAAAATTTAAATCGAACCTAGAGACAGAGATCTTAGAATGAATGTCTATTAATCATATGTTAAATCATAAAATGTTAAAATCATATGGAATTAATATGAATGACAAGTAACGTAATAATAATAAATGCAACAATTATACTAATAAATGTGTATGCGTTTTATTATTTAATAACTACCTGAGGGATGATACAACAATTAGTATTCTTGAACATAAAGATTATTTGTACTCATCACGCATAAGTAAACTTAATACAAGTACAATTAACATCAGTAGACTTCATTGTAACTTTAATTAACGTTGCTAGATTGAAAGAATATAATCTATTAATTAAAACAATATAATTAATAGTAACGAGTAATTAAAAAGTTATATTTGGCACCACAACTTGGGGCTATTAGAGTTATCATTGGCGCCCCAATTGCGGGGCTTAAGAAGGTAATATGTAGCTAACGTAAATTATAGTTATAGTAAACGTCAAAAAAAATATACCTCTAAAATTAGTCATATAAGTGGAATTAAGAAAATAGTTTAGGCTAATAATAATATGAACGTGGTACGTTATTAGTCGTTTTGCAAACACAAAATCGATTCGTATAAACATTGCTAGCTGTCTGGTAGCTGAGGGACGGTTAAGATTTTTATTCTAGCTTTTGATATTACGTCCTTTAGGTGAGGTACCTTTCGTGTGTTCATTCAGTCTACAGTGTGTTCAACTCGATTTACGATATTTATAGTGAAAAAATGTATTCCACAGCCACTAAAAATGTCTATATTCAATAACTTTTGTTTCTATTCGAATCTTATGCACATGTGCTTATTATTGGACACGTTATTTTTTCGATCCGTATAAACACAATGTTAAAGAAGATGATGAATGGACAGTAAGAAGTAACCAAGAGATAGGTGAGCTGCTGAAGCGCGAGGACGTCGGAAGATTCGTAAAGACTCAACGAATAATACGGGTTAGGTCACGTATAACGGACGGATAATCGGTGTATGCCAAAGAAAATCCTGAGGGCACATGTTGTCGGCTATATAAGCGGCCAGAGGGATCGGCCTAGGATAAGATGTTTGAATAATATGCTGGGAGATCTCAGAAGGGTTATGCTCACATGGCAACGGTTGGAGAAGATTGGTGTTGGTTGCCAGGGATCACGTTTAGCTGTAGTGTTAAAGAAGAAGAAGAAGAAGAAGAAGAAGAAGAAGAAGAAGAAGAAGAAGAAGAAGAAGAAGAAGAAGAAGAACAACAACAACAACAACAACAACAACAACAACGACGACGACAACAACAACAACAACAACAACAACAACAACAACAACAACAACAACAAGACGACGACGACGATGATGATGATGATGATGATAAATATGAATAATTTTTTTATATTTTTTACAATTTAGTGCTTTATTACCACTTCGAAAACATCAACAATTAAAATCTTTAAAAAAGTCTCTTATTCCGTACAAACGTAAATCTAAGACCGAAAGAGGCGTTCGGAAGCGCCCCGTGGCCTCTCACAAGCCTGAACTGACTTGTGGTATGTGTTAACTCGAATAAAATTTCCAACGAACAATGAATTGACGTTATCAGCGTCTACAGAAGACGCGAGAAGATTTATACCAGTAGCGTTTGTTTCAATTATATTGTAACGTAAGAGACGTCATCTTTCTTAATTCATGGCTTTGTTAACTTTTAGATAATCGTATTAACATATAACCCTTATATAACCACACTTACGTTCTTGATTAACAAGGTAAATAAGAAATAACGAGTTTTATTTTAATTTTTGTAATTTTATTCACATATATCTAACCCCCCCCCCCCCGAAACGCGCCGGACCTTCGCCCAGAAGGAAATTCTGCCTGCTCCCCTGATTTAACAGTCTAGACGTCTAACACATATGTGTGTACATATCATAGTATTACGCGTATTGCGTAATCCACATTTCGACAATTTGGATATAACGTCTAGTCTACGAATATCCATTATTTACCGTTCATAATTTTTCAAATATATGTCAGGTTTACAGAATATATTCCCCATTTTCTTATAGTTTTTCAGCCTATTTACACTCTACTTATTCTCAGGCATTTACCCCATATTATATACAACTTGGAGTAATATAGTAGTGTCGAACCTGTGGACTTAGTCTATAGCTTACAGTTACAGCTTATATAGGGTTGTCATTCCTGCGTTTTCCCGGATGTGTCCTGTTTTTACGTAGGAGGGGAACGGCCAGGGGGGATTTTTATCCAAGTCAGGAATTTTATCAGTCCTTAAAGAACTCTGACGTTTGGTGACGCTGATTTTAAGAAGCATATTAGCTAGATCGGCATCAGTTATTCACAGTAAGTGAGTTGGTAAAGTGTTTTTAGGTTGTAATTTTTGCGTTTAAATTAAAACAACGTTTTCAAAGTTCCCTTTATTTTTAACGTTGACTTTAGTAGTTAGAAAATCCCAAACCACAATGATGCATTAAAAAAAATGTAGTCCCTCATTCAAGAAGGAAACATCTGATAGGAAAGGTGAAATTGAGAAAGAACTTAAGAGTGGTCGCGCAAAAAACATAGCCTATGATTATCGCTTAGGAAAAATAAATACAGTTGTGTACTTTCATTTTTTAATGTACTGTTACGCAACAGAACTTTCTCGAACACTGGAGAGTGTCGTTCTACGCGTTTCTCGGCTATCCCAGCAGAGCCCAGCTGTAATGTTTGTATGCGTACATATTGTTGCTACTCTGAGATGAAAGACAATTACGTGACACTTATCGCGCGTCAACAATCGAGGCTATTCCAGACCGCACCGGTCGGCGCACTGTGTTCAAGGCCAGACATCGACCTGTTTCTAGTGGACTCCATAGCGCCTGTAATGGGCACTTGTTTAATATGTCATCCAAAAAGTGACAGATTATTCTGGCCTCTCAGCGGGATAAAAATGTAAACATCCAGCGACGGTCAGTCAGTTTAAGTGCCGATTTATTCAAGTGAAGTTCAGTTTACGTCGGGCGATTTACTCGGCGCGTCTCAAGTGCTTGTTAATAAAGTGATTAGCCTTTTGTGCGGGACTCTATTAGTTGACATTATTATTGCGTGTGGACAAATTTAATTTGAATTATTGTACGATTATAAAGTTGTAGGCTAACTTTTATAATAACTATTATTTGTGATTAATTAAAGCTGGTAATTAGTGACTTCAGTGGTGTCTTGTATTTTTTTATCCACTGTACCATACGACGATCAGTGAGATCGACGTAACAGTATTTTTGTTAGTGCTTAATTTTTTATTAACAGCGTCTTTTACGTTAAGAAAATACTAATAAACAATTATAGCTTATTGTTGCACACCACTATAGAAAAATTATTCCGATTAGCGCTTTCAAGCTTCACAGCTAATCATCAGATCAGAAATCATTTCCGATCTGATGATGAGCTATGAAGCTTGAAAAACCTAATCGGCATAATTTTTCTATAGTGGTGTGCAACAGTGTTAATTCTGTTTGTGATTATAACCACTAGCAAAACTTTCTTAATTATAATCTTTTTGTTATTTATAGATGTTAGGTGTATTTTACATACAAAAAATTGTGTTTTTATTTTTGAAATTCCTCATTGTTGTGAATGGACTTAGAATAAATAGCAGAATAAAAAACGCAGATATAAGAACGGAATTGCCAGTACACAGTTTGCAGATTAAAATAATATAAAATAGAAGAAGGTGGGTGGATCACATGAACAGAATGGACACAGCCAGACTTAAAGTTCAAGTATGGCATTATATACGCCATCAGGAAGAAGAAGTCTTGGAAGGCCAAGTACGAGATGGGTACCGTAACAGGTAATTTGTCACTAATACTTGAAGAGCAAAACAGTAGAAAAATAAAATTGTTTTCTTTTCAACCAATAAGTAGTGGACAGTAATGTGGGAATTGTATAATCGAAAGGTTGGCTAATCTGATCTTGGTACAGCCATGCTCGCGTCGGCAAGCATGTCGTTACAGTGCTTCGAGCGTCCGAATGCAGCAGACGTGAGTTACGCTTGTCGCTTCGGCTGTCATTTCTTTATTGTCGCTACAAATTATGTAGGCCTTAGGCCCTACAACATTTCATTTTTGTGAATTCGAGTGTTGCGTAATTGCGCCTCACCTTTATAATGTAACATTTTTAACCGAACGTGATCTTTCAAATTTTATAATGCGTACAAGGCTTAGGTAACCTTACGAATTCAAAATTAAATTGTAACATTTATACCTAATAAATGTATTAAACTACAGTCCACTCGCTTATCATTATTTTCTTCATCCTGGCAAATTTAATTCCACTAAAATATTAATTTACAAGCATTAATTCTCTGACCATTTTTTTGGTCACTCCGCGCCTGGATTCATCATTTTAACCTTCTTTCAAAACCTTATACCCTATCGAGCAGCTTCTCATCATTTCTTTTACTTCAATTTCTGGCCATCACGGGCGATTCAGTATGTTCGCTGATCCGACCGTGTCGGGATTTATTCAACATTTCTTTCGTCGTCGTCATTGAGTTTCATAGACAACACCAGTGCATGACCAACCACGTGTTAACGCCTACACGCTAGATTGAGCAGTTCCAGTTGAGAGCAGTCATCCATCCAGTCCGTGCGTGTCTGCCATCTGCTCCACGGCCTCAACGCTGCAGGACATCTCACAGAAGGTACGACATCAACGCTATCAGTAAAAGGTGCGTAAAATGACGGAAGAAGGCTTAAGAGTGTTGGTTAGAAAGAGAGGCGGCTTAAAGTCTGCCATAGTGCGAATCAATTCCGCAGTACTTAATTTTGATAAAAACAATAATACCAAACATTTTTTAACTGTCAGACTAGAAAGTTTAAAGAGTTTAGCAATAAAATATGATGAGGTACAGTCTGAAATTGAATTAATTTCTAAAGACATAAATGCTGCCCAAGAGAACAGAGTCGAGGTTGAAGAACTTTTATATTCAACCGAGGCTAATATCTTACAATTAATAGACACCTTCAACACCCAGACTGCATCTCAAACATTAGCAGTAACATTCAATTAAAACCTATAAGTTTGCCCTGCTTCACAGGCAACATTCTCGAATGGCAGCACTTTTACTCAATATTCCTAGACTTGGTACATGACAGATCTGACTTAACTTCAGTGCAAAAACTACATTACTTATATTCATCTCTCAAAAATGAACCACTAGATCTAATTAAGGCCTTGCCTATTTGTAATGAAAACTATTCAATAGCGTTAAGTTTGCTGTCCGCTAGATATGACAATAAATTCATATTAGCTAAATATTACATTCAAAATTTACTAGAAGTGAAGTCTACAACCAAGGACTCTGTACAGAGGTTAGCAGAATTTATAAATACAATAACGTCTTCTGTCAATTCGCTGACAGCTATGCAATTGTCAGTGGATTCATTTGAACTCATTACTATACAGCTATTGTCAGCAAAACTTGACCATTCCACATTTAAATTATGGAAAGAATCTATAGATTCTGAAAATCTTCCTAATTTTCAGAGTTTTATACAGTTTTTAAACGCCCGTAGACAATTATTAGAAAACACGTTACCGATAGAAGCCGGACAGCAGCTTAACAAACCAACTTTAAAATTTAATAAGAAGTCTGAAAAACATAAGTTACGAAACTCTGCTGGCAGCACTGCATTTAAAAGTTATCATTCGATTTCAAATAATTATTCATGCCCATGCTGCAAGGCAAGTCACCTAATTTATATGTGTGACAAATTTCGCGATTTAAGCATATCGGAACGAGGGCAATTTATATTGAAGCATAAATGCTGCACTAATTGTTTAAGACCAGATCATTTTTCACCTAATTGCAAGGTCAAACAATCATGTAAGATCTGTTCCAGACGACACCATACATTGCTTCATATAGATAATGGGTCAAAACAGGGTTCTGCCAGCAGTAGTAATTATTGTTCATTTAAGCTTCAATCAGCAAACAATGTTATTTTATCTACAGCCGTCGTGTTCGTCATCGACCGTGCTGGTAACAGGCAACTTGCACGAGTTTTGTTAGATGCAGGGTCCCAGGTAAACTTTTGTACTGCGCCATTTGAAAAAAAATTGCAACTTAACTTAACTAAATCTAATATACCAATCTCAGGTATTAATAATGCGACATGTTGCGCCACTAATTTGGTATCAATTCGTATTGTTTCTCGTTATCAAAGGTTCACCTTTAATGCTCCGTGCGCAGTCTTATCTGCGTTGACCCACAAACTTCCAGCACAATCTTTCGACATAAATCATTTTAATATCCCAGATAATATTTTCCTTGCTGACCCACATTTTAATGTATCAGCTGACATAGACATACTGTTAGGAGCGCAGTTTTATTTAGACTTGATTCAAGCAAACAAATATGTACGTGGTCCTAACTTTCCTGTTATACAAGAAACTAAGTTAGGCTACATTCTAGCAGGCAATTTGCCTAAAAATTGTCATTCTAAGGGTCCTGCTGTTTCGTTCTTGGCAAGAAACAACGATGATCAAATTCTAGCGTCTCTTGAGAAGTTTTGGGAGACTGAAACCGTCCTTGATAATGCACCCATTATTAACGATTCAGTTTGCGAGGAACATTTTGTTAAGTCCACTCATCGTAATGATGAAGGTAGGTTTGTCGTCTCATTACCATTCGTGTCTGATAATCCCCAGTTGGGTGAGTCCTATGCTACCGCTGAAGCGAGATTTTAAGTTTAGAACGCAGGTTCAAGCGTGATTCTGAGCTTGCGCGTGAATATGCAAATTTTATTCAGGAATATAGGGATCTTGGCCACATGGCGCTGATTGACGATTGTTCTGTTAATTCCAAGGTTTCAAATACCTACTATTTACCCCATCATGCCGTTTTCAAACATTCTAGTTCCACGACGAAGCTTCGCGTCGTTTTTGATGGTTCGGCCAAAACTACCAATGGTCTTTCTCTCAATGATATTTTGTTAGTGGGCCCAAATGTCCAACAAAATCTTTTCTCTATTCTTTTGCGATTTCGTATACACAACTATGTTCTGATCGCTGACGTCGAGAAGATGTATCGACAGATTCTAGTGTCTGATAACGATTGTCATTACCAACGTATTCTGTGGTGTAATTCTCCGCTTGAACAGTTTAAACATTTCGTGCTGCGAACTGTAACATACGGTACTGCTTGCGCTTCATTTTTGGCAACTCGCTGCCTTATTCAGATTGGTAAGGATAATGAAGTTTCTTTTCCTGACGCTGCTTCAGCTATAATTAATGATTTTTATGTCGAAGATTTGTTAACCGGTGCAGACACCATTTCTAATCTAATCAAGTTAAAATCTGACTTAAGTACGTTGTTGAGTCAATATGGCTTTACTTTACATAAATGGGCATTAAATGAACCAAATGTGGTCACTGAGCATAATAATTTATCACTTCCATTAAACAAACAAGGCAATGTGCGTACTTTGGGCATTCTTTGGAACAACTCTACAGATTCATTCTTGTTTGACATCAAGTCATTTCCAGTTGAGTCAAGTATTTATAAGAGGAGAATCCTGTCAATTATAGCTGGTTTCTACGACCCATTGGGTCTTATTGGTCCAATTGTTTTTCTTTATAAACAGTTTGTGCAGCAACTGTGGTTGTGTAATCTTGGTTGGGATGAGCCAATTTCTGAGCAATTATATTCGTATTGGCGTTCATTATGCGATAAGTTGTATTTAATTAGTAAAATTATTGTTCCATGCTCCATACGCGGCAAGTCTGAGACCAAGCTAGTTGAATTACATGGTTTTGCGGATGCCTCTGAAAAGGGTTATGGATGTTGCATTTACGTTAGAGTTATTTATCAAGATTTAATGGCCTCTTGTCACTTTTGTGTTCTAAATCTCGCGTGGCTCCACTACGACAGGTGTCATTACCCCGCAATGAGCTCTGTGCTTGTTTGTTGTTATCGCGACTTGTATTCAAGGTCACCCCTGCTCTCCACTCCTTTGTCAATAGCGTACACCTGTACTCCTACTCCATGGTATCTCTCTATTGGATTCATGCTCAGTCTTCTAGGTGGAAGACCTACGTCGCTAATCGTGTTGCTGAGATTCAGCGTCCCACTGAAACCTACACATGGCATCATATTGATTCGCAACATAATTCTGCTGACCTTATTTCTAGAGGATGTCACCCTGAGGTTTTGCGCGATTGTTCGCTTTGGTGGCATGCTCCCGCTTGTCTGTCTCAATCTTCTGAACCCAATCTTTTTTCACCTTTCTCACCTTCTAATGTGCCGCTTCCTGAATGCTCCGTTGAGGAGAAACAAACCCCCAAACTTTCTCTAATTTCTACCCTACCTATTGATCTCTCTAAGGACTTTTCCTCGTTGCACCGACTGACCCGCGTGTACACTTATTGCTCTCGATTTATCAAAAATACTAGACCCTCAAGGGCAGAGAAAATCTCGGGAGTTCTTACCCCTACCGAAATTCATTCTACTCTTAACTTTTTCATAAAGCAATCCCAGTCGATCCACTTCGCTACTGAGCTTAATTGCCTTCGAAATGGGGCTTCTGTCTCTATTAGGAGTAAACTGTCTTCTCTGGACCCATTTCTTGATGAGTTTGGCATCATACGTGTCGGCGGTCGCCTACAGCAGTCGCAACTACCCTATGATAATAAGCATCCTACTGTCTTGCATCCGTCGGCTCACATCACTCGCTTTATAATCGAGAGTGAGCATATTCGACTCCTCCACGCTGGTGCTCAACTTGTCCATCATTCACTTCGTCAACGCTGGTGGATCATTAACGCCAAGATAGTCATTCGTTCCATCATTCGTAGATGCGTCAAATGTCTCAGATTTAATACCAAATATCAAGTTCAAAGGCTTGGTGTTTTGCCATCTCCCAGGGTTACTCCTTCCCGGCCGTTTTTATTCTGCGCAGTGGATTATGGTGGTCCCTTCATGATCCGTCATGGCGGGCAGAGATCTAGGACTTGTCCAAGTCATATGTGTCTTTATTCATTTGCTTAGCCACCAGGGCCATTCATTTGGAATTGGTTTCCGACCTTACAGCCAATGCGTTTATAGCTGCTTTACGTCGCTTCATGGCCCGTAGGGGCATACCTAGCCAGTTATATTCTGACAATGGCACGAATTTTAGGAAGGCCCGCAACGTTTTGCATGACATTTATAATCTCTGGCATAATAGGGATGCCACCTTAACAATCCAATCATTTGCAACTTCTCATGGCATTAAGTCGTCATTCATTCCTCCATTGTCACCTTATTTTGGTGGTCTTTGGGAGAGCGGTATAAAAAGTTTGAAGTATCATTTGCGCCGCGTTGTAGGCAAGTCCATACTCACATTCGAGGAGCTTACTACGGTTTTGTCACAGATAGAGGCCTGTCTAAACTCACGCCCATTATTTGCCGTTTCATCGGATGTAAACGATCCAGTGCCACTTACCCCTGGCCATTTTTTAATCTGTGCACCATTAACGGCAATACCCGATCCTGACTTATCACACGTTCCCATCTCTCGTCTCGGCCGTTGGCAACTTCTCCAGAAGTTTGTCCAAGCTATTTGGAAATCATGGTCGCGCGACTACCTACACCAATTGCAACAGCGTCACAAGTGGAAATTCGCTAAAGAAAACGTTTCCATTGGTGACCTGGTTCTGCTGATCGAGGATAACTTGCCTCCATTGGCATGGAAATTTGGGGTAATCACAGCCACATTTCCCGGACCAGACAATTTAATCAGAGTAGTTGACGTTCGTACGCCTGTTGGCACCTTTCGCAGACCAATTCATAAGTTATGTTTGGTGCCAGCGAGGGACGAACAGTAAACACTACATCAGTGTAGCTACTTAACACAAGTATTAAGTGTTGTGTTAAGTCATTGTATCAATACTATGTATGTATAGTATTATGTTCTTTCTTTATTGTATTTACTATTGAGTCAGTTTTAGAGGATGTTTTCTTTATATAAATTAAAGGATGTCGTTTATTTTCCTTTAAAATTAAATGTATGTATTTATCAAACACATGTTAATGTTTTAAGAAGATTATGTTAGTTATATAAGCACTTTCGTTTTTACCATGAGCTTTAGTTTGTATCTTTTCAATTCAGAAATTGCTTGTTTTACTTAAGCAAGAGACAATTTATTTAATATGTAAAGCTTCAATTATTTTATGTATTTTCTTGTATACAACATTTGATTTATGTGTCATGTCTATTGGTGGTATTTGTTCTTATGTTATAGATTTTGTTATATAATATTTACATGGATTTGGAGCTATACAAACCATGTATGCATATTTGCTGCACATTCTTTGTTAATATTTGTGCATTGCTATTTCACTATTCTATGAATTTTATGTGTTACTTGTAACTGCTCAACACATGCATTACATTTTTGTATGAACACATTTACTGTACTTGTCACTTATACTATTATATACTATCACGCCTTGTATTCATGTATTTGCAATTATGCAACACACATATTTCTGTTGTATTTTATCGTGTACTTTGTATCTATGTAAAACACATTATTGTACCCGCATCTATTGTCTATGATTATGCACCACGCATATATTTTTACACATATTTTGTATTTGTATTTTGCGATCATGTATTGCACATATATTATTATTCATGTTTGTGATTATGACATACATGTCATTACGTTTATATACTTGCAACTATTCAACGATGCATAATCTGTTTTCACATGTCAATTTATTGTGCATTCTTGCAATTGTTTGGTATAGCATGCACTATTTAATTATTATATTACAGCGTTATGCTAAATCTATGTTTTACATGCATATAACTTTTGTAATAATCTTGTCTATTCATTTTATATTCAATACTATTATGTATAAATCAGCTGGCCTTGACTGGCTTGGACTGTCAATCATGACTTGCATAAAATATTTGCAATTTGTATCGGACCCATCATGAGATGAGTCACCGATTATTCATCATCAAGCATTATCAGATTATTCATTATTCATGTTTTGTATTGTATTGTATACATCTCTGCTAATTCATGTACATTTATACTCATGTATAAATCAGTTTGCAAGCCAATTGTGGCCTGTTCAACCTTATCATTATTATTGAGGTTTTATCTCTGAGTAGTTTAATGTTATAATATTGTTTCCTAACGTTCAATGTCGATGATCAAGACAACCTACTGATGGTTGATATCTATTATTAAGAACGTACATGTTGTGTTTTCTTTATAATATAAATTATTAAAAAATGTATTATAAAAATCGTTCGATTTTGCGGGCAGTTATGGACAGTAATGTGGGAATTGTATAATCGAAAGGTTGGCTAATCTGATCTTGGTACAGCCATGCTCGCGTCGGCAAGCATGTCGTTACAGTGCTTCGAGCGTCCGAATGCAGCAGACGTGAGTTACGCTTGTCGCTTCGGCTGTCATTTCTTTATTGTCGCTACAAATTATGTAGGCCTTAGGCCCTACAACATTTCATTTTTGTGGATTCGAGTGTTGCGTAATTGCGCCTCACCTTTATAATGTAACATTTTTAACCGAACGTGATCTTTCAGATTTTATAATGCGTACAAGGCTTAGCTAACCTTACGAATTCAAAATTAAATTGTAACATTTATACCTAATAAATGTATTAAACTACAGTCCACTCGCTCATCATTATTTTCTTCATCCTGGCAAATTTAATTCCACTAAAATATTAATTTACAAGCATTAATTCTCTGACCAAGTAGTTTTGAAAATCTTATTTTTTTTCGGTGTAGCACTTGTTTTGTTATGACCGACATAATAATGACACATCATATATGTCGGAAATTCTTGTTGTTTCAGACGTAGGTGTACAGGTATCATATACGTGATTAGTTTTTCTCATGTTCATGTGTACTAATTTTTGAATTGGATTGTCGTAGGAGTTCATTTTAGTAGATAGCAAACCTAGCTTATAGACATAGCGTACAATTTTAATTCTCTTGGTCTGTAGACTGTGCTACAGTCAAATGGCATCTGTATCTTCACTCTTCTTGGTACATGTGGTCTTTCCGCAACAAAGTCTGTTCTCGTGTACCACAGACGGGAGACCGTTGACAACCTGTACCATTACAGAAATGGCCCTTCTATACAGGTGAACAAGGCGTTGCCCAGGTTCTAGTTGTTACAAGCACCTCTCACAAATTCAAAGTACGAGGGAAAATCATTTTTTGAGAATGAAAATATAGATGATATAAATGAAAATGCAGACGATGTTTTCCAAATAGAACACTCGTACGTCTGTATGGTTAATGACATTAACTGGCAGAGTACTCTCACAAGATTCGAAGGGTTAAGAAATTACGAAGAAAACTTTGACTTCCTTTATGACGTCAAAGAGTTTAAGGATAAATCCGATGAAAAACGTGGTTGCAGCCACGTTCAAGAAGTGCTCACTGTGCACGTCAGAGCTTCACCATACTGTGATACAGATGCAGAAGAGCTCTGTTAGGAACTGAAGATGTTTAGAACTGTACCTAAAGACTTAGGAGTTGATTACACATTGAAGAATATGGTTCACAAGAAGTACAGGGAATGTTTTAAGACTTCTTTTGCAGTATCTGCTACAGCTTCCGAACGGTTTCTTTAAAGTTAATCGAACAATAATTTTCGATGAACCGTGTCTCCAGGGAAGTTATGTTCACTTGCGGTATTATTTATTGAAAGTGACATTGCTTAAAAACTACACTTTACGGGCGTCCTTGTTAAACTCAGTACTGCTAAAAGGATGGGATAGTTTTATATTGATTTGGATCAATTCAGTGTCCCTTTTTCCTTTTAAATTGTTAAGGAACCTCTCAAAATGATTCGTCTGTGGCCTCGCAAATCCAAAAGCGGTTCGGTAATAAATGGAATCATATAATGTAACATATAATGGAAAGATGCAAGTATCAGTCCAGGGGACGGCAACCGTTTTATACTGTGCCTAAACAAGATGATTGATCGATTTAGAAATAAAGAGATTAGAGAAGATATGGAAATATACAACTTAAATGAGAAAAAAGAGTTGCATAGAAGAAATTGGAATTACCATCTGGTACGTATGGATGATAGAAGACTACCAAAAGCGCCAAGTAGGGAGCGTAGGGAGACAAAAGAAAAGATGGGAATAAATCCTATGAACCGGAACAGGTCACCAAGGCGTAATTCTTGTTGGGGAAGAAGAAGAACAACAACAACAACAATTACTATTTAATTTCACTGCTTATATGTCTGATGATAATGTGTTATCATAATTATGAGTATTATTATAATATGTTATTATAATGAGTATTATAAAATATCATAATATAATATCCTTGTTTCATAAAGTGCTTGCGCGCGCGCGTGTTTATATAAATAATTATGTGTTTTAAGAAAAATTGAGTGCAGTTATTAATATAAAGTAATTTAGGCCTATAGTCTAATCTATAATGATTGTAATTTATAGATAGGTTGTAATTTACTCCACGGCGCCGAGTTATGTATATATTCTCTAAAGGTGCCAGCAAAACATTCATAAAGTGCGCGACGTTTGTTGAAAAGAATTTACTGGATCAATAATGAATTAACGATAGAACCTCTCCTTAAACGAAATTCAAAGTATCAACCATTATCAGAATTGAAATATGCACTATGAGACCACGTTATAAGAAAATCAGTAAACGGTGTGGTCCGGATAATGACACAAGTAGAACAGATTAACAGGAAGATTTAGAGAATATCAAGGCTGGCATGGTAACTGAAACAGCGGTCGGGAAGGACATCACTAGGGGTGCTGTGAAAGGAAGATTTATAGCCAGGATGACAGCAAAACGCTCGCAACGCACCTAAGACTCTCAAACGATAAAACATGTTTATAATTCAGCCTACAGTGTTTCGTATTCAAGTTTCTGTATGATCTGATTGTAAATTGCGCCTGTCACATCTCGTAATCCGCAGTGCCCCTTATTAGGTAGAGACAATTAAACCAATAAGGGGCATCTGGAGTTACTTTATATACTAATATCTGACTTTGATAAAATCAAGTAAACGAAACCGATCATTGGTGGGCGGAAAAACGTGTTTATACAAATTAATAGTTAAGTGTGTCTACTGTTCCGAACTTACAAGGTTAGTGTGTTTCTACGTTTTTAATACGTTTATAAGGTAAGCTTATAATCCTTCACACAAACAGTTTGATACATTCGAGACAGACCAATGGCGTATCCAGAATTTGGCCTTGGAGGGGGGACCTCTCCAAAAGAAAAAACAAGTTAAGATTAATCAACATTACTACCTTTAAAGTGGTTGAAAAACGTCTGATAACATTCTGAAATCAATCCCATTCACGTAAACGGTAATAACACAATAAAAACACGTGTTATTGAAACAGAAGACACTTTTTGACTGACTTGAATTTTCTATAGGCCTATTTAATATTTCAAACGTTATCGGAAATATTCTGTTGTAAACCTGTTTTGGAAAAGAGTTACTACTGAATTAGTGTACTGACAAAATAATAAGACAGCCTAAAAAGTAAGAGATTAACAACATTCGCCTACTTTTTCGACCCTCGGGGGGGGTCCGGTCCCCCTCGTCTCCCCTCCGTAAATACGCCCCTGAGACAGATCTCCTAATACTGTATTTATACTTTTCTCTTCCAATTAAGTCCTTACAAACCAAAGTCTATCTACGGAACAAAAATCAGAATAAGTGTAACAAAAAAGTAAGAACGAACAAATAGTGAAATACAGTTACTTTTATGCAAACGTATACGTCAATACACATTAGGCCTACCATTGCTAAGCGATATAGAAGATGACAACATAAAGTTATGGGCTATATCATGTTACTGTAAAAATTTCATCTCCTGCACTGCAAGATGTTAATGAACAAAGCTCCAGAATTACATTAGTTTAAGCGTGATATTGAAAAATGTGTAGCCTATACTTTATATCACTCTACTGTTATGTAATTCCAAAGTATTTCGTAAGTTGAAGATGACGTGTATTACTCAGAGATGTTAAAACTAATTGTTATTAAATATTATGACCGTTCATTACTTGCAATGTTATTGTCTTCGATTAAAGAAATTTTTGATTATGTATGGTTTCTATTTATAGAGGCAGTAAATGAGTTCATATATCTGGGCTCCCAGATAAACAGCACTAACGACACCAACACTGAAATAAGAAGAAGAATATATCTCGCAAATAAAACATATTATGGATTAAAAAACCACCTGATATCTAGCTTCATCTCAAGAAGCACGAAATGCAAAATTTACAAAACACTTATCAGGCCAGTGCTGACATATGCTTCAGAAACCTGGAGAACGAATAAAAATAGCGAGAGACTTCTAGGTTGCTTTGAAAGACGGATTCTAAGACCAATATTTAGAGGAGTATAGGAAAATGGAATGTGGCGCAGGCACTATAATTATGAACTACACAGTCTTTACAAAGAGCCGGACAATGTCAGGATAATCAAAATATGCAGGCTAAGGTGGGTTGGACACATAGAGAGAATGGAGGAAGGACAGCCTACGAAACATATTTTCTACCAGAACCCAATGGGTAGTAGAAAAAGGGGAAGAACGCGAAGTAGATTCAAAGACCAAATAGAGGAGGACCTCACAAAGCAGAATATAAGAAACTGGAAAACCAGGGCACGCAATCGGGAAGAATGGAATCGACTCTTGGAGCAGGCTAAAATCCATCAAGGATTGTAGAGCCACGGCTGATGATGATGATGGTTTAATAAAAAAAAAAACTGTGAGCTTCACTGTATAAATTTACTGTAGTTCCATCACAACAAAGCTCCTTAAATATATTCCTAAAATTAGAAATGTCGAACAATATGACATGTTTATTAAAAACACGCAAATATCGGTTGAAACTGAACTATAATACGCTTAAATCTGCATCAGAAATTGACTCGGCAGAAACATACTAGACAAAGCGTCGACAGCTTGGTCGACCACCAAACGTGAATAGTGATCGAATAAACGTGAACAGGACTGGTGTCCAGCTACTAATGCGTACAGTGCAAATTCAATTGGAATTTTAACCGGTGACGAGCTCGTATAAAGGATTATTTTTAAAGATGTGATGATGAAGCGAATGCTTTGAAACGCGTCGTTTACTCTAAACAAAAAGTCACAAGTCGGATTGAAAAATTTAGGTTATCTATTCATAGAAGTGACTTGGATACCAATGAAAACATGCATGCTAAACCATATTAAGTACTTATTTTGGATACTCTCAGACGGAACAGTACAGCTGTGTTCATTTTCTCTACGTTGATTTACGCCCACGTTCTTTACAATGAAGGAACGCGTACACTTAGAACAGGTAAAAAAAAAGAAAATAATAATAAAACACGGCAATAGCGCCCGCCACCAATCCATCGTGTAAGTTACTGTCGCTTCGGAAACACACGTTTCGTTAAAACAAAACCTTACAGAGAAATTACTGTGAAAATATATACTGTTTGGCCTTAGCTCGTAAAACGAGAATGTAATAGCCCTAAATAATCCTAACACTTGCTAATAAACACGTGCCAGTCTCATAACAAATTTTAAATTAGTCTTGCACCGACTGCACAAATTGTTTTCGGACACGCTTTAATTTCCAACGGACACAGCTGGTTTTTGTGTATGTGTGTGTGCGTGTGTGTTTTTTTAACGCGAAATAAAAGCGTGGTCGGTCTTTTAACGCGAAAGAATTGAAGGCTTGTTTCAAACAAACTGAATAATTAATACGCCTCATTGGGACAATTTTCGACAGCGGAAGACTTTTTCGCTTGGGCGACCTCTCTCTCTCTCTCGATCATTAATTACAGTACTAGTCAGGATCGTTGGCGATTCGCAGCCAATACACGTGTGATGTGGATATTTTAATCGTCTTCCTTTATCAAATATTGACGTGTGAGGATGCTGACTTATGTATATACTGATGTATGAAAACGTTTTCAAGATACAAGAGAGAAGCCTACAGTTGCAGCAGAGCTGTCGTAGTATTTTGGTACTGTCTTCAGTAAAGAAAATTTAATGTAGGCCTCAACCACGAGTACCATATCGTGATTTGACTTGACTTGACTTACTTGACTTAAGTTCTTAAATTCCTAGGTAGAACGTACAGCCTCGACGGAATTTCACCAGCGTGTTCTGTCCATTGCCAGGACCTTCACCTCCCTCCATGTCTTGTTGACACCTCCCAGCTCTCTTTCCATAGTCCTCTTCCAGGTGTTTTTAATATATATTTAATGGAATTGGCAATTAATTATTTAATTGTGTTTGCCGTACGCCACGATCTTGGAGAGCCATTTATATTTAATGCAATTATGCTAATTATTATGAATTATGACATTATCCAATTATAAATTAATGAATGGGGTCTAATTAAATTCGTATGCCATTTATGTTTAACTAAATGGGGTTGTAATTGACATTTATAAAGCCCCACTTTCCTTGGGTATCATTTATATTTAATACACATATAGAAAAGTAAATTATATTTGTCGGATTTGACTCAATATAGTTATCAAATCAATATGATTTACATGAGCATGTTAATCTGACATTTCAATGGTCGATTTGGGTGTGTCCATTGATAATTAGCATAACTCTTGAGACTCTTTGTAAGTTACAAGGTAAAATCACTTGGAACATGATTTATTAGTTGCCAAGGTTAATCGCAAAAATGAACGCAAGATATATGTATATATGTAATAATTACTTATTTATTATATCATTGATTAAGTAAATTACTGAACCACAAATGAAATTATGTCCTGTAAATACATAACAAAACACATAATAACAAAATCACAATAATATCCGTTCGTTATTTCCTGAAAACAAGACATATATTACAAACAAATACAACGCAATAATATACATATTCAAACAATAAGCAATCAAATATATTTTATCCCTAGCTAAATGCGTTCATTATGCTCAGATGAATGACTTTAATATTAACATTATTAGATTTATGATTTATATAGATTTACAGAAATCTCTCGGGAGTAACTCTTTGAAAAGAAGAGACAGTGCAGTAGTATGTATCAACTAGCATTTAAGAAACATAAAGACTTATCTTGCAAAAGGCTTATCCACAAATTCCATCGGTGTAAGATTACATCCGTTGGTGGGTTCCTTATACATAGTAATCACTATTGATCGAAGAACACTTCACTTTCACTCACTGAATTTCACTCGCGTTGTGTATAGTGTGGTGTTGGACTCTCCGCTGGCGTTAAGTGTTTTATGGTTTCAAGTGTTAAGATGCAATCATCGTCATTGAAGTGGTTTGCTTTTAGAGTTTGCTGTGTGCGTGTTCATGTAGCTAACTATTCTGTCTACCTTGGGCGTAATGTATGCAATGTGCGTATTAGTGTTCGTGTTAATTCACTCAGTTCAGATGCCCAAAAGTGTGAATCATTATGGTTAAATAGTGTCTGAAATCGTCACCCACTCTACTATTCTCGGATAGTTACTCACTCGGATTCTACTCTCGGATTGTTACTCACTCGTCTGCATTATGTTGCGTGTCGGTCGTAGTCTAGAGTCACGTATACACTGGTATTTAACGATAGTTATGTCTATTCGCACTATTGATTACTGCGGTAAGTTTGGTAACTCATATAAACTATCGAACATACGTTTTGTAGAATTGCGATTGAGTTGAATGTCTAAGTCCGATTAAGACCGCGACTTGGTTACAATTTCACTGATTGATTAACCGAGTTAAAAGTTGAGTGAGTCGTGTAAACTATTTCAATTACTCGTATTACTACTCCATTACTACTCCATTACTACTGTATTACTGTATTACCCGTATTACTACTGGGCTCCGCGTCTTCGCAAACAGTTTTTATCAATCATTCTCTCCCAGAAGGCAATTTTCTCATCTCTACGCCTTCGGCCGTTGTTGATAGGTTCCTACTTTCCTACCACCTTGTAGATTTTTGTCATCGGTTTCCTGATTCGTCGTTCAAGTTGTCACTACTCTCTCCACCAGTTCCTTTGGAAGATGCCAAACTCTGGTTGGCCGACGGCCATCCCCGGAATATCCCAGCGACGAACGTTGTGCTGATTCTCAGAAACTAGAGCAATTCCCCGCCTGTCTATCAACCTTTGTTTCCACGTTGTCGAGGCACTCCGATATAGCTTTTGTTAAGAGTCTGCAGCGTCTTGGTCAATTGTTCATTTACCCTTCGCTCGTTCCGCCAATTATCAACTCTTCGTTGGGTGTCATCCCTGGACGGGTCCCACGCTTTCTAGTTGTAAATCTGACTGAACGTCAGGGCGTGTTTTTATGCTGGGCTGTGTGTATCTCTAGTATTCATTGAATATCCGTTCTATTGTCTACATATTTGTCAAGATTTCTCTGCACCCTTTGTTACTGAGTGACAATTGCATTCATACGTGTGCTCGTTACAACTTAACCCCGCAGCATGTGTTCCATTTCACTTCTGCGTAACCAGGCTACTGGACTATGCCTTTTTTGTCTGGTTTGTTTTGGCGTTGTAAATCGTAGCTAACTTCGTGCTGTCAACGACGTACCCTATTTTCTATTGTAACGTGTATTCAGAAGTTTTTTCATTGTCTTCCCACTGCCGTCGGGTCTGACGTGTCCCTAATTCGTTCTTATTTACGACTCGGGCCTGGGTATGTCAACTCGAGTGTGTGCGCGTGCCACTTGATCAAGAAATTATAATTTTTTAAAATTTAGATCACTATATGTTTCTCGGTCTTCCACGTCTGCGGGTATTTTGCGGATTCCGGTTCAGTGTCTGTCCAGCGATATTTTTTGGTGGTTTTCTCAGGGTGTGACCGATCCATCTCCGTTTTCTTCTCTTTATCTGTAGTTGGATGGTACTCTAACTTGTGGCCTCCCGTAGATCTCTGTTCGAGATGGTCTTGGGCCACCAACTTCTCATTATGTACAGTTTATGAAAGTCTGTAACTTTGTGGTAATGTCCTTTGTCACTTTTCCGGTCTCACATCCATACAGCAATACCGATTTGACATTTGAGTCAAATATTCTGAGTTTTGTCTTCCTGTGTATATGGGGTGATCTCCATACTGGTCGTAATTGTGCAAACGCTCCTTTTGCTTTATTTATACGACTTATCACATCCCTAAGAGCACCTCCATCCTGACTAACTATGCTACCCAGATAGCAAAATTCCTCAACCCTTTCTAAAGCTCTTCCGTCTAGTATCAAATCAGAATTATTTCTATTGTTAATACGCATTTCCTTGGTCTTTTTGTTATTTATCTTTAAGCCTACTTGTTTGGCTTCTGTTTTGAGACCATTCAATTTAATTTATATATCTCGTAGGCTTTCTGAAAGAAGGCACAGGCCATCCGAATAATCCAGTTCCTCCAAACGGCTATTTAAGCCCCACTGAATCCCCCGTTTTCTATTTGTGGCCTCTAGCAACATGCTGTCCACCGCTATGATAAACAAGATAGTTGACAGAAGACATCCCTGTCTCACTCCCGAGTTAACAGTAAAAGATTGGGACAACTTACCCCTGTGCTCTACTTGACAAGTATACCCATCATACATTGCCTGTACAAGTCGTACAATCTTCTGTGGAATTCCAAACCTTTCCACGGCCCTCTATATTTTCTTCCTGTCAACAGAATCAAAAGCCTTCTCAAAATCAACATACAATACATAGGCTACAGAGATGCCTGATATTCTGCAAATTATTCAGTGATTATCCTTAGTGTATTTATCTGGTTTACTGCTATCGTGATTTAATGTGGTTTAATTACCGATACGTTTCGTCATCTTCAATCGCCTTAAACAAACCAAGACTTGAATTAGCTGTTAATTTTAACAATTATTATCATTATTATTTTGAATTATATCAGCCTATATTTTAACACAAGTTTATTACGGAGGCTATCAAGGTCGGAGTCATTGATAAAACAATTCATATCCGGACTGTTTGTCGAAAAGCAAAGGTTACCTCAGTTGCTTTTACCTCGGTTAGGGGTCCGTTCGGCTCTCCACTCTTTGTCGAACACTTTCTAAACTTTTTTCTACTGAACAAGACCTCCGGTGTGTGGCCGGAACGTATGACAGAACAAAGCAATCAACCACGACCAAACGGCCCGGATATAAAGTCTTTCACTTTACTAAAAATGAACTTTATCTTGTGAAAAACTTACTTTTTTCGTCGGACGCGTTTCGGCTTAAGTATCTGCCTTCTTCAGCTTTTAGTTAGACTGCCATCATTTCGTAACGGTTTTTGTGTGGAAGGTGTAGTGGGGGTGGTGTGTGGAGGAAGGGGATTGGTGCAGGGATTCAACTTGGTGTTTGTTTTTTGTAAAATTGTGTCAAAAAGTGTATGTGATTTATATTGTAATTGATCGTTGAGTATGTTGTTTGGTTGTGTTGTGTGGTGTTTATATATTTCGTATTGTTCAGTTGTGTTGAGTTTTCGGCCTTTAGGTAAGTAATGTAAAATTTCGAGATTGGTGTCTATGTTGGTGTAACTGTGGTTTTCTGTGTGTATGTGTGTGGCAAATGCGGAGTGTATATTGTTGTTGGTTAGAGCTTTTAAATGTTCAGAATAACGGGATGAAAAAGATCTTCCTGTCTGGCCGATGTAGAAGCTATTGCAGTCATTACATTTTAATTTGTAAACACCTGTTTTGTTATATTTGTCTATGTCTGTGTTTGTATTATTGATGTGTTTATTGTGTTGTGTGCTGATGGTATTTTGTGTTTTGTTGTTTTTGTTTTTGATGTGTTTGTGTAGTGTGTTTATTAAATTAGGGTTGTAACCGTTTTTGATTGCTATGTATTTTATTGTGTTGAGTTCGTCGGTGTAATCTTGTTTATTTAAGGGTATTTTAGTTAGTCTATGGAGCATATGGTTGAAGGCCGCATGTTTATGTTGTGTTGGGTGGTTTGATGTGTTGTGTATAACCATGTCAGTTGTGGTTGGTTTCCTGTATATTTTGTATGTGTGTGTGTTGTTAGTTTTGTTAATTGTTAGGTCTAGAAAATTTATACTATTGTTTTGTTCAATTTCCAGTGTAAATTTTAATTTGTGGTGTATAGTGTTTATGTATTTGTGGAAGTTTTCAACTTGTCTTGTGTTGCCTTTGAATAAAAGTAATATATCATCTACATACCTGTGCCAATATATAATTTTGTTAGTGTATTTGTTGTTGTTTATTATGTGGTTCTGTTCTATGTTGTGTATATATATTTCTGCTAGTATTCCTGATATGGGGGAGCCCATTGGGAGACCTTCTGTTTGTGTGTATATCTTGTTATTGTATGTAAAGTAATTTTGTTCAGTTATTAGTTTGGTCAGTGTGATGATTTCTTGTATGTGTGTTTCAGGTGTGTTGTTTTGTCTGAGTAGTTGTTCTAGTGTTTGGATGGTTTCTTTGATGGGGACATTAGTGTATAAATTGGTTATATCAAAAGATGCCAGAGTTGAGTTATGTGGGATGTGGATGTGTTCAGTTTTCTTGACTAGGTCTATGTTGTTTTTGATAGATGTGTTGTTACCGAGATTAATATTTTCTCTGATTATCTTGTCTAGTTGTTTTGCGATTTTGTGGGAGGGTGCCTGTGTGTTGTTTATTAATGGTCTGATGGGAATGTTCGGTTTATGTATTTTTGGTAATGCATTTAGTTTAGGGGGGTTAGGTTTTATTTGTTTAAGGTATTTGGCGCTTTCTGGTTTGATTATATGTTTTGTGTTGTTTATAAACTTATTAATCTGTTTATGAAATTTTAGTGTGGGGTCTTTATTTATTTCCGTTATATTATTTTCGTTGAAGAAATTTTCGATTTTAGTGTTTAATTGGTGTTTGTGCATTATGACGCTAATGTTACCTTTGTCAGCTTTTAGGATTGTTGTGTTGTGTTCAAGTAACTTGTGTTTTACATTGTTAAGTGTTTTTATTTCATTGTTGTGTATTTTTGGTTTTGTATGTGTGTTTAGAAGTTTTCGTTTTATTTCGTGGCGAATCGGGTCCTGGTCATTAGTTTCTACATCGGCCAGACAGGAAGATATTTTTCATCCCGTTATTCTGAACATTTAAAAGCTCTAACCAACAACAATATACACTCCGCATTTGCCACACACATACACACAGAAAACCACAGTTACACCAACATAGACACCAATCTCGAAATTTTACATTACTTACCTAAAGGCCGAAAACTCAACACAACTGAACAATACGAAATATATAAACACCACACAACACAACCAAACAACATACTCAACGATCAATTACAATATAAATCACATACACTTTTTGACACAATTTTACAAAAAACAAACACCAAGTTGAATCCCTGCACCAATCCCCTTCCTCCACACACCACGCCCACTTCACCTTCCACACAAAAACCGTTACGAAATGATGGCAGTCTAACTAAAAGTGAAGAAGGCAGATACTTAAGCCGAAACGCGTCCGACGAAAAAAGTAAGTTTTTCACAAGATAAAGTTCATTTTTAGTAAAGTGATAGTGCTGTGAAAGAAGAGATGAACAATCAAGACAACTATAAAGTCTTTCATTTTAACGCACGCTTCTTGCAGTTTTTGTGTAATAATAAATACAGAACACCGCTTAGGCTATTGTACTCCGTTAGTTTAGTGACACTCATAAGAGAGTGTTAAATATTTGTGTAGCTGCCGTACGTGCATTTCATTGAGACACTGACTCACTCAACGTACAAAACGGAATTCCTAACATTGGTTAATTATTCTGTAATAAGAAAATAAATATTCGAATAAATTATTTTTAAATTTCTACATAAGTGTCTCTGCAGCGATCATTGTTTTCTTTCTCAGTACCTGTCCTTGATTTTCTCTCTCAGCATCTTCCCAATATCTGTAATATAATGTATAATATATTCATCCGACGGTCTACTGATCGTCGTATGATAGGCCTACAGTGGAAAACAAAATACAAGACACCAATTAAGTCACTGATCACCAGCTTTAATTATCACCGTTAAACAGTTTGTAATCAACAAGATAGTCTCTTACAACAAATCAAATAAAAATTTTTCACGCGCAATAATAATGTCAGCGAGTCTCGCACAATTACAAAACACATAACACTTCGCCACAATACTAGGCCCGCACTGGAATAAATAGCCACTAAAACTGAAACTAAGCGTCGCTCAGTGCTTGTATTTATATCCCGCTGATATTCCACAATAATCCACACTGCGCGTCAACACCGCTACTAGAAAACACTAGAGCGTAATTGCTTGTCGTTTTGAACACAGTGTGACATCTCTATCCACCGTCCCTACAAATATCATTAAAAAATGCCCGTCAAGTAGGGTCTAACGTATATAATATTAATTCTGTAAATAATATTTTTTACAGTAGTTTAGCCGTGTTTCCGTTTGTTTTCATGAGTATGCACACACCCGCACGCGCATGAGTGGGGACACACACATGTGTTGTCTGTACTTGTGCGTACGTAGTCGTATATAGTCGTATATTGGTATGGATGTGTACCTACGTTTGGGATAGGCCTACGTGTTCCGTATATCAGTCTCTCTCCTTTCGAACACAAGTTTTCCTGTTTCATACCTTCCTGTATCAAATTATTCGTAATGACAGACAATGGTGAGGCGTAATTTTTTTCTGTCCTCATCCCCAGTTTTACCTAAAGTGCAGGAAATACTGTATTACTGTAATGCGCATGTAATATTATATATTATTACGACGGTCTACTGATCGTCGTATGGTACAGTGGAAACAAGACACCAATTAAGTCGCTAATCACCAGCTTTCATTATCACAATTAAACAGTTTGTAATCAACAAGACAGTCTCTTACAAACAAATCCAATAAAAACTATTCACACGCAGTAATAATGTTAACTAATATAGTCTCGCACGATTATAAAACACATAACACTTCGCCACAATACTTAGAAACCGCGCTGGAATAAATCGCCACTAAAACTGATCTAAGCGTACTTGTATTTATACCCCGTTAAGATTCCAGAATAGTCGATACAACGCTACCAGAAAACACTAGAGCGTAATTGGTTGCCGCCTTCAACACAGTGTGCGCGAAACGGTGAAATCTCGATCAGTCTAGGCAACGGATGCGTGACAAGTGTCACATGATTGTCCTTCACCTCAAAGCAGCAGCAATATACACACATTGTAGCCGGGCTCCGCTGGAATAGCCGAGAAACACGTAGCATGTAGCATGTTGTGTAATGTCGTAACGATATAATACAATCCTAAAGACTCCGCTTTTCTCATTCCATCTACTTCGTTCCTTACAGTCCATCTCTCCATCTCTTCTTTTCCCATAAGCATTCAAATATTCACACACGCGCACACACATATAGGCCTAAGTGGAAAATGATAGTGAATCATAAAAGGTATAAAAAATTGGAATTAAAAATTGAGAGGAGAAATTAGGAGGACGGGGCACGAAATAAAGTCGCAGACAACGGACTTCATTTGGTTCCTGGTCAGGGGCATATTTACGGGGGGGACGAAGGGGACCGAACCTCCCCCCCCCCCCAGAGGGTCGAAAAAGTTGATGAATTTTGTTAATATTTTAATTTTTAGACTACTTTATTACTTTTTCAGTTGTGTACGCTAATATAAAAGCAACTCTTTTTTAAATATACCCCTACAAACAGGTAGGCCTATATTACACAGAATTTACGTAAACGTTAGAAATATGAAATATAGGAAAATCAATCCAGTCAATAACTATCTTGTAAACATTGTTTCAATAACGCGTATTTTTATTGTGTTATAACCGTTTACTCCGATGGGACTAATTTCAGTCACTTTAAAAAATATAATAATGTCGATGAGTCTTCACTATTTTTTTCTTTTGTACGAAGCCGACTCGACTGCCCCCCCCCCCCAAGACCAAATTCTAGATGTGCCACTGGTCCTGATGTCCAAAAATTTTTAGTTTTCCTAAACCGAACAGTGTATACAAATTCGGATAATAATTCTCTTTAATTTCAGACCCTAAAATTCGATATTTTTCACAATTTTAAGCTTCACATTTTTGTCTCTTATTTTATTGGGGACCAAACTAAAAAACAACAGAATTCTGTAGTTTATTGGGGACCAAACTAAAAAACAACAGAAGTCTGTAGGGTGTAAAAGCCTGGACTTGTACGCCACGTTTTACGAAAATCGGTTGACGCGTTCAAAGCGTATCGTGAGATATAGGCCTACACCAAACAGACATACGCGTACAAATGCTAAATGGTAGAGTTAAAACTGAGACTAGCTTCGCTCGTTCAGTATTTGTTGTTTTTATTGTATGTTATACACTAAATTTACGTAAATTATATACAAATTAAACATAATTAAACTAGATAGCAAGACGTGAAATGGAATTTCATCATTTGCGTTTCATTAAAAATAATTATTAATGTATTAACAACACATTAGGATCCGATGGGCAACCACGATTTATTAATATTATTCACAATAAACGTTACGACCATTGCTGAGGAGAATCATAACGGGAGAAACAATCAGTATTAATAATAACATCAATGAAACATAGTTGTCTACAGAGAAGCGCTGGTATTAAAAGACACTGAACGTCTTACGAGTGAAACAATCTATTAACACTTTAACTACCAAAGTAGCTAACTGTTAAACAAGTGCGATCATTAGTTTTATCCGTAACTTATTTTATAATTAAAGTGTTGAAGTCGTTTTTCTGATATTTTCCCTTAACTACTGTAACCCGTTATTCTACAAATAATGGCCGTCGTCGTCGTCATCCTTTACCGCTTAGGCTAGTAGCCTGTTCCAGTCTCAATGGAATTCATCCAACCAACGTTTACGGAATCTTCCCACACTTCTCTTCCTCCTTGGATGATAGCCAAGTGCTCTTCTTGAAAATCTAGTTGGATCCATTCTCTCTACGTGTAACCGACATCCGTTTTGTACCGGGAGATTTTCTCATTTAAGCTTTCAGCAATGCCTAGCACCATTCTAATATGATCATTTCTAAATATGATCTCTCCTGGTACAACACTTTGCAGCCCTCAAGAACATTAGTTCCGCTTCTTGTATTCTAGATATATCTTTGGCCTTCTTAATCCAAGTCTCACTACCATTCAGTAGTTATTTTTTTTAATTTGCAATTATTTTTAAAATTTGCAATTAATTTAATATTTCCGTTTTTGTAACGGTTTTTTTATTTGGTTAGTCTAAATTTGTTTAGTTAAATCTGAAAATGACGGTTAGACCCATCGAAATACAGGCGACGGTGTACAGAACAGAAAAATAAACGTTGTGCACGAGTTAAAATGAGTTTTCTGTACTAAAGATGGAAACAATAATAGCCTACAGTGGCAGTCTAGACGATCTGATTTATTCGAATCTAAATAAAAATTAAATGAAATGACAACACAAAATAAGTGATGAAGTGATGCAAAATACGAACTGAAATTTATTTTCAGTTTGAATATAAAGTTTTAGTTAAACGGTATCTCATCCTGTATTAGTATCAGTTAATCTAATCTGTAGGTCTACTCTAATCCTGTATTAGAGTACAGTAAACCTCATCGTACTTAGGTATTCAAGTTCCTGTTGCCCTTTGTGCCGTGAAGAACAGTAGAGAAGTAGCGTTTGAAATTAATGAACAATAAGTGTTTTAGGAACCGCATAAAGTGTCACACGTAAACACAATATTTTGCCATATTCAGCAACGTGACTTGGATTAAATTTATTTAATAATTCCTTTCGTTACACAGTTGATTTATTACATGAAAGTAAGTTTGTTAACCTAAACGATATATTTTGTACAGTAATATGTTGATTAGTATTCCCCATTCTTCACAAATCTATGACATGATATTCACAAAATCCAGCTGTTAGGTTTTTAGTTTAAACATTTATAGTCTTCTAACATCTCTTTCTTCAAGTACTGCGGACACAGGTTGTAATTAGATTGTTTTATTTAGGATGTACTCCTAATTACTTTGTTTTGCATTTTTGCAGTCTCTCTAACTGAAAACGACTTTGACATGTTTCCTTTCTTACTGTTAGCATCTTAAAATCTGTGTTTCAGCCTTCTGAGGAGTAAATTTGAGCAGCATTTACTGCTCTTCAGAGAACTTAATCTTTGTACACTTCTCACTTTTTAAATATAGAATTAAAGTGTTTAAAACAAAACTTCAATGCGTTCTAATTAACACTATATAAACCACAAAAGAGTATGCCATACTTAAAAATAGTTTTGTAGTCGCTTGTTTCCTAGTGTCAGCTCTGAATAGCTTAATAGAATCCAATACATTAGTTGAAATTCATATCAACGTAATTTAGTCATAGGGTAGATCTTAAGCGAGTCTGTTAAATGTAAGAAAGAGCAGCACATATATTTCTGTATTGCCCTGGCGTAGGGCCTCCCCCTTTGCTGATCAACAGATTAGACAGGAGTGTGGCCACTCCCTTTACAGGACAATCTGTTGGACAGGATAACAGTTTGTAAATCAAAAGGAGGCTGGACTCTATCTCTGTCGATCAACACATTAGATAGGAGTGCGGACTCACCCTTTGCTCAGCAACCCATTAGGCAGAAGTGTAGACTAACTGTGGTGTACAAGCGGTTAGACAGTAATATGGACTCCACCTTTGCTTATCAACATATTAGACATAAGTGTAGGCTCACCCTTTGTTGTACAGACTGGTAGACAGAAGTGTGGGCTCTGCCTCTGCTGTACAAACTGGTGGATTTAGAAAGGGCTATGCACTCTTCCGTTGCTGTACAAACTGTTGGGCAGGAGTCTGGACTCTCCCTTTGCTGAGCAAACCGTTAGGCAGAAGTGTAGACTATCCGTGTTGTACAAACTATTGCACAGTAATATCGACTCCCACATATTAGACAGAAATGTGGGCTTTCCCTTTGCTGCACAGACTGTTGAACAGAACAACAATTTGTAAATCAAAAGGAGTCTGGACTCTACTTTTTCTGATCAACACATTTTATAGGAGTATGGACTCTCCCTTTGCTGAGCAAACCGTTAGGCAGAAGTGTAGACTATCCGTGTTGTACAAACTATTGCACAGTAATATCGACTCCCACATATTAGACAGAAATGTGGGCTTTCCCTTTGCTGCACAGACTGTTGAACAGAACAACAATTTGTAAATCAAAAGGAGTCTGGACTCTACTTTTTCTGATCAACACATTTTATAGGAGTATGGACTCTCCCTTTGCTGAGCAAACCGTTAGGCAGAAGTGTAGACTATCCGTGTTGTACAAACTATTGGACAGGAATATGTACTCCACCTTTGCTGATCAACATATTAGACAGACAGAAGTGTGGGCTTTCCTTGTTGGACAAAGTGTTGGACAGTAGTGTGGACTCTCCTTTTCTGGTCAACACGTGAGACGGATGTGTTTAAAACTCATAATTCACATTGGACTAGTGCAGATATTATCCACCGATTGATGTTAGTGAGACAATCGAATCGCTGGCATAAAGAAGAGCCTAAAGGAGTTAACAGGAGGGCCGATATAACGCTTACCAAACGAAGCGCCCATCCA
Organism: Magicicada septendecula; assembly: GCA_034769895.1. NCBI lineage: Eukaryota > Metazoa > Arthropoda > Insecta > Hemiptera > Cicadidae > Magicicada > Magicicada septendecula. The sequence continues at coordinate 96,387,491 of CM068368.1, forward strand.
AGTCCCTATTGCCTAAATATCGAATCGTTTTTTACTACAGCTTTTCAAATACAATCTTAAATAATACCTTCTGATGTAAAACTAATAACCCAGTATTTAGTTCAACAATTCTTGGTTCAGATACAATCTCGTGTATCGCTGCTAACGTAATCAATAATGTTAATGTTCAGATTTGTCTCACACCCATTAAAAAAGCGGTGTCGATTCGTGGAATGCTGTTTATTGGGACGGTCGGTCAGTTTCGGGCATACAATTAGTGTCCTCTGATTAACACCAGCAACAGTCGTTTTCCCACCTTCCAAAACACTGTCGCGTTTATACTTCGCTTTACAAAAATGGTATCCGTTAATGAGTATTTTGAAAGAACACGTCATAGTGTGATTACAAACACCTCAGACACTGTGCAGGCGCATAAGACACAGATAAAGTACAATGCAGAATATACTGTAAGTGGTCTTTCCTGGATACACGGTTTACTGTTCTTTGCCGTATAGTAAAAATGTAAACTAAAAAAGTGACCGATAGTTATACATATCACAAAAATACTCTTCATTTTGTGATATTATTTGTGAGCTACATAATGTAAGACTATATGTGTGAGGGGGACGAGAGAGAGAGAGAGAGAGAGAGAGAGAGAGAGAGCAAATAGAAAAATAGATGTCCGAAATGCTGTACAAAAAAATATGTTCGTCACATTTTCTAAAGAAATTTATTATTCTACGTATTTGTTACATTTATATCTTCTCACATTATTCTTGATTTTAATAATAAATAAACTACATTTGATTTTTCTTACATAAATATATTTACATATTTATTATATATTAACGCTGTTTCATAATAACAGTTTGAAACTATTGAAATAGTGTTAATATATAAAAATTATATAAATATATTTATGTATGAAGAAACAAATAGTGTCAAGTTCATATATTTGTATAGGCCTATATTCTGAAAATGACAGTTTGAAACTGTTGAAACAATGTTACTATACAACAAAAATCTAAATATATTCTTGTACGAAAAAGAAATATAATTTATTTATCATTCCATTTGTCTATAATTAAGACTTTATTAAGTCTATCAATTACTATTAAAATTACTTCAAATAGAAAACAATTTGAGTATAGGCTAAATAAGTTGTAGCTTACTATTCATATAAAAAAACTTTAAAATGCTTTTCTGCGGGGTCTTTTCTGTCTTACATTACACATAACTGGACAGAAAACCTTGCAGTTTTCATTTTTTCATCGAGTGACACATTCGCCCGTCTAGTACAGTGTATGTTATCAAAATTACTAATGTTGCACGAACAGATACAAAACTTAATTATGAACTATCAAGCAAAATCAGATGGATCCGGTGACTACTGAGCTAGAATCACCGTTGGCCAAATTAATTACCTATATCACACACACACGCGCGCGCGCGCGCACACACACACACACACACACACACACACACATTTGAGTGTAGGCTAACGGTCGCGCTCTACCTCTCACAAAAATATACCTATGCCTACATGCATTTACTGGGCTTCTGAGGACTCAACCTTGGTAAACTTTTTAAACATAGAATTAAACATTCTAAGTTTATTTATTTAGAAGCCTACAGGCGGAAACGCAATTTTTCAGGGCGAAATGGTTCGTTAACGCAATTTTTTTTTTAAAGAGGAACCTAATGTAGCCTAATAATAATCATTTTGAAATCAACCTCTTTGCTAATTTTAAAAATTTTCCTACAAACATTAATGAACATCGTGTCATACTTTGTGTGTTATTGTTAAAATATAATTTATATACAAGTAATAATTATAAATTTTATATAAAGTAGCGGTTTTATAATTGATGAAAAGCAAAAGGTAGAGTGGTCTGAGCCTGGGCAGGGTATGTGTGTGTGGGGAGGGACGGGAGGGAGAGGAGGCCGGCGGTGACACCATCTCAGTGTCACAAAAGGGTGGTACGTCGCGTCGTTAACGAGATGTAGCCTCTGATATCACTACACTACGAAATAAATCAAACTGACAAGCCGCTTCCAACTTAAACAACAACACGCTGATCAATTATTATGATTAATTAAATTTCGTTTTCTTTAGTCCACGTAGCCTATACCAACTTTCACCGCACTGCTTGTTACCGAATTAACGTGTTTACCAGGACGCTAACATTAGCGCGATCTGTAGTAAAAACATTTTAATATTACAGACATCTCGGACTGTAAACGTTCCTTGATTGCGGATGCGTTAATATGGAATGGCTTTTGTCTTCTTCGCAATTTTCCCAATAAAGTCAAGTGTTGATCTTCTTACTTTTAGTGACGTGGGCAGACGAATATGTAGGTAGACGTAGGTAGAACTTATCCGATAATCATAAAGAAGTTTATGGTTAATGCGCTACCGCATATACAGAATCTTGGGCCTAATCTTTTTAAAACCAATTTAATCAATTGTCAAGTGGCTTAAAAGTTTGATTAATTTTTACATTGATTTCGCCTTACTCTTACAAAATGTTTCTCCACTGAACTGCAAGGTATATTCTGTAAGAGGTTTTCTAAAGATCTTTTTATTTAATTTCATAATGGACACTGGTCACAGAGATTAACCATTGATTTGTTCGTAATGTAGGCTATTATTGTGTCAGTACTTCGCCCAATCGTGTACTAAAGTGGCATCTGCTATTCTGTCATTCTATATGACATACGTCCAGTGGCGTATCTATAATTTGGTCTTGGGGGGTCCGAGGTCGAGTCAGCTTTATAAAAAAGAAAAAACAAGTTAAGCCTAATCAACATTACTATCTTTAAAGTGGCTGAAAAACGTATAACATTCTGAATCAGGCCCATTAAAGTAAATGGTAATAACACAATAAAAGTAAGCGTTATTGAAACATTGTATACAAGATAGTTATTGACTAAGTTGATTTTTGTATAAGCCTATTCATATTTCAAACGTAGGCTAAGGCCTGTACGTTAATGCTGTGTATTAAACCTGTTTGTGTATTTAAAAAAACAGTTACTACTATATTAGCGTACACAGCTAAAAAAAATAATAAAATAGTCTAAAAAGTAAGAGATTGTCTTATGCGACAATTTTTCGACCCTTTGGGGCCCGGTCCCATTCGTTCCCCTCCCCGTAAATACGCCACTCCATCCGTTTAGGCTTCCCGTCCTGTGTCCTCACACTGAACGCCACGACAGCTGGTAATGTTTTCTTTTGTTTTCTTCAACCCGTGATTAGATTACGGTGATGAAGGAATCGTACAGCCACGAGGTTAACGTATTCACGTAAACGCTCTATACAAACAAAGGTTAACTAGACACTTTCTGAATCCCATGGTCTCCGTATAGATTGCTGTTACGTACGCCTGTGTACCACGGTGAATCGAACGTCTACCGTGGATGTTTGTTTAGGAAAGAATGAAGGATATTTTAATATGGTTCTGTTTGGCACAAACGTTGTATTCGTAACACAGAATTCGATATCTGGTTAATTATTTGATATAGTGACAATTTAAATTGTTTAGATTTTATCACAGTGCATTTACATGTGGACTTAAACTTCAGGAGCCAATACAACCGTTTATTTTTAAATCCAAGTTCAATTTCGGATATAGTGTAATTCCTATGCGTTTGGTTGAATTTTCATAAGGAACTATAGCGCCATTTAACTTGACTGATAAAATATTATGACCCTCCACTTAGCCTATATATTTGCGAATTTGCCAACATTAAAGTTGTTTTTCTCGTCTTGGCTTCCAAAAGCCATTATGTTCCTAATCTCCTTTTCGGAGGTTCCTTTCTCTCGTGTCTGACGACATGCCGTTTTTCCAAGTTTCTCATGGCCTTCCTCTTCTTCTTCGCTATGAAGATGTCCATTTTAACATTTTTGTGGCTATCTTTCCTTCTTCATCCTTTGCCGTACCATCGTAGGATTTTTGCTTCCATTGTATCAATTATTGATGTACCTAGGCCTACACCCGTCTATTCTCTAATTGCCTCACTTCATATGCGGTCACGTAATGTAAGTCCACAACAGCGTCGCCAGAATCCCACTTCCATAGCTTTGAGTCTCTGTTTTGCTTGTTCCGTACACCCGGAAACATACGTTACTATATGTAAGTTCTTAAGCTTTTATAGCCGGCATCAACACCGTTAAAATTACTACTATTAGCCGACTTGTTAAGCCGTGGTGGTCCACAATTGTCGTTGAGAAATGTTGTCGGGGCCGCCGAAACGTTTGTCATCGACAACTGTAGACTACAGCCTAACAGGCCAGCTAATAGCCTATAGCAATTTTAACAATACTACGTTACTGTATTTTCCATTACCGTCTTGTAATTACTTATTTTACCATCTTTCCTGAACGATTTGTTATAAAGAACAGAGTGTCTAATTCTCTAATCGTTTGCTTTCCTTGCTCTATTCTCTTTCCGGTCTCTGCATCACTTGTTTCTTCCTTATCAAAGATCACAGCCAAGCCGGTTGAAGAATTTACTCTTTTTCCTTGTTCCTTCTTGTCCTGTCCTTTACACGTCTTCCATGTTCGAGAAGCAAGTCGGTTGTGACATCACCAACAGTCAGATACTCAGTTCTTTCTGTGTCGATGATCAACCCCCCGTTTCTGATACTCTTCGTCCGGTTTTCTTAGTACGTAATGGAATTCCCATATTTAGGCACTTACCTTACAAATCGTTAATGGGGATTTAAGGTAAATTTTGATTAAGTTGGTGCAACTGCGCAAAATTGACGTAAGCTTGACACTACTCATATGTTAGCAAAAATTTTTCTAAATGAAAAAGACTTTCTGTTGTATGACAGGTACGAGGTTTGATCAAAACGTTCGTCGTTTCCACCGTTACAAGTATCCGATTAAAAAACTGTTTTTATATGATGTCGGTACACAAGTTAGTGACAATTGTCTGAAATTTAAGCCCTATTTGATGCATAGTTTAAATTTTACACCTAAGTCGTCCTTAGGTTGATTAGGCGATTATTTGTCATTCTACAATGCAAGATTGAAGAATGTGGATTATATTTTGTGTAAACTGTGAGATAAACTGCTTTGTCCTTGTAAACGTGTTCAGAAGGCTTTTGGCGAGACTGCTGTGCGTGAATAAGCGGTTTACAAGCTTCAAAGACTGCCGTAAATGATTTGAAGGTCGTGATTGTCAGATGAAGATTATGCTTTTTTTTTTGTTCCACACAATTTCAAGTACTATTCGGACATTTTACGCCATTTGTAAGAAGCTATTCGTAAAAACGGCCAGATTTACGGAAGAATAATTTATGAAAATTGCAGCGCGATAATGTCCCCGGACATACGTCATTCCCTGTTAAGAATGTTGCCAGACTAGGCAAAAGAAAACGTCATAACGATGACACGGCAACTGCCGTATTCACCAGATGTGTTCCAACGCGATCTTTCCTCCTCCCAATAGTGATAATTTCCACTAAAGGGTAACGTTTCGCGACCGTTGAAGACGTAAATCGAAAATCGCTAAGCGAGCTCAAGGCTGTATCAGAAAGTGCATGCTTGAAATATTTTGAAGAGTGCAAAACGGCTGGCTTAACCGTGTTATATTTGACTGAGACTGCTTTGAAGGGGTCAGTATAAGTGTCAATGAATGAAGGCATAATTCTTAAAATAAACAAGAACTGCATGAACTTTTTGATTAAACCTCGTAAATAAAATACCTTCATATTATGTTATTAATGTTAATATAATTTAGGTGTGTAGTTGGACAATTGGCTCTGTTTGTCAGTTTGATAGCCTACTATAGTTCTCGCCTGTACTGATTACGGATATAACCTATCTATCGCCTTACACGCGCCTCCTGGGACTTCGCTGCATAGTTATTGCGTGAAATTAAGCTCAATCTCGCGAAGTTAACTCGGTTCAGATAATGGTACCGAGCGCGCACGCGCGGGCTTCCTACACTCTGCACACTACATCAAATCCTTCCGTAATGGAATTTCAAACAAACAAAGCCTCGCTTGAAATGATTCTCGCAACAAAGTATACACACAACCGCGTTAAGTTGGCTAAATTCTCATACATGTTTAGGAAATGGATTTTTCTTCATCATCGCGAGTAAACTTTCCCCTCTTCCTCGTTAAAAACGGGGGTGGCGACAAAAAGTTTTTTATCAAAGCTTTTAAGAGCTCTCCATATATGTTCTACAAACCGTCCGAAGAAGGGATGGAACCGTGCAAAGCGGCGTTGCCGGTTTTTCTCTGCTCTTTTTTTTCTTTAAGATCGATAGCTACAGTAATCGAAGGACATTAACGCATTGACAATGCTGTTTGTTTTGTAATTATATCCTGTCGGTCAAGCTTTCGTGCCAACTGCTTTATCGACATCTTTCACACTCACGTGTTGCGCTTTTATTACAGGCTTTTTCCTCCCCCACAACGAGTTGATAATAAAATTCGGATATAAAAGAATAATTGTTGGATCCGTTAAATACAGTTTGGCTAAAATAAAATAAATTTGCCGCGCAACATTCAGGGCACGTATATCGTTGTGTCTTCTTATAGGCCTTACTCGTTGCTTTCGTATTCAAATATTGTGTTTTCTGAGAGCTATTAATTTTTAAGATTGCTTGCAAGACAATGTATTCACGTTTTTACCAACATATCTCTTTCCTGATAACTTATTCCTATAACATTTCTCTCGGTAAAATGGTACGGAACAATACTGTCTTCTCTATCGCAAAGAATGGAATTTCCTAAAAATAGATTCCTTAATCGCGGAACAGAATTTTATAATAATAACTTCAGACTGACGTTTACAATTTAAGCCTAAGTAAATTAATTGTGAGAAAACACTGCTACTGCTGATACTACTACTACTACTACTACTACTACTACTACTACTACTACTACTACTACTACTACTACTACTACTACTACTACTACAGAAGTTCATATAACGCATTCAACGGATTCACAAACTGAACGTAACGTGACAACAAATGCCCGAGTTTATAACACGTAACAAGACATGCTAACACGGTAACTCCACGGAGCGTGGAGCACAAGTAGTAACAAAACGAAAGCACGAAAATAATTAATATAATCAATCGAGTGCGCTTGTTTGTATTTATTTGTAGGTCTAATTTAACTATATGTCTGTAAAAGTACCAAATAGTTAGAAATAGTTCTTGGATATGCATTTATATGATACCAGCACAAACCTCACTAATTCACATATTTTGACAACACTACACTTAAGTTTATGTTACTAATTTCATAATACTTTCACAGCTGTGGTCAGCGACTTTTGATCCGTCCGGCTATTCCTTATTTGAGGCAATTTAGTAGTGAATATGTCCCCTGGATATGTTACTAGCATATCGCAGGGTAAGATGTATGGTGGGGCTGCCACCTTCAGGCTTAACGTCCAGCCCGATTTTCTGTCTGGGTGTTCTCCCATAAACTGGCTGTCTTACCAAACTAAAGAGACCAGTTATGGATGACTGCCGCCAGAGCCGTTTTTACCTATGGGCAAACCCGGCAAATGCCGGGGGCCTCGACTTTAAAGGGGCCTCAAACCAAGGCGTGTTGAAACAAAGACAAAAAGCGCTAAAACCTAAATGCTCGAGGGACAGCACACTCTACGCGTGCTAAACCAAAGACTAAAAGCATTATTAAACCCTAAATGCTCGGGGGACAGCAAGATCTACGCGTGCTTAATCAAAGACAAGAAGGTTGGTTGGTATTTGGATAATACAAAGTTATAACTTGTGTAACTAATAAGATTAAAAGTGTAAAAATACTATAGATTGGTGAAATTATAAGGCACTTCGTACCTCGCACGGTCGTATCTATAAAATCGTTAAAAGTAATTGACTTGTTTCAGTTTATATTCGGTACTTATTATCAAATTTATAAATCAGTCCCCTCGTCGAGAAATTTTGGTAATGTACATGACGCATTTACTTTCGGTAACATTCCCTATACGCAGACGCGCGCAACATAAGGCACAAGAATCCCAGTATAGTTGGTAAACATGTATACAGCGCTATCTGCTGATCTAAAAGCTAAATATAATATACTAGGATATTTGCCATTGCCGGAGTTGATTTTATTGCCTTTCATGTTTTTTTGCAACGCAACTGTAATTGCATTTTATTGACATTTTATTAATTAAATGATGGTTGAATAAGAGACAATTACTTTGTATTAACCCGATATTAGTTTTTTATACGTGCTGTGAATAGAAAAATAAAATTAGTTGACTTTAAACTAAGGTAAGTAAAATGGCGTATTATTATTAAATACTTTTTTGTGCTTCTTAGGTTTTATCTTATTAGTATGTTTTTCAACGCACTCTAAATTGTTCATATCAATACTTCATTTTAAATTCGCTAACGCTTAGAAACTAACCTCAAATTAGACTGACAGTGATATTATGCTATTTACTTGGTCCGAAGTAAAAAAGATTTTGGTTCGTAGCTTTGAATGACATATTAGAAACTTTTAAACATGTATGTCTGTAAAAAAGTGGATGTATGCTTGAATGAAAATGTAATGCGCACCTTTAGAAAATGATGTAGGGCTTTTAAAATTTTCTTCTGTATTGGTACGTTATCAGTGTAAGGTTATGTCTCATAAATTTTGCAAGGTCGAATTTTAGGTCGTTGAACACAAAAAAATATTACATTTCTGGTATGTCAATTCAAAGATTATCAAAAATGATCTATTTACATAATAATATTATGCACCATTAATTCATTCGGATATGTCATTGCTGAACTGACTCATTTCTTATAAAACACATAAAAGTCACTAGTTGAAAAGTCACATAAAAGTCACTTATTTTTTTTATTCTAAACTGTTCCAGATCGAATTTGATTCTGGAAGAGAAGGAATTTTGAAACCAGAAATGAAGCGTTTTGAAAGTGGTGCTCATAAACGCCGAAAAATTGAAAGAGAAAAAAATGTAATTGATAAAACTCGTAAGGTATCGTCTTTCTTTCATGTCGTACCAAGCCAATCGGAAATTGAAAGAAGACCCTGTAATTCACCTTCATCAACTGAACCTCAGAATCATCTACTCATAGACAATAATGATCCAGCTATTGAAGTATCACAGTTCTCTTCGTCTACATTTTCTGAACAAGGCGGTCAAATAGTTTGTAATTTGGAAAGGGAATCACTCGTTTCACGACATATTCAAGAAGAGTTTTCACATAATAATCATTCGAAACAGAATACACATGAAATGAACACACATTCAACTCAAAATGATAAAGGTGAACAAATAGAGGTTGAAGAATTTCTCAGCTTAGATATTGCATTATGGGATTTAAATATTTATTTATATTTAAATAATATTTAAATATTTAAATAAATTTCAGTAAATCTATTAGAGTATACGAATTTTTAAAAAAGGGAAAACAGGTTTCTCAAAAGCGAAGTTGCCAATTGACATTGTTTTATAAAGAACTTCAAAATGGAGAAAAAGTAAAACGAGACTGGTTGTTATACTCTCCATCCACCGGTAAGATTTATTGTTTCGTTTGCAAACTCTTTGGTTCTACTTTGATGCCCACAAACCCTTTCAATTCCAACGGTTTCAACGATTGGAAGCATGGTGCTCAAGCTGTTTCATTTCATGAAAACAGTCAACAGCATCGTGCTTCTTTACTGTCATTTCTTAACCGTTCTTCTATGTCTGGGAGAATAGACTCTGAGATTCAAAATCAAGTGAACGAGGAAAGAGATTACTGGCGTCAGATTTTAACTAGAATTGTTTCCGTAGTAAAATTTCTTACTGGACGAGGACTTGCTTTGAGGGGTGATGTTGAGGAATTTGGGTGTATAAACAATGGGAACTATTTAGGACTACTTGAATTAATTAGTGAGTATGATCCGATTTTGAAGGAGCATATAAAAAAGTATGGTGGTGCTGGCAGTGGTACAACTTCTTACTTATCACCAAGTACTTGTGATGAATGTATTCATATTATGGGAAAGCGAGTGCTTCAAGAAATTATAAAAGAAGTGAAGGATTCCAGATATTATTCAATATCAGTAGATTCCACGCCAGACGTTGCACACATCGATCAGTTAACATTCATCATTCGATATGTTTTGTTTGGAGAGAAAACTGAAAGATTTTTAAAGTTCCTTCCTATATCTGGACATTCAGCAGAGAACTTATTCGATGAAGTAGTTAACTTTTTGAATGAAATTACCATACCAATTTCTCATTGTCGGGGTCAATCATATGACAACGCATCTAATATGAGTGGTTGTTACAATGGCCTTCAAGCAAAAGTCAAAGAATTAAACGAATTAGCACAATTTATTCCTTGCTCAGGTCATTTGTTAAATTTGGTCGGAGTTTCTGCTGCTGAAGGCATCCCAGAGGCCGCTAGATTTTTTTACTTCGTACAATCATTGTATGTGTTTTTCTCATCATCTACATCTAGATGGAGGATACTGTTGGATTCATTGACAGGAAAGAAGAAAGTTGTAAAGGCCTTATCTACAACTCGTTGGTCTGCTCGTGCAGATGCAGTCACTGCACTGTATGATAACTATGCAGAAATAAAATCAGCGTTGCAAAAAATTGAGGACGATGATGATCAGACAGCAGAGACAAAATTTAAAGCTTCAAGTTCAATTGCATCCATGCAAAAGTTTGAGATAGCGTTTTTAACTCTCGTGTGGAACGATATTTTAACTCGCATAAATAAGGTAAATAAAGTTTTGCAAAAACCAACATTGACCCTTTCACCAACGGTGACGATATTGAATTCCCTGTCTGAGTATATGAATAAGAAAAGAGATAGCTTTGAAATGTATTTTACAAAAACAGAAAAATTTATTGGATCTACTTTGAGTACTTTCGAAACACGCGTTTCCAAACGCAATTCAAGAATTAAGTTTTTTGACAATTCTCAGACGCCTGATACTGTTTTTACACCGAAGGAGAATCTAAAGTAAAAGTTTTTTTACCTATTGTAGACAAATTAGTTAATAACTTGAAAGACAGAGCCTCAAAATATTATGTAATAGCTGAGAGATTTGGATTTTTAGAAAATTTGGTTGTTCTCTCTGAATGTTCCTTAAAGACTCCCTGCAATACTTTTTCGAGAATATATAAAAATGATGTTTGCGAAAAAGAGTTTTTTTGAAGAGTGCCTCCATCTACAAGGTTTTTTAAAAGAGCATGTGACTTGGAGAAGCTTCTTTTAAAAACAGAAGACGACGATAAAGAAAAGGATGAAGAAAAGGATGATAAAGATGAACTCGATAATCACGATGAAGAAGAGACTATCAAGGATGATGTTCATGATAGTGGGGGTTCATTTATATCCAAAAAACTAAATCTTAAGAAAACTTATAAATATTTGTATGATAATGGGCTTTTATCTGTTTTCCCAAACATTGAAATTTGCTTGAGAATTTTTTTATGCTTGATGGTACTAATGCATCTGCTGAAAGGTCATTTTCTAAACTTAAACTTGTGAAAAATTACCTTAGGAATAGTATTAAACAAGAGCGATTAAACGCCTTAAGTATTCTCAGCATAGAAAATGATATAATGAGTAAAATTATTTGATGAAATAATTGATGAATTTGCGGAAAGAAAGTGCAGAAAAAAAATGTTTTAAAACAATTTTATTTATTTTAGCTTTTATTTTTATCATTAAATTTTAATTTTATATGTGAGTGTATTTATTTATTTATTTATTTATTGTATAGTCTCATGCAAAAAGGGACTTATGAGAACTTAAAAAAATAATTGAAAAAATGAAAATCGTTTATTTTTTTTGGAATACTTAATATATTTTTTATTTAAAGCATACAAATTATATCTTTTAGTTTAAAACAATAATATTCAAGGCTAAATTTTTCAAAATCTAGTATTCTAAAAAAATTAAGTTTATTTTAATTTTTCCAACCATTTTTTCAAATAGACTTAAGTCTCTTTTTGCATGGGCCTATTTGTTACTTACTTACTTATACATCATTTTCTATGTAGACGATTGTAGTATCTATAAGCATATTCTTATCTGTTAAATATAAATAAATAAAATCATTATTTAAAAATTTTTTAGTTGTGATTTTTGTAAAGTAGCCTGTATTTATTAATATAATAAAAAAAAACTTAATAATTTGTATTTTTCATTGCAGTGCGAGAAAAATATATTTTTACTACCATGTGATTTTTTTTAAAATTGCATTTACATTTTACGCCCACATGCAACGAAAAATATCGTATATATCTCGGACGTTTAATGTAAAACTCTTGTGTTTATAATATACTATACTTGGGGCCTCATTTTCGGGTCTGCCGGGGGGCCTCCGAGGTCCTAAAAACGGCACTGACTGCCGCATCTCCAAACAACTATGGAACTATAAGCCGAGGGGACGGAGAGGTGTGGGACGCTGGAGTGACCAGCTGTAATATTTGCCTATTTGAGACCGGAACAAACCATTCTTGGTTTAAACCTTGAGGTTGATGATGATGATGAATTACATAGCCTAATACTATATTAAATTTAAGTTCTTAACCAACTGTCAATAAGTTCATCTTTGTTTGTACCTTCGTAACAGATTACTATGATTTTGGCCCAAAATACGTCGGATCTCTTTTTCTTACATATTTGGTGAACTACGAGTCAGTTCATTTATTCATTCATTCAATTCACCGTCCACACAGTCCGTAGGCAGAGGGAGATTTTGGGGGTAGGGTCAAACCCACAGAAACTTCCATTCATGAGAAAACTACCGTAGTGTGCCACTTAATCGTACTTTTAAGGTAGTCTAAACATTATTTATGATAAGCAGTTATAATTAAATCTGTGTAGCCTATCTACAGTAGGCTGTGTTGTTGGGAGATGCCTGAGCATAACATTTATCCCATACACTTTTTGTTGACCCCAAATTAAATTCTGCCTATGTAATCTGAGAGACATATTTTGACTGCCGGATAGGAATGTTATGAATTCTACAATTTACGTCACCTAATTTTAAGTATTGTTATACATTACGTTTTTACAATTTCTTATATAACTAATAGACTTTTCGCATATAGAAACTACAAACTGATCAAAAGTAAAGATACAGAAGGGAGAAGATACGTTGCTTTATTTAAAATAAAGAAAAAAAAATATCATGGTTTGAGAATGAGAAGCGTGGATTACAATGAACGTACATTACAGCGTCTCGAGGATTCAAGGGGGTGATCTAATTAAGGAAACCCCACCACCACCGCTGCCATCACTACCACCGACGCCGCCGCCACCACCTCCTCCACCAGTGGCATCACATTTCCCGCCTCCAACTTAACTCATTACGAGGCGCCGCGACGCTTTACCCAACACTACATAATTAACATGCATGAGCAACGACGCCTTCTTCCCCAGACCCCCAACCCCCCCTACATTACAATATAGTACAATAGCTTCATTCCAAGCCGTGGTTGTTCTCCGTCGTTTTGTTGCTCTCTGGAAAAATGTTGAAACATTAATTTTCATTAGAAATTGAAATGCATATTAAAACGCAATACGTACCATATCTGTAACGAGCGAGTTACACGAACATGAACCGTTTAAGTCGAGTTCCTTTACGTTGATAACTTACAGTGAATCTTAAGCTATTCGCAGAAGTTCACGTCCATGATGATAAAGTACAAGAATTTTGTCATCGAGTAACAGTGTGTAACGGTTGCGAGTCTATACTTGAATCACAAATTTTTGTCAAACACAGGTGTAGATTTATGTGCAACTCTTTTGGTGTAACTTAAAATTAATCACGTAGTAATATTTATGTTCGTATAGTAGCTTCGTGCCCAAAGTATCTAAACAATCTAGAATTGAGATCGCTCAAAGAAAGTCGAAGATATGGTTTGGTTTAATAAAGTAACAGTGGGTTGGTCACGCGTGTTGCGATCGATCTCTCTTTTATACTGTTTCTTTCCTTTGCATAAAAAATCAGTATCATCTTCGCTAGATGGTTTAGACATTTAGTATCTGACCATTATTCGTTGGTTGTCCTACTTTCCTTCGTCATTCTGCTTTGTATTGGAGAGGTTGTTTAGGCTCCGTTACTCTTCCTTCTTGCTTGTCCAGTGTTTGGTGTTCATCTTATAACTTTTTGATCGATATTGCACACACGCGCGTTTAGATCATCGCGAGTGTCTTGAATTCTACTTAGTACTGTCTGCTCTAATCCTTTCGCGGCTCTCAGAAGACTGAACATTTGTCTCCAATTTTTGTGGACATAACCCGTGTCTCACAATAAAACAGGAGCGGATATCTTTTTGTAAAATGTAAATTTTAGCAGCTACTCGTATTTTGATTCTAAGTGGTCGGCCATTGCTTTCTCATATCATTTGATGTTTCTATATTTTAGTATTCACATTTGTCTCTCTATCTGAACTCATAATGTTTTAGTGGATGGTTAGTGAGGATCGGTCAATAATACAACTTTTAGTTATTTTGCGTCGACGTTTCGACAATATTTATTGTCATCTTCAGGACCTGTGTATGAAATACAACAGAAATATCAAACATAACGAAACAATTAAATATTTGGGTGAACGTGTTTGTTTCGTTATGTTTAATATCTGTTTCGTTATGTTTGATATTTCTATTGTATTTCATACACAGGTCCTGAAGATGACAATAAATATTGTCGAAACGTCGACGCAAAATAACTAAAAGTTGTATTATTGACCGATCCTCACTAACCATCCACTAAAACATTCACTGATTGACGGTCACTAAAAAATTTAAGGATGAACTCATAATGTTACCGAAGTAGCCGAACCGATTTGAGTACATATTATTTTATTTTTAATAATAAAAAAGTGGTAACTGTAACTACGTGCGTACATATGAAATTATATATGTACACACACACACACACACACACACACACACACATATGGCTGGAAATAAATAATTTTTTAGTGTTATATTAGTTTGTATCTGCAGAAAACTTATGATTTGCAACTTAACAATGGAAATGAGGAGTAGACCTATGCCTATTTAAAAATTTAAAGGCAATTGTGTGTGTGTGTGTTGGGGGGGATAGTGTGCCTGTATATATTGTTGTTACGTAATGCACAAAAAGTACACAAAAAGTATTACGTCATTACGGAACGTTCTGGTACACTGGAGAACGTTGTTCTAGTTATTCCAACAGCTGTAATGCGTACGTGACGCTTAACACGCGAGGAAGTGTTACGTAATACGGAACAATCTCGTACATTCGATTTGTTCGAGAAGTTTCTCAATTAGCCCAACGTTGCGTGTTTCTGCGAAGGTCGCGCTGAAGTGTCCTCTAGAATTTTCGATGACTTGTTAAGGACGCATACTATGGAACCCTGCAGACTATAAATAGCCCCATACCTGCTGATTAGTTTTCAGTTGTTGTCGGGCGATTACACAGTGCGTTTGAGTGACGATTTCCACAGTGCTGTTGAAGTATTGTGGCGAAGTGTTATGTGTTTTATAGTCGTGCTGGAGTTGTAATACAATTGTGTTTTATATTAGTTGAGATTTTTATTGCATGTGAACAATTTTTATTTGATTTGTTGTAACAAATCAGAGTTTCAGAGTGCCTACGTTTCGTTCCGTCAGCCAAGAAAATTTTCAGGACATACTGTAGGCCTACTTGATTTGGGTACGGAAAATGATCCGGGCTGACGGAACGAAACGTCGATACTCTGAAAACTTCAAACATGGCTGCACCCAAAAGTTATGATTTGCAACTTAACAGTGGAAATGAGGAGTATACCTATTTAAAAATGTAAAGACAATTTTGTGTGTGTGTGTGTGTGTGTGTGTGTGTGTGTGTGTGTGTGTGTGTGTGTGTGTGTGTGTGTGTGTGTTGTCGTCACCGCCAACGCTGAGCGAAGCCTCTCCAGTCAGTCTCTAATAATTTCTCTCCAGATCAAATCTCGTCCTGTTCACTTTACGTCGATACCATCGCTGCGTAGTGATCTCTTTACGTGTTTGGTAGCCTATAACTTATTGTTCTTTGACCGTTATGATTATAAATCATTTCCTATTTTTTTCATATCAAAGAAATGTCAGAAAAATTTCTGTAGTAGGATTATTTTAGACTACGCAAGCAAGATTCTTTTGTCCAAAATTAAAAACTAAATGTGACAACTAAAATTCCGTGATAGAAGAAGGACGCTTGAATTAATTGATAATTCAGGCAGACTTACTAATGGTTTCCACACACTACGAATCCTAACTTTTTTATCATCTTGGGCCTCACTCCGATTCTGAACGGAACCATTCTTAGTGTCAAAAATGCACGAAAAAATAGTTATCTGAAAATAATTTGCTTTTGTAAAACTGCGCTGACAGAATAACAAAAAATTTCGTGGTGGATTTGGTAAGCAATTATGATCTATTCGAAAGGATATAAGAAAAAAATATTTATAAAAGCCACTTTAAAAGTAAATTCCGATTATGGGGCACTTAATTAGGCAAAACAGTTATAAGATTACGGTATTAGAGGGGAAAAGGTTGATGTTAGCAATGTTAGGGGAGATTAAAGAAGAAGCTCTTCAATCAAATCTACTATAGAAATGGGTTTAAAGTGGTCAAGTATGCCTATTTTGAACAGAATTCGAAAACAGGTCGTCATAACAATTTGAGACCTCGGCTACGAACCGATGCTTAGTTTAGGTTGCAATAAGAGAAAAAGGTCCTTTAGTTTTAGAAAATACAATGTTTGCTCTATCTGAATACAGGCCGATATGTTGTCATTTATTTTTATATCTATTTACAATTTGAAAACAGCAATTTTGATTTTCGAACTTATTTTATCTGAAATTACAGCTCAATTGATAGTCTGTCATGGAATAACGTATTAATTGCATTTAAACAGAATAATAATTTATAGACTATAGGCTAAAATTAAGAGTAGGCCTAATCTTTAGAGAGTTAATTGTAAGAAGAAAACAATGATAATAATAATAATTTAAAAAAATTAAAAAATAATTTTTGAAGGAAATTATGACAACCATTTCTTGCTGCTAGTGTGTTCGAACTACAATAGAGTGAGTTACATTAATGTTATTCTTCGACAGCGCTAAATGAGTAATAAAAAAATTCAAACATTTTTATGCCTTTACTATCAGTGTATATTAAGGATCATAAAAGATGATCCCCCCTTTCTGTTTGACTTTGCGTCGCTCGCAATAAGCTTGTGTATATAATTTTATAAGGCCAAGTTTACCTCCGACGTGCGTCCCTCGTCAAATTTCGAATTACCTTTACATTAACTATGGAAATTGGTTTTTCCTACATTCTTGCTTTACAGAATGTCGTAAAAAATTATTTTCCTCATTTTCTCAAGTTTTTTTTAGAGCGCCTGAGCGTATTGCGTGCGCGCGTTTTTCTTTATTAAATTAATTTTTACTTTACGGGTTTTCTTTTGATACTCGTTTCTAAAAATGTTTTTTCTTAAGCCCGTCAAGTTACTTGTTTCGTTAAACGTTTATTAAGCTGTTAAATGAAATACAATTATTAATTTTTCGTTATTTTCTTAATATTTTCGTTAAGGTTGTTAAAAGCGAACAAATATTAGAAATCGTAAACTAATATTAAAAACATTAAACTGTGCTACGCGTATTGAGCCCCGTGTTGTTACTGGCTAAATGTAATCAATGCGTACTGACATACGCCTACCTACATTTTTTAGAGCTTACATGACTCTTCTTCTTCTTGAACTTGTTATCACTCCTTTAATTCCTAAGTAAAGTACAATACCTCCACGAATGCTCTCAACCTATGGCTAACCTTTGCTTGCGTCCACGTAGGCCTATAGGCCTACTGTTCGCACCCATACCCACAATTCCTTCTTCACGTTCCTTCGCTGTGTAATCGTTGGTCTTTTCATCTTCCGTTCCCCCGAGGATTCCATTCCATAGCTTGATTCGCTGTGTTCCGTGAAACTGCCCGAGAGTGTAAAGGGTTCGCATGTGCGTAGGCCTGTACGAGTAATTTAGGCCTACTTTCACTACTAGCCATTTACGTAGACTATGTATAGCTCAGTGGTCAGTGCTATTCGAATGGCTTTGTAGTTTGAATCCATCTCAGGTCAACGCATATTTCAGGGACGTCCAGTAAGAATCGTGACTCACTCAGCCCTAGTCATTATATAGGGTACTTGTCCTTGTAACTTAGGGTAGAGACGAAATATTTAGACATGTTCGCTCAGATCGTAGTGGCGGCAGGGAAGTTGGATGTGAGGTGACACACAACTATGTGGTACACCATCCATGCCGCTGTTCTGAACAGAAAATAATCGGTCCGAAAAGAACGCGCCAAAGTAATGCAGTAACGCATGCGCAATGATATGTTTTGGCACAGCGCAGCCAGACTTCATGTCTAATTATTTTAGCTGGGTACACTGCAGGATACGCTAGGATTAGTAGGGCTATTTTAACCACATTCCACTGCTTATGTTACGTAAGGAAAAATAACGAACTTAAGTACCGTTGACTTAACTGTTTGTATCCGTGTTTCAAATCTAACCATATCCTCGTTGCAAATAAACTCTTGTCTCTTTGGAGCGACAGCTGTAGCCTACACATTTCAGAGACCACATGCGACACGATCTTTCTGGACATCGTACGTCCAGATTATTACAAACGAATACAGATCCCGTGATTCGATTATAACAAACGAACACACAATAATTTTAGGATCAACGTGAGTAACCCAGTCTAGTCAGTGTGTGTGTGTGTGAGTGTTCATTTACAAATGAAAGTTATTCGAAAACATAAGTGGAAACGTTACTAAAAACAGCAACCTCTCAATTATTGCCATAGGCCTATTGCGATTGGAGTATCGTCACACGATGGAGAGGAAACAGTTTGTTCGATCTGCTAACAATGAGTTTTGTATTGAATGCAGATCAATGCCCTGCTAATGCTGGTGCACATAACATCTAGTTTGTGTCCCTTACATTACAAAATAAAGCTTTAGGATAAGTTTAAAAAAGGCTTTAGGGTAAGTTTACATAAGATAGATTTGAAGTGACTTGCGTTTTTTTTTTAAGGGTACGACCTGGCGGTAACAATGTTTCCAGCGAATTTCGCCATGCAGATTTGCAGGATTACTCGGGTCTATAAAACATTTTCACAGCTCTATAAAATGTTTGTGTTGTCTTGGTTGCAGTCCGATTTGTTCCTGGTCATGTGCCTGCAGCACGAGGAAATTAGGAAGCGGATTACCTTTGCACGAAATAGAGTGCAAGTAAGTATAACTGTTGATATTTTCATGGTTGCACTGGCCTGAACCCACTTCTGAGTGCGGCTCCGTGGATCGAATAAGGATTCACCGACAGAATCAGTTCTGTAGGGTACGCGAGGTTGCCTTATGGAGTCGGCAGGAAAATTGTGTTGCCATGCCAAAGCTTGAAGTGCTACACAGTTTACTTAGGCCAAATGCCATTCGTATTCTGGCAGATTGTAAATTTAACCAAATTAAAAAAAAATGTCAAGGCTGAGCCACTTGCCACAGTCTCTCGGAAGCCCGAGCCTGGGCAACAGAGCATCTCAAAGCGTCGCGTCTCTTGTCTTAATAACAGGCCAGGTTAATGCAGATCCTGAGAAATCCAGAGATGGTTATCAGAGTAGGCTGTGCTAGACAACAGATTCGCGGGCCCGCATGAGATGACGGGAACAACCGCGATGGTACAGTATCCTGAACCTCAAGTAGGGTTCCCGACAGGGGCTCAAGATTCAGAATGTGTGACACGCCATTGTGACTCTGTACTACGGTCCTGAACAAAGTGCACTAGAAAAATGCGATGCTTTTTGGCACGTTGCGAGAATGTTTATAGCCTACAATCAATTTTATTTTATTAGTAATAAATACCACTTTTCTCACAAGAATATATTATAGGCCTATATTTTTTGAATATTTACGATATTTCGATAGTTTGATAATTTTAGGACACATTTGAATAGGGTATGTATAGGCCTACCACTGATCACTGATAAACTAAGAGTATTCATTAACTATCATACCCATATAAGTTATTCAGATGAAGATAATTAAAACTGCAGAAACATTGTAGATATTATAAAAAAATAGGCTATAGGCCTATAGGGCCTAATAGGCTATATTTTTGTAAGAAAAGTGTTACTTATCACTAATAAAATAAAAATATAGGGTAGTAGAATAATGTGAGCAGATATGAATTCATTTTAGGCCTATATATAGGCTACTTCATATTTTTTGAAAACAATAGATTTCTTCCAGATGTTAAGTTACAAGAAAATTATCCTTAACCTGGCTTCAGACTGTCCTTAGTCTGTTGAGGAAATTATATTAAACGGTCGAATTTATATTAATTTGTTTTTAATAGCCGTCCTACAACAAACGAAATTTACACATGTAGACATAATTATTCGTTATAGTAGCCCAAATAAGAAATTTAATATTTTCTGTTCACGTTAAGAAACATATTTTTAATTGTAAACCGACAAAACGTTATTAGTCATTTTTTGATTCAATGAATCATAATAATTATCGACCTAATATGCTATAATATATTTGGCATATGTTAGTAGTAATTTGTAGACTACGTTATTCTGTAAAAACTACACCGTAAAGAAAAAGTATTTTTTTTTTACTATAGGATTATATCGACCTTTTTTTAGTATTCAATCGAAAATTCAGCGTAATCTTTTATAAATGTATTCGTTAAATAAGCCTAAAACAATTCTGGCCAGATTCATTGTTCTTGGGGGGCAATTGCTGATTGGTCACATAATGAAAGGAAGTCCCAATTAGAAGACACTGTGTTAATTACTGGGCATGCGCAGGAACGACACTTGTTGCGCGCAACAATTACACCTAGTTGGTTGTTTTAATTAGTCACGTGACCCCTCAATGTCCGGCGCAGGTCTTAGACAGACCAATCGCATCACTTCCTGCTATCTTCTTCCTCGGCGACTTCATCTTTTTCTTCCCGATAATAATTACCCACCTTTCTCTCTCACTCCCTCGCACTCTTCTCCACGTCACGTGTTCCTTGTCTCCGTGCCGGCAGCGGCTCGATACAAATACACAATTCTCAAGACTCGCGCTTTTTTTATCATTTTCATGATCTGTTCCTTCCCCACATACTCACACGCTCATATATAATCGTGCGCGCGCGCGTGTGTGTGTTTGTGTCTGTCTGTATGTCTGTCTGTCTGTCAGTCTATCTGTATATAATTTTTCACCTTTTATAAATTTTGTTATAAGTATAGAACCCAAACAGCCACTGAATTTAACGATAGGCTGACATTACATTTTTTAATAGTCGTTCACAAACATAGGAGTGCAGTCTTTTTGAAAGGCTATTAAACTAAAATATTTTAGACAGCGTGTGGGAATATTATCTATAGGCGAATAAGATTACATGGACAAGAAGGCCTGCATTTAAAAATTAAGGCTTCTTGTATTATGGGAAAAAACATGATTTCAGCTCTGAATGAACATGGATCTCGTGAAGTCGTTTCATGGTCTTTATCGTCGCACTCGCCTTAACAAACACATTTGTAATCCTCTCAATTGTCTTCCTACTGTGGATCCTCCAATTTGCGTGCTGGCCTATGACTGTGTAGGCTACGTGTGAGCGTCAGTAGGCCTATGTTTCGGCGAATTAATAAAATTGGGCCTATTATTAATTTTTAAGACGAATACTATTTTAGATATTATTTTTAGTCTCCACGTCAGAAATTAGCAGGAATCTCTCATTTCTTCCTAGTTTCTAAGTTATATTTCTTAGTTTAAACTTAATACTGATTTAATAAAATTAAAAATTAAATTTATTATAATCAAAAAAATTAAATTATATATTTAAATCAACAAGTGAACTTATTAAATAGCACTCTGATGTAATACCCGATTAATTTTAAGGTAAAACTATATTTAGCTTTCTGTGCTGGGGGCGGAATAAATTTAGGTCCATTTTACTCGGTTTTTTACTTTTTTAGTCTGTCATGATAATTTGGTTCTCCTTGCTATATAAGATAATTCTTAGGCAATATCCAACATTGAAGAATTGAATAACAAACTTCCATTAGCTGTTAAAATAAATAAACAATAAATCATTTATTAATTTCGTTGTTTTATTTTAAGACGCTCCTCCTCGAAAAACAGTAGAATTAGGTAGTTAAGCGTAAATAACCTAGCCACTGGTGGAAATGTGATGTTAATTTTCGCCCTCCCTGTTAATATGCAGTCGGATCGTGTTGAAATAACCATAATTATAATGTGATTCCAGCATGTTGACATAAAATTATTTTTTAATTAAGAAAGTTGTGTTAGTGGTTAAAATCACAAACAGAATTATCACTGTTGTACACCACTATAGACCTTTTTTTCTATAGTGGTGTGCAACAGTGATAATTCTGTTTAAAATTATTCTGTAGAATATTTAGGTTAGTCAACATTTAGGGGTTTATTGCTTACATACTTAAGTTACGTAGGCCTACATTTCTTGAGGTATTCACATAGGCTATATAAATGCAAATTAGATCTAATTACTTACATTTTATTCAGATACGTTACTAACTAGGAGCTCACCTGTACCTACGCGTAGAAGCCTATAGGCCTAAGGTTTGTTAGGCGGTCGACTTGATCGAACGAAATGGAGTTGAGGAATAGCCTATTATTCAACCACACGCAAATACAGATATTGAATAGAAGTGGATGTATTGAATTATACTTATTTCGTGTACCAGCTAAAGTTTTTTTTTATTTATGTAGGCCTATACTGTCATATTGTCCACCCCTATACCTTAGCTCTTCTTTACCATCTACAGCATTTCAAAGATATTCCGATCACGTTTTTCTTTGAGAAAGATGTCATTAATGAGTTAATTAAGAAATTGCGAAAATAAGTAAGCGCATTTTTTCGATGAGCAAAGGTATTTTGGACAATAATCATTACTCCGCTAATGGACATATCGTCAGCCCATCGTCAGGTAGAGGGCGTAAAATAACACCATACAGCCGACACAGAGAGCTGTCTTGTAAAAACGTTGCCTCGTTGGTTTTTTCTCTGACTGAAAGAATATTCTAGCCACCGTTTTTTGAGACCATCTAACCACGAGTACGGACATTAGGCCTTTAACCGCCTAGAAAAACTATTTGTTAGAAGTATACACGAGATTTCTGGAAAAATTCCATTAAATTCTATAAATAAACTTGAGTGTTATTGAAGGACATTCTTGCTTACTGACACAAAAACCTGTTTAAATAAGATTTAGTTAAAGGTAGTTTGTGTTTTTATTTGTCTATTAAAATTACTTGTCATTATTCTACTATGTCAGTCATTACTTCTAGTTATCAGCCTACTATGTCATTATTCTGGTAGAATACACTGTCACCATGGTACACTAACACTGCCCTGTTTCTAATGCAATGGTTTTGTATTTTCGTTGGAATAAAACTTAATTTCCGTGGACGTAATTAATGAATAGGCCTACATAGTCTCAAGGTTAACGGCGCGTACTTTTGTTTCAACGAGTAAGATTTATATAGGCCTAAATAGGAATGTATTTAAACACATTTTACGGTTCTGGGTAAGAGAGAGCAAGGCTGGAACTAAATATTAATTAAATGATAGCGGAGCGGGCTGCTGCTTCATTCCGGCTGAAGGCGAGAGAAGGTTATGAGTATCAAAATATTGATCCCTCCCTCCCCTCTTCACCATTCACCTTTACCCCACTCTTTCAACATCAAACCCCTTTCTTCGCCCCACCAAAAAACCACCCTCGCTTCGGGCATCGCGCATGCGTTTTGCTTTCCTTATTATAACGGTACAAAATAATTAATGACTATCTACAATCATAAGTTTGATTAATTAAAGCCAAAAAAAAAGAAAAGAAAACTTACTTGAGTTTTAATTAAAAATCGTCTGGTTGGAAAATTGAATTTTTTATATAACACTCGCCAGCGTTTCTCGGTAGTTTTCTTTTATTTCCCTGAATACAGTATTGTGTTTTTCAGTGTCTGTTCTGCTCTGAAATTAATCATTTTCCCTTAATGTCACAAGGACAATAAAAAGTAGAAAATCATTTATTAACGAATCGGATAATTAATTGTTTGTTTGTGACACAACGGTTTGATTTATTTGGTCCTGTTCGTTAACGCCCTGATACAAATTTTAGGTGTCACGTGTGTAGAATTATGCTGTTTTACAGTCGACAAACAAACTCTTTCATTTAATAAACGCGTCGTTAAATTTTATTCACTGTGATTGTCAAAACGCTTTGATGGTCACGTTGCTTACATTCACTTAGGGTTATAGTAGACACAGGACTACGCGTCATCAGATCAATTATTATATAGACTGGGTCGTAAGTCGTTTGACACTAGAAATTATCCTTAGTTTAGTAGTGACGTGAATTGCTAATAAATGGTGAAAAGTAGTATGAGGTTCGCTCATTAACTAGCCACAGTTTTACAGCATTGCGTCGACGATTCGACAAACTTTATTGTCATCATTAGAAGTGGCGTCATACAGACAGTGGCGTAACTACGGGGGATCAATGCCCCCATAGTAATTTAAAGTTACGTAATTAATTAACGTAGGTCTATTTCTAAGCAGTTACGTGTGTTTAAATAAGGCTTATTTTAAAGTAGACTAAATACAGTATTTGTAAATGAATAAAATAAAGTTAGAGTTTTCATAATAAGGACACTCACTCAACGTTTGGTGTTTTCAATCGGCCGAGATTTGTCAGGCACGTGGCAGGGATGTACTCTTCAAGATCGCAAAAAAGGTCGGCGGGAGCTGAATATTATGAGTAGCCTATAGCCTATTTGTTCGAATTTCACAATATCGGTTAAAATGGTAGGAACCTCTTAACCGAATGGATTGCTGCCGCATCCCCAAACAACTATGGAATTATAGTCTAAGCGGAAAGGACAGGTGAGTGCGGGGCGTCCGAAGAAGCGTTGGAGTGACCAGCTCTAGTCTATCTGCTTGGGTCCGGAACAAACCGTTGGAGTGACCAGCTCTAGTCTATCTGCTTGGGTCCGGAACAAACCGTTTTTGGTTTAATCCTTGCTTAAGTTGATGATGATGACTCAACATTTGGTAAATAGCGTACGCATCTGAAAGAAAAACACGCCAAGACAAAGGCAGTGCTTATTAATCTAACTACACTTTTTCGTCCACACTCTATAGGGTTGTATACGTCTTGAATCCTCTAGTCTAATATCTCTATGATTAGAACCATCGTCTTTTCACACAGGTAAACTAGCACTTTCTTGACTTTAATTTGGAAAATTTGATGTTTACTGTAGAATTTTACATAATAAGTAACGTACTTTAACGCAAACTGTAACTAAATGTAGCCTAATTACTTCACTACCGACTCGGAACACAAAGTTTTTTATAGGTAAAACCCAAAAGTTTTACCTTATAGCCTTAACCGGTTTTCGCTTTAAAAAGCTTCTTCAGAGACTGCCGTTGGGCGCACTGTCCGTCTTGTTGTTGGCGACTTTATCGACGTTTGAAAGATCGATGTTGTGTGTGTGTGTTTGGGGTGTGATATGTTCGAATAATGGGTGTGATTTGAATTGTCTGTTCGTTTAGGATGTTGTTTTGTGTTTTCGTGTGTTTGTATATTTCCAATTGTTCTAGAGTGTCTAGTTTTCGGGCTTTTGTGTGTATGTGTAGAATGTCCATTTTATTGTCAATGTTTTTGTATGTGTGGTTTGCTTCAGTGAGGTGGTTTGCAAAGGTGGATTCTGTAGTGGTGTGTAGTGCCTTTGTGTGTTCAATGTATATTTGTTTGAAGCTACGTCCTGTCTGGCCTATGTAGAATTTGTTGCAATCTGAGCAATTTAGTTTGTAAACACCTGGTAGATCGAATTTGTTTTGTGCTTTGTGTGTGTGTTTTGATAGGGTGTGTTCTGTTTTGTTGGTAGTTTTGTATGTAGTTCTGTATGGTAGTTCTGTACGCTTTGCAGCCTCTGAAGAAGCTTTTTAAAAGCGAAAACCGGTTAAGGCTATAAGACTACGAAATCCAAGCAAACTGTAAGTTGCTTAAAACATTCTTGGAAAAAAACATCCTTATATTAAAGTGCGAATGGGTAATAAAACCAAGTTTTTCAAAGTATCTTCAGAAACTCGATTTCACAAGATTTATTAATTTAGAATTTAAGTCATTTCTGATGACACGAAATGTATTACATTTAATTTGAATAACAATTACTCAAGATAGAATATTTTTAAATCAGCGCTTTTCCTGTTCTTTTTCATCTTTATTCAAAATATGTTTACCATTGGTTACTAAAAATGAATTCATAATTCGAAAAGGACCAGCTCCACCTCCAAGAGGATCGAAAAAGTTGACGAATTTTGTTAACCTTTTAATTGTTAGCTGTTTTATTTTTTTTCAGCTGTTCACGCTAATATAGTAGTAACTCTTTTTTAAATACAAAAACAGGTTTATTACACAGCATTAGCGTATAGGCCTACGTTTGAAATATGAAATATAGGAAAATCAATTCACTCAAGAAGTATCTTGTAAACGATGTTTCAAAACGCGTATTTTTATTGTGTTATTACCGATTACTTTAACGGGACTGATTTCAGCCAGTATAAAAATAGTAGCCCAATGTTAATTAGTCTTACCTTGTTTTTTCTTTTGTATGAAGCTGGCCCGACGCCAGATCCACCCGAAGGCCAAATTCTAGATACGCTACTAAAGGGTGATAACAACACTTATTTCTTTTGACAACGCAGCTTTGCCACTGATGATGCAACATCATACAACGGGCGAAACTTTTGGAATCAACAGTAATATTAGTAAAACGTGGTTGGCAATCTAAAAGTGTGTTGTTATTACACGTTTCGATTCCGCAAGTTTAAGACTGAAAAAATGTACGGTAGGCTATTTCTTAAACAACTTGAACAATTCTACATTGATTGTGTTAATAGCACAGATTGGTAGGGTTACGTAGTGACAGTATGTACAAAGGACAAAATGTAGGCCTAACTCGTATATTTTTTACAACAATAATATATTTTTTATAATTTAAATAATAAACGGATTTTTTATTATTTTGATTTATTAAAAATGTATTAACTATATAAACTTGGGCAATAGTCTATCTATTACTGTCCGAAACGCTATAGCCTAACGTCACATAATTTCTTTAAAAGACGTCATTGATGGGTTACTGTCATCAAGCCTACTAGAGAGACTGATTTCTTCCATCACTCCCTTGTTTATATAAAGCGAAGTTTCGGCTATGGAACAAATCTGCAGCTAAAACAGTCTTTAGGCTAAAACAAACATGAAAACATCACAAATAAAAACTAAACAATACTCTGTCTCACAACCGACAGAGAGTCACAACACAGTCCTACTAAAGTATTTACATAACAAACAAACAAAAAATAAATAAGTGCGTGTTCATGTGAGTTTTGTGCGTGTATTATGTATGTCTGTTTGTGGTGTCTTATAGGCCTAGTTTCCACAGTTGGTAAGTTTTGTTTATTTTTTTATTTGTTTGTTATGTAAATACTTTAGTAGGACTGTGTTGTGACTCTCTGTCGGTTGTGAGACAAAGTATTGTTTATTTTTTATTTGTGATGTTTTAGTCTTTTTTTTTCCTGAAGACGACTACAGATTTGTTGCGTAGCCGAAACGTCGCTTCATATAAAAAAAGCAGTGATGGAAGAAGTCAGTCTCTCCATTAGACCTAACGTCACGTAATGAGATCAAGTAAGCATACCAAATATTTAAAGGCTCTGTTTTCTTGGATTTCGTTGTCCGTGATGTGTCCGTTGATTAACTAAATATAATTCAATCACTACCGACTCGGAACACAAAGTTTTTTATGTGTACAAACGTAAAAGTTTTACCTTATAGCCTGAACCAGTTTTCGCTTATACCTGAAACTTTTACGTTTTTACCCATAAAAACTTTGTGTTCCGAGTCTGTAGTCATTTAATTATATTTAGCACTGTTTTCTATACTGTGACAATCGGCTACTAGTTTTTAAGATTAATTCCTACGTATAAGTAACAGATTAAACGTGTCGCAACGAAAATTTCAACGTTCCGTCAGAACACTGTCGTGCTCATCGCGCATGCGTTTATCGCGCTCCTGTAGAATATGTATTATTGCCTGCTATCGGGTAACATGAATTGACACGGGTCTCTTCTCTCTTCTGATATTAGCATTGTGTGTGTGTGTGTGTGTGTGTGTGTGTGTGTGTGTGTGTGTTACGTGTCTTTTGTGTTATCAGGTTATATCGCATGAGAGCAGCAACGTCTGCACGCTTCGTGTGAAGTAAAATTTATAGCCGGTGTTAACTAGCGCTGTGTGGACATTTACACACAATGCGCTGTCTGCCCAGTTATTGCTATAAACATTTCGGGTCACACTCGTGCTGCTAGTCCTCTAATTGTCCTGCCTACCTGCCCCTTACCTACATTTTTCTACTTACTATACACTTCTACTACTACTACTACACTGCGTTTGTTCAGTGTAAACGCCTGGAGACACTTGTAAGCGTCCCCGGCGGTCAGGGGCCGTTCTTGTTGTTACTCATAAGCGACGCGTCGTATGCGATCAGATCGCCGCAAAGCGTCGTTGTATTGTTTCGTTATTTGCAGAGTACGGTCTTCTAATTTATTTAGTCCGACTAAAATCTGACCGCTCGCGAGCTTCCTACTGTTCCAAAAATACCGATCGTCCTGACAGTTCTTCTTCCATCTTCCGACGAAGATGCGTTCCACTCCATTTTAGTTCCACATTATTCCCAATCACGTCAATTTCTTGTAACGCCGCCGCGATTGGTATCACCTGCAATCAAACAAGATATTCTGTAAGTAAAGATTGGAAATTAATAATATCTAATAATAATAATGATAATAAAGTAGCCTATTTCTTGAATTATAATTTAGACAAACTAGAAATATTGGAAAGACGAATTAATTCTGTAAGTAAACATTAGAAATTAATAATATTAATAATAATAATAAAGTAGCCTATTATTATTATTATTATTCTTAAATTATAATTTAGACAAAGGGCATATGGTATAACTAAAGATAGACCTATTTACAATAAAAAGTGCATATCTAAAAATGCGAAAATAAGGCATTTTAGTGCAGTAGTAAAGCTAGAATGCCTATAGGCCTATGCAAGTGAGTTATAATTTAGACAAACTAGAAATATTGGGAAAGACGAATTATTAGGAAAATATTAGGCCCACGAAAAACTTTAGAAGGTTGGAAATTAAGAAGTAATGATGAAATATATCAAAGTATAGATAATAGGTATAACAGAAACAATGAGAAAAAGAAGACAATTATTTTTTGAACATTTATATAGAATGAACGACAATAGGCTAACAAAGCAGATCTTCAAATATCTGTGGGGGAAGAAGCCAACTTCAAGTTGGATTAAAGAAGTCCAAAAGGATTTAAAGGAAAATAATTTAGGCCTACACGCAGAAGAAGCAATTGAAAGAGAAGTTTTTCGGGTTAAAGTGTTAAAAATGGAAGGAGTCCAGAGTAGGAAAGAGAAAAACGCAGGTTCAAAGTGGACTGAAGACAGGAAGAAGAGACACAGTGAAAAGATGAAAGAATATTGGAGAAAAAGAACAGAACAAAGAATAAAGAATTGAAATTGGCATGTGGTCCTTAGATGGCCGATACAAAAAAAAAAGTAGCCAACTTCAATCGAATACTCAGCAAGCAATTGCCTACCATTGAAGATTTTGTAAAATTTTAACTTAAAGTAGACCTATTGTATAGAGTTTAACTATTTAATTATATTATATATTACAAACTGAATTAGTATTAACCGTTACAAAGAGATCTCGTACATTCTTCGCAGCCAGAAAAGCGTAAAACAAACGTAACAAAAATCATCTTTTTTTATTAAACTAACGTATTAAAGTTTTTCATATCGGACGGACGAGGCCTGTCTGTGTTGCCAACATTTTACGTCGTTCTACACGACTACGTTAAAATACTGAAGGTAAGCCGAAAGGCCTCGTCCTTGGGGAGCGACTAGCGTTTCGTCATCGGCAGTGACGATGGCGAAGTTGAAATATCACATATGAGGCTACGTACGCGCGCGCGCGTGTGTCTGTCTAATCTATAGGCCTACTGTCAGTACACCAACCTAAGCGATCGATCAGTACACTCATCGCTAGCGTTCGAAACGCTGTCTTTAAATTTGTTGCTTCTGAATGACATAGGCTACGTTCGTTTATACTTTTCAGTAGTAGCCTAACAATTATTACTATACTATCTAACCCCAATCTAATCGAATCTTCTTTGATTCAAAAGTTGTATGAACACGTGTAGGTCTTCTAGCGCATATGACATCTGATTTTATCAAATTATAAACTTGAATTAAGGATTCTCAGATTTAACTTTTGGTTGCTAGCTGATGAGGAAAATTATGAAGCTCAGAAAATTTCAATTCGAAGAATACTTTCTCTACTAAACAAGTAAAGTACTTAATGAACTAAGCTGTGTATGTCCATTCAAAGGGGATGATTAGACCCAATAAAAAACTTCTGTCCATCGTTTGCCTTATAGTGTGAAATCATAGGTCTAGGCTTAATAGGTCCAAAGGTAATATCAACTAGTTGGTAGGCCTATACTGTTTCATCCCCAAATCCACTGACATTACTGATTACCATCAACTTCCCATCATCGTCATCTTTTTAGCCTGTTTGTTGTTCTCCTCCAGTACCTCCTCGTAGACGTTTTATCGTCATCATCATCGTGTCTTTAGGCCTATTAGCTTCATTATTATTATCATCATCATCATATACATCTGTAAAAAGTATAAAACAGCATAAAGATTAAGAATTAAATAAATTCCTTCAACTCTTAAATAAACTTTTTTCGACCTTCTGCCCCCCCCCCCAGAATAAGCCCCTGGACTCTTCACCGGTCGAGTCTAGCGATCGTCAGAAATCAGCAGTTAAACGATGTGTTTTTTAACGTTTATACTGTAGGCTTAACATGTTTGCATTACTGCACAGAGTAGGCCATGCAATAAGCATTTTGTTAAACTGCTAGAGTCAGCGGAGTTATGGAGCAGTATGTAGGCCTATATAATCAGATAGTTATATTACGAAGCAAATAATAGTAGATATACGCTACACATAATGTAGAAACCTCAGAGACACGGCCGTGTAGTTCAAGCTTTGTGGTTCTGCTGGTAAACTCGAGCATCGTGTGGACCAGTGAATCGGTGTCGTGTCCGCGTCGCTCGTAGATACAGACGTAGTCGTAAAGACTCGATTCGATTTATCTGCAGGCCTACCAAATACACAGGTTTTGTAAGCAAAATTGTATTTCAACATATAGAACACACCCTCGCACTGAATTGTATATAATCGTACAGAAAAAGATTACATAATTGCATAATATTGCCGCCAAACTGTAAATGTAGGCACAACTTATAAACTCTATTTCTCTCTCACTTGTCCCCCTATCTTCTCCGTATATTTGTCTTGCGTTTTTCTCCGTCCCTTTTTGGTAAAATGTACATGCAGAAAAATGCGCTCCAGCCCGTGTGTGTGTGTGTGTGTGTGTGAGGTCAACAAATATGAATAGGGAACAACGTTATTTGCTGGTATATGTAAGGGTATAGAAGTGTCATACGGGCAGAATATACGGTCCGGCCTGTCCATAGCTCACACAAAGACACAACCTAAACACCCTCTGCCAATAAATCATGCGCCGAAACAAAAGGCCAATGCCAAATTTATACAAACGTATAGCGGATGAAATACGGCGACTTCACGAGTTATGGCTGCCGGCGTTGCTGAAACGTGTTCCTTTTGCATAGCCATGCGACACTCCACATATGTTTTTACATTACAACTGACTGGCTTCTTCTTCTATACCTGTACTTCATTCCTCCTCCTATTTTTTTTGTTTTATTCGTGACACGAATTTTATGCATAACCTGAAATCTTATTTTCCGTATTACGTCTTCTTCTTCTTCTTCTGCACACGTTTACGAGAATGTAATGAGGCTGTGACGTAACTTTGAGAATAGCGTTTCCCAAACACTAATTATTATTAGTATGAGTTACATCCACTTGTCTAACTAGTAATGTTTTGGATTTTTCCTTATTAAGAATACTTCTCGTTTATACTTCATAACACTATAATTCTATTCCTCATAATTTTTGTTAATACCAAACGTTTAAACTACTTTACGATAAGTCATACTGAGCGGTTCAGCTAAGGTTGGTTATCAGACTAAGATCTGAGAATGCGTCATCGTAGAAAGAGCAAAAAATTTAATATTAGGCCTAAGAAAATAAAAATCGCTATGGAGAACCATACACGACTTCCATGTTCTAAGATTTATATTTAAAATCGTTTACTTGAATTCAGTTCGATAATTTCTAAAAAAATATCCCCCACCCTCAAAATATTTTTACTATTTATAGATATTTTTGTTATTATGGAGTAGTCGTTTAATATAATGTTATCTTCCAGTCACTTTATCTATAAAAAATAGGTACTTTATTCTTAAAAATAAACTAGACTACGCAGATAATCACACATTAATAACATATTTATGTAATTATATAATTATGTGGCCACAAAATAATTTGTGGGCCGTGGTTGCGGATCTTCACGCATAGATGATTTAAATTAAAATTAAAAAAATATATAATTCTATTGCCTGGCAACAAAATTATTTTATTTTTAACAATTACCCTTGTTTGAAAAAGATTAAATGCATTTTTATTTAATTTCATCAAACTCATTAAAGCAATACCAAACGTGAAAAAATTACCCCCTCCCCTTTTAACTATCCTTTTCATTTATAGATATTTCATCTACCTTTCTACAGCGGATTATTATGACCTTCTTTTCATGGTACTTTATTTATCAAAATTAACTACTTTACTCTTGTTAAAACGTAAAACGTTGCAGGTAAGCTACTCCTCTTCCTCAACCTATCTTCATCAAAATCATTGGGCCTTGAGTCCGCTACAACTCAGACACACATGCAAAACGTTATTTGATTCTGTTTGGATTTTAGGCAGTTATCGTTCCGCCATAGAAAAAAATTCTACACGCAGATACACAGACACTTTACGGAAAATGACTTTTTCTTCACGTTTTGAGGGAAGTAAATCAGAACCAGCCCTTATCTCGAACATGATTGTTTTTGCCATCACCATACTTCTTACTCCTTACGGAACTTGGAAGTAAGAAGTGGAGTTGTCCCAAGGCAGAATTGCTGTCCTTAACCTCCATATGTCATTCATTCGTTAATTGTAAATTCGGTTTACTTCGGATTTAATTCAAAACTACGTTTTGAACAAAAATAATGATTAGTGATAGAATTCTAGAACAGGTGAGCCACTTTAATAATTTGGGAAATGATATTGGCTATGATAGAAATTATGACATTGATGTTAAGTTAGGTAAGTGCCAGACGATCTGTGAAACAATCGATCGTATTTTTAGAAACAAGGTACGTGGGGATACAGAATTAAAGTTTTACAAAGTTATGGCCGTCCCTGTACTGTCTTGTGGGTGTGAATCATGGAAAACAACCAAAAAACAAGACAGTAAAATACAGGCCTTGGAAATGGCGTACTTAAGAGGAGTTAAAAGGTGTTCTAAACTTGACCGTATAAGAAATGATGCCATAATGGAAGAGTTACAAGTTTTTAACTTGAATGAAAAATTAAAATAGACTATAGAAACAACGGTGGAAACAACACTTAGAATGAATGTCAGGTTCCAGACTGTGCCAAACAAGTCTGGGAATACAAACCTATAGGACACAGGTGTGTGGGTAGAGCCAGGAAGAGAAGGCTGGAGGATTTTTGAAGGTGGAACAGGCAGCACCTTGCCTATGTCGTGTTGTGAAGATGATGATGATGACGATGATGACCGACGTTCTGTTCTACATGGCCAAACGGTTTTAAGAAACTAATTAAATTTATTTGTCCGGCAGTACTTGCAAAACCAAGTGCACCAGAAAGTTGGAAAGATTTGGAGGCTCGATGGCCGGGGACCTGTACCCTCGTAGGGGTAACCATAGGAAGATGATTACATTACATAACAATTAAGCTTATTTATGAATAATTAAGCCAATAAATTTGTAAGTAATAGTTTTAAAAACATCGTAACTTCTGGTAAGCTTTATTTTATCACAATCAGAATGATCACAGTTGCACACCACTAACTTATATAAAAATTATCCCGATTAGCGCTTTCAAGCCTCACAGCCCATCGTCAGATCGGAATAGGCAGAAATTATTTTAAAAACAAACCCTTCACCCCTCTCCCCACCCTGCTCACACACAACAAGCTATAATATAAATGACCCTTCCCCACCCCCTAAACCCTGTCCCACACCATCTGTACAGTTACATATTTTTCTAGCAAATTCCTTGTGTTTCAGTGTGTGTGTGTGTGTGTGTGTGTGTGTGTGTGTGTGTGTGTGTGTGTGTGTGTGTGTGTGTGTGTGCATCCTTTTAAACTTACCCTACTTCCTCTCCACACACATGGGTCAGTCACACACCCTTATTTTAACCATCCAATTAGTACTATGCAAATAATTCTTAATCTTATCTATCTGTCCTCTATCATTTACTTCTTAATCATGTTATAAAATATTTCTTCATTATCAAATTTAATTTTAATATTAATTAAATTGTCTAACCATTTTTCTCTTTCTTTTAATATTTCTAACTCCTCTCTAAGCTTCCTTTCAACTGTGTTATTTACTACTTTTACAATTTCGTATTCTTCCAAAGGATTAACAAACTTATGGTTGTCTTCTATGAAATGTCTTGCATATAACGAATTGGTTGTTCTATTACCTTCTCCACGTTTGTGGTCAGACAACCTGCATACGAATTTTCGTCCTGTCTCACCTAGGTACACTTTGTTGCATTCTTTACATTTTAATTTATAAATTCCGCTTTTCTGTAATACTGGAATTTTTTCTATATTCTTATTCCTTATCTTATCAAATACCGTTTCACATTTTTTAATAGCTATATCTACTCCATATTTATTAAAACATTTTATAATTTTTCTAGTATGTGAACCTATGTATGTCAATGACCCTGCATAATTCTTTTGTTCTGGTTCTATTTTAGCTTTTTGTATGTTAACCCTTTTCATAACTTTATCCACTATGTTGGTGTTATAATTATTATTCCTTACAATTCCCTTTATCGTTTTTAACTCCCTAACTTTTGATTCGGTCTCTTTTAAACACTTCTGAGCTCTGTAACAAAATGTATTGATTGCCGCCATTTTATATCTATATGGGTGGTAAGACTCTCTTGGTATAATTATATCAGAATACGACTCTTTCCTAAATATCCCAAACTGTAGTTTCTCATTATCCTTAATTTCTATGTTCAAATCTAAGTAATTTATTTTCTTACCTCCTATCTCTTCTTTAAATTGTAAGTTTTTATCCTTATTATTTACCTCATTTATAAACTCATGCACTTCTTCTATGCTTCCTTCCCAAATTACTAATACATCATCAACGTATCTAGACCATAATTTTATATTGTCTTTATACTTAGTGGAAGTTATTAATTGCTTTTCAAAATCATTCATGTATATTTCAGCAAGAATAGGGGATAATGAAGACCCCATAGGTAAACCTTTTTTCTGTATATAAAACTTGTTATTAAACCTAAAATAGTTCTGATTTACACATTCTTTAATTACTTTCATCAACTGCTTTTTATACCTGTATTCTCCCATATTATTATCGTTTATTAACTTAATAACTTTATTTACTGTGATATTGGTAAACATGTCCTTAACATCCAGTGATATCAATTTTGTATTTACATTAATCCTAATATTTTCTAATTTTTCTATCAATTTTACATTATTCTCTATGTTGTATTTTGTCCCAAATTCATATTTCTCTCTCAGTACTCTGCTAACTTCCTTTGATAATTTATAAATAGGTGCATTAATAAAAGAAACAATCGGTCTAATTGGTTTTCCTTCTTTATGTATCTTAACCTGACTTTTAAAAGTTGGTGCTGTTGGATTACTTTCCAATAAATACTTTTTCTTATTTTCTTCTATAAATGTTATCTGTTTCATCATTTGTTTTATCCTTGACTGGTACTTACTTGTATAATCATACTTTATTTCCTCGTATGGTCCTTCCCTTATAAATTCTTCCGTTTTCTTTATGTATTCGTCCTTTCTCAGTAGTACCATTGTATTTCCTTTGTCCGCCTTCGTAACTATAATATCATTTTTCTTTATTTTATTCTTTAGTTTAGTTACAGTTGATTTGATTTTTTGTTTATTTTTTGAATTATACAAACTTTTCTTAAATATTTTATCTACTACATTCCCTACTTCCCACCTTATTCTTTTTTTATCATTTTCATTTCCTAGTTTTTGTATTATGCTTTCGCATTCAATAATCGTTTTTTCTTGATTTAATTCTGGTGCCGGTGCGTATTTTAAGCCTTTTGCTAACATTTCTTTTTCTTCTGTATTGAAATTCACCTCTGTAAGGTTTATTACTCTTTTTTCATAGTTATTCTTAGATATTATAGTTAATATTATAGTTACGAAGGCGGACAAAGGAAATACAATGGTACTACTGAGAAAGGACGAATACATAAAGAAAACGGAAGAATTTATAAGGGAAGGACCATACGAGGAAATAAAGTATGATTATACAAGTAAGTACCAGTCAAGGATAAAACAAATGATGAAACAGATAACATTTATAGAAGAAAATAAGAAAAAGTATTTATTGGAAAGTAATCCAACAGCACCAACTTTTAAAAGTCAGGTTAAGATACATAAAGAAGGAAAACCAATTAGACCGATTGTTTCTTTTATTAATGCACCTATTTATAAATTATCAAAGGAAGTTAGCAGAGTACTGAGAGAGAAATATGAATTTGGGACAAAATACAACATAGAGAATAATGTAAAATTGATAGAAAAATTAGAAAATATTAGGATTAATGTAAATACAAAATTGATATCACTGGATGTTAAGGACATGTTTACCAATATCACAGTAAATAAAGTTATTAAGTTAATAAACGATAATAATATGGGAGAATACAGGTATAAAAAGCAGTTGATGAAAGTAATTAAAGAATGTGTAAATCAGAACTATTTTAGGTTTAATAACAAGTTTTATATACAGAAAAAAGGTTTACCTATGGGGTCTTCATTATCCCCTATTCTTGCTGAAATATACATGAATGATTTTGAAAAGCAATTAATAACTTCCACTAAGTATAAAGACAATATAAAATTATGGTCTAGATACGTTGATGATGTATTAGTAATTTGGGAAGGAAGCATAGAAGAAGTGCATGAGTTTATAAATGAGGTAAATAATAAGGATAAAAACTTACAATTTAAAGAAGAGATAGGAGGTAAGAAAATAAATTACTTAGATTTGAACATAGAAATTAAGGATAATGAGAAACTACAGTTTGGGATATTTAGGAAAGAGTCGTATTCTGATATAATTATACCAAGAGAGTCTTACCACCCATATAGATATAAAATGGCGGCAATCAATACATTTTGTTACAGAGCTCAGAAGTGTTTAAAAGAGACCGAATCAAAAGTTAGGGAGTTAAAAACGATAAAGGGAATTGTAAGGAATAATAATTATAACACCAACATAGTGGATAAAGTTATGAAAAGGGTTAACATACAAAAAGCTAAAATAGAACCAGAACAAAAGAATTATGCAGGGTCATTGACATACATAGGTTCACATACTAGAAAAATTATAAAATGTTTTAATAAATATGGAGTAGATATAGCTATTAAAAAATGTGAAACGGTATTTGATAAGATAAGGAATAAGAATATAGAAAAAATTCCAGTATTACAGAAAAGCGGAATTTATAAATTAAAATGTAAAGAATGCAACAAAGTGTACCTAGGTGAGACAGGACGAAAATTCGTATGCAGGTTGTCTGACCACAAACGTGGAGAAGGTAATAGAACAACCAATTCGTTATATGCAAGACATTTCATAGAAGACAACCATAAGTTTGTTAATCCTTTGGAAGAATACGAAATTGTAAAAGTAGTAAATAACACAGTTGATAGGAAGCTTAGAGAGGAGTTAGACATATTAAAAGAAAGAGAAAAAGGGTTAGACAATTTAATTAATATTAAAATTAAATTTGATAATGAAGAAATATTTTATAACATGATTAAGAAGTAAATGATAGAGGACAGATAGATAAGATTAAGAATTATTTGCATAGTACTAATTGGATGGTTAAAATAAGGGTGTGTGACTGACCCATGTGTGTGGAGAGGAAGTAGGGTAAGTTTAAAAGGATGCACACACACACACACACACACACACACACACACACTGAAACACAAGGAATTTGCTAGAAAAATATGTAACTGTACAGATGGTGTGGGACAGGGTTTAGGGGGTGGGGAAGGGTCATTTATATTATAGCTTGTTGTGTGTGAGCAGGGTGGGGAGAGGGGTGAAGGGTTTGTTTTTAAAATAATTTCTCCCTATTCCGATCTGACGATGGGCTGTGAGGCTTGAAAGCGCTAATCGGGATAATTTTTATATAGTGGTGTGCAACTGTGATCATTCTGATTGTGATTTCAACCACTAACACAAATTTCTTCATTAAACTTTATTTTATCAGAGTTAATTTCATGAAATAAATCTACGTATAGAGCTTTAGCGTGATCACGATGTCTCATTCCGCCAATGATCGTTTCATCTAACTAATCGTTATCCCATCATCCAGTTATGTCAGTGACGTGGAGTCTATCGATTATAAAACTGAACGCATAGGGGGATCCTGGAGACTATATCCTCCTTCAGCTGTAAATATAGATTGGATATAACTCCATTGCTTTTTGTATTAATGTCTTTTTAAAGTAAAAATAAAAAATAAATAAATAATGGGCTATAAATAAATAAAAATTAAATATAAATAATAATTAAAAAAAATAATACGAGAAATAATTGAACACTTGTAGGAACCATTTCACTATAATTTTTTTAACATTTTTAGATGTAAATGAAGTAACACGCGCGCGCGCGCCCACACACTCGGGCACTTAACGAAACATATTACCACAAAGGTTTTTATAATTGTTTAGGCCTAATGTCGCGAAAACAAAACTGACAGAAGGCGATCAAGTGCACATAGCCTATTTTGTTTTCACGGTTTGCCGAATGTTATGTAAATTTCTTCAAACAGTAGCCTATAGTTTTGACAACGTTGTTTGTAACGTTCGAACAGACTAACTGGTAGACTATGTCTGTAGATTATCTGTAGATTACATTTTAAAACATCATCTCTGTCTAACAAATCTCGCTCAGCTAACAAAATAATGTCAGGCTGCACTACTTCCTCACCCCAGAAAAAATTTATCACTTAATTACAGTTTTAAGGATTAGAAATTTAATTTTTTTGTAGTATTATATTGTTTTAATTTATAATAAGTGTTTACTATTTTGTAGTTTGTACGACTACGTTCATAGATTAATGACCACTTCCGTTAACGAGCTGTATGGTGTCCTGAATGTTTCTAATTCTTAATAGACGCACAGCCTCTTTGGAGTAGGCCTACATTATCAGTGTTAAGAGCAACAGAACACTAAGTTGTAAAACGGAAGTTTAAATAACTTTACGATAGCGCTGTAATTATTAAAGTGAGGTGAACACGAGCGATAGTTGACAATTACGAGTCGTAAATTGCATCAAAAAAAGAAAATGTACACCACGGTAATAACCTGTGTAGTAACATATATGTAATATATATTGCAAACAATACATATATTTGCATATTTGCCTAGGTCGGTATGTTTGTAAATATTTATCATAGAAAGTATATGATGAACAGTTTTTAACAATATTATGCAGGCTCAGAATTGTCAGATAGCGTACACCTGCCCCGCGTGAATACAGCGCTTGTGTGTTTTTGTGTGTGTGAACGCAAGCTACGACAGGAAGATGGGGTGACGCGTACGGCTGTAATCAGGTTTTAACCGGATAAAATAAACTAATTAATACGTTTTAAACCTGTGAACGAAGACTTACCCAAATTATAAAGACACCGTTACATTAAGGAATTTTTAATTAATATGGTGATATAAAAATTATTGCAAAATATGCAAAATAAAGAGGCTGAGTAATTTAATGTTAATTACTAGTGTAATTAAATAGTAATTAATAAGTGTGTTATATGTGAGTGACCAGGAAAAAATTACGCAAACGATGATATCGCTCGTGCTACGAGTATGTTTACGAAATCGCTAAAATGAACCAAAAAGTGATTTGTAATTAAAAGGACGCTTTGCACGAAGTGACAATATCTAGCAGGTCGAAAACAGTCCTGGACCTGTCAGATCGCCGTCCAGTATAAATACCATCGGCAATTTTGGGCGGTCTCTCAGACACAAGAAATCTTCACACAACGTCACGCTGCCTATCTGCCGATCGATAAGGACCACACACACCAAGACGTATGGAGGAACTCTGGACCATCACGAACAACAACCCATAGAGACAGAAAACACAGCATCAGCATAATCATCATCATCAAATTCTCAGGATTCAGGACACACACACACACACACCACGCGCAACGGTAACGGCAGATGTACGCAGGTGATGAATGAACAATTATATTTTTTTGTTGGTGAAAAGAACTTTCAAAAAGAAAATTATACATGAACAATAAAGACTTAAAGTTTTAAATTTAAATAGTAGTTAAAGTAAATAATTTAATTGAATAAGAAAATTAAAAAAATACTAATCTTCTGTTATATGTTAAAATCTGGGTGTGTCAGTAGAATTAAATAATAGGTTGAAAGTAAATGTTATAATTTTATTTTTGTTTATAGCAACAAGTAATTTTATTCTTGAGTTTAATATTAATGTTGTTTTTATATGAGTTGCTATTATTATTTAAAAATTGGAATAAAAGTCAGACACACTGAAATAAAAAGGTATAGATAATTTGTTTAACATGTCTGTTTAGCTAGTAAGATTATATGGTTATTTATTTTAATATGTCATGAATAGCAGAGAAGGTTATATGGTACTTTATGTAAACTTATAAAGGAGAATATTTTATTTATCAAAGATTTGAAATTTTAATATTTGAATATTTTCAATTAACATTAATAAATCTTAGTATGATTATTTGGAAACGGTTTTAATTAATTATTTCATGTCAACAACATCTCACTCCTCTTTGAAAATTATTTAATTATTGTGCAACTACATATACTTGACGCAACGAGAATTAAAAAATCCTGCGACCTGGCCGGTTTAATACACTTCATAGTTGCATTGAGTACATAGTAATGTATTTGTGTGAATTTTTGAAATACTTGTAAGGTTGCAATATGTAGGGGAAGGTTGCCATCAATGGACCGGTTCCATGGATGGACCTCTTACGTATTTCCCCTACCAAAGCGTGTGCATGCGCGGTAGTAGTTGTATGCTCTTTCTTTCCTTCACGCCAGCTGTGTGCAGTGCTGTAAACGAGTTGAAGTTGCGTCGCTGCGAGATAAAAATTCAGGTAAGATTTCTGTACTCTGTGCTATAACTATTAGTCTTTTTTAATATCAGTTATCACGCATTATATATTACTGAACAACTTCACAGTTTGTTGACATTAAAAGCAAAGTTTTTAAAGTTCTAAATTTTATATTGATTGTTCCAATTTGAATCGTCATTTCGGCTGTGTTCATCTAAGGAATCCAATATGGCGAGTTGCCATCATTTATAGCAATCAAAAAATTAAAAATTTAATTTTCCTTCTTGACCAGTCTGTTCTCACGCTACGGTGGCAGCGACTCTAAGAACAGAGCCATAAAGCAAAGTTAATTGGGGTAGGTGACAGCTAACGCCATATCAGACAATAGAAGCGTGTTCAGTACGAGGCAACAATAGGAACGACGACTCGAGTTGACAGGAGCGTGCCAACGGAGAATTATGACACCGTAACAAACCAAACAATGTACTTGGGCTCAGTCGTACGTTTACGCAGAATCGAAGCAAGGGTACATTTAAGGTTGTAACTAAGAAACGAGGTCATTACAAAAAACGAGACGAGGGACAAAGGATTGAGGACGTGCTGCAGTCTTTAGAAACGATCCTAACAACAAATTATGAAGAGAGCCAGCGTCGTTGCACAGGGGGATATACGCCTAAGTGACAAGCTGAGATTTACAACGAGAAAGCGTGGAGGTTACAGCTGTCGACACTGGATGGAAAACGGTTAATTGCCAGGACGCAGAGTTTCAGAAACGAACAATACCCGAGATGTTAGAGTAAACCCTTGCTGGAGACTCGAAACAATAAGTTGACTGACATGCGGGGAATGGCTTGCATTTCTCAGAACGAGAGTGACGCCTGGACAAGACGATTCAAAGTACGTATCTAGCTTCCTATCAGAACAAAGTATTTCACGAGAGAGAGCGAAAGGGAAGCCAGTTTCCATAGCAACTAGGAGAAGAACAAATCAGAGGATAGAAGACTGGAAGACTTCGAAATGGTGGGAAAAGACTTCGAGAGAGGGTAGTGTTCCAACCTATCATAGTAATCTTAGGCGTGGACAAGCCAGAGACCAAATTTCTAGTAGGGAGACGTTGATAAAAACCAAGTGTCCGACGCGGGACAGGGCAGTCATATAATAATTTTCGGCAGTCTTATAACAATTTTCGGGAGCCTTATAATAAATTTTAAGGTCTTATAATAATTCTCGAGCAGTTCGCGAGGAGTCAATCTTATAACAATTTTCGGCAGTCTTATAATAATTTTGAGTCGTTCGCGACGCAGTCTTATTGAGAAACTTTGAGAGTCTAACATACTATCAAACAGTTCGCGAAGAATCTTATAATATTTCGGACTATAAAAGTATTTGAGAGACACATAACTCTCGTAATTAACTTTATAATGTTACAAACAATCTCATAAGTTTACTAAGTGTCGTACTTATATCAAGAACAGTCACGTGAATTTCGAAGTGAATCGGTATATCGAACAACCGTGAATTCTTAAAGTACGCGGAATGGTGAACTGAATTTTATTTAACTAAGAATATATATAATTGTTTACGACTTAGAAAACAGTATAACGAACAGTAATTCACAATGTGCGTGAACGATACAATAATATCCATAAATTACTGTAAACAAGACACTTTTATTCAAAAGAACTATTAGACAGCCACACAATAATACCTTGTGTAGTCACACAAAGAAACACACAGAACACTTAAGCAAGCATGGTTATACGCGGAGACGAAGTGAAGTTGGCGAACATTAAATAATATAATAACACGCTATTCTGTTAACGACGCGAGTGCAAATAACCAGTGAAAGTGATCATCATCATCATTATTCAATGGAGCAGCATTTTCAACGATCGTCATCACCTGGGGCATAGCATCGATGGAAATAACGGATAAACTATTACCAAGTAACTCTTTATGATCTTGTTAGCATAGTCAAACTACTGTCCTGTCTCTTTCCAAGAATCTAACCTGAGTAATTATGAGAAAAGTTATTAAAAGAAGGTTGCATTCAAATATATAATTATGATCTATTAAAGCCAATCCATCTGGGTGAATGAACGCATTGGATAAAGTAAATATTATTTGATTTTGTTGTATGTATTTAAGAGAGCAATTAAGGAGGAATTTATGTTTTGATATGTATATGTCGATGTATTTACAGGTACCAGGAAGATATATGTATGTTATTAAATACGAATGTATAACATTAGCATATAATAAATTAGTACCTAAGCAATCAATAATGCGTTCATCATTATCAGAAAACCCAGTGTAATTCACAATTCTAATCACTATTATAACCACATAAATTCTAATGTGTATTGAATGAATACTCATGAGAATTAAAATCTTATTTAACATTTTGTTTACACAGTCGTAAATGGCGACTAACTCACGATTCTATCTACATAAGTGATTGACCAATTAAATAAAGAACCATATTAATCTTAAAGAAGCAACCTGAGTAATCAATAGATTTGTACCTTAATTACATTGTGGTAATTAGCCTATAAAGGGTCTACTCATTAATCCATACATAATTAACAATTAAAGTAATTAAGAATTCACAAATTAATTAATATCATCGTATTAATTGGCGCTCCAACAACGCGGGGCTATCTAAAGTCAAATTTTACATAATTAAGGTAATCTATTAATTTATGCAAATAATTTGCATATTATCATCGTATTAATTGGCGCCCAACCGCACGGCTTGATACGCGATAGAGTATCACGTATAGGCCTAAGTCTGGGTAAAGAGCAGGCAGTAGAGTAGATTAACCTAGATAAAGATAATGCATAGTGTAGAGGCTAGTTTGAACGATCACGCGCAGTTGGGCAAAGATG
The DNA here is from genome assembly GCA_034769895.1 of Magicicada septendecula. NCBI lineage: Eukaryota > Metazoa > Arthropoda > Insecta > Hemiptera > Cicadidae > Magicicada > Magicicada septendecula. The sequence continues at coordinate 96,431,909 of CM068368.1, forward strand.
GCCAGTAATTCGGACAGTGTGGAATTTGAGATTAATAATCAGTTAGGTATGCCTAATACCGAGGAGGGCAACACTCCTAGCGATCCAGACAGTGTTGTGGAGACTCCAGATGACAGGGCGCGGGGACCGACGCCTAGACCTCAAGAAGTGAGCCTACAAACATTAATAGCATTAATCAACGAAAAGTTTGATAAACAGGATGAAAATAATAGGATAATCAATGAAAAATTCGATAAACAAAGTGAAAATAATAGATTAATAATCGAGAAGCTAGAAAAACAGACGAGAAACTTGACCAAAACAAAGAAGAAATGAAACAACAGGTAGCTGAACAGTTCACGCTGTTACGCACAGAACTACGTGAAGATACGAGTACCTGGAACGCTGACAAAAGCGAGGTCCAGAAGAAGCAGGAAGAAGAGGTGAATAAGAATTACGAAGAGGTACGGAAAGTACAAGATACTGATAACGCTGTTGATTTCACAGACGTGTCAGCTAATAAGAAATTATCAACTGTGGGATCTAATGCGAATGTCATTAGCAACCCGAGGAAGAAGTGGATTAAGAAGAGAAATGACTTTGTTTCTTGGTATCTGACGATGTCGGAAGATGATTATCATGATATGGATAGAGATAATAAAAGTTTAATACCGTCAAGTAGAATGCGTAAAAAGTATAAATTCAACGATACGAGGATAGACACTGCATCAGTGAAACCAATGATGAACTGTCTAGAGTGTGGAAGAGGCATAAATCGACTTAGTAGTCGAGCTGCAGCAATAAGAAGCATGAAAAGAAAGTTCGATATTAAGATGAACACTGCGTGTTATGAAGCAGAATGCAAATTTAAGCAAGCCATGGATGATGTGAAGCGGAAAAACCTACAGGATCCGTATACATATTCGTCCTGGGCAAGGAATGTTATGAGAAAAAGGAGAAGAATGAAATCCACTGGACGACTTAAGAAAATTTTAAGTGCTACCAGTACTGAAAGAAGAGATCAAGCGATCGAGATAAGATTTCTTAAGAACCTAGAAAACAAAATAATAATACGTGGACGTACGGATAGTAAGGTGAAAGTCGACGGGCACAGTGGTAAGAGGAGTTGGAAGAAATGGCAAAAAATACTCAGTGCATACGTAAATAATGGTAGTACGGCTAGAGAAAGTTGTCAGAAAGGACGGTGTGACATAACTTTTACTCACTCTCAGAGCGAGAGGAAGAGACACGTCATAAATCTTGGAGGTGTTAAGTGCCGAACACATTGTGCCAGCATAACGGGAACAACTAACTGCCTGGGAAGTAAATGTGTGACGCAAGCCACGGGGTCAGCACCCTCACTGTTTACAAACAAAAATGCGTGCGTTAGTAACGGCACAAAATCTACAAGACATGCAACTATGTCTCCACAAATAGAAAGTTAAGAATGAATTAAATGAAAACGTGGTAAGAAGGCGATTTTAAAAAACGTCTGAAATTTTAATGATTAAGTTAGATAATATTGAGTAAAATACATTAATTATGATTGGTTATGTGAGGATACATAAAGTATCCTGATGAAATTTAATGAAAGTAAAACAATTACTAAATTTGATGTCGGAGAGAAAGTGTTAATAAGAACTTACTATCAATCCGACGCAATTCAAAAGAAAATTGATAAATTCTACGAATTATATAGTGGACCATATAGAATACACCGGATCCTTGGAGACGCAACGTACGAACTCGTCGATTGCGAAGATGAAAACAAGGTTTGATACAAGACAAATATAAGACAAATCAAGAAGTACCATGAACGAAAGGATGATATATAATCTACAAGGAGAAAATAAAGGGATATCTTGTTGTGTTAGCTGATGAGTCGAGTCGCATACGCTAGGGTTGTTGACGCGTGAATCTCATTCAGGCTAGCCAACCATAAATAAAAACACAATATGTATTGTAAATTTAAATTTAAAAATTTATGTAATTCTTTAGGAATAACATATGTGAAAAGGACTAACGATACGTTAAGTGATACAAGTGAGTGAACACTTTGAATAAGATTGTTTTATGGAATTTGGTGAATAAAAGGACATTTTCTTTATAAAACTCTAATCTAATTACACGGCAATAAATTTTCACAGGTGTAATAAATGAAAGAAAGAATGCGAATGATCAATGTAGATCAATATTTCCCATGTAAAGCAAACCATGTTGACGAAATCATGTATAATCATTAGATTCAATTTTAAACGGATGTTAGGTTAAGATTACTTAATGGCTACTTTAAGAATATATGTACATGTTTAGTTAATAGGATCGATTGTGGTGTAGTTTAAAGATAACAATACAATGATCATCACTGTTATTAATCAAAATTTTGATGCTATTATGTAATGGAGGTAACTAGAGGAATACTTGGACCACTTAATCAAGTATTATCTTTAATATATTACGTGAAGCAAAGTCTTCAGATAATTAAATTTTATATTATTTCATTATTGATGTATTACATGTCTATTCTTTAAGAAAAAATGTCAAATCGTTTTTTAGCTAATTCTACATTTATTGAATATTTATAATTTGTTAAGATAGAATGTAAACACGTTTATACAAATAACACGTGCAAGCGTTCATGTAAAATGCGTTCAAGCAATCCAAATGAATGGCAATAAATTCAGATAATTGATCTAAACAAAAAGGGGGTATACCAAATGCAACACACATCACGGAAGTAGGTCATCAAGATACACTTCTCACAAACGAAGGTGGACACGGCGAACACAGGGCGCAGAATGTGGATTCAATTGTTCCCTGAGGTCACATCATTAAATCCACATTGGGGACTATATAGCAATCAAAAAATTAAAAATTTAATTTTCCTTCTTGACCAGTCTGTTCTCACGCTACGGTGGCAGCGACTCTAAGAACAGAGCCATAAAGCAAAGTTAATTTGGGTAGGTGACAGCTAACGCCATATCAGACAATAGAAGCGTGTTCAGTACGAGGCAACAATAGGAACGACGACTCGAGTTGACAGGAGCGTGCCAACGGAGAATTATGACACCGTAACAAACCAAACAATGTACTTGGGCTCAGTCGTACGTTTACGCAGAATCGAAGCAAGGGTACATTTAAGGTTGTAACTAAGAAACGAGGTCATTACAAAAACGAGACGAGGGACAAAGGATTGAGAACGTGCTGCAGTCTTTAGAAACGATCCTAACAACAAATTATGAAGAGAACCAGCGTCGTTGCACAGCGGGATATACGCCTAAGTGACAAGCTGAGATTTACAACGAGAAAGCGTGGGGGTTACAGCTGTCGACACTGGATGGAAAACGGTTAATTGCCAGGACGCAGAGTTTCAGAAACGAACAATACCCGAGATGTTAGAGTAAACCCTTGCTGGAAACTCGAAACAATAAGTTGACTGACATGCGGGGAATGGCTTGCATTTCTCAGAACGAGAGTGACGCCTGGACAAGACGATTCAAAGTACGTATCTAGCTTCCTATCAGAACAAAGTATTTCACGAGAGAGAGCGAAAGGGAAGCCAGTTTCCATAGCAACTAGGAGAAGAACAAATCAGAGGATAGAAGACTGGAAGACTTCGAAATGGTGGGAAAAGACTTCGAGAGAGGGTAGTGTTCCAACCTATCATAGTAATCTTAGGCGTGGACAAGCCAGAGACCAAATTTCTAGTAGGGAGACGTTGATAAAAACCAAGTGTCCGACGCGGGACAGGGCAGTCATATAATAATTTTCGGCAGTCTTATAACAATTTTCGGGAGTCTTATAATAAATTTTAAGGTCTTATAATAATTCTCGAGCAGTTCGCGAGGAGTCAATCTTATAACAATTTTCGGCAGTCTTATAATAATTTTGAGTCGTTCGCGACGCAGTCTTATTGAGAAACTTTGAGAGTCTAACATAACTATCAAACAGTTCGCGAAGAATCTTATAATATTTCGGACTATAAAAGTATTTGAGAGACACATAACTCTCGTAATTAACTTTATAATGTTACAAACAATCTCATAAGTTTACTAAGTGTCGTACTTATATCAAGAACAGTCACGTGAATTTCGAAGTGAATCGGTATATCGAACAACCGTGAATTCTTAAAGTACGCGGAATGGTGAACTGAACTTTATTTAACTAAGAATATATATAATTGTTTACGACTTAGAAAACAGTATAACGAACAGTAATTCACAATGTGCGTGAACGATACAATAATATCCATAAATTACTGTAAACAAGACACTTTTATTCAAAAGAACTATTAGACAGCCACACAATAATACCTTGTGTAGTCACACAAAGAAACACACAGAACACTTAAGCAAGCATGGTTATACGCGGAGACGAAGTGAAGTGGGCGAACATTAAATAACATAACACACTATTCTGTTAACGACGCGAGTGCAAATAACCAGTGAAAGTGATCATCATCATCATTATTCAATGGAGCAGCATTTTCAACGATCGTCATCACCTGGGATATAGCATCGATGGAAATAACGGATAAACTATTACCAAGTAACTCTTTATGATCTTGTTAGCATAGTCAAACTACTGTCCTGTCTCTTTCCAAGAATCTAACCTGAGTAATTATGAGAAAAGTTATTAAAAGAAGGTTGCATTCAAATATATAATTATGATCTATTAAAGCCAATCCATCTGGGTGAATGAACGCATTGGATAAAGTAAATATTATTTGATTTTGTTGTATGTATTTAAGAGAGCAATTAAGGAGGAATTTATGTTTTGATATGTATATGTCGATGTATTTACAGGTACCAGGAAGATATATGTATGTTATTAAATACGAATGTATAACATTAGCATATAATAAATTAGTACCTAAGCAATCAATAATGCGTTCATCATTATCAGAAAACCCAGTGTAATTCACAATTCTAATCACTATTATAACCACATAAATTCTAATGTGTATTGAATGAATACTCATGAGAATTAAAATCTTATTTAACATTTTGTTTACACAAATGTAAATGGCGACTAACTCACGATTCTATCTACATTAGTGATTGACCAATTAAATAAAGAACCATATTAATCTTAAAGAAGCAACCTAAGTAATCAATAGATTTGTACCTTAATTACATTGTGGTAATTAGCCTATGAAGGGTCTACTCATTAATCCATACATAATTAACAATTAAAGTAATTAAGAATTCACAAATTAATTAATATCATCGTACTAATTGGCGCTCCAACAACGCGGGGCTATCTAAAGTCAAGTTTTACATAATTAAGGTAATCTATTAATTTATGCAAGTAATTTGCATATTATCATCGTACATTGGACCACTTGGCGTTTCCATGAATGGACCAGTTTGTCAGGTGGCCCATTCATGGAAACGTGAACAAATTTTTGAATTATTATTATTTTCCTTGACACGCTTTACGTTAAGTATCTTTTCTTTTATATTTTGACTACAAGTAAGATTAAATTTTATCATTTTAAGTTTTACCTCTTACGTACATGGGACACAGAAAACTTGTTTGCTTGATACTTTTTCATTTATTGATATTTTGTGATAGGCCTGTTAGTAAATTTTATTAACCTATAATCTACGGTTTACAGTACAATTAACAACCTGTTAAATTGCAAATATTAATTTTTATAACGCTAAGAATGTAGGAGATGCGGGGAAATAGCGTATTATTGTGTGTGACTTGGTAGCTGCGTTAGTGTCTAGAAAAACGTGTTATAATACTCAAATATACACTGTGTTCAATGTAAGTGCTAATTTTTTTTACAAATAGCCTAACTATTAGCCTAAAGTATAACCTACAACTACATATAAATATTTAAACTCTGTAGACTACCTTGAAAAATTTACATCATTATATTCTAGCCCGAATATTGTAGTCATTTGAAAATAAGTTTATAGCAACAATTGGTAGCAAATTGAAAATAAAAACATTTCAATACAAACATATTGAGTCTCCCTGTACTATGATAATACTAATAAAATCCTAACCTTACACTTTTAGTCACAAGGGCGTTAGGTTCCTACTGATAACATGGTCGTTGTATGGCACTCAGGTTGAAGAGTAGATAGACATTTGATTGTATTTAAAAGCTGAAATGATATTTATTAATTTTAAATAGTAATCATTGCAAAAAACCCTAAATACACAAAATATTGTAGTAGCTTGTCTATAAATTAACATACTAATTTTCGTTTTTCAGAAAAATGCCAAAAGGAGTGAAATATGGACAATGGAGTACCGAGACAATGGAACGTGCTATCGTAGCCTTTCGTAACGGAGACATGGGTTTGAATGACGTCTGCCGAAACTATGAAGTGCCCAAAGCAACTTTAAAGAGACATTTAGAAGGCCAAAACAATTTTGCAGTGGAGGGAAAAAAAATTATTGGTAGTTTAGGAGATCTGCCTCCTGAGGTAGAGAAGGAATTAGTAGGCAACATTTTAAAATTAGAGGAGACGTTTTTTGGAATTACAGCCAAAGACTTACGAGAACTCGCGTTTCAAGTCGCTGAACAAAATAACATCGAACACAGATTCAGCAAAGAAAAGAGATCGGTTGGCAAAAATGGTACTACAATTTTATGCGGCCACATCCCGAATTAAGTCTCAGGCTTCTTGAGATAATTTTTCATACTTTATGTGTTTTAGTTTTGTTTTACCATGACTAGTAGATACGTATAATAAAACGTAATACATCTATTTAGAAACAGTTTTTCTTTACTTTCGTAATCGGTCCATCGATGGAAACTCGATGGTCCATTCATAGCAAACAGTTGCCATCAATGGACCGTTTGTTAAAATTTTGTTTTTTGTTCCTACTACCATATTTGAAAAATCTATAAACAAAGTAAATACTCACGGTTAATCAGAAAGTAATAGAGAGACTATCTGTATATTGAATGGTAAATTTAAGTTGAAAATGTGATGAAAAAAAATTAAAAATTGTTATGTGGTCCAATGATGGCAACCTTCCCCTATATGTAAGCGAGACATGGGTACTGAAGTTGGAAGATATGAAAAACCTTGGTGTTTTCGAGAGGAAAATTCTGAGAAGAATTTATGGACCACTGTGGGACGGAGAAGTTTGGAGGATAAGTAAGAATCGTGAACTAAGAGACCATTATGGAGAAGAGGACATATTTGCGGCAGTGAAGGCGCAAAGGTTGAGATGGTTGGGGCACATGGTGAGAATGAGAAGTGATAGAGGCCCAAAAATGGCATTGGAAAGGAAGCCGGAGGGAGCAAGGAGTTGAGGACGTCCGAGGAGGAGATGGTGTGAAGATATGGAAGGGGATTTGAGGGAGATGCGAGTGGCAGGTTGGAGGAATAAGGCTCTGGACACAGAAGAGTGGAAGAGAATCATTGAGCAGGAAAGGATTCTACAGAGACCGTAGTGGCAGAGGAGAGAGAAAAATTGCATCAAAATATAAAAACAAAGATTTTGAAAATATGTAGTATAGCCTACGTGCGTTGTAAGTGAGAAACACAATTGTTTACAGACAATAAGGGGATAAATAATCGTGATAAATTTAAATATATATAGTTTCTATTATTCGACATATGACAAAGATGTTGAGACTACAATAGCGTTGGGGAAAACAGATAGGTAACTAAGTTTCTATACGGACATATCTGGGATAAAAGTATTAGTCAGGAGACAAAGAAAGGATATTATACTCGGTATAATTGATAGCATAGAGACACATAAGGAAGAAACGTGGTCGCTTACGAATAAATAAGGGATAAAACACTAACCGTGGAATTAGACTACACGAATCGATGCCTGAAGGTTAGTGGAGAGGATAACATAAGAACAGTAGACATATGGGAGCGTATAATTGATGAAATAAGTAAATAAAGGCGAGGATAAAATGAGTAAATCTGGTGAATTATGACTGAGGACTGAGGATGTCAATGGTAGCAGGATGAAAGAAAGTAAACGGCTGAAAAAGTTATTAGAGTTGACACCAAGAAGACCACCTCCATCACTGTGATCATGTAGTGTCACACCAGCAGATGTAAATATATATTAGGAGACAATTGAGCAGATCAAAGAATGATTAGAACAATAAACTTCACAAAAAAAAGTCGAAGCAAAAGATATACTTAATTAAATAAGAGTGAATTCGCAAGTAGGTCTAATGCGAGGACGCATGTCAGTAAAAACAATTGTGAAGAAAATCGATTAAAACGTTTTTTGTAAATTTCAAAACTAAACTAGGTAAACTAAAGTAAAATTTTATTTAAGCCAATAAAATTGTTTTAACTTTGGATATAAACTTACCTACGTATGCATGTCATCGAATGTCATGTTAACCAATAACTGTCGTTAGCAAAGTTATATTGTCATATATTCGTTTAATCTGTAAAACGTGTGTGTATTACGATATCTCAATAATAATAACAACTTTAACAATAATACTGAAGATAATGTTGACGATGAAACAATAGCAATAACAACAGTATTACAAATAACAAAAACACTTTCAATAAGAATAAAAATAACAAAAACAGTATTAGTATTACTATAATAATAATTATTATTATTATAAAAGACATTAAGAGAGGTTTTTTGTTAGAAATGAAGCCAGTTAACTAACAATTTTCTTGACCATTCTCTGGTTGGTGACGCAACTGTCATAGATTTTTGCCTTCATTTCTGTAAACTGTTATGTAATATTTTTATAGGCCTAATTTTTACGTTAATGTTTCCCTGTTTTGCGATAATTTCTTCCAGGAAACGACTCTCATATTTTCTAGTGCTTTATTAACAAGTCTTTGTTATAATAATTTGTAATTTTAGTCATCTTCGTGGACGATTGCATATGTCTTGCACATAGTTCATTTGATGGAAGTACATATTGTAATGTAAAATTACAAGTGTTATAATATTGTATACGTCGTGGTGTAGTATTATTAGTATAGATTCGTAGTGGATCTTCACTCACTTCTGCCCCGCGATGGAGCGCCAACTTGTAATGTACAATTACAAGTACAATTATCGTATGTAAGTAAGTACTGATAAGTATTTTTATAATTATTATTTCGTAGATAGTACGATAATATTTTATAATTCTTCTTAGTGGATCTTCACTCTTTTAAGCCACACAATTAGGCTAGCCAATCTATAAAATAACGTTTTATAGATGTAGATGTATATTTTGTGTGGTGTGGTGTGAGTGCAGATACGCACCGGTATCTACGATAATGTTGTTTCTTATAAAAATGTAATTGTAACTATTAAGATTATTAGTGTTATTGTATTGTTTTTAATGGGTGCGTAATAATAGTTCACTTCTCTTATTTAAAATGGTTCGCGCACTCTGTTGTATACCTCCCTCACTTACCACACGTGAATACTTCAGTCCTGTTCAGTGACGGTTCTGCTGAAATACATGCACTTTATATACAAGTAAATATTCAGATCGAATATTCAATATAGTATCACACACAAAATAAATGAAGTAATGTCTAAATAATATTCTGAATTATTATTAGATCTTTTTAAACTCTTCCGCCACCTGTGGTAGAACTGATTAAAAAATAAATGAACTGATTTAGAATAGAAATGATACTCTTTTCACTGGTAATAAAAGTGGAGGTTTATTAACAATTCAATAAATCATAAAATCTTTGACAGTTAACAATCAAAAACTAACAACCTTTTAAATAATGATTACAATTAAAAAATTCAAATAAGACTCTGTTCAGCCTCAAGGCTGGTAAACCTGTTATTGGTACAATAATTTAACTTCAAGAGGTTATGTTATCTTGTATCAGTGAATTACCATATTTCGTAAGGTTCTTTTAGGTAACATGATACCAGGCACAAGATGTATTATGAATAACGATATAAAATGAACAATAATTAATAATAAGCAACAAATATAAAAATCAAAAATTGATACCATATATCTGATATTTATGGTACTATCGTACGCGGGAATGCGCACGCAACTTATAATACTCGTTTACAATTATCAAGCTGGGTGACTTGTACAGTAGTTAAAAATGTATTACTTTCTTTTAATAATTCGTTTTAAGAATTATCTATTTTCAAGAGAAAAATTTATCAAAAAACTCTTGTTAGTATTTCTATCTGGTTTGGATGTTACTTGAGAACAGATCGGTAATATTGAAATTGTCAAGTTACCGTTACGATTCTGAGGTTAGTTATAACGGGTATTGTTACAATGGTTAAGTACTTCTTAATAGTTATTATTTCTTAATCTATACATATAAACACATTATTCGTAATCTTTTGATATGTTATTATCAGGATTACATTTATTTTTTCGTATGAAAGTTAATAACGTATATTTCAAAACATCGAAAAAATCAAGAAAAATAAATTTAGTCAAATGAGTGACTAATGTTAATTCTTGTATTTAGTGATAAATATTTCAAACATAATTTTTTAAGTTATAATAAATAATTAAAATATTTTTTATAATATTTTAATAATTGTGAATTAATTTTTTCTTTAATTCTGATAATTCAATCATAGTTTTTAATACTTCGCCTTATTTGACTTGCGTAGTATCAAAAATTAGTTATTTACGAAATATTATTTCAAGTCAGTATTATTTAAATAAAATTGTACTCCCTGTTTTTTATTTATCACAACACTCGCAAGTACGGTTGACATTATACACTAACCGTACTCGTTTAATTAAATAACTCCGCACTTGTCACTCGTATATATTGGTGTAGTGTTAAGGTTATGTATGTTAGTTACTTAATGCAAATGCCGCGCACAAATTCAAAATAAAAACTTCTTCATGTTGTCGAGTGGCGTGGCCTCTCCGTCGAAAATCTAGACATGAACTGTAATGCTTCCTCTCAGCGTCTCCTGATCGTCTGCCGAAAGTCATTCATTCTATTGGTTGAAAGCACTATACTCTCTGACCCAAAAGCCTTTGTTTTATTAAAATATTTAATTTTTTAACAAAATCGATTTTGGTGTTGAGGCTTTTTGACGTCAGCACTGGTACAAAAATTTAACTGAAAAGTTTAAAATTACAATAACTTTCTTAATTTACGTCCTATCGTTAAATGGTTGATGTCAGTGAATTGCGGACATCCTGCTTGTTAATTTAAGTCTAAGAATGAATATTTTCCGTCCATCACTTCTATCACAATAACGATTTTACTTATTATTTCTGGTGTATCTTATAATTATAAGTCTATTACACCAGATTTTACTTATTTATATTAAAACACTTCTTAAATAAACACTTTGAGTCCATATCTCAATTGGTTTGATTTAAAATTTGGGAATAATTGTTCCCTACACAAAATCTCGTTATGGCGTCTTTAAGCGTCCATGTTTGATTTTCCATAAATGTGCTTAGAACTAATTTTTCTTATTTAAAACAGTAATATTACAATCTAATAATACTAGTAAAGTTTATTTACACAATTTTACACTAGAATATTTGTATATGACTGTGGTTAATCTACTATTTACATATTTTCAGTCCTCTTCTATCTCTCTTATACAATTTTTCACCTTATTTTTGGTTTTCTCTATATAAATTATATCATGTAATGATTGTAATTAGTGTTCACACATTGTACCTAATTCATTATATACAATGGTTATCTTTTAACTAGTTCAGAACCCTTCAATTTTTCAGTAACGGGCCTGTTTATGTTGTGTCATATCATAGTAGTCATTTATTTTTGTTAATACAATAACTAAATTGTTATTGTTCTACTTGGTTTGGATTTCCAAAGTAGCATTAGACATTATTCTAACTCTTGATAATGTTTTCATTTACTTTTAAACAAGTTTACAAGTTATATTTTTTCATAAATAACTTGCTTGTCATGGTTTGTTTACATTTGGGTTTCTTCATAATAGTCATTTGGTTTTTAAATGTTTGTATATAAAATGACTGTTTTTATGGTCATAGTCTGTTCTCAAAGTAGCATTGGGATTTCCTCTCACTACTGGTAATAACTTTAACAATCTGTGTTCAATATTTGATACAGTATTTTTCTTAACTAATTAGCTATACAATGGTTCAGCTTACTTCTGGTCATACGTACATAGTTAGTTAGTTTACAATATTTTAGTTACAATATTGTTCTTATTATGTTCAGAATCTGTTCTCAATGTATTATCAGATAATTATCTCACTACTGGTAATACTTTTATTAACATTGGTATATGCTTTGATACTGTACTTTGCCTAACTAAATTGGCATACTTGTTCCATCTCTGCTATCTCTGTGCCATTATGTTTGACTTGTTCTATTTGCATTGTTTTGCAATATAATACATTGTCTCTTAGGATTTATTATTATTTACAACAAATTCTTGTTTGATATCATAGTTGATGATCATTTATTTATACTAATATGTATCATTTTCTGTTGAATAGGTGTCTTCCCTATGGATTGTGTAACAATGTACCATCTGTTTTAATGCAGTATTTTTCTACTACTAAACTGACATCAGTATGGTATCTTACTATAATATTTTAATTATTTTGTTACACATGTTTATACAACTCCTTCTTAAACACTAACACAAATCTTTTTGTATTATTTACAATATTTTTCTGGTCATTGGTGGAACTTAATTCCTGTCATTGTTTGATACATAACAAAGGTTTTTTATTTGTTGTCAGTTCTCTATGAACAATAACATAATTGTTCTATTTTGTTCTATTCTGGTGGTCTTATGATTATGTGTATTGATCACAATTTTATTAAATTAGTCACACTCATTGTTTGTGTTTGTTTGACTATTTTAATTCTTGCTTTTTCATTATGAAATTAACATATTTTCTTACACTGTAAACTTCATCACTGTGATTGTTTGTGTGGTTTATTCAGTCGAAATTAGTTAATTATTCACAGGTTTCACATTTATATTAAGTACACACTGTAATTGTTTGTGGTTCCTTAAACGTTAAACACTGGTTTTCTTTTCACATTTGATAATCATCATTTCTTTTATCACTTATATAGTCTTTAGTACACTTGGTTTATGTTGAGTCCTTACATCTTCTGTCCATCTTCTTCTCTCTTCATGGTGCTCTTCCTGGTCCTTCTTCTTTCTTCTCCTTCTTATATTTTCATTGTAGTTGCTATTTTTATTTATCTCCTTTGCTGTTGGAGCTTGTTGGTTCTTGTTTCGTTGGTTCCCCTCACTGTTGGATCCTATTGGGTCTGGTTACTGATATTTTGTTTTGGCTCATGGCATTTTCTTTTTTCATTTTGTATTTGATGTTGCTATGTTAATATTATCTTCTTCATCGTTGGATTTTTTATTAATATATTTGTAGATACACACTTTTATACACTTAGGTTTATTTATCTAGACATACTTCCATGTTTTTTCTCTTACTTGACGTTATTAGCTTATATTATGTAACTACCATATTTGGTACTGTTACATATGCCTTCCTATAAGAATTGATTAATTCTGAATTATTATACTATATTTTTCATTGAAGAATTTATCAATTGTTGTACATTCCATGTTGATTCACATGTTTTTTCCATATATCCCTTCACTGTCTTCTATTTGAATCATATTTATATCTTCTCTATGTATTCATCTCCCTTGTTTATTTAGTTCCCTAATTCCCTAACATAAGCTTACCTGGGGCAGTTTAGAGCGGCTCACTTTGGCTATTCAACTCTACTGGCCATACTAACTTCAATAAATATGGAGGCAAATCATTTCCTTCAATAATAATCAATGATTGCTGGCATTACTCATCAGTCAATTCATCTCAAATCATCAAAAATAATAGTAGTGGTCGTTCTTCCGACAAATAATAAATATCCTTGGGATTAATTCACGCATCTGCGGTTTATATTGTTATTCTCTCTTTTCTTGATTCAACTTAACTATACTCTTCACATATTATAGGGATAGTTTGTTTTACATTTCCTCACTGGTATACTCTCATGATTATCTTCGTTAGTATATTATTTTTCATTCTTCTTTATCATTGATTAATCTCTTCATTTTGTTGTCACATTGAATGTCGTCTCGTCATATTCTTCATTTCAGGTTTCATTCTTCTAGATATAATTCAAAAGTACATTTGTTTTTTCTTCTTCTTCATGGTTTTAATTGGTATTTATTCCATGTGGTATTGGCTTTTCTCTAGTAAAATACACTAGAAACAATGTGGTTGTGTGTGGTGGTTTGTCTACATTAATACATTTCTTTGGTTTTATTTTTCCAACTTCTCATTCGCTCCTTCTTCTTTCTTCAATAGTACGGGTATGGTGTTCTTATTACTGGTTGACTAGGCTCTTGGAAATTTATTTGTGCCATAGTTGGTATGTGTCTTTCTCGTATTTTCATTTTTATTATAGTACGGGTAAGATGTTCTTGTTACTTGTTGACGTGGCTCTTGGAAATGTTATGCCATGGATGTAATTTGTCTTTCTCGTATGTGTACTTTTTCTATTATTCATAGTACGGGTAAGATGTTCTTGTTACTTGTTGACTAGGCTCTTGGAATTAATGATTTCATCTCATATATGCCGTGGATGTTGTTTGTCTGTCTCGTATATTGCTCCTCCTTTATAGTACGGGTAAGATGTTAAATTACTGGTTGACTAGGCTCTTGTAAATAATTGTGCCATAGTTGGTATGTGTCTTTCTCGTATATTTTTCTTTTATTATAGTACGTTATTATTAATAAATACAATGTTCTGAATCCTTTACATTAATTCTCTTGGAGTATGTTTTCTCACACTATAAAATTACAATATATTCAATGTTCAATACATAATTATACAGTTATTTCTCATTTAATATACACATATGATAATTTTCATAACAATAACACATCCTTCTTCTTTAGTCAACATCTATTTTTATAATCATATTTTCATTTTTCACTTTTAAATAACAATAATCTTCATGGCCACATTTCATTTTTCATCTTGATATAGTCAACAGTTATATTCATAATTATACCTTCATTTTTCATAACAAATATTTTCATCCTTTACATAATATCAATAATAAAATAATTCTTATCGCTATCTTTTCACTTTTGGTCCCATATTTTAATTGTCAGTGTATTTTTTCATTGAAGTTTGATTATAGGTACCCTTTATCTTTTTTGTAATATGGTTGTTTAAACTTTGTACTGTTTTGTCAGTTGTAAGCAGCCTACTAACATTGCACGGCACGCGCGGATGACGTCACGCTTTTATCAAACCTTGCAATCGGCCAGCCTAGCCGACTGCAAGCTAGTATTAGTTTAGTTTATAACACGACTCCGAGCGCAACTCTCGTTAAACACTTCTCTTACAGCCGCGGCTTTTGGCTATTATTCAGCATACATTTATAACATTCAACTTTAATCGTCTACCTGCGTCCATCTACCATGGACCACGATTTCATTCAAAATTAATCTCGGGCATTATCGCCTCAAATGCTTCCGCACGTGCCGATCGTAACTAACAAACCAAATTATTCAATAAACGCATGTTCAATATCTCAAATACAGTCCACTTCTTTCTAACAAACAATCCAGCCTTCCTTATTAGCGTCTTTGGAATAACTCGCGATTCTTCAAGAGCTTCCAAACCGCAACATTTTTGGTCCCACCGGACCGGATTTCACATTTCAGGCCAAAAACGACATCATTTTTGGTCCAATCAGGCAGGATTTCACATTTTCAGGCCAAAACAAACTACATCATTTTTGGTCCCAACGGCACAGATTTCTCATACCTGAGTACACAGGCGACAACATTTATTTATATACATCATTTCTGGAAAAACCAATCTGAAGTTAATCACGACAGACGGGCATCATTTTCGTCCTGAGCGACACCATTATCGTGAAGCACGTAGCAGTCATCTCGACAAGATTCAGCCAAGCAGTAGACCAGAGACGACGGGACGAAACAGGACAACATTTTCGAGATTCCACAGCTTTAAATGATGGAGGGTACAACATGAGGCAACGGCTAACCGGCAGAGACAGGAGGTGTAGCAGCTCCAAACGGGATCGAAGCCAGCTTCATCACGAATGGATCGACGGCCACGTGACTATAAACTTTACCTACATTTGATTTATTTTTAATAATATTTCACCCAGTGTGTATTTTGACATATTTATATAAACAATTAACTTATTACACAATATAAATTAATAGATGGTTGGCAGCTCATTATCAGTCAGAACTTTAAAGATAAAGCTATACTTTGTAATCATTTAGATTTATAATTTCAATAATTTAACTGCCAACGAGTTTGATTAGTTAGAGAGAGTAAGTTTATGTTCAAACCAACGATCGCTAGCCACCAAACGTATTTAAACTCATTCAAAATTAAGTTTGTGGTTCACATGCTCGATGCTCAATTGTTTCTAAATATCTTTCCATTTTTTATCTCAAACTGTAATAATGGCCGATGTAAGGGCTCTGATAAAAAAACGAGGTACAATTAAGGCCTCAATATCCCGAATAAATACCTTCGCGGATAATTTTGATTTGTTAAACAGCGATCCTCATGCGCTCAAAATAAAACTGCGTCATTTGATGGAATTATCCACCAAATATGACGAGATACAGTCACAAATCGAGGCTGAGGAAGCAGACGTTGCGTCAACAAGTGATAGAGTGCAAACGGAGGACGATCTCTGTGCTATAGAATGTAAATTGCAACACTTGTTGGAGCAATCTGAGCACTTGAACCAAAAACCACTAATTAATACTGATGGTAAACAGCCTAAAACAACCCCCATTCAATTGGAACCAATAAAATTACCACGGTTCGAGGGTAGTATTGTGGAATGGCAACATTATTACCATATTTTTATGGAACTAATTCATGTCAGAACAGACCTGACAGATATACAGAAGCTTCATTATTTGCACTCGTCATTACATGGCGAGGCGCTTAACGTAATAAAATCATTACCCATAACACATGAAAATTACGCGGTGGCTATCGATCTGTTGAGGAATAGATATGATAGTAAGCTGATTGTCTCCGCTCACCACGTGTGGAATGTACTAGACGTACCATTAGTCCAGCAGGAATCCCAAGGTAGCATATCGCAATTTATTGATCAAATCTCTGGAAATATAAACGCTTTAAATAATCTCAAACTGCCAGTCAACACGTTTGAAATTATTGTAGTAAATTATCTAGCCAAAAAACTTGACAGTTATACTTTACGTTTGTGGAAAGAGAGTTTATCGGAGCATAAACTCCCTGATTTTAATAGTTTTATAAATTTTTTAAATTCACGTAGGAAACTACTGCAAAATATCGATAACGCGACTAGCCCAACGAGCAGGTTGAACAAAAGCGATAAGTCTCCTTATCGCAAGGCAGTTAAACAGATAAGCACTCCAAAGGGCGCATTCCACTCACATATTAGAAATAATTTATGCAGGCTATGTAACGGTGAACATAGACTTAACGATTGCCCACAATTTATATCGCTGTCTATCCCTGATAGAAAAAATGCGTTACTTAAAAACAAACTTTGCTTAAACTGTCTCCGTTCGGGACACGAGGGTTCAAAATGTCCCTCCAAATTTTCGTGTAAAAAATGTTCTAGGCGTCACCACACCATGATTCATGTCCCCAACAGGGACGTAACTTCTGTTAACAACCAGTGCTCACTGAAATCACAGACCAATAAATCGGTATTGTTATCTACCGCCGTCTGTATGACATACAATAAGGTCGGCAAAAAATTTCCCGTTAGGATATTACTGGATTCCGGTTCTCAAGCGAACTTTTGCACAATGGATTTCGCCCGCAGGTTGGGCCTCCAATTAGTTAAATCGCAATTGCCCATCACGGGTATAAACAACTCGCTTTCCCAGGCTGAATTCAGCACTAATGTAAGGCTACATTCACGCTATAAACCCTTCACGTTAAACGTACATTGTGCCGTATTACCCAGTATAACTAATAATTTACCGGCGGAGTCATTCAATCTTACCTCTTTAAATTTACCCAAGCGCATATTCCTGGCGGATCCTCACCTACATTGCTCATCGCAAGTCGATATATTAATCGGCGCTCAATATTTTCTACAATTAATTGAACCTGTGAAATATACGCGCGGACCACACTTTCCTATAATTCAGGAAACCAAGTTAGGATTTATTTTGGCCGGTGACTTACCATTCAACGTCGACATGACTAGAACGGTTTCTTCATTTATGGTCTGTAAGGATGATAATCAGGTTTCCTCGCAACTAAAGGAATTTTGGAAGTTGGAGGAGATCTCTAGTCGCGAAACCCGATCTGAGGACTCACCGTGTGAAAGGCATTTCGTGAAAAACACTAGCCGCAATCGCGACGGGAGATTCGTGGTAGCCCTGCCCCGCAGATCTGATAAATCTTATTTGGGAGATTCTCTCCGCGGAGCAATACGAAGATTCCAATCGTTAGAATTCAAATTCAAGCAGAACCCTACCCTTTATAAGGATTATAGTGAGTTCATGAATGACTTTTACGTAGACGATCTCATAACGGGTTCGGATGATCCGAACAGCTTAGCTGAAATGAAAGGCGAGATCGAGAAGTTGTTGAGAAGGTATGGTTTTTCGTTACACAAATGGTTCTCTAACCACCATAAGATTATGACTCTTCGCGCCCAAGTAACCCGTGACTTCAGCAAGGGTCAGAACGTGCGTACCTTGGGCATACAGTGGAATGTTGAGGGGGATAACTTTTTGTACACCGTTAGGGGTGATGACAATCTAACCGTTCTCAACAAGAGAAGCGTGTTGTCAATCATTGCCGGGATCTATGATCCACTAGGTCTAATTGCTCCCATCACATTTTGCTGCAAGCATTTCGTGCAGCAGTTGTGGTTGGCGGGCACTGATTGGGACGAACCCTTGTCCGGGTCACTAGCCAATCAATGGTCGGAATTATACACCCAATTAGTCTCCGACACTCATTTTGAGATTACGAGGTCGGTTAAGAGTTCGAACAGTTACCCAGTTAGTTCATTGCAGCTGCACGGATTCGCCGACGCTTCGGTTAAAGGTTACGCGTGTTGCATTTATGTGCGGGCGGTCTATTCGAACGGCGCCATATCATCAAACTTGTTGTGTGCTAAATCTAGGGTCGCTCCGCTGAAACAGATAACGCTTCCTAGACTTGAACTTTGTGCTTGTTTATTGTTGGCTCAATTAACGTCCAAGGTTTTAAATGCCGTCGATTACAATTTTGACGGATTATATCTTTATTCGGATTCGATGATAGCGTTGTACTGGATACATCAGCAATCTTCCCGCTGGAAGGTATTTGTGGCTAACCGTGTCGCAGAAATACAGCGTCTTGTTAGCAGCAGGGGAATTTGGCGTCATGTAGTATCGAATGACAACCCTGCCGACGTTTTATCGCGCGGTTACCTCCCTCGTAGTCTGCACTGTCATGCTCAATGGTGGCATGGTCCCTCCTGGTTGGCTCGTGATGCGGCCTCATGGCCGGTCAGCGCGTTCGACATTAATACTCTCTGTACCTTTCCCGACATTGAAGAGGAATGTCGCAAGCAGGCTCAAACCTCACTAATTGTCGCGTCCTCAACACATAGTTACATTGAAAACTATTCATCTCTTACGAGGCTTATTCGCGTCTTCGCATACTGCCGTCGATTTCTTCGCAATTCTAGGCTCGCGGTGGTTGATAGAGACACGTCCTTTTTGTCGGCTCAAGAATTGTCTGACACGCTCTTGGTTTTTGTCCGGCAATCTCAGAAGTTGCATTTCGACGTAGAGGTTAGGGAACTTGAGGCACACCGGTGCCTTCCACGCAGTAGTAAAATTCTTGCTCTCAACCCATTCCTGGATAAATCAGGCATTTTAAGAGTGGGTGGACGCTTGCAATTCTCCCCACTTAGCTACGAGAATAAACACCAAATAATTTTACACCCGCACTCTCATCTCACGAGATTAATGATTGAATACGAACACATCCGTTTGTTGCACGCTGGAGTGCAATCAACTCAAGCTTCGCTTAGGCGTAAGTATTGGATCATACACGATAAGTCCTATATCCGCTCAGTGATACATAAGTGTGTCACTTGTTTTCGTTTCCGGGCTAAAGGCGCGAATCAATTACTCGGTCAATTACCCTCTTCTAGGGTCACGCCGTCAAGGCCATTCTCACAGTCGGCCGTGGATTACGCAGGTCCGGTGTTTTTGCGCCATGGCGGGCAGCGCTCTAAGTCCACGACCAAGGCATATATCGCTCTATTTATATGCATGTGTACTAGGGCCATCCATTTAGAATTGGTGTCGGATCTTACTTCCAACGCCTTTATAGCGGCTTTAAAAAGGTTCATATCGCGCAGAGGTATTCCCGCGCAAATATTTTCGGATAATGGCACGAATTTTCGTCGTGCCAACCACACGTTGCATGATTGGTACAAATTTGTAACCTCCAAGGAAGTTGAACAATCTTCTCTGGAGTTTTGCGGTCTCCACGGCATCAAATGGTCCTTTATCCCCCCTTCAGCCCCTCATTTCGGTGGTTTGTGGGAAAGTGGTGTAAGGAGTGTTAAATTCCATTTACGTCGCGTAATTGGCGGTACGATCTTGAATTTTGAGGAATATTCTACCCTTCTTTCTCAAATTGAGGCTTGCCTTAATTCACGCCCGTTATGCGCCGTGTCCGACGATGCTAGAGACCCTGAACCCTTAACACCCGCTCATTTTTTGGTCGGTGCTCCACTGACGGCACTTCCGGAACCCGACTATACACAAGGCAATAATACTCATTTGGGCAGATGGCTTCTGCTCCAAAAATTTACGCAGACCATCTGGAAACGGTGGTCTAGGGATTATCTGCACCAGCTGCAGCAGCGCAATAAATGGCGCACCCCATTTAAAAATTTGAAGGTCGGACAACTTGTCCTCATTTTGGATGACAATTCCCCCCCTCTAGAATGGAAGCGTGGGGTAATTACCAATGTTTTTCCGGGTCAAGATTCCTTAGTACGCGTCGCAGAAGTACGCACTGCGCTAGGTATCTTACGCCGACCCATCCACAAATTATGCCCCCTTCCGGTGGCAACAAGCTAATCGTATGCGTGCCATACGAGACACACGAGGTGTGTGTGTGTGTGTGTGTGTGTGTGTGTGTGTGTGTGTGTGTGTGTGAGTGTGTGTGAGTGTGTGCGTGTCATTACATGGAACACGCCCGGGACATTCCCCGGGGCGAGCATACAAGTCAATTGTATCATAAGCATTGTAACATTGTTAAGTGTCGCTAGCTATTGCAGCAACAGTGACTATGTCTCATATGTACTATCAATTATTATGAATGTTGTGTATCGTTAATATGTTTGTGTGATTCAAATTCTGAGAACCACAAGTGTCAGTTATAGTGGCAATTATTCTATATATGTATTGTATTTTCTAAGGGTCAAAACATTATGTTTCTATTATTTCTGTTATTATATATGAAGCAGTGATCAAGATGGTTTCTCTTATATAATTTAAGAATATTATTTACGTTTGTCAAGGTTTAAATATATGTATTTTTTATCCATATGTTATGCTTCAAGAGAGATCATGTTCAGTTATGTAAAGGTTCATTTTTATCACGATTTTTTATTTGTTGTACCTTTTCTAGCACAGAAATTGTTTTGTTTTGACTTAAGCTTTGTGCTAGATTAATGATTTTGTTTTCTACAAATTTTATGTATAAGTCTTTAAGCATATTATGTCCATTATGTCATTGCTCTCTGGCCAGTGCGCCAATTATTGTATCGCTTACGACATGTAAGTCTAATTATTATATTGTTCAATTTAACCGTTAATGTACAAAATCGTCCCGATTTTGGCGGGCAGTATGTTTAAACTTTGTACTGTTTTGTCAGTTGTAAGCAGCCTACTAACATTGCACGGCACGCGCGGATGACGTCACGCTTTTATCAAACCTTGCAATCGGCCAGCCTAGCCGACTGCAAGCTAGTATTAGTTTAGTTTATAACACGACTCCGAGCGCAACTCTCGTTAAACACTTCTCTTACAGCCGCGGCTTTTGGCTATTATTCAGCATACATTTATAACATTCAACTTTAATCGTCTACCTGCGTCCATCTACCATGGACCACGATTTCATTCAAAATTAATCTCGGGCATTATCGCCTCAAATGCTTCCGCACGTGCCGATCGTAACTAACAAACCAAATTATTCAATAAACGCATGTTCAATATCTCAAATACAGTCCACTTCTTTCTAACAAACAATCCAGCCTTCCTTATTAGCGTCTTTGGAATAACTCGCGATTCTTCAAGAGCTTCCAAACCGCAACAATGGTCCTGCAATTCATAAGTGTTGTTTAGATGTTCTTAGTCACAGTATACGGTCCGGTATATAGCAGTAGCAGTTTCTTTGCAATGCCCTCGATAGTACTTGGGAGTTCTCGATTTTTGATAAGCACTTGGTCTCCCACTTCATATTTGGTAATTTTGGGTTGCAATTTTTTGTACTTGATTCTCAGTTTATTAGCTCTTTCAACTGCATTATTATAGAATCTTGTTCTGTTAAATTTGATCTCTGCACTGATTGGAAAATTAATGATCTGTGTAATCTCCCGGGGTGGTCTTTTCTCGTACATAGCCATGTATGGTGTTTCGTCAGTCGATTGATGGTAGGCTAGATTTAGGAAGTCTTCAGCCGGGGATAAATACTCCTCCCACTTCCTCTGCTGGCTGTGACAGTAGGTTCTTAAAATCCTTCCTACTTCTCTCAACACTCTCTCAGCAGGGTTGCTGTTGGGGTGATACACCGATGTTTTGTATGTTTTTATTCCCAGATGGATCAGTGTTTCCCGCCACTTTCGTCCTCGGAATTGCGTTCCATGGTCTGTAATTATCATCGATGGTTTACCCACTTCGGGTATATACTTATTTATTACTATTTCCAGTATTTTACTTGTCGTAGCTCGATTGAGTGGGTATAGCTTAGTATATTTGGTGTAGTGATAAAATATTATGATGATATACTTATATTGGTGTCTTCCACCGCTCCGTGGAAATGGTCCACAAATGTCCAAGAAAATTTTTTCTAATTTTGCCGTTGATGTAATTGGTATCATAACTCCTTCTCGCTTCTCATTGCTGCATTTCGCCAGTTAGCAAATATTACAATTCTGGACATATTTTCTGACTTTTCTACTCATGTCCTTGAAATGCACATGCTCCTGCAATGCCTTTACGACCTTCACTGCGCCCATGTGACCATAGCGTATGTGGTAGTCGATGGTCAATTCTTTTTCTAGGGCTTTTGGGATAACTACCTTCCATCTTTCATCACCTTTATTGTGTTTGGTGAATAATAACTGATTATGAGTACAGTAGTAATGTTTTATGTTTGCATCATTGTTGGCTAGTTTTTGGATAATCAATGATATTTTGGGATCTTGTTGTTGATAATTGGTTATATCAGATAATATGTTAGTGAGTTCAGATTTACTCTTCAGTAGGTGGTAGACTCTCGCAATGGTTTCCCTCTCTCCTTCAAATGTTTGGGCGTCAATGTTTATGCGGGACAACACGTCTGCAGCTGTGTTGCTTTTTCCGGGTATGTACTCCCACTGTATGTTGTATTCTTGAAGTGTAAGAGTCCATCTCGTCAATCTGCCGTGTTTTAACTTGCAGTTTTTAAGAAATGAAATAGATTTGTGATCTGTCCTCACTGTTACTGTATATCCTAAAATAAAAGTCCTAAACTTTTCGCATGCAAACACTATACTCAATAATTCCTTTTCCGTTGTATGGTAGTTACGTTCGCATTTGTTCAAAGTACGGCTTGCGAAACTGATCACTTGATGATGCCCGTCTTGGTCTTCTTGATAGAGTACAGAACCAAGGCTTAGGTCGCTAGCGTCACAGTTCATGAAAAACTGTTTCTCGAAATTGGGGTGATGCAGCATAACAGTTTCAAGAAACTTTACTTTAATCAATTCAAATGTAGAATCTTGATCTGATCCCCACTTCCATTTTTCCTTCGATGATAGCTGTGCTGAAAATTGAGCTGTCAGTTCAGAATAATTATTTTGAAATTTCCGATAATAATTGCAGATTCCGAGGAACGATTGCAGTTGCTTTTTGTTCTTCGGGACGGGGAAACGCTGAATTGCCTCCATTTTCTCCTGGGATGGTGTAATTCCGTATTCTGACAAGTTAAACCCCAAGAATTGCACTTCCTTTGCGATTAATTGTGATTTATCTAACTTTAATGTAATGTGGTTGTCTTCCAATTTTTGCAATACTTGTGCCACCCGATCACAGTGTTCCGCCCAATTGTTAGAGGCGATCAAGAGGTCGTCGACATAAACTGTCGTAAACTGTAGTGTGTTGTGGCCCAGTATCTCGTCCATACATTTGACGAATATTGCCACTGAGTTCACTAAACCGAATGGTAATCTCTTAAAATGGTACTTTCGGCCTTCAAAGATAAAAGCAGTGTACCTTCTACTATTCGGATGCAGTTCGACCTGCCAATATCCGCATACCGTATCCCATATACTGTAAAATTTTGTACCATAAAATTTCTTTAGTATTTCATCGATTTCTCCAGGCGATGTCCTGTCATTAATTATGGTCTTGTTGAGTTCACGAGCATCTAAACAAATTCTTACTGCACCATTCTTCTTTGGTACAGCGACAATAGGGTTGGTGTATGGTGAATTGCTTACTTCTATTATATCATTTTCTATTAGACGTTGAATTTCTTCTCTTACAGCTTCTTTCAGTGAAAAGGCGATAGGGTAAGATTTCCGCTTGAACTCTGTCTGGTCCTTGAATTTTAATTCACATTGGAAATTCTTTATTTTCCCGGGCGTATCAGAAAATACGTGGCGATATTGGTAGTATATATTTATTAGCTGGTCCCGTTGTTCCCAAGTCAACTCTTGGCTATTCTGGCTGGTTTTAAATTCTCGGATGTCATTAATTTTCTCCAACCATAAAGCTTCCTCAGGACTGTTGTGAAGTCCCTGGTGGATGGCGCCTTCTTGATGTTCACGGCCTTCCCTGATGTAATATATTACATGTTCCGAGGGTGCCTTCCTGCATTCTGTTAAATTGGCGGTCCACTCAACTTCTTCCGTCTTCATCATCACCGTATTTGTATCCATATTAATTATTGCTGTGTATTTTCTTAATACGTATGTCACAACCAATGAGTAGAGTGAACGGTAGCCCACTGGGTACTAGGAATACCATCTGTATTGTTTTCCCATTGCTGGATACGTCTAGTTGTACCTGTTGTCGGATAGTCTTATTCTGACGTCCGGTGGCTCCGATGAGAATTATGTTGCTAATTGGTAATGTTGGTATGGTAGCTTTATTTTCTGATTGGATTCTGTCCAATTCCATCTTGTCAATTAATCATACGTTGGCACCGGTATCTATCATTGCTGTGGCATTTGTGTTGTTGACTTTCACAGATATATACGCAATTTCACTGTTGCTTGTATCGCCAATAGCACTTTCTTTCTCTTCCATCAAATCCTTTCTTATGTTTTTTAGGTAATTGTTGTTGTATATTTCGCGATGATTCGAAGGTTTTGCCAAAACATCAGACCCAATAGTCCGGTTCAGTGAGGGTGATCTTGGGCTTTTCACTGCCGGTTGGTGTTTAAATTCAGGTCACCGTTTTCGTACCTGTCTTGTGACGTTGAAGCTACGGGCTCCTGACTTCCAGGTCCATGTCCGTTGTAGTATACTTCTGTAGTCTGCGTGGCTGTTCTATGACCTCCACTGCTGTCGCTTCCATTTGATCGATAGCCGGATTCTCTTTCTTCTCTGTCACTATTACTGGAGTGATTGTGCTGGTTTGGGAAACTCCTCCGTCCTTGATAATAGTTTCTACGGTTCCCACCTCGGCTGGCATGGGTATAGTGTACCCTGCGAAAATGATTGTTACTCTGATTACCGTTGCCTTGTCGTGGTTGATGATTAGGAGATTGGTTTTGATATGGCCTGTAGTAGTTATTACCTCTTTGGTAATGCGTATCTCTCTGGTATCCACCTGGACGATGGTTGTTATAGTTTCCTCTATTTATGTTGTTGCCACCTCCATCTTGGCGTGGTATTGGTTGATTTTGGAATCTTGGTGGGTTGTTAAAATTTCTTCCTGTGTTATTCCGGTCATTGTGAATGGCGGGGTTATTGTTTCCAGGCCCTCCTCGATCGTATGCTTGGCTAGGTACTTGTCGATTCCGTTGATAATATCTTTCTCTTTCGTGGCTTTCGAGTAGGTCGCACATTCCTTGAATTGTTTTTATTTGTGCATTCAATCTTCCCTGCGAGATACCCTGATTAAAATGGTAGGCCAGTTTTGTAACCAGGCATTCTTCTGGGATTGCAGGCTCCACATTCCTTGCCAGGCAAATTTTTCCTAAGAAGTAGGTTGTCATCGATTGCCTTCCATTCACATCGAATTTTCCGTTGGTAATGTCGTCTCTTATGATGTTTTGTGTGGCTTCCGACCAATACTTTTGTTTAAATACTGTTTTGAAAGTGTCATAACTCCCCACTTCGTGACGGGTTGCTGTCCACCAGTTGTCGAATGTATTTTTAAAAGATTCATCCAACATCCCTTTAATGACAGACCATCTGCTCTCTCTGTTTCTGTGTATAATTTCTTCTATTCTCTCTAAGAATTCCAGTGGATTTTTGGAATAGGTTCGGAAATCAATCTGATCCCTTCCTTCTAAGTGACTCAATCCGGATAGGAAGTTTGGTATTGTTTGCAGACGATGCATCTCGTCTCGGAGGTCGTCCAGTTCTCTCCGTTGACGTTCTGTTAATTGTGTTTTGTCACCATGCACTTGCTGCTTAATAGCGTCTACCTTTCCAGAGACTTCTTCGCACTTTTCTTTTAACGTTGACTGCGCTGCCTTCATTTTTGTTTGCTTTTGCGCTATCACACCTAGTTGTATACCGTGGGTTTTCTCCACATCGCTAATGCGCTGGTTGATGTCCCTTTCTGTCTGTACTAGTTTCAGGCTGGTATTTTCGCCTTCTTTCCGCACTTCAGACATCTCGACATTAATTTCTGTCGTTAATATGGCCATTTGTTTTTCGATTTCCTCGACATTTTCTCCCAGTCTTCTCTCAATCATTTCCACCGTATCCTTAGCGGTCTCTTCCATCTTGTCATTGTTGACACTTATCTGTTGCCATATTCTTTCGTGGTCAGCTTGTATGGTTTCAACATCTCGATTAAATTTAGCGTTGATTTCATCAATCTTCTGGTTGGTCTGATCAATCTTTACTCCCAACTCTGCCGATAAATCTTCTTTCATTACGGCCATTTTCTTCTCCAACAATTCTTCGGTTTTCCTTTGCCCATCTTCCATCCTTCTGTTTGTCTCGTTTATCTGGTTATTAAATTCTTCTTTTAACAACTCCATATGTTTCTGGTTCTCCCTCTGGCCTTCTTCTATTTTTTGGTTTGTGGATCGACTGGCCTCTTCTATTTTATTGTTTAAGTCTGCTTTCAAATTTTGACTGTCCTCCTTGGTGGATCGGCTGGCTTCTTCTATTTTACTGTTCAATTCCTCTTTGGTGGATTTCAGGCCTTCCTCTATCTTCTTGCTTAACTCCTTGGTGGATTGACTATTTTCGTCCAGCTTGCTATTCAAGTCTGTCTTCAGTGATTCCATCATTTTTCTCATCCACTCTTGAAATGCGGGCTCTCCTAGTGACGTTGTTTGTTCAGGCTGTCTTGGTTCCGGTGGAGCTTCTTGAATCATCACTTCCGGTTTCTCCTCGTCTGGTTGTTGAACCACCTCCGCTGGTTCAATTGGTTTGTCCTTTATTTCCAGTAAAACTTCTTCCACGTCTTCCGTCGACATAGCCTCCTTTTCTTCCCTTCTGGCCTCCTTCTCCACTTCTGTAGCCCTCTTTCTCGACGTTGATCTTGACTTTGATCTCGATTTTTATCTGCTGGTGTACATCTTGATATGCTGGTAATGTACCTGCTGTCTTTTCACGGATTGGGGTAATTAGGTTACTGGTTATGGTATTTTCCCTAATTCGTGCTCAGACGTTGGGCGCCAACTTGTAATGTAAAATTACAAGTGTTATAATATTGTATACGTCGTGGTGTAGTATTATTAGTATAGATTCGTAGTGGATCTTCACTCACTTCTGCCCCGCGATGGAGCGCCAACTTGTAATGTACAATTACAAGTACAATTATCGTATGTAAGTAAGTACTGATAAGTATTTTTATAATTATTATTTCGTAGATAGTACGATAATATTTTATAATTCTTCTTAGTGGATCTTCACTCTTTTAAGCCACACAATTAGGCTAGCCAATCTATAAAATAACGTTTTATAGATGTAGATGTATATTTTGTGTGGTGTGGTGTGAGTGCAGATACGCACCGGTATCTACGATAATGTTGTTTCTTATAAAAATGTAATTGTAACTATTAAGATTATTAGTGTTATTGTATTGTTTTTAATGGGTGCGTAATAATAGTTCACTTCTCTTATTTAAAATGGTTCGCGCACTCTGTTGTATACCTCCCTCACTTACCACACGTGAATACTTCAGTCCTGTTCAGTGACGGTTCTGCTGAAATACATGCACTTTATATACAAGTAAATATTCAGATCGAATATTCAATATAGTATCACACACAAAATAAATGAAGTAATGTCTAAATAATATTCTGAATTATTATTAGATCTTTTTAAACTCTTCCGCCACCTGTGGTAGAACTGATTAAAAAATAAATGAACTGATTTAGAATAGAAATGATACTCTTTTCACTGGTAATAAAAGTGGAGGTTTATTAACAATTCAATAAATCATAAAATCTTTGACAGTTAACAATCAAAAACTAACAACCTTTTAAATAATGATTACAATTAAAAAATTCAAATAAGACTCTGTTCAGCCTCAAGGCTGGTAAACCTGTTATTGGTACAATAATTTAACTTCAAGAGGTTATGTTATCTTGTATCAGTGAATTACCATATTTCGTAAGGTTCTTTTAGGTAACATGATACCAGGCACAAGATGTATTATGAATAACGATATAAAATGAACAATAATTAATAATAAGCAACAAATATAAAAATCAAAAATTGATACCATATATCTGATATTTATGGTACTATCGTACGCGGGAATGCGCACGCAACTTATAATACTCGTTTACAATTATCAAGCTGGGTGACTTGTACAGTAGTTAAAAATGTATTACTTTCTTTTAATAATTCGTTTTAAGAATTATCTATTTTCAAGAGAAAAATTTATCAAAAAACTCTTGTTAGTATTTCTATCTGGTTTGGATGTTACTTGAGAACAGATCGGTAATATTGAAATTGTCAAGTTACCGTTACGATTCTGAGGTTAGTTATAACGGGTATTGTTACAATGGTTAAGTACTTCTTAATAGTTATTATTTCTTAATCTATACATATAAACACATTATTCGTAATCTTTTGATATGTTATTATCAGGATTACATTTATTTTTTCGTATGAAAGTTAATAACGTATATTTCAAAACATCGAAAAAATCAAGAAAAATAAATTTAGTCAAATGAGTGACTAATGTTAATTCTTGTATTTAGTGATAAATATTTCAAACATAATTTTTTAAGTTATAATAAATAATTAAAATATTTTTTATAATATTTTAATAATTGTGAATTAATTTTTTCTTTAATTCTGATAATTCAATCATAGTTTTTAATACTTCGCCTTATTTGACTTGCGTAGTATCAAAAATTAGTTATTTACGAAATATTATTTCAAGTCAGTATTATTTAAATAAAATTGTACTCCCTGTTTTTTATTTATCACAACACTCGCAAGTACGGTTGACATTATACACTAACCGTACTCGTTTAATTAAATAACTCCGCACTTGTCACTCGTATATATTGGTGTAGTGTTAAGGTTATGTATGTTAGTTACTTAATGCAAATGCCGCGCACAAATTCAAAATAAAAACTTCTTCATGTTGTCGAGTGGCGTGGCCTCTCCGTCGAAAATCTAGACATGAACTGTAATGCTTCCTCTCAGCGTCTCCTGATCGTCTGCCGAAAGTCATTCATTCTACTGGTTGAAAGCACTATACTCTCTGACCCAAAAGCCTTTGTTTTATTTAAATATTTAATTTTTTAACAAAATCGATTTTGGTGTTGGGGCTTTTTGACGTCAGCACCGGTACAAAAATTTAACTGAAAAGTTTAAAATTACAATAACTTTCTTAATTTACGTCCTATCGTTAAATGGTTGATGTCAGTGAATTGCGGACATCCTGCTTGTTAATTTAAGTCTAAGAATGAATATTTTCCGTCCATCACTTCTATCACAATAACGATTTTACTTATTATTTCTGGTGTATCTTATAATTATAAGTCTATTACACCAGATTTTACTTATTTATATTAAAACACTTCTTAAATAAACACTTTGAGTCCATATCTCAATTGGTTTGATTTAAAATTTGGGAATAATTGTTCCCTACACAAAATCTCGTTATGGCGTCTTTAAGCGTCCATGTTTGATTTTCCATAAATGTGCTTAGAACTAATTTTTCTTATTTAAAACAGTAATATTACAATCTAATAATACTAGTAAAGTTTATTTACACAATTTTACACTAGAATATTTGTATATGACTGTGGTTAATCTACTATTTACATATTTTCAGTCCTCTTCTATCTCTCTTATACAATTTTTCACCTTATTTTTGGTTTTCTCTATATAAATTATATCATGTAATGATTGTAATTAGTGTTCACACATTGTACCTAATTCATTATATACAATGGTTATCTTTTAACTAGTTCAGAACCCTTCAATTTTTCAGTAATGGGCCTGTTTATGTTGTGTCATATCATAGTAGTCATTTATTTTTGTTAATACAATAACTAAATTGTTATTGTTCTACTTGGTTTGGATTTCCAAAGTAGCATTAGACATTATTCTAACTCTTGATAATGTTTTCATTTACTTTTAAACAAGTTTACAAGTTATATTTTTTCATAAATAACTTGCTTGTCATGGTTTGTTTACATTTGGGTTTCTTCATAATAGTCATTTGGTTTTTAAATGTTTGTATATAAAATGGCTGTTTTTATGGTCATAGTCTGTTCTCAAAGTAGCATTGGGATTTCCTCTCACTACTGGTAATAACTTTAACAATCTGTGTTCAATATTTGATACAGTATTTTTCTTAACTAATTAGCTATACAATGGTTCAGCTTACTTCTGGTCATATGTACATAGTTAGTTAGTTTACAATATTTTAGTTACAATATTGTTCTTATTATGTTCAGAATCTGTTCTCAATGTATTATCAGATAATTATCTCACTACTGGTAATACTTTTATTAACATTGGTATATGCTTTGATATTGTACTTTGCCTAACTAAATTGGCATACTTGTTCCATCTCTGCTATCTCTGTGCCATTATGTTTGACTTGTTCTATTTGCATTGTTTTGCAATATAATACATTGTCTCTTAGGATTTATTATTATTTACAACAAATTCTTGTTTGATATCATAGTTGATGATCATTTATTTATACTAATATGTATCATTTTCTGTTGAATAGGTGTCTTCCCTATGGATTGTGTAACAATGTACCATCTGTTTTAATGCAGTATTTTTCTACTACTAAACTGACATCAGTATGGTATCTTACTATAATATTTTAATTATTTTGTTATACATGTTTATACAACTCCTTCTTAAACACTAACACAAATCTTTTTGTATTATTTACAATATTTTTCTGGTCATTGGTGGAACTTAATTCCTGTCATTGTTTGATACATAACAAAGGTTTTTTATTTGTTGTCAGTTCTCTATGAACAATAACATAATTGTTCTATTTTGTTCTATTCTGGTGGTCTTATGATTATGTGTATTGATCACAATTTTATTAAATTAGTCACACTCATTGTTTGTGTTTGTTTGACTATTTTAATTCTTGCTGTTTCATTATGAAATTAACATATTTTCTTACACTGTAAACTTCATCACTGTGATTGTTTGTGTGGTTTATTCAGTCGAAATTAGTTAATTATTCACAGGTTTCACATTTATATTAAGTACACACTGTAATTGTTTGTGGTTCCTTAAACGTTAAACACTGGTTTTCTTTTCACATTTGATAATCATCATTTCTTTTGTCACTTATATAGTCTTTAGTACACTTGGTTTATGTTGAGTCCTTACATCTTCTGTCCATCTTCTTCTCTCTTCATGGTGCTCTTCCTGGTCCTTCTTCTTTCTTCTCCTTCTTATATTTTCATTGTAGTTGCTATTTTTATTTATCTCCTTTGCTGTTGGAGCTTGTTGGTTCTTGTTTCGTTGGTTCCCCTCACTGTTGGATCCTATTGGGTCTGGTTACTGATATTTTGTTTTGGCTCATGGCATTTTCTTTTTTCATTTTGTATTTGATGTTGCTATGTTAATATTATCTTCTTCATCGTTGGATTTTTTATTAATATATTTGTAGATACACACTTTTATACACTTAGGTTTATTTATGTAGACATACTTCCATGTTTTTTCTCTTACTTGACGTTATTAGCTTATATTATGTAACTACCATATTTGGTACTGTTACAATATATAGGTCTATAGGCCTACATATGTATGTATGAATGGACATTTCCGGCGGATGGATTCAGCACGACTCATGAAGAAAGTCTTCCAGGAGACAGTTTCGTCAGACAGCAAACGTCGCCCTAGTACGATATGGAGGGATGCCGTTGAGGAGGACACCAGAAGGTTGGACATCCGCTACAACGAAGACAGGATTCAGTGGGCTCAGATCAGGTGCTTACGTAGACCAAGGACCACCTCGGTCTGTACAGCTAAAGGAAGGAGAAATATAAATACGAGTAGGCCTATAGCCTATTATGAACCTTTAACTGTTCCTTGCCCTCATGAGGCCTTATTTTCACATTGCACCTCTTTTTAGATCCTATCATATTTTATGGAATAATCATCTACGTTTCATGTCTTCTTGACTGCCACCGATTATCTTCATCGTTTGAGTTCCACAACAATATTGTGATCGAATTTTCTGAGCCAGAGAACTATCTAAGATAGGCGAGAGAACTTCTTGAGGTATTAGCACTGCTTGTGTTATAAACTACTAAAGACGGGGATGTCAACTGAAACATTTTCTTCTTAATTAAATATTCTTATATTCCAGTTACCGAGAGTTGAGAGAAGATGTATACAAAGAAAAATGATTCTGATTGGTAAAAGTTAATGTTAATGGTCGGTAACTATTATCATGACACGTGCACTTACCACGGGAACACAGATAACGTACGTTCTGTTATTGCACAATTTTTGAATATTTATATTTGTCAGTTATATCGCTGAAAATAAAAGAGCAAAAACAACAAATTAACGTAAATTACAGTTTTATTTACAACAACGCTGTCAAAGAGCTTTTTCTTATTTTCTTTTTCTCTTCTTCTTCTTAACACCACTACTTAAATGTGATATAGTCTCAGTAGGTACTTCCTTATCCGTACCAAGTTTATAGGCCATTTTCATGTTGTAAGGTTCTCTCTCTTTTCTAAACCGCAGTGTCTCAGCCGGGCAAATCAAAATTTGATTACAGTCTACAATACCCAAAATTAAGCGGACCCAGTCCTGCCTTCTTTTGTAGGCCAGCGTCCTAACTTGATACTGCCGGTTGCAGCTCCCCTCCACTAGAAATGTCTGTCGACCTTCAGGTGTATGTCTGTACTGTTCTGTATCAACAGGATCAGCTCTCTTAAGAGCAATACAGTCTTGGCTGGAGAACGATTCAGGCTCAGGCGGCAGCTAACACAATTCGTTCAACTTTGAAAACCTCTAAGGATCAGCGCCCAGTCCGTCTCATTCCGCTTTGTAAACAGTTACAAAGGTCGACTCTTCATAATAACGAGCACTTTGTTAAGTTTGCATTTCTCCAATATATCATAGTGTTACGACATTACAGATCAGTCTACGTGTTTGTCGAATGTGCCAGAAGAATCTCGCTCTAATGTGTGTGGCATACGTGGGTCTAGACGGATTCGCGAGAGTTTTCAAGGCCGCAATTAACTACGTAGTACACACTGGCGCTAAGACGTAGTTTGGAACGTTCTGGTCTGTGAGCGGAGGTATAAATACATGGCGGCAGCGGCCTTAGTTTTCAGTATTAGTCGCGATATATTTACAGTGCGGTCCGAGTTTATTGTCGGGCGATTACAAGTGATTATCTGGCGATATTACTGTGTGCGTTCAAGTGGTTATTAGTTAAGTGTTGTGTTTTATAATCGGACGGTATATTGTAATACAATTGTGTTTTAATATTAGTTGATATTTATTTGCGTGTGAACAATTTTTATTTGATTTGTTATAAGAGACTGTGTTGTTAATTACGAACTGTTTAACTATGAAAATTAAAGCTGGTGATTACTGACTTAATTGGTGTCTTGTAATTTGTTTTCCACTGTACCTACGACGATCAAGTAGACCGTCATAACAATATGCTATATTTTTTGCGAGGCCTTCATCTGTCTCCCATAGCACCATGTCATAAATGTTATGTCTTTTAGGTTCTTTTACACGCAATACACACAATAAACTGTACATGTACATACGTACACATACGCACGCGCGCGCGTAAGTATAAACGTATATCCGACCAGGACGCTGGGAATGTGGGTTGTTCAGAATACGTCTAGGCCTGTATATATACCATATAATTATTATAAGCATAATCACCCTTAACAATTATCTACTTAGAAACGAATGCTTCTCCACTCTTTCTTTAGCGATTTCCCTCCACGTGCAGTTAGCTGTAGCCTTCCAGTGTAGCAACAAGTCTTGCAGAAGGACACCGTCTTGGTGTCATTAGTTTTCTTCGCCTCCAGTATAACAACCTTCGTGACCCCCTGCCCTCATCTTGTCAAACGTCTTTCGCACTCCAGTTTTACTTTGTTAATTGTGAAAACGGTATCATTCATTCTAGTTTGATGTAGCGTGGGTTATTGGTTAAATTACCTAAGTCCACTTAGTTGAATTTACGGGAAACTGAAATTAAAAGCTTTCAAGTGCAATGACAAATCATAAAATCAATAAACTGTTATTCAAGGTTAATTTTTATAATTAATAGAAGTTTGTACGATTATCTTCTAAACCTTCCGGGCTGAAAGGCCGTGGTCGATTGCTTAAAATACTGCTAAACGTTTCGGCCACACCATCGGTGGCCATCTTCAGTAGCGAAAAATTGTGTTCGAATAGATGACACGCCGAACACGTCTCCCAATGGACTGGGAACAAGCAACAGAGTTACGGCTACGATGCCTCTATTTATAACTTTTTGTCCGCTTCAGGTGTATCGCGCGGACCAATGAGAAGCCAGCTCGTCATACTCGATTCTGATTGGCCATGGAAAATAAACCATGCCAGACACTATTTAAGGAGATGCTTTCACCTCGGCGGTTCGGACGCATTCTTATGAATATGGATGGACTCCAGATGCAGGCGAGTGAAGTAACCCCGGACAGAAGACACCACGCGGGCTTCATCAAACATCACCCGGTGATCGTCGTGGGACAGAGCGTGTTCAGCAACTGCGGACTTTTCCGGCTGGTCCAGGCGGCAGTATCTCCGATGTTCAGAGAGGCGCGTCCGGACACTACGCTTCGTGGTGCCTATGTAGACCTGGCCACACGTACAAGGAATACTGTACACCCCGCACGACGAGAGTGGATCCCTGGCGTCTTTCACCGGTCGCAGGAACTGTTGGATCTTTTTGGTGGGCTTAAAGATCGTCCTGACGCCCCGCTTACTCAGCAACCTGCCGATGCGGTCAGTCACGCCACGGAAGTAGGGCAAGACAGAGCCAACAACCTCAGGCAACACCGACTCGTCCGGCCTACCAGATCTTCTCGGCCGGGCAGCTCTCCTCACCTCCGCAGCAGAATAGCCGTTGGACTGCAGTGCTTCCTCGAGATGCCGAAACTCATCTTCGAGATACTGGGGCTCACAGATTCTTTTTGCCCGGTCTACCAGAGTCTTCAGCACCGCCCTCTTCTGCCTAGGATGATGATTGGAGGTCTTGTGCAGATATCTGTCGGTGTGCGTTGGCTTCCTATAAACTTTATTTCATAGAAGCCGCCATTCCACTGGAAGTAGGTCGTTGTTAGGACCTGCCGGAACAAAGCAGTGATGTCCGCCGAGAACATGTCACCCAAATACCCCAAGACCTCCTGAACAGGGACCATGGTGAAACGAGAGACCACATCAAAACCCACGAGAACATCGCCAGGCTCCAGCACCAACTCCCGGATCCTCCGAAGGAAATCAGAAGAGTCCCGGACGATAGAATCCGTCTGCCCGATGTGCGACTTGAGCAATCCAGTGAGGTGCTTTGCCAAGGTGTAAGTAGGCGAGCCAATAGCACTGACGATGGGCCTCAGCGGAACGTCTTCCTTGTGGATCTTCGGTAAACCATAGAGACGAGGGGGAAGGGCCTCCGAACACCGACATAAAGTTTATAGGAAGCCAACGCACACCGACAGATATCTGCACAAGACCTCCAATCATCATCCTAGGCAGAAGAGGGCGGTGCTGAAGACTCTGGTAGACCGGGCAAAAAGAATCTGTGAGCCCCAGTATCTCGAAGATGAGTTTCGGCATCTCGAGAAAGCACTGCAGTCCAACGGCTATTCTGCTGCGGAGGTTAGGAGAGCTGCCCGGCCGAGAAGATCTGGTAGGCCGGACCAGTCGGAGTTGCCTGAGGTTGTTGGCTCTGCTGTCTTGCCCTACATGCATGGCGTGACTGATCGCATCGGCAGGTTGCTGAGTAAGCGGGGCGTCAGGACGATCTTTAAGCCAACCAAAAAGATCCAACAGTTCCTGCGACCGGTGAAAGACGCCAGGGATCCACTCTCGTCGTGCGGGGTGTACAGTATTCCTTGTACGTGTGGCCAGGTCTACATAGGCACCACGAAGCGTAGTGTCCGGACGCGCCTCTCTGAACATCGGAGATACTGCCGCCTGGACCAGCCGGAAAAGTCCGCAGTTGCTGAACACGCTCTGTCCCACGACGATCACCGGGTGATGTTTGATGAAGCCCGCGTGGTGTCTTCTGTCCGGGGTTACTTCACTCGCCTGCATCTGGAGTCCATCCATATTCATAAGAATGCGTCCGAACCGCCGAGGTGAAAGCATCTCCTTAAATAGTGTCTGGCATGGTTTATTTTCCATGGCCAATCAGAATCGAGTATGACGAGCTGGCTTCTCATTGGTCCCCGCGATACACCTGAAGCGGACAAAAAGTTATAAATAGAGGCATCGTAGCCGTAACTCACTGTTGCTTGTTCCCAGTCCATTGGGAGACGTGTTCGGCGTGTCATCTATTCGAACACAATTTTTCGCTACTGAAGATGGCCACCGGTGGTGCGGCCGAAACGTTTAGCAGTATTTTAAGCAATCGACCACGGCCTTTCAGCCCGGAAGTTTTAGAAGATAATCGTAATGACACCGGCCGTGAAAGCCTACGTACTAAGAATAGAAGTTTGTATTTAATACATAGGTTTTAGAAAATGAAAAAAATAAATAAATTACTAGAAAAATAATAAAATGCCTTTTAACATCATTGGACTTGTGTAGTTTTATCACTAACCCCTCGATATATTCATTGAAGAGCGTCATCCACCTCCTTGTTATTCCTAGCATAGACCTTTCATGGTTCTCTAATGAGACCAGACTGAATGTTTTCAGAAATGTGATAAAAACAAATCAGTATTCCTTACAGAAACAGGATGACAATATAACAGCATTATACGGCTGACAGTTCGACGCAGAACTAATCAATATATTTTTTGAACTCAGTTAAATAGGAAATTCTATTTAAAATCTACTGTTTGTCAGAAGGCTTATATACCCATTTGGTTTCCAATTATTTTTCTTCTTTTACGATAGCACGACCATTTTTAATTGTTCTATTACTTTCGTAAACCTGTTTTAACATACTTTTACCAATTTACCATCTGAAACTTTCATATTTCATTTTTCGTCTATGACCGAACGGCCCATACCGCGACTTGGGCTCCTCTAGATTTTGTTTCTGCTTTTTAGGTCTACCTATTGGTAACCTCTTCCAACTGTGAATTCCTCATTATAAAAGAAGTGGAGAAGACTCATTATAAAAGAAGATTACATTTGTAACAGGAATTCACAGTGCTTTTTTCGTGTTCGCAGTACTTGCGACATAGTCACTCTTATTTAGATTATCCTCTTCTACTTCGACTTTTCGTTTTAGAGTTTAATTGTTCTAATCTTTCTCTGGCCTGCTCAATCGTCTCCTGTTAAAATATTTACATACACTAGTGTGGCGTTACATGATCTCAAAGATAGAGGTGGTTTTCTTGATGTCCACTCTAATAACTTTTTCAGCCGTTTACTTTCTTTCATCCTCCTACCGCTGTCATCCCCAATCCTCAGTTCTAATTTATCCGATTTATTTATTTTATCCTCTTCTTCATTTACTTACTTGATCATCGTCTAAGTTTCGTCATCGATTCGTGTAGTCTAATTCCACGGTTAGTGTCTATCCCTTATTTACGAGTATTCGTAAGAGACCACGTTTCTGCCTCAAGTGTCTCTACACTTTCAATTATAGGCCTACCGAGTAATATCCTTTTCTTTGTCTCCTGACTAATACTTTTATCCCAAATCACTCCGTTTAGAAACTTACGTATCTGTTTCCCCTTCACTATTGTAGCCTCAACATATTCGTCATTTGTCGAATAATACAGACTACACACACGCGCGCGCGCGCATATATATATTATATTTAATATTTATAATGAATTTACCTCATGATAGTTTTTCCTTTTTTTCCTTCCAAGATATTTGGAAGAAAGAAATATGTTGAGGTAAATTCATTATAAATATTAAATAGGCCTATATTATATAGGCTACATCAAGAAACTGACTGTAGCAAAAAGTGTTTGAATATATATATATAGGCTTATATATATATATATATATATATATATTAATTTATCAGGATTATTTATCCCCTTATTATCTATAAAAAATTGTGTTTTCTAAATTACACCCCACATAGACTATACTAAATATTTTCAAAGCCTTTATTTTTTTTTATTTTGATGCAATTTACGACTCGTAATTGTCAATTATCGCTCGTGTTCACCTCACTTTAATAATTACAACGCTATCTTCACGTTATTTAAACTTCCGTTTTACGGCTTAGTGTTCTGTTGCACTTGACACTGATAATGTAGGCCTACTGCAAAGAGGCTGTGCGTCTGGTAAGAAACAGAAACATTCAGGACACCGCATAGCTCGTTAATGGATGTAGTCATCAATCTATGAACGTAGTCATACAAAGTATAGAATAGTGAGGACTTATAACAAATTAAAACCATGTGGTATGCAAAAAAAATTAAATTTCTAACCCTTAAAACTGTAATTAAGGGATAGCTACATTTATTCTGGGGTTGTAGAAGCAGTGTAGATTGGCATTGTCTTGTGAACTGATTGAGATTTTATAGACGGTGATGGGGTTTTAAAATGTAATCTACATACATATGTTTGAACATTGTAAACAATATTGTTACGCCATCACAGAAAAATCTACGTGTGTCTCGAACGATCCATTGGAAGCCGGCGGCTGAATGTTGTGGCGTACGTGATTTCAACATGCGCTCGCGTGACTTTTCTGGAAGCCGCCAGCCGCGCAGACTGTGTCAAGGCCGCAATTAATTACGTTGTAGTGTAGAGCTAACGCGCAGTATGGAATAATCTAGTATTTGGGGGGGTTTAAATACCAGTACTCAACGAGGTTCATTTTCAGTTATAGTTGCGATATATTACAGTGCGGTTCGAGTTTATTGTCGGGCGATTACAAATGATTACTCTGTGCGTTCAAGTGGTTATTGTGGCGAAGTGTTGTGCTTTATAATCGTAAATTGTAATACAATTGTGTTTTATATTAGTTGACATTTTATTGCGTGTAAACAATTTTTATTTGATTTGTTGTAAGATACTGTGTTGTTAATTATGAACTGTTTAACTGTGATAATTAAAGCTGGTGATTAGTGACTTAATTGGTGTCTTGTATTTTGTTTTCCACTGTACCTACGACGTCAAGTAGAGCGTCGTAACAATATTATGAAAACTATACGGTTTGGAGAAATTTACAAAATATTCGGCAAACTGTAAAAACAAAATATGCCTACGTGCACTTGATCGCCTTCTGTCAATTTTGTTTTCCGACATTAGACAATTACAAAACATAAGTTTAAACAGGAATATGAATCTTTTTGCATCGCAAACATCCTGATAATAACACTAGGCCTACCGGTACCATATTACAATATAGGCTATAGAGTTGAATTGTGGAAATACATATATTTTCAAATCCATGTTTGTATCACACTTCAGAAGCAAACACGTGCTTCAGCCCTCCAAACCGTGACCAATAAGCGTGACCCGTAATTTTCAAATCTATGATACATTTTTTTTGCCCATTCGTAAGGAATTTGTACAGAGCAACATGGATCAAATTTGGTTTTAAGATATTACGCCATTTTAATTCATTACGTAGTTTACCGTTCGATTAGGCCTATCATCAGGCGGTATAACACCAGCAACAAAGTTTATTATCCATGCAACAATACTAGAAAATGATTTTTGTTGAGATCTGTCAACAATGGACCACACATTAACAAACACGTGAATCGTAGGTCTTGCATTAGTAAGGTGATTGTCTAACTACAGCAATACAACAATAATAGTGGCAATAAATATTATTGTAGGCCTATATCGCGAGATTGTAGACGTTCAGTCAACTATGTCCTCGTTCGAAAAAGCTTGGGAAACTATCCTATACATTAGCTATACGTTCAACAATTTTTCTCCTTCCTACTTTGTATCGCAAAAGGCCTACTCGCTTACGTAATGTAATCTTTCATTATCCCTCATCTTCATGTGGAATTTCCAGTTTTGTTTTTGTCCCTAGATAATTTCGTTTAAAGTGCTCAGTATTTAAATCGTCTCGGATGTCACAGTTATAGTTCCATCAGCTCTTCCTTGTCATCCAACGATTCTGCCTTGTATTTGGGAACTACTTTCTCTAGGTGTCAGTTTCGTCTTGAACATGTAGGCCTATTTTGTTTTCGCTCTCCGTGGCCGTCACTCATGTTTCACTATCACATTATCAGAACTAAAGCAGGCTTGGTTTCGAATACTGCAATCGTTTTAGTGAAAGAAGTTGACGCATTGGCTACGAGTGTAAATTAAGAAAAAAAAATATCGAAAAACTTCATATTTCGACCAGTATCGTCATAATAGTTTAAACTGGTAAACTATCTTAATTAACATGTTACCGGTAGGACTACTTATTTTAAACGAACTTCTGGGAAAAAACTGCTACCACCTTTATATTTTCCCATTAGCTGACGCTTCTGCTGTAGGCTACCTGCATGGTGTGGATGCCCGAATAAACAGGTTCCCGCGCTGGAGTCAATCTACGCAATCCTGTATCAGAATGTATTCTATATGAAGCACTAATAAGGAACTTTTAATGTTTCTAGTGTACTAAGTAGGCTACGTACATTTAAGTCTTTTGAAAACGCCTATCGAATAACAAATTGTTTAGATACGATTCGCTAACTAAATAAACACAGACACACACACACATGCACAGCCTCAGTTCCTAAAAAAAAAATAATTTTATATTTCTGATAAAGTTTAAACAAAAATTTTAAAGAAAATAAATTTCGAACAATTTTTAAATATTTTTAAAGTTTTGAATTTTTCTTTTTTCTTTCACGATTAACTTCCTCATGTGTCAATACAAAATCATTAACTCAGAAATAAAACGTGTCATACTTTTATACGTGCGAGTAATACAAAAGTGGTTTCCAATACATTTTTAATAAAGTACCGGTAATAATATTTTTCAAACATTTTGACATTAAAATAGTTCGATATTTTAAATTATTTTTAAAGTGATTATGTTTTAAAGAAAATAATAATTATAAACTTGTCATCATATGTAAAATGCGAGTGGTGCCCAGTTTCCAAGAAGTAAGGGAAGGGACCTTGTAACGCGCAGTAATGGTGAGACAAATTCACGTGTCGTGTGTGTGTGTGCGTGCGCGTGTGAACAGGGCTGAAGGTGGGCAGTGTGGATGACAAGTGAGTTTGCTTAGGCCTAAGCCTAGTTAGTATTGCAAGGGTAGCCACGTTTGAGTAAGAATTGATCAATATAAAGAAAGCATTGTTGGCAGGGTCATTTTCACGTCCCTCGCTGAGTGACAAATTGGAACAGCCTCTAGAGACACGGAAAATAAATATAAAGAAGAAACCTGAAGTCGAGGTAAAGAGAGATGATGAAGATAAGAGAGATAGTTTCCACAGTGTGGTGAGGGGGGGGGCTCGAAATATAAATGTTAAACGTGCGTGAGAAAGGGAAGGAAACTGTGTGTGTGTGTGTGTGTGTGTGTGTGTGTGTGTGTGTGTGTGTGTGTGTGTGTGTGTGTGTGTGTGTGTGTGTGTGTGTGTGTGTGTGTGTGTGTGTGTGTGTGTGTGTGTGTGTGTGTGTGTGTGTGTGTGTGTGTGTGTGTGTGTGTGTGTGTGTGTGTGTGTGTGTGTGTGTGTGTGTGTGTGTGTGTGTGTGTGTGTGTGTGTGTGTGTGTGTGTGTGTGTGTGTGTGTGTGTGTGTGTGTGTGTGTGTGTGTGTGTGTGTGTGTGTGTGTGTGTGTGTGTGTGTGTGTGTGTGTGTGTGTGTGTGTGTGTGTGTGTGTGTGTGTGTGTGTGTGTGTGTGTGTGTGTGTGTGTGTGTGTGTGTGTGTAGAATTCAATTCACGTTTCTTTCTTCGCCTTATTCTTCTTCTTCTTCTTCTTCTTCTTTTCTTGGACTCCGCATTTTTTTTTTAGAATGGAGAAATTAAATTATATATCCTGACGCCCGGGTCACTCAGTGTAGGATTATAGCGCGCTTCCAACCCCTCACTACCCCTTCCGCGCGCTGTTCGGTAACACGTAACCAACCAACATCATACATGTTGAAACATTAATTTTAAATTAATTCTAAAAATTAATCAAATTATTCACTCCGTTATTGTTAATGTAGTGTTAATATTACTACTCTGTACCATTAATTAAGATGTTCATAGTTAATATAGTTTCTTGATATTACCGAAACATTATTCTTTGAATTAATAAAATTAAATATTTTAGAACCATTATTATGATCCTAATTGCTAACTTAATTATTAGGCCTATAGTTTTCAACTACTAGCTTATACAGGCCTATAGTCCGACATTAGTTTGGAACAAATTACTGAAATATTAATTAATTTAAAATAATACAAGTCTCAACATGAGAATAACAATATCAACAGCTCAATAACTATTACTAATTTGTACTCAACAGCTCAATAATTTGTACTAATAAGGAACAAATTATTACTGAAACATTAATTAATTTAAAATAACACAAGTCTCAAGATGAGAATATCAATATCAACAGCTCAATAACTATGTTACTCTATTTATCTGAATGTAAGTGTCTGTGTGTGTGTGTGCGTGTGCGCGCGCGTGCTATAAACGATTATAAACGATTATAAAACACAAGTTTAAACATGAATATGAATCTTATTTCACTGCAAAAATCCAAGTGAGTCTCTAACTGGTAATAACAGTAGGCCTACTATGTTACAATACCCTAGAGTTGAATTTCGGAAATAAATATATTTTCAAATCCATGTTTATTTCACACTTCTGATGGCTTTAACTCTGTACATTTTGACTTGATCAGTATCCTTACCTCCACTCGACGAAACGTTACTAGGTCATGAAATGTGTAGAACTAGACTGCAGATGAACGAGGATTTTAGAAGAATGCAGTACAGATCTATTTGTAAGATAAAGGAATCTATAATAACCGCTGCTTACACCAAACATGATCAGAAATACTGCCTTCTCAATATAACAGAACGTTTCTTTATATAGAGGTCCACTGTTAAACATTGTTTTGTTCAAATAAAATCATTTCGTAAGCTGATATCCAAGCAGTATTATAGTAGCTTATATAGGATTAGGCCTATATAAGTTTATAATCTTTTTTACCATCTTTACATTAAATTAATTCTTGGATTTTGTAGTCCATGACGTGACCGAGTATTATTAAGAACTAATAATTAAATTAGTTAAGCAAATTATTCAGGCAATAAGGCAAAACTTTTTTCTAAAATATCTATGCTCCTCGTCGAAATAGTGCATATTAGTTCTTACTAAAGTAATACTACACGCATGAAATTATGGAAAACTTCAAATTCTTAATTGAATTAAAATAACCTAGAAACTTTTTGTTTTTTATTTTTTAACTAAGTTATCAGAGGTTAATGTGTGCAGTTTTCCCTCTTTGGTAGAAACCCACACTAAAGTTTCTAAAAGTCAAAAGAAGATCAAGTTTTATGTTTACTGTAAGAAACAACCTAATGTCACGTGACCCACACATGTAAGAGAATAATTTTTTTTTTACAAGTAAATTTTTTTACTGCATTAGTGGCAGTATTAATGCTATTGATTTGAAAATAAGTGATTAAGCTATCTTCTTCTGTTTAATGCAATGGTTAGTTTTGTATTCTGTGCC
This sequence comes from Magicicada septendecula, assembly GCA_034769895.1. Classification (NCBI taxonomy): domain Eukaryota; kingdom Metazoa; phylum Arthropoda; class Insecta; order Hemiptera; family Cicadidae; genus Magicicada; species Magicicada septendecula. The sequence goes on from CM068368.1 coordinate 96,476,581, forward strand.
TTAATGTTTGTGGGACCACGCACAACAGAGCTAATAATACAGTGGATGAAGTTAGAGCTCTCCTCTTTCACCTTCTCGCTCATTGCTACGCAGGACAATGTGATCGAAGTAGGCTGCAGTACTTAGGCCTACATCCACACCGAACTGCTCGGTCAGTGTTCAAAAGTAAGACACAGGCTCTTTGTTTTCAGAAGCTCTTCCTTCCTCTTCTTCTTCTTCTTCTTCTTCTTCTTCTTCTTCTTCTTCTTCTTAATCTTCTTTGATAAGGTATTCTTGAAGAATGTGCCATTCTCGAATATCTAATCATCTTCATTTTGGCCGGTCTACATTTCTTCGTCCTTTTGTTTTACACTGCAATACTTATTTAGATAATCCATCCATTCTGTGTTTTTCTTTCTCATCGCGTTGATTACAGCTGATGCCGTCTCTCGTATCCTAGCCATCACTTATTCTCGTCTTGTCAGTTATCGTCCGTAAGTCTACTAGTCACGGTGTCACTGACTTCGTCTTTCCAGATTCTATTTGGCCTCCCTCGATTCCTCTTAGGAAACCCGCAGATTCTTAGGCCAACTGCCATTGCCATATAGCCTACCTACCTCTTCAGCTGTTTTGCTTCAATTGAGTGTATAATATCAAAATTAATGACCATTCTAGCTCTTTTGGCTTCATTCCTTAACCTCTCATGCCTGATCTGTCTGTATAATCTTTTCCGGACGTTAATTTCTATGCTCTCATTTTTACTTATTTTCCGTCTGTTTTTCATACTTCTTAACCGTAAGTTTCTATGGTTTCAAAAGTTAACTTTTAAATACGAATTTTAGTCGCCCTTGTAACCCTACCACTTCACAAAATACCGTTTAGTCGTTTAAGAGCATAGTTGTTTGCCCCAACCTTGATGCACCAATTTTGTCACCTTTTAGGTTATCTTCATGCCTAGAAGATACAAAGTACTTTTACATTTTTGTGTTTTTTTGTCATCCCCAAGCCTAACTCCAGAACCTGTCCTGAAATCGACAACAAAATCTTAAACCATAACAAAACATGGAATTGGATAATAAATTGATAAATAATCGATAATAAATTTTTTGAAAGTCTTAATCGTTAGCTCCTGTTTGTATCTATCACATCAACTTATAAACCACATAGTGTACCTCATCTACTACATAGTCTACCACATTCACCTCATCTATTACTTGGTCATCAGTAAACGAAGGCCAAAAAGCCTATCATCATAAGTTGATAACCTCACGTTTCCTTACTAATTTCGTTTTTACTCCTTAACCTTTTCACCTCATTTATGCTGAAAATGCTTAGGCCTATATTTAAGTCCTCACAAATATTACGTTTTGTAATATTAGTCTACGATTTAAGTTGTTTTGCATCCTGTAACAGACCTTATTAATAAACTTTTAGAGTCGAAATGTGGAAATAAATTATAATTTTAAATCTAAGTTTATATTGTCTGTCTGATGACGAACAATCATCAGACTGTACTAGTCTGTAAACTAGTTCCAGAGTTCACCGTTCAAAGTGAGTCAGGTTGTACATTTTACCTTGATCAGCATCCAGTAGAGACGTATGGTCGATGGAACTTCACTAAGACACGAGGTGGCTTATATCCTCCTTTCATTTTCTATAGTCAGGTCCACGTATCACTACTATAGAGTAGAACTAGAACAATCATTGTAGGCCTACTAGAGCAATAAATATAGTTAGCATTTAGGCTACTCTATCGATGTTTAAAATCATTTCGTTAAATTCCGTTATATTCAATAAGTAAAATAAAAGGGTCTCCTGATTATGTAGACAGAAAAACTAAATTAAATTAAAGAATCGCTGTGTTGACACAGACTGCGGATTGTAGCGGAGTAAACATTCTATCGCATGACCGCTGTTAACACATCAAATATGGGTGCGAATTTCAACTTCACTGACATCATAAGAGAAGAAAAAAAAAATTATATGTACTGAAGAGAACGGGGGAATGCCGGGCGGGGGGGGAAGACGAGGGGAATGAAATTGACATCTCACTCAGTCATGTGGACTTCGCTAGCTCTCCATCTCTCTTTTTTTACTCTGTATTCCGAAAACCCTTTAAAAATCCAATCGTCTATATCATACCCCTACTCTCGCGCACTCATACCACTACTATCGCATATGAGGGATAAAGGCCTTCAGGCGTCAACTGATCAATATTCGATTTTTCCCGATGAGAGAGAGAGAGAGAGAGAGAGAGAGAGAGAGAGAGAGAGAGAGAGAGAGAGAGAGAGAGAGAGAGAGATTGGAAGACGCTGGAGTGAGACGGCATTATTATGAAGAGTCCGTCTGTCCTTTCAAGATATGAGCCACCTCTATAACGTTCTAATGTCGTCGCGTTGCTCGCTGGAGTTGGGGTAGTTATGCACAGAATTCCTTTCCGATGAATTGGAACTTTTTTAATATAAGTAATTCACTCCACGATTTGTAGATATTTTTTTAAATTTATAAACCTGTGTAATCGTAATACAGAAACTACTTTTGTAAATAATAGTTTTATCGTTGTTTTAATGCGCGAACAACTTCTGTCTGTCACACGGACATTACAGCACGTGTTGCCATAATAGCAGCGTTCGTGAGCAGTAATTTAAAAAATTCATATCTCAGACGCATTTTATTTTATTAAAATTCTTTACGCTACATTTGTTAGTAGTCTACGTTTTAAATACTTCAGTTAGGAAAGTCGTGTGATGTTAAAGAAACAAACTTCAGTAAAAAACTACACTGCTGTTTAACACCGGGTATGCCCGGTATGTTTTACTGTCAAAATCAATATGTAGGCCTACAATTGAGAACACACACGGGCGCGCGCGCACGCGCGCGCGCACACCTTTATCTTTTTATTTACAGTATTTCTTGAAATTTTTGAAGTCTCTTTAACTGGTTAAATATTATATAGTATTAACACAATAATAAACTTCTACAAGTAAATTTTGCGTGATTATGTAGTATCTTACTCATATTTCCCAGAAATACTCTGCACCATCAGAAACTTGGAGCCTAAATAGTCTATATTAACGAATAACGGAATTGTTACATTCGAAATTTTTAAAACGAAATACAAATGGATTTTTCTTTAATATAGGCATGTATTTCAACTTATGATGATAGCAAACAAATAGTTTCCGCGGGACGTAGGCCTACGTAAGACATAAGTCCATGTGACAATGTAAAATTTGCTTAAAGAAGACATTTATCGTTGTGGTGCTATAACTTAGTAGCCTATTACACACAAGTTTTTGTATCGTTAAGTTTTATAATTGTCTGAAATAAGTCTGTATTTTACAAAAACATGTTCTGTATCATCAGAAGATAGACTATAGGATAAACGCTTGTTAGCAATACGTCTGGAAATTATTGTATATAGCCTAACATAAGTTAATACTTTGAATATAAAACAATATTGTTTTCATATTTTAAATATTTCCTTGGGCAAAAGTCTAAGCTTTTATTCAACAACAAACTACTACCACTATACAAAACCATGCTGAAACCTACATGTTCCTACGGACTTCAGCTATGGGGGCGTGCCAAACCTACAAGAATAAAAACTATCCAAAGATTTCAATCAAAAGTGTGCTGCAAGCTTTAGAGGATGGCAGATGTTACGTCAGCAATTAGACACTTCACACCTAACTAAAAATACCTTTCATAACGGACGAAATCAAGAGGATTGCAGCAAAATATAGCCAATGAGTAGTAGAGCATGAAAACCAACTGATAGAGCAGCTACACAACAACGGTCCCGACGAGAGAAGACTCCGCAGAACTTGGCCTCAAGATTTGCTACATCCTTGAAAACAATCTTCCATAAGGAGAAACATCAATGGATGTTTCCCTTTCACACTTAACTCCTACATCTCGTTTACTTAATACTCTGTTATAGATATAGATTGTAAATTGCAAACTGTCAAACAAAATTTAATATTATAGGCCTATATAAAAGTTTAGAATGACAACTGACAAGGTAGGCTACATTTAGTCTACGTAAATTCGCTCGAAATATAACACGTAGACTAAAACTTTTTTTTTTTTTAAGAAATGCAGTTACTATAAGTAGTAAAATCAGGTTTAGCGCATCGAATCTTTTGACAATTTAAACGTGACGAAACAGTTATTTAACTTGATAGAATATGACTCCCCGTGGGCGGCGCTCTCAACAAAGCGCCAAAACGTTTGGTGATCTAATTTACACAAAATACATTATAAAACAAATAATAGACAAAGGTTTTTTTGTTCCGTCGGTACACGCGGCAGCGAGCATGAATTGTGATACATAAACGTTTACTCGATTATGTACAGGCTAATAAGTTATGCATTGAAGCACGGTTTTGTCGATCATATTCCCTTACAGTTCGCTTAAAAATTTTAGATTCTTAGCACTTTTGTATCGCTTTTCAAGACTCTCTCGAGTTTTTAACATTTTAACACGTTTCGGAAATGTTTATTAAAACAATACTATTGCTTCACGTTTATTCGTGTGGCACTCGTCAACAGACCGAAGTATTTTTTTAAATGTCCCTTTTTTTATATAACTTGCCACAAACGGAATTTTCCAGTAATTCAACTAGGGATGACATTAAAGGGTTCAAAGGGTGATATTATTACCTTAGTTATTTCTCTAAACGTATTAGCCTAGATATATTCGTGTGGAAGGTAGATACCTAACTAGGCCTAATAGCCTGTATTATGTGACGTAATTTGTCGTTACGGCGTCTTGCTTGTAGGACAGACTACAACCTTTTTTTCACGTTTCTAAATAGGTTTCTTTGCCGAATTTTACAAAATGCAGTTCTAGGTTAGTCTGCCTTGCAATACACCAACATAACCAATAATCAATTTCGATAATTAGACAGTCTGTTTTCGTTCCCTATAGATCTATTTCAGTTTCTACACGAAACGTTAGGTTTCTGTTATTTACAAAATAAAACTTACAATTGCTCCATATTTGAACGATTTAAAAACCTTCAGACGGTGCGTAAGCATTTAAAGAGTCACTGAAAGTTACGACGTACTTTAACGAATTTACGAAGCGCCTCTTCGAATTACTTACTAGTCAATCATTCTAGCCAACAGTAGTCCTACTTCGTGTCTCCGCAGTTGCATCATAAAAATCAACAAACAAATTCGGGGAAACGTTTTGCCGCGGAACAGTTATAGTTTAACGTGGGTCTTTCCACGGCTAATAAAAGAATAGAGCTTGTAAAAGATAAGTAGGTTTTCATTCCTACTACATTAGCTGGATGATAAACTGTTAAGACAGGTGGACAAGAAGCCACCGACTTTCTCACGCAGTTTGTTCCAGCAAACGTATAACGTAAGTCAAGCTGTTGCAGACATCAAATAAGTAACGGTACAAGGTACGTGGTAAAAGAAGCAATTTGGAGAATGTAGGCTACCTCCGAATTCTGTGTCGTGTAGCTTCGCTTGTGCTTTTTAAATAATATTCTAAATTTAACACTTTTCTTGATGCTGACATCGATACACAGAAATTTAGATTTGGAAAATCATTTGATCGTAATGAAATATTATTTATTTTTATAATAACTGCTCTTCTTCTTCTCCTTCTTTATCTTCCATCTTAGGAATCTGTCCTGTTCTATAACAACGGTCCTAGTTACTCCACCTCTTCCTTGGCCGACCAAACTCCTCTTGGTGTTTGGCTGGCTATGTCTTGCCTTTTTCACTAGCCTTCTGTCATCCATTGTTGATATGTGTTCATTCTATATCCTTCAATAACTGTTATTGTTATGATAAATTATCGCCATTCTCATCAGTCAAAACACACCACAGACAGGCGCGGATCCACGGTGGGGGAAAAGGGGAAATTTCCCCTCCCAAACGGTCACTTCAGAGGACATTTTTTTCGTAGTTTTATAATATAATAAAAAAATGTATATCACTTTATGTAGGTTTATGGTCTTACTCCAGAATTACTTTAAATATTAACTTACCTTACCAGCGTGTTAATTTTATTTGATAGGTCTACATACCACAGAAATAGTTATAGAAAAACAGTAATGTGTGTACCATAGTAGTTTGTATTTTAAACTGTAAGTGAATATTATTAAAAGGACAATGAACTGGCAAACACAGATACGAAGATACGATTTTATATTTGTAAGTAACTTAGGTCTATTGCGTTGATAATAACAAACTATATTTGTGATTTTCGCTCATTCCTATAATTTATATTTTAGGTGTTTAAATAATAAGCCAACTTTCCATAATCCACCTTCTCCTGAAGTCAACTTTTCCCCACCCAAAGTTACTTGCTGGATCCGCCCCTGCCACAGAACATCTGGGAAACGGCTGACCAGCGTCTGTGAAGTTAGTTTTTTAGGTTTACAGAGACCCAAGAACTTTTAAACTACATAAGTTCATAGAACAAGTTTAATAGGGTCGTTGTTAATGTTAACACCGCCCGTGAGAAAGGAGATTTATCATTTTCATAGGAACCAACCTCCAACTGACTAGATGTTATTGAAACGGCATTTATTTTTTCGGTAAGGTGTAGAAACAGGGTAGGTGTAGGCGTTTCTTCTTCAGGTGGGATTCGACTTTCAAGCCCAGCATTGACTGTAACATGATTAAGTTCCGCATTGGTAGTCAGTGTTACTAGAGTGTAAGAAATCAACAGATCCATGCAAGTCCATAGGTCCAATCACGTTGTGCGTATTGAGGGTTGGGTCGAAGATGTAAGACTCCATTTAACACTTTCCGCCTTTGCCTTTATTAGTAGGCTACACAGACTAATTTAAAATTAAATAAATCCTCTCTTAAATAATTTATTCCCAAAACCTTCGAAAAATATTCTGCGTAATCAACCAAAGATTCAAGTTAACGTGTCTGGTTGTTTAGTACCCAAAATGTAGGCCTACCCAAAGTTTTACTGCGCTACAGGCTACAAAGTATCGAATGTCTGTTTTCACAAAGGTCGTTAGAAGTAGGCCTATATGTAGGCCTATGTACGTACAATAGTAGGCCTACTGATTAAAATTCATTTTTGTTCTTAAATAGTTAACTACTTGATCCGTATTGAAATTTTTACCCATGTATTTCCCAAATTTAAATACGCGCGTTGTATAACAGAAAACAAAGTACCTATGTACCCTAGTTTGTTGTCAACATTTTATAGAAAGAATTAATTCACGTAGATCTACTTAATAGGTTACGTCAAGGAAGGGGTAACGGCCTACAGAGAAAAAGAACGTAACAGTTAAAGATCATTATGTTTGGAAAAAATTAGATATAAAAATTTGCACGTACTTTTGAAAAGTATGCCATTATGGACGTCTGTGCTATTGAATTCTAATTTCCAGCCGTTTTATTATGACTGTTTAATACGTTATGACGTACAAAATTTAGGCCTAAAGCAAATTATATAAAGTAGGGTGATAAGTAACTTAAGCTTAATTACAAGGAGGCTGAAGCTATTGAAGCATTTTCTGTTCCAATTCATTTTTTTACTTCGTAAGACAATAATCGTAGGACAACAACCTCTTACTTTATTTGCATACGCTACGTGTTAGGGTTTTATTTCTCAGGGATACGACGTAACACAGTAGTGTGATCGTGACGGAGGCTATAAGCTGACAACTTTCCACAAAACTTCCAATAGTCTACAATGACAAAGACTCGAAAAAACACTGGAAACTTGGAATGCAAGTCAAAATCCCATAGACTATACAATCCCTATTCCAGTCCTATTTAGTAAGGACATTTAGGTCTATAGGCCTATTTAATACCCGCCAAATTTTGATTCAATTATTGTAGACTTTCCTACTCCATAGATAGTGGATAAAAATGCTTTATTTTCCACCTTTTCTAGCCTATTCTAGGTTTCAATTAATTGTTGTATCAGTTTTTAAGTTTTTGTGTTATCTGTTCAAAGATGATGTTTCTCTCATGATTACGCGCTATACAGTACATTTAAAACAGAATGAATAGCCTACGCGAAAAACGCACATTTCAAGACCTGAACACTATACTGCATTGCGTACCTATATCGAAAATGACAGTAGTCTAGCCTAAAGATTATAGTAGACATAATTCGTATTGTATGTCCGGGCTGGCGTTATCAAATATCTAAATGGAAAATTCCTCTCCTGTCAACAAACATGGTTAAAAATGTTTCACCTATCTTAAGAAACCTATACCTAAACCTAACATAGCCTACTAGTAACTTATTCGCAATTAATAATATAGGGCTATGCATTCCTAATTCGAGTAGTTGCCTAATAAAAGTAATAAAAAGCAATCAACAAGGATAGCCTATCTGTTAAAAAAAGAAAAGTGTGGAGACATGTGGGTGGCCTAACTATGGTGTTTAGTATGTGTGGTTAGTAGGTCTTAACTATAAGAAGACCTCTAAAATACAAACTATAAAAGAACTAGCTTATAAAACTATAAAAGATATGGTTCAGACCACATATAGATAACTATAGGCTATAACATGTGCTTCAGAAGAGAGAAGAACAAATAGACTTACCTACTGACGTCTAAATAATCTAGGTGTAGGCCTGCACTATTCAATATTGGCCAAAATAAATAGCCTAATCACTCTATCTTTCTGGTACTCTGTCTTTCGAAGAACGGTATGGTAGCCTACTGTCTTCAACAATTAGCAGTGAAATGCAAACCCTAGTTTGGTAGTTAGGGCGAGAGCGTTGTCGGGAAATATGAACAATTGAGCTGCAACAGATCCGTGACCCATGAAGTTGACGACAGAGGTCTGTGTACAGTCATAATGAAACATAATAAAAATTTACTATTGATTTACTAAGCCTTGCCATTAGTATTAACTTATTTTGTCAATAATGCTAGGTAGATTAATATCCGTTAGCTTATTAAAATAAATAAATTAATTAATATTAAACAGATCAACAAACTTAAATTGTTTAAACAAAAATTTAGGCTAACTTGTTTGTGAAAATTAATAATCCTCCATTGACGGAGTAGGTGGCTGCTTTAGTTTCCTGCTGCTATATAGGCCTTTCGTGATCAAAATATGTAGGCCTAAGTTTTTATGGAAACAAAAATATTTGTTTATTATCTACAAAATTAAACTTTAATCGGATAATCAGATTTGGCCAAACATCATTGGTTTTGTTCAGAAGAAGGCCTGCTACAATTAGGCCTACCTCTTTTATTTCTGTAAATAAAGATACACACACTTGAAAACCAAAATTTTTATAGTATCAAACTATGGAATTTTATACTATAAATGTAACAAACAATGGGCCTACTGTTTAGCCGGACAGAGTGTGAAATTTACAATTGCATACGCACAGACGCGCGTAGGCGCGCAGAGTCGACAACAACTTACTGTAGGCCTACTGCTGGGACACAACTGTTGTCACAATTTTCTTATGGCAGTGGTTGCAGAACGTTCTGCGCGCGCGCGCGCTTGTATGTGAGCTCTTATCAACTACGCCTACGTATTGCCTGTAGGTAACGTTTTAACATTCTTTTAGAGAAGATACGAAACAATATTGAGATATCTTAATAATTATGGCTACACGATGTGTAGGCATATTTGGACTACAGTAAAGAGACATCACACACAAGTAGAAACAGTTAATAATAAACCTTAAACTGTGTGTTTCAATTTGTAGGCCTATGTAGGCTACAATAATCTAGTTGCAATTCTGTGCTTACTTTTATGATTAATGAGTTAAAAGTGCAATCAAAATTATTTAATTTTGTATCACTAATTTTTCAATATTTTTCATGTTCTAATAAATCGAGTTCTAAGACAATGTTTTAAATGTTATGACATTAATGTTTGTAGCCTACATTAATGCCGAAATTATTTATGGAAAGCAAGCGACCCGGCATTGGCTTACTCCTTGAGTGTTTTATTTTTCTCATAGTTAAAGGATATTTTTCTACAAACAGAATTCGTTCAGGGATCATTTATTACAAATAACGAGAGGTTTTTCGATCCGGTTGACTTGCTTCAATTTCCAACACAGAGCCGTGATTCCCGTAGTAGGCCTAATACTGATTGCCTGGAAAATTAAATGTAAATCTAGAGCGGACCTGAAAAATTTCAATTTGATTTTTTTTTTTAATTTTTTAATGGTATATCGAGGTAAACATAATTACGCAAGAAACGCGCTGTCTAGTTTAATCAGAACTGAATCATATCATTTCGTTAGCGAAAGGAAAAAAAATTAAAGATACGCTGGGCTTGGTTTGTTGCGTTCACTCCAGAGAGACGTCGTGTTCACCCCCTCTTTTTCATTTATTTACACAGAAAGCGAACGTACACGGAGGAAGAAGAAGAAAAAAAGAAATGAGAAACTATTGTAAAGAATGAAGAGAGAAAAATGTTTAACTGCAAATATTTCTAATTTAATCCACTAGGTGTCGGTAGCGTCCAGTCTTGAATTAAAGTAGGGGAAGTGTGACCGCCGGGTAGTGGGGATCAGAAGGAGGTGACTCGTAGGCGTGGCCAAATGTGGGCGGCCACAAGATGGCGTGCGTTTCAACAGCCTCCACCGTCAGTTCGCTTCAGTGAGTTGGACAAACACACACACACACCAGACCTCTCACTGCCTCCAATGCAAACATCACCTACATGTATGCATCCAGCTTTGTTTTATCAGACAGTCACACAATCTGACATGTCGAATAAATTGTATTTTGCAAATTATTTTAAATATATTCGCCTCTTTTCGATTTACAAATATTATTTATAATTTCTGTAAGCCATTACGTAGTGGCACGATTTGTAAAACGTATTTTATTTTCTAATAAACATATTGGCTTCCAAAAATCTACAACGTATTTTAGGTTCAACCCATTGAATTAAGAATATTTTCTTAACAAGATATCAAAGTCACATTGTTATTTACTTGAGCTCAGTTTAACAGTGTTAGACTATAAATTCCATGGATAATTAGGCCTATAGACGACAGAGCAGCACAAGCACGTAATATGTACTTGTAACTTATGAGTATAATACAAGTAATTAGCAGTACCTGTAGATTTTATACCGTGTAACGTGCTTCTAAGGTAGACCTATTTTTCAGAAAAATTACTGTTAATGAATGACCTAATCCAGTCTAAGCGATCGTTAGAGAGAGCTACAGCGGTCCAAAGATCTGCTCACTAAAGTCATGATCGTCTCAAAAACAATACGAAAAACAAACCCACGGCCTCTTCTTGTACTGATAACGTGAGTCTTTACAAATAAACATCGATAACGTTGGCAGTAGTGGTTCACCAACTGTTGACGACAAAACCTTAATCGATTTGTTGTACAAAAAAGTAACCTACGTACAGTGGAATGTCTCCTACGGAGGGGGCAGTTTTTGACCCTGAAATACACTTAGGGTTAAGGTAAGTGCAAACGTGGTGAGATTTTTGGGGTTAAATGATTAGTCCGCTAGACACGTGAGAAAATGTTTAATTAGGCCTGTATCTGAAAGCTAGAAATGTTTAACCTGACAAACTACGAAGTAGGAAACTTACTAGCACAGTTTCGTAGATAATTAAGTAAATTCAGTCTTACAAGTTAAATCTTGCGTTTAAACAAAATGATTCTTCATATAGTTTAGGCTTATTTGTTTTCACTGGAATTAAATAAATTTAAACTTTTTGTCTATAGGCCCTATTAAATTATAGTAATCACACACGTGTGAAATACTATCAAATCCTTTGATTTTCCAACTCTTAGGATAGGCCTATAGTCACTAACGTACGAGAGAGAGAGAGAGAGAGAGAGAGAGAGAGAGAGAGAGAGAGAGAGAGAGAGAGAGAGAGAGAGAGAATATGAACACCCACTTTTAGGCTACAGCCTGTTCATCATCATCAATGAAGGAACGATGCGAGTTCTCAGTTTTAACTCGACCGTCTGTCATTTGTCTACCTTTTTGGGATAGGCCTAAGTTTCACGATAACTGAAAACTTTTGAATGCATCAACCGATTTTCGTGAATCCCGGCACTCCGTGTCCATAGTTTAACACCACATAGGTCTATCCCTACTGTTTTCGAGATTGGTGGGTGGTTCTCAAAAACAATGAGCAAGAGCCAAATATGTGAAGGGTAAAAAATTTAAAAAAAAATCGCAGAATCCGCGCGCGGTATCAAATTAAAGAGAATTTTAACCAAAGTGTGGAGTTTTCAGTTTCGTAAAGTTCAAAATTTTAGAACGCCAGGGCCCAAAATGGCGATCAAAATTTTTGAAAAATCGTAAAAATTTTTCAATCCATGCCAGGTAACAGACTAAAGTTAGGCCTACTTTTAACCCTAATCACGGGAGCGGAGTTTTATGGACATAATGGGCCAAAATTATAACTTAAATTTTTAAGCAATAGTAGAACCCTACGTGGGCATCAAGTTAGGTTACAACTATGTGCATATATTTACATATATCTATGTATGTATGTTGTGGGCATCTATGTACAGTTATATTTAGATACAAACTCAATATTTTTAATAATTTAACAAAACCATATTTCATAACGCCTGTTTTGACCGCCTTCAAAAAGTTTATAAACTACGTAGGCCTATACAAATAATTATATAATCTTTATAAATATCTATATATCTATAATCTTTAGATATTATCAGTTAGGTGTAGGCCTACGTAATAGACCTATTATGAAAGCAGCTTTTCGGTGTAGGCCTAAGTTTATATTGATATCGAAAGAAACAAACCTAGGCCTACATAAACTAAAAGTTATAACTAGGCCTACATTGTTTGTCATTTAGGGATTTTGGTTTACAAATTTAATTCAAAAAAAAAAATACAGTAGCTAGTTCAGGATTTTGAGTGTTCTTGCGTAACTGGTTTGTAATAGACATTTTACTAGAAAAAAAAACAATCAGGGTTTTCGTAAATTCTCTGATAATCGAAAAACTACCGGTATCTCACATTGAAATTTATATAGGTAATAACAAATGTATTTAGTTGAAAATAGTGAGCGAGTTCTGCAGCTCTGGGTGCTTACTAATAACAGATTAGTTTACAACTTTCTCGATCTGTTTCCCTCCGTTTCCGTCTTCCGTGAGTCATCGTCAAGGTTCCGCTCCCTGTCACAGTGCCTCCTCTCCAGCTTTTACTTTTTACTTCGTGCCTTTGGGTTGGCAGTACAAAACTCGTTTGTAAGTCTGTATTCCACCGATCGTTAGACGTGTCCGTGACGATTCAATTGCTTCTGACTTTCATATTTTAAGTACCAAACTTGAATCTTCCTGAATTTTTTTTTTAATTTTTACGAACTGTTATGATTCATAGTAAATAGGCTACAACATAGTTTAACACAATTGTAGACATACATCACTTAGAGCCTATTTAATATTAACTTGTAGGCTACCTAGTAAGTTATTATAAGAAACACGTTGTCAATACGTTTCTTATAACAAACGAGTCTTATTCTTACAACGATTAAACTTCTTTTTATTCAGTACTGCAGTAAAATTCGTGCATATTCACTTAGGCCTACTCCTCTTAATCTTCTTTTCCTTCTTCTTCTTCTTCTTCTTCGTCTTCCTTTAAGGATTAGGCGATACCACCTGTTCCGGGTCAGCAAGTTCAAGCCGTCTTTCTACGGTCTTTCAGCGGGTCGCTTCCGTCTTCCTCTTCCCTGAGTAAATTTTTAGTTAGAAGAGATCCTATCTCGGAGATGGACGGGTGAGAGTGAGCCGATAACTCGCCCACGTAAAAGTTAGCCAAACACATAAGCCAGAAAAAAATAAAATCCTGCGAATTTACAGCTAAAATAATTAGACATGAAACGGGGGTCTGGTTGCGCTGTGTCAAAAAATCTCATTGTGCATGCGTTGCTTTGACGGGTTGATTTCGGACCAATTCTTTTGTGTTCAGAACAGCTGCATGATTTGTGTGTCATATGGGTCATGGTTGGTTACCCTACACTCCACTTCCTACACTGCCTTCCCTACGATCTGCGCGAACCGTTTGATGTCTTACTATTTCATCTGTAGGCCAACTTCAGTCATTTAAATTTTAGATACAAAATTGTAATTTACACAAAGTAGCCCTATGGCCAGTTCTTCTTTCCCTCCGGAAAGGTTTTGTGATTGTCCTGTGATTTGCCCGATCAATTGCTTCCATTTTCTGTGGTATTTCTCTCTCCGTTTCCTTTTGATGGTGGTTTCTTAACTGAGACGTGATGGGAATTTTTGTAAACCAGATTCTGACACGTTAAAAGAAATAAAAAATTGTGATTTACTAAGATGGGAGCAGCATGTTTGTGATACAAACTACCCCTGGAAACCAGAACCTCCATTTAATTACGTTACAACTAGTTGATTAGATAAAATTTTGTTTTTAAAAGAAAAAGGAAAATAAAAAATCAAAACTAACCTATAAATAAATTTTTTATGGAAATACAAGAATATAACCTTAATGATGAATTAATTTTTAATAGTACAGAAGAGATAAATCTCAACCCCATTTTTTGTGACTCTGAGCTTCTGACCCTACATGTCAACATCAGAAGTATACAGAAAAATATATTAAAACTTGAAACTATGTTAAGTTCTTTTAAACATAAACCAGATGTGATAATATGCACTGAAGCTTGGCTCATGGATAATATCAAGCTTATAAATATAACAGGTTATACACATTTTAATAATAACAGCAGAATAAATAAAGCAGATGGAGTGATTATTTATATAAAAAGTAACCTACATTATCAAACCATTAATGAACAATTTACTGATTTAAAAATCACTAGTCTGCTCATAGAATTAACAAATAAAAGTATTTTCAAAATTTCTGGACTATATCGTTGTCTTGATTATGAGATTGACAAATTCATTAAAGATCATGAAAAATTTATCTTAAGTAACAAAACTGTTTCAAACCACATGATTTTGGGTGATGTTAACTTAGATCTCATTGAGTTTAATGAAAAAACAGAATTATTTCTACCAATTACTGCAAAATGGTTATGAATCGATGATAAATACTTGTACTCATCCTATAGAGAATTATAAAGATGGAACTTGCATTGACCATATTTTCATGAAAGGAATATACACAGCAAAATCTGGCACATTAATGGACTCAATCACAGACCACTACCCCGTTTTAATATCAATACATGGAAACAACATAAAATGCAAACTTACAGTATCTTTTGAAATAAACAAAAAAAGATTTTTGGAGCTGTGTGCTTCAGAACAATGGCAACAAGTCTGTAATACACCAAATAATAATGAAGCATTAGAATTGCTAATAAACAAGATTCAAACTATCAATGAACTTTCACACATAACTAAGCCAAAAATTCAAAAACCAAGAAAGACCTGGATTACCCCTGCTCTCATTAATTCAGTTAATAACAAAAACAAATTATATAAAGCCTGGAAGAATAATCAAGACGACTTGCTAAAAAAAGAGCTGTACTTAAATTATGAAAAACGACTTAAATCATTACTTAGGACTGCTAAAAATAGGCATGAAGAAAAACAACTACAAAACGCTGATTCTAAAAAAATGTGGAGATATGTCCATCTAAAATTAGATCGTAATTCAAAAAATAGACAAATAAATGATATTTTGATTAATAATAAACTAAACAGCAATGATTGGACAAAGGTTAATTATTTTAATGAATTTTTCAGCACAATAGTATCTAGGCTGAACGAAAGTGCGACTCCTCCTATTCTGCAGCATGAAATAACCAGATATATCAATTAATCAGCATACTATGTTTCTAACACCAACAAATGAGTCAGAAGTTTACCAAACTATTCGTGAACTCAAAAATAAATCTGGAGGGTGTGATGACATTCATGCCTATACAGTTAAGCTAGCTGCTCCGTTCTTAACTCCTGCTTTGTTTGACTCACATTATTAATACTGCTATGATACAAGGTACATGTCCATATCAATTTAAGAAAGCTGTAATTTGTCCTATATATAAGGAAGGTTTAAAAAGTTTGGTTAACAATTATTGACCGATTGCACTGATATCAAATTTAGCTAAGATTTTTGAAAAAATTATTTTTTCCAGATTATTTAATTTTGTAAAGAAACATAACCTGTTAAGTGCTAAACAATTTGGCTTTCTCAAGAAGAAAGGTACAGATGATGCTATAGCCCTACTTAGCAAATTTATTTATGAAAATCTAAGTCTTAGCATACCAACTGTTGTAACTTTTTAAGACTACTCCAAAGCTTTTGACACTGTCGATCATGGCATACTTATATCCAAATTACAGAATATGGGAATAAGAGGTGTAAGCTTATCCCTGATAGCCAGTTATTTACATGACAGGACACAAGTTGTAAAGGTGAATGGGACTAGAAGTCAGACTATTAAAACAAATGTTGGAGTGCACCAGGGCTCTATATTAGGACCTTTATTGTTTATTTTATATATCAATGACTTACTAGTGTTACAAGATGAATTAATAGCATATGCTGATGATATAGCAGTACCAATGAAAGCAAAAACATGGCCTGAACTTGCAACAGATATGTCAACTAAATTAGATATTATATACTCTTGGCTCTATCACAATAATCTAGTACTCAACATAAACAAGTCTGTCTTTATCACCTTTGGAAATTATAGAGACTCTGTTCCGCATGACTTAGAAATCAAGATAAATGGTCAAAAATTGAAAAGAGTTAAAACTAGTAAATATCTAGGAATAACATATGACTTTAACATGAAGTGGGATGTACATGTGGCTAACATTGTAAAAAAACCCAAATACTTAGTCTACGTTTTTTACAGACTTATACAAATATTATCAAAAAAGCAACTACTACAAATATACTATGGACTATTCCATAGTGTGGCAGGGTATGCTATCATAGGCTGGGGTGGGGGGGGGTCTATATAAATCATCTCTAGACGCATTGGATCGGCTGCAAAAGTGTATTCTTAAAATTATAGGAGTCAATGAACAAGATTCGGATAAACCATTAACTATTAAACAAGTGTTTGTAGTGAATTCTATAGTTTATCAATACAATGATCTAAAAAGTGAGTTTTTACAAAATCAAATCAACACACGGTATAAAAGTATTATATTGCCGCGACACCTGTTAAGTATTGGGCAAAGAAGCTATGTGTATTATGCCATAAAATATTTTAATGAATTACCTAATGAACTGAAAAATCTAAGTGTAAATATAAAAGTGCTAAAAAAAATCAAAGAAAACATTAGGAACATTGTTATTGATTAATAAAAAAAAAACCGTCTATTATGATATGGAGCTTTTTCTCTTTTTTTATATCTATATTACTATGGTCGGTGAGGTAAAACTCACAATTAGTATTAAGTATATAAATATTAATTCTAAGGACCAACCTATGTACGGGCATTTATGTAAGGACCCCCTATAGGTCCTTTTTTTATATAATTTTTTTTTATTATTCCCATGAGGTTTTTCTTGGAATCTAAATTCTTGTTGACGACGGAGTCCCTTTAGGCTATAATTTAATCTGGTAGGTATGTATTGTGGGTATAGGCCTAAATAGTTCCTCTGTTGTATAGGTGAAACAGTTAGACACGAAACGATTCGAGCATACTGTAGTGGTCGCAGGGAAGTCAATGCACGATGTGGTGTGTGAGATGACCGACCATGACACACAACTATGTGATACACCATCCATGGCGCTGTTCTGAACACAAAATAATTGGTCCGAAAACAACGCGTGAAAGCATGCGCATCTGCACCGTTTCATGTTTAATTATTTTAGCTGTAGCCTACAGTAGGGCCTAAATTTTCATAGGCCTACATTCTTACAACCATACGGTAGCGATAAAAATTGTCTGACGCCTACGGGTAATACTAAATAGAGTAAAGAAAGTGTTGCTTCAAGAACTTAAGTAATACGCCTACTGATTTTAACATTGATTTTAATAAGATCTAAACGCCTCATTAATATTGCATGCACTTAAAATAGAATGTGTGTTTGTGTGTGTGTGCGTGCATTTACACAGAATATTTGCGTTCTTAAAAACATTTCTACTAATACCCTAGCCTAAGTCTTATTAATAAACAAATACAGGTGTTGAAATAGTTTTTTATACATACTGAATAGTCTACTATTTAATGTTATTGTAAGAAAACGTGCTACTAACATCGACATTTCTGTTGGTTTTTTGACGGTCCACTCAGTAGGCCTATATAAAAAAAACAACAACAAAAAACAGTTATTTCCGAACTTAAAGGCGAAGACTAAATAACACTAGTGCAGTCTGCGATAAGTAAGTTAGTTTTCTTCGTAGTTAAACACAACGTGTGATCGAAACAAAATCCTATTGGTTCCTGTGGCCTGATTATACCATTAATAGAAAAATCAATTGATTACCCACATATGCGTGGTATTGGTATAGCGGGCACGCGTGTAGTTTCATCAACCAATGGCCAATATGATGTCGTTTTAGTCGCATGTAGGCCTATGTGTTTACAGCAGACGTAAAATAAGGATGAATTAGATATAGGCCTACGTGAATCGCGTTAATTAATACCTAATTCATGTTATAGGCCTAGTGCTTTTAAAGAAATTACCGCGCGCGCGCGCGCGTGTGTGTGTGTGTGTGTGTGTGTGTGTGTGTGTGTGTGTGTGTGTGTGTGTGTGTGTGTGTGTGTGTGTGTGTGTGTGTGTGTGTGTGTGTGTGTGTGTGTGTGTGTGTGTGTGTGTGTGTGTGTGTGTGTGTGTGTGTGTGTGTGTGTGTGGATACGCATTTAACATTATTTCACACTAACATTGGCTATATACGACAGTGCAGATACACGACTCTTTATGAATACAGGCTTACACGATACGCTGTAGGCTTACAATATATAGCCCTAATATATTAGCCTATATAAATTTGAGAATTTTAAAACGAACACGTGTCCTTTAAATCTGTAGGCCTATTTACGTAAGCAAACAAACGAGACCATGAGATCGTTAAAGATCACACTAGGGCTCCGGTGAGATCGTTTTATCAGTAGATCTATGACTACGTAAAACAAATTTGTGGAATGCGACCGCAAACCTAGTGTGATCTAGTGTGAAGATGGTAGGGCCTACAGGTGCGGATCCACGGGGGAGGGGGAGAAATCCTCCCTCCCAAATGGTCACTTTAGACGAAATTTGTTTCGTCTTTAGTGGTTGTAAAATGGTTTTGTGATTACGATACGATAGAAAATTCATAATATCACGTTATGTAAGCTCGTGCTTTTATTATAAAATTACTTTAAATTGTAGGTGTCTACCTTACGAGTAGTAGCCTATGTTAATTTTTGTTTGATACATACCATAAACGAATACTGTGTGTTTTAAACTGTAACTGAATATTATTAAAAGAACAATGAACTGACAAACACAGATAGGCCTAGGCTATATGATGTCATACTTCTACGTTAATAAACTTATTGTGCTGATAAATAACACACTGTATTTTTATAGTCACTCATTCCTATCATTTATACTTTAGACCTTTAAAGGATGGTCGAATCTTTATAACCCCCCCCCCCAAAATTGATTGATGGATCCGTTCCTGAGTTGGTGGCAGTAAGCCTACATTAGACAGGCTTATTTAAGCGCAAACTACGAGAATAGTACAATTATTTTTACTGTATCTCTGGAGGTTCCAACTGAAATAAATATGAACAGGTCTGCATATGACAGGATATAATGCATATCAGTTTTACAGCGTTGACTTCCACACGTAAAACCAACTTTTCCGGCCGGTAAGTGGGCGTCGCGACAAATGACTGAGTTTTGTACTGATAACGAACATAGGTAGGTAAAAGAAGGTCGAAACAAGTTGGTGGGGATGGCCTGGAATCTCATATAGGCTACCTCGTGTGGGCAGTGGCGTATCTAGGGGGTGGGGGTCCGGACGTGTCGGTTTCATATCAAAGAAAAAACATGTTAAGAATTATCAAAACTATACTCTTGCAAATAGCTGAAAAACGTATGAAAACATCCTGAAATCAAACGGTAATAACACAATAAAAATACATGGTACTGTAACATTGTTTACAAGATAGGCCTACTTATTGACTTTTTACATTTAAAAATGATAACTACAGTTTTAATAAAAAAAAAAGGTAAACTAAGAATGTTTTATACAGAAAAAATATACACTGTATTAAAATGTTTTAGAATTTAAATCGCCTTGTTTTTTTGGTCATTTCATTAACGACTTCTTCGAGGGGCACTGAATTGGTCTTTGTATAGCCTATTTCATATTTCAGACATATACGCAAATGCTGTGTTACAAGTCTGTTTGTATACTTGAAAAAAACTAGTAGTATAGTTACTTCTACTATATTAGCGTAAACAGCTGAAAAAAATTATATATAAAAAAAAATTAATGGATTAACCAAACTTCTTGTCAACTTTTTCAACCCTCTAGGGGGGTCCAGTCCCGTTCGTCCCGATCCCCCGTAAATACGCCCCTGCGTGTAGGCGTTGCGTCAAACTCAACTCGGCGACTAATCGGACCAACTCGTTGGACTTTCACTATGGAAGTGTTGGGCACAACGATGCGTCCTCACTGCAAACAAAAGACTGCCGTAATCGTAATTTTACCATGAAGACAAGTAGCGAATATGATTTACATTGCGATTACTTAAGTATGTTAGCGGGCGAGAAATCTTGTAGAATGAAAATGCTAATCTGTATGCTAATATCTGATAGATTGTCGTTACACCCAAATAGTATTCGGAGGAATTGGTTCGGAGGAGTTCCAAAATTCCTGTTACCCATTCTAAGAACTAGGACGTTACGAACAATTTAATTCCGAATTATTGGCCTTGATAGACAGGCTGGTACTATAGTCTATAGGTAGGCCTACTATATTGCTAATGAAGTACAGGAATTTTTTTTCAGTCACGGCGGCACGAATGCGCAAACAGTGTTAGGGAGTAGGCCTACAGCTAAAATAATTAATTAGACTTGAAACGGCTGTCTGGTGGCGCTGTGTCAAAAGATCTCATTGCGCATGCGTTACTTTCACGAGTTGTTTTCGGACCAATTATTTTGTGTTCAGAACAGCGGCATGGGTGGTGTATCACATTGTTGTGTGTCATGATTGGTCACATCACATTCCACATCCTGCACTGCCTTCCCTACCCCCATTACCATCTGCACGAACCGTTTCATGTCTAAATATTCATCTGTACAGAGTTGACGAATGCGCTTCAGTCTGTCAGCCTCCATGTGTGAGCAAAATTTCTGTACCTTCCTGAAAACGTCTTGAAATATTATGTAGGTCGGTACGAGCCTGTATCCATCTGTAGGTCGGGAGACGCAATAGACAGCGGTTGTCAGTGTTTAAGGCAACTTATGGAACTAATGTAACCAAGACCAAGAAGAAGAAGAAGAAGAAGAAGAAGAAGAAGAAGAAGAAGAAGAAGAAGAAGAAGAAGAAGAAGAAGAAGAAGAAGAAGAAGAAGAAGAAGAAGAAGATGTGCAAAATCAAAATGTTTGCAGTTCCTCAATAGCCTATAAATCGGTATTAAGCAAAAAATACTAATCGCTTGTGAAACGAAATGAACTCTAAATTGTTCTATTATTACGCTAGTGCCTAATAATGTAAAAAATATCAAAACATTTGACAGAATACAAAAAGAAAAAACACGACTACAGATCTAAATAAACCATCATGTACATAATTTAATTGAAGTGTAAATAATCATTTACATAACTTACTTTTTACTGCAGTATAATTAGCTGCTGGCCAATAATTCTTTTAATTTCATTTTTAAACACTGTGCTTGGTAAAACACAATTAAGTCCAGCCGCCAAAAACATAGGCCTTCGGTAGATCGGAGGTAACACCAAACAAACTTCTAGAGATTGTTTTACAACCCACGAGCCGTCATAAACACATTGAAAGGTCATAACTTTATGGCCTTGTAAAATAACACAATAAATTATTTCATTACACAGTTTACAGTATAAACTTTACCAGAGTTGAAAATACTTTATGACAAAAAAAGCTACGAATAAATATTCACAAATATACAGTCAAATGTACACATTCACAAATATACAAAAACTTATTACTGTTGTTTATAGTTTATGAAACTTTGTGGTTGTGCAATAAACTATAAGCACGAGTATGGTCAAATTGTTTCTCTCTGGTTAGTTTATTACATTATTTCCTGAATATCGTTCGAGAATACAAGTTATAGTTCTACAAGGAAATTATCTTTTTATTTTCAGTATTTTATAAGGTAATTGTTTTATGGTTGTTTTTGGTTTTTACATTAAAGAATGAATTGTGTCGGCGTGAATGTTCGTGAGTATGAGGAATCGTTAGACACAACGAAAGCTGACTCGGAGAACAGCAAGGATAAAAGCTTAGGCTATTTGGAGGGGAGTGTCAAACACACTGTAGGCCTAAGTGCTTTAACTAAAACAAGTTAGAAAAGAATTAGATAAAATAACCTACTGTCAAAACCTTATCACAGTTATCACATTGTAAAATTACCTACCAGACCTATGTAATTTATAATCCAAAAAAAGGTGAAAACAGGTTTCATCTTATTCTACTTTTTATTTTTTAGAGTTCAATCTTTCTTTTCGTCAATAAATCTCGGCCTGCACGATCGTTTCCTACTAGGCTCGTCCCATCCGCTGCTCAAGCGATAAATGATCCTCATAGTAGAGACAATCTTCCTTCTTTGTTCCCCTGTTCCGGTCATCAGTTGCATGTCATCACTGGCATTTTTCAACGTTTCAACTTAAAATGCAAAATATATGTATTATTTATGCATCTGGGTTCGTTAGAAACAAAGACCTCTATAAGGGACCTGAAAAAGGCGAGAAATACAAACATCATACAAAATCTCAAACAGTAACACCGTTTGAGTTACTGTGAAGTAAAAAGAGAAGACAAGCGAAGCAAAATATCCTAATGAGAAACGTTTATAAGCAAGCATGCAGCCCTAAACAATGTAAGAACAGAAGTAGGACTAGGTCAGGTAAATATTAAACACTCGTTGCCCTTTAAGATTGTAATTATGTGGTACGATTAAGTGATTTACTTTTATCAACAAACTTTAAAAGATTTAAAAAAGTAGGTGACTTATTTTTTACTTCCATGTTCCATAAGGAGATGGAAGTATGGTGATGACGAAAAAATCGTGTTCGAGATAAGGACTGATTCTGATTGTACTACCCTCAAAACATGAAGAAAACTCATTTTCTGAAATGTGTGTGTGTGTGTGTGTGTGTGTGTGTGTGTGTGTGTGTGTGTGTGTGTGTGTGTGTGTGTGTGTGTGTGTGTGTGTGTGTGTGTGTGTGTGTGTGTGTGTGTGTGTGTGTGTGTGTGTGTGGAATTTTTTCTATGGCGAACGATAACTGCCGCAAATTCAAACAAACTCAAATAATTTTTGTATATGTGCCTGAGTTGTAGAGCACTCAAGGCCTATTGATTTTGGTGAAGATTGGGTTAGGGGAAGGGGTAGTTTACCTGCAACGTTTTTTGTTTTTTTTTTTACAAGGGTAAAGTACTTAATTTTTATAAATAAAGTATCCTGA
Organism: Magicicada septendecula; assembly: GCA_034769895.1. NCBI lineage: Eukaryota > Metazoa > Arthropoda > Insecta > Hemiptera > Cicadidae > Magicicada > Magicicada septendecula. Next base: position 96,500,107 of record CM068368.1, read on the forward strand.
AAAGAAGGTCATAATAATATACTTTAGAAAGGTAAATGAAATATCTGTAAATGGAAAGGGTAGGTGAAGGGGGAGAGGGTAATTTTCAATAAATAAAAATATTTGTTGAAGGGGGAGGGGATAATTTTTTGTGCTCTACGTTATCGGCAACAAAGAAGTAGTTTATTGTTAAAATTCTTTCCCGGGCTGTTTGGCAGTGGTCCAATGTTTTCTGCAGAACCAGACGTTTCGGCAGTACCATCGACTGCCATCATCAGTAAAAATCGAGTGCGCAACATGAGATGGTTTACGTTAGTGTCCACAGTACTGTGGTTAAGGGTGAAGAAAGAAAGTAGAAAGAAGTAGTTTCTATTGACATATTTCATTTCTAAAATGATTTTAAATATAAATCTTAGAACATGGAAGTCACGTATAGTCCTCCATACCGATATTTCATTCAACATACATCTTTTTTTTTGGCAACACATGAGACAACGCAATCATCCTTGTTCACTTGGAGCCCATGCATGAATTTACAGCTAAAATAATTAGACATGAAACGGGTGTCTGGTTGCACTGTCCCAAAAGATCTTATTACGCACGCGTAGCTTTGACGCGCAGTTTTCGGACCAATTATATTGTGTTCAGAACAGCTGCACGGTTGGTGTGTGACACGGCAGTTTGTCGTGGTTTATCACCTCACATCCCTCTTCCTCCACTGCGCCTCACTACGATCTGCGCAAACCACTTCATGTCTGACTATTTCATCTGTAGGCCTATTACGTAAAATATCATCAGTCTTGGCATTACGTTTAAGTCATATATTATTTTAGAAGACTGCTGACGATCATGATGATGATGATGATGACGTGTGTGTGTGTGTGTGTGTGTGTGTGTGTGTGTGTGTGCGCGCGCGCGCGTGTGCGCGCGTGTGTGTGCGTGCGTGTGTGCTATTTTGCAACTATGGTTAGAGTGGGAGGGATTACAGAAATTATGTAATCACATAAGAGTAGATCAGTCACCACAAAGAGAATGTTTCATAATTTCGTATAAAAAGAGACTTCAGCAACACTTCAAGATATATAGGCCTACTTAAATGAAATTTAATATATTTTGTACATCTTCTGCTTCTCCTTCTTCTTCATTCTGTAGTATGGAAGCTCTTTAATGGACCTTAGTCTGGCACTCAGGATTAAATACTTTAATTAATGGCATCCAGCAGTTTTCTTCCACCCTTTTTAATGTTGTCCTACCACTTTTTATGTGATCTTCCTTTGTTCCTAGAAACCGTCCCTTTTTCACCATTCCTGGTTTCCTCTCTTTACCTATCCTGTCTGTGGGCTGTGCCTATCAAAGTCTCTGCAGATTGACTAAGTTCAGCAGGCTGAGGTACTTCCTTACACAATCGCTTCAGCTCGTGATTAAAACTCTGTAGGTATAGTTTTCTTTAACTGATTGTTTTATCTTTCTTAGAATTTTTTGTAGTTGAAAACTTCAATAATTTTCTCAGTGTTTCTCTAAGTATCCAAATTTCATTCCGTAAGTAACTATAGGCCTTACTGTTTTATACAGTATCAGCTATGGATTGCTCTGCACTAATTGCGCATCATTAGCTTGTAGTATGAGCCCTGAAATTCCAGTTATATCACTAACCTGTGCAATATTTCCTGAACGATGTGATTATTAGCATTCAAACTGCCCTCTTAATGCATAAAGGCCTTGACCATTTCGTTGGTGTAATTTCCTTCTATCTGTTATCAAGCCCTTGGTTTTCCAACATTTATCTTCCGCTCTGCCTTTCCTGTCTCTTCCTTCTAAATCCTATATACTCCAGTAACTGCTTTCAGATTTCGCCTAACAATATGTTATCGTCAGCATACGCTACAATTTTTAATTTTTCTTTATATATGAATTGGTTAGGTTAGGTTAGGTTAGGTTAGTATCGCTTTGGTCAATGCAGATAGTGTTTATCGCTTTCTCTTTGTAACACAGTATTAAAAAGTACGGCATATAATCCATCTACGGCATCTTTCAACTCACTTAGGTTAGGTTGGGTTAGGTTAGGTTAGGTTAGGTTAGATTAGGTTAGGTTAGGTTAGGTTAGGTTAGGATAAGTTAGTATCGCTTTGGTCAATGGAGATAGTGTTTATCGCTTTCTCTTTGTAACACTGTATTAAAAAGTACGGCATCTAATCCATCTACGGCATCTTTCAATTCACTTAGGTTAGGTTGGGTTAGGTTAGGTTAGATTAGGTTAGGTTAAGTTAGGTTAGGATAAGTTAGTATCGCTTTGGTCAATGGAGATAGTGTTTATCGCTTTCTCTTTGTAACACTGTATTAAAAAGTACGGCATCTAATCCATCTACGGCATCTTTCAATTCACTTAGGTTAGGTTGGGTTGGGTTAGGTTAGGTTAGGTTAGATTAGGTTAGGTTAGGTTAGGTTAGGATAAGTTAGTATCGCTCTGGTCAATGGAGATAGTGTTTATCGCTTTCTCTTTGTAACACTGTATTAAAAAGTACGGCATATAATCCATCTACGGCATCTTTCAATTTACTTAGGTTAGGTTGGGTTAGGTTAGGTTAGGTTAGGTTAGGTTAGATTAGGTTAGGTTAGGTTAAGTTAGGATAAGTTAGTATCGCTCTGGTCAATGGAGATAGTGTTTATCACTTTCTCTTTGTAACACTGTATTAAAAAGTACGGCATATAATCCATCTACGGCATCTTTCAATTTACTTAGGTTAGGTTGGGTTAGGTTAGGTTAGGTTAGGTTAGGTTAGATTAGGTTAGGTTAGGATAAGTTAGTATCGCTCTGGTCAATGGAGATAGTGTTTATCGCTTTCTCTTTGTAACACTGTATTAAAAAGTACGGCATCTAATCCACCTACGGCATCTTTCAATTCACTGCTCTGTCTCAAAACTAAGTTAGGTTATGTTCTATGTCGGGTCTTAACTTCTCCTGCCGACTGATTCAGTGAAGCTCTTAAAGAAACTAGTACGAATCATAGTGATCTATATAAACCACGTTTCATAACATTGCCGACCTCCAAGACATATGTGAAGACGTCGACAGTCACGGGTGTCTCCGCTGTAACGTTCATAGGAGTAAACGAAGTCAGTCCATTAACGAATTGTCATGTGACGAATATTCCATGCTTTATAAACAATGAAACTCTTTAAAAATCTCAATGAAAAACTCGGATCCTGTTGACTTAATGACTTTAGCAGTCTCTTGTAGTTATTATAGTGAGTAGTGCAATTGGCGCAACAAACGCATGTAGCCAGATGTCCCTGCCCTGCTCAACCACTGTCGTCCATCTATATATATATGTATATATATATATATATATATCCATGTGTTTATCTTAAGCTCTCTTGAGATCACTCAGGACACTGTCTCTCCACCGTCCTCTATGTCGCACTTCACCACCAGGAGAACTCTTGTACAGCTTTTTGACAGTCCTTGATGCCGAGTTGGGCCATTTTGAGCGTGCGCTGCAAACCACCGGCTATTCTGCTGGGGAGGTAGAAGAGCGGTCCGGCCGAGAAGATCTGATGCGCCGGACCTGTCGGTGTTCCACGAGATTGTCGGCTCCGTGGTCTTGCCGTAAATCAAGGGAGTCACCGACCAGGCTGCTGTTCAGCGTCCGCGCGATCTACAAGCCGACCAAGAAAACTAGCACTTTGTCAAACCGGTAAAGGACGCAAGAGATCCGCTGTCGTCGTGCAGCGTCTACTGTGTGCCCTGCTCGTATGGCCAAATCTATATAGAGATCACGAAGAGTAGCATTACGGGTGAACACAGCAGTTGACGTCGTCTGCGCCAGCCGGAGGAGTCCGCAGCGCCGAACATGCTCTCTACAACGCTGGCCATCGGGTGTTGTTCGAGGAGACCAAGGTCCTGTCTTCTGTCGTCTGGCTATTACCCTTGCCTGCACAGAGAGTCGGTTGAGATATAAATTACAGTTAATGAATCGGCGTAGCGAAAGCCTGTCATTACATGGAATATGGCATGGTGTACTGAACGATCGTATTGGAACGCGACCAAATCAAGACGCCGAGACCTGGTGGCCGAGGTTATCAGCCGTCTGTTGCCCTTACCCGGAAAATGTCGGGAATCGTTCGGCCAAAATCCGCCATACTTGTTTTCCCAACACTCTGACGCTTTGGCGGCCTGAAGGTGATTCCCGAGGGTGGGATTCGAAACGTCGCCGACGATGTCGCTGACGTAATAGCAACCTACCACGGCCAAACAGCTCGGTTCATAATCAATTTAAAAATATTGACACCAGCCGTTTGTTTGGTCCTGTTGTCTTCCGTTCTCAGGACAAAATCTAGCCACTTCAGTCTTTGTATCTTAATAAAGGAGGCAATGTTGAGATAATCATATAGGCCTACTGCACATTATTCCTTCGCTGGCATAAACCCGTTTCCAATGCAAGGTCTACTAAGTCGCTGTAGCTGTTATAGTGAATAAAACGTATAGTTGTAATAGTTATAGTAAACTTAAACGTGGTTTGGATACATTTTTTAGCAAAACCTGTAATTGTTTCACTTGTCTCTGATGCCAGTTCAATATCGCCACAACAGAGATCGCTATCACGTAACAGTGTGAAATTCACCTAGTCTGAAATATGTTCAGGAATTGAACGTGAATAACCAGTTTATAAAAATAATTTGCTCATGATTGTGTTTTATTGAGCGTATGAGCGGGCGCGCGGGATCCTTTGTGCCAAAATAAACCCCACACACACGCACGCGCGTGACAAGTATTTGTTGCTTAGAATTTAGATGATAAATGTACTTCAATACTTGATTCTAGACATTTTACTTCAGATCTAGAAATAAACTTGAATATTCCAATGCATCCAGGAAAAGTGTCCAAAAGGGATAATACAACGAAGTCGTGTTAGACACGCCCTCCCAAACGATTCTCGCTACCGGCGTTTCCGCTTCCAGTTTTGGTTCCGTTACTCGCCTCACCCTCTCATACTTGTATCACAGTATCAACATTTCTACTACAATAAATACTACGACAATCAACATGTGTCATTTTTAATTATGGTATTACAATAATTCGACACTTATTTACTTGGCCAGTCTTCAGTAGTTCAGACATTGAGGGCGATTGCACTATAAGACATAGTTTGTTGAGTCTCATAGCCTACGTCTCACAAACACATCAGTATCGTTGCTGTCGTTTTGAACAACGATTTGTGCATACAGCTTTTTCTATGAAACTACCACTTTCGCGCTGTACTACTAGGGTGCACTTAAATTCCTGCACCCAGTGGTTCATCAAGGATACAGTAGAACCTTACTAATTCGTCACCTACGTGACCGAAGGGGTGACGAGTTAGTGAAATAGACGAATTATTGAGGAAGTAATAAACAAACCCATTAAAACAATATAAAATGTTTTATTACAACACTAGCAATGTAAAGTACTAATGTTATGCTGGGAATAAATATTGCTGGGAATTTTCAAAATCAAACAAGTTAAGCACTGTAATTACAAAAAAATTGTTTAATGATTGTGAAAAAAATCTGTAATTTTCTACTGTTTTTTCTGTCGACGGTACTTTTCAAGAACTAAATTATGTATTTGATGCAGTGAAATTATTTTAGGGAGTTCTGCTTCATATTGGCCTTCGTACCACTTGATTGTTGTAGTCAGTGATTGAATGGCCTCCTTATGAGAGATTGAAGGTTTTATCTGGTCATCTTCTTCATCATTAGGTTCTGTGGATACGTATGTAACAATTTTATCATCACTAAACATTTCGTAGCATACATCAGGTAAGTCTATTTCACACCAATTTTTGACGTCGTCTTCATTTAAACTGTTAAATGCTTTGAGGGATTGCAGATATCTAACAATTCTGATGTAGGGTCAAGACTTTCAGGTTCTGTAGACGTTGGTTGTAATTCAGGTGGGCGTAACTTATTCCAGGTAGAATGTTTTCCAGAATACTTTGCCAGGCTTCAGCAATCCGACTGAATGTTTTGGAAACGTATTACGCTGTAACAACACAACACAACATTTATTGTGCCGTGTACACAAGTACGAAATACCCATTCTCGGAACTTGTACCTTCCGCAATTCGTTTTCCTGGCTATTATTAGAACCCCGGCCGCAATCGGTAGGTTTCTGGTTTACCCCAGCTATAATTAGAGCGTATATTTTACTCGCTTGTTAATAAAGAAAAAGGAGTGGGTGACGAATTACAGAGGGAAACGAATTAGTGGGTGACGAATTAGCGAGGTTCCACTGTACCTATAGTTTTGAGGCGATAACAACGATTCATAATTGAAATTCATTCACCATCATCGTTTTCAACATCATCATTATCTAAACGCTACTTTTGTTGCTGCAACAGCTCATTTCTGACCTCTGCTGGTCTTATGTTATGTCATTTGCAAAATGATTCTACCTATCCTATCTTGATATATTCCAAACGTGATTTCCTAACTCTTCCTTGTGATATCAAGGCTAAGACATTGCTTTCCAGAGTGTTCGTGATAAATCCAGTGTGTCCTCTGGTATGTCCTAAAATTTGGTCTTTCTAGATGGGTTATATTGCTTGTAGTAACTTCTTTTTCTTCCTGGCTTCCCTTAATTTCTTCTTTCAGTCCAAGTAATTTTTGTCCTTCTTTTGTCATGTAACTTCAGTCTTTCTTGTCATCTTTAACCATATTTACGTTTCTCCTGGTTCGGAACGGTCTTCCATTGACTTCTTTATGCCCAGCACTCAATTTCATAAAAGCATGATATCGCAAAAAGGACTTTCCTTTCTTTTTACAAGTATCCTTATTCGTTAACAAATTTTTCTCACCAACAAGCTTTTATTTCAGTGCCTATTCTCTTCACTTCTGCTAAATCTCTGTTGTCTTTCAGATAGCAGATAATATATTATCTGCTAGTATTTCAATATATCTAATGGAAATCAAATTATTTCAAAAATTTCATTTAAGCTATTTTATTCATTAAAGCAGTTACATTTCAACATGTACTGAACTGTTGTATGTCGTAGTATCTGCTTTGATTTCTACCTTGTTCCCCTTAGTTTTATCAACCTTGTTTTTCCTGTTCTCAGTACCTTAGTTCCATGTATGTACACTGTTCGATTTCAATTAGGCCTACCTGCTGAATTTCCAATATCCTGTTCGGTTGTTCTCGGAATCTGTGATGTTACATTGTCGTTAGCAAATCTGACCATAGACTTTGATGCCATTTGTGTTTCGTCTTGAGTTCCAGAAATCACAATTTTTAACAGATTATTTCGATATTGATAACTACAAATAATAAACGAGTAGAACTAGAAGTGTGTACTTTAATCATTTAATATTTATATTAATTAATTTTACATATGTATGCTTTTAATATGATGTTAGCCAATTCTTTATAATTGATTTCATTTATTTACGTACTCGGTAATTTATTTTTTCTAATTTTAAATAATTTGAATATAAAGTACATAATTTAAAATATTTTTTATTATAATTTAATATTATTTTATACACGCGTGCACTGGCACACAGGCACACACACACACATACACACACAAAAACACACATAGGCTATATTCATATTCAGTCATTATTCTTGTTATTAAAATAAATAATAATATAAATCTATTCATGTTTTACGTACCGAGTCACTTTATGGTTAATATAATTAAATTACCTTATGGTCCACCTTAGTGACACTAGCTTCTTTCGTTCAATGACGCGTTTCGGGATGAAATCCCATCTTCAGATACACAATATTAATTCAAAACGTAAATGTATACCACATTTTGTGGTTATGTCATAATTTAAAATGTTTAAAATCTTTTAAATAAAATATACAAAATGTAACAACTGAATCGCTCGGAGCGCTCGCATGCATGCACGCTGTACCGCGATTTCCTTACGACTGGCTATAATTATCATTCAACCGTATAGCAGTGTCAAACAGGTTATTAGATCCGAAGTTCATTTGATCATTTAATATATTATTTTTGGTTGTTGCGTTTTTTGTAGCTTTATATATTTCGAACTCCTCTAGGCTATCCATTAATTTACCCTTCTTGCAAGTATGTAATGCTACGAAATTGTTTTCGAAACTAGTATAATTATGACCTTTTGTTATTAAATGTTGTGCAAAACTGGAATTATTATTATTTGTTTTAGGAATATGCTCTAAAAATCTTGTATAAAAATCTCTGCCGGATTGGCCGATGTAGAATGCTGCACAATTAACGCATTTTATTTTATAGACTCCTGATTTATTTTTAAAGGAATATTTATTTTAGTTTTGAAAAAATTTTTTAACTTATTACATGTTTTGAATGAAATATTATATCCTTTACTTTTAAAAACAGATTTTAAAATATTTGGCATCAAACCAGTATAATTAGCTGAAATGAATTTTTTTTTTATGTTTTTTATTATGTTGGTTAATAATGTTGGTATTTTTATTTTCTAAACGTTTTTTATGTTTCATTATCATTTTATCAATTATTACTGGCCTGTAACCATTATTTAGAGCTATTTGTTTTATAATATTTACTTCTTGATCATAGTCTTCGTTATTAAGGGGAACACAAAGTAATCTGTCAATAAAGCTGTTAAATGCAGCCATTTTTTGGGCTGGAGGATGAAACGACTTAGCATATATAACCGTATCTGTGCATGTGTGCTTTCTGTATATTTTGTATTTCAGGTCATTACCGTTATTTGTTATGGTTAGATCCAGGAAATTAATATTTTTGTTATCTTCAATTTCCATAGTGAATTTTATTTTCTTATGTATTTTATTTAAATAGTTATTAAATGACTCGATCTGTCTATTGTTACCATTGAAAATAACAAAGGTGTCGTGCACATATCTTGAATTATATACTATTTTATTGTCAAAATAATTGTTTTTTAAAATTTTAGTATTTTCTAAATGATTCAAATAAATATTAGCGAGGATACCTGAGAGTGGAGAACCCATTGCTAGGCCCTCATTTTGTTTGTAGTATGAACCATCAAACGAAAAATAGTTTTGATTAAGTACTATTTCTAATATTAACATTAGCTGATTAATTTTTCTTATTTCCAAAGTATTATTATTTATTAAATTTTGTTTGAGTAATTTTAAAGTTTCATCAATTGGGACATTGGTATACAGATCCACTATGTCAAAAGACACTAGCTTGTAACTAGGCTTAATATTAATATGACATAATTTTTCAATAAAATCTTTATAACTTTTTATACTCTGGTTATTATCTAAGCTTATATGTTGTTTGATTATTTTTACCAAGGGTTTTGCTACTTTATAGCTAGGAGCGGTTGTAAAATTTACTAAAGGTCTAATCGGTGTGTCTTTTTTGTGTACTTTGGGTAGACCTTTTAAGCATGGTGCACTAGCTTTTATTGGTTTTAGTGAGTAGCATATATGTTTCTCAAATAGATCTGTACATTTATTTATTGTTTTATTCAATTGTAATGTGTATTTTTTGGTGGGATCATTACTTAGCTTTGTTATGTTGTTATTATTAATGAATTTGTATATCTTTTGTTTATATTTGTCAAAGTCTAACAATGCTAAAGTATTGCCTTTATCAACCTTCGTTAAGTAAATGTTATTTTGTAAGAGTTTTTTATTTAGCTGTATAGCTGTTAGTTGTTCATGTTTTGTTTTTGTATAATTTAATTTCTTTTGTTTATGATAATTATTATTAATTGCTTTATTGAATCTATTATTTATTAATATTCGTAGTTCATTTCGTTCATTTAAGTCTGGAACACACTTAATTACAGATTTGGCTTCAACTATTTCTTTAATTATGTTATTTTTATTTTTAAGATTCGGTGGAAAATTGTAATTCAGTCCTTTATTGATAAGATTTTCCTCTGTGTTCGTGAGAACCATGTTAGTCATGTTTATCAGTCTAGGGTAGAAAGCATGTTCATTATTGAATTTATTATTGTTTTGATTGCTTATCAAACGGCCAATTTTATTAGTTTGTTTATTCTTCTGGAATCTAATCTTATTCTTAACATATTGATTAATATGTTGTATGATTGAATCGCATAGAGCGGGATGAACATTATTATATAGTTCTAAATGTGTTTTAAATACAGCTGAGTTTAATGAGATTTTCTTCCTATATAAGAATTTAATTTCTTCTTTTATCCTGTATTTACTATTTACCTGTAAATACCAACATTATTAACCAACATAATAAAAAACATAAAAAATTCATTTCAGCTAATTATACTGGTTTGATGCCAAATATTTTAAAATCTGTTTTTAAAAGTAAAGGATATAATATTTCATTCAAAACATGTAATAAGTTAAAAATTTTTTCAAAACTAAAATAAATATTCCTTTAAAAAATAAATCAGGAGTCTATAAAATAAAATGCGATAATTGTGCAGCATTCTACATCGGCCAATCCGGCAGAGATTTTTATACAAGATTTTTAGAGCATATTCCTAAAACAAATAATAATAATTCCAGTTTTGCACAACATTTAATAACAAAAGGTCATAATTATACTAGTTTCGAAAACAATTTCGTAGCATTACATACTTGCAAGAAGGGTAAATTAATGGATAGCCTAGAGGAGTTCGAAATATATAAAGCTACAAAAAACGCAACAACCAAAAATAATATATTAAATGATCAAATGAACTTCGGATCTAATAACCTGTTTGACACTGCTATACGGTTGAATGATAATTATAGCCAGTCGTAAGGAAATCGCGGTACAGCGTGCATGCATGCGAGCGCTCCGAGCGATTCAGTTGTTACATTTTGTATATTTTATTTAAAAGATTTTAAACATTTTAAATTATGACATAACCACAAAATGTGGTATACATTTACGTTTTGAATTAATATTGTGTATCTGAAGATGGGATTTCATCCCGAAACGCGTCATTATTATTATTGTTTTTATTTTATTATATTTAATTTTTATTGTTTTATAGTTTATTGTTTTTCCAGTGGTTCGACAGTTTTAAATTACTAGGATCGTCAGAAGTGATCATCATCAGCTAGGTAACACAGCTTAGGAAAGGTGCTGCCTGTTCCGCCTTCAGAGATCCTCCAACCATCTCTTCCTGGGTCTACCCACACACCTGTGTCCTATACGTTTGTATTTCCAGACTTGTTTGGCCAGTCTGGAACCTGACATTCTCTCTTTATAGGTGTTCTTTCCACAGTTTTTGTAATCTTTTGATTTTTCATTCAAGTTACAAACTTGTAACTCTTCTCTTATGGGATCATTCTTTATACGGCCAAGTTAAGAACACCTTCTGACTTCTCTTAAGAACGCCATTTCCGAGGCCTGTGTTTTACTTTCTTGTTTCTTGGTTGTTGTCCATAATTCACACCATAGGACAGTACAGGGACAGCCATAACTTTGTAAAACTTTACTTTCATATCTCGACGAAAGTGATGAATATATATTGAATATGTATATATATTCACATTTTCTCAGTTTTTATTGGATATATATTTTATATTATTATTATTAATAATAATACAACTTTTGTACAAGAATATATTTTTTTACTATTTTGTGAATATTACAATGTTTCAACAGTACTAACTTTCATCATCAGATATACAAAAAATTGTATTACAGTATTAATAAACATATTAAATATGTATATAGATTATATTTAATATCTATAATAACTTTACCTCAAGAGATTTTTCCTTATTTGAAACATGTTTCAGGACGCTTAGTGTTCTCATCCTCCGCCTTCTTAATTTTGAATCTTGTGGAGTGCTTGTGTGTTAGTTGGTTGTTGTTATGGTTTCCTGTTGGCTTTTTGTATTTTAAATTGGTATTATTGTGTGTGATTGTGGTGTATATATTAGTATTTTGTGTATTTTCAATGGTTTCAAAAAGTCATGTTTTTCAAAGCACTCAACATCAAAAATATTATAGGCCTATACATCAAGAAATAGACTGTTGCAAGAAGTGTTTGAATATATATTGCAACGATACAAATTATAATTGCATAGATAGGTTACACTGAAATTATTACAACAGACCCTATATCTGGAGGTAGGAAAATTTTATTAAATTAAAACATTAAAATTTACTATCGTCTTATGGCTTTATAATATAAAATTGTTTATTAAATAATTGTCTTTCAATAAATCAGTCTATTGGCTTGTTTTACATATAAGTTACTTGTACGTAGAATTCCAACTGTTTGGGTAGACACCAGGCGGTCCGCACGCTGCTCGTCTGGACCGCTGCGACTCTGCACGTCGACCGACCGAACATCACTAACGCTGAAATATCTACGTCCGGCGTACACATGCACTGCTATATGAAACTGTTACTGTTTATAACTTGAATTCACTTAATCTCAGGGATCAAAACTGGGTAAAATAGATGGTGAATTAAGCTTACACAAATCCGGCTTCTTGAAGTGTTCTCGCGTTAACTCTCAGACTATCTCGGTAGATAATCTGCCTAGTCCGGAAATCTTGCAGTCTACGTGAAAAAACACAAGAAATTGATCTATTTAAATATTTGAGTTCTATAATGGCAATGGTTACGAAGAACTCGTACCGTGAACCAAATTACTAAGTGTTATGGAAACCGATTTGTCTTGCCACGAAAAACTCGTGACAGCAAGTACGTCTTTCTATGGCAAGACTTCGGAAGAAACTAAACGATATGCTCTCGGCAGAGCACCGTCTCAAATAATTTTTAGACCTTCTGATTGGTTGAAAGTCTAGCAACGTCACAGATGAGAACACAGATAGACCGAACTCAAGTTTAAACTCTGTCCAATTCTGCAAAGGCCTGTCTAGATTTAATCTACAAATTTTATTACTTTCTAGGAGATAACGAAAATAAAAGAAGACTGATTTCATTTAAAAAAATATATAAAAATTATAGTTGTGGAGAACTGAGTATATGGAAAATGTAGATTATAACCATGAGAATACCCTGTCCAATTTCAGAACGAAATGTTAATTTTCAACGAAGTTATTAAATAAAATGTAAATCACCCGCGCGCCCGCGCACTTACACTTAATTATTTCACATGACATAAAAGAGTATAAAATTATGAACGTTTTGACATAACATACTTTTTTAAACATAGCTTGGTTCAAACTTATGACTACTTTACAAAGAAAAGAACAAAATCAATTTAAAACATGTCTATGGCCGTCAGAAAATGTGTTATGGCCATAGTATCCCACTTATATGAACGTAGATCCTGTCGACTGTTGCAATATATATATACAAATGACAAAGCTAACAAAACTGTTTAAAAACACAGACATTAAAATAGCATACAATACTAACAAAAATTATCTACAAAAACTAAATAACCCACACAACAAAGATAATACAACAACCAATGCTATATACAAAATTGAATGCCAAAATTGCAATAAATGTTACATAGGACAAACAAAAAACAACTGAAAAAACGTTATTTTGAAAACCTAAACGCATACAAAAAACGAGAAATAGCCTATACAAATCTAATTTGGCCACACATGCAATAAACACTGGACATGAATTCCCAGACATAACCAACATGACACTAATAAAACACATACCACACAAAGGCACCATAATGAACATTTGGGAAAATTTACAAATATACAAACATAAAACACAAAACAAACTAATACCTGAACAAATACAAATCAATACAAAACATGACACAATTTTCAAAGCACTCAACATCGAAAATACACAAAATACTAATACATACACCACAATCACACACAATAATACCAATTTAAAGTACCAGAGGCCAACAGGAATCCACATTAACAACCAGTCAACACACAAGTACTTCACCAGATTCAAAATCACGAAGGCTGAGGATGGGAACACAATGGTTCCCGAAACATGTTCCTAATAAGGAAAAAAATATCTTGAGGTAAAGTCATTATAAGTATTAAATATAATATAATTAATATAATATATAAGTATTGTTTAAAAAACTTCTAACTATAAGTATAATATTATTTGACCTATAGGCCTATAGCCTATATTGTAATGTAAATTTTTGTAATAATTTTTTGAGCCATACAACAGTTCCTAGGCCTCTCTATAATTCCATTTTCTATCTTACGAGTGAAATCGATTGGTTTACAGTTATCAGTTGTATTATCTACCTTTTGATTATAACCTACTTGTTATTTGATGGAACTGATATTTAGATGTAGTCATCGGACAGTTTTATTTTAAAAATATCGGTATGGATAACCATACACGACTTCCACGTTCCAAGAGTTATATTTAAAATCATTTTCGAAATGAAATATTTCCATAGAAACTACTTCTTTCTTCAGCCTTAACCACAGTACCTCACGTTAGAGCACTCGATTTTCACTGATGATGGGAGTCGATGGGACTGCCGAAACGTCTGGTTTTGCAGAAAACATTGGACCACGCCCAAACAGCCCGGGAAGGAATTTTACCAACAAACTACTTTTTTGTTGCCGATAACGTAGTACACATATAAAAAATTATCCCCTCCCCATTCAACTATCATTTTAATTTATAGAAAACTACCCCCTTCCCTTTCAACTACCCTTTTCATTTATAGATATTTCATCTACCTTTCTACAGTGGATTATTATGACCTTCTTTTCAGAATACTGTATTTATTAAAAATTAAGTACTTTACTATTGTTAAAACATAAAACGTTGCCGGTAAACTACCCCTTCCACTTAACCGATCTTCACCAAAATCAATAGGCCTTGAGTCCTCTACAATTCAGGAACAATATGTATGCAAAATATTATTTGATTCTGTTTGAATTTGCGGCAGTTATCGTTTGCCATAGAAAAAATTCTGTACACAGACACACAGAGACTTTTCGAAAAATGACTTTTCTTCACGCTTTGAGGGTATAATCAGAATCGGCCCTTATCTCGAATACGATTTTCTTCGTGATCACCATACTTCCATTTCCTTATGGAACATGGAAGTAAAAATCAAACGCCTCACTTCAGTTGATGTTTAATACCGTTAGTTTATTTAATTAAAATAAAACAACAACAACAAAATAATGGGAAGTGGGTCAACAGCAGTCGGTACTGTGTAGGTATATTCCGATCGCTGCCGCGGCGGCAGTTCTATTATCACTTTAAATCACGGAAAGTAAAACAATCAGCAGCTGACACGAAAGTATGTTGTTTTGCGTGTTGCCTATCTGTTAGGATTAACTTAATGTTCCGGGCGGCCGGGGATGCACATAAAATTAAATTAGTCCGACCGACAATCTTTCCTGAATAAAATAAACTTGATTATTTCGTCCAGCGTTCGACGTGTTTTTTGTTTTGTTTTGTTTATTTCTTTCTTTTCACTGAGATAGGTGCTGGGCGTTTATACGTTCCGATAAACATTCAGGAATTCAATGGTTCCAACAAATGTGCCTGCATTTGCTTAAGTGCTGATCCGCGCTTGCGCACTAGTAGGCCTATATACCTTCCCGTATCAACAATACAACCTATAAATGAAACACCTGTTTTATCAAAACTTACTATTTCGATGTGTTAGACGCTCTAATCATATTCCCTTAACAATTGCTTTATAATTATTATACAAATTACAACATGAAGCATTTTTTTACAATTGATTATAATAATAATAGCTTCCAAGTGTATTACCACCGAAGCAGCTTAGGAGTCAGGCAGGGTAGGCTCATACAAGGAAGGCAGTGTGGCAAGCACTACGCTTCAGCCACTCGTTGTTAATTAATACAATTAATTACAAAATCGTTAATTATATTGGGTTCCCTTTTCTCGAAATTATACGATATACATAATTATCTCGTTTCTATTTTCTTTAGCAAAAACGTTCAAAATGAACCCAAATTCATTAGAACTTAGGCCTATGACACTGATTCATTCTGACCTGAATTGTGTCCGGTTAACTGTTCAAACCTCTCAGCAACAAAAGATTTTTTAATTATTATAAACAATGTATTAAAAATGTGTTATGAAGGCTTACACGGTTGGAGTCATTTTGGTTAAAAATATTTCCCGGGCTGTTTGGCCGCGGTCCAAAGTTTATTACAAAACCAGGCGTTTCGGCAGTGCCATCGGCAGTACTGTGGTGCCAACGTATACCACCACACGTTAGCGTTACTCGATTTCACTGAAGATGGCAGTCGAAAAAAAAATACGAAATTACACTACTTGCAGAAGAAACAAATTAAATAACATCACAACATAATATAATAACTTATACTATGTGTTCCTGTTCAATAGTTTTTCTTTTTAATAATTCGAATGTAAATTTAAATTATAGTAAAAAATAAAACCATAAAATAGTTTTAGTGATTTCCACTCGTCAATTTATTAAAATTATAAAACCATAACAGCTGTTTCGGCAGCACAGTTTCTTCATCAGATGGTGTACGCTGACTAATTTTCGTACAAACAATACAGAATATAAAATATAATACAAGTGCTGTTGTATAGAGAGCGATAGTAATCTCGTGTCAATAAGATTTATACACATTACACAAACATATAACATAACATATACCAAGTCTATTTATACAAATTAAGCAGAGGCGAGCTATTTAGATCTAACTGATCATTTAATAATACATTTAAATATTTGTGTTTATTAATTTCAAGGGCTTCTAATAAATCAAGCTTTGGACCTTTATCAGATAAATGTAAAATTTCAAAATTGTCATTATAACTATGGTCTTTTTCTAACAAGTGATTTGCATAATTTGATTTGCCATCATTATATCTAAAACTATAATTGTGACCATACATTCTTTTTTCGAAAGATCTACCTGTCTGTCCGATATACACTTTATTACAAGACCCACAGGATAATTTGTATACACCAGACTTTTGCAGTTTATCTGTTTTACTCTTGTTATTTTTAATATATTTTCCCAAAGAAGACTGCGTCTTAAAAGCTATATTTACATTCCTTTGTGTGAAATATTTACCAATATTATCAGAAGCAGAACCTATGTAAGTGAGAGTGTGATATCTTTTAATCTGTGTTGAGGGAGGGTAAACTAGTTTTAAAGCTTGTGAATAAAATTTTTTTTTGTTTAACAAGTGATCTATGAGGCTAGGTTGGTAACCATTGTTGACAGCTATTTGTTTAATAATGTTAAGTTCTGATTGGAAATTTGAGTCTGATAACGGAATACTAACTAGTCTGTGAATAAAACTGTGAAAAGCAGCCAATTTATGTGAGTATGGATGTGTGGAAGTAATGTGTATTGTCATATCTGTATGTGTAGGCTTATGAAAAATACCAAAGTCTAATTTATTATTGCATTTTGTTATTGTAAGGTCTAAAAAATTGATACTATTTTTATCTTCTAATTCTAAGGTAAAGCTAATATTTTTGTGTAAATTGTTAATAAAATTAAGAAAGATCTGTAATTGTCTACGTGTACCTAGAAAAATTGCTAAAATATCGTCCACATATCTATACCAAAAAATAAACAATTTGAAATAAGGGTGTGCTCTAATTTTAGTTTCTATGTAGTCCATAAAGATTTCAGCTGCCAAAGGGCTAATTGGATTTCCTATTGCAAGCCCTTCTTTGCCAATATAGATCTTTCCATTAAATTCAAAGTAGTTTTGATTAAGGCAAACCTTCAGTAAATTCAAGATATCCTCTCTCATAAAGGGGTTATTACAATTTTCAATTAATAATTTTTCTACAATATCTATTACATCAGTCGGTGGAATACTCGGAAACAAATTTCTCACATCAAATGATAATAAAACAGCTTTGTCTGGGATATGTGAATCTTTAATTCTGTTAATTAAGTCTAGTGAATTTTTAATACTATGTGTTGATTGAAATTTGCATTGTGTTTGTATAATCTTAATTAGTCTTTTAGATAATTTAACAGAAGGAGCAGTTACATATGATACCACTGGTCTAATTGGATGGTTATCCTTATGCAATTTAATTAAAGAGTAAAGCTTTGGTGGCTGAGGATTCATTACTGATAAAAAATCCAAATCTCGATTATCAAAGAAAGAACAATTCTTTATAGCCTGTTTAACATCTATTTGAAATTTAAAAGTCGGGTTAATATCAATGGGTTCAAAAGAGTTCAAACATTCAAGTGTCTTGTTTACAAATTCGCCTTTGTCGATAGCAATAACAGTATTGCCCTTGTCAGCGCGAGTAAATATTATATTATTAACTACAGATTTTCTCTTAATTGAATTAATAGTTAGTCTATTTTTATTGTTAAATGGTAGAGTCTTAATTTGTTTAGCATAAAGAGAAGTTAATTTATCCGCTACAATGTATTTGTTCAATGGTATTGATTCGGAATTTTCATGAAATTTATTGTACTTATTACAAGCTAACTCACAATCCACACCTAAAATTTCAAACTCCTTATTATAATTTGACGGTTGTATATTATATTTGAAACCCTTTTCGATCAGTTTAGTTTCAAAACTATTAAAAGTTACGTTGGTCAAATTCATAAAACGTTGATAAAATATATGGTTAGAAAATTTGTTATTATGCCCGCATTGTCTATTATTATAATAATTACCGCTATTGCTAACCTTAAACATTTTCAACTTGTTTAACTTACGTAACTGATTTAAGTATTTATTATGAATAATTCTTTGAACATCATTTCGCACTTTACGGTCTAGCAAGTCAAATTCTATATTATGCAATCTACGTAATAATTCTGTATGTATAAACTTAAGGTAAATACTACAAACGTCTCTTTTATTGTATTGAATCTTCATGTCGTATAACAGCCATTTTCTAATGCCAGCTTCAACCCCTTTTATCGCTGATAAACTTTTGTTGTTCGTCTTCAAACTCATGTAATGTGGTGTTAAGTTGTCCATTAAGCACTTTTTGAAGAACCAAATATTCTGCGATGTAATTTTTGTACGGAGTAACACTTTAAAATACCACAAGGCCAACATGCTAGTTGTAGCATCTTTCAAATAATTAATGCTTGATACCTTTAGTTGGTGAAAATCCATTGTAAATTCCGAATCAATACCATTGAACAAATACATTGTAGCGGATAAATTAACTTCTCTTTATGCTAAACAAATTAAGACTCTACCATTTAACAATAAAAATAGACTAACTATTAATTCAATTAAGAGAAAATCTGTAGTTAATAATATAATATTTACCCGCGCTGACAAGGGCAATACTGTTATTGCTATCGACAAAGGCGAATATGTAAACAAGACACTTGAATGTTTGAACTCTTTTGAACCCATTGATATTAACCCGACTTTTAAATTTCAAATAGATGTTAAACAGGCTATAAAGAATGGTTCTTTCTTTGATAATCGAGATTTGGATTTTTTATCAGTAATGAATCCTCAGCCACCAAAGCTTTACTCTTTAATTAAATTGCATAAGGATAACCATCCAATTAGACCAGTGGTATCATATGTAACTGCTCCTTCTGTTAAATTATCTAAAAGACTAATTAAGATTATACAAACACAATGCAAATTTCAATCAACACATAGTATTAAAAATTCACTAGACTTAATTAACAGAATTAAAGATTCACATATCCCAGACAAAGCTGTTTTATTATCATCTGATGTGAGAAATTTGTTTCCGAGTATTCCACCGACTGATGTAATAGATATTGTAGAAAAATTATTAATTGAAAATTGTAATAACCCCTTTATGAGAGAGGATATCTTGAATTTACTGAAGGTTTGCCTTAATCAAAACTACTTTGAATTTAATGGAAAGATCTATATTGGCAAAGAAGGGCTTGCAATGGGAAATCCACTTAGCCCTTTGGCAGCTGAAATCTTTATGGACTACATAGAAACTAAAATTAGAGCACACCCTTATTTCAAATTGTTTATTTTTTGGTATAGATATGTGGACGATATTTTAGCAATTTTTCTAGGTACACGTAGACAATTACAGATCTTTCTTAATTTTATTAACAATTTACACAAAAATATTAGCTTTACCTTAGAATTAGAAGATAAAAATAGTATCAATTTTTTAGACCTTACAATAACAAAATGCAATAATAAATTAGACTTCGGTATTTTTCATAAGCCTACACATACAGATATGACAATACACATTACTTCCACACATCCATACTCACATAAATTGGCTGCTTTTCACAGTTTTATTCACAGACTAGTTAGTATTCCGTTATCAGACTCAAATTTCCAATCAGAACTTAACATTATTAAACAAATAGCTGTCAACAATGGTTACCAACCTAGCCTCATAGATCACTTGTTAAACAAAAAAAAATTTTATTCACAAGCTTTAAAACTAGTTTACCCTCCCTCAACACAGATTAAAAGATATCACACTCTCACTTACATAGGTTCTGCTTCTGATAATATTGGTAAATATTTCACACAAAGGAATGTAAATATAGCTTTTAAGACGCAGTCTTCTTTGGGAAAATATATTAAAAATAACAAGAGTAAAACAGATAAACTGCAAAAGTCTGGTGTATACAAATTATCCTGTGGGTCTTGTAATAAAGTGTATATCGGACAGACAGGTAGATCTTTCGAAAAAAGAATGTATGGTCACAATTATAGTTTTAGATATAATGATGGCAAATCAAATTATGCAAATCACTTGTTAGAAAAAGACCATAGTTATAATGACAATTTTGAAATTTTACATTTATCTGATAAAGGTCCAAAGCTTGATTTATTAGAAGCCCTTGAAATTAATAAACACAAATATTTAAATGTATTATTAAATGATCAGTTAGATCTAAATAGCTCGCCTCTGCTTAATTTGTATAAATAGACTTGGTATATGTTATGTTATATGTTTGTGTAATGTGTATAAATCTTATTGACACGAGATTACTATCGCTCTCTATACAACAGCACTTGTATTATATTTTATATTCTGTATTGTTTGTACGAAAATTAGTCAGCTTACACCATCTGATGAAGGCACTGTGCTGCCGAAACAGCTGTTATGGTTTTATAATTTTAATAAATTGACGAGTGGAAATCACTAAAACTATTTTATGGTTTTATTTTTTACTATAATTTACAATGGATTTTCACCAAGTAAAGGTATCAAGCATTAATTAATGTAAATTTATATTATTTCTGTATCTGACGATATGTTGTGAACAACTCAAAATGTGAATCTGTGTTTGTGAATATATGTAAGTAAATAGAACTGTTAGTATATAAACCTAACAAAAATTATAATATAATTTACTTTAATTATTTCTTACAATAATTTTGTTAACAGAATCTATAAGCTTACAGAATATTAAATGATTTCTAAAAACAGTAAAATACAGTATAAATTATATAAAAATATTATCTTGTTAGAAACAAGTTATTTATTATTCAATAACGAAGACAACAGAAGAATAATGTGAATATTTTATGAGTAATTTATTAGATTCTGTGTGTGTGTGGTGTCAAAACGTATGGAAGTGGAAGTTATAATTGACGATAATATTCGAAGATAACTTGAATAATTCTTTCTAAATTTGTTTTCTAAAAATCGTGCGTTCGCAAGCTCAGAAACACGCCCACTTGTACGAACACAGAAATAAATAAATACAATGAAATATTTCACAGATGTAAAGAGAAACAAAATGGCCGAACGTTATCAGAAAGACGGTGCTTTTTCCGAACCATTAAGTATTTACGTGATGTGTAGCGTCGGGCGACACGTCGGGTTCCGTCTCGAGCTTTTACTCAGAGATAAGACGCGGACAAATAGCCCCCTCCCTCGCAACCCCTCGTCACACATACATATATACATATCCTGTAGCGGTGACCAATGTGTGTTTCCTATTGTCTTACCCTTCCTTACTTAACACCAGCGAAAAGAAATATTTGCAATTCTAATTCCAAGTAGGACACCCCGTCACTTACTCTCACTCATTCTCTCTCTCTCTCTCTCTCTCTCTCTCTCTCTCTCTATCTTCTCCACCTCTCCCTCACACTCTCTCTCTTCCCCATCGTCTCTCACTCTCCTCCGTCTCTCTCCCTAAACAAACTCAGGCTATGAAATACGTGTGTTGTTTTTCCATTAATCTTCTGAACCACATTGATACTTTCTAACACTCTCGTGAGCGCCCGCTCGCACCTACACACACACACACACACACACACACACATTTACACGTGTCCTGTTCGCATTCTTCCTCTCTCATTTTCTTTTTCTTACCATAATTACAATACTATCTTTGCGTATACCGATTTCGTCCCTCGCGCCATTCTATCGAAATTCTTGTGTTTGCCCACTAGTTAAATTCACACCTTTGCCTGGTGACTAGTTTTCTTTAATAGTTGTCCGTATTCTTTTAGTAAAATTAAAGATCTGTGAAAACGGTTTCGGGTGTACATTTTTCCTTTCATTATAATTTCTTAATTGCTGATTATCATGATAAACTTTACTAACACGGCTGTTATTTTCATATTATTTTGTTTCTTTAATCCAGAAACATCAATGTAGGGTTCTAAGTGGTTATATTAATATTATATAAGTTAGTATTAGAAACCACTTCCAAGTACAATGTTAATTCGATTTTGTAACCCAGTTTATTTTGCCACTGATTATATTGCGCACGTTGCAATAAATACTTGAAGCGCCACAGACCGTTACAAAGTGAAACTGATAGCAACAATTTCTAATTAAATTATCAAGCGAGTGAGAGAGTCCGAGGGTTAAATTGTTAATCTGTACGAGAACAGAGGGTTAAAGTACAAATTAGTTAAACACAGCCCACTGAAGTACGAATTCACTGCTCTGATAAAGACACTGTCGGAGGCAGGGGGGGGGGTTAGACGAGGAGAAGGAGCCAGTTTTTGTTTTGTTGTTAGCAAGTCCAAGTATTTGTCAATTAAACTTCGGTACGAATGAAGCTAGCGATTTTATCAAACCTATTTGAAGCGTTCTGAAGCGACAACACGAATCATCTCAGTTTATTTTTATATGCCTAATATATAAAGTCAGAATTTATATGTTGGTAAAACATGGCGAAAATATTTGTTTTACTTTAAAAATATTTTAATTTGATTCCATGTCAATTAATGAACGCTTTTAAATGGAACACAATGATAGTATATAGCTTATAGCATAACTGAAACGCATTATGTTAATTCATGATAATATAAATAGGCTACTAATGTTAATAAAATAATATTAATACATTATTTATAAAAAAAGAGTTAATAAATTACGTTAATCTGTACCAGAATTAGTGATTCATCTACCTGAGCTCAAGTATCCTGAAACAAAACTTAAAATTGATATAACAGCGTTCACCAAATTGAAGAACCGATTTATGGGAAGCAGTTTATGTCATATGTTTATATCACATTCATTATTTAGTATTAATAGTGCGGGAAAATAGTAGGTCTACTAGTAAGAGACAAAACCCACACATCTCACTTACAGTTTAAAACAAACAACACGATGTTAAAAAGACTGAATGAGGGTGTATTGGAAGCGAGGAAAGATGTCTAATTTTATAAAATAAGAGGATACGAAATGTGATCAATTTAAAATTTGAGTCCTGTATCGCACTAAACAACAGAAGTGACGAAGATATTGAGATCAGTAGAAATAGCGAATCCAAGTCTCTACATGGATTCATCTGGATTACATCATTTTTATGAAATAAAGGATATTAAAAAATACCTCAAAAACTGAGTACATTATAGTAGGCGGTGAATGTCAAGATCAAGAACTAGGAACAAAAGGGATAAAAAATATTAAAAACTTCAAGTATTTGGGTGTAACAATGACATCGGATGGTGACAGCAACCAAGAAATAAAAGTAAGAATAGGACAAGCTAAGACAGCAACAAAACAATTAAACAGTCTGCTTTGGAGTCCACGAATAACGACAAACAATAAAATCAGAATATATAAAACTATAGTCGAAAGTATAGGCCTATACGGAGCAGAACTGTGGGAAATGAATAAAAGAAATAAATCCATAATAAGAGCTATCGTGATGGATTACTGGCGAAGGTGCTGTAGACTAACAAGACTAGATAGAGTGAGAAATGTAGAGATAAGGCAAGGAATGGGAATCGACCTTCACATTATAGAAACAATAGAACCAAGAAGACTGAATTGGTTCGGACACCTAAAAAGAATGTCAGATGAGAGATGGCCAAAGAAGATATGAGAATGGACTCCACCCTCTAGATGAAAGAAAGGAAGACCTAAACATTCATGGGAAATGGACGTCGAAGAAGTAATGAATGCAAGAGGAATTACAGAACAGGACTCTTTAGACCGGCGCCAGTGGAAGCTAGGATGCGAGAGGCGGCGCCAGCCGTAATTAAATCGCATAAAAAAAGGATGTTCCACATAATACCTGAAACTTAGTACCGGCGAAAGAGGTAGTTTGAACTTTGTAATTCATACAGGGCAGAAATATAGTCTCTTCCAGAAAAAAATGGCTTAAACCCAAACCGTGGAAATAGATTTTATGAGAAGACACCTGAGGAATTGACTTGCAAAGTTAAAGTAAGAACAGAAAAACAAAAAAGAAGAAGAATAAAAAAAAGGTAAAAGGAAAAGGCAGACTAACCGAATGGAAAAGTTCCTAGTAGCAGACTTACAGTGGTTAAAGGTTAAACAAATGGTAGAACGTAAACTGAATTAGAGTGGACGCAAAATGAGTTGAAAGAGAAAGATCGTGGTGATCATAGTGTCTGAACAATTCACGAGGACAGTTTTTACAGAAAACGTTTGAAAAGGCTATATTTTAAATAACTTTGTAACGAATGAAACTAACGATTTTATTAAAAAAGGATTAAATTAAATTAACTTAATAAAATAAAATAAATTTAATTAATCAAATTAAATTAAAGGATAATAATAAAAAAGGATTAAATTATTTTAAGCTAAAAATTGTGTAAAGAAAAAAACATTTGTTTCAAAAACAGATTAAATAAGTAAACACGTATTGCAAACAGTATAAAGCAGAAATGTAAGAGTTGTTCACTACCGCATTAGATCATGGACAGTAGGCCAGTTAAATCGATGATAGACGAGGCGATAGAGACTCTGTCGAGAAAGGAAACGAGTGTACAAGCAAATAGTTTTATAACTATAAAATGGTTAAAATATAAAAAAATAATGGTAAATGGTTAATGGTATAAAAATATATATGCGTATAAAAATGGGTTTAAAGCAAGCGAAAGAAATGATACTTCATTCGGACTATTAGGGAAAATTTTGAAGGAACAAGAGTTTCCTGAAATTTATCAAATTTCAGTTCCACTGAAGTAAACTTTAAATTACATTTATTGATTCACAAAAAGTCAATTCGAAAAGTTTTGTATTTTTTTAAATAGGTATTTAATACTACATATCTTTAAAAATTATGAGAAATTCTTGAAAATGTTGGCTTACGGCCAAAATAAATAGACCGAAAAAATGAGATAAGAGACGTATTTTAACCTAACACATGGAAAAAGTTAAGAGGAAATAAACCTAGAGGAAAGAGTCAAACTGGGATGTTCCGTTTCTATTCAACACACGCAGGCCGACCTGGATCACGATCGAAGAAAGCCGTAAAAGGAAGCAACGGAACTGAACGGAACTGTTTACACCACAGGAAATTAGCAAATTTAGAATATGCATATGACATCTGTTTAATATCTAGTGACATCCAAAATATTAAGAACATGATAATGGTATCAATAGCGAATAACATGCTGGGCAGCAGAAATAGGTTTGTCAATAAAATAAAGAAGACAGTAGAAGTGGGAGTAGGCTTTGACAGGATAGGAAAAAATACGACAGGTGGCAGAATTCTGCTGCTTGGGCAGAATGGTGTGTATGGGATGCAGAACGAAACAAAATGTTCGACACAGAATGACAACAACTCGTCAAGCAAATGAAATTTTGGTCAACGTGTAGAAATGCAAACAGGTAGAGGTCTGTTAAACTAGTATTTTAAAATAACAGGTACGAACGATACCGTTCCAAACAAATAACACGTACAAATACCTATTATTATATACTTATTATACATATACCTGAATTACATAATTTGTTATAAGAAATAAATTGAAACTAAAAGTTACTTTACACTGTGACTTTATTAAGCTGTTACTGTTTAAAATAAAATAAGAAACAAGAGAATTTATAGGCCTATCTCCCTTTGGGAATGCTAATTTACGTTTTCACTAGGAATAAACAACTGACATAGATTTAATATTAAATTATTGATTCTATTTTGGTTAGACAAATCAGTTGCGAAACTCAGGCAATGAAATTTACAGTGCATGTAAAATAGCATAACAAAGAATGTCAAAAAAATTTACGTGAGATGTGCAGTGAAGTTAAAATCATCTCCGAAGTCACATTAACAAAACGTATAATATGGCCAGTCAACTATCAGCCACTCTGTAGGTTATGGAGGTTATAACTCAATATAATTCGCTTTTTTCAAAATTTACCAAGTTAATTTGTTATTATAATCTGTATTGTATATTTGCATAACACACGAGAATAAATGTAACATGGTATGAATTTTTTTCATTTATTAAAAACAGCTTCGTCTCTTTGGCATAGAGATATTCTTAACCTCGCTGTTTTGCTTCGTTTCGTACTTGTATGGCAATCGGCACATGCACAGAATGAAGCATTAAGCACTAAAAAGTGGCTTTGTACTCGTGTAGTCGTGTTCTCGTAATACTCCTACTACTGCTAGTACTCGTTTACTTGTTGTTACTTGTGTGTTTGTTACTCATCACTGAAGGAAAAA
This sequence comes from Magicicada septendecula, assembly GCA_034769895.1. NCBI lineage: Eukaryota > Metazoa > Arthropoda > Insecta > Hemiptera > Cicadidae > Magicicada > Magicicada septendecula. Next base: position 96,526,832 of record CM068368.1, read on the forward strand.
AATTCAAATTAAGTGGCTTCTACGAGATTTTTTGCATAAGGCTAGACAAAAGGGTGAGAAACAATTTAAAAAAAAGTTTACATAAATTACGTCGCGGTTTTTCAAAAAGAGGAGGGGGAAGGTACAAAAATTAGTTTTTTCAATTATCTTGAAAAATAACAAATTTACGAAAAAAAGACAAATTACAAAATTTATTTTTTTTTACATCCTCGGCGCTACAGCCCAGTCCGGGCCCTGGCCTCCAAAAGATATCTTCCCCACTGGTCTCTACTACCGGCCAATGTCCACCAGTTTGCTGCACCCAGCCTCACTGCCTCCTTACCAACCTGGTCCAGCCATCTTGTACGCGATCTTCCTTCCCTTCTCCTTCCCATTGGCAAATAATTCATAACTCTTTTTGGGATTCTATCCTCCGCCATTCTCTGCACATGACCAGCCCAACGCAATCTGTTAATTTGTATGAGTTGCACGATCGGAAGATCTTTAAACCTTTCGTACAACTCTCGATTATGCAGTCGCTTCCAAAGTCGTTTTCCCTCACAGGGCCATAGATTCTCCTCAGTACCCTCCTCTCAAACATGGATAGTTTCTGCTCATCTAGTTTTTTTAGCACCCAGCATTCCGAGCCATACATCAGGACTGGTCTGGTCAAGGTCTTGTATAGGGTGGCTTTTGTATCTTTACTTATTAATTTTGACTCCAGGTGGTCTAGTGGCTAACGCAGGCGATTGATGCGCTCGTGGTTCCGGGTTCAATTCCCGGCGGAGGTTCGGTACGGCGTGCACTCAGCGTCGTGAGGCAAACTGAGTAGGCGCTGAGATAACAGCGCCGCCTCCTGGCTGTGAATACCGCAACTAGCGGCTGGTGGCGCGTAGTACTAGCCATACACCGTCACACTAACACAAAAGCCGTGCGGTACGCCTTGGTCCTTAACGGACGGTTTAGCGGAGGTTTAATTTTTTTTTAATTTACTTATTAATTTTGACTTAAAATGTTTCACCAGTCCGTAGTAACACCTATTAGCAGATACTATCCGTTTTTCAATGTCTCTAGAGGAGTCATTTCCAGAGTCCACATATGACCCGAGATATGGAAAACCCTGAACCTTTTCAAATTCATAATCATTAATGCGCAGGGTCAGGGCACGAGTGTTGGCACCTACAACCATATATTTGGTTTTGCTTTGGTTTATAACCAAGCCCATAGCCTTAGCGGACAACTCCGGTTCCTGAAAGGCTTCCTTTAAGCCAGACTCAGACCTACATATGACATCAATGTCATCGGCATAGGCCAGAAGCTGTACCTCCTTGTGAAATATGTGTCCGCTAGTTTGAATTCCTGAATCCCTGATGACCTTTTCTAGAGCTATGTTGAACAACAGACACGCTAAGGCATCTCCTTGTTTCAGCCCATTCAATGTTTTTAAGGAGTTAGATAGATTTGATTGTATTCTGATTTGGCACTTAGAATTGGACATAGCTACTCCAACCATACGCACCAACTTAGATGGTATATTCAACTCCGACTGGAAATCCACAAAGAGATGGTGAGTGGCTACTCCATATTCCAACGTTTTTTCCAGGATTTGCCTTAGTGTAAATATTTGGTTTACAAAAATTAAAGAGCATTTAATTCTCTATATAAAAAAGCTATTTGTCTTTTTTTTTTGTCAGGCCAATACTTTGTGAGAAAAATGGAATTGAAATATTAGAAAAAAATTGATTGTCGGAGTCCGCCCCGATGAGCGGGAAGGCTAATTGTTTCTGACATTGCAACATACAAAGTTTAATAAAATCCGTTATAATAGTCGTAGAGACAAAAATCAAAAAGCATTTTAAAGCTAAATGTTTGCACTTTTACAAAAAATGAAAAGAAAATAATTAAATTATTAATAAATACTTAAAATAAAGTAATAACTTTTTTGGTTTTTATTTTTTTCAACTAATACATAAACATATTAACAATTTATTACGAATGTATTTACATTAAAAAAAAACCTTCACAATATGAACTTTACATATATAGGTTTTTGAAAAAATAATAAAAATTAGTATTGATTTATTGGCATAAAATGAGCGAGTTTTAAAATTTATAATTTTTTTGAGTTCGCAAGTATACACCATTTTCTTAAATTAAAATTTCTACAGAAATTTTCAAAATAAATATTTTTTAACAAAATTATGAACACGTATTGGTCAAAGTGTCTTCTATAAGACTGCGGTGTAAATAATTGTTAACATTTAGTTACATTTAAATAAATGTAACTTTTATCAATAAATGTAAAAATGTGTCCATTGCGCGCATTAATATTAAAAACAAATGTGTCCATTGCGCGTAATTAAAAACTAAAAAAAAAATTAATATGTAACTATTGTACGTAAAACTACAATATTTGAGGTTTCTCTTCTACATAGTGAGAATTTATATCCGTGCATGGGCATAAAAAGAACAGACCCTGAAAGTTGAAGAATTTTAGGGAGAGCGAGGACAGCTGGTACATGCGCCATACAGATATTGAATTAACGCAGTTCGATATTGAATGTTCCATGAGTTCGATACTATTTTTTATATTGTATTTTGCTGGAAGTTCAATTTTATGTTTTAAGATTTGTGTTAGTAATTTTGATATTTTATAATTTGGTGCGGTTCTAGCGTTTATTAAAGGTCTGATAGATTTATTGATTTTGTGTAATTTTATTAAAGAATTTAATTTTGGTGCACAAGGATTATCAGGATTATCCATTTTATATTTAAAGGAGTCTTTAGGATTTATGATTTGGGTACTATTTTTTAGTATATTTGTTATTTGTGTTTGATATTTGTTTGTGGGATCTTTATTTAATGTTATGCAATTATTATTAACTATAAATTCTTCTGTTTTATCTGTGTTTTAAAAGATATTTTATTGTCAAAATCTTCAGTGATTGGAAGAAAAACTATTTTTGAATATATTTATAAAGTCCATTTTTTAATAACATTTTTATTATAATGCGTAATAAATAAGTAAAAATTATACATAATAACATATACATAAATGAATGATAATGAGCTTTTAAACTTATATTCCTGAAAAAATTGCATGTCTATTACATAAACATGTATTTTATATGAAAATCCACCTTGTGAAAAATTTGGCCAACATTGAATTAATTTTTCTACTAAAAGTATCGCCCTGACAAAAAAATGTTAATATCCTTTTTTATGCAGCATTTTATGCTCTTTCTTTTTGGTATTTTGTATTTTTCTCATAAATTTAATATTGTTTAAGATAATCACGAAAAATTAATTTTTGTGTACCTTCCCCCTCCCTTTTTTCGAAAACCCCCGACTGAATTTTTGTAAACTTTTTTTAAATTCTTTTTTACCTTTTTATCTAGCCTTATGCAAAAAATCTCGTAGAAGCCACTTAATTTGCAATTTCTATTTTTTTCGGCTTCAGTGACGTAGGAGGGTTCCGCGAGCCCACGAGTAGTCGGAACAGGTATTTCAACTTTTCAGTCACTGTTATTCCAAAATACCTGTTATAGGTATATCGGCCCACCTCTACAAACAGGTGAGTAAAAGCCCCAATAGACGAATTTTTAGCCATAATTTAAAATCTGTATTGTTATACAGCTATGAAATGTGGGCATAATCTGAAAGTAGTAGCAAAGAAATAGATAATAGAATTAGAAATAATTTTTGCAGGTGTTTAAGAAGAATTAAATTGTAGTAACGTGTGCGTGTTATAATTGAATTGATATAGAGAAAATTAGCTCCGATACTCGGTTCCAGCTTAACGAATGTAATCAGTTAAAAAGAAAGTTTTCTGTAGCACAGACATAAAAAAAATGGATTTGAAGGACTGTCTTTTGAAGACGAGCTCTCCACATTTCTGGAGAAATGGATGCTATAAACGAAAGGATTGAGAAGACCGTTTAGAAGGAAACGTTATGATAAATACTTTAAATTAAAATCGTGCAATGTGAAATATTTGAGTAAAGTGAATTATCTTCGCCTTCAGCTCAGATGTTGAGCACAGGTTTTCTAACGTTCTTACACCTAACTCCGTCTTGTTTTTCTCTTCTATCGTCACCTCGACTCGTTACTCTGATCTATCTCGATTCTTTTCCCACCCTGGTAGCATCTGAGAACCCAGGCACTCAATCTGTTGTCTTCAAATAACATCTTCGAAAGCTATTAAAATTCATTCAAATAAAAAGAACGTATTAACAGATTTTAGAAACTTATAATTACAATTTTTGGTAAACTAAGAGGGCTGCAATCGTGGTACAATTTGAATATAAACCGTAGACAATTTATAAACAGATGTAGACTACTTTAAAAATAGTCAGTTTTCCTGGACAGACGATTCACAAATTAGGTAGGGATCTGTGCATACAATGTTTAAGCGTATTCTATATTGGACGTACACTCAGTTTATTGTTCAGTAGGTAAAGACATGAAAGGAACAAGGAACACTAAGAAGGTTTGGAAGAAGGATTGTACGACGTGTTTATGGCCTGATGACGAATGGAGAATAAGAAATAAACAGGAGACAGATGTATGAACCGCGAGGACGTGGTAAGGTTTGTAAAGGCTCAACGAATACAATGGCTAGGTCACCTAGAGCGGATGGATGATAGGCATCCATTTGGCATTTCTATGCCAAAGAAAATCCTGAGGGCACAGATGTATAAAAGCAGAAAAAGGGCCACCTATGATGGTCGAATGACGTTCTGAGAATTCTCAGAAGAATGTATGTGAGGGGTTACGCTGAGATGGCAAAGGATAGGAAACATTGGAGAGGATTGGTGGTGGAAGAAGAATGGGCTGTAGTGCTAAAGAAGAAGAATGTAAAGATATGAATTTCCTGGTTGCTGTAAGATGTTCTAATAAATAGATCGGGCAATCATGACTTCATTTATACACACGTACTTGGATTTTCATAGTTACAAATTCGATTTTATGGAAAAACCAATTACAGAGATGAAAAAAATGTTAATTCAAAAGTATCGTCATATAGTAGTCATGGGAAACAAAGCATGGGAGATGAATAAAAGTAACCGAAACAATCTTATACTACCGACCAAAGTGGATACCCAGTTATCCACCGATCAAAAAATAGTTAGAAATATAACAATAAGAGAAACGATGAACTGGCCAACAACTAATCGAGAAGGTCGAAAGAAAACGGTTAACATAATTTGGATATACGAAAAGACTATACGTCACGTTGTGGCCGAGAAGGAGTTTGGAACGGATACAAAAGAATAAAGAAAAAGAACAGAGGAAGGCGTAGAAAAGTTGGAAGGACGATACAAGCGTGTATTGTAGCAGAAATAATTAGAGACTACAGACAGAGAGGCGGCAGAGACCTATATTATTACAAATTAATTAATAACATACAAAAGCAATAATCTTTTATATTGCAAGCATCTAATATAACGCGTATACTTTCTGCTACTGTTAGTAGGCTACATCTTTCTCATCCTGAAATAATCATACTAAAACAATAGTCGGTAAATAGTTTACAAACAAAAAATAAAGTCAATAATTAATCGTGAAAAATAAATCGTCTGCCACACTAAGTGTTTACCTCTAATTTCTTGAATAAATTTGTGAGACGTGCATGTAACCCCCCACTATTTTATTAATGCGTTCAGTTTGAAGTAAACACTTCCCTAATTAGAAAGTAACAAAAGAATTCCATGATTTAATTATCTATTGAAGAGGCCAAATGTTCCGGCGCGAATGAAATACCAAACTAATGAACAAAGAGATAGCCACGTGTTGTAAGTACGTAGAGGGTGGAATTGTAATATCGGAAGAAGACATAGCTGAGTCTAGTTGTGTTCGGTAAGTATGCAGCAATTAAAACAGACCGGCTGCAACCCTTGACCGTTACACTAATATTTTAATTAAATGTCGATGCCGACCCCCTACACTACAGGCCTGCTACCGACAATTCCCTCGCTTTGAGCCAAAGACGTTTTAGCGTACTACAAACTTTTGTTCAATTTTACACGTTTACGATTCAGTTAAAATTCACTTATATTCAAATCAGATTCTGTATTTTGAAGTACAAGCAAGTCGTTTTCAAACTACAGCACATTGAACTATCTATCTCGTGATAAGTTCACTAAATGATTCCAATTCCTTACCAGATTGTCAATATAAACCTCTTTTTAAGCTTCATCAGATTAACAAACAATAAAATGTGAAAATCTCCACAATAAAAACAAAGGTAATGGCATTCCGAGGTAAGGAGCCAATAAGAACAAAAATAATGATTAGTGATCGAATTCTAGAGCAGATGAGCCACTTTAATTATTTGGGATAGTGGCTGTTATAGTGGTTATTATGGAAATTATGAGACTGATGTTGTTATATAAGTTCCGGACGATCTGTGAAACAAGCAACCGTATTTTTAGAAACAAGGTACGTCGAGATACAAAATTAAAATTTTACAAAGTTTAGGCAGTCCCTGTACTGTCCTATGGGTGTGAATTATGGACAAGAAAGAAAAACCAAGACAGTAAAATACAGGCCTCGGAAATGGCATTCTTAAGGGGAGTGAAAAGGTGTTCTAAACTTAACCGTATAAGAAATGAGGCCATAAGAGAAGAGTTACAAGTTTTTGACTAGAATGAAAAATTACAAGACTACAAACAACAGTGGAAAGAATACTTTCAAAGAATGTTATATTCCAGGCTGGCCAAACAAGTCTGGAAATAGAAACCTATAGGACACAGGTGTGTGGGTAGACCCAGGAAGAGATTCCTGGAGGATTTTTGAAGACGGAACAGGCCTATGCCGTGTTGTGAAGATGATGATGGTTCATTTATATTCATGTTTTATCTGTTTCCCCTGTGGCTTCTACTGACTCTCGCTCCAAACTTAAATAATTTAACCTCGATATTGATTCTTTTTTATTTCCATGTGCTAATATCAAATAATATTTAAGTAAACCAACTAGGCCTGTATCACATGCTGACACGATAACCGTACAAACCAAACGAGAAGTTTATTAACTGAAGTACTGACACGTTCTATTAATATTTTACATAGCTAGTGAGGAAGTTAAGATTCGACAGTGCTCGGTCGTTCGTCAAATGTTGCAATGTAGGCCCAATGGTCAGCTACACAACTTACGTACAATTGGAGCCTAGTAGACCTGTGGGTATGGCGCTTGGCTAGTAATCTAGAGGTCTCGGGTTCCATTCCCAGGCGTATTATAAATCAAGGTACGTCAGCTCCCAGGTTGGCTCAGTCTGTGGAAATAAGTATCTCGGGCAACATCCTAGTGCGACAGAAGCGTAGTGCTTCATTGTAACCCGAAAGACTCACATAAGAGGAACTTATACTTAAGTGGAGATCAGCAGTTTTTCGGTAAAAATCGAACTTTTTGTATTGTCACAAAAAATTCTCCATTTCATCTTGATTAAGAAAATATATACTTTTATGAGATTACCTACATTAATGTGACCATAAATAAATAAAATGAAACATATTACACATTGCTTTCCAATCTCATTGTTTAGCTTTAAGCACGTTTTTCCGTAACATGGATTTCAACAATTAGGTACGCTTTTCTCAAAAACTATAAGCGCTATTAAGTTCAGATTTTTTGTGGTTAATACAATGTACCAATAAAAATGTACTGGAATTAATCTCTTCCTTTAAAAAATTAATTTTATAAAAAATTTTGAAATCAAAAAAGTTTTCAAAAAATTTATAAAAGTAATTATTTTTTATATTGGTATTTTTCTCTTAAATTCCTTTAAACTAGTACATCACGTTTTAAATACAAGTGTATGGTGGAAATCTCAAATACATACCTTTACTAGACCATTAATTAACGGTACCTAACTAAATCCCTGTTCGCCCATTTAAAATGCATTGTACAAAATAAGTGCAGATCTCCCCTGTAGATCTCCTACACTGCTACATTATTATTATATTCTCTCTGGAGCAAACGCTTTTAATCGTTCCATGTCCTTCCCAGTAGTCCAGAAAACTTGGCTTTTATGAGATTTTTCTTTCTTTTGAATCCAGTGTCTTTTCAGGTTACCGGCCTCTTCTCATGGACACAGCTCCATAGCAATTTTTTTGTCATAGTTGTCCAGTGTTCAGATATTAGATCATTTTCCAATTATGGGAATAAATTACAAAAAATCACGATTTTTCTACTATTTCCTTAGTAATATAACAATTGTAGAACACACAATCATACAATAAACACTAAAAATTTGAAACATTCCGGTTTAGGTTACAAATTCTTTCAGTCTGACACCCTACTGGATTTCCACAATTTTTTAAAATTTTTGATGTATTTTTTCGTCCCTAGAGTCAAAAAATTTTGAAATTGTTAAAACTCAACACTACATTAAAATTTCAGTTAAAAATTCTCTTCAATTTTTGCGAATCACATGAATTTTTGCGATTTTACCAACATTTCGCCCACTTTGTGATCCCTGACGTCCAAAAATTTTGATATTTTCAAAAAAGAACACTATATTAAGATTGCGGTTAAAATTTCCTTTAATTTGATACCCCACGTGGGCTTTTGCGATTTTTTCACAATTGTAACCCCTTTACATTTTTGATTCCCGCTCAATATTTTTTGAAGTATTAATCTAAAAACCGATAGGATTCTGGAGAATGGCATGGAGAATATCCAACAGTGATTGGAGAGGAATTAAATCTGTACTTGACGTCACTAACGAGCTAATGATAATGATGCTGCACATTATTGTTTGGGTCCTTATTCTATTTGTTTGCGCTAAGTTTTCTAAAATACTTCTTTCTGTCTCCTTAAACTATTGTTTAATAATTTGAAATCAAATAATTATTAATTTTATTATTCGTTTTAAAGTCGTTTTGTTGAAGCATCGCAGCTTCAATTTCAAAGTCAAGCTTCTTACTCATGAATTCAAAAGCTGAAGGTTGACAACGGTGACGGAGACTTTTCCACTCGTAACGGTAGACGGACTACAGGTTAAACACCCTATTTAAGGTACGCCCTATTTAAAAATTTTACGTATAAATTCAAGATCTGTTTGATGTTCCATATGATATTGCTATTTTTCTATAAGACGAACTGAAAATAGAAAACAAACTGTTTGATTTTAAACGATTAAAAACAAATAGTGTTTGAGTTTAACAAATAAACGATTTGCAAAAACAATCGTTGTTCCCTCCTCACACTTAGTGTGTTTTTTTTTTTTTCATAAAAGTAATGTCTCTCCTTGAGCTTATCGACCTTAGCCGTTTTAACAGTCGCCTATCCGTAGCGTAATCGTATACCATTATACACAGTATACAGTGAAACAGTTCTCCAATCTAATTGTCACGTTGGCAACATTGATTGACAGACACATTATACTACTAATACATAATATCGCACATGTCAGAACAGAATGTCGTCAACGCCCTTCACAACAGTTAAACTTTCTACAAACTCTTACAACCTAATTACATACGTCGTGCGTTAGGCAGAAGCGACCTACGATCGACGCAGACTTTTAGAAAAACATACACAATAGTACAAAATACACTTTTATATATTTTATAATTTTTTATTCAGTATTATTCTGTATAATTTACAGAGTCATTCTTTTTCGTATCAAGATAAATTTAATTTAGCCATTGAGAAAGCTATAAGATGTAACAAAATTTATCTAGCAAGAAAAAGAAATGCAAAACTTAAACACGTTCAGAGGGAAGATTATGTCACGTAAATTGAATTTCGATCGCAAGCGTCGCCTCCCCCCCTTACACCGCGCAGCTACCGTCTCAACAACAACACGGCTATACGATCTTGACACTCGATGCAAGAATTGAATTCCTAAACAACTTCAAAGCAAATCACGATATCTCTAACGCATGCGACTTCTCTCTGTTGCCACTCGCTGTTGTAGTAATTATTTGAAACTCTGTCACTCCGCACACACGCGCTACTGTAAGTGTAAAATAAAATCCAATAATATATGATTTAATTATAATTATCAACATACACTTATATGCCTACATTACGCAACAAATGAATTATTAAAACACGTCAGGTAAGGCGAACAGAATGAGTCTATGAAATAGTTCATAGATTTATTGACTGATCTGCTATTGTGTTAGTTGTTATACATTTTGTTATGAGAATCGCATTGATCATGGTCTTAAAATTGTGGAATAAATTAACCGAACCCCAGAGAAACCGATAGTCACAACGTCACGATGTTTATTACCAATTGTATGAAATAATGATCCACGTATTGCAATAAATGTACAGACATCATTCTGTCATAAGTCTATTGCAGTAAGTCTAGTTACAGGTCTACTATATTACCATGAGGTAATATTACTATATATATATATATATATATATATATTATTACTATATATATTAATTATTACTATATATATATATATATTACTATATAATATTACTATGTATTTTACTACTATAGACCCAGTTATTTGTGTGTTCTATTATCAACCAATAAATAAAAATAATACAAACATAATAAATATAAATAAAAGTCACTACGTTAAATAACTACTAGAGTCCGCAACGTAATAACGATTGAACACTTGATTATTATTATTCCGGCTGTACACTGTTTACACATTTTCCGCAACCAAAGATTACAGAATTTCAGAATCTTCCACTGCTGCTTGTCCTTCTAAAAGATCTTCTTCAATTTCTCTTTCCCTCAATATAGTCTGAGTTTCTTCAATCCAGGTGAGAGGTGGTCTTCCTCTTTTCCTTCTTACTGGTGGGGTCCATTCCGTAACTCTTCTTGGCAATTTTTCCTGTACCATTCTTTTTGTGTGTCCATACCATTATAATTTTTTTTTGTTTTAATAAAATCAACAATACAATTTTTCATATTCATTATGTCCTTAATAACTTAATTTCTAATTTTCTCACGTCTGGATACTCTTGCCGAACGTCTTCAAAAGTCCATCTTTGTTGTCATTAGTTTTGTTCTTGTGTGTTTAGTGGTAGTCCAAACTTCTAAGCCGTAAGTCATGATACTTCTAACAATGGTTACAAACATTTTGGTTTTAGTTTCTGCTGTAATTTGCTTATCCCACAGAATTCCATTTAATGTAGAGATAGCCATCTTCCCCAAATTAATTCTGGATTTTATTTCTTTGTCTTGCTTTCCATTGGCCGAAATTTTCACCCCTAAATACTTGTATTCCTCTGTATATGAAGTCTTCCCCATGTCTTCCCCCAATATCAAGTCTTGCTGAAGGTCACCTATTGCTATAAAATACTCGATACTTTCACTAATACCGCTCTCTCATCGTACAATATGCATTATGTTCGCGGGTAACCCAAGTAACACGCCAGAATCGCTGGCATAATTGACGGAAACTCTCAACTCGATGGACCTCGAGTATTAGTGTACATACTTACCGAAGGTCATCTGTGGCGTTTAATAGGATTAGAAGGTTCCACAACGTCCTATGTTAGTCGAACAATGTCGAGAATTCGCGAGCGTCAACTAGTCTTGCCAGCCGGCGGCGGACGGCTCTGGAATATTCATTCTAATTTCCGACAAAGCACTACTTGGCAAGCCTCAAAGTTATTAATGTTGTATTAGCGTAAGAATATACATTTCTTTCACATGACTTTCGCGCCTGTACAGTGGCTTAATCATTCGAACAGGCAGTTAATCACGAGAAATAAGCAGTTATTTTTTTCTGGACACGTCTAATGAATGGTCAAACCTATGTTCCTAAAACAAGCAATGAAATGGGAGCCCAAAAGCAGAAGAACAGCAGGCAACCCTGTAGGAAAAAGCAGGAGGGTAGGCTTTGAGGATGATTTATGGAACAACTGAGAGAGATGGAGATTGGAAACCGTGAAAAACTTCGAAGAACGTTGTACATCGATCTACGATGGTCATGAAAGTGGAGTTGTTATTATTTAGAAAACGTTTGAATGAAACTCGCGAATTAACAAGATTCTTTTTGAAAAACAGTAACGTGTTTTCTTAGACTTATTCTAAACAGCCGACATACACAGCAGTGACGTTGGCTAAACGATTGTTTTATATTAGCGCAAAAACGCAATAAAACATTGTAACGTTTATTTTAAGTACTAGCAGGACGACAGGCAATCATATAGTAAAAATATTTTAATGAAAAACTTGAAGTTGTTTGAATTTGTTTACAGTACACGTCTCAAAGGAATATGGTGGCAGTGGGAATCACGGTGGATCGCTATATCACACAACTTACGTTCGATTCCCGTCGCAGCCAACAGGCAATCTAGTTTTCTGCGGTGTCTCCAACCCTTCCACCAAGGTGATGGCAAACCAGCTAGTGTTTCCCTGATCCGAAAAACCGTTCTACAGAGTCTTTAAGAACCGGCGTTAAACTGTACATCTATTACAGCTGTGAATACACGTTACACTATAAGTAGAGGCGTAGATTACAGCACATCTGAATGTATGGATTGAACTTTAAAAATATTGTAGTTTGCTGAATGCCATTTCGCCTAAGTTACTGCAGAAAACACATAGCCTGTGTACTCAGTAAAACTTTTGTTTTTAAAACGCATCTTAATACGTTTTTAAACGTTCTTAATAACTTTGCCACGACCGCGTTTTACCAAATTCAAAATTAAGTCTGTTTCGCTTTTACCGTTAACGCCGACAATTGAAAAAACAGTTATCAGTCGTAAATGATATTTTTTTAGCTCCGCCCATCTAGTTGCGTTGTTGACAGAGGTAGATCCAGCAAGCAATATTTTTTGGGGAAATATGAAAAGTTGCACCATATGAATATGGTCTAAAGTGTAAATGATAGGAATGAGTGAAGGTAAAAAAAGTAACAAGAAAATCCAAGATTATAATAAATTATATTTATTATAAAGAGGTAAAACGACCCTGAGACCCACTCAGAGACATAGTAAAGCCAAGAGCTTTATGAAGTAAATCTGTAAGAGCAAATACAGAGAAGAAAGGAGTCAATTGTTAGAATTTTAGTGAAAGCAAGATCAGTTACAGTTTTTAATAGAAATAATATATAATATTTGAATAATCTGAGAAAAACAAGTCGAAATAGCAAGGATGGTAATTGATATCATACAAACTGATTATATTGAAGAGTGATTAAAGAAAAAATGTCGACGAAACCGAAACATCGAAGCATGATAATGTTTTAATGTGTATATATAAATATAGTAACAAATATTTACTATATAACAAATATATTTACTATATAACAAACATTATCTGTTCTTTTAATAATATTCACTTACATACAATACAGTTCAAAATACATACTGCTCATTTAAGTTATGTATCAGTCAAAAATTAATATGATGGCAAGGTACAGTTACAATTTAAAGTAATTTTAGAGTAAAACCATGAACATACTTAACGTGATATGAATTTTGCATCATATTTACAATCACAAAAACATTTTACTATCACTAAACGGTGAAAAAATGTCGTCTGAAGTGACCTTTGGGGGGAGGTTCTCCCCCGATGGTTCTGCGCCTGGTTGTTTATGCGTTTCCGTATGTCACTTGAACACAGGTCTTCACCACAGCAGAATGAGGTGACAGATTCTAGCTGACGAATACCAATTGTACCTCAACGCTGCGTCTACGCGGATGTAATGTAACGGCATAATTTTACAAACGGGGGACAATACGACTACTGCAGAGAGGCATCGCCACACTTTATAAGACCACACTATTACATCAAAAGCTTCTGGCTGCCAAGTTTGTGGTCGAAGCAAGTATAAGACAAATGTACAACTAATCGTTCATATTATTATTACTGTCTGAGTTTGATTATTATAAAAAGCCATAAATGTGCATTATAAACTATGATTTCAATAGCAAAAAATTTTAACAGCCTTTTATCTAGACACAGCCCGTTTTAAACAACAATTTATTAATAAAAAAATAAATTTATCAATTTTTGATTCATTTCTGTTTAGATTTGTATACAATTATTTTCCTTTGCATTTGAAATCGTCGCCGAGGACGTCTCAAAACGAAGTTAATTTTTTGGTTATAAAATAAATGGCAGCATTAGTTTGAATAATTACTAGAAGAAAATAACCTAACTGAGCATGAGCTAGGCCTATGTGTGTAAAACGCGGTTGTAAAGCATTTTGTGGTACAGCAATGGTGCGGACCAATTCAGGAGCAGTCCCCGTTCAGTCACACAACAGTGTAACACGTAGTGCGTTCAACATGAAACACGGCGAAGGATAAGATTGTCAAAACAACGTTAACAAGACGAGCTTTATTAGTTCACACTAAAACAAAAATATGCAGTTAAATCAGTTCCTAATTAATATCTCGATAGATATGCGCACAGAATATGGCCTCTCACTCAGGATAAATTACACACACGCACACACACACACCATTTATGTAAAAAATAACTTGTTTTTAAGTTATATGATACGTAATCTATATTAAACATTCATTAGGAAGAATGGCAGCCTTTCACAAAGTGGGAAGAATGATCCGGTTCAGTGCTGTTATACAGTGAGTTGTACTAGAATTGTTCAACATAGACTAGGGTAATGTCGCTTATCAAAGTGAGGTTAAGTAGCTCTTATAAGCATTACAGTGATATACATATTGTAACACTCCGTTACAAATAAAAGGGTTCGTTAAACCTTTTTTCAAACAAGTACAAATAAAAGCAAATTTGTTCGTTAAACCTTTTGTTCAACGTTAAGCCCCACTGTTGTGAGCGCCAATTTGTAACCAGACCTGTATACACTGGTTACAAATAAATATTTAATACTGTACTTAATTTGATTTAAAAAAAAAATTTCAAACAAAAAATTTTTTTATGTTTGTTTGTTGTTGAATAATTTATAAATAATTCTTGTTATGAATTTCCGTTGAAAATTTAAAATTCTGTGAGTTTATTATGTTAATATATGCACTTCTGGTTGACCGTAAATGAATCTGGAGTTAATCAGATTTTCTTACTTTACTAATCGATTGACGATTTTCTTCTATACTCCAGTATATCTATTTTCTTTAGTAAATGTCGTCTTCCAGTAAGTTCTGTAGTTAATAAACACTCTTATATTAATGTGTGAAATAATTTTAAAACGAGATAATAGAATTATTTTGATTTATTAACATTTATTTGGAAAATATCGATTGAAAATCGATATTTTTATAATGTTCGACTCTTTTCCAGGGATAATCGATTTCACAAAACAGGTTATGTTATATGAATGTTCAGAATGGTTCTTTTAGCGGTTATAATTATATAGTCAGAGAAGGGACAAGCATAGAAAGTATAACATGTACAAAAGAATTCTTAATATTTAATAAATGACAAAGTTGATAATAAAATATAATGTTTATAAAATTAAAATATTCAGACCAATGCTGTGGCGACGAATCTTTGCTGGTGGACACTTTGCATGATGGGAGTTCAAAATAGCGGCACGTCTCGTTGTAGAAGAAAACTGCGAAATGATGGTTGGAAATTCTGATAATAAAATTACCTTCACAACTGTTTTATTATCTCCGGAATAGTGTATAATGTCTATTGTGTTGTCTGAGGTGTCCTGTTTAAGTGTTCTTCGTTCACTGGCTTTAGTTGTTTTGTATATTGGTGTTTTCACTCTTGTCTGTGTGTAGCTAAAATCATGAGTTTCGTTGTAACGTGAATTCTTAATGTGTGATAGTTTTATTGTTTTATTTCACAAGTATTCTGTTCAGTATTGTTTGTTCTCCCTGTTGTTGGTGGTGTGTCTCACTGATTTTAAATTTTAATGACAATTTCGGTAACTCTCGTTTTTTCAATGCATAACCTTATACGCCATTAAATATACTCGATATAGGTTCTTAACGTGAGTTTATAACAACCGTTCGCGTTGAATGTTAATTAAGAACTGTTTTACTTCCTTCATCTACTGAAATATCTTGCCAAGTTAATCTTAGAAAAGTATTGTTTAAATATAAATCACTTCCTATTCATGTGATTCTAAAATACATTATATTCAGAATATTTTTTGTTTATTGATTGCTTTCGTGAACTAGTAATTATATAATTGGTTTCTTTGACTCTTTCTGTTTAATTTGACATACAATGGTCCATATTTATAAAGTTTTTTGTTAAAATTGCTATATTTCTGTCTTTTTGGAAATATAGGCCCAAAATCAGCTTCCTGTTCTTGTCCAACATAATAGCCGTCTTAAGTGTTATAAATATGATTATAATAAATTTCTGATTGATATAAATCCTTACCTTTCCTTAATTTCTTATAAATTTAACAATTTGATCATCCTTTTAGTTGTAATTCATGAATTTACTATTACTCCTCTGAAATGGTTAGGTACTACATTTTGAAATTTTTTAATAATTTAATACAACTTTGATATGATTCTTTTAAAGTATAGTTTCAGTTATAGTTGGTGATTGATTTACCTTATATAAATCTAATTAGTTTGCTTGGTTTATTTAACTTCCTTACTCAAATATAAATGTTATTGGAATTTCCATTTTGGCCTAGATTCTATTGTTTTACATATACTGGTTTTTTAATATTACTAATTACTACTCTGACTGTCTAAAGTTAACATAATATCAAATAAAAATTCCTTATACAACTATTGAAACATGTAGCATGGTATTCATGCTCATACTATAAAAACAATATTGAAATTAATTATCAGTCTTTAAAGCTAGACATTGGTTTTAACTATTTCTAAAAAATTACATAACAAACATTTTACAATTAGTCTAGTATACATACAGAAACACTTTAGTCTGTATGAACACTATTATACATAATAAATATTCTTATATTACTTATAATTCTATATTTTATTACCACTTTGAACTGTGGAGTTCATAGGCTCTGAACATAAACATAATTAGCCATTTGATTGTTAAATTTTCCTTTAAATTTAATCTAATTACAGTCCTTTCTGTTTATTCTATATTACATTTTTTAATCCCCTGTCACAGTAATTATTTCCCCTCAGCTCTCTTTATCATTTGCATTTCTATGAATGTTTTTTGATAAAAAGATGTGGCCTCTTCTATGAAATATTTAACATATTTTCATAACAATACTTCATGAAATGTCATTTCTGTATTTATTATAAAACTTAAAGTTATTTGATTGTACATAGTTAAAATATAAGTTACACCTTTATTTGAAGTTTATTAAATAAAAATCACTTGCACTGGTACACTTACACTGTTGGTTCTTATTTATATTTGAGTTCTACAATATTCTAAGACCGAACTTTTAGTTATAAGGGACTGTGAAGATTTGTTTATTTTATCACATAATAACTTTAATTGGTGCACTTCTATTTACTACTAAACACTTTTGTTTACAATTATTTTACATGAGGTTTTGGGGTGTTATACTTTCTTGGGGTTACTTTAACATTTGGTTCGGGGTTTGTTATTTTTATTAATAGGTTTTTTATGGGTATTCTTCGTAGTTCTCCTATCCTACATCTTCTTTTCTTCATTTCTTCTGTCTTGGGTTTTCCAAGGTAAGTATTTCCTTATGTCCTTTGGTCGGTTCGGGGTATCTTCTTTATCACCTGCTCCTAACCTTCCTGGGTATTCTCCTGATTTTATATGAGTTTCTTTTGATTTAATTTCCTTGATACTTTATCATTGCATTTTATTAATTTAATTATACTTCACTTTTATGGTGGTGTTGTTCACTTTGATTTGTAATTATTTTCATTTGATTTTTAATTCTTTTCATTTGATATTTAATTATTTTTATTTGATAATTCATTATTTTCCTTCGAACTTTCTTTTGAGTTAATTAATTTAAATGTAATTATGATCATATTATAATTATTACTTAGTGGATTATCTGTCATGCTACAGATTGCCCTCCTCCAGAAGTGATTTTTTCAGACTATACTTGGTTTGTCTGAAATAATTGCTTATGATAATTATTTTATTTTTTATTATTCTTGACTTCCTTCCAATTCTAAATTTTTTCTCCTCTATATTCGAGCTTACATCTATTTCATTCTTACTTGATCTTCCTTGATAGTAATAGTCATCTGAGTTTCATATTTATTATTTTATTTTCATTTTTCTTCTTGGTGTTTTATCCCTGGGATATTTATTCCCTATCATTCCCTAACACGTGAGCTGGTGCAGTTCAGAGAGGCACTGTACGCTACAAACTCTGTTGGCCAATACTTCACTTCTATTTGATTACAGAGGCAAATCATCTCTGCTCAAAAACATATTAATACTGCTGGAATTATCTACAGACAGTTATTAAAAAAAAATTATTTAAGAATAGTCCTTTTTATGACTATTTAAAAAATATCTTTGGATACTTCACTTCGTATATTGCTCAGAGATTTTAATATTCCTATCTCAGTTATTCTTCTGACTTGTTAGCTTTATCGTTATTTCAATACTTATTATGGTGGGAAGCTCTTTTATTAATATAATTATCAATGTTTATTATCATATAAAGTTGTTGTTATTAATTCTTTATTCTTCTCTGGTTTTTATCACAATCTGCTTCTGTTTATTGGTAGCATATATTTCTGATATTTTTTGTTTGTTTCACAGTTTTTACTTATTCCACTTGTTCCATATTCTAGCATTTTCTGCTAATTGTCTTTATTACACTTGACACTTATTTCTTGATCATTTCATTATTGATTTATATAATTAATTACATTTATTTTTTGTTCCTTTTCTCAAATTACTTCTTTCTGATTTTTTATTCAAATGAATGCTTTAATTAATTTTTAATGAGGTCATTGTTTCTCTTTGTATTACTTCAAAGTTTTAGTATTTTTATTTCAACAGAAGTTTATTTATTTAATCGTATCACTGGTTATTATTTCTTTTTATTTAATTTCATATAAGGTTTTTATTGACCATTGGTTGTAATTTGATATTACCATATATTTGAATTTCGTTGACTTTAACAAAATTCTTTCTTTTTGTTTCTAAATAGTTTTTTCATAAATATATTGTAGTAAGGAGATCTTACTTATAGTTTTTTGAATTTTGATGATTTTTAACAAAATTCTTTCTTTTTAATTATTCCAAATGGTTTCTTTCAAGATAGCTGTAGTAAGTTGTTCTTACTTTATTTTGGAATTTTGATGATTTTTTCATTCAAAATTCTTTTAATTATATTTCCAAATGGTTTCAATAATAATCGTGTAGTAAGATGTACTTACTTTATTTTTAAATTTGGATGATATATACATCTCTTAATTCTCTTCTTTTTTATTTATCTCAAAATTTTCATAAACACTTGTTTGTAAGGTGAACTTACTATATTTTCGAATTTTGTGGTTTTTAACAAAATTCTTTCTTTTTAATTATTCCAAATGGTTTCTTTCAAATTTATTTGTAGTAAGTTGGCCTTACTTTATTTTGGAATTTTGATGTTTTTTATTCAAAATTCTCCTTTCGTTTTAATTATTCATCATAATGGTTTTATTCAAATCTATTTGTAGTAAGCTGATCTTACTATTATTTTTGAATTTTTATGGTTTTTAACATCTCTAAATTCTTTTTCTTTTTGTTCAATATATTGTAGTAAGGTGATCTTACATTATTTTGGAATTTAGTGGTCTTTTTTCTTCAAAATTCATTTTCTTTTTTTTATATTTCAAAATGGTTTTTTCTTAATTGTTTGTAGTAAGGTGATCTTACTTTGTCATGCTACATTATATTGATCAGAGAACTTACTGGGGAAGTATACATTCACCAGTGCTCAAACGATCATGATTATGGGGACTATAGCAGTAAGGATGATGATGATGATGATTAGGTGTGTGTGTGTGGGTGTGATTATATATACATTAAATACACTTCTGTGGTCTAAAGCATCTATACTATTTAGAAAATTATATACATATATAATACAGTACGTTAAAATAGATTTGGAGTCTATAATAATACGCTATAGGCCTATTACACATAACTATACGATTTACAGCATTTGTTAAAATTTGAATCAATGTAAATAATTTCTACAATAAGAGAAAGATATCAGTATCGACACTTCGTTCTGTGTGGCTATAATCATATTAAGTACTTGTGACCATTAAAGAAAAACAAAAGTATGTTACGTCCGATCATTAACACTGAGTTTCAAAATCTTAAATTTTTTTTTACATGCACATTAAAATGGAGCCAAAGTTTACAAAAATCAGTTTTGCGTACGCTTGGCTCAAGTAACAATTACAAATTACAGAGCTAATTTTGATCTAAATTCAAATTTCACATAAATACCACTATTAGTCACTTTCGTACTTAGATAGCCTGCTTTTAGCTGTAAGTCGCAAACGTAGTTAGCTAAAGGAATTTCTTTCCTTTCTGTTTTTTAGCTAAATTATATTAGTACTTATTAATGGTCGAGGGGGAAGGGGGTTACATCCATTTGTATAATTGAACAATAGATTTGGCTGTAACAAAACCCTTGGAACATAACATCCCATGTAGGCCTACTATATGTGCGTGACTCTGTATATATATGTACTGTACGTATGTGTGCGGCTGGTGTATACGATGAAGAATTTAGGCGGAATTCTTTATTACTGCCGTCAGGTGCAAAATGTTTTCACTTATGAAACCGTCATCATGTCAGTTCATATTATTATTTTGACCGCTTTTAAGTTACAAATATTTAAAAATACTCGACGTTTACTCGTCCAGTAGTATGAGCGTATATAATCCCGAATCACATACACGCACATGTGTAGTTGTGTGAGCATGTGTGCGTTTTATGTTCGATTGTGCACGCTGTTTAAATTATACGCTACGTAATTCCGGTGAGTGTATTCACTGTTCACGCAGAATGTTCAATTATACAAATGGATGTAACCCCCTCCCCTCCACCATTAATAAGTACTAATATAATTTAGCTAAAAAACAGAAAGGAAAGAAAAAGAGAAATTCCTTTAACTAACTACGTTTGCGACTTACAGCTAAAAGCAGGCTATACATCATCTTTACGTGAAAGCCAGCTGAGACCACAAGAAAAGCGAGAGAGACCTAACCGGAGAGAGAGAGAGAGAGAGAGAGAGAGAGAGAGAGAGAGAGAGAGAGAGAGAGAGAGAGAGAGATGGAAGTAGGGAATCATAAAAATTCTCGTGGTGGTCTTAAGCTTAGTCTCTCACCCTCCCTACCCCCCTTTATGGCGACGCTAGCTAAAACAAAGCTATCCTCACTCCCTGACTCTAATGGACCGCTGTCTTTGTCCTTAGGGGAGATGTGGAAAGCAATTTATGAAATGATTTTATGATTATGGTGAGCTTTCTTACCACATAACTTTGTTTAAATCTTTACTCGTTTTATTTCGCTTGTTTTTAAGAGTCGTCATATCGCAGGAGAATGGAAAACTCGTATTGTTTAAAAAAAAAAATAATTAATATGCACAGCGTGTACAAGTGTATTGGCGGTGAGGTTTCATTCAATAACAAGTGAAACTTAATCCCGCTTGCGTTTTATAGTTTATTTGACTGTTCACGTTCAAACGAAGTAACACTATGTTAACCTAGTTCATAGATAGGAACTTTGAACTCTTTGTTTTTACAGTAAATCGATTTACTCGATCTGAAGGTACCGTAGCAATCACAAGATTCTATGTTTTTGTAAGTTCGCGCGTAGTACGAGCCGTTACGCAGGTAATATTTGATTTGGTGTCTTCACAGTTTTATAACTCTGATTATACGTTAATTAGGGTTACAAATCAGATTAATTAATTAAAGACTCACTTGATTTAATTAATAAAAATTAATCAGAGTAATAAACTAATTAATTTCTTTAAAATCCCATAACGTACACTTCCGAATTGGGCCATTTCATTTAATTTAACTTTGCAACCAATTCTCGATCTAATATTAATATTTCTCATTTCCTAAACATGAATCACGTATACTTTAGGAAAATGTCCAAATTAAATTTTAATATTAGAAAAATTAATAATAATATAATACAATACTATTAGTATAAACTGCAATATCCACCTTGACATATGCGAGTGAGGCGTGGGTCATGACTAAAAAGGAATCCGGGAAGATTCAGAGTGCTGAAATGCAGTTTCTTCAAAATACTTTAAACTATACATTGCAAGATAGAATAAGGAATGAGGATATCAGAGGTGAACTCGAAGTAAATGACATAAATGAAACTATTTCAATTTATAGAAGACAATGTTGGGATCATCTGTAAAGGATGACAGAGGATCGACTGCCGAAAGCGGCACAGAACTATAAAGCCAGTGGTAGAAGAGACATGGGTCGTCGGAGGATGAGATGGGTGCCGGAACAGGTTTATATAACCTAATCCTTGAAGAAGAAGTCTATTAGTATAAAAATAAAAATGAAATAATAAAAATAAAAAACAACAACAACAATAATAATAATAATAGTAATAATAAAACTTCCGCTGTCTTAAATTCGCTGTGCTTTCGAACTGTAATCGTTGTCGTATTTTTTCCTCCTTAAGTAGGTCTACATTTAATTGTGAGTATAGAAAAATTATGTCTTTTTGAGTTTGACTTATACATTATATTTTACTTTAATGTTATTATTTTATAAAAGTTCATTTGTTGGTTATTTCGTCTATTTAGTATTAATTTTATTAAATAAATATTTCGTCATATGCAGTAAACTTAAGTTTTCTGTTGTACACTGCGAATGCCCTATGTACAAACCTAACGACGAATTGGTGAAACCAAATAGCCTAAACGCTAGGCGATAATACAAAATAAAAGGGGGTAGGTATTCTTAACTTCAGGATAGTTTACAAATTATTACCTACAAAAAATAATAAATAAATATTTTGTAAATTGTGGCGTGAATTGAAACCATCCATCCTTGATCGATCTTATCCATTTAAATCGTCTGTTCGTTGTTGTTAGTCTTCTAGATCAGTGGTTCCCAACCTTTCCGGACCCGCGTACCACTTTGGTTTTCCGCGTTCATTTCGATTACCACCGGAGCTTAAGAAAGGTTATTGGGGTTTTCTCAATAAAAAACTTGATACAATATGAATAGTATATCTTATTATTCCTAGTTATGTATAATTATTTAAATCAAATACATAGTACTAGAGTAATCGTTTTAAATCATACCCCATGAAAATTTATTGTTTTTGAACACAAATGTTTGTTTATTTATTTTTTTAAGTAGATACTTTTTTCTAGCTAGGTCTTCTTGCGTACCACCGGTTGGGAACCCCTGTTCTGTATGGGACAACTCTTTCAGTGGCTGGTTTTGGTGCTCCATGTTGCGACCTCGACACCGTCTGACATGTCGTTTGTTCACACGTTTGGCGTATGGACACCTGTGTGAATGATGATTTGATTGTACATGTACCGCGTGCATTAGTTTCATGCAAATAGTGGTTAATGAAAATGTGTGGTAGAGCTTTTGCATTCGATGACTTGACACTCCTTCAAAGCTTTATACCGTATGTACAAATTAAAACTAAGATCGTTTAGTACAATAGCAACTTGTTTGGCAAGGTTAATCACGATTGCTTTCCTATTAACCAGGTTTGTTTACTTTCAGAGTTAATGTTGTGTTTTGCTTTTAAGTGTATTTTTCGCGTAATTTTTTTTTGTCTATATGAAGTACAGGATCTACGAATAAGGAGAAGACCCAATACGTGATATTGGGTGAACAAGATCTTGAGACATAATGAATATACAAATATCTAGAAGTAACATTAACGCCAGACTATTGGACGGCAGCAAGTACGGAACAAGGTGTCAAACGGATGAGTGATGACGAGACGGCTTAACTCCTCGTTATGGAGTGATCTCGTAATAGAAACTCAAAATAGGATCTACATGACAATGGTTGAAATCTGAGTCTTGTATGGAGCTAAAACATGTGTGCCTCCAAGTCGACTGGAGGAAATGGAGACGTCATAAATGGATTAATAGAGAAGATACTGCAAACAAAATAAGGTTAAACCGTAACAAAAATACAGAGACATAGAATATGATTTGAAGCCACAGTCACGAATAATATAGAGGAAAGGAAATTGATTTGGTTCGAGCACCTGAGACAGATGCCAGAAAAACAGGTGGTTACAGAAAATTCTTAAATGGACACCACATGACAGAAGTAGACTAAGGTGCCCACGGACTAAATGCGAGAGTACGGTGGTCTGGACGGAAGACATGTTCGCAGTCTGTCTTTTATGAAGAAACGGCCATTCGAGGCGGAAAATATTCCCTAACATTAGACTATAAACAAACAAATTAATTAATGATACAAAAATTACCTAATTTGATGTATTCAAGTCTTATCTTCGTTGAAATTTTATTATTATTTTGATTGATTCGACTTTGTTGGAAACACAAAAATAAAAATAAAATTAAACCGTTTTCTTAAATTATTTGTAATTTTTGTTTATCAATAACAAATTCAGTAAGCTTCTTAAACGCTTTTTCATGAAAGTTAAACCTAGTTTGTTGTCAACAGAATTAAAGGGAAAAGTCAAACAACACACACTGAAACGTGTTCTCCTTATTAAAAAATCTATTTTTATGTAAAGGATCTTGTGCCTATAACGTAACCATACATTCCCTCAGAAACTACGTCTTTATTTATGATATTACAATAATGAAGAATACATGTCTTTTTAATATTAAAAAATATGCTTAGTGTCCTGCATGAATTCTTGATCCTAATTACCGCATAGAGCACATAGATTATAATAATCTATTATTAATAGGCCTACAACTTTACCATCGAGTGTAATAATGTGTTATGTAGGCTTACACGGACTGAGTCAATTTGATTAAAATTACCTCCCGGGCAGGGGCGGTAAAAGGGGGGGCAAAGGGGAACAGCTGTACCGGGCCCCGAGCTCAAGGGGGGCCCGACAGGGGCTCCATTTTTTTGTGTAAAACAATTTTTAAGAATAAATAATTTTACTGTTACATGGTCTAGAGTTTCAATTTTAGTTTTCTATGTTCCTCTATGTGTGTAATATTTAAACGTAATTGTGACGGTGGTGTGTTGTGAGGGTGTTTGGGTGGGGGGTCGGGGAGGAAACAAGAGGGGCCTCGTGGGTTTATCTGTACCGGGCCCCACAATTTCTGTTACCGTCCCTGCCTCCCGGGCTGTTTGGCCGTGGTCCAAAGTTTACTTCGAAACCAGACGTTTTGGCAGTGCCATCGACTGGCATCTTCAGTGAAAATCGAGTACGCTACGTGAGGTACAGTACTGTGGTCAGTAATACCACCTCACGTTAGCGTACTCGATTTTCACTGAAGATGGCAGTCGATGGCACTGCCGAAACGTCTGGTTTTTAAGTAAACTTTGCACCACGGCCAAACAACTCGGGAAGTAATTTTAATCAAATATTTCATATTATTTTGTAGAATAATCTAATCTCAGCAGTTTCGGTCAGCCGACTTAATAAGGCTGGCTAATCCGCAAATCATTGGTAAGAATTTGAGTTTTTGTTAAATCCTGCGTCCGTAGGCTTGTCCTCGTCGACATGTACCCATTCGATAAGTTACCCTTCATATGAGCACGTAAGATTCTTTACATCTAAATTACAGGCTCTTAAAATGACGAGCACGCTCTATCATGTCCTGGTATTTTCTCTATTCAAGCAAACTGAGCTTGAAAATGTTAACAGCGGTAGCAAACACGGCTCTTCTTTTACATTACTAGGTACTCCTCATACCAATCTTAAGCTCGTCTACAGACTCGTACCTAATGTTTTAGACTAGATATTTACGTGAAATTTTTTAAATGGTAACAGCGTTAGGTTACAGCCTACAGTTATGGACTGACCCTATTGCCAACTGCAAACATACAATACTCGACACACTAGTAAGCAAAATTGCTGATGCATCGTTTCAACCTTCGTACGTTATATTAAGCCCCTCTCCTTAATTACACGTTCTTAACTAAAAATCTAGAACAACATTGTTACTTTCTGCATGGATTAAGTCTACTATAAGTCGTGTTTTTGTTACACCAGTTATGAACATATCTTCAAATAGACCATCATCAAAATTGATCTATAATTCCGATAATGTAATTTTTGTAATTCTAATGATGATGATTTTAGATAAAATCGTAGTCGTAGAGTCGTAGATAAATCAAATAATTAAAAAAAAATCATAGCCACGAATTACGTATGTTTCATATTGCTAATTGAAATTGAAAACCCTTATTTTGGGAGAAAAAGTAATGCGAAGAAAAGGCATAAAGAAATGTTATAATAAAATATTTTATAATATTATTAATAGTAACAAAACTTGTTACAAGAATATATTTTTATTATTTTGTGAATTACAATGTTTTGATAGTATTCAACTATCATCATCAATTGTCATGTATCATATATCATTAATACTATGGAAACGTAATTCACAAAATAATAAAAATATATGCTTGTACCAAGTTTTGTTATTTTTAATAATAATATAAAAAATATATATACAAGAAAAATACGTATGAGCATTTATGAACATAATAAAATGATATAAAGAAATTATATAGTAATGGAAATAATGTAAATGAAGAATGCAAACAATTACGAAGAAGGAAGCAATTGTAGAAGTGAATTACATTTAAAGATTAATAAACAGCATATACATAATAAAACTAACAAACAGAACAAGAAACGAACATGTTCGAAACCCAACAAAATGAGTGCAAAAGACGGAACTAGGAATGTAGAAAGTGAGTGAGTGTGTAGAAAGTAGGAAATAAGGAGCCGAAATTGATATTGCAAAGGTAGGCCGGTAGTTGCTTGACACTAGAAGTTATAAACAATAGTAATTTTGTCAAACGACTTATAGCCCATTCTACGTGATTCGCAGGTTATAACGTACGACAAAAAGAAGACAATATTTGGTATATTTGACATAAACTTTGGAGTTCTTGAGAACACAGAAGAAGAGGATTAGAAATTCCTCGAGGTGGACAGACGGTTTGAAAAACACACTGGATCTAACGCATGAATACGGCGCATGAAAAATTGAAACGTCAAGAGAGGATTATGTTCAGCGTTGGATGGAAGAGTACGTTTACGTAGATAAATGGACAGATTAACGATTTACAGAAAGTCTCAACCAAACAACGCATCGGTCTGAACAACATGAAATGTAAACACAAAGTAACTAAACATTGTTTGATATCGTCATCTTAATCTAAGTTTGCTTTATTTATTGTATTTTGCGGTTTACCAAAAAATTAAGGCTGTCAATATTCGAACCAGCAAACTGCATTTGCATCTGTTCAGATTAAATATGTGTTATTGCAAGTCCGTTATAAACTAACGCAAAAAACAAATACAAACTCTTATTTATGAATAGCAAATTCCTCCAATTAGGTGTTCAGAATCTCTAGTTGGATTTAGTCGGCTGTAATCCTGTGTACCTTTGCAGTTAGGAGTTGGTCCGCAAAGGTACGGGAAGAAAGCTCGTATAAAAAATCACCTGGTCTTCCAGGTTGGGATTTTGCGTCAGGTTAGTATCCTGTCCAAGAAAAAATAAAAATTATTATGAAACCATGAACCAAAACTTGGAAAGGAAATCCTGAGGTCACAAGCGATAAAATCAGAAAGAGGCGTCGACGTAGGATAAGATGGTCGGATGATGTGCTGGAACATCTCAGGAGAACGGATGTGAGGGGTTACGCTGAGGTAGCAACGGAAGGGAGACATTAGAGAAGATTGGTGTTGGAAGCCAGGGCTCACGTTGGGGTGTAGTACTAAAGAAGAAGAAGAAGGTGTTCAGAATTAAATACGCACATCTGCTGTTAATATACCAAATGTACCAAAATTTGTCTCAGCTATGATTATCCCTGTCTTCTGGTGACTTCTCTTATTATTTGTGCCTTTCATACGCAACTTTAATAAGAAATTCATAGGAATCATGCAATCAGGGAACCTTTCACGGTTTCCTTACTACACAGTGCTGTAAAATTCGCAACATTTACGGAACCATACATCACACTCAACCACACAGGCGCGGAAACTCAATCACACGATCACACGCACGACTTCAGTCGTATTGTCAATTAGAGTTTTTATTTTCCCCTTTCCTCTTCGACAGAATACGTTATTTACTGAAAATAAAAGCTTGTTCGTAAAGACGGCGCGGTCGGTGTACGATGTATACCAAGTGTGCGTGTGCGCGTGAGTGTACGTGTGTGCAAAGATGAAAATATAGAGTTTTTAGATTCGCTGTCCCTCTCTTACTGCTTCCATTAAGCTCAAAACACAAACCATTTCTTTCGATTATACGGCTTCTTAGCTTTCTCGAGACACAAGAAATTTACTCCCCCCTCCCTTCTTCAACACATACACGCACTCACACATGCGCGCGCGCACTCGTATACATACTTGTAAAAGCCGACGACGACGAGGAAAGAAAAAAAAAGAGTAAACCGTCCTCGTAATAGGGATGAAGAGAAGGAGCGAGGGGGGAAACGTTAACAGGAAAGGGACACAAGTCATAAGGCGAAATGTTGGTTTTAATATAGAAGACAAAGAAAGGGAGGTTTTTCGTTCGTTTAGGTCTCGGCTAGTAAGGGAGAACCAATAAGCCTGTAAATGCTCTCATTTATATCAATACGAGTAGATACCACCCCCAGACCTCCCCTCGCCCCCTCCACCGTGGACCACGGTCAGTTATAAATCATTACGCTTCGACCCATTACTTTTGGGATACTTAATTTTTTTACTTTTTTTTCTCGTGTGACGGCGAGCGGTTGACGTTACTTAAGAATGATGATTTCTGAAAATGGATTTACCCTCAGACATTTATGACAATTGATCGACATTCCTCTGTTCGCTCACTTTTCTAATAAGATTTATTTAGTCGTTACAAACGCTCTCGCTGCGGCGCACGCGCACGCGAAGAACAAGTCTGGAATACGTAATTGTTAAATGACAGAGTGGTGATGTAAGCATTATTGCGTACACAGTTAACTACAACAATTATTCATGCTGATGTAAAAAATGCAATGAATGTTTTATGGCAAAAAACCAATTTTTCAGCCTTTTCCGGTCGTGACAAAAATAACGACAACGCTGAGTATTTCGTGTAATCACTCACACGACCTTCACTAACTCGACATTTTTGTCCCACGTGTTTATAAATTTGTTTAAAAACATTCCAACAGCTCGTTCCAATTACTTCTCTGGACTGCACGTGTATCGGCTCAAATGCTGTTTAAATTCCTGCCTCCAATATATTTGAACTTATCGTTTCTATGCAGTGATGTTCTCATTCCTGTTATTAACTTAGCAAGTCGGGTTCATCCAATTGTAAAAAACTATCCCAAGTTTAACCGAACTTTTTTCTTTATCTTCCTTGTCGATGTGTACGATCTGTTAACGGTTGTGGTAATTTATTCTCACCTAGGCTTCCGTGGCGGTGTACGTTCTGTTTGTGAAGTCTTCGTCCGGTACGGACCACGTCAAAAACGTCTCGTACGACATTCAACCATATTACAATGAGTTTTCTCAAGTCTATGTGACCCAGAGTTCAGAGAAGACGTGAAGACACTTTCCGAAATTCGTATCTCATTATCATCATTTTCTTCTTAACGGTTTTAGGTTTTAGCGGCTTGTTCCTATTCTACAGACCATCTTTTCTTAGGTCTTCTGCCTCTAGGGTTGTAATCTTTCGCCATCTTCGGTATTCTACTTTCTTCCATTCTATTGATGTGTTGAATCCATTTTCTTGTGTATTCTTTAATCCTTTCATTAACTGCAAAAATATATAAATCACTTCTTATCTCTTCATTCCTTATATGATCTCGTCTATCACACCTTTTAACTCAAAAATCTCAAAAATTCCATTTCTGCTGTTTGTATCTTCTGTTCATCTTTTTTATTTATGATCCAAGATTCAGAATCATACAGAAGTGTAGGTATTGCCATTGTTTTATAAAATTTGATTTGGGTTTCTATTCTCATTTATTTCCCAACGTTCTCCAAATCGTTGCACACATTCTTGTGAAATTCGTCACTTTATTTTCTGTATCTCTATTTTGATCATAAGTAATGTCACGTCTAAGACAGCCGAAATTCGTATCTAGTACTCCTTTTTACATCCTTCTGACTAATACTTATGAAAACTATCTTTTGTCTATAAGAAGGGAAGAAGGTAAGATTAAATGTTAGGCATGTGGAAATATTTTCCGTCAATATTGACTTTCCCATGGTTTGTTCAGAAACTCTGAAAAGATAATACACTTTCTTGTGTCCACAAGTTTTCCCTGATTACCAATTCCAAACTCGATTTTGTTTTTTATTAAACCTATACACTAATTGTAATATGATGCATGTTGCAAATATAATAAATCAATTTAAATAAGATACCTCAAGTATTTCATTATTGGATTTGTAACAATTAAAAAACATATTACCGATAAAAATGAAAACAGAGACCGTCATAAGTTGTCTAAGAGTGCTAAAATGTTCTGAGTATTGTAATAATAAAGGGCTCCGTACTGAATTTTTTTTTAGATATAGGATTACTTGATGTGAAAGACCCTTAAGCGATCTGGACTCCAGGGGCATCGCAACGTGCTATAATTGTGTGTGTGTGTGTGTGTGTGTGTGTGTGTGTGTGTGTGTGTGTGTGTGTGTGTGTGTGTGTGTGTGTGTGTGTGTGTTTTTCAATGTGTAAGCAAATTTGCTAGCAGAAATTACTATGAGCCTTTGAAAAATAAATACATTTGCACACAAAATTGTATAAAAGCCTCGAAAAAAGTATTGCGCTTTCGTACATTCTTGCTTTTCAAGCTCGTTTTTATAGACTACAATTTTTTCTGGAAATCGATTCCATGTTTTGCACTGCAACCGTTCTCAATATTTCACTTTTTGTACACATTGGTTGATAGAAATTATACTTTTCGATAAATTGGGCTCGGAGTTATAAAAAAAAACTAGTTTTACCAACTTCACATTACTTTTATCTTCCTTTTTTCTTTTCTTTTCGATTTTATCTTACTTTTTGCTTTAACTTTAATTTACTTTTATCTTCAACGTGTACTATCATTTTTCTTTCGGTTTTAACTTTAATCGTTTCCGGCGTGCAAAAACGTATAACAAATACTAATTTTATGAAAATGGAACAACTTTTTTTTGTGTGCAAACTACAACTTTTAGTATTTTGCAGTTGTGATTCTAATACCAGTGTACGTTGCATTTGGATAGTTGAGTGTACGTCGAAAGCGGTTTTGGTAATAACGTAACACTGCTCACGTGACAATATACGTTTTTCGCTAAACGTAAATATACGCAACGAATTTTTGCTAGCCCACTTTGTGTTTAGGGTTGTCCTGCACAGCGACAATGCTGAAATGTGGCTATTGAAAATTATATCTACCAAAGTGGTGTTCTAATTACTCTAATACGTCAATGCGTTGCCATAGTGATTCACCGTGATGAAAGCAAAATTCTAGGAAACTATCGGAAGTTTAATTCGATTTTCTGTTCCTTTCGCATCTACGCGGCGTGAGCGGATAAGTGTACTGATATCGATTCTTACGTAGATTTGTTAAATTTCCGTTCTTTAAGGTATGTATTCATTGACTCTTCATAAAACGAATAACTTTCAAAATTTCACTCCTCGCATAACGTTTAGACACACGAATAATTAATTTAGAAGCTGATAAATGAATTCACCGTCACGCCCTTTATCTGTTATGTATGATTCCGGAAATTAAGATCGCCTGTCTTTTTAACGCATTGTATTACCGACGATTTCAACATTTTTAATATATTCACAACAATATTGAATTTTATAACATCCACATAAAAATACCTCTACTGTCACAATAATTAGGCCTACATTCGACTTTCCGAAACCGTATAAAAACATGCCATAAGAATATTTTTACTTAAAAACTTAGTGAAAAATTGTTAAAGAATAGATATTCTTCTTTTCCTTCTTCTTGTTCTTGTCCTTGTCCTTTTGTCCTCCTCCTCCTCCTCCTCCTCCTCCTCCTCTTCAATGATTAGGTTATGTAAACCGGTTCCGGCACCCATCTCATCCTCGGACGACCCACGTCTCTTCTACCATGGGCTTTATAGTTCAGTGCCGCTTTCGGCAATCGATCCTCTGTCATCCTTTGCAGATGATCCCACCATTGTCTTCTGTAAATTGAAATAATTTCATTTATGTCCTTTACTTCGAGTTCTGCTCTGATATCTTCATTCCTTACTCTATCTTGTTGCAATGTATAATTTAAAGTATGTCGAAGAAACTGCATTTCAGCACTCTGTATCTTGCCGCTTTCCTTTTTTGTCATGACCCACGCCTCACTCGCATAAATCAACGTGGGTATTGCAATTGTCTTAAATTTAATCCTTATGCTATGTTATTTTATTTCTAAGATTTCTATGCATCGTACCACAAATAAATAGATATTCTATAGAATAAAAGTGAAACTTTCGGTTGAAAGTTCTAATGAAAATTTTCAATCCGAAAGTGATCTACCACAACGTATAAATCGAGTTCCTGTGCTAGAAATTGTCTTACTTACGAAGGTAACAGGCATTTTCCTTATGAAACTAGAATTTATGTTACTTATAAAGCTATGTTGTTTTACTTAGTCTCCGATCTATTCATCTGTATTTCTGCTCTTATGTATTCACGTAAACGTTATTCTATGATTCATATGTGATTTTATCGTGGATTTTCAATGTAAATAAACAGTCAGTACAATTCTGCCACTTGTACTGAAACTGCCGTGATTGATCTGCACTCGTTAATCGTTTGAGATAAAAATTCTTAGTTAAAAGCAGACATACTTATGTGGGATTATGCGGTAAAAAAAGTTCCAAACTAAAGGTATTCCAAATGTTTCCAAGGCTTTCGTGTAAGAATTATTTAATTACTTTCAACTTTTAGAGTAACAATAATCATGGTGAGTATAATGCAAATGATAATATAACAATCATTTTCCAAGTCTATTAAGGAGATTATCACGACTCGAGTCAATATTATGAAAATTAAAACTGCCGGGCTATTGGGCCGTGGTCGATTGCTTAAAGCGTCGTTCATACTGGAAACTACCGGGCTATTGGGCCGTGGTCGATTGCTTAAAGCGTCGTTCATACTTTCTAAACGTTTCGGGCACCGGATGCCTTCTTCAGTAGCAAAAAGTTCGACAAAGGATGGCTAGCAGAACGCACCTTAATCAGAGGTATAATATTATGTTAAGGTGCGATCGCCCTGCCACCCTTTGTCGAACTTTTTGCTACTGAAGAAGGCCTCCGGTGGGTGGCCAAAACATTTAGAATAAAGTACATAAATTCGACACTTTAAACAATCGACCGCGGCCCAAGAGCCCAGTAGTTTTTTTATTTTCATAATGATTGTCCTTTCATTTTTTCTGTTGGTTTCACAATCCAGGCAAGCCTTTACACTCCTCAACTGCTTCCCCATTTCGTTGTCTCTCCACACGACCTTCTCCAGTCTACCACGACCATCCAATCATTCACTATGTTTCCTGTGATACGTCTCCCATCGGTTTCCAGTCGGGCACTCGGTCTTACTATTCTCCGGTCATCTGTCATTGTAACGGGACCCGGTATCATAAGCCTACCGCTTCAGCTCGTTGTGTCGTTCGATCCAGTTCATAAATCATTAGTATTCTCTAGGATCAATCATCGTTTCGGACAAGCCAGTAAGTGCATTGGTATTCCTCAAAAGTGTATATTCAAATTTTCCAAGTTATTTGTGTTCGTCCTGCTGGTTAGTGTCCAATTCTTGGATCCATATGGCGCAAATGGTATATAACACTTTGTGTTTTAATACCCTTAATATAATAAAATTCCATGAATTTGTTCAGGGAAGGAATTAGAAACACTTGAATTTCTTTATCCACTGAATCTAAATTCGTTTTCTTTATTATGGCTTACAGAAGGTATAGGCATCACATAAAACTTTTGGGTATGGGCAGAATGAAGAAAAGTCTTTACATAATAGTAAAGTATAGATTAGTGTTTTATTATTATTATATTATGAATGTGTGTATATACATTTATTTATTTAATATATTATGATCATTATATGTTTTCTATTCAAGGGTACTGCAAGGCATGTTCCCTCCATGCTTTCCTACGCTGGGTAGTCTCTTACTTTTCCTGATTTCGCATCGGTAGATCGTCTACCATCTGGTCTCTTCTCCGTCCTCTATTGTGCTGTCCATTTATCAGCCACTCCAGTGTTTTTACCATCACATTGTCTCGTGTTTTTCGCGTATTATGTCCCAACCAATTTCTCTTACTCCGTCTGATGTTATCCAACAATCTCCTTTTCTCTCTCCTACTCTTATAAGCACCGCCTCATTTGTCACTCTATCCTTCTAGAAAATCCATTGCATCCTTCTCCATATCCACATCCCGTGGTATGGATGGTATGGTCCTATATGCTAAAATATGATAATATTAAAAAATTTTAAGTATAGCCTTACCTATTTTGAGCCATGAAAGAGACGTTAGTTGAAATTATGTTTTTATATATTCAACTTCTTCTTGTTGTTGTTGTTCTTCTTCTTCACTACATGCTTGGGCTACAAGCCCGTTCCGACTTCACAGAATCCCTGACCATTTTTTTCCACGATTTATCGTTCCCACTGGCCTATATTCAAATGCTTGTTTAGGAATACGCGTGTCTACCATGCGTTCCACATGGGACTTCCAATTCTGCGTGTATTCCTTTATTCTCTACAGAACCGACTGTAACTTCAGGTCTTTCCTTATGTCGTCGTTCCGTAGATGATCTCTCAAACTACATCCCTTACTGTTTAAAAAAATTTAATTTCTGAGGCCTGTATTTTTAAAATATTTTTTTGCAGGTGATGCAGATGTTTCACATTCATACATTAAAGTCGGCATGCCACGACCTTATAGTTGTGTCTCCCTCTTCATTTTATTCTTCAGTAGTCGTTCTACAGGTATAACCAAATTTATTTGACTTTCTCTCGATATCGTTGTCCTTCCTATATGAGATATCACATCTCAAATAATTAAAATGTGATACCTGCTTCAAAACACTAATAATATTATTATTTAAATGCTAAAGCTGTATTAATTTTATTGAAAATTTTGTAACTAATCTAATTTTTACTTTCTTCCCAAATAACCAATAATTTCCTAATGACCACGAATTTTATTAAATCTGTTTGAGTACTGTTTATAGCGAATGTTGGGAACGTTCATAACAACGAATACCACTGCGTGACACAAGTGTGTAACAATAAAACTCTAACGATTCTGTTATAATAAAAACTTATATATTATCAGTTGCGCACAATTTTCTCCAAACGCTTATTGCAGTGTGTTTCTTATTAAGTACCTGGATAGCGTTACAATCGATATGTTTTTAATTTACTTTATCAATTAAATCGTAAACACAGTCCAAACGGCAAACACAAGTTACACTCATTAGGGGCAACGAGGGGACACACACATTGATGTCCTATAACATGGCGGTCGTAAAACGGCCGGATTAACTGCGAACTACGAACTGGTGTAAACATTTTCCAGTACACGCCGCCGGCGACGACGCCAACATTTAAATTCTACCGTAATGTGCGCCAGTTTATAGGCACATATACGGTATGTGCGCTTCGTAGTAGTGACGCCCGTTCGATTAGTTAATACGATTATTTTAATTGGATTATATTTTTTTAGAATAAAATTCAGTTTACGATCAGTGGTCGACGTCACAGCTACTAATGGGCACCAACAGTAAGAGTGTAACGAATCACAGCAAATTT
Organism: Magicicada septendecula; assembly: GCA_034769895.1. Classification (NCBI taxonomy): domain Eukaryota; kingdom Metazoa; phylum Arthropoda; class Insecta; order Hemiptera; family Cicadidae; genus Magicicada; species Magicicada septendecula. Next base: position 96,562,569 of record CM068368.1, read on the forward strand.
TAATTAAAGTAAAATTAGAAATTTCAGACAAATGACATGATTACTTACGACACAACGGACTAAATAATATGAGTTACTAAAAAATACGAATGATCATTTTATGAACATTTGTTGTCGAAATTTTACGAGAGCGCATTTCGTTACTAAGTGTTGTGTGTCTAGTACCGTACAGAATCGAATACTTCTGTGAAGAAGCTTCTAAGCCCACTGTTTTTCAGATGACTTCTGGGATTATGGTTACGAAGACGAAAGGAAAATTGAATCAGTGGTTTTGAAAAGGGCATGAGTCCACAAGACCTAAGTTTTGGAAAACGATAAAAAACTGTTTTACAAGATAAATTTTAGCTTTACTTTTATGATTATTTATTTTTGTTATTACATGTAATAAATTTGCATAATATAATATTTTTTTAAGTTGCTCTCTCTTATGATATGCCTGTAAAAAAATTGAAACTATTAGACTCATGCCCTTTTCAAAATTTATGAAATAAAAACGTCAAATACGTTGTATATTTTTTTATTACGCAAATAATTACTAAAAAGAACATAATTGGTAGTATCTTATAAATGTTTAATTGAAATATACCATAAGTAGATGGTGAATGTCTTAACGTCAAGTGAAAACTTCTTTGATTTCTTCGTCCAATGTTTTGGGGCATCTATAATGTCTGTTGATAGTATAATTTAATTATACTATAATTTAATCTATTATAATATAATTGATATAAGCTGTTGATAGTGTATTAGAGTTGAAGTTTTCTTTTAGAGAGGCTTCATCATTTTTCACAGCTCCAAAAAGCACAATCCAGGACCGCATAAAACAGCTGAAGGAATAAGGTACACAAATGTCACCTTCCATGAGGAGATTTAAAAATACATTTAGTGACATCATTGAAGATGAGCTGGTGAATCATATTGAGGACTTAGACAACCGAATGTTACCGCTGACAAAATCGGAGCTTTTGAAACTTGTGTTTGACTAAGCAGAACACATGAAGATTCAACACATATTTAATAAGAACAAAAGAAGTGCCGGAAATAAATTCTATCGAGAATTCATGAAAAGGCATCCCGAATTCTTATTACGATCGGCTGAATCCACCAGTCTTCAACTGGCGACAGACTTCAATTAATTACAAGCGAATTCATTGTTTTCAATTTCAAAGTACGATGAGCTATTAAACAAACATTCACTAAACTTTTCAAGTTCGTAAGTAATAGTTTATTAAGTTCAACCTTATGTGCGGGACCGTCAGGTGAACTCTTAAGTCAGCAAGTAAAGAAACAAGCCTAAAATTCTACACGGCCCTTCCCACACTTCTTTATAGGTCTGAGAATTGGACTTTAACGAAATGCCAGACGGCTGAAACGAGATTTGTCAGGCTCGTGGCAGGGTATACTCTCCATGATCATAGAAGAAATACAGATGTACGGCAGGAACTGAACATTATGAGTATACTCGACAGGATCGCCCAGTATCGACTGAATTGGCGAGAACATCTTTGCCGAATGGATGACTGCCGCATTCCCGAAAAACTATGTAACTATAAGCCGAGGGAACGGAGAGGTGTGAGACGTCCGAGGAAGCGCTGGAGTGACCAGCTCAAAACGTTACCTGTTTGAGATCGGAACAAACCATCCTTGTTTTAATCCTAGCAGATAATAATGATGATGATGATGATGATGAACTTTTCCAAAGCGACGTTTTAGTCACGCATTAGATACAATAAATTTAAATGGATATAGACAGATAAAACACGTAACGCTCCATATGCAAGATGTAAATTTAAACTGGCATTACAAGTATATAACATATAATTCTGTCGTTTATATGATAACTCAAGTGACAGGTAATCAAACGTTAAATCGTTTTTTCTTTTAATTGGGAACTGTGTTCGTACCTCTCCCTGACATCCGTAATAACTGCTCTGTCAGTTTTCTTATTAATATTTTTTATTTCAATCTAACGTTTAACATTTTTACACAGGTACTTTACCTGTCACTTGGATTTTGAAGTGAAAACTATGGTTTATCGCTCGCTCCTGTACACCTCGCGCTCATACGGCAGTCAACTGCTTCAGTGTACGAAATAGATGATGCAAAAAAGCAGTGTTGCCAGGTCAATCAAACTTCTTTTCCCCACAAAGCATAATATTATAAAGAATGTGATCATATTCTAAAAATACTATTACAAGAATAACGTAAATATTTAAAAAAACTTTATTTATGATAAAAAAAATGTACTCACATGCTGAGAGATCAAGCTGAATACTTTTTAAATCTTTTTTTTTGTACGTAGTTTTTTATTAGCCTAATATACTTACACAGCTTTTGAATTGTTTAATTCACAAAATCAATTTAAAACCAGTGATATTTATTTTTTTTATTATAATATTTTTATAGTATCGTTACTGAGAATGTTTAGATAAATGTTTGAAATGTCGAAAGAGTACAAATTTGTACTTTTGTTTGCGTTATATACGTACGTTTTTTGTTGATCTGTGAGTTCGATTCTGGTTTTTATATTGCATTTGTTTGGAAGTTTTTTATGTTTTGAAATTCGATTCAGTAATTTATCTATTTTATAGGCCTACTTTGCAAAAAATTGAACTATTGTACTGCGTACATTTATTATAGTATAATATATATAACAAATATTATAATATATGTTTATAACATAAATAGCCTATAATTGTCATATTCTACTTTCAACTAAATATTGCGTAAATTATGTTGTTACATCAAAAAATTAATTGTTAACATATTGTTTTTATATGTATGTATCTTGTAACGTCGCTTTGAGGCGTCCACCACTTACGAGTGTATTGCAATTACAGGTTTCGTTAATTCAGCCCCACAGTTGTACGCCAATCTTGTAACGTCACTCTTGGGTGAGGTATATGGAAGTGTTATTATATGCCTCAAGTAGTATGCGTCACTTATGAATTATAATAACTGACGTTTTTATAAAGTATAAATAAAGGATTTTTCCATTTTTTGTTATTTTGTGTTACTCAATTTAAATAGAAATCGAGAGTGTGTGATTTGGGGTCAAGGAGTGAAGTTGTTCAGCCTTATGAAGAAGAGAGAGTAAGTATCAATTATTTACCCTCAGTTTAGCCGATTTCGGATTTCTTCTGTTTTTTATGCTGAAATTGATTACACCTACCCACTACAAAAAAATTATAACACTTTATTATTCAAGATTATTTTTCAATAATATTATGTATTTATATTATTGGTTTTTGTTTCCTGCCACCAAAACACAAGTATTACAATTGCTCTTTCCTTCAATAAAACATAATCTCGACTTAACAGAGTAAACATGGAATAATCTAAAGAGAAAAACATATATGGTTTGGTTTCATAATTTTACACTATTAAAAAAAAACATCAATTAATATATAATTCTTAATAATTCCCCAGGGTTCAGGGTAAGTTCTTTTTGTTACGAGAGTGTCAGAAATGGATAATTACTACGCTTTACAAATACCGAAAAAAATATTAAATAATTTGTTTATTTTTCCGTGTAGTATGTAGTTCCTGGAGTGTCCGTAAGAGTGCAGCGTGCGTTTGTTTATTTTAAAAAACATATGTTCAGATGACTATTTTATTTTCGATCTCAGCGTTCGGAATGTGTTTTCTTCTTGAATTATTACAAAAAAATGTTTATATTACCTCGCTCCGTATGGTTCTTACTGGATTGAAGCTTTTTCTGTGGTGAGGTCCGTCTTGCGTTATAATTTTCTTACCGTTTGGCGAATTCTCAAACGTCAATTAGAACTAGGCCGAAACCATGTTGGCTCATCAGAATGTCTTCTTTCACTGTTTATTAATGAATATAACCATTTAATTGGGGTAAATCATGGATGATTTTGAAGTATTCATGCGGCTAGTTAATTTTGTATCAATTTGCACTCCTCTCAAGTTCCGAAAATGTTATTTTTTATTATAAATGTAGTAGCATCATTTCTCAACTCTACCGTTTTAGTTCAAAATTTTATTCTTCTTAACAATACTTGTTATTTTCATCACTCTTAGTAACACATAGTATTTTTATTATACAGGCAGTTTGTAATTATTATAAATTTATATTTTATTTATGGAAAAATAATTCCTTTCCATTCCGGTTTCTTTACTAATTTAGTTTACATAATAAGTTTTGGTTCATTTTCTTATGACATTGTATATAAGTATTTGATAATTTTATTATCTTTAAATAAATTTATATATTATTTATTTAGTCTCTCATAGTATTCCTACACGGCACTACTTCCTGTTGCCATTTCCTTCATAGGATTATTTTAATTTTTTATTATCTTTTGGTATTTAGAATTTTATGTCTTTTAAAACTAACCCTGGGTTTTCTTATAATCTAACACAATTATTTGAAAAAATATAATATTAACTTGGGTATAACAATTAATTGTTCATACAATATAAATATTACAATAAACAAAATAAAATACAAGATCCGTTAGTATTATCATAGCATACTCTCATAGTTTTATAATTTCCAAACCTACAGCACAGTTTGGTAATACGTTACTTTCACTTTTATTTTTCACCTCAATGGGTACACTAGAACTCACTTTGCACCATATATCACTCGAATTGTTTATCATGTTGAGTGACATAGTTTAATTTTGAGCGAGCCATAGGTTACCCATTTCTGACATTGATGTTATTATGATTTAGTTTATTGGGACAGGGTTATGTAACGTTACATAAAGCCCCCCCACTAGAACAAATTTATTTCAGTTTAACTCGTTTATTAAAAATAAATTGTTGATTATTTCCATTTTCTTAACTCTTCTTTATCTTCATAATAGTGTTTTATTTCTGACTGATTATACACTGACTGGTAATTCCGACTGGTGGTAATTGCTGTTTTCTTACTATACTCTCTCTCTCTTGGAGGCAAATTCATCAATTATTTATTTCTGGGTAGTGGTACTTCCACGTTTTATTTGATAAGGACTGGTCACACTAATCATATTAAACTTGTTTTAACACTCATTTCTATTTACTTTTATATACTCGCTTTATCAATTAAGCATCGGTCTGCTATCTTCCTTCTATTTTCTTCATTTATACTTCTGGAATCTAATATCAATCCTTTCAGCTGTTTTATAATTATTATCCCTTAAATATTCAATTTCCCTAACATTTTTCCCTATCCTGTGCGGTGGTTCCAGTCGGGTGGCCACTCTGGGTCCATACACCGCTGTCCATCCTTACACCTTCTGAGACCAGGGGAACATCATCCCTGCTCATAAAAATTATTTCCGGAACATTTCTACGGTCAATACATAAAAATAAAAAATTTATAAGTAGTAGTCAATTAGCGACTAGTACTAAACACTTTTGGGATTCTTCATATTGTAGCTGTTTGCATTTATTTATATATTTCTTCTTTTCCTTGATTCCTTCTTCTTTTCCATTACTAATAGCATATAACATTATTGATAGGCCTTACGTTAAAATTCTTTTGACTTTACTTCTTGTGACATATTTCTCCGTATCATTTCTTCTTATATAATCTTCAATTCCGAGAAATTCTAATTACTGTATTAATTATCATCCTCCTTCAGTTTCATTGGAGTCCTTAAATTATTCTTTATTCTTCTTATCTGAGCACATTACCATCAATTGTTTTTGTTCATTAATTTTTCTTCTGTTTGTTACCATTAAAATATTACTTTTCCTATTAGTCCATTTTAAATCAGTTCTTTATAAATATTATTTAATCATCTGTTCTCTTTTTCTTGGTGGTTTGTTGTTTGTTAAATTATATGGTTTCAAAATAACTTGAGTAAGTTGTCCTTACATGCTTTTAGAATTTTGGGGTTTTTTAGTTTCTTCATTTTAAATTATTGTTCGAAATACCTTGAGTAAGTTGTCCTTACGTGCTTTTTTGAATTTTGGGGTTTTTATTTACAATGGGTTGCTTGGTCCTGTATCCATAAAATCCGTCCCTTTTCTGGTTTGTTTGGAGTCTGTTTAACCGTGGTCCATTATTTTCGGTACTCCATTTACTTGGATTACTGGGGTGTTCGGAATTAATTCTCTCCTTGATAATCTTCTTACCATCCGGCTCTCCCATTTTGCTGCTATGAAACTTTCACTTAAGTACCGGTCTTCCGTCATAATTCGTTCCTTTTTAACTAATAAGTATCGTACCTCCTCTAACATAACATAGTTGCTCATTTTTAATCTCATTTCATTCCCTTTTACCTCTGGATTATTTGCCCAATATTTGCATGTTGTCTTCCGTCTTGAAGATACGGCTGATATTGTCTGATACACTTCCATCGTTGACACATTTAACTGGGATGTAAACTTAGTTAACTCCCTCTGTTCGTTAATTGGAAGGTTGAATACCTTAATTAATCCACCTGTAATCATCTCCCATTCTTCCTTGGTATTTATTATTCTCTTTCTACATGTTTTTATTATTTTCTTGGTCTTCCTTTCCACGGTTTGAACATCCTTTTTGTTGTGGCTATTTTTATTTTCAGATGGCATTACACCTTGGTATTCTATAATTTCTATTTCCTTCCTACTCTCTTCTGTATTCGGACTTACTTTAATACCTTCTGAGATGCTGTCTGATGTTTCATCCAAATTCTTAACACTATGGTCCATTTGTTTATTTTATTTGTCTCCTCCTTGTATGTATCTGCTTTTTGGATACGCGTATTAACATTTTCAAACTTCTCTCCGAAAGTTTCCCATATCTCCTTATTGAAATTCTCCATTTTACCCTCAAATTGTTTAAATTCCTATTATTCTCTTCAAATTTTGCATTCATCTCTTCTCTTTGCCCTTCAACCGCTTCCTTCAGTTCATGGTATTGTTCATTCATGGTTTGTTTTAAGTTTTCCTCCTGTTTCTTAAAATTCTCCTTATTTTCCTCATTGGTTTGTTTCAAGGCTTCCTCCTGTTTTCTAAAATTTTCATCTATTTTGTTATTGGTTTGCTTTGAAGTTTCCTCCTGTTTTCTAAATTGTTCAGCCATAAATTTCATCATGTCTTGCCAATTAGGTTCTTCTCTGGCTACCGCTTTGTCTGGTTGGTCCCTTTGGGCATCATCTTCAATTATTTCCGTTTCCATGTCCATAACTACTTCGGTTTCTTCTGTATCACCTGTCTGTTGGTCCATTTCACTGTCCGTGACTAATTCTATTTCTTGTTCCTGTCCACCTTCTTCAATCTCCTTTTCTTCTGCCCTCTTCTTCGATTTGCCTCGGGTATTATGCATTTCTTGTTTTCTCATAACTGCCAACGATAATTAGATTTTTTGGTATTTTTTTTTTTATTAAATATCAAAATTCTATTCTAATTACCGCCCTTTTACGTTGAGCGCCAATCTTGTAACGTCCTGATTTGTTGAGAGGCGGGTATTAGCGAAACGTCCACCTTTAGTCAAGCCCCAAATGTTGGGTTCGCCAATCTTGTAACGTCGCTTTGAGGCGTCCACCACTTACGAGTGTATTGCAATTACAGGTTTCGTTAATTCAGCCCCACAGTTGTACGCCAATCTTGTAACGTCACTCTTGGGTGAGGTATATGGAAGTGTTATTATATGCCTCAAGTAGTATGCGTCACTTATGAATTATAATAACTGACGTTTTTATAAAGTATAAATAAAGGATTTTTCCATTTTTTGTTATTTTGTGTTACTCAATTTAAATAGAAATCGAGAGTGTGTGATTTGGGGTCAAGGAGTGAAGTTGTTCAGCCTTATGAAGAAGAGAGAGTAAGTATCAATTATTTACCCTCAGTTTAGCCGATTTCGGATTTCTTCTGTTTTTTATGCTGAAATTGATTACACCTACCCACTACAAAAAAATTATAACACTTTATTATTCAAGATTATTTTTCAATAATATTATGTATTTATATTATTGGTTTTTGTTTCCTGCCACCAAAACACAAGTATTACAATTGCTCTTTCCTTCAATAAAACATAATCTCGACTTAACAGAGTAAACATGGAATAATCTAAAGAGAAAAACATATATGGTTTGGTTTCATAATTTTACACTATTAAAAAAAAACATCAATTAATATATAATTCTTAATAATTCCCCAGGGTTCAGGGTAAGTTCTTTTTGTTACGAGAGTGTCAGAAATGGATAATTACTACGCTTTACAAATACCGAAAAAAATATTAAATAATTTGTTTATTTTTCCGTGTAGTATGTAGTTCCTGGAGTGTCCGTAAGAGTGCAGCGTGCGTTTGTTTATTTTAAAAAACATATGTTCAGATGACTATTTTATTTTCGATCTCAGCGTTCGGAATGTGTTTTCTTCTTGAATTATTACAAAAAAATGTTTATATTACCTCGCTCCGTATGGTTCTTACTGGATTGAAGCTTTTTCTGTGGTGAGGTCCGTCTTGCGTTATAATTTTCTTACCGTTTGGCGAATTCTCAAACGTCAATTAGAACTAGGCCGAAACCATGTTGGCTCATCAGAATGTCTTCTTTCACTGTTTATTAATGAATATAACCATTTAATTGGGGTAAATCATGGATGATTTTGAAGTATTCATGCGGCTAGTTAATTTTGTATCAATTTGCACTCCTCTCAAGTTCCGAAAATGTTATTTTTTATTATAAATGTAGTAGCATCATTTCTCAACTCTACCGTTTTAGTTCAAAATTTTATTCTTCTTAACAATACTTGTTATTTTCATCACTCTTAGTAACACATAGTATTTTTATTATACAGGCAGTTTGTAATTATTATAAATTTATATTTTATTTATGGAAAAATAATTCCTTTCCATTCCGGTTTCTTTACTAATTTAGTTTACATAATAAGTTTTGGTTCATTTTCTTATGACATTGTATATAAGTATTTGATAATTTTATTATCTTTAAATAAATTTATATATTATTTATTTAGTCTCTCATAGTATTCCTACACGGCACTACTTCCTGTTGCCATTTCCTTCATAGGATTATTTTAATTTTTTATTATCTTTTGGTATTTAGAATTTTATGTCTTTTAAAACTAACCCTGGGTTTTCTTATAATCTAACACAATTATTTGAAAAAATATAATATTAACTTGGGTATAACAATTAATTGTTCATACAATATAAATATTACAATAAACAAAATAAAATACAAGATCCGTTAGTATTATCATAGCATACTCTCATAGTTTTATAATTTCCAAACCTACAGCACAGTTTGGTAATACGTTACTTTCACTTTTATTTTTCACCTCAATGGGTACACTAGAACTCACTTTGCACCATATATCACTCGAATTGTTTATCATGTTGAGTGACATAGTTTAATTTTGAGCGAGCCATAGGTTACCCATTTCTGACATTGATGTTATTATGATTTAGTTTATTGGGACAGGGTTATGTAACGTTACATAAAGCCCCCCCACTAGAACAAATTTATTTCAGTTTAACTCGTTTATTAAAAATAAATTGTTGATTATTTCCATTTTCTTAACTCTTCTTTATCTTCATAATAGTGTTTTATTTCTGACTGATTATACACTGACTGGTAATTCCGACTGGTGGTAATTGCTGTTTTCTTACTATACTCTCTCTCTCTTGGAGGCAAATTCATCAATTATTTATTTCTGGGTAGTGGTACTTCCACGTTTTATTTGATAAGGACTGGTCACACTAATCATATTAAACTTGTTTTAACACTTATTTCTATTTACTTTTATATACTCGCTTTATCAATTAAGCATCGGTCTGCTATCTTCCTTCTATTTTCTTCATTTATACTTCTGGAATCTAATATCAATCCTTTCAGCTGTTTTATAATTATTATCCCTTAAATATTCAATTTCCCTAACATTTTTCCCTATCCTGTGCGGTGGTTCCAGTCGGGTGGCCACTCTGGGTCCATACACCGCTGTCCATCCTTACACCTTCTGAGACCAGGGGAACATCATCCCTGCTCATAAAAATTATTGCCGGAACATTTCTACGGTCAATACATAAAAATAAAAAATTTATAAGTAGTAGTCAATTAGCGACTAGTACTAAACACTTTTGGGATTCTTCATACTGTAGCTGTTTGCATTTATTTATATATTTCTTCTTTTCCTTGATTCCTTCTTCTTTTCCATTACTAATAGCATATAACATTATTGATAGGCCTTACGTTAAAATTCTTTTGACTTTACTTCTTGTGACATATTTCTCCGTATCATTTCTTCTTATATAATCTTCAATTCCGAGAAATTCTAATTACTGTATTAATTATCATCCTCCTTCAGTTTCATTGGAGTCCTTAAATTATTCTTTATTCTTCTTATCTGAGCACATTACCATCAATTTTTTTTGTTCATTAATTTTTCTTCTGTTTGTTACCATTAAAATATTACTTTTCCTATTAGTCCATTTTAAATCAGTTCTTTATAAATATTATTTAATCATCTGTTCTCTTTTTCTTGGTGGTTTGTTGTTTGTTAAATTATATGGTTTCAAAATAACTTGAGTAAGTTGTCCTTACATGCTTTTAGAATTTTGGGGTTTTTTAGTTTCTTCATTTTAAATTATTGTTCGAAATACCTTGAGTAAGTTGTCCTTACGTGCTTTTTTGAATTTTGGGGTTTTTATTTACAATGGGTTGCTTGGTCCTGTATCCATAAAATCCGTCCCTTTTCTGGTTTGTTTGGAGTCTGTTTAACCGTGGTCCATTATTTTCGGTACTCCATTTACTTGGATTACTGGGGTGTTCGGAATTAATTCTCTCCTTGATAATCTTCTTACCATCCGGCTCTCCCATTTTGCTGCTATGAAACTTTCACTTAAGTACCGGTCTTCCGTCATAATTCGTTCCTTTTTAACTAATAAGTATCGTACCTCCTCTAACATAACATAGTTGCTCATTTTTAATCTCATTTCATTCCCTTTTACCTCTGGATTATTTGCCCAATATTTGCATGTTGTCTTCCGTCTTGAAGATACGGCTGATATTGTCTGATACACTTCCATCGTTGACACATTTAACTGGGATGTAAACTTAGTTAACTCCCTCTGTTCGTTAATTGGAAGGTTGAATACCTTAATTAATCCACCTGTAATCATCTCCCATTCTTCCTTGGTATTTATTATTCTCTTTCTACATGTTTTTATTATTTTCTTGGTCTTCCTTTCCACGGTTTGAACATCCTTTTTGTTGTGGCTATTTTTATTTTCAGATGGCATTACACCTTGGAATTTTATAATTTCTATTTCCTTCCTACTCTCTTCTGTATTCGGACTTACTTTAATACCTTCTGAGATGCTGTCTGATGTTTCATCCAAATTCTTAACACTATGGTCCATTTGTTTATTTTATTTGTCTCCTCCTTGTATGTATCTGCTTTTTGGATACGCGTATTAACATTTTCAAACTTCTCTCCGAAAGTTTCCCATATCTCCTTATTGAAATTCTCCATTTTACCCTCAAATTGTTTTAAATTCCTATTATTCTCTTCAAATTTTGCATTCATCTCTTCTCTTTGCCCTTCAACCGCTTCCTTCAGTTCATGGTATTGTTCATTCATGGTTTGTTTTAAGTTTTCCTCCTGTTTCTTAAAATTCTCCTTATTTTCCTCATTGGCTTGTTTCAAGGCTTCCTCCTGTTTTCTAAAATTTTCATCTATTTTGTTATTGGTTTGCTTTGAAGTTTCCTCCTGTTTTCTAAATTGTTCAGCCATAAATTTCATCATGTCTTGCCAATTAGGTTCTTCTCTGGCTACCGCTTTGTCTGGTTGGTCCCTTTGGGCATCATCTTCAATTATTTCCGTTTCCATGTCCATAACTACTTCGGTTTCTTCTGTATCACCTGTCTGTTGGTCCATTTCACTGTCCGTGACTAATTCTATTTCTTGTTCCTGTCCACCTTCTTCAATCTCCTTTTCTTCTGCCCTCTTCTTCGATTTGCCTCGGGTATTATGCATTTCTTGTTTTCTCATAACTGCCAACGATAATTAGATTTTTTGGTATTTTTTTTTTTATTAAATATCAAAATTCTATTCTAATTACCGCCCTTTTACGTTGAGCGCCAATCTTGTAACGTCCTGCTTTGTTGAGAGGCGGGTATTAGCGAAACGTCCACCTTTAGTCAAGCCCCAAATGTTGGGTTCGCCAATCTTGTAACGTCGCTTTGAGGCGTCCACCACTTACGAGTGTATTGCAATTACAGGTTTCGTTAATTCAGCCCCACAGTTGTACGCCAATCTTGTAACGTCACTCTTGGGTGAGGTATATGGAAGTGTTATTATATGCCTCAAGTAGTATGCGTCACTTATGAATTATAATAACTGACGTTTTTATAAAGTATAAATAAAGGATTTTTCCATTTTTTGTTATTTTGTGTTACTCAATTTAAATAGAAATCGAGAGTGTGTGATTTGGGGTCAAGGAGTGAAGTTGTTCAGCCTTATGAAGAAGAGAGAGTAAGTATCAATTATTTACCCTCAGTTTAGCCGATTTCGGATTTCTTCTGTTTTTTATGCTGAAATTGATTACACCTACCCACTACAAAAAAATTATAACACTTTATTATTCAAGATTATTTTTCAATAATATTATGTATTTATATTATTGGTTTTTGTTTCCTGCCACCAAAACACAAGTATTACAATTGCTCTTTCCTTCAATAAAACATAATCTCGACTTAACAGAGTAAACATGGAATAATCTAAAGAGAAAAACATATATGGTTTGGTTTCATAATTTTACACTATTAAAAAAAAACATCAATTAATATATAATTCTTAATAATTCCCCAGGGTTCAGGGTAAGTTCTTTTTGTTACGAGAGTGTCAGAAATGGATAATTACTACGCTTTACAAATACCGAAAAAAATATTAAATAATTTGTTTATTTTTCCGTGTAGTATGTAGTTCCTGGAGTGTCCGTAAGAGTGCAGCGTGCGTTTGTTTATTTTAAAAAACATATGTTCAGATGACTATTTTATTTTCGATCTCAGCGTTCGGAATGTGTTTTCTTCTTGAATTATTACAAAAAAATGTTTATATTACCTCGCTCCGTATGGTTCTTACTGGATTGAAGCTTTTTCTGTGGTGAGGTCCGTCTTGCGTTATAATTTTCTTACCGTTTGGCGAATTCTCAAACGTCAATTAGAACTAGGCCGAAACCATGTTGGCTCATCAGAATGTCTTCTTTCACTGTTTATTAATGAATATAACCATTTAATTGGGGTAAATCATGGATGATTTTGAAGTATTCATGCGGCTAGTTAATTTTGTATCAATTTGCACTCCTCTCAAGTTCCGAAAATGTTATTTTTTATTATAAATGTAGTAGCATCATTTCTCAACTCTACCGTTTTAGTTCAAAATTTTATTCTTCTTAACAATACTTGTTATTTTCATCACTCTTAGTAACACATAGTATTTTTATTATACAGGCAGTTTGTAATTATTATAAATTTATATTTTATTTATGGAAAAATAATTCCTTTCCATTCCGGTTTCTTTACTAATTTAGTTTACATAATAAGTTTTGGTTCATTTTCTTATGACATTGTATATAAGTATTTGATAATTTTATTATCTTTAAATAAATTTATATATTATTTATTTAGTCTCTCATAGTATTCCTACACGGCACTACTTCCTGTTGCCATTTCCTTCATAGGATTATTTTAATTTTTTATTATCTTTTGGTATTTAGAATTTTATGTCTTTTAAAACTAACCCTGGGTTTTCTTATAATCTAACACAATTATTTGAAAAAATATAATATTAACTTGGGTATAACAATTAATTGTTCATACAATATAAATATTACAATAAACAAAATAAAATACAAGATCCGTTAGTATTATCATAGCATACTCTCATAGTTTTATAATTTCCAAACCTACAGCACAGTTTGGTAATACGTTACTTTCACTTTTATTTTTCACCTCAATGGGTACACTAGAACTCACTTTGCACCATATATCACTCGAATTGTTTATCATGTTGAGTGACATAGTTTAATTTTGAGCGAGCCATAGGTTACCCATTTCTGACATTGATGTTATTATGATTTAGTTTATTGGGACAGGGTTATGTAACGTTACATAAAGCCCCCCCACTAGAACAAATTTATTTCAGTTTAACTCGTTTATTAAAAATAAATTGTTGATTATTTCCATTTTCTTAACTCTTCTTTATCTTCATAATAGTGTTTTATTTCTGACTGATTATACACTGACTGGTAATTCCGACTGGTGGTAATTGCTGTTTTCTTACTATACTCTCTCTCTCTTGGAGGCAAATTCATCAATTATTTATTTCTGGGTAGTGGTACTTCCACGTTTTATTTGATAAGGACTGGTCACACTAATCATATTAAACTTGTTTTAACACTCATTTCTATTTACTTTTATATACTCGCTTTATCAATTAAGCATCGGTCTGCTATCTTCCTTCTATTTTCTTCATTTATACTTCTGGAATCTAATATCAATCCTTTCAGCTGTTTTATAATTATTATCCCTTAAATATTCAATTTCCCTAACATTTTTCCCTATCCTGTGCGGTGGTTCCAGTCGGGTGGCCACTCTGGGTCCATACACCGCTGTCCATCCTTACACCTTCTGAGACCAGGGGAACATCATCCCTGCTCATAAAAATTATTTCCGGAACATTTCTACGGTCAATACATAAAAATAAAAAATTTATAAGTAGTAGTCAATTAGCGACTAGTACTAAACACTTTTGGGATTCTTCATACTGTAGCTGTTTGCATTTATTTATATATTTCTTCTTTTCCTTGATTCCTTCTTCTTTTCCATTACTAATAGCATATAACATTATTGATAGGCCTTACGTTAAAATTCTTTTGACTTTACTTCTTGTGACATATTTCTCCGTATCATTTCTTCTTATATAATCTTCAATTCCGAGAAATTCTAATTACTGTATTAATTATCATCCTCCTTCAGTTTCATTGGAGTCCTTAAATTATTCTTTATTCTTCTTATCTGAGCACATTACCATCAATTGTTTTTGTTCATTAATTTTTCTTCTGTTTGTTACCATTAAAATATTACTTTTCCTATTAGTCCATTTTAAATCAGTTCTTTATAAATATTATTTAATCATCTGTTCTCTTTTTCTTGGTGGTTTGTTGTTTGTTAAATTATATGGTTTCAAAATAACTTGAGTAAGTTGTCCTTACATGCTTTTAGAATTTTGGGGTTTTTTAGTTTCTTCATTTTAAATTATTGTTCGAAATACCTTGAGTAAGTTGTCCTTACGTGCTTTTTTGAATTTTGGGGTTTTTATTTACAATGGGTTGCTTGGTCCTGTATCCATAAAATCCGTCCCTTTTCTGGTTTGTTTGGAGTCTGTTTAACCGTGGTCCATTATTTTCGGTACTCCATTTACTTGGATTACTGGGGTGTTCGGAATTAATTCTCTCCTTGATAATCTTCTTACCATCCGGCTCTCCCATTTTGCTGCTATGAAACTTTCACTTAAGTACCGGTCTTCCGTCATAATTCGTTCCTTTTTAACTAATAAGTATCGTACCTCCTCTAACATAACATAGTTGCTCATTTTTAATCTCATTTCATTCCCTTTTACCTCTGGATTATTTGCCCAATATTTGCATGTTGTCTTCCGTCTTGAAGATACGGCTGATATTGTCTGATACACTTCCATCGTTGACACATTTAACTGGGATGTAAACTTAGTTAACTCCCTCTGTTCGTTAATTGGAAGGTTGAATACCTTAATTAATCCACCTGTAATCATCTCCCATTCTTCCTTGGTATTTATTATTCTCTTTCTACATGTTTTTATTATTTTCTTGGTCTTCCTTTCCACGGTTTGAACATCCTTTTTGTTGTGGCTATTTTTATTTTCAGATGGCATTACACCTTGGTATTCTATAATTTCTATTTCCTTCCTACTCTCTTCTGTATTCGGACTTACTTTAATACCTTCTGAGATGCTGTCTGATGTTTCATCCAAATTCTTAACACTATGGTCCATTTGTTTATTTTATTTGTCTCCTCCTTGTATGTATCTGCTTTTTGGATACGCGTATTAACATTTTCAAACTTCTCTCCGAAAGTTTCCCATATCTCCTTATTGAAATTCTCCATTTTACCCTCAAATTGTTTTAAATTCCTATTATTCTCTTCAAATTTTGCATTCATCTCTTCTCTTTGCCCTTCAACCGCTTCCTTCAGTTCATGGTATTGTTCATTCATGGTTTGTTTTAAGTTTTCCTCCTGTTTCTTAAAATTCTCCTTATTTTCCTCATTGGTTTGTTTCAAGGCTTCCTCCTGTTTTCTAAAATTTTCATCTATTTTGTTATTGGTTTGCTTTGAAGTTTCCTCCTGTTTTCTAAATTGTTCAGCCATAAATTTCATCATGTCTTGCCAATTAGGTTCTTCTCTGGCTACCGCTTTGTCTGGTTGGTCCCTTTGGGCATCATCTTCAATTATTTCCGTTTCCATGTCCATAACTACTTCGGTTTCTTCTGTATCACCTGTCTGTTGGTCCATTTCACTGTCCGTGACTAATTCTATTTCTTGTTCCTGTCCACCTTCTTCAATCTCCTTTTCTTCTGCCCTCTTCTTCGATTTGCCTCGGGTATTATGCATTTCTTGTTTTCTCATAACTGCCAACGATAATTAGATTTTTTGGTATTTTTTTTTTATTAAATATCAAAATTCTATTCTAATTACCGCCCTTTTACGTTGAGCGCCAATCTTGTAACGTCCTGCTTTGTTGAGAGGCGGGTATTAGCGAAACGTCCACCTTTAGTCAAGCCCCAAATGTTGGGTTCGCCAATCTTGTAACGTCACTTAATGAGGTACTTGCGAAACGTACACCTTTAGTCAAGCCCCAAATGTTGGGTTCGCCAATCTTGTAACGTCGCTTTGAGGCGTCCACCACTTACGAGTGTATTGCAATTACAGGTTTCGTTAATTCAGCCCCACAGTTGTACGCCAATCTTGTAACGTCACTCTTGGGTGAGGTATATGGAAGTGTTATTATATGCCTCAAGTAGTATGCGTCACTTATGAATTATAATAACTGACGTTTTTATAAAGTATAAATAAAGGATTTTTCCATTTTTTGTTATTTTGTGTTACTCAATTTAAATAGAAATCGAGAGTGTGTGATTTGGGGTCAAGGAGTGAAGTTGTTCAGCCTTATGAAGAAGAGAGAGTAAGTATCAATTATTTACCCTCAGTTTAGCCGATTTCGGATTTCTTCTGTTTTTTGTGCTGAAATTGATTACACCTACCCACTACAAAAAAATTATAACACTTTATTATTCAAGATTATTTTTCAATAATATTATGTATTTATATTATTGGTTTTTGTTTCCTGCCACCAAAACACAAGTATTACAATTGCTCTTTCCTTCAATAAAACATAATCTCGACTTAACAGAGTAAACATGGAATAATCTAAAGAGAAAAACATATATGGTTTGGTTTCATAATTTTACACTATTAAAAAAAACATCAATTAATATATAATTCTTAATAATTCCCCAGGGTTCAGGGTAAGTTCTTTTTGTTACGAGAGTGTCAGAAATGGATAATTACTACGCTTTACAAATACCGAAAAAAAAAATTAAATAATTTGTTTATTTTTCCGTGTAGTATGTAGTTCCTGGAGTGTCCGTAAGAGTGCAGCGTGCGTTTGTTTATTTTAAAAAACATGTTCAGATGACTATTTTATTTTCGATCTCGGCGTTCGGAATGTGTTTTCTTCTTGAATTATTACAAAAAAATGTTTATATTACCTCGCTCCGTATGGTTCTTACTGGATTGAAGCTTTTTCTGTGGTGAGGTCCGTCTTGCGTTATAATTTTCTTACCGTTTGGCGAATTCTCAAACGTCAATTAGAACTAGGCCGAAACCATGTTGGCTCATCAGAATGTCTTCTTTCACTGTTTATTAATGAATATAACCATTTAATTGGGGTAAATCATGGATGATTTTGAAGAATTCATGCGGCTAGTTAATTTTGTATCAATTTGCACTCCTCTCAAGTTCCGAAAATGTTATTTTTTATTATAAATGTAGTAGCATCATTTCTCAACTCTACCGTTTTAGTTCAAAATTTTATTCTTCTTAACAATACTTGTTATTTTCATCACTCTTAGTAACACATAGTATTTTTATTATACAGGCAGTTTGTAATTATTATAAATTTATATTTTATTTATGGAAAAATAATTCCTTTCCATTCCGGTTTCTTTACTAATTTAGTTTACATAATAAGTTTTGGTTCATTTTCTTATGACATTGTATATTAGTATTTGATAATTTTATTATCTTTAAATAAATTTATATATTATTTATTTAGTCTCTCATAGTATTCCTACACGGCACTACTTCCTGTTGCCATTTCCTTCATAGGATTATTTTAATTTTTTATTATCTTTTGGTATTTAGATTTTTATGTCTTTTAAAACTAACCCTGGGTTTTCTTATAATCTAACACAATTATTTGAAAAAATATAATATTAACTTGGGTATAACAATTAATTGTTCATACAATATAAATATTACAATAAACAAAATAAAATACAAGATCCGTTAGTATTATCATAGCATACTCTCATAGTTTTATAATTTCCAAACCTACAGCACAGTTTGGTAATACGTTACTTTCACTTTTATTTTTCACCTCAATGGGTACACTAGAACTCACTTTGCACCATATATCACTCGAATTGTTTATCATGTTGAGTGATATAATTTAATTTTGAGCGAGCCATAGGTTACCCATTTCTGACATTGATGTTATTATGATTTAGTTTATTGGGACAGGGTTATGTAACGTTACAATATACTGAAAATAAAGCGACATGTGATATGATTTTATTTATGCTCACTGTAAATATCGATTTCTTATACTAAGATACGGTACATATAAACACTTCTATGCCCTCGTCTCATTTAATTATCATTTCACTCTTACTTGAATCTTAATTCTTTATATCAAAACATCTCTCTTACTCCAAATACATACGATCAAACCTAAAACTAAACCTAAAAATTAATTCGAATTTTTTCTTGTACCTAAGTACACTTTTCTAAGTGTTCTTTTTAGAGCATTTTCTATCATTCTCTGGGAGGGGAAAAGGGATCTGTCTCTCATTATATTTACACAGAATAAATCACAACAGAAATAATCGAATTAAAAATAATAAAGACAAACAGAGAAACACGTGGCTAAACGAACAAAACACAAATAGGTACGTGGTATCTGCTGCACGTCAGTTCCGAAAACGAACATAGCTAATAACTAAGCGTTTTGCCGGTTTATACAGCGGCAACGCATTGGACGGGCGAGTGTGCCCCCCTCCACGGTTTGTACAGTGACATCTAGTACGAGGTCAATGACCGTACGCAGTAAAACATTGCCGATGTCTGAGCCGGCAACACAAGACGGTGCAAGTGCCCATCAGTTGGAAAGCAATGCTAAGCTTTTCGTTAAGTTTCCCTACTAATATTATTAGGATTTCAAATTATTCAATAACTAAAGTATTTATTCTAATATCTGTGACCGAAGAAGTCAACATCAAATTGGATTAAAGAAGTCCAAAAGATTTAGAAAAAATAATATACACGGAGAAGAACCAATTGAAAGAGACGTTTTTTGGGTAAAAGTGTTAAAAATGGAAGGAGTCCAGGGTAGGAGAGAGAAAAACGCAGGTTCAAAGTGGATTGAAGACAGGAAGAAGAGACACAGTGAAAAGAGGAAAGAATATTGGAGAAAAAGAAAATAACAAATAATAAAGAATTGAAATTGTCATGTGGTCCTTACATGGCCGAAACAAAATAAACGTATTTATTCTGTGATATAATAATATTATTTTTTCTTAATTCCAGTACTGTTGCCGCCGGCAACAGCGGTTACATGGACGCCACGCTACTGTAATACACCTCTTCCTTGGCCTTCCTCTTTATCTCCCACCTACTGGTCTCCATTCTATATACATATTAATAATCATTATATATGTACAGTATTAATCATTTCTTCACCGCTTGTATATACGTCCTGATTCTGACAATGATTTTTTCGAAACGTCGACACTAATAGATTTTAAAATTGTGCGTAGTTAATTACCGAACCTCCTTAAAACCTTTAATCATTAGGAGGTTATCAAAGAATGAATTTACGTCAAGTCAAACATGGTCCATATGTAAATTAAAGCTCAAATTACAGTATTGACTAGACACCATTTGCATTGACTGTATCAACCACAGAATAACATTCCAGAGAGTACAGTGTTAGTGAGATTGCTTGGATGTCAGAACAGCGGAATAAATAACTAAATCCCAGAGTAAGCGATAGGCACAATTTCTATTAACACCTCTACAAAATTATCACACAAATGATTTCTTTGTGTTGTACAGGTATGTAATACAACAGTTAATAAGAGCAATTATTTTGTAAATTACAAAATTGAACCACTTAAACAATTATAACGATTATTTTGTAATTTTTTCACTCGGTAAAATATGTGAAAATGTGGGGGTAAGTTGTAGGCCAATCTTGAAATACATTTTTTTCGAAAACCTTTAAGAACTGGGTGGAATTATTGAACGTAGAAGATACTATTGCAGACACTTAATGAAAGTTATGTAATGTCGTTACGCAGGGGTCAAGTTAGTAGTAGATTTCGCAGAGCAGTAATCAATGAAATAAAGTTGTGTCCAAGCCAGGGACACTTTCAAGGCGTTCTGTTCACAGCACCTTGTAAGACGTGGGGAAGAGAAATCTGTCTTGACATAACTATCAGTAAAAGTTATCAGCTGACCAGCGTAACGAGCAACAGAAAAGGTAAAATTTACTAACGTTTTACTAAGGTATAAAAGATGTAGTATATAATCTATTGTCTTAAAGTTATAATGTAGTCATTCTTAAACAGACTGAAAATTACGAAAAAAGTTCCACATAATTATTCAGTGACCTTTTCAACTTCTCCATTGTCGTTAACAGGTTTTTTTTAACACAGCCATTGATTAATGTTTTTTCCGCTACATAATGATCAGAACTTATTAATTTGTTTGACTACTTGGTGTGAATCTATTAAAAATTGGGAGCGATATTCGTCCTACATGTATATTAATCCTATCTCAGAAAGAGAAGGGTGAGGGCGAATCTCCTGCGGCCCAAAACAGGGGGCTTTCGGCTAAGGTATGGTAACCCTGACAGAAGAGTCTCTGGTCCTCCTGGTAGGGGGTTGTGCATCAGGCCAGTAACCTGTTCATGTAAAACTTTGGAATACTTGTAGTATCCAAAGCAGCCTCGGAGTAAGGACAAGACACAGCACAAGGATTAAATTTTATAAGACAATAGCAATACCCATGTTGATATGCAAGTGAGGCGTGGGTCATGACAAAAAAGGAAAGCGGTAAGATTCAGAGTGCTAAAATACAGTTTCTTCGAAATACTTTAAATTATACATTGCGAGATAGAATAAGGAAGGCAGATATCAGAGCAGAACTCGAAGTAAAGGACATAAATGAATTTACTTCAATTTACAGAAGACAATTGTAGAATCATCTGCAAAGGATGACAGAGGATCGATTGCCGAAAGCAGCACTGAACAGCCATTGGTAGAAGAGACGTGGGTCGTCCGAGGATGAGATGGGTACCGGAACAGGTTTATATAACCTAATCCTTGAAGAGGAGAAGAAGAAGAAGATGTATATTAAAACGTGGAATTGGGATCAAAAAGTTCCGACATTCATTTTGGAAAAAGAAGATGTAAAACCGAGCGAATACTAGAAACACAGGTGAGCAGCAACCGGCGTATCTGCGTGTTCTGAGTGGCATCCTTTCGTTTACACCTGTTAGTTACACGACTAGAAGAAGAAACATGGGTCTCGACCGATTTTAAGTGAAGAAGTTCCAGGTATTATACCTGAAAAGAAAGACGATGGCAACGCGCCTAGAGTCTACGGATTCGTAGTCTGGACTTCACGTTTCACATTTCGGACTTTTAGTAGATGGTTAGGTTGATCTAGTCTGGTAAGTTTACTTTGAAAAGTCGATTGCATGCGTAACCTTCTGTTTTTGAGCTTATCAGCTAATGTTGGGAATAAATTTCATTTTGTATGTCAAACATTACTCAGTCTTAACGGTTACAGGTACCGTGTACCATTAATATGGTAGGCCTATACCATAAACCATAAATACCATGTACTGAAGCTTCTGTGGTAGGAACTGTGAATAACAAGACCTTTTTCAGCTCAGATCCACGTTTTATTGATATTATTAACACTAACCGTTCTGTTCCTATGACATGGCTTCTTCAGTGGCGAAGTTCAAACAGTCTCACCTTCTCCACTGAAGATGATACATTATAGAATGGAAAAAAGTTTGATATTAATAATGACATCAATTAAAGGGTGTTGTCAACAGAAAAGGTGTATGGTTGCATATGTTTAATAAAACGTAATAAATATGTTTTTAAATAATAAATACTTCCGCAACCGAAAACGTGCCTGGACACTACGTATGGAGAAATAAAATATACTAACAGTTTTAAATATCTTGGGGAAAACATATCCCGAAACGCCTCAGACAAAGAATCCTTTGAGATAAGGAAACTCAAATTAGCAAAGGCCTTTACTCTAACTCGGGAACTGTACGGAAAGAAAAATCTTTCCAGAAGTGCGAAAGTCCTCCATTATAGCACTTTGATCAGGGCGGTGATCATGGATGCAGTGGAAACAATATGCTATCAAACTTTGGAACCTCTTCTTACAATCGAACGAAGAATTCTTCGGAAAATTTATGGCCCCAAGAAAAAACCGAAGATGGGTACAAGTATAGACCCAAAGAAGAACTGTACAGGGATCTGGAAGATCTGGAAACGGTTTTCCGAAGGAAAATACTGAGTTGCTTTGGACATATGGTTCGGATTTATCGGTCGAGATTATATAAACAAATTTTCAACTATATTTGGCAACTTTCCAGTCTGAAAGGATACACCAAACAACTCAATGAGGAAATGATGAAACTGGGTATCTCTTTGAAAGACTGTGTGGATAGAAATACGTATAGAAACAAAATTCAAAATCTTGAGGTTCTCTGCGGCGAGAAGAAGGCGAGAAAGGAGTGGACAGTCGAAAGGAAAGCGGTGTATAGTATGACAGCCTTCTGGCAGGAGAAGAAAAGGAAATGATATTCGCGTGGTCCACGGCTGGCCTGTTCGTGTAAAAAAAAAATACTTCCGAAAATATATTTTATTAAATTATATTGTTGTATTATATTGTTATATTATATTGTTGTATTATATTGTTGTATTTTCACCTGACGCACGTTTCACAGAATTGTTCTGTATCTTCAGAGGTTTCTTTATGCAATAATGAATGATCGATACGTTTAACAAAATAAGTATATAAAATAACAACAACAGTAGTTATTATCAGAATTTTCATTATAGCTGTTTATTTCATCACCATCACCATCATCATCACCATCATAATTATTACTGCATCGCAGATTGCTCGAAGTAATAAACTTGTATCACTTCAAATGTTCGTTACACAGTATACGTGTTGTGGCCTGCCTTCGTCGGTATCAACAAACCCACGTGCAAGTAAGCTGGGTGAAACCAATAAATCGCCCCTCGTGCGGTATACGAAGCTAAATTACACCTGTAGGGCCGAGCATTGCAGTTAGTTGTGCTCTGCATAGTGGCGCGCCTCGCTACTCCAACTTTATCGCCGGGCACAGGTGTTTCCTAGATTTGCTAATTTACAGCTTTACGCGCCGACCTTTGTCACAGTAATTAGGATTTGTAGTGAATTCTGATCCTTCTTCGCCTTCGCCGCGTCGTCGCTACTTCTTTTCGCTTGAACCGACTATGTTGTACAAACAGTAATGTTTTATATCCGAATACATAAACTCGTAACAAAAACACGAAGTATTTCTCTTGTCGTATCTCTCAGCTTTCAAATTTACTGTTCAAACAAAGACGTATTATTTGTTAATATTATTAATAAGTTGATAATCTGCTGGGGTAGAAATCACGGTAAATTACGACGGGCACTACAGTCCGTTCTGTCAAATCCTATGATCATTTTAAGTTTTGACACTGAATGTAGACTGGAATAATGTCCGGTATTTTCCATTCTTGTGGATCAGTCACATTGTAAAATTACATTATAACCGACACTAAATCATTCACGCATTATTCTGCCTTGTGCCATACACTACGGCTCAGGGGCGTATTAACGGAACCAGACATTCTCCCAGAGGATCGAAAAAGTTGACGAATTTTGTTAATCTCTTAATTTTTATGATGGTTTATTATTTTTTTACTGCTAATATAGTAGTAACTCTGTTTTAATTATATAAACAGGTTTATTACTCAGCATTAGCGTATACGTTTGAAATATGAAATATAGGAAAATCAGTTCAATTAATAGATATCTTGTAAACAATGGTAAATAACGCGTATTTGTATTGTGTTATTACCGTTTGCTTTAATGACACTAATTTCAGCCACTTTAAAGATAGAAATGTTGATTAATCTTAAATTGTTTTTCTTATGTATGAAGCCGACCCGACACCGGACGACCCGCCCAAGGCCAAATTCTAGATACGACATGTTACTAATATTAGTGGACCTCCACTAATATCTGTTCGAAGCCTTCATATCTTTGTATTTACTGTTTGTAAATAAATAACTTCATACACGTTATTAACCATTGTTTACAAAATATTTATTGATTGAACTGATTTTCCTAAATGTTCATATATCATCCATATTGTTCTGATATCCAACATCTTCTGTCTCTCTTCTTCCCTTCCACATTTTCAGAGCAGCCTAATAGTGCATTTGCCCAATACGTCAAATCCAGAGTTATCTTTTCCCTCTTTATCTTCTTTTTCGTTGGTACAACAGACAACTAATATAGCTGCCCTCGGTCTGCTCAACCACTGTCGTCCATCCATATCGGTCTTGAACAATGAAGATGCTTATCCTAAGCTGCTCGAGATCACTCAGGACGCTGTCTCTCCAGCGACTCCTAAGCCATCCTCTAAGTCGCACTCCGCCAGAAGAACCCCTGTACAGCTTCTTGACTGCCCTGCTGTCTTCCGTTCTCTGGGTATGATCTAGCCACTCCAATCAATGTATCTTAATGAAGGAGGTAATGCTCGGGTCATCATATGGTGCATAAAATTCTCTCTTTTTCCTCCGTCGCCATATGATATTGTTACATGTCGGAACTACAATCCTTGTAACCAGTTTTGTTTCAGTTCTATCCACAAGCTGTTTTCCGGAACTATTAAGGTCCACGTTTCATCACCATACGTCACGACTGGTCTAACTAAGTTTTTATACAATTTGAACCTAATTGTATAAACTGGCTTATTTACCTTCTCTTCAAATTTTATCATCATCATCCAACTAATACTAAAACAAAATTACTTTGAATTTAATAGCAAAATTTATCAACAGAAAGAAGGTTTAGCAATGGGATCACCATTATCAAGCATAATAGCAGAAATACTCCTACAACATATAGACACCAAAATACAAAATATCATAAAAACACATGACCCAGATGGCATATGGATAAGATATGTAGATGATGGACTATATGTATCAAATAACAAAAACACAAATGCAGAGAACATACTGAAACAAATCAATAACATACATCCCAAAATACAATTCACAGGAGAAAAAGAAAAACATAACAAAATCAACTATTTAGACATAACCATCACAAGATACAACAAACACATACAATATGCAATATATAAAAAACCAACTTCCACTAACATCATTATACCTAACCATTCTGACCACCCACCACAACATAAAATGGCAGCATTTTATTCGTTATTTAACAGAATGTACAAAATACCCCTAAACAAACAAGAAACTGACAAAGAAAGAAATATAATATACCAAATTGGTTATGCAAATGGATACAATAAAAATACTATGATCAAAATAGAAAATAAAATCAAATACAAAATAAAAACTGAAAAATTAAGAATTAATCAAACTGAACAACACATAAATAATAACAACAACAAAAAATGGGCCACATTCACATATATAAATAATAAAATGTCAAAACTAACAAAACTATTTAAAAACACAGATATAAAAATAGCATACAAAACTAATAAAAATAAATTACAAAATCTAAATAACTCACACAACAAAGATAATACAACAACCAACGGTATATACAAAATTGAATGCCAAGATTGCAATAAATGTTATATAGGACAAACAAAAAAACAGCTGAAAAAACGTTATTTTGAACACCTAAATGCATACAAAAAACCAAACATATATAAATCCAATTTAGCCACACATGCAATAAACACAGGACATGAATTCCCAGACATAACCAATGTAACACTAATAAAACATATACCACACAAAGGCACCATAATGAACATTTGGGAAAATTTACAGATTTACAAAGATAAAACACAAAACAAATTAATACCAGAACAAATACAAATCAATACAAAACATGACACAGTATTCAAAGCACTCAACATCGAAAATACACAAAATACAAAAACAGATACCACAACCACACACAATAATGCAACATTGAAGGACCAAAGACCAACAAACCACCATAATAACATCCAGAAGCCAACACACAAATACTGCACCAGAAGCAAGATGGCGAAGGTTGAAGATGGGAGAACAGGATCTCCCGAAACATGTCCCTAAAGAAAAAAAATACATCTTGAGGTAAAATAGTTATAAGTATTATAGTATTATATACATCAAGAAACGGACTGTAGCAGAAAGTGATTGAAAAAATATATATATATATATATCCTTAAAATTCCATTATTTAAGTGAGATAGTTAAAAATCAATAATTGCGATCACTTTCCTTTAACATATATTGCCGTCAACAACAGATTATGCCATTGAGGATACCGTAATGCAGAAAGGATGAAACATTCAGTAGACTGTTACTGTTACTGATACCAATAACAAGACGATTTTAAAAATTTGTAATTTATAACATTATTTGTCCGTCTAAATGGTTGCATACACACCCATTCTGATTATATGATTACCCATTTACGTTTAAACAAAGACAAAATTTGTCAGAAACAAAACGACCGAATGGATTGTAATAGACATTCTAGAACTCCAGCTCACCATGTACTTGTTTCCTTATACAACCTAGCTTGTTGTACACTTATCGTCTTTCGTCTTTACACGTTTGGAACAGATGTGAGAGTGCTCATCTACTCACACACGAGCATTCCGTATCACTTACCAATATTTTACGACGATATAGCAAACTCGAGGTGCCATGTGTTCAGTAACTGTGGGATTTTCGTGGAACATACTTCAAATTGAATATTGTATTATATAACTTAGTAAAGAATTGGTTGTATTTTAAGCTTTAGAATGAGGAGTTGTCTCAGTCAGTGTTTCGACAGCTGTCTGTACGGACCAGTTACCGATTTAACCGTCAGCAAACGTTACAACCGTACGAGATACGCAATCGTCGTGACTCAGTACGCACGTGACAGTTTGACCCGGGTCATGTGTTACGATACTACAAGGTCGTTATGATACTGTGTTACTAAACTATTGACCTTCACAACTGCATGATTGTCCCGTGGACTACATTTCCACGTCGGTTTGCATATAGTTTAAATCCTTCACTGATATTTTATTTACTGCGGAAAATTGTTTATCAATATTCCACTCCATTACTTAAATATTTAGGTTTGCAATGAAACAAATATTGCTCTATTGTTGTTATTGTTGTTGTTGTATATTTTTATAATAACAAAAATTATTATTATATCACACACACACACACACACACACTACGTAATTTATTACAACAATCACTTTTAAAACTTAAATTAAGCATTATAACATCATGGCCGCACCAGTATTTGTGTATCGTACGAAACTCAGGTAAACACGAATATGGATAACGAAAAACAGGGAGCACAAATGATATTTACAACAACAAAAATAAGGACACGGGAAGAGTTGATAAGGAATAAGGTGTACGTAGTGACCTAAGGTCTATGTGCCGTAAATGACAGGTTAGTTGGAATACAAGAAACGTGAAGACTAGACATGACTAAGTTTGGGAAGGAAAGACTCCTTAGCAAGTTGTCGACTACAGGAAAGAGAGACACTGTACGCTTACGAGTCGACCAAGGAAGCAGGGTTTGTAAATACAGTAGACTTTGCGAAGTCAGAACAGACAATGGCCTGATTCCTGTGCTGAAAAGTAAGTAGTAGTAGTAGTAGTAGTAGTACCAGTAGCAGTAGTAGTGTACTAGTAGTACAAAAAGAAGAAGGTAATAATGATGATGATGATGATGATGATTATGATTATGATCTGAATAAATATTGACTTGGTTTCTTGTAAATATTATAGCCTATACTTTTTTTTTTCATTGTTGATTTTTTGCTAGTATTTATTTACAGGAGCTTATATGTTGGCCTATTTTGAGGCCCGTTAATTGCCTTTCGTCCACAAAAGCGACGAAACCGAAAGTTTATAATTTTTGTATTTATGCTTCTGCTGTTATTAGACTTTTGTGAGCCTATTTTATTTATTTTATTTTATTTTTTTTATCTGATTATCCGAGCGACACATTTAGCTTTCTCTGACGATGTAAGGGAATTAGAAAACTACAAATGTCTTACATAACGTGAAGTCTGTAATAAATTAGTAATTACATAGAAGAGGAGAACACAATCTTGTAAAGAACATAAAAATGGAATAGTTTTCAAATGTATATTGCTGTTAGCCTACAAAATTTTATAACTTACTAAACTTATTCATACAAGGTCCAACACTAACAAAATATAAGAGAACATTTAAACAAAATGAAATGGAGGGTTAATAAAAACTTGACTGAACAGCATGAAGCAAGGGAATTTCAGTACGAAGCAAAAGGAAGACATACTGGACGGCCAAAAGGGGAGGAAGTTGAATAATTGAAAACGTATAAGAGGAATGCCTAATTCATGTAGGCCTAACAATCAAGAAGAATATAACATTAATATTATGTATCATCTTGTACTTAACTTCGTGTAACAATATAACAGTTGGATATAGACTAGTGCATGTACAGCGAAACCCTCTTTAAACGAAATATAGGGGCAGCAGCGTCATCTCGGGTAATTTTACTTTTCGGATAATCCATGGTAGTTATTTTGATTGTTAAAAAGAGGAGGGAAACACAGTGTAATGAAAACTGATTTAATTGTGATATATTAAAAATCAGAAAATTTCTACATACTTCGTTATGTATGTTGTAAGTAGTACTTATAATGATGACAATAATAATATAAAATATATAACAAATAATAATATGGTAATAATAACGATAACATAAAAATAATATTAGTAATAAAAGTAGTGAGCTCGCGCCATTCCTCCACATGTGTGAATATCTTCTGCACAAATTACAGAATATTATTTTTCTACTACGGTCGTTTCTGTTAAGCCTGCTTTTACTATAACAGTAGTTGTAACATAAAATATACAATTAGGCCTACGAAGTAATAAAACTTTAACGAGTAATCACTTTTAACGATGTAGTGTGTGTCACCTTTTGCCTTCTTTTTCTGACCTACATGACCCACATAGTACACCTAAATGTAGGACATTGTAGGACTCTGTGTGTGTGTGTGTGTGTGTGTGTGGGCGCGCGTGTGGGCGCGAGTGCGTGTGTGAGTGCTCGCGCGTGTCTATATTAGTGTTATTTGTGGAGTGCAAGTGAAGATGTGCTCATTTTATTTGAGATTTGAGGCATCTCTGCCAGTCATTACTAATGTTAAATCATTGTCTGATAGACGACGCTAGGATGAATCAAGATGAATCAAGGATTTCAACAGGCTTTGGCTATAATAAGTGCAGTCCATAAATAGGACCTATACAATTTAACATGTAAAGTGCGCTTCAAGTAAGTGGAATTCGTCTTGTAAATGACAATGGCAATAACATTTATATTTATACATTATATTATGATATTATTCAATATAGTTTCTTCTGCAAGTAGTGTAGCCTATTACGTTTTTGTCGTTTCAATACCTGACGCACGTTTCACTGAAATGCATCAGCATCATCACAGGTTTGTAAATAAATAAACAATGATTTATTTGTTTGAAACGACAAAAACGTAATAGGCTACACTACTCGCGGAAGAAACTGTATTGAATAATATCATAATATTATATAATTACTGCAAGAAACGTTTGAGTTACACATATAGAAAATGATGGATTTATATATTAATATTTATTTATATATTAATGTCACATATATAGAAAATGATGGATTTATATATTAATATTTATTTATATATTAATGTCACAAAAAATTGTAGCGGTGCAAAAAATGTGTGTGTGCGCGCGCGCGTGTGTGTGTGATGGTTAAATAAGTACAAAACAACGACCCACGCTTGTGTAGACTGTGCCTCACTATGCGCACAGACACGTAAATAAGCAACAGAACAAAGGAACAAAACACACACACACACACACACACACACATATACTCGTGATTTCATATTTACGAGAAATAAAATACACATTACCTTTCAATGGCAATATTATTGCAGCCGTCTTCAATAAAATAATAAGAGTATTGAGATATGTAGAAGTAGTGGTGGTGCAATATGAAAGCAAAGGAAGGAACAACGCCCGTATGAATGAGAATGTAAGCAGTTTGGAATACATCGATATCGATAGCTGTGCACCGAGGTAGGATCCTGTGCCCGATGAGTCTCAGTGCTGCGGTCAAACATGTGTGCTCAATAGTATTCTGATGGCACTGCCTGCCAACATACATTGTTTTGCCTACCTACTATTTACTGACTTCCTTGTGTGTACCAACGGCTCTTAAATAACAATGTTCTTATAGTTTAAGCCATGTTTTGTAGTAAAGATTTGTAATTCCCCGGAGTTCGCTCAATTGTTTTACGTTTCGCTTTGTGTATCGCCACGGCTTCGATTCCACGTCCTTCCTGTACCTTTTTTACTGACCTGTGTGTGTGTGTGTGTGTGTGTGTGTGTGTGTGTGTGTGTGTGTGTGTGTGTGTGTGTGTGTGTGTGTGTGTGTGTGTGTGTGTGTGTGTGTGTGTGTGTGTGTGTGTGTGTGTGTGTGTGTGTGTGTGTGTGTGTGTGTGTGTGTGTGTGTGTGTGTGTGTGTGTGAGAGAGAGAGAGATTGAAATAACACAAGGCTTGTGTTATCGATATTATGCAAAATTTTAACGACAATAATTGTTTCACAATACGTCGGGTGATTTTAGGTAATTTATGTAAAACAAGTGCAATATAATATAAATTGATGTTATGTAAATAAGAAATCGTAGCCTGATAGAAAACAGAAACAGGTCATAAACAGGCATAGAGTTAGGAGCAGGATAGACAAAGTTGTCTGCTGAAACGTATGAATACAAGAACGTCAGTTATATACATGCAACATAAATCGATTAAAGAATTTTAAATGCTTTTTGGTATTTATATTTTTGAACTAGCAAATTGGGTTCTCAGTTTCAACTCGACCGTCTGGCATTTGTCTGAGGGGATTAAAATTGTAAAAAAAAATCCCAAAAACCCATATGGTGTTCATTTTTGAAAATTTTTGACGTCTTGACCCAAAGGGTGGGTGAAAATTTTGATAAGATCGCAAAAATTAATGTGGGGTATCAAATTAAAGAGAATTTTAAGTGGCATCTGAATAGAGTGTTTGGAAATTTCAATATTTTAGAAACTCAGGGCTAAAAAAAGAGATTAAACATTTGAAAAAAATTTTGAAAATCCAGCAGAGTGTCAGACTAAACGGAATTGTAACGCTAACGTGGATGTTTCAAATGTTTAGTGTTTATTGTATGACTGTGTGCTCTTACGATTGCTATCTTATAACTGAAGAAATAGCAGAGCAATCAGAATTTTTGTAATTTTCCCCAAAATTTAAAAAATATCTACTATCGAAATTTTTTATGCAATAATAAATGTATTTCGTTCAAAATCGTGAGCGGGTTCTGAAGATCAGGGAGCTTATTATTTATTTTCATTCTTATCATCTGTATATAGTTGGCCTCAGTAGCGTAAATACGAGATGCTCATGGGGATGAAACTACCGTGAACAAATGAGAAATTCAGGATTCTTCCCATACAATTTTATAAATACATTTTACAAATTATTTGCGACTGAAAGTATGCTTGGCCTACATGCTTTATGACTGTCTGTCATTTGGATTCGTTACTTTTTTTTTGTTACGTTTCTGTTCAACGTGCAATTTGTACCGTGCCTTATGCGATTTGCACGCGACACACATTTTTAAAAAATTTACAGAAATGGGGTATGCCTGTTTTGATGAGAACACTGTTGTAAGAAATCATTCAGAGATCATTCTTGATGTTACAACTTATCGAAACACGTTCAAAGTATCTTATTCATTTTATGTGGCTACATGAGTGTAAGCAATTAACGTGTCCATACACGCACACGCACGCGCACACACACAGATGCAGAGAAAAAAGTTCGTGATGGCAAGGAAGAGGTAAACAACCTGGTCTCTTCCAGGGTCACGCAAACCATATTCCGTCAAACGACTGTGAACGTAAGCTTTCATATAATAATCCAGACAATTACATCTGAATCAATAAATAGGGTACGGAATTCTGTATAATTAAGTACAGCGAATCGGTTTTGCAATGATGATTATTTCTTGGAAGAAACCAAACAAAATGTGAAGAATTATTTAAAATTAGAATAGTGTTGCTAACTTCCCAAATGTTAAGTGCTCTTACTTCTTAATATGATAAATTCCATTACTGAATATTTGTTTCTACAAGCTTGGACCGTAATAGCAAAAAAAAATGACACCCACCGCACGGAATAAAAATTAAGTTAACGTTTCATTGACCCAGTAGTCTTACAATTATTTCACCTAGTTTAACAGTTCGATTGTTGCATTGACAATTTCGTTTGATAGGTCTGTATCTGTGAGTTGAATAAAGCAGTTACGCATTACTCACATTAGGTTCACGTTCTGACCAAATTTTAAAATAGGCCGCATTTCTACGAAAGATATGGGGTAAATAAGAAAGAAGCCGAACTCGTTCCTTGGAAAGTTACTTATGTTTCTTCTTTCAAAAAAAAAAACGCCTATTATTATGGACAGTTATCATGCAGCGACAATAAAATATGGAACAATTTTCACAAAATATGCATAATAATTGTATGCGCTTTTACCTTTGTTTCTTAATTGAGATAATAGGTACATACCTAATTATATTGTCCTTCTTGCAACTTCAGTCGTTAGGTACTAACTTCAGTCCTTCTGTACTTCTTACAACTTCAGAGTAAGACGACTTTCTTACAACTTTCAGTTAGTACCTAACGACTGAAGTTGCAAGAAGGACAATATAATCAGGTATCTACCTATTATCTCAGTTAATTAATGCAACTTGGATACCACACACAATGAACATTGTTTCTTGATTGGTCCAACCTGAAATAAAGGCCGAAAATATAAACAAAATATGTAAAGAAATTATGCGTAAAATGTGAAACCTACATGTAGATTTTAATTATCTGTAGGCCTAAACCTATGGATTTGAGTGGAAGGTTTTCAATTCCGATCATCGTCATTCTTACTCAATATCGACAGTTACCATCACGTTCAGAAGCAAATTTACAACCTGATTCAAAGACATTACAAAAGATACCATGTTTGTACGGATGAATTGTGAATATCTGATATTGAATAGTGCTACTTGTGACACCTTACAAAGTGACTTTTCAGCCTAATTTGCATAAACCAAATTTTGTAAATAAATCACTGTTTATCTAGTGAAGCGTAATGTCAGTCCAGTGGGTTATTCGAACTTCGTTTTAAAATCTCAACATATTTTATCTAATGCTTTACTTTTAAAAACCTATTTCATAAACTTATCATCACGTTTCAGTCCCCGCTAGTTGTCACATGTAGGTCAAATCTTATATAAGTTGACGTTTCACCTCTACGTTCTAGGAAAGTAATTAAAATTCATTAAACGCAACTATTACAGTATTTATATGGCGGTAATGAGATGTTATCGACCGCCCCTCACTATGGTGGCGTCGCCAGCGTCGCATTGGTTAGGGACGCTGGAGGGGTGACGTCGTAGGCAGCCATATTGTTATAACAAGCTCTCGTTATTTTTCACCGCCATTTTAATATCTTTTATGCTTTTTAATTGATCACATATGTGGACGTACAGCATTTTCTGCTCAGGGTATAGTGTTCTGCATTAGAATAGGAATCCCTCTTATAACACAGTATTATATTAATGTGTCTACGTTAATGTTTCCAGTGTTTATTACACATTAATTTTAATTATATCAAATACAAATACCCTTAACAATTTTTTACGCGTTTTTGTATTGTCGTTTTGTTAAAATTACAACGTTTTCATTATTAAATTTATTTTTTTGATTTGTTTCACTAATTCTTTGCAGTTTATTTTGTTAATTTGTCTTGCCCTAGTTAGAAGCATACAAATTCAGTACAACAGACGTTTGGAGTTAGAGAGTGTGATACGTGATACATGTAGGGTTCCATAACTTTTTGTCGCTTAATGGTAATATATATATATTATATATAATAATATATATATTACATATATATAATATATATATGTATATTCAATCACTTTACGCTACAGTTCGTTTCTTGATATATATATATATATATATATATAAAGTAATTTAAAATTTATGTTTATAGGCCTATTACCTCAAGATTTTATATTTTTCCTATTCGGAACATGTTTCGAGAGCTCCCATGCTATCATCTTCAGCCTTCGCGATCTCTGATCTCCTTCCTGATAACTAATACCTGAACAAATACAAATCAATACAAAACATGACACAATTTTCAAAGCACACAACACCTAAAATACACAAAATACTAATACATATACACCACAATCACACACAATAATACCAATTTAAAGTGCCAAAGGCCAACAGGATACCAGAACAACAACCAACCAACACACAAGTACTTCACAAGACTCAAAACTAGTAAGGCTGAGGATGGAAACACAAAGCGTCCCAAAACATGTTCCAAATAAGGAAAATACATCTTGAGGTAAAATTATATACATCAAGAAATAGACTGTAGCAAAAAATGTTTGAACACACACGTACATATATACATATATAATCACGACCTCATAAATATTTGAAAATCAAAACTACTACTACTCTTACTACTCTCAGTTTCAGCGGTGTCTCGAAGGAAGTTTGGAGTGTTGTCGGTACTCAATCGTGATAACGTTAAGTCACAAGCAACAACGCCAGCCAACGACGCAGCCTTATCACGCTGTTAGTGTAACCTCGGCTCCCGGCGATAAATCAAAATATTCACATTTATTAGGTAAGAATTAAATTACCCTTTATAACAATACCTACGAATTTCAACCTGTTTCTGTGTTTCAAAATGATATCACTTTTTCTCTCTTTTCTATTCTCGTTCTTTGCCATGAACTGGTCTTCTTTCATACTAATTACAAACATTCCCTTTCTCTCCTCCTCTACCTTTGGCTTTCTCTCTCTCCCTCTATCCCTTTGTTATATATTATATAAATGGAAATTTTAAGAATGAGTATCGATCTACAAATGTGTGAGTGAAGTAGTGAATGAATGAGTGAGTGAGAGAGAGAAAGAGAGAGGGGATGTTAGTGCGTTTATGTGTGTCTACCTCAATCGGATCTATTTAAAGGGATGAATACAGTCTGTGATTTGAATCTATGAAACGAATTTGAGTCAATTTTGAATTCAAAACTATGAGATGTACGCCGTTAAAGTTGCTTTCTTTTGACTTCGTATTCAACACCAACATTAACTAAAAATAATTTTACCGTGACAAGACTACATGAAACCTGAAGACACGCCGGCTAAATATGAGTTCATTAATTGTTAAAATTTTGATATCACGGAAGACGGTTTAACTTATGTTGAATATGTTGAATTCACAAGACCTGGATGTACTGTGATAAAACTCGTCGAAACAAAAATTCATTAAATCGGCTCGGAATTATTAAAGTTTTCATTCAATAAAAATTAAATCAATTAGTGTTTTTATAAGGCATTCAATAATACGTTTTATAAATCTAGTTTCATAACAAATGAACAATTTTTATCTATTTTTAAACTACTAACTTCCATTTAAAAGTTTCTCATTACTGTGCTTAGCTTCAGTTAAAAATATTAAATGTCGCTTTACCTTGTGCACTATACAGTACTGCTCTGCTCTTGAGTTAACGCTTAACACTTTTCACTGACTGCCAGGGTTTCCTTATTTGACACTTTCCATCACGTAGGAGAGTGGCTTCCACGTTTTGTGGTGGTGTAGTCTTCCTCAGTTTTACTGGAACTTATTTGAATATTGTCTGTCACCAATCTCATTTTCAGACCCCGCGGTGGACGTTGTCCCTGAAGAATCAAGGTGCATCAACGATTACTTTTAGTACCTTATTTTGAAAGCCTTATTATGATGGAACCTTATTGTGATCTTTAATATGGATCTGTAGTGTGTGGTATTGTATCTACGAAATAAATTTCAAACTTTGTGTTCAATATCAATCAATATTAACTGAAAATAAAGTTGACTGTTTTAGCTGACGCAGTGTTAGCTTTCTATTCGAACTAAAGGTTCATATCATATTATTCCGTATTGCTGTAAAAAAAAATATTAATGATAAATGCAATGTTAAATACAATTTGTCCATACGGCTTTTAAAATCTGATTAGGCCTATACAAAACACGTTCACTCGTTTTGATAGAAATTTATTAAACTTAAAGCGATATAATTGTTTTTTTTTTTTGTTATATTTAATTATTAGCCTTAGTAAATGTTGTGATTGTTAGAATGTGAGGTTTAAATTAGACTGCGATTAGTGACGAATAGGATAGTTTCCATATAAATTTATATACGATAAATTTGTATTATCTTTATTAAAGGAAAGAAACTATCATTATTGGAAAATACAACCTAAAATTCATAAAATATTTGCAGTCATCTCAATAGCATTCAGTACGAGACGCGTCGTTTTGAGAACAAGGGTGAATCGAGTAGGGTGCAGCACTTACCTACACATACAGAGGAGGTGATGCTTCAACGGTATATTAATATACTTTACTTAATGAAACCATATAACTGTTATTATTAAAACATTTATTGATGTGTAAATAACTTTATTTACAATTATAAAATCAATTAAAAATATAATATTGTATTTAAGTTATTACAGGTAATAATTATACCTATAATATTATTATAAATAGTAGCTGTCTACCGTTGATGTTTAGACATTTCTATTCCGTATGAACTGAGTAAAACTGAATATGAAGATCCTAATCATTATACAGAACACCGAGTGTGAACGTTTACTGGCAGTAAATGGTTTAAGGTTTCAATCTAGGCTATATTATAAGACATACAATAGCAGATGAGATTGTAACTGCACAGAGAATGTTACAAAAATTATAATGTAGATGAAAGAATATTGAATGAAAATAATTGTAATAAAACGAAGTTGTAAGAATGTGGTGAGGAAAATGCGAGAGCAGAAATATGAAGCAGGAAATTGGAGTAGATAATTAAGGAGGCATTGACTAAAAGTTGAATGTTAGAACAGAGGGATAGCGGAAGAAGGCTGAGTAGTGAAAAGATGATTTTGTGGAGTAGATTGATGTTGGCAAGGATGATGGTACTCTCACCAATGGTCCGTGAAAACATTGGATCTCGTTCAAGGTGGAAGAATACTCCTGGGTAGACCGAGATAGAGGTGGAGCGGTGGACTCTTTGACGAAGTTGTGCTGAACGGGATAGGATTATATGGATGAAGGTGAAGGACAGGGTAGAGGAAAGCCACCGACAGAGGAAAATTCTTGTAGCGGCGCGCGTTCTTCAGGGCCCGATCGAGTAAAGTGAAGCAAAACAAAGTAAGATTGATCTCGGGTTTAAGGAGGAGAATACTGAACTATTTGTATGAAGTATTTTATCTAACGAGACATGGACAGTGAGTAAAAGCTGAAGACACGACCGTTGGAAAGGTGATTTGGAAGCGGACGGGAGGAATAATGCGTGTAGATAAAATAAGTAATTAACAGGGTATTTACAGCTCAAAGAAATCAAGTATGGGGGTAACACGCACTTCTTGGGTTATGAAGAGGGGAAACTGGATTGAACATATCTTGAAGAAGCTAACGGACTAACAATGGTATTTAAGAAAACAGTGGAATAAGATAAAAAGAGAGGCAAGAGAAGACCGAAGTTCTTGGAGTATCACATAAAAAGATGAGCGCTGAAGCTTGGAATAAATACGAATGGAAACCGCGGCATTGGCTCAGACCAGTCGTGCAGCAGAATACTACAGATAGGAAGATGAAATGCATATAAGTTTGTGGTTAGCTCTAAGTCTAAAACTTGCCCAGGTGATGAGTTCAGGTACTCAATAGGGTTGGGTAGACTTAGAGTCCTACTGGCCATCGCGATAACCACCCACGTAAGACGTATTCGAACCACGATGCTCCGCTTTGAAAGAGAGCACAGTGACCACATCATTATGCGTACTCACTGGAAAATTAGCAAAAAAAAATTTGTCAACGTGCAAATGGAAACGGAAGAACTCTGTTGTCCATCGTTTCAGACGTTCAGTGTCATCAAACAATATAGTCTCATTCAACTTTAAAACAGTTTACTACTTATAATAAACATCATAAATAAATAATACCAAAATATTCAATAACATTTAATTTAAACATTAATTTAAATCGTATAAAATAAAAAAATATTTATTTAGAAAAATAATTTTATTACATGAAAAAAATTTGATTTTACATTATCAATGAAGCGGTTGTACAAAAATGTTTTCCTTCGGTAGAATACAACCCCCACGTTCCCCGGGGTCTTATTATGCCCAGCATAAGCGCGCTACGACAATATTCAGCCAAGACGTAGGCTATGGCAACATTTAAAATTTACAGTGAAAAGGAAGGAACAATGAAACGCAGCAGAACAACCAACGCGTACGCACGTTACTCAGTTTCGTGACCGAACCGAAAACCGACACAATACTCACACATTGCTACCAACAGTTGCTTTCTTTTATTACGACATTAATCATAGAGCTTAAACGAATTTCCTGCTTTCAGTGAAGGAATCCATTTTATTTAAACAAAAAAAAATGTTTAATGAATTCTGTACAATGGTTATAGCAAGTTCAGTACAGTAAAGTAATTTTTGCGACGTATGCTTGAATGTAGGAAAAAAATTAAATTACAGAAGCCTATTACAAATTAACGCAATTTATCGTAAAATAAAGACAACCGAAAGGATTCATAAGATGGAAAGGGCATATGGTATAACTAAAGATATTTACAATAAAAAGTGCATACCTAAAAATGCGAAAATAAGGCATTACAGTACAGTAGTGAAGCCAAAATGCCTATATGCAAGTGAATGTCTAGCATTGAATTATAATATAGACAAACTAGAAATATTGGAAAGACGAATTATTAGGAAAATATTAGGCCCATGAAAAACTTCAGAAGGTTGGAAATTAAGAAGTAATGATGAAATATATCAAAGTATAGTAAATATAACAAATGAGAAAAAGAAGATTATTATTTTTTGGACATTTATATAGAATGGACGACAATAGCTTAACAAAACAGATCTTCAAATATCTGTGGGGGAAGAAGTCAACATTAACTTGGATTAAAGAAGTCCAAAAGGATTTTAAAAAAAATAATATACACGCAGAAGAAGGATATGAAAGAGAAGTTTTTCGGGCAAAAGTGTAAAAAATGAAAGGAGTCCAGGGTAGGAGAGAGAAAAACGCAGGTTCAAAGTGGACTGAAGGCAGGAAGAAGAGACACAGTGAAAAGATGAAAGAATATTGGAGAAAAAGAAAAGAACAAAGAATAAAGAAATGAAATTGTCATGTGGTCCTTAGATGGGCGTTACAAAAAACAACAACCGAAATTATAATGTTACGTCAAGGTCGTGCAAGATGTTAGTCACATAATACAGTTTGAACACAACGTTTCGATTTAACAATTAGTAGTCGTCTTCCGGTGCAAAGGTGCAACAGGATACGTGCAACTTAAACCGATCTATAAAACAAACACAAAAATACCGTACCTTCTTAAAAACTAGTAGGAAGTAAAATTAAATGAAAGCTGTAGACAAAAGATTAAGTGACGCGTTATTCACAACTTACTGTTGGTCTAACCGGATAACAGAGGTTCTACTCGAAATCGTCAACCTTCCTTGAGCGTCAGCAAGACCGTGTTTGACTCACTCGGCAAATCGAGTGTAGGATCCTCTCTCTCTCTCTCTCTCTCTCTCTCTCTCTCTCTCTCTCTCTCTCTCTCTCTCTCTCTCTCTCTCTCGCATACACAAAATCATTGCCACTATCATCATCATCATACATACATATCCGGCAGTTCAGTCCAGGATGGACTTTGGCCTCCCTAATGATCCGCCTCCAGATAGTCCGATCATGTGTCTTGGTCTTCCACCAGCCGACACCCATCCTAGTTAAGTCTTCTTTCACGTCGTCTTGCTATAGTTTTCTTGGTCTGCCTCGTCTTCTGCCCCCATCTAGGTATCCATTCATTGTCCTTTTGGGGAGTCTTTGGTTCATCATTAACACATCTCTTG
The DNA here is from genome assembly GCA_034769895.1 of Magicicada septendecula. Taxonomy (NCBI): domain Eukaryota; kingdom Metazoa; phylum Arthropoda; class Insecta; order Hemiptera; family Cicadidae; genus Magicicada; species Magicicada septendecula. The sequence goes on from CM068368.1 coordinate 96,603,274, forward strand.
CTTATATTCTGTGCGAAAGCTATCGGTCATTTACCAGGAATTGGCGGTGTATTTCACAGTACCACTCCTTCAAGGCCACGTTCATTTTGTGTCCTCTTTAAGTTTCTTGGTCTCCAGTCTATCAGGCTTCTGATTTCTGACCACCTGTCACTTTCTTGCTTAGCGAAATATCCTGTCCCAACTACGTCTACTATTGTTAAGCCTGTAAAAGAAACCTAGCGCGCGCGCGTGTATGTAAGTGTACCACGTACTGAAGTAAGAGTGTGGGGGGGACAATTCTGTAGTAAATAAACGTCTACATCAGGTCACCACACTGTACGTCTGTATTACTTGAGTCATTAAGTAGACCTACTGTAACTATGTAGAAACTTCTACAGTACTATATAATTCCTTTTAATACATACGGTGTGTATGTACGCTGTTCAAGTATACACCTACACTGTATCATTTGTATTGTGTTCTCTCTCTCTCTCTCTCTCTCTCTCTAACACACACACACAATTTCTATACCTGAAGACAATTGTTCTTTAGTGGTCGGAATGTTGCGTTCGCTAAATGTTGTTCCACGATGGCGTATAAACATGACATTAACCTTGCGATAATAACACACCATCGAATTTCAGATACAAAAATAGCTTTCCGTTCACCGGACAAAGAAGAAGCCATCCATTATTACAAAACACTGTCAATAGCACAATAACAAAGACAACTGCGCCGCGGAATAAAACTCTGAATTGAAACCGGTGAAAAAAAAATAATATAAAAAAATTGTGTATAAAAAAGATCAGTTTCTGAAAAATCTCTGCCCGTATCTTTTTAGTGTTTGTTTGAGCATCAATCTTGTACAGAGTTTTTAAGCACTTAAAGTCCGCCGCTTTCAACTTAATCCATAGTCTTAGTACGGTTTATTACCCAATCCACTTCTGTACTTTAAATTATCCACTCTAAAGAAAACTTCTATCATTAATTTCCCTTTATTATAAAACTCTCTTAACCCCCTACTCCTCCGATGCCATCATCCCATCCCCTCCTCAGACTTCCACCTACACATTTAAAAAACCCACCCTTTCTTTTATAATAAAACAAAACAAAAAAATTACTAGAAGTTTAGTGGTTAAAAAAGCGTTGTTTTCTTCCTCCCCGACTTGTTGTAAGCAAAACTCCGTTAATTACATAAATAAAAGTGTATTCTCCCGTTGTAGAGTAGAAAGTTTTAATGCGGAAAAATTAATGGATTAGGATTAATAAGCGTGGGGCCGGGGGTGGAGGAGAAGGGGACGGTTTGTTGGGTAAAGTGGTGGTTGCTTCGTCGGGGTTCATTAAGGCGTTGGAGACCAGCAGCCTGATCAAATTACTCCACTTGAAACTCGAGTTTTTACTTGAGAAAAAAAAACTTTTAAGACTCATTAAACTGGAAATATAATAACCCTCTTCTGATTGCAGTCTTTGTTAATTCATAAGGAAAAAAAATGTGAACTCGGAGTATAAAAAGTGGAGCGTAGACTTTCTTCCACTTCCTTCATGCTCATTGTAAACTTCCATAATTGGCCTCAATTACCTGAAGTTGAAATACCATTTCTACGATAATAATACGCTTTAATTTTTTAAAATTAAACTGTATCTCAGTGAGCAAACTGAATGAGTGCTCGTTACGGATACGGGGTCTGAGGGCACGTTTCTGCACCGCTCGTTCGCTTTAAATAACTAAAATAACATATTTCCGTAACTTCTAAAAAAACAAAACTAGATACAGCAAGAACTAAATTAAATATTTATATTATTATCGGGGCTGTAAATGATCTGTTAAAATTTTCATGTCGCTTGATGTTGGTGTTATAATCAGACGTTTCGGCCACACTTCTGGAGGCCATCTTCAGTCACATGTTTTCGAAACGACTGACAAGACTGATGCACATTTTGTCAGTCGTTTCGAAAACCTTTCATTGAAGATGGCCTCCAAACGTCTGATTATGATACCAACATCAAGCGACATGAAAATGTTAACAGATCCACGGGATTACAGCCCGGATAATAATTTAAATAATTATTACGCCGACCGGAAAGCCTAAGGAACTAAATTAATATTATTGTTATCAGTATCCGAGTCACCTTTGATAAAAATATAGCCTAACAGTCAGCTTCTCCTACTACCGACACGATTTAGGGAAGACAAGATAGTCTGCCGGTTTAAGCAACATAAGTCAAGGCATGTTTATCAGCCTCCAAACTGAATCGGCACGTGAAAATGTGATAAACCTAAGGAAATAATAAGAGGCCGAGGCGTAGTGCTGGCCACACTGACTTCATTGTGCGCCGTACTGCTCACACATGGAGCCTGCCCTGTCTATTTTAACACGTCTCGATGACACAAGAAGGAACCTAATATTTTAAGAATCGTAGTTCTTTTCCTACACAAGAGTTAAAATTTTAATATCTGACGTTCGTTTCATGTTGGTCACCATCATACACTGAATTAGTTTACGTTGGTTACAATACATTCAGTCCCTATTGATGCAGACCATGACTGTAAACGGTGCGTCAGAGACTAAAATTTTGCTATCGATATGCAAAAATAATTGTTTTTGTAATTAATATTTTAAAAAAGATGACAATCGTTTGCAAAAGAAATATGGATTAGATCTGTATTCAATCCGAATTGTAGTATAGGCCTACGTTTTAGATTTGTTAGATAACGTGAAACTGAAATTTTGCATGCAGTGGTTAATATCGGATACTAAGAATTTCTAACGATTTTATTCTGTATAATATTTACCGTATTTCTTCCGTCGTGTGACTTCGTGTTGCGTTCGATTGATTTACGCGTTTCGAATCATATGTTTCGTCTTCAGTAATAAAAATTCACTCTTAGCGAGGTCGTTAAATATTAAAATTGCAAATATTGGAAAACAATTCCACACATATCCGCGTTCGGTCCACACAGTGTCCGATCGGTCCGACTCGAGTGCGCACTCATGTAACGCGGATATGTGTGGAATTGTTTTCCAATATTTGCAATTTTAATATTTAACGACCTCGCTAAGAGTGAATTTTTATTTCTGAAGACGAAACATATGTTTCAAAACGCGTAAATCAATCGAACGCAACACGAAGTCACACGACGGAAGAAATACGGTAAATATTGTACAGATTTTGTCAATAAGTGACTTGTAGATACCAATTCAAACATGTCATTCAAGATTTTATTCTCACTATTGATATTAAATAAATCTGACTGAATGTAAGCTGAAGTGCCCAAGCTCTTTCGGACGTTGGCAAGTGGACTTAATCAATAAAACTGATTAATAGTCCAGAGATTTAATCAACGTGGTTATTAAATTTATATTTATTTCTTAATTGAAACATTTTTTGCTTAAAACAGTTTAATATAATTTACATATTAATTACGTATGTATATCGTGCCTAAGTGTAATACTATTTCAATTTTTTCGCTTTTATATTGTAATTAGGGTATATTTTCACCAGAGTTATATTATTCTGTCATCTCCTAGATTTTCAGTAAAAGTTTACAATTCGACCGTTTTAACTGAGCACGTTGTCCGACAAACGTTTAAAGTCCAAATACAATTAAACTATTTACAGTTTATTTATCGTACTTACAAAGTATAGACTATAAATTAAATTAGAGTCACAAATTGAAAAGACCGTACCTTGAGAATTCTGACTTCAAAATCCACTCACGGGTTACCGGTCTCAATTCGATTCAATTATTATATAACCGTAAAATAATAATTGTCTTGTAAATTTTATATAAGAACTCGCCAGTATAAGAATATAAGAGAACTACAGTACGTTTCACAACAGTTAACCGTGTAGGACTATCTTGTGTTTTGACGAATAATAGATTTTAAAGATACCTGAGAAGAATCAAATATTCAGCACCAATAACTGTGAATTTTTACTCGTAATACTCGTTTATTCGTTAGTTGCGTGGGGGGGGGGATCCTGCGACTCGGAACCGCGAGTAATCGGAACGGGTATTTCGACTTTTCAGTTATCGTTGAATCGGAATAGGTATTTCAACTTGTCAGTCACTGGTATATCCGTTCCACAAAAATAATCGTTCCAAAATACATGCTATAGGTATATCGGCCCACCTCCTGCAGACACTAGCAAAAAACCTGATTTTTTTTTTTACTTAGGTCGACATAGCGTATGCAAGAATCATATCAGATTTAAGTCTATAATTATATTAAATATAATAACGTATATCTATTAAGTCTCATTGAGTACACAATAAAGTATTGAGGAAACCGAAAAATTCCCATTCTATTTTAATTACTTTTCGCCAACAGTGTATTAAAACTTTTGTCCGCAGTAATGCTACAGAAATATTAAACCTTACGGAATTGTTTCCAACCAAAGTGTAAACAGTCCGTCCTACGCGCGCGCGCGCGTCTGTGTGTAAAGCGTGACACGTTAAGGGTTAAGAAGGATGTGTCTGGATTGGACGCAATGGATTCTGCACGCATGCGTAGACACTGTCGCAAAGCCTCCCCCACCGCCATTGACGCGACACCTTCACTCTCTCGCATTGCGATACATTCCTTAACTTGCACTCATACACTAGTGTCTTATCGTAACCGGCTTCTGCTTCATTCCATTACTATAGGCTATGTAGCTACTAAAACTATAGCGAATTCGTCTGAATCTAAGTTTAATTAATCGCTCTGTTCACGACATTTATAAAAATTACAAGGACACTCTTGGCTATTGGATACGAAGGAAAACTTGATATTATAGGTAAAACAAGCTCAAACCGATTTATGGCCGATCAAAACTTTGGACCGATCAAAGGACACTTCACGTGGATCTAAAGCGATCTGTACACGTTATTGTTATAAACGCTTAATTACAAGACAGCCGAAGGACTGAGACGTTGATTAAATGTCTGACAACTGACGTTGCTTGAAAGTTAGAAAATTTTAGTCAATGTTATAAAAACACTTATTTTACTTACCTTAACGTATGGCGTAATAGCTGTAACAGGTAAACATGTTGATTTCGTTGGAGCTGATAATCAAACGTTGATATTAAAGTAGGCCTACTTATTCTACAACAAATACGCGTTTGAATATTAAAAGCGTGTATGAATGCACCGCAGCGTTCAACTTTCTCAGTGCCGTAGAAAGCGAAATAATGATCTTTCTTCAGTTCATACGCAGGATGTAGACGTGTTCGTTTTTTGATAGCATCGGTTGTACAAAAATAAAATAAAACTTCAGGAGCACATCAGGTAGACTCAACAAACCAAGAGAAAAAAATATCTTATATTCGCAGATTCGCAGGATATAGTAAGGATTTATCAAAAAATAAAAAAAAAACAACCTAAATTATTATACGTCACGAATGGATTGTGCCGATATTTAATTGAATGTTATATCGATGAGTCGTATTCGAATGGATGTTGGGCGGTATTTAAAGAATCTGAAAATATAACCCAATTAATAGAAATACATATCTATATACACCGAAAGGTAGAAAAGCTAAGGATTAAGTAAGTACATATCTGTATGAAAACATAAATCTTCACGAGTGCGTGTTTGCCCAAATATCTTTCTGATCGAATAATTTTCTGCTGTCGAATCCGGAAACGTTAGCGATTTCAAGCGGCCAAAGTGAGGATTCTCCGTAGACGGATTGCGCGCTGACGGTCACCGGCACTTACAGGGAAACAGGGTAACTTTATGCGGCAGTGTCGTAAAAGTATGAAACACAAACAGTTAGATTAATTTACCTGCGAAGTCCGCGGCGGAGTCTGTAATACCCCACAGCTGTCTCAATCTGTACTAGTAGTAAATGGCACTATAAAATGTTCTATATTCTCAATTCAGCTGCGTTTTTTCTGAAAGGGTAGGTGGGAGGGTGTTGCGGAACCCTCTAAAAAGCGACCTACGTCACAATATGAGGGGATGTAAAAAAAGGCACGTCACCCCACGCGCCATCAGTTTTTTATGTACCTACCCCTTGGTTGCAATGCACCCCGTTTCATTTTTACCTAAGGGTGCGCATTCAAACAAACTGAAATCTATATTTAGTTGCAGAGTAAAACTATTAAACCAAACCTGGATCGTCAAAGTGCAAAATAAAATTACATGGAAATTTCAATTTTCGGGAAAGTACTTATTACAGATAAGAAATAAGGAATCGTGCTTAACATAGGCCTATAATAAATTATTTCCGATGTTTAAACACAGAAGAAACGTCCACTGTTAGTGTGTTAGTGTATCTGATTATTGCTGTCTGCACATAGGCTACACCACGCTTTCTTCTGTACCTTACTTCACTTACTTGCTACTACTACTACTACTACTAGTATTTATTCTACAACAAATACCTATTTGAATCTTAACGCTAATATTAAAAGTGTTTCGTACTACTACCACTACTGCCACTACTACTACTACTACTACCACTACTACTACTACTACTACTACTACTACTACTACTACTACTACTACTACTACTACTACTACTACTAGTTAAATCTCAAGTTATCCTTTTCCTTCAAAATGTTGTACGTCCAATTAAGTTTTAAGATATCTAATATCGACAATAGCATGCCACGTAAATCAGCAGTGCCACATAAATTTTAAAACAAAATACGACGTAGTTGAACAGTGGTTTTAAAAAGTAAATATATCTACGAATAGCCTACTACTGATGTGACACATCAGTATCACACTGATGTCACATTCACGATCTCAAATCTTCTTCTTCTTCAAACGTGGTTTTTGTCATCGTTTCCAGCGTTAGTTGATGGCAAGTAGTCCCTGAAACTAAAGCCCACGTTTCGGAGACACTGTTTAATAGTTCCTGAAGTTTTCACTATTATGGAATTATGAAATTATTTACAGATAATACAGATATTATTATTTTTAGTTACTGTCACTGTTTTGTCTAACATCTGATATTTTCCTCGACTCATTGAAATTTTTAAATATGTGTCTATAGAGTCAATACAAACAATTGTGTTACATCAGTACCGCAGAACTAAAGTGCTCTTCTCTTTGTAAATTATTTATATATTTAATTTGTCTATACGGCACGGTCTTTAATGTATTAATATAATTAAATATGATTTGTAAAATTCATTCATTCCTATCTCCGAGTATAAAAACCATTCAAGTATAACAAATTATTTGTAGGGTTTAAGTTACAATTCTTAAACTATTGCTCTTATGAACATATCATTTTGAAATCGTATCTTTGTCTGAGCGTGTGTTTACTCGTGCTTACACCTGCTTTAATTATGTGAATCCATATCTAGAAAGTCTATACACCATAAACAAGACATCAGGCTGTTAGCTAAATTCTGTATGCACGTGCTTATGCTTGGAACCTATACCGTAACTTTCATTTACAACCTACATGGTTGTTTTCCGTGAGTCATGATACTTCTGACAATGGCTTTGGACTACTAATAAACACACAAGAAAAAAATTGATGACAGCAGAGATGGACTTTTGGAGACGTTATGCAAGAGTACCCAGACGTGAGAAAATTAGAAATGAAGTCACTAAGGACAGAATGAATTTAAAAAATTCAATTATTGATTTTATCCAAACAAAAAATTACAATGATATGGGCACACGAAAAGAACGACACAGGAAAGATTGCCAAGGAGAGTTATGGAACGGACCACACCGGGAAGAAGGAAAAGAGGAAGACCACCGATCACCTGGATAGAAGAAATTCATACTACATTGAGGGAACGAGAAATTAAAGAAAATCTTTGGATGGACAAGCAGCAGTGGAAGATGAGAATTCAATCACTTCTGTAATCTTTGGTTCCGGAAAATGTGTAAACATTGTACAGCCGGAATAATTAATAATGGTTGTTTTCCTTTAATATATCACTATTTTTTATAAATTACAATTTGCGATTTTTCTACAAGAGTCACGTCATAAATTGTAGCGGATAATTAATCTTTTACGACCTCTGTATTTAACTACAAAATCAGTGAATCACCTTGGGCTGCTCCTACACTGTCGTCTATCGCGGTTCTGACGTCTTCCGGAAGTCTCTGTTTTTGTAGCCCCCTTATCTTTCATATAGTTTGCACTCCACTTGGCGTGCCCTTGTGAGACTTCTTCACAATCATGTTATCCTCGACTGGTAGCCAGTTCGTTATTTGTTTATTGTAATGTCAGAGACAAAGCTGGGCTCCTTTAATAAGTATACAATTTTGTCTGTTTTCATTTATTCCCATATTTAATTACAAAGTATTGGCTCTATAGTTCTCTTGAGATTTCCTCTTACAATCTGTCTAGTAGATCTGCCAATGACTTCTTAATGGTCTAGACCTTACTGTCACATGTTATAAATGGCCTGATGTACGTGCGTCATATATATTCGTATATTTTCTGGTCTGGGTAGTGTGGCATCTTAATTTACCCGTTAAAAATGCACTCTAGGAAATGTAGCCTGAATAGTGGGCTGAGCTTCTTCTCTTAAGCTTTTCTATGTCGTCTAGGTCTTTATTAATTTGTTTTTTAGTTATCCGATAGAAGCATTTTATAGCTTTTGATAAAACTGTTGACACTGAAGGCGGAGGACCTGTCAAAAGCGTGCATGAATAGTATATCGCTCATTATAGTTTCTGTGTTCTTTAGAGTTAAATTCAACAAATTTAATAAACAAGACAAATCTATTGTACAGAAAAAAGCTATCTCATACTCATACCAATTGCATGTATATTTATGGGTTACTTATGTCGGATGTCCTGGAACTGATCTTTTCTTTCCTGCACATACTCGTTGCAGGAAATTTTCAGGTATTCCCACGGATACACAATACCTACAGTTTAATGCGTTCCGAAAGGCTAAGTAGGAAGGCCTTATTAAGCAGGGACAGCACTCAAAGGTTTGCCATCGCCTTGTAAGAAAAGAGTGGCGATATAAAAGCCGGAAAATAGTTTTCCTTCCCGCGGTGGGAATTGAAGCCAAGCCCGTGGTGTAGCTAGCCAACAACTATCGCCTATCGACTATCTTGGTCACTCTCTACGATTGTCTGTAACTCTACGGCCTTTCTATTATGGTTTTTTTTTTATTAAATACAAACGTTCATAACGATATTAGGACAAACGTTCGATGAAAGTCCACTGAATTAGATTAACAAATTCGCTTTCAAAATAAAGCTTTTTTTACATGCCTTGAGCAGTGTGTCGATACTTGTCGTGAGTGTTACGGACTGCCGACAATGTGTATCGACAACTCGTGTAACCAGGGCCTTCTCAACCACAGACTGCGATCAAGGGCGTGACTTCCCCACTGTCTCAGACTATCTGCTGTTCTCCCCTACCATTGTTTCGGTTGTACTTAATTGCATTTGGTGTGTTGTTTGGAGTTAATTGCTTCGTCGCTGTACTGAGCTGAGAAGAAGAAACAAAAAGTAATAAGCCTGTATGATTACTTAATTATCAGGTTTTATTTAATTGTGTTACATTTTTGTTGTGTTCCTCTGACTACCATGAGAACATGATTTATAAGAACGATAAATACACTTACACTGAATGGAATGTTTTAAACGATTTTATCTTTAGTTATACGCTAAGCGCGGACTAAAATGCAAGTTGTTAAAATGAATTTATAATTGAACAATGAAAAGTAAGTAACATTTTTCTCACCCCCAGGTAGGGTAGCTCAACGGAATCGTATAACATCTTAAGATCTTTAAATACTTTTCCAAGACAATTTCCCTGTATGAAATTATCCAAATTATTGTTATTTGCGAGGTTTTAGCTATTCAGAAAAATCTACACTGGAGCTAGTTAAACTAGTTTTAATGATGACTTTTATCTAACAAAAGTGCAAGGTAATGATACAGAAAGCAGAAGACCAGTTACAGCGGGCGATATTTACGTTCAATAGCATCATACAAGGCAATGGACTACAGATCTCTGCTACAAAATCTAAAACGATAGCATTTAATGGCAGGTGTCCTATAAGAACTAAGATGATAGTAGTGAATAATCAGATTTTGGATCAGGTTAGTCATTGGGTTGTGATGTCTCCTATGGAACTTGACTGTTAAAATCTGTGGAGCACATTTTCCAAGACAGAAGTAGGCCTATATAGTCGACTGCAAAAAATGGCGTTTGGGGACGTATACTATGAAAACTACAAAATTTTTTTTTTTGTATTCTGCTCTAGACCAACATTTATCTTCTTTTTCTGAATTTAATATATTTTGTTTTGAGCCCTATGGGTTACAGGTCTCTTCTACAAAATAAAAAACGATGGCATTTCAGGGCAGGTATCCTATAAGACTTAAGATAGTCGTGAATTTTGGATCAGGTTAGTAATTTTAATTACCTGGGTTGTAATATCTCATATGGAACTGATATTGATTGGGACAGTAAGCTAACAAAATTTAGACGCATCTGTGGAACGATTCATAGGTACCTGAGGATACCCGAATGAAATTTAATAAACCTGTGGCTGTCCCCACATTGCTGTATGCTAGTGAGACATGAACTCTTGGTAAAAGGGACGTGCAGAGGATTCAGGCAGCTGAAATGAAATTTCTAAGAGGGACGCAACGTTGTTCCTTCTTGGATCTGAGAACGAACGAGGATATTAGATACGATTTAAACCAAAAGATTGAAAACCACAGAAGGAGATGATGTAAACATTTTAATCGCATGCCTGATATCCGTCTACTTGTGGCTGCCTTGAGTTATCACCCTACTGGGAAGAGAGATGTCGGTAGACCGAGGAGGAGATGGGTTCCGGAACAGGCCTAGGGCATCCTTGGAGTGGTGATGATGATGATCCAACAAAAGTCCGTTTTTATACACTTAATTCAACAATTAATACTCCGGAACGCGTTGTTCACAGTCAATACTAATAACGAACCAATCTCTAAATCGTAGTTACTGACAAATAATCAATTAATATCACATCAAACGTATCACAATGGCCGCAACCTTGCATGACGCACTACATCACTGTCAAGACTATAACTGAACTCACCAGGCACTGGCTTCGGCTTCAAAGTTATTTTGTATAAAACTGAATGTTACTGGAACAAACTTAGCGTCACAAGCTTTGGTTCTGTAAAGCCGATCTTCTTTGGACAACAGTAGAATAAATAGTTCTTTAGGATTTTTATTACCCGATGAATAACAACGACTCGCAACAACTCACTCACCTGCATCAGAGAGAGCGGTAAAGGTGTGTCGGATGATAGAATAATACAATGGAAAGCTCTTTTATTTCTATTACATTCCTGCCTTATTTAGTTTTCTACGACACCATAACAGTCCCTAACAATAGGTGTTGATTTGTCAAAAATAAATTAATTTTCCAGTCAATCGAGTAAGTTGGAAATTAAGAGAATGACAATCAACATCTACGGAATAAACACTTGTTTCAGATAGGTACCCCTTTCATACATACGAATGTGCTCGCACAAAGTAAATATTTTCTGATGACCTCTGACTTGTATGTTTACAAACGCAAATGACTTTGGCTTTACCGTTGCTGAAGAGCATCTGACAAAAGTGTAATAAAAACTTACGTTGAAAATAAATTTTGTGAATTTTTCTGTGTTTAAAAGATTAATATTGCAGTGCAAAATTAAACATATGTGTAATAATGTTACCTACATATATATTTAAAACCTATTATTTTACTATCTGTCGATTAATTCTGGCAATAAGAACGCGTTGTAGTGGGAGGGGAGACCGTCCCGCAGTTTGTCTACATTCCATGACATGTGACCCTGCATCTAGTAAAATCCACTTGAAGCCTATTTCTTTACACTATTATATTAAAAACATTGCACTATAGTGAATTTTTCCTTAACTTTAGTTACATTCTCAGCTGTTTGCAGAAGCGACGACAAAATATTGGGCACTTCGTACTTAAACCGTCACACCCGTTGCCCTATATTAAAATAGCCTAATAGACTAATTAAAACTAACAGCCTATATTAAAAAAATGTATGTGCTTAGTCGGAAGTAAATTTATTTTTGAAATACATAATCTTCTGTTAAAAAGTCTGAAGAAATTGTTCTATTATTTTAGAACTTACTAACCAAAAAAGTTGTTGAATAACAAAGAAAAGTTGTCTCCAATAATATTATGTTAATGTTGTGATGTTATTGGTCAATTTTGTCACACGCGGAACATTAGTACTTCTCCGAGTGACATTAAGTTGTTACATGACTGTAGCATGGTTCAGACAGAAAGTACATTCTTCAAAAGCACTACAGCCCAACGTGAGCCCTGGATTCCAACACCAATCTTCTCCTATCCGTTACCCTTTCAGTATAACCCATTGCAGAATGCATTCTTCTGAGATCCTCCAGCACATCATCCAGCCGTCTTTTCAAGGTCGACCCCTCTTCCTGCTTTTATACACTTGTGCCTTCGAGGATTTTCTTTGGCATACGCTGATAATCCATCCGCTCTAGGTGATCTAGACATCGTATTCGTAGAGCCTTTACGAATCTTACAATGTCCTCATGCTTAATAGCTCATCTATCTCAATTCATCATCTTCCTTAGCCGGGCCTTAAACACGTCGTACAATCTTCCTTTCAAACCTTCTTAGTGTTTCCTGATCCTGTGTTTGCTAGTGTCCACGTCTCACCTCCCTAAGCAACAACCGCCCTGACAAGTGTCTCACATATTTTCATTTTTATGTTGTGACTAATGAGTTTGATTCTTAATACTGTTAGCAAAGGATGCGCTATTTCCTACCTGTTTCCTGTCATGTATTGTCGTGTTCATGCACCCTTAATTATCTATCATGTTGCCCAGGGATTTGAACTTATTAACCGCATCAAAAGAATTACCTTCTATGCGTAAATTTTACAGATTCCTTCTCCTTTTGTGATGCAGAAATTAGCATGTATTTAGTTTCGCTTATATTTTCATTGGATCCCATTCCAGCGGATGTTTTATTTAGCTCCTTGTAAACCTCAACCGACTGTTATCTTGGCCTAACTATTATCACAACATCATCAGCCTAAACACGTATTTGGCTTGTCTTATTTAATGCCTTTCCTAGCTGATCTATGTATTTAATAGCAAAGTGTAGCGCAATAATAAAGACGGCGTCCGAAAACCCATCTCCTTGGTTAACTCTCTTATTAAATGTAAATGATTCACCCACTCACAAGAAGTATATACCATTGCTTTTTCCATTACTTATGTCGTCTGTGGTTAATAGTTAGTGAACGCAAATTTTGTCCCCTCTTACTTGATGGGAGCATTGTCGATACAGTCAACAGTTACCTGTAGTAAATGCACGTGCCTCGGGGTTTTACGATAATCGTACACGCGCGGACGTACCCGTAAGCAGCCATGGAATGTAGTGAGTGATTCTGCTGCCTGAACACTTGTGAACACGGAGGAACTACTGCAGGTGTAGGCGATGAGGGGCTTCGTAGCACATCCGGTGTATTTTACAGACATAAGTAGTAGCCGACGAACCTGTCAAATCAAAATAAAAGGTTCGGGGCTGAGCCTGACATCGCGAAGTAGTGTCTAGGGCAGTCCCGTGGGGATTACAGGAACAAGGTCAGCGTTTAAGGAGGACGTTTCTACGGGTTTGAAGGTCAACGAATGGACCTTCAAACACAACGGGAAGAAGAGTGGACATGCAGTAAGCATTTTTATATCCGTTTCCACAAAAAAATAAAGAAACGCGCTTGCGGATTAACACACATATAGATTCTTGGATTTTGTTGTCCATGACGTGTCCGTTGATTAACTAAACATAAGTAGATCACTACCGACTCGGAACACAATGTGTTCCGTGTGTTCCGAGTCGGTAGTGATTTACTTATATTTACACATATAGAGTACTTACGTTTGTGTAGTGGAGACGAGTGAACACGCTTGCAATGCAGAATCAGCCCTTGTTATGAGCGACCAGGACACACGCGCGCGCGCACACACACACACACACACACACACACACACACATCTGATACATAATTTGCCCTTTTTTCTTAATTCTTGTATTCAACAGCCAACTATTAGAAATACACCTATCGCTCCGAACGTCTGTTGTACAAGATCTATCTATTCTCCGGAATTCACAGCCCGTTATTGTGTTAAGCCGAGTTCACGTAATTTGTTCATAATAGTACCACAGGCCGATAAATAATTGTGTTCCCGAATACATAAGTCTGTAATGAACGTGGACGTAATGGACGTAACAGAAAAGGTGAGAGGACCTACAATTTAATTGAGTTGAAGAAAACATATTCCTCGTGGATCGAGGAAAAAACGATCTCAGACATGCTTACATCTCTAAACATTACACTTGATTATTCTTAACCAATATTACAACCGTTAGTTGTTAATCTCTTTCTTATTGCATAACACGTTTAATTAAGCTAAAGTGGTAAAGTTAAATTAGGTCACAAGAGTTTCGTTCCCACTGAAATTATTTTTTTTAAATAACGTACCTCTATTTTTAAAAATTGGTTCTGTCTTTTCTTATTATTCGTCATATTATTATTATTATTATTTTAGGTCGCTGCAACAGCAACGGTCATTAGCGACGACAAAATATTCGTCATATTATTTTTGTATTTCTCACAGTTTTACTTTCATAGTGAGTGCAGGTTAAAAAATTAACTTGGCTAAAAGAAAAAAAATTATGAAATTCATAAAGAACTCAAACGTTCAACACCGAAGAAGATATAACTATTTACGACACACACAACAGGAGAAAATCGACCGTGATGAACATTATAAACTACCCGGAATTTAGTTGACCCAATCCGAAGTTGAGAGATCTCGAAGTATGGGAAATAGACAGTAATAATAAGTCAAAAATAAGAGGAGCTGAATTGGACTTCTGGAGAAGCCTTGATTAGGCTCGACGTGATAAGGAACGAATACATAAGAGCTAGAACGGGTATGTATTTATTTTGATATTGTAGAAACAATTGAAGCAAAAAACTGCTGAAGTGGTAAGAATGCTTGTGACGTATGACCAATGCCAGATGACCTAAAGCACTGTGGGGAGAACTCCACATCTAAGGAGGAAACAAGAACGACCAAGAAGAACGTGAAAGACGATGTTAACGATACCATGGCAAATGAGGTCGTACAGATGACTGTCAAAACAGGAGTACGTGGAGGTTAGAATGCATTGCCTGTAACAACTCGTCATACAATATATATATAAACTTAAAGAAGGCTTAAATGAACGTGCTTACGTGCTTATAAAATAGTCACCATTTTATTTGTCACGATTTCACAAAAACACGAGCGTATAGACAGTCCTTCATATACGCTAAATTCACTTGCTCCTTTTGAGAACAATACGGTTCAGTTCAGTAGCGTATCTAGAATTTGGCTTGGGGGGAAGGTTATGTCGAATCGACTTCATACAATAGAAAAGCAAGTTAAGAATAATCAAATCACTATCTTTAAAGTGGTTGAAAAACGTATGATAACATCCTGAAATCAGTCCCATTAAAGTAAACGATAATAACACAATAAAACTACACGTTATTGAAACATTGTTTACAAGATACTTATTGACTGAATTGATTTTCCTATATTTCATAAATATCAAACGTATAAGAAAATGTTGTGTAATATATCTGTTTGTAAATTAAAAAAATCTGTTATCTGTGTGTTACTAATATATTAGCGAACATAGCTGAAAAAAAAATAAAAGAACCTAAAAATTAAGAGGTTAACAAAATTCCTCGTCAACTTTTTTGACCCTTTGGGGGTCCGGTCCAGTCCCGTTGCCCCCCCCCCCCATAAATACTCTCCTGATCCAGTCAAGGTTTCTCTGCTGTTACGTTTCGTAGGCGAGCTTTCCTTACTTACTTTGCAATAGCAACGAAACAGCTTTTCCGAAATCAAGATATCTTATCTTCGCTACTCAGGTTCCCTCTTCATGTAGAAGATATACAGTGTATACAAGATTTCTCTTACGATTACCTGCTCGATCAGTTTCTGAAACCAACTGAAGATTGCCGACTTATGTATATGTCGTCATCAAAGTCATAGGGAATATCTGTATCCAATTCACGTGTTCCGAACCAAAATTATATAAACAATTTTTGATTTGACAAATTAGCATATGACAAAGACAAAACAAAAAATTCAGCAAATCAGATAATTAAACATTAATTCACCGATCAAATATTACCCTGTAAAATAAATGTTAATCGAACAAGAAGAAAACTTGCAAACGTGTTGATTATACAAAATGTCACCGACAAACTACACTTAACTGGTGCGTAGTGCTAGTGCACCTTGGTATTCGTGAGTACAGCATTGTAGAGCAGTGCCTCCACATACGTGCATGCACGTGAAGTGAGCAGCATTCAATAGGCACGAGAAAGGCACACAAGCCTTTTTGTAAACTCGGGCTACCGGAATGCAAACTTCCAAAGATAACATCATAGACCAATGTTTTTTACGACCGAGCGAAGCACTTTTTTTATCAGTGTTTAATGTTTGTAGAAACTGGATGAGTCAGATAGAGTTGGACTAATGAGGGAGCCGCAACCCTAGCTGGAGCACTTGTCTTTATCGATTGGCATTATGATTATGCCCCACCCCTGCATATTCACCCCACGCGTCCTGTTTTTTTAGCCCTTCGCCACCCCACAGTCTCGCCCCAATGAAAAAAAAATCTATAATCCTCACAACAGAATCGTCATGTACACATGCAGCAAACTACAGTCGCGTATAAAAAAACTTATTCAACGAACGACCGCGTTACGTTTGCAACCGGATTACGTCAGTCGGTGCGCGCCCGTGAACGTGCGCGCGTGTGTGTGTGTGTGTGTGCAAGCGGTAACTCGTGTCGGTTGAGAAAGGTTACATCGTTAATGTCCACGCAGTTGGTTTTAAGCTTGCCCGTTACGTTGAGATTATAGCTGGGTAAGAATTCGAGGAAACGACGAGCAGAAATAGTGTACTAATCTACAAAAGGTTCATTTCAGAATGTAAGAAAATATATTTATGAAAGCAAATGCAAATGCTACACTTATCAACGGATACTGAAGTAACGAATATAGGTAAATAGTGGGTAATATTTATACTTGCTCAATGTTAAGTCAGAGGTGCCCGTGCCCGCACACACGCACGCACGCACACGCACACACACACACACACACACACACACGTCCATACTCATATTTGTGAAGTGCGGATGTGTGATCACGTTCGCATACAAAATATGAGGTATATTTTATTGCTACACCTGTTTGAGGCATTAGGTTATTTTTTTTAATAATAATCTCCTGACAAAACGGCAGGAGACACAAACTTTACGGAAATTTACGTATTATACTTAATATTTTTGTAATGGAAGACTTACCTCGATGTCGTATTACAATATTGCATTATTTCAAATAAAAGTTTTTACAAATGGTGAAACGGGATACGAAATCAGAACTAAATTCACATACAATGTGGAATCTCATTAAGTAACTTAGATATACGAAATTAAGTAGAACAGGTCGTTACTAATACGTAATCTGCATTTAAAACACGCGACATCGTTACACATAAATGATTTAAGAAGTAAATGGCTTTATATAGAAGAGAAGTGATACAGTTTGTGTTGCTGACTGTATCGAGATAAGTAGAAGAAGTATAAAAGGAATTTAAAAAAAAATACATTCACGTGTTGCTGGTGGATATTTGGATAGAGGAAGTATGTTATTTTCTCAAAATGTTATAAATATTATAGTAAAGTAATAGCTTCTTATTAGGTTATGTATGTACAGCCAAAGTCATTTATCTTAGCTTTTGAAGTAACCTTTCCAAAATTAGTTTTGATAAATGAAAGATGTAAAAGTAATGAAGAAGAAATCAAATCATTTTAGATGTGGTGACTGAGTCGTTATCTTTGACGACAACGAAGAATATTTAAATGGAATTAGAAATAAAATTGAGAAGGTAGGTATGAAAATTAAATTCAATGTTGATTTTATCCAAACAAAAAATTACAATGGTATGACACACGAAAAGAATAGGACGTGAAAGATTGCCAAGGAGAGTTATGGAATAGACCCCACCAGGAAGGGCACCTATCACCTGGATAGAAGAAATTCAGACTATATGGAGGGAACGAGAAATTGAAGAAGATCTTTGGATGGATAAGGAGCAGTGGAAGATGAGTATCTGAGCAGTGGAATCACTTCTGTAATCTTTAGTTCCGGAAAATGTGTAAACATTGTACAGCCGGAAATAATAATAATAGGTATGAAAATTAAATACCATTGAGACAGTGTGCCATGGAACTCGACACTTGATGATCAACGGAACTCAAGACCTAAAATTTGATTAGTATAGTGTTACACAGTTAGGATAAACGTTTACAGTGGAAAAGGGAACAATGATGTAATAATAAAGTAGACATTTAAAGATGAATGCGTCTGGCGTGAGCAGCTTCTGTCGATCTTGCTTTTTGTTTAATTTAAAAAAATAAATAAATAAAAAATAATTCCACTCTTACTATCCAAATTATTTGTCATCCTGTTTTACGAACCTCAAACCTGACGTTTTATGAATCGAATGATAAGCAGTTTAGACGCCATTCAAAGAACTATCGAAATATCAATTTTGGGTAACTCATTTAGAGATAAGAGGAGTGAATGGACTAGACAGAAAACAGGATCAGTGTCGGAAAGTGAAAGTGACTCGCATTTAAGATCACATTATTGCACAAAGGCCGTTATCGTTTAGGCCGAGGCAATGTTACGTGGAATTGGACTACATTCCAACGGCTTGCTACTTGCGACTTGCGACTTGCACAAGTGTAAGTGTACGTCCATAGTGGAGCGCTTCCCACTTTCCGCTCAACCGCCTAAACCGCGACAGTTGCAAACAGCGAGGTGAACCCGCGCGATTCTCTCGCGGGAGCGTCCGTCAGTTGGCATCATGGAGCTATCACGTGAGGATCTATTGTGTATTTTGCTGACAACAGATAATATTTATCATAAAATTAAACAAGAAAGAATGACGAACGTCCATAAAATGAATAGGACACGCCTTGAAGTAGGTGAATACCATACTTTGTTACCTCAACTCAAAGCTCACTCTGAGAAATTTTACGAATATTTCCGAGTGGATAAACATACATTCGACTACATATTGAACAAAATCGAATACCGGATAAAAAAAGAATGGTGTAACTTTCACAAACAGAAAATTATTCCTGAAGAACGTCTTATGGTAGCTCTGAGGTAAGTCGTTTTGAATTATTAGTTTTGATTGTTTTATTTATACAAAAGAAAAAATGAGATGGTGCGCTGATTTTGAACAGGAGTTTATAGTAATAGTTTTGAAAATTTTATTTCAACAATAAATTCATGGTGGAAGCGTTAAAAATACACTTTTTTCAAAACTCATTTTATTAAACAATACAAGAATAGAATACAAAGAAAATATTAAAGAAAATATTTAGCGATACACTTTTCTCAATGTAAACTAAAACGAAAAACAAAAATTCACCAAACAGTTTCGTTTGAGACGGAGACGGTGCGCAATGCCTCAAATACATCCTCATGAAGTGCGGTATAAATGGTGTGTTCATTTGAGTTCGATGAGGTACCACCATAACTGGAACTAGGGCTGGGAGTGTATGGAATGTCTTGGGTGCCTGGGTAAACGAACTCGTCAACTAGTTGCTGAACTTTATTTCTGAACCGCAGTTTCCAGTGTTGCGGTATTTTGCTCATATAAGGCAAAAGGCTTCGAAAAAACAACGCATCATCAGTGTAATCACATCTGCGTTCTTGTATGACACGTTCCAACAAAGAAGCCTTTTTTCTCAATTAATATCATTTGCTGATTATACTTTGAGTTTATTTCGTTTCGCTTCATTTTTCTTGATAAATCTCCGGTTTCATCCAGCTGAGCCTCAGCAGCTTGCGTTTCCACTTCCTGAACACCCTCCGTAGGTTCTATTCCACTGTCAGCAGTGTGAGCTACCATTTCAAAATTCTCATTGTCCTGATGAGCTTGAGTTTTGCTGCTTTTCAAGTTGCGCGATGTGGTTCTTGGCTTGACTATGCCCACTAAGAAGATCAGCGATTTGAAATATGGCCACTTATCTGGATGACCGCCAGGATCACCTGAACGACAAGGAGGAAAGTTTCCCATTTCTATGGCGAAATGGTCTCTGAGATACTTCCACTTTTTCCGCAGAACCCCATCTTAAAAAAAAAAAAAACAGACAGAATTATTAGTTTCTGGAAATGTTTTCAAGCACGACATACACATTATGTTTTTTCTTCCATTCTATTTTCATTTATTTAGTCTTACTTGCATATTTATATATATTAAATTTAATCTCCTTTCATTTCAGGTACCTATCGACTGGATTATCGTTCAGAGCATTGGCCTTCAGTTTCCGGATGGGGAAGTCAACTGTAGCTAACATCGTCAAGGAAGCAGTGGAAGCTATATGGGATGAACTATACCCGTTGCACATGCCAATTCCAATTGCTGAATCGCTAAAAAAAAATGCGATTAACTTTTACAATGTTTGGAATTTTCCACATGTGGTTGGCTGTCTTGACGGGAAGCACGTTCGTTTAATTTGTCCGGCAAACTCTGGCTCCATGTTTTACAATTATAAACAGCATTTTTCCTTGGTTCTTCAGGCCCTTGTCGATGCTAACTGCAAGTACATTGTTGTTGACGTGGGAGGATATGGGAAACAGAGCGATGGAGGAACGTATTTAGCTTCTGATCTATTCGATTTCATTGAACAAGAGCTCATAAAGTTTCCTGCACCTGACATGTTGCCACACCGCCAAATAGAAGCTCCCTTTGTTGATCCTTGCAGATGAGGCATACCCTTTGCTTCCATACCTCATGAAACCATACAAACGTGCAGGACTAACTGAAACGAAGCGAATGTTTAATGACCGCTTATCACGTGCCAGAAAGACCGTAGAATGTGCATTCGGGATAACCTACTCCAAGTGGCGCATACTTTCAACGTCAATAGAGACTTCAGTGCATCTCGCCGATAAAATTGTGAAATGCATTTGCGTCTTGCACAGCATAGTTACTGACAGAGAAGGGATGCAAAGAAACCTCTCAGACGTTCATATTACAGGACACGAAGTCAGTTGGGAGAGAAGAGGGAGACCTGCTACTCAAGCCGAAAACATCAGAGCTACATTCGCATTCGCACAATACTTCGAAAAATATCTTTTGAGTTATGAATGAATAGAATTAAAAGTAAAAACATAAACAAATACATGAAAATAAGAATCTAGTTACGAAATGTACTAAGTGACCGTTTAAATTTGATAAAGAAACATTTGTTTTATGTAACATATTACATACCTACATAACTATGTTGTGAAATAAATAAAAAACTGAATTATTTTACTTGATTATTTTCTTAGTTTTATACTGTTAATAACTAGCTAATCATCACATTACTATGAAATGCAGTGACTATGTTGTGAAATAAATAAAGAACTGAATTATTTTACTTGATTATTTTCTTAGTTTTATACTGTTAATAACTAGCTAATCATCACATTACTATGAAATGCAGTGACTATGTTGTGAAATAAATAAAGAACTGAATTATTTTACTTGATTATTTTCTTAGTTTTATACTGTTAATAACTAGCTAATCATCACATTACTATGAAATGCAGTGACTATGTTGTGAAATAAATAAAGAACTGAATTATTTTACTTGATTATTTTCTTAGTTTTATACTGTTAATAACTAGCTAATCATCACATTACTATGAAATGCAGTGACTATGTTGTGAAATAAATAAAGAACTGAATTATTTTACTTGATTATTTTCTTAGTTTTATACTGTTAATAACTAGCTAATCATCACATTACTATGAAATGCAGTGAGTACGTTATGTTGAGTAAATACTGCTGTAGTTGTTTGATATAATAATGATGACCTACGCTGTGTTAATAACGAATAATAAAAATAAAAAACTGTTTATTTCTTACTTACCGTCTTCAACACATATTTCAGCAGCTATCTCCTTCCATGCTTTGTCAACAACGTTGCGGTTGGCATGGCCCTTCAACCTTTTGTCCCAAATGACACTTTTCAAAAAAACTTTTGAGATTAAAATGTCTTTATCCTTTTCCATTTTATAAAAACAAGAGTTGAACAACATGCACAGTCGTAAGATAACAGCAAACTGACCGGGCGTGCTAAGCGGGAAGCGGGAAAAAGAAACAATAATTAATTCCGGTTAAAGTCAACATCGGTATACCAAGTATCTTCCTGCGTTCCAGAGTCAACATTACATTATTTTCTAATTCTTAACACTTTTAACTTAAACTATGTGGCTCGTATACATCATATAACTCTAATCGTCGATTAACATTTTCGATATAAGTTAGAAAAGCTCAAATAATATTGAGCTCATGCAAATGTCTCCACACGCGCGCTTGCAATGGTGGTCATTATTAACAATAAATAAGTGTAGCCATTGATCAGAAGATGAAAAACACGATATGGTTTTTCTTTTTATTTACGTTTTTATGTACCATCTGAATCATGAAGTATTAAAAAATAAAAGTGACAAAATAGTCGAGAACCGACAAACATCCGATTTGTAGAAGAATTCTGGAAGAACCTACCTAAAGAACAATGTATCAGGTACAAACACGTAAAGGATACTCACTTTTAAAATGTCTGGCGATTGAAAAATATAAATACACAGCAAGTTTTTGAAGTTGGGTTTTTCGACCATTCTGCAACGATTACGAACGTAGCCTCTCGGGAAAATGTTAGCAATTAAAAGTATTCCTGTTTTATTTTCTGCCTTGTCACACTAACAAAAACTTTGAGAAGATATAAAACTATTTTATTATTTTTTTATCAACCGGTTATTGAAGAATGGTACCTATTTGTTTACTTCCTCGATAAATGTCTAATAAAAGTCTGATCGTCGATACAATAACTTTCTTTAAGTTTTCAAATGAAGACGGTTGGTCACTAGAAGTTGACCGTAACGTTTCGCTTCCTGTAAAATTTGTCCTCTCTTCATCCCCCTACCCCTATTGAATAATACATCATAGTTGGCCAGGAAATACGAAACTGAAAAGTCTTATAACAAGGGTACAAAAGTTAGAAAATTATTCTCCATTGATAAGTTTTTCATTCTTTTGCTTTTGCTTCCTTTTTATGAAACCCTTCTCCCCAGCCGCCTCACACACACACACACACACACACACACACACACACACACACATTTATATATATAATGCATTTAACTGTCTCCTTATTTCTCTTTTAAAATGATCAATTTTGATGGAAATTGCTATCGTTTCACTGTTGAGGGAAAATCGAAGCATGATTAAAAAAAAAAAGAAAAAGAAAAGAAACTGTCTGATTGAACAGCGGCTGTGGGATACAGCTAACACGACTCTACCCTCTCTCTTACACCGCCCCATCCCTCCAACCCACTACATCTCCCCCGTCCATATACCACCAACCGCTGTATTAATGTCTTCAGACAACATTATACTTGGAACAGCAAGGTAATGACATATAAAATAGTTATTACTTTAACCAATGAGCCGTGAATACGTTTAAAAATTCTAATGGGATATTTATTTAAATAAACATTACTGTAAGCGTTCGGAGACTAACATTTAGTTTTAATATTTATGTTAAGTTTACATGTGCGCGCGCGCGCGCGCAAGAGATATAGCACACTCTGAAATTATTAAAAAACGTTTAAAGCACTTCAAAGGAATTTTACATTTCTGACAGATATTTACATAATTGGTTCTTATTTATGATATGATGGAGTTTACTAATAATTATATTAAATATGTTACTAGTTGTCCTGAACATAAATTTATGATAAGTTGTATATATAGGTTTGCTAAGTACGTTTGCGCTCGTATACTTATGTGTTAATATTTTACTGTTTTATATCTTATTTTACATATGTATGCAATTACTGTATAAGCCTTACTGGTGCATTTGGTCGAATCGACATTATCATCGTCATCATCATCATCTTCTGAACGAGTTTGTCACACCAGTCATTTTCAGTGATTTCTAGTTACAGTAAATATTGTCTAGTTGAGAGGTCAGCAGAACGTAACCAGGTCATTCTTCCAAGTCGCGCCCTCTTGGCCTCCACTCTAACAATCTTCCTGACCACTTGTCATCTTCGCTTCTACCTAGATGTTTTCCCAGGTCCATTTTGTTTTGCTTATTCTTTAAATCACCTTATAGGTAGAAAAGTATGTGGTATACTTACACACACACACACACACGCGCGCGCGCGCGCGCGCGCGCGCGTTCTTCTTATAAAGAAAAAACTAAAAGAATTCAAAACATTTATCAGTGCAATATAAATCTAATAAGCTATTTTATTGCAATAAAATATTGACGTATAAGCTGTGTTATGCAATAAGTATTTGTTATTACTTGATGTAAATGTTTATAAACACATTGTAATTTAAATAAGAAAAACTTAGCATGTAGTATTACATAATTGTGTTGCAGCTTGCTGTAAAATAAAAAATATATATAAAACACAATATTATACATAGCCTAATTGTAATATAGCCTACAGTTACCATATAAGGTAGTTTAATACATGAGTGGTAACTATATATTATAATAAAGTAAATATATTTATATTTGGCAGGAAAGTCAAGTAATTACTCTCTCTCTCTCTCTCTCTCTCTCTCTCTCTCTCTCTCTCGCGGGTGTGTGTGTGTGTGCGTGTGTGTGTGTGTGTGTGTGTGTGTGTGTGTGTGTGTGTGTGTGTGTGTGTGTGTGTGTGTGTGTGTGTGTGTGTGTGTGTGTGTGTGTGTGTGTGTGTGTGTGTGTGTTCTCAACTTTCGTTAGGTATCGATTAGCATAGATGTATGCGTGCTGTTTTATGGAATCTACACATAAATACATCGTTCACATATCAGTAATTACATAAAGTTGACAAGATCAATCATAAAAAAACTGGAAAAATCATTAAAAAAGACCTTTAACATAAAAACTAAAATAATTGCGAAAACGTATTATTAAAATTTGGCATCAGTAAAATTAATTGTATTATCGTAGGTTTAACTATAACTGGTGGGTGTGGGTGTGAGCGTGTGCGCGCGTACATGTTACACGAGTGAACTGATAGGTTGTTCAACTTTAGCTGTTCATTACCGAAATATGTCGTCCGTGTATATAATGTAAAGTGTCGGCGAAATAGGACACCCTGGTCTCACACCGTTATTTGTAGGAATACAGAACAGAAGATACAGAAAACAGAACACCAGTTACAAAGGGCGATATTTATGTTCAATAACATCATACAAGACTATGGGCTACAGATTCTGCTACAAAATCTAAAACGATGGCATTTAATGGCAGGTGTCCTATAAGAACTAAGATGGTAATAGTGAATAATCAGATTTTGGATCAGGTTAGTCATTGGGTTGTGATGTCTCCTATGGAACCGATATTGATTGGGATAGTAAGCTAACGAAATTTAGACGCATCTTTGGAACGATTCATAGGCACCTGAAAATAAAACACGGAAGGATACCCGAATGAAATTTTAGAAAACTGTGGCTGTCCTCACATTCCGGTATGCTAGTGTGCTAGTGAGACATGGACTCTTGGTAAAAGGGACGTGCAGAGGATTTAGGCAGCTGAAATGGTATTTCTAAGAGGGACACAAGGTTGTTCTCTCCTGGATCGGAAACGGAACGAGGATATTAGACGCGAATTAAATATTATATCGTTGCATCAGAAGACTGAAGACCACAGAAGGAGATGGTGTGAACACTTGGACGGCATGTCTGATATCCGTTTAGCCGTAGCTGCCTTGGGTTATCATGGTTTGTTCCGATCTCAAACAAAGAATCTAGAGGTGGTTACTCCAGCGCTTCCTCGGACGTCCCACACCTCTCGGTCCCTTCGACTTATAGTTCCATAGTTGTTTGTTCAACTATAGCCATACATAGTTTAGTTTCCATAGTCATCCATTCGGCAAAGATAGCCCCACCAATTCAGCCGATACTGGGCAATCCTGTCGAGTATACTCATAATATTCAGTTCCTGTCGAATATCTGTGTTTCTTCTATGATCATGGAGAGTATACCCTGCCATGTGCCTGAGAAATCTCATTTCAGCCGTTAATGTTCCGGGCTCAATTAAATTCTGTCACTCCATACATCTCTATTAACGTGTTATGTTTTTTTACATAAGATATTAGAAAATCGAAACAAATGTGTTACAGTACCGGAAAATATAACAACAAAAATGTAGGTATTAAGAACAAAATGTTTTAACAGAGGACAAGGGAGAAATTATGGCCTCGTAGATACGTATGTTCAAGGAAAAGACGAACCAAGACGTTGCATAGGCCTACATCAGTTTAAATAATGTATTGTATCACGTATCACGTGTCATTCGACTAGCGCATATCACTAATTTATCTCTTATGTAAGTTACGACCGTAATGGTTGAAACGGAGTTACTTTTAACAAAGAATAATGTTGGTTTTTACGTACTCTAAGGTCGACCGTATAACGTCGCTTAAATATGAGTTTAGCATTTAGCGGCCACAGTACCGGTGTAATAAGCACTAAACGACTCCAATACGTCACAGACTTACGAAAAATACGCTGTCTGTTCGTAATGACATCTCTGTTCTGTTTGCATTACGTTGGAAAGGCAAGAGGAAAAACATTTTTTATTCACAGAACGACATACTACATTGCTGTTAACTGCTATTTATTTAAGTTTTTAGAGTTGTGTCGATTTTAGAGGACAATGATGATACATACCTTCACACGTCAGTTACACACAACTGTCACATACAGGAGCCTATAAATAATACTTGATTTTTCTACGAGTAAAATTGTACACAGTAAAATTTGTAATATATCGCAGGGAAATTTCATTCCTTGTGTTGGCAGTAGCGCAGGAAGTGGTGCTGTTACGGTGTTGTTCAGCTGGTAATATTACTGTTTTTAGAAGCCATTTCAAAAAATAACGAGGGCGCTGATCTGGCAGTCGATGGTACACGGCAAAACGTAGACATACCTCGCTGAATAGTCTAATCAGTGTCGCAAGAGTAGACGCTGGGAAAAGTTCTGGATGTAGCAGTACTACCAGATTCTGCCAGGTATGCGTTACTTGAGACACAACAAAGATCTGATTCGTACGAAAAATTAAGAAGGGTCAAGTGGTGGGATGGAGGTTGCCGGAGCAATAAAAGTGTTTCGAAATTCAGTGAATCGTGGTGTTAGATACTAAATATTTGGGTAATTGTGATAAAGAGAGGCACATTTATTGTGAAATCCGGACGCTACGTTTGAAACTACGAAAATACATTTGTCGAGCATTACTGTTCAAGTAATGGTCACTTTGCAGACCGCCACTTCAGATGTTTCTTGAATCATATTTTTATTTAACAAATACATTGTTCCAATACCATGTGTGTAAAATCTTGTCCCTATATAATAATTGGAACCATCAGAAGACATCAAACTGGTAAATCGTAGTGAAACACATATTTAGAAATCAAATTATAGAACTGGTGGTAGAAGATCATACCAGGTGCCGAGCTGCATGTCACTAAGAATTTTTAACGCTCACGCGCGCGCGCGCATGTACACACACACACACACACACACACACACGTAATGATTACAATAAATACATTGTATGATGTTGTGCCGGTTGTCCACGAACCGGCGCTGATATAAGAAATATATATATACAAATAAATATTTAAGTCTAACGCGAAATCGGTTAGCAGTATGTGTATTTAACGGGGGGTAAAATCTAGTTTGCAGTGGTACCAGCCACGCATTCTGGTGGTCGCCTGGAAACGCGTGATTCGTCACGGTGGCGAGGCTCCGTTTAGTTTTTCTTGCTTTGTCGGCCATACCGCCTACACCTCGTTTCTCTTCGACAGAGCTGGAGTCTTTTCGATCGTATTCTATCACCGTAGGATGAGTAGATAATCTAGTACAGATCTGCGGGACCCTGCGCCAGACGAGGACTCCGGCCCAGGCATGACCATCTGCTCCTGAACGTGTTACCAGAGGCTCTCGACTTCGCCTGCCGGAGGGAATAGCGAGATCAGCATGCCACACCAAACTACGTGCACTAGACGTTGAACTCGAGCACCACAACATGATATAAATAAGGTGACCTCAAACCATTTATTATTTTTGACCTACATAGACACCACCGAATTGTGCCGATAACACTTAATAAAATTTGTGGGGTATTGTGTGACACACTATGATATTGCTTTCATCTTTAAACGTTTTAATTTGGCCCCGGTTTAACTGGACATAATTGTGGGCGAATTTTGGGGAAACCTTGTATAGTATGTACTGAGATTTGATATTAAGTGTAAGCCCGGGGGCTGGCATGTATCCGAGGCTTATTACAATTCATGCACTTATTTTTCTTTCTCGTTTTCTGTAAAAGGGGGGTGGTTCAAGTATTTGGGGACTGGAATTTCATATATGTAAGGGGGGTTATGTTGGTGACAGGATGAACCCCACCGGCTGGTCGGGTTCAGCTATAATTCCTGTCAGGTTAGTTCTGGTAATTGCGGTTATATCACATGTTTAATTTAGGTTTTGGGTTATGTAAGGGTTGTAAGTTTTTTTTATTCAATAACAGTCCGGCCCCCTGTTTAATCCTGTGTAGGCAGGTTTTGCATGCAGAGGTATGCATAGGAACATGTCGGCTACCGGGCCAAATCAGTTTTCTTAGAAAAGGTTATAAAGCATTATGTCACATCACAGTTGTAAAAGTTCTTTTTAATTTATTATTGCCAAATCAGTTTTCTTAGAAAAGGTTATAAAGTATTATCTCACATCACAGTTGTAAAAGTTCTTTTTAATTTATTATTGCCAAATCAGTTTTCTTATAAAAGGTTATAAAGTATTATCTCACATCACAGTTGTAAAAGTTCTTTTTAATTCATTATTGCCAAATCAGTTTTCTTAGAAAACTTATATAACGTATTATGTCACATAACTGTTGTAAATTTTTAATCATTATTGCTAAACTAGATTTCTTAAAAAAAATTTATAAATTACTATCTCACAATATTCACACATACTGTTCAGATCACGGAAAGATTGTAGCTGGCTTTCTTTTCGAGTTATTATTGTCAATTATAATTTTCCAACAACTTGTGATTATAATTTCACCAAGTTTATATGCACGGTTTAAGCGCATTTTAAAGTCGTATCTAGCATTCTGGGCAACCCAGACTCGTGGGGGCAGTAGTGATATGTGTATATATATATATATATATATATCAATCATTTTTTGCTACATTCCGTTTCTTGATGTATATAATACTTTAATATTTATAACTAAATTTACCTCAAGATATATTTTTTTTCCTATTAGGAACATGTTTCGAGAGTCCCTGTACTCTCATCTTCAACCTTCGCCATCTTGTTTCTGGTGAAGTATTTGTGTGTTGGCTTCTGGATGTTATTAAGGTAGTTTGTTGGTCTTTGGTCTTTTAAAGTTGCATTATTGTGTGTGGTTGTGGTATCTGTATAAATGTTATATAGGACAAACAAAAAAACAGCTGAAAAACGTTATTTTGAACACCTAAATGCATACAAAAAACCAAATATATATAAATCCAATTTAGCCACACATGCAATAAACACAGGACATGAATTCCCAGACATAACCAATGTAACACTAATAAAACATATACCACACAAAGGCACCATAATGAACATTTGGGAAAATTTACAGATTTACAAACATAAAACACAAAACAAACTAATACCAGAACAAATACAAATCAATACAAAACATGACACAATATTCAAAGCACTCAACATCGAAAATACACAAAATACAAAAACAGATACCACAACCACACACAATAATGCAACTTTAAAAGACCAAAGACCAACAAACTACCTTAATAACATCCAGAAGCCAACACACAAATACTTCACCAGAAACAAGATGGCGAAGGCTGAAGATGAGAGTACAGGAACTCTCGAAACATGTTCCTAATAGGAAAAAATATATCTTGAGGTAAATTTAGTTATAAATATTAAAGTAATATATATATATATATATATATATATTCGGATGTCTGTATAGGTATTGTGGTTGAAATTTCTATTAATTATTAATTATTTCTATTATGTGGGGCGATATATGTATGGAGAGAAAATGTATATAGGCGGGTGGCAATGCTTTAATGTTATAAGGGTGTTTGTTATTTATGTAGTGATATTGAACATGTGTTTGTGATAGAGGTATATATTTACATGTGTATTTATGTGAATTATGTATGTGTTATTTTTGTGGGTTATGCACGGGGACAGTTTATACAAAACATTGCAATTATAAAAAAAAAAAAATTGTTATCTTATGATCATGATCATTTCAAATCGAGGAGAATATATATACCTAAATAGATACGTTATGTCAAGCTTATGTTTTTTGTCAATGTGTACAGAAGGGGATATATTTGTATACACAATTATGTGCTTTTGGACATCATGGGGATTACGGGTCTTGGAATTGTGATATATGTTAATTTACTCAATAAATACTGTTATTGTTGGTTATACCAGAGAGTTTAATTGCAAGTCCCGTCTCACTGGACCCAGCGCATTTTGGCTTCTCTAGGCTTTTGGCCTAGTTTTAAATAACTAGTGGCCCCTCTTCAAAAAAAAAAAATGTTCTGTAGTAGAAGCTAGAATTAAAGTTAAAGTGAAATTTGTGATGCCCAACATTCTTCTACAACATCCTCTTCAGTGTTCTGCAATTTTCTACAAATAAAGTCTTCACAATGCTGAGATGTTATACTCCCTGTACTTCCATACGTGGACCTACCTGCCAATACATTCTGTTTTATTGAGGCCAATAATTCATCTTCCGAAGTCGCAATTGTTTCCTCAGACACGGGAATAGCTACTAGTCAAAAAGTTAGTTGCGCTTGTCCATATTCTTTTTTCTAAAAGAGAAATTTTGATTAACGTTGTTGGCAACACTGGTAAACTTTCTGGTAGTAACGTTTCTTTCCACTTGGTAGTAACGGTTAGTCCGTTGTTGGCCACGAAACGTCTCACGTCATTTTCCAAGTTGCGTCCAAATTAAAAATCCACGCAATAGCTCCTTTTCTGTGGGCAAGGAGGTGTAACCCCACTGTAATTCATCGCCAGTTGAGGGAAGTGTATGGTGATATAACATTTTCAAGGCAGGCCGTCGCAAAATGGTGAGAGTTGTTTGAAAATGGCCCCACAGATATTGTGAATGATTATCGGCAAGGAAGGCCAACAACAGATGACAACGCTGAACGCGTTCACCAAATTATTGCCTGTAAATAGGCGTATCACAATGGACAAAACTATGACTGGTTTGGGTGTTTTGGATGGAGGTTTGCACCACATCGTCTCTGACAGTCAGCAATTTCGAACAATTTGCGCCCTTGATTTTGGCACACGTTACGAAGGAACTACTCCGAAACATTTGAAGAGAAGGAAAGGAACACCCTCCTTACAGTCCTGGCTTTGAGCGGTATGATTTCCACGTGTTCGGGTCCTATGAAAGAGGGCCTTCGGAGCGACGATCTCTCACTGATGAAGAAGTCCAAAATGCAGCGCGGAAATGATTATCGGATATTGGACGGGAATTTGTCACCGTAGCATAAAAAAATTCGGGTCACGTAAGACAAATGTGTAAATGAACTTGGCAATATTGCATAAAAGAAGATCGTCAGTTTTACTTTCAGTTAAATGTAAAGATTTTCACAAATATTCCACATATTGATTTATTTGTCCTAATGCAACTAAATTTTGACTTCCCATTGTACTTCCTCTAGTACGGGCTTCTTCATGACGCGTACCGTTACGTTTTTCATGTTGTTATTACTTCGTCTTGCATTATTATGCCTACTCGTTAAAAATCCTGTTCTCTACACTACCTCTTATTTTCCATCAGCACTTTCTTAACTCGCCCATCGTCGATAATTTTCGAACATCATATGGGTAAAGTATCATCATCTTCTCCCGGGCAGGATCAGAGCGGGAACCGAGTAGAATTGTGCCAACTGGAAACAGTTTGTTAAAGATGTTTCTGCTCTGAAGATCGTTCCTGGGCGCTCTTCGAAAACATCATCAAAAAAGACATCTTCACATCGTAACAATATTAGCGTTTGATTCTTCAGCTTCAGATATTCTCACCTCTTATTTGCTCCGGTAACCACGTAATAGACTCTTTAGTGGTGTGTTCCTGTAAATGATTCAGTTCTTGACTGAACGCTTTAGTGTCTTCTGATTCCTGTTTACATGCTTTTACTGTTGTCTTTCTGCTTCCAGCAACAGTGATTTATGGCAGTCCTTTATTTCCGACAGCAGTACTTACTAAAATAACGTAAGCTCTAACGGCGACAAAATTGTTAAAAGTTAGCGGAATATCAGGTCGTGGTCAACAGCGTTCTTGTAGAATTCCAGATAGTTCGGCTGTACACACGATAGCTGTCATCAATTCCCGTTCTACTTTTGATGGTTGTAGTGGGTACAGGCGAACCTAGAACGCCTCTGGGATCCTAGAAAGGGAACCTAGAACACAACCGAATAGCCCAACAACTTTTAGTAACAATACTTACTGCCGCTTCTATGTTCCTTCACTTTGAAGATTCCATTTCCGTCAATTGCACAAATCGTAATCTTCCAACGACTCGTTCTCCGTCGCTTTCGTCATTCTTTCTTCCGCCATACTTTTTGTTTTGATTGACCTCTTTTTGGTTTTTGGTGCTGGCTGTCAAATCTTTTTTTTTTTTTTTTTTTTTTTTTTTTTTTGAGGGGGCTGTCAATATTTTAGCATTCTTCTCATATGTGCCCATATCTATTCAGTTCTTTCACTATATCGTTTCTTTTATTCTGTTTTCCGCTCTTGCTCTAATTTCTTGACTTCTCGTTTTTTCACTCTTGTAAGACCACAACTTCTTCTTCTCCAATAATTCACTCACTGCTCTCATTCACTACTGGTACATTACATTATGGTCTTTTAAGGCAACTTTTAGTTTTTATTATTACCTTAGAACTTTAGATAATAGAATGTTTCGTCGGATGACTGTTCTACCCCCTTATGTTCTGTGTTTGCAAGAAGCTAGAACACAGAGGCTATTGTAAAAATTCATAAAAAAGAAACTGTTAACTGGCGGAAACTATATAGCAGACACCCGCTCTGATGAAAAGTAACATTAGAACATAAAGAAGTATAGGAATCTTCTGATCGAATAACAGGTTAAGTTAAATTGTGAACCCCATATTTTAGGTGTGTAGACTGTAATAATCTTGGCCGCAAACTCCTATCTCCTCTTTCCTTCTTATCGTCCAACCATTAACTAACTGGGAAATGGGGAAGAGAAGTGAATGCAGAATAAATTTAAAGAGTTACAAGAGAGAGCGCGTTAGTTAATGGAGTACGAACAACAAATACGATACAGTGTAAGATCGTTTTACCTGTTTTAAAATAAACAAGAAAATTTTAAATAAAAATAAAAATGGATTACTGTCTTGTATACATATTATACGCGCTAATTGTATACGTAGTAGAATATAGTAGGCTATATGTAGTTAAAACTACAGTAGAAAATTATGATAAAATATTTAAAAGATACTGAATTTTGTCAACACTCATAAATATTCTATTTCTTATATTTCAAATTTACAGTTTAAACAAAACATTTATATCAGACATTATGATTTAAAATATTATAATTTAATAATGATGGAGGCCAAAATTTACCTCTAAACTCAGCGTAGTTTAGTTATTTTGAACCTCAAAACTACCTCTTATGAGTTCATTGATTCTTTACTTTGGTTACAGCAAAAGTAACGGATATCTATCAACCTCTGCGTTACTAAATCCGAATATTTCTGGAGACGTACCAAGAAGGCCTGTGTAAGACGTCTGATGTAATAATCAACGTTTTGGCCTGAGTAATAGTCGACATCGTCTGTGTTGAGGCCGAGCACTATTTTACCATATTCGCCTCTGTTTGTTCAAACGTCTACCTAAAACGGTCGAATTTAAAGTTAGATAATAAATAATTTAAAGCAGTAAAACATCTGTCTAAAGATTCTACAACGAACGTTATAGTTTGTCAGGTCAATCTAAAGGACTCCCAGTCACGAAAGGGTTAATAGGACAAGGTTGCCGTATCTTTCCGACTCTGTATAAAATTGGCATCGAGCGTGTGTATTACGAGAATGGAAGACAAAATTTTTCTGCTCTTGTAGAATATTTAGATGCGTCTCGATAGGGTCAAGGAATGTGAAAAACGTAGAAATATGATACTGTTACGACGGGCTCAGTGATCGTCGTATGGTACACTGGAAACAAAATGCAGACACCAATGAAATCACTAATTACCAGCTTTAATGAATCACAAATAACAATAATTTGTAACCAACAAGGTTGTCTCTTACAATTCGAGTTAAATTTGTACACACGCAATAATAACCTCAACTATTAGAGTTCCGCACAATAATCAGTTTTCACTAATAACCACTTGAGAACACTGAGTTAATCGCCCAACGTAAACTGACTTCTGAGCGGCAGCTGTCGCCTATATATAGCCTGCAGGGTTCCAGACTAATGTTCCATAATATGCGTCCTCAACAGGCACTCGAAAACTCTAGAGGATACTTGAGTGCGACCTTGGCAGAAACACGCACCTGCTCGACTGGCCGGGAAACGTGTAAAAGGACGCTCTTCATTGTTCGAGAACGTTCTGTCGTTACAATACCTTATTTGCTTCGGTCATGTTGAAATAATATCTTTCGAAGTACCAGGCTTCATAAAGAAGATACAGTGGAAACCACCGATAGGATAAAATCTTCGCGTAGGAGGAAGAAAGACAGTAGGAGATCATTATGAGAATTACTTTTAGAAACGAATCAAGATAAAACATGAAGATCGAAAAGTACGTGTGGATTTTCCAGACCATATTTTAAGGAATAGACTAGGCGGCACTAGTGCCGCCTAGTGGCAGCTATTTATTGCCGGTGCCAAAAAGTGAGAAACAAGCGAGAAATCAGCAAATCACGAAGGCGTGTTTGCATTTGCGTATATATGTATTAGCTTTCAGCATTGTCTGTACAGTGTGCGAATTGGACGCTTATTGAATATTACACAATAAATTATAATGAATCCATTTGAGTGTTTGTAGTGTTTTTTTTCCTAATGTCTAAAGCAGTTGTGTCTATTATTACAGTTAATTTCACGAGTAAAGAATGAACATGATCATGGTCAAGTTAAATTCAAATTATATAATTTCCAGTATTATATAAAAATCATATATATGTGTGTGTGTGTGTGTGTGTGTGAGTGTGTGTGTGTGTGTGTATAGGCTACATTGGTTGGTTTAGTGCCGCCTAGTGCAAATTCCTTAAAATATGCTCTGCGATTTTCCAAACCATATGCCCGTATCAGTCCACACACACACACACACACACACTCACTCACGCACACACACACACACACACACACACACACACACACACATACACACACACACACATACACACACACACACAAGTAGTAGTAGTTGTTGTAGGCCTAGTAGAGAATCAAAGCAACGTATTTCTAATAACGTAATTTCTAATAAGGTAATTAACTTACCTTAACATATCCCGAACAAGGATATAGCCTACACATTTCACAAATGTAAAGAATTTAAGATTGTGCCATCAGTCAGTAATATCGGAGCAGTAACGTCAGCGTGGACGCCCGAGTAACTGTATTTACGACGAATTTATGCGAACCTCAAACTGAGTACAACAGTGACAAAAGATATAACTCACTACCACCACTACAAAACGTATATTTCTTGAAAAGTGTTCTTGTTACCCGTCGCCACCCTCATTACAATTTCAGTGACAAGTGCTTTTCGTCCAGTTCACTTTTCTGTCAAAATCAGGCACCGCGCGGTAAGAGCTAGTCCAGGCTACAAATGTATTACAATAGAAGAAAAAAACTTTCACAACACCCACACACACGGAAGTACATACGTATATCTCTAGAAGATAAAATTGTTGTTTAAACGAGAATTGCCTGATATTGGCCTACGTATGTAACTGTGAGACACGATACGGTAGCCGTATTATTAATTTTAAGAAATTAATGTCGGCAGGAAGACATAAATTATAAAAATGATAAATAATGAAAGAAAACTGTGTTTTTAATGGGAAGATATAACAAGCTGTTTGTTCAAACCATGGCACACAGTTGGTTAAGAGAAATGGCAATATCATCAGGTCAATACATTAATCACCTGAAGGGAAGAAATCCCATTGTGGTGTGGGGCGGGGGGAAGAAAAGAAAGAGGGAGTAATTCCGTCGTAAGACCGGAAGGGGGAATTGGGTCATTTATCTAATTGTTGAGACAACCTTTGTTCGAACAGCAGCGCAGCTGATTGGCTTAAATTAAGCCCCGATTACAGCTGACAACGACTCAAAGCGTTTCCAAAGTCGCCTT
The DNA here is from genome assembly GCA_034769895.1 of Magicicada septendecula. Taxonomy (NCBI): domain Eukaryota; kingdom Metazoa; phylum Arthropoda; class Insecta; order Hemiptera; family Cicadidae; genus Magicicada; species Magicicada septendecula. The sequence goes on from CM068368.1 coordinate 96,639,765, forward strand.
CTTGTCACACTTGATTGCTGCTACAACTAAAACCACAACACACACACACACACACACACACAAATTTCTTTCTTCCTTATACTCTGTCCCTGTCTGTTGTCTCTGTATATCTGTCCTCTCTCTCTCTCTCTCTCTCTCTCTCTCTCTCTCTCTCTGTTCGTCTTCTTTCTCTTCATCTTTCATTCTCTCTCTCCCCTTTCTCTCTTACGTAGTCTGTGTGTTTTTGATTCTCCCCAAAACTACCTATTTATATTGTGTTTCTGCCTGAATATATATATACTGAACCTGTATGTTGATACATTTTATTAAGCCAGTTTTACATAATACAAAAACCTATAATACTATTGTATTACTCCTATTAGACTACTGTTCTACTACAGTACTGTACTACTAGACTACTGTACTGTAAACTCCTATTAGACTGTATGCTTGATCAGGTGTGACAATAGCATGTTAAACAACTCCTGCCCACATTTTGTTTGAAGAACCAGTGGCTGGAACCGGAGGGAACTCTGATCAAATCCTTCACGACGGAAAAATTCTACATTTATTTCACGATAAACAGCAGTTCGTTTTGGGATTTAACTACCGTAACTATTTTCTGTTCCAATGAACAAACGTCAGTGAGTGACAAACGGGTTCAGGAGGAATCAATGGACGTTTGCCATACCCTGAAAATATTATATAGGATTTGAACATTTCTAAAGTCAAAATTAATTTAAATCTGTACCTGACATTGGTAATTACCTAATTAATTCATTAATTATTTGCATATACCACTCATATTCAGTATATGCGGTCAATTCTGTTCATGTAAACATCAATCAACATTTACGGTACTTGTGTTACGTTTTGGTTAGTGTGGAGCGTTAAACGTTATGCATACATATAACAGATCTTCTCTCCACACACACACACACACGCGCGCGCACACACACACAAATTTCTTTTTTCCTTATACTCTGTCCCTGTCTGTTGTCTCTGTATAGCTGTTCTCTCATTCTCCCCTTTTCTCTCTTATGTAGCCTGTGCGTTTTGATCACTACAAAAACTACCTGTTTATATCGTGTTTGTGTTTGAATATTTTTTATGAACCTGTGTATTGAAATTATTTTTACAATACCACAGTTTATTAAGTCAATATAACGTAATAAAATAACCTAAAATATTTCTCATGTGCTACAGGTGGAATTTAGACTGTATGCTGGAAGAACGTGTATGTCAGCCTGTTAAACAAATGCTTCTCACATTTTGTTTAAGGAATCCGTGGCTGGGACCTCGGGGAGGTCTATTCAAATCCCTCATGGCCGGTGGCTGAAAAATTCTACGTTTATTTCACGATACACGAAGAAGCGATTCGTTCTTCTTCTTCTACACTTCAGGGATTAGACAATGCGCCTGTTCCGACTTCACATTATCAGAGTCATTTCTTTCTTGGCCTTCCTATATCCCTTCTTCCAGAAGGCTTGTACTTGTTTACGGTTACTGGTATTCTATCTTCATCCAGGCGACTTACATGCTGTCTCCATTTTCCCCTATATTCTTCAATTTTCATATTTAGATTATATATACTTAATTCTTTCCGTATATCTTCATTTCTTATATGATCCCTTCATCAGGGATCCACAGCTTGTGGATACGGGTTTGGCAATCCCGATGTGCCCTAGCTGGATTCTCACTTTGCTTCAACTTGCCTTGGGTGAGATCCTTTCCATTAATCTTTCCTGTCTAGTCTCTCTTGACTGACTCTTGTTCTTTTCTGACCGCGACGCTATTAGAGTACTCCAGGGCTAGGGGTGTCTTTCTTTTTCATTCTAATTTCTTAATTTTGGGGGATCTTATAACCCCTATTGTGCGCGTCCCCTGGGTGGCGGACGCGGGATCTCACCAGATATGGTGGGGTGGTCCGACTAACGAATAAGGACCCGTGGACTAACAAGGAGCCTAGCTTCCGGGGGCTTGAAAATACTGGAACACCCTCTCTCCAGGGGATATAAATATGGGGGCCCGACCCAGGGTAAGAGTAACAGACCAGCGGAAGAGGGATAGTATAATTGGCAGCAGGTCTGAAGGCTGAGAGGAGGCAGCATTAGACTGTTCTGGCGACAGGCTGGTTCTCAGTTCTGGGGAAAAATATCAAACTCGAGTTCTTCACATTTAAAATTAGTCGGACGGAAGCGATTCGTTTTGGGATTAAATTTCCACAACTGCTTCCTGTTCCAGTTAGTTAACAAATGAACAAAAGTCAGTGCGTGCCAAACGGGTTCAGGAAGGAACAATGAACATTTTTAAGGTAAGCGGCCCCTCTATGAGGGGCGTATTTACGGGGGGACGAACGGGACCGGACGTCCCACCCAGAAGGTCGAAAAATTAGACAAATTTTTCTAATCTCTTACTTTCTAAGTTACTTTATTTTTTTTAATTGTGCTAATATAGTAGTAACTCTTTTTTAATTGTAAAACAGGTTTATTACGCAGCATTTATTAACAGGTTTATTAAATTGTTTTTTCTTTTGTGTGAAGCCGACTAGACCGGACCCTCTCCTTCCACCATAGGCCAAATGGTGGATACCCCAGGGGTCTCCATACACAGAAATTATTATAAACCTGTAGGATTTATACATTTCTTATTTCAAAATAAATTTAAACCTTTATGACATTGGTAATTAATTAATTTATTCTTTAGTTATTTGCATATACCATTCATATTCAGTAGTCTATGTTCGGTGAATTATATACATAATAACATTTTTACGATACTTGTGCTTCGTTTCGTTTAGTGAGCAGAATTAAAGTTGAAAGTTATACATTAATACCACAGATCCTACCACACACACACACACACACACACAACATGTCATCATTTCCACTCGTAACCAACACATTTTCAGTCGGCAGCCTCGTTTAATTGTCTTTGTCATTGACACCAAACGTTTTGTCATTGTGTGACATGGTGTCCTCCGTGCTAAAGCTGTTACAGACACACAGACACAGAATTATTGTACAGAGTGAGTGCTAGTGTGTATTTGTAGCTAGGAATAATAAGGGAGACCAAAGTAATTAGAAGTAAGCCTACACGCAATCAAACTAGTTAGTTCTTTTGTTCTTAACACTTAGCGTTGCCACTGAGAATGCTACATCATAGAATGGGTGATAATGCTACATGATAACGGGTGAAACGTTTATCGTTAGTAGTAATATGAATAAAACGTGGTTCTCAGTGGGATCATTCCTTCGCCTTATGTAGTAATCTGTTTCCTGGCCTTCAACCTCGCTACCTTGGCGACCATGGTGCCTTGCATTTTATTTAGTTGGTTTCTTGCATTTTTAGTTAGTTCATTTGGTTTCTATTCTATTTGATTGTGTTTGTAATTGCTTTCAATATCCCTCATTATACAAATGCGCGCACGCACTCGCTGCGTAGGCCTACACTAATTTTTTCTGTCTCCGTGTCTACGTCTCTCTGTTCCTGTCTATCTGTCAGAGGCGTAGCCAAGGGGGTTACTGGAGGTTACAAACCCCAATTGGTTAGGTCGCCGACGACGTGTTACTGGTAAAACCTACAGCAGGCATAACCAGCTCGCTTGCGGCCCTGACAAAACAGAGGCCTACACAGGTTCACAGTTCACAGGTTCGGACTGTCGTTGAAGTCAAAACCTACTAAGTCAGTGATCTGCCTACTGCCGTCAAAACCTCTGCAGCGGCCGCAGGACCGTAATATTTAAGACTAGGTTAATGAACCTAGAGGAAGCGAAAAGTGTGCTGGAGCTTAACAGAGTGACAGGATTTGCAATCAACCAATTTTAACAAATAACAAGATTTATTAGATTTCATATGGGTGACACAAGTTCCAGTTTCATATCTTTCCTTACATATAGTCATTAATTTATATAGTGTTTAGAAAATAGACATAAAGATATATATATATATATATATATATATATTTCCAGACTAGCACACCCCATGAGGGAGAACAACGCGTACATCAATACAGTAGAAATAACGGACCACACCAAAGTTAATCCAACCACTTAATAAAAACACTACTAACCCTTCAAGAATAATTATAATAAAAATAATGGTGATACAGATAATCGGACTCCAAATAATCTAAGTAAGGAAACCATGCTTTAGTAAAACAGTATCACCACCCCCTCATGGTGTATGTTAGACAAGTTACAATGGAACCAGTTACATTTTTTACAAACTTGAGTTCTTGTGACTTTGAGATATTTTCAGTTCTTATTAAGTTGTTACACCGATTGAGTAGACAGACATTTAATGTTGAAAAGAAGGATAGCCAGTCTATGGAGTTGATTTAGAGAGAGGCATAAATGAAACGCTCCCGCCTGTAAATATGTAGTGAGGAACTCAAGTAGAAACATGATGAACTGTGGACGAGCAGAGGTTCCAAAATTGTCCCTGGACTATGGTGCATGTTTATTGGAAGTCGTTTCTGGGATTTCTGGATCTTTCTGTGTATATTTGGTCCTTCCGCATTTCCCGGTCTGACGGCTTCGGGGAGCGCCTTAATGTAGAACTGCTCTGCTGGTAGTCACAGATGTTCGCGTTACCACCGATCTTCCCACTTTTTCCCGGCTGAGGCAAGGACCCTGAACGTCTTGAGAAGTCTACTCACGCATGAAAATAATTTAGACACACATTAATCCCGGCCGTCAGACCAACGGGAATGTCCTGTTTGAAAGCACGCTGAGAAATGAGGCCGACACAATGGTTTGTTGGTCGCACATGCCTGCATAAAACAAACCTGTCCCAATTTGCCAAAAATAAAGCCTTCGGCTAACCTAACTGCGAACAAAGCACAGCCATTCTGAAATCCCGAAACACAGCAACAGCAACCACAGCGACTGGTCACTAAATCGCATCGCCGTAGCGTCGACAAGGCATTGGCACGCACTGCTGCCAACCGCGTTGGTAGCACTGAACAACTCTACACGCGCCGGGAATATTCAAAGTCCCGGCACACCTCTTCTCCAGTTTAACATCAATAACCCACTAAAATGGAAAAATTCTGACTGCGCCACTGGATTGTCTGTATTTTTATCTATCTACCTATCTATATGGTGATTGAAAATTGCATGCAAAACACTTCAAGAGATGATTCGGGCCATTAATATTAGTAAAAATGTTCATATATACGAAAACGTTTCGTTTGGGTACGGCTAGCGAAATATTTTGCCGTGATTTCTGTTCCAGGGGTAAGTATGAGTCCATACTTAAATTCTTGAAACTCAAACTAAGGCGAAAATTTGATGGTTTCCTGGTTTGATGGTGTTTACCTTAAAACGATAATAAAATAGGTCATAGAACTGCATAACAGGCAACTTTTGAGAAAATTATTATAAATCACAAAACTAGTGATTCAAAATACAATTTTTTAGGTTTGATGCACAATAACTTTGTTAAGTAGCTAATCAACGCTTAGGTATAGGACGCGTGTAGAAAATTTAATCCAGAGAAAATTAATGTAAGTAAAGTCAATACAAAACTAACTTGTGTTCCCCAAAATTACTAGAGACACAGTTATAAGACTTGTTTTATTCAATTTTTCAGGTCTAAAGCCACGTGAAACTAGCAAATGTATCCCTTAATTTAAGTTCCAAGGTTTTAGTACGTCTTCATTTACTATCAGAGCAGAAATCAGGGCGAAATATTACGCTATCCATAACTCGAAAACGAAAGGCTTCTAGTATATGTTATAGTGTCTCTTGGTAATATTAATGGCCATATATGTTATAGTGTCTCTTGGTAATATTAATGGCCAGAATCAGCTCTTCTGAAGCACTGTACAGCAATTTTTAATTACCCTGTATACATCTGTCAATCTGTTATTTACGTCAATATCGACATATCTCTCTCCTCATTTACCTGTCTACCTTGACTCATAACAAATATTATTTTTCGCGGCTGACTAGTTGGAAAACTCAACCGCTGGCTCTAACCGAACGACACTTGTATCACTTCTGAAATGGAATTATATTATTGAACTATGACAAAGGTGACACCGTGCCCGCGTGACTTTAAAAGTAAAAAAACGATTTCAATTACAATTTAATTATTACTTTCAAAGGCAGGATCGATCGAGTTTAATTTAACGAGCATCACGCTTTTTCTGCTCTCAAGCACGCTGTTGCGCGTTACTGCTGTCGCTTGCCTTATACCTCCTCAAATATGAAATCATAAACAACGTACCATAGTCAGAAAGTAATAAAGAATGTCACACGCGTTCACATCAGGCTCAGAACTAATTTTTATAGCACGACAAAAACAATATAATTCAAAATCTGTATATTTATATTTTATCACAATTGTCCTTGTGTAATTATTATTATTAATAACAAATAATACTTCTATTTTACAAGAACTAGATATTATTAATAATAAATTCTGTTATTATAGATTGGATAACAATCTATGCAATATAGATTACACAAATCTGTTATCCTTGTAACTTGCGTACACGAACCGGCAAGATACGGTTTACACTTCAAGTCGCCAAAATGCTTTAATATCTAGAATTGTCTGATCGAAGAAGTTAGTATGAGAATTTTCCTTATTGTTTCACAATACTTGATAAATCTCTTAACAGTGATACGTTAAACAAATTGAGAGATCAACAAATATCAAGTATGCAAAGACCACGCCAAGAATATTTCTTGTTGCTTCGTGTTATATCTACAAATCTGACATAATTTATGCACTTCCGCAGTACACTTCAAAAAATTTGTTACACACAATGCAGAAATAACACCGCCAACAGAACTGTTTAACACTGCACGTCCCAAGCCGGGAGTGTGATGGGAAAGTGTCTTGCAAGTGATGGGAAAGTGTGGAGGAGGGAGGAGTAACAAATTCGCAAAAGACCTGGTTCGCAAAAGACTCTTGGATGATAGAGGCCGTATATAGGGTCTTAGGCCTCATATAGAGTTAAAGATGAAACCAGGTCACCAACAAATAAATCCTTTCCCAACTGACTGACATAGGTAAGGAAGCGGATCTCAAGAGAAACCTGGGACAAGTCCACAAGCTATAAAGTGGCTGCTTCCCTAGTTTTACTCTGCGGCTGAGATTTCCTTCAGTAATGTCCGTTTAGAAATATCCGTAACACTCGAAGACAAAGCGTCGATACACCACGAAGACGGTGGGTATCGTTGCAGGCTCAAAACATCATCATCATCATCACTCCAAGGACTAGGCCTTATACCTGTTCCGGAACCCATCTTCTCCTCGGTCTACCGACATCTCTGTTCCCAGTGGGGTGATAACCCAAGGCAGCCACAGGTAGACGGATATCAGGCATGGGGTTCAAGTGTTCAAGACCTTCTGTGGCCTTCAACCTTCTGGTGCAAAGATACAATGTTCAAATCGCGTCTAATATCATCGTTCCTTCTCCGATCCATGAGAGAACAACCTTGCGTCCCTCTTAGAAATTTCATTTCTGTTGCCTAAATCCTCTGCACGTCTCTTTTACCAAATGTCCATGTCTGACTAGCATGCAGGAATGTGGGGACAGCCACAGTTTTACAAAACTTCATTCGGGCATCCTTCCATGTTTTATTTTTCAGGTACCTATGAATCGTTCCACAGATAGGCCTACGTCTAAATTTTGTTAGGTTACTATCCCAATCAATATCAGTTCGATATGAGATATTATAACCCAGGTAATTAAAATGACTAACCTGATCCAAAATCTGATTATTCACGACTTAGTTCTTATACTGTAGGATACCTGCCCTGAAATGCCATCGTTTTTTATTTTGTAGAAGAGATCTGTAACCCATAGGGCTCAAAACAAAATATATTAAATTCAGAAAAAGAAGATAAATGTTGGTCTAGGACAGAATACAAAAAAAAAATTTGTAGTTTTCACAGTATATGTCCCCAAACGCCATTTTTTGCAATCGACTATATAGGCCTACTTCTGTCTTGGAAAATGTGCTCCACAGATTTTAACAGTCAAGTTCGCCATCTAGGGTTTTTACAAGTTCCGGTTACAGAAACCGGGAAAACAGGTTCTCGAAAATTGCAGAACCTTCAATAGTTGTATTACGTTCCGTTGCGGTATTTAGCTTTCTGTTCGCCGTGATGCATATATACGCGCGCGCGGCGTTTATAAGTGCTGGATAATCGTCGGTCGATGGCATTAAACTGAGGATCTCCGACTAACGAGACTCACCCGAGTAGAATTCCACCTATTTCTCATGGGCAGAAGTTTCTCATTCCAGCATCATCATGGCTTTCAACAAAGCCGCCTTAAAAAAGTCAATTGATGTACAATTGAGCCATTTCCACAGGTTTCACATCCACGAATTCTTCTCCTTTGCCTCCGAATATGAAAGAACAATTTATTTTTTTTTGTCAACTATCCGTAAGACTTTGCTATTTGATACTCTATCCATTCACGACTGTTTGAGAAGCGTCGATGTATCCAAAATTCATTAGCCTAAGTTTTATTTAAATCGTGTTTATTAAACATTCACCTTTCTGCACCGTAAGGCTGAGAAGTCAAGGTAAGAAAAACAGAGCACCATACTCATAAGCACAGTTCTTGACATTTCTACATTCAGTCATGATACCTAATGTGCTAACGACGCAGGATAACCGCACTTTATATACAAATACGTAATTTCAAAGCCACTGTGATTGCCAAAGGTACACTGTCATTTTACTTTCGTGCATGGAAAATCTGTAGCATCGACAGAATTTAAAAAATGTATCATTTATAAAATACCGAACAGGCCTACCTATTATCTGTAGTCGGCTTTTATTTAATTACGTGACCGCAGTGCAGTTTGCATTCTATTGCTAGTCCTAACTGTGTATCAACGCGGTTAATCCTTTACGAGTTTTGGGTTTAAGTGAAGAATTGATAACATGTTAGACAACACATTTTATGCGAACAGTTCCGATTGGACACCCATACCATAATAAACGCAGCGGTTGTTGTCACCATCGTCATCAAGTCAACGATTAAACCAGTATTTTATTTGTTCAGCCTTTACAGTTCTTTATGAAACCTCCTTTTTCTAGGCCGCCCAACACGTCTCCTTCCGCCATGTTTGAGGAGTAGTTTTTGCTTGTCTTGTTTTCAGTATTCGCCTTGTATGTCACCTCCAGTTTTTTCTTTACCGCTTTACTTCTTTGTTTAGACTGATTATCTTTAATGTGTCACTTATCCTCTTGCCAAATAAAGTATAACCTGCCACGTTGCTCAGAAACCCTATTTCTGCGCTCTTTATTCTCTTCAATTAGTTCTTCGTTACTGTTCAATATTTACATCTACATAGAAGCGTAAGTCCAAACGTCACTTATAGATTTCAGCAGAGTATGATTTCTACGGTTGTGCCATACATATAATGAAATATACATAATTTTATACAATTTCCCCCAATAGAGACACTATACTTAACTCATACAAGAGATACTTAAGTAGGATAGGTAAAGTTGTTAATTTGATCTACAATCAGGTCGTTCAGGGCAGTTTTGCTCACACACGACTATTTCATCTAAACTTGAACGTCAGTTCTTACCGGTTTGACCATATAAAACAGTAGACTCGTTAAGTTACAACCTTATTTATGTTAACAAAGACTAAAAAAATCCCTTATAATAAAAACTATCAGTGTTTAATACAGATCCTGTTCTTAACAGATAAAATGTTGATCACTTAACAAAACGCTTTTCAGTGACACTGAATCAAGTAAAAAATATTTTTAAAAAGTAGATTACGCACGAATGACAAGGACTAATAAAAGAAAAACTACCATTCTGTAAATCATAAAGTACAGCTGTAGTTTTAGTTTTTGATTCTTGTGTGTGTGTGTGTGTGTGTGTGTGTGTGTGTGTGTGTGTGTGTGACGGTCGCGCGTTACAATTTAATTCCATTTATCATTGTGATATCACATTTAATTTGTAATAACGTTGATGATTTCACACAGCTGATACTATACGCCCTGTCCTTCCCAATCCTAGACCACGTCTACCTGGTCTTGTATTTATTATTGGTGATGATATCAGTTATTATCGTTCTTAAAATTTAGTAATATGTACTGTTTTTAACGAGCTTCCACTTTCTAAATGAAGCCAGAAGATACCGCCACTAAACGTTCTGTGTAGTGTAGCGTGACCTGGTGGTGATTCTTAGAACTCAGTTAAATATCAACGCAAATCGCACTACAACTCTGATAAAATTGGTTCGATTGAAATAGTTCGCCACACCTAAATCTTTTGAGAATATTTAGATTTTAATGAGTTATTTAAAAATTTCTGAATATTTTAAAACATTTATGGAGCTTTTCAGCCATTGTTTCGTTCGAGTTATTTAGCCAACTTAAATCGAGTTGTTCTAGGTTTTAATTTTAACCTGCAAGAATTTTAACAACGAATTCAAATTGAAATAGTCGAATGTCTTTAATGATTAAAACTAAGTCAAAATGATTCGTCTCTAAATCTTTTTTTTTGTGTTTATCGTAATATGTTGTCTAATTACTCTGACATGTAACGCAGTTTCAATTTAGTTCAGAAAGAGTTTCTGGTTAATTTCGTTTATAAAAAGGCTTTGGAATACAACTCCTTAAAGACAATACAATATAGTTATACAAGTAACTGTAATTGGATGAAAATTTATTGGGTAGCAGCGATCACCCGCAAAAATTACCTAGCTGCTTGTGTGATAAAAATCGTTAAATGTTAATGTCGTGATAAGTGGTACAGATCTAAATAAAGAACGATACTATGTGACGCAAACTTCAGTATTTTATGTTTACGGGAGCAAGATAAGTGTAAAACATACAAAATGATAGTGTATTCATAAATAAAATAAAAACTAAACACATTATAAGAAACATTATCGAATGTTTCGACTGTTGCTACAATAATAATAATTTTTAGGATTTCGTTGTCCATGACGTGTCCGTTGATTAACTAATATAATTAACTCACTACCGACTCGGAACACAAAGTTTTTTATGGGTAAAAACGTAAACGTTTTACCTTATAGCCTGAACCAGTTTCCGCTTATTATAAGCTTCGTCAGAGGCTTATCTGTTCGGTTGTTCAAACATCACAGATCGTGGATTGCCGATGAACCCGTGAGTATGATACTTTTACGTTTTTACCCATAAAAAACTTTGTGTTCCGAGTTAGTAGTGAATTAATTATATTTAATAATTTTTATTGTTCTAACAACACCAGCAGCAGCAACAACAACAACAACAACAACAATAATAATAATAAAATACATCCAGTTAATTAGGATCCACTGTGTGGTAATGTGAATTACACAACATTTTTAACTCAAAAAGAAACACAAAATTAAAACCATATAAGCTTAAACTCATTTCGAGGTAAATACTGTTTCTAAGGTATTATACGCTATTCAAAATAATTATAAATGGTGACAATCTGAACCTGTAATTTCACTAACATCATACAGATAACAAATACTTCCGTATCAGCATGTAAAAAAGAAACATATTTTGATACAATAGCCAACTATATAGTCTGTACAATTTTAATCGTTAACTGGATGTGATTATTTATAACTTAGTAAGACACTTTCCCTGTGCGGTATTTCAGGTGAAGAATGTCTTGTCCCCCCCTTAGTAAATTAGAAACACATCAGAAATATAAGACGTTAGTTAACAGGCAGCAAAGTAGAAAAGGGAAGTTTCCCAGCTGATAACATCAGGCAATCAGATGGTAGGTCGAATAGAAACACATTCGATTAGATCATGTTATACCGGAGACCATGGGAATATAGCAGGGATGTAGGCCAAGTGGAGACGAGTTCAGACGGTCTGTAGGATCAGGTCGGTAGAAACGAATGAGACTGTCAAAGGGGGGGGGGGTTCTAATTAAGGCTTAGACAATATGTAGATAGATGTTTGCGTACAAAGTAAGCGGTGAAGTTGCGCCAAACCATGGCCGGCTCTAGTGGAAGGCCGGAATATTAAAATTGGCAACACTGGAACCAGCTGATATTTGAGGCCGACTGGACGATCTCTTAATTTATGTATTTCAATAATCAAATCGCGTCATTTTTAATTGCCGCTTAACAGCAGTTTTATAATTCTTCATTTTTTGCAAATTAAAAGTTTATTATGTAAAATACTGTTATAGTATTTAAGAAATATACTAATTAACTCATTCATATGACACGAATATAATAATTCGAACAAAATTAATTCATTAGGTCTAACACTAATTCACTAATTTCTTCAACTTAAACGTATAGTACTAAGTGCGCATAGGCCTATAATTTAGATTTAGCTACAAATAGGCCTACTCGTGATTTAAGCAATGCTATGAAATTAAATCAAAATATAACATGTTTACTTTAGCTATTTTATTACACTATGCTTATAGGCCTCAGGCGCAACGTTGCCACGTTTAATATTCCGGCCTTCTACTAAAGCCTGCCATGGCCGAACCAATGTCATTAATACAATCATCTAGTACACTTAGTACCGTGAAGAACTTTCATTCTCCAGATATTAACTGAGATTGAGGCTCGATTTCTTTCCAAATGTACTTTCGTCTGAATTGAAATTCATTTATAGAATTATAATACTGAGTTTAATTTTATGTTAAGCATTTAATTATTTTGTATGAATAAGGATTTTCATAGTTGTCCTATTTTTTGTAGGAAACGTATGTGTAGGTCGTAGGTCATCACTGAACTCATTATACTCGTACATAATAGGGCGAAGCCATTAAGCTTATAATTAATTGAGTAATATTACTCTGTCACACATTATTATTTGTATTAATATTAATATCACCATCATGTTACTTGTAGGCCACTACTACTTCACAACAACTACTAATGTTAATACTACTGCTACTACTACTACTACTACTACTACTACTACTACTACTACTACTACTACTACTACTACTACTACCACTACTACTACTGCTACTGCTACTGCTACTGCTGTTGCTGATGCTGATGGTATTACGTATTACACTATATTATTATTATTATTATTATTATTATTATTATTATTATTATACGGGTAACATCCTCGAAGCGATGCTTCGAGAGGAGGACACTTGGAACTGTGTGGCACGGTTCGCAGAAGACATTCTTCAGGCGAAAAAGGTAGACTTGGATAACATAATATAGAAGAAGAATAACAAGTCAAATGTGAGACCTAGAGTGGAAAAACAAAAGACCTAGCCCGAAGTAATGTGTCAGTCAGTTCCAGGTTAGCGTCCTAGAAGAGTAAAGGGGTCGGGTTTTCAATATGGTCGGTTAGAATACCCAAACCCACAGACCCCGTAAGTGTGCACTCTTCCGGACATTTGTTTAACAAATTTTTCCACTTAACATAGTAAAAAAAATTACTAGTAGTAGTAGCGTCGTTGTTCTTGTTATTACGTATATCTTCCTTCATTTCTTCGTTTCAAAGCTAGCTATAGCTTGCAACTACACAGTTTCCTTCGCCTTCTGAACTTCTTTTCATCTTCGCCAATATTCCTTCATTCTCTGGCTCACTCTTGCTCGTTCTTCTTCCGATAACATCCTTTTGGTTCTTCTTGGTTTCTGACAGATTCTTCACTTCCGCAACTTTATTTCTAAACACTCCCCTGAATCCTATATCCTGATTGCGCATTTCTCTAGATGGTCTAGATCCTGATTGACTTCTTTCACTCATACTACTCATGTCTTTCTGTTCTCATGGAAGGTAAGGATCTTGTTTAATATTCTTTCTGGTTCCATTCTTCTAAGGTTTCCAAAGAAAGCCATTGGTCTTTTCTTTATCATGGTCCAGATTTTCTCAAAATTATTATTATATTATTATATACTGATAGAATGTTTGAGTAAGCTAGGATTTTAATGAAGTGTACTAGCCTCTTCGTTCCACTTTCACTATCACTAGAAGATAGTGAGCGAAAGTGAAGATGGGTCTGCAAGGATGAGAGATAGAAATCTTACCAACACAGAGTGTGGTTAACGTTAGATTTTATGTCTGTAGAATGGTTAACGTCAGTCACAAAAAGGAAGTCTACTATGAAGCGCAGGAGCCTGAAAAGATCAACGGTGCACATAAGGACTGGTACGAATGTATCTCTAATACGTCTCTAGGCAGAGAACAGCCTCAAATTAAAACCCCAAGTTCTCAAGGTCGGGGGTCGTGCAATAGCCTAGTAACGTATTCACGTGGAGGTACATAATAAATTTCACTGAATTTCAAAGAACAGGTCTGGTTGCATTGGATTACAACCTGGCAAAGTCAGAAGAAGGATTTTTAGTATTTACAGTAACCTCAGAATTCCTATCTCGAATGTTAAAGAGAATTTGATTGAACTGATAACCAGAATTAACTGTGTGTTTAAATCCAAATAAAGTATTCTTTTATACAATTCATAATTATTACATGAGTAACTCGTGCCTCGTAATATTATATTATTTATATATATATAAAGAATATACAATATTATCTACTTGCAGAAGAAACAAATTGAAAACATCACAAATTATATATATATATATATATATATATATATATATATATATATATTTAAAATTTATATTTATTTTACCTCAAGATGTTATTTTTCCTTATTTGGAACATGTTTCGAGAGCTCCCGTGCTCTCATCTTCATCCTTCTCTGACAGACGCAAGATCGCGAAGGCTGAAGATGAGAGCACGGGAGCTCTCGAAACATGTTCCAAATAAGGAAAAATAACATCTTGAGGTAAAATAAATATAAATTTTAAATATTTTATATATATCAAGAAACGAACTGTAGCAGAAAGTGATTGAATATATATTGTACTGCTGTTAAAATACAACACAGTACATAAGAATGAAATAATTTAAAAGAGAGAAGATATAAATTTAATAGTATGGTGAACATATGTTAGGATTGTAAACAAAAAAACTGAGTGTTAGTCACGACCAACATAGAGGTAGACTCCTATATTATATAGAACAGCATTAAGAAATATGTGTTGACAATTATTATATTAAATTGGAAATAAACATTCAAATAAAATGAAAGATTAATAGAATAGTAATCTAAAATATACTAATTATATGGATAATGTAAAAAAGCAAATAAATGTAATTAATAATAATTAATAAAATTATGTATATTGTTAAGAGTCATATGACGGAAAGATGTGACGAATGTAGTTAGGTATCTAGATGGCAAATTGTAAATTGTTAGATTTGAATTGTATTCAAATGGAAGAAAATTTGTTAGTTTCATTTTATATTTCAGAAGATACACATCAAAAAGTATAATTTTATATTTAAGAAGAGCCACATCAAAAAGTTTAATTTTATATTTCAGAAGATACACATCAAAAAGTTTAATTTTATATGTAATACGACACACATCACAAAGTCTATTTTTATATTTAATCAAAAAACATCTAAGAGTGGTCTTGTAAAAGAGTTTAATTTTGTATTTAATAAAGGAAACCTTTAAAGGAAGGGAGTTAACATTGATATTGAATTTAATAAACATACAAGAGTATAAATCTGTAACATTGAAAGAATTATAATTTTTATACAACTTAATAAACAACAATATTTCAAGAAGTCTGAGTATATCATTTATAGAACGCCGAACTAAACGAAGAAGCCTGTCCTGGAAGATAGTTTGAGTGTCAGTACAATAAAATTCGATGTTCCGGAGAAGTATCAATTTAGCAATCATAGAAGAAAATATAATTCTTCAGTAAGAAAACAGTAATTTTATTTTACAAATACATTCATCAGGATGCACCTTCTGTAAGCACAAATAAGTAAAGATGCTTTTTCAATTAACGTTGGTTTAATTTAATTTCAACATCGAAAATATACAAACTGAGACATGGCATTTTATTTTATCTAAATTCACGAAAAAAGAACAGTACATAAATAAAAAAGACAAACATAACAATAGCCTAGTTTGTATTACTTTATATTAATGCGTATGAATGTCAAAACCAACAAAGAACATAAAAAACCCAAGGTTTTCAGGAAAACTCCAAGAAGAGGACAGGTGCCATCTGGACTGACGAAAGGAGGGAGAGACATTGATCAAGGAGACATGGGAGAGGAGAAGAAGGGAGGAACAGTTGAACCAAACGTAGTCCACAGTGGCTCATACGCAAAATAAAAGAAACAAAAAAGATAGGGGTATAAACATAATATATAAAGATATTTTAGCCTAGTTAATATAACTTTATATACTAATGCTTATGAATGTCAAAACCGACAAAGAACACTGGGAGCTGAACCAGTACTTTAAATGTAATTTAAAGTATCCTTATTTTCCTTTTTGTAATTTTATTTGTTATAATCTGTAAAGTTTAAGATTTGGCAAGGCGAGATTTTTCTGCAAGTAAAGCCACTGAGTTCAAGTGGTGTTGACTCATTGATGCTCGTTGCTAGGCCTTCTTATGTGTTTTCAGTTACCGGAAGTGTACAAAAAATTCAAAGTACAATCTAAATATTTATAAACAAGATTCTTAATATGTTTCGTATATTCCGTCAGTAAGGCTAGCCATGCTTTTATTCAAAAACGGTAGAGAAATATGTTTTAAGGTTTTGTAAGCTACGTTAGTTTTGTTGTTCTCTTCTGAAGTCAGTTATTGAGCTGATGTTGCTCCAGGGTCGCAGGCTCATGATACCAGCCATTTGGGGGGCCAGACTTGCCGGTTGCTCAATTGCGTCAACTATACCCACACAAATACACTCTCTGGCACCTGTGGCATCTGGTTCTACTGTATCAGCACACGATGTTAGGACGCCTCGTTTGAAGAACTGTCGGTCAAGCTTACGGTATATCGCCGAATCATGGTTATCATCCAAAGAGCGGGGCTACGCCCGTCAAAGCTCTGTGCTCCAAAGTCAAGGAAGGGGTAGTCACAGAGATTTAGCCTCCGACTAAGGAGCAAACAGAACATCAAAATTAATCTAAGACCTGCTTTCTTAGAGACAGTAGTGTTATCATACACCTAGCTGGACACGATACAGTATCTAAACGAGGTCTTAACTGTCGCAAAACGTCTTTACATAATAATCAGTTAAAAATAAGAGAGAGAGAGAGAGAGAGAGAGACAGACAGACAGTGATAGCAGATATGCAGACACACACATTTCGTAAATGTCTCGGACATGTTATTTCATAGTACGCTACGCTTCTTCTTCCATCATCAACTATTACTTCTACATAAACTTGACACACTTCTAAATAAAGGTTCTACATAAAGTTTCTAAATAACTAGTCCACTTTATCTCTTCCATAGAAGTTTTAATTACTCCCACTAAATTTTCACACACATAAGACTGACAGCGTATCAGTAAGTTGAAAAATAACTTATTCATGTCCTTGTTAATTTTTGTATCCTTGAACGCAGTCAGTTCAATCGATAGTGCAGTGAACACTGGGTACATTGTATGATATATGTAGCGGTTCAGAGTTACTGAAAATTTAATTTGTTTCTACAGTTTAATTATATGAAAAATAAGCAACGAAGGAAGGAAGGCACAGCGTAGTCGCCCCGTGTGGGGTGCTCAGCGTGTCGCCGATTGCTTTGGGCCTGCTCAACAACTTCCTTTGCCTTTAAACGATTTCACTTCGCTTGTATACATAAATATTAAATTAGTTTATCTTTAATATAAACTAAAATCTTTGTGACTTAAAAACAACTGTTTAGGCAATTGTAATATAACACAAACTGTAAAATTTATTTCATATTTAGCGCGTTGATATATTGTATTACAAATATTATATGTATTATTAGGACTACCATATCTCACGGATTCATCGGCAATCCACGATCTGTGATGCAAGAACAACCGGACCGACAAGACGAAACTCCTCGAGTTTCTTTTCCAAATATTTGCAAGTTTTGAAAAGTAGCTCTTTAGAACTAGCCCTAAGTATACGTAACGTCATGTTTGCAGACGGCGAAGTGATGGAACCAGCCGTCTCTGGTGCTGATATTTTCGTCATTTCTGTTTCCTTAATTTCCTTTCTCATTGTCGTCCCATCGTCACTTGGTTCATTCCCGTGTTTCTCTGTGTATGTACACTTGGTGATTTAAAGCACTTAAGATTTTTATTTAAGTCTTAACTTTTTTGTAGCTACAAAACAGTTGCATTTCGTTGTCCATGACGTGCCCGTTACTTAACTAAATACAACTATTATATTAACGACTCGGAACACAAAGTTTTTTTATAAGTAAAAACATAAAGTTTTACCTTACAACCTGAACCGGTTTTCACCTTTAAAAGGCTTCTTCAGAGGTAGAAGAGGTAGAACCTCTGAAGAAGCCTTTTAAAGGTGAAAACCGGTTCAGGTTGTAAGGTAAAACTTTATGTTTTTACTTATAAAAAAACTTTGTGTTCCGAGTCGTTAATATAATAGTTGTATTTATAAAACAGTATTATAGCAATACAGGTACTCATTAGATTAAGTTCATACCAACGCACTAACGTTGTGTTTCATGGTGACAAATATCTTGCTTCGATCAAGGACCCTACTAATAGATATGTAATGTCCTGGGTTTCTGTTCCTGGATTATGGCGTGTCTTGGTTTTACACTCTTGAATTATAGTAACCCTACATATTGTACATAATTTAAGCTAGTGTGACGAGAACAGATTTCCCAACGCGTGTGATACCAGTAACTAATGGCCAGTCCAACAGTGTTGTTATACATTTTAAAATTGCATATTTTTACAGACTATACCCAAAACAGGACCATAGGAACTTAGCAAAGTTTTATTAAAATATGATTTTATAAATTATTTTATTTTATTCGAAAATTGTAAATAACGTTACACTCTTAAAACCCGTAAGAACCATTCATTATTCGTCCACCTGTAACTTGTAAGCAACTCCAAAAAATGTCATAAATCGTAAGGAATTGAAGTAATCAGAGGAAACTGTGGGGTAACAGTATAGCTGATAAAACTATCACCTAATTTGACATAACATTAAACATTCTTTTAACGCGTATATCACTAACTTGTCTGGAGTTTGTCCAAGAAAGCTTTAACAAATTTTAAACTTAAAAAACACAGAAATAAGACGGTATCGCATATACCAGTGCAAATGAAAGTAGTGGTACTAGACAAGAAAATACAGGAAATTAACAAACAATCTATGGTCAATAATGAATAAAATGGTAAATTAGAATTTAAAATATCAAATTAATTCTAATTTGAGTTAGCAAATATTCTATAGCATAGAATTATCAAAATTTCAGCACTGTAGTAGAATATTAGGTAACCAGGCAGATCGTTAACAGAAAAGAAATAGCCAAAGAAAAGAAGGCTAAAATATATGGATCAGTTCTGGCGCCATTGCTCATAATGCCAATTGTGGGTTTTAATTGATTATTTAAAAAAGTGATTGGAAGACTGTGAAGTAAAAGTGTTGCGACGATTAAAGGGGTTACCAGAACGCGTAAAATAAAGAATTAAGCAATTAGTATCAGTCTAAAGGTGGGACGTGTTAGTAACAGCTATGATAGTTCGGGAAGAATTGGAAAATAAAGAATGGCTAAAATGATACGGCTAAAGACAATGGATAACTAAAGAAAGCATACTTGAGCTAGTTAATATACAGTGAAGAAGAGAGGACTCACTTGGACTCAAGCTAAGAGAAGCTAGTGACAGGAAAGGTGGAAAAGAATTAACGCCTCACGTAGAAGAGGTACAGGATAAGTATGCAATGGCACCGAAGCGACAAAATGTCACATAGTCTTCTCCGTATCCTCGTCATCGTCTTCAGCAAGATTAAACTAAAAATGGTTCGTTCCGGTCCCAAGCAGACAGACTACAGCTGTTCACTCCAACGCTTCTTCGGACGCCCCACACCTCTGCGTCCTTTCGGTTAATTCATAGTTGTTAGGGGATGCGACAGTCATCCATTCGGTTAAGATGTTCCAACCATTTTAGCCGATATTGGGCAACCGTATCGAGTATACTCATAATATACAGCTCCTAATATACATCGACATTTCTTTTGCGATCTTACCCTACACGTGCGTGAGAAATCTCATTTCGGCCGCTTGAATACGATAGGCCTGGGACTTCGTTAAAGTCCAGTTCTCAGATCCATAGAGAAGCGTGGGGAGGGCCATCATCTTGTAGAACGTCAAGTGTGTTTCTTTCCTCGTTGATTTTAGAGTTCTGATGGTCCCACACGCGGATGACCTTGTGCAACCTCTTCACCACATCATTTTTTGCAATGTAAGACACATTACAGCCCAGATATTCAAAACTACTGACCTGCTCCAGAACAGTACCATCTACAACAATTTTTGCTCGTATGGAGTCATGTCGTCATCATCACAATAATCATCTGTATCGGAATACCATCGAATTATTTATATTTAAAATAATTAAATATACAGTTATAATAGTGCGATTTATTATTTACTCTGGAGTTTTAATGTTGATTATTCTAAAACTAGAAGTGAGTAAGACTTCGGCGACCTCACAGCACAGCAATAGCAACCAACAACTTAAATCGTTGGTGAATGTGACAATAACGTGCTTTACAACCAGTGCTGAGAGGTCGGATGCGGAGTCTTTCATATCCAAAGAAAGTGCCCGACGGGAACACAAAATTACGAAAAACAAATAAATAGAAGAGACGTCTGATGTGAGAGTACATGAAAGACGGGTCATCCGGGCGTGTGCAGCGACGAACGCCGAAGTCAGTGATACGGAAAGTTACTGCACGGAGACGACTATGGAACGGACCAAGAGAAACAGCGAAAGCAGGATAGGAAGACCAAACGAAGAATTAGAAGCACTAAATTGAAAGCTACGACAGAGAACGCAGAAAACGAGTCCAACGTGTTAGTGTAGGCAGTAATGAGACACACAACCGTATAATTATGAAAAACGACATAAAACCTTGTGGGGTGGATCACCACGAAAATAGAATCACAAGGTCTCCAGAATAATGTAGCGATCAATGTTCATGCTCGTCGAGTCCTAAAAATAATAATAACCGCGATGGCCCTTATAGCTATGCCAACGTTCTTGAAGATTTCTTTCTAGCAGGAAAGCAGAATGACTGTAATGCCATTCTGATGTGAAGAGAGTGTATAGAGCAGTATGAATACCTTGGTGTATGCACTCCAGTACCTACCTGGGACGTATTTCAGGGGGAATTTTAATATATCGTAGAAGGAAGAGAAATATATTACACATATACGAAACAAGCAAAGCAACTAATAACATGAATTTATACACAACACACATTTCTAAAATGAACAGAATCAACACTGTTGCACACCACTATAAGAAAATTATTTCGATTAGCGCTTTCAAGCTTCAAAGCTCATCATCAGATCGGAACGATATTTCTGATCTGATGATGATGAGCTGTGAAGCTTGAAAGCGCTATCGGAATAGTTTTTCTACAGTGGTGTGCAACAGTGTTAATTCTGTTTGTGATGTAACCACTAACAACTTTAATAATTAAATTTCTAAAATGATTAAATGACCTAGTCAGAGTATCGCTCCAGTATCTTCATAACATTCTTCCTAAAGGCATTAATATTCTGATTGAAACAGTTAACGCTTTCATTGTCACAAACTCTGTTCTTCATTTTAATGGATCTCGCCAATGGAGTCAACAAGTATCTGAACAAGTCATGGCTTCTGTGTCTTACGTAAGGAACTCTGTAATCGATCCCCGAGACATCCGTCTCAATAAGGCCGTGGTGAATACTCTTATAGATACCTAACACATCTATAATAATATAACAATGCTAAGAAATCGTGTTACAGTAATAGTAGTAGTAGTAGAACGTCGATAATCCGAACCTTGTCCACAGAAAAATTCGATTCGTCGGCAACGGTATCAAAATCGAGATTCCAATAGATCGAGAACGTTTAGCGCAAGCTTGTTCACATTACTGAATGTCTTTGAGCCTAGCTTCTATGCAGTGTTAATGTAGACGAATGGAATGTGGGGGGTGGTGGGGATGACAACAACAACCCCACCCCTGACTCGCTCGTCAGGATTTATAAAATTTTAAATTATGAAGAAATAACTAACACTACAGCTGAGGTCGAGGCCCCAGACGATAACGAAAACGACGAAAGTGAAGACATCGCTGATGAGGCATCAGCCGGACCTTCAACGCTTTGGAAACTGCAATGTCTTGGCTGGAAAAGCAGCCCGAATGCTCTACTACCCAACTTTTGTTACTACAGAGAAAGACCTGGCCTCCAATAAACGCACCTCAAGCCTTGTTCAAAGGAAAAAAATTGTGACTTTTTTCGTAGTTCTGATATGCGTATTTAAATTTCTTCAAAATTTGTGATTAAAAAAATTTTTCATACAATATTTGTGTAAGTGTTTGGAATAAATATAGCGAAAATGATGTTTCTAACATAACGCTAAGTTTTCATAAGTACCCCGTCTACCTTTATACTTTAAGTAGTGATTTTTTTTGTATATGTTCGAAAATCCGGACTGGGTCGAACACCAATTAGTCCGAATTATCGACATTCTACTGTAGTAGTAGTAGTAGTAGTAGTAGTAGTAGTAGTAGTAGTAGTGGTGGTGGTGGTGGTGGTGGTGGTAGTAGTAGTAGTAGTAGTAGTAGTAGTAGTAGTAGTAGTAGTAGTAGTAGTAGTAGTAGTAGTAGTAGCAGCAGTGGTAGGTGATTCATATACAAAGCATGACCAAAGCACATTATAATGTGTTCAAAACGGACAGGAAAAGGTAGGATTTAATTTTTGTTCGCAGGAAAACATACAAACGAGAGGCGGGTTGTGGAAACGGCTGCCAGGTAAGGTGGACCCCCCACCGAGCGAGCGAGACAGAAAGAGAAACCACTCTCCATATTTCTTTTGATTTTTGACATGTACTTATAGACGTTTAGGAGGCGGTCGTTCCTGCTGAGAAATGGCCATCAGCAAACAATGAAGAAATCAATCACGGGCCACGTATTATCAATCAAACCTTATCAAACTGACAATCACACCAATTCTTGCTGTTGGAACTGTAAAAATTCGTCGGTAACGATAATTTGAATTATTAAAACCGATGCTTGATTACATTCGTACAAAATAAATGTACACAGCGTCAAATAAGTAAGTAAGTAAGTAACTAATAAAATAAACAAGGCTCAATGTAAGGCGTTCTATTGCCAACTAGAAAGGGAAATAAGGTAGACCCGCGGAGGCAGTGAGAAAAATAAGTAAAGAATTGGAAGTAGCGAAAATTTTCTGAAGAGAAGCTAAAGCATTAGCACAAAATAAAGAAGAATTAGAGCGTTTTGTAAAACCCCAACATTTCGCACATAAATATGTTTACCGATAGTCCCCACTTATTATTTTCTTATTTTTTGTCACTGGGAATTTCAGTCTAGTCGTCAACAAATTGTAAGGAGCGGTTCATTGAAGGAGTTGTATCCTTTTTATGGACTATGTAAAAGACGCTTTCCCAAAAGATTGTCAAAAATAGAAATAACATTTCTCTTATATGTCACCGCAATCATAATTTGTTTATAATTTTGTTGAACGTATAATTCAGTTTTCAAAATTGTTCGAATTGGATATTTTTGTGCTCGATATTTTCCCATTAATATCTTCTTCGTTTTTATATGAGAGCTTATAACCTAATAGTTAAATTCTGACACTTGCTCTATAATTTTACCATCCAAAACAATTTTAGATCTAACTGACCATGTGTTCCTTTAAAAGCCATACATTTTGTTGTTTTGTCAGATATTTCCATATTAAATTCTTTCGAAATGTTATTTAAGGAGTGGAGCATCCTTTGCAAGTCATCTTCATTTGTGGCCAATAAAATCTGAATTTGTTTTAAGGCTATTGGAACCTAAATTCTGAACAATACTGGTGATATACAGCAAACCTGTCGTGAGCCTATCGTAAACGTGAATCGTTCCATCAAATAGGTTACTCGCTACTTTTTAGTTATGAATTTTACTTTTCGTATAGACTCTGTAAAGTGTACAGCCTTCACTGAAGTGTAATCAACTCATATAATATTCTTAGGACTTCATACAATTTATTTGAGGAGCCACTGTCATATGCTTTTTTGTAAATCAGAAACATACGATGTGATGTTCTCTTTTGCCAGCCATTTTCTTCACAATTATGTCTCAGTCGGTAATCGACGGTAGACAATCTCTCAAGTTGCGCGGTATAGCCCTACGTTCCTACATTCTGCTCACTGTATCAATAACAGGTATCCCTGTATAGTTTTCGCATCTGTTCTTGTCTCAGTTTTCGTAAATCGAGGTAGGCAAATACATCACCGGATGTTTCATGTTCATTCAGATATTGATTGAAAATGCCATAAAACATTGTTCGTAATTTTTTAATTTTTCTGTTCCATTTTTTAGTAATTCGGCTGTTATTCACCATGGAATTCGCCTGACTTTCTGTTTCATTTTACACATATTATTGCTATTTTAATCATTGTTGTACCTAAACCGATCAATCATTTGGGTACTCCGTGGATTTAAACTCGTACCGTGTACACTCGTTTCGTGTCATCGTTTCAAATTATGTTATCTTCAATCGGATACTGGACTCAGTCTGTAAACTTTCAGACTTCTGACGCTTCCTGCCTCCTATACAAGTATCGATTTCTTTGTATTTTATGAACCCCCTTTCATTTTTTGGCCCAGTTATTATTCTGCAAATTAGACTTTTCGTTTGAAAGTAAAAATAAAATACATGACTTCTCGCGATTTTTCACTAAGCCACCTGTGGTATAATCTCTCCTTTTCTTCTATCTCATCGTACTGCAATTATCCGTCAGGAAAAAATTGTTTATTTTGTGAACAAAACGTCACACAGGTAAAGTTCTTTAAATATCGCGTTACAGTCTTCAGAACTTTATGGTTGAAACGCAACTCAAATGAGTCTGTGGTTGAGTATTGAACGCCAATTTACAAGCCAGTAATCGGCAACAAGTAATACCCACATTACAACATGCGTATTAATCGTTACGAGGGATAAAAATGTGCCAACAAGAAACCAAATATGGCTCCATACCCCAGTGCGTGACTAATAACAATGTTGACAACAATTAATTTACTTACATCACAAAAATTAATCCCCTTTTCTGTGTAGAGTTTCTAGTATATAGAACAATTTAATGATTTCCGTATATCAAAATGTTAAATGGAAATATTTAGTAGATGCCAAAACAAGGTTGTTTTTTTAGTAGGGTGGTTTTAAAAATAGTAACTACGGTTAGTCAGTAGTAGGGACTAGATAAATGTATGCTTTCATATGGGTTGCATCCCTCACTTTAAGAAAAATTATATCTGTCCTGTTGTTCGTTCTCCGATATGTGTTTCAGTACAGTTCATCCAGTTATTCAGACTTTTCAAAGTCTCGTTTTCTTAACGCGCAAATAAATAGACAACCTATACTTTAAAATGCAAAAAGTTTATTTTTTTTATTTAGACTTCAGTTTCCAAAAATATATGCATACACATAGTGCGAACTTCTACATCCTAAGATATCTCTCCGTTCCCAGTTTCCAGATCCCCCTGTCGTAGCACAATCCCTCTTCAAAATCCCTCGTCTCTCTCAATGGTATCCCGACTCTCCATCTTATAGATTAAACCCATTCCTCCAGCTTTTCCTTGGTCGTCCTATGCTCTCCGATTTCCTTCTTGTGTCCAAACCAGACATCAGTCTGTCTACATTCTGTTCTCTCCAATAAACATAGCTCTGCCTTCAACCGTATTCCTTATTCTGCCAGTTACCTCGTTCCTTATTCTTTCCGATCTATATCTGCTGGAGTTTTAACTTAATAATTCCACTTGTGCCGCTAAAGGTTTGTACCGAGTCACTGTAATGATGTCATATATTTCTCCACCATGCATCACTACTGTTCTATGGTCTTCTCTTAGTTTTCCCCAACATTTTTGTCTCATTGTACCGAGTTCAAAGATCAAATTGCTTGTCTTCGCTTATTTAGACGTTCGTTTATTTCGCCGCTGATGTTTCGATACTTGTTAAAAACAGCTCCCAGATATTGCTTGTTTGACTCCTTCACACGATCGTTTGTTAATAATATTCTACGTTCTCGTTCTCTACGTTTAATATTTCAACTTGTTTGTATTTGTCAAATCCGATTCCTGGTAATTTTATTTTACTTTTCTGATCATATAACTCGGGCCATTTTAATCTTCTGATATGATTTCTTGATCGTCTGAAAAGTAGAGTATATACAGGCTTAGTTGTCGTCCCTATTTGTATCGCCTTTGTAGTAACATTGAAAGCCGAAGACACGAGACGTCACATGCAGAGGGATGTTGCTCTGAGATGTGAGAAGGGTGTTGTGGACAGCTTCAGTGCAGGTTACCTACGAGTAGGCTATAACGTCAGATGATAAGCAAAAATCGCGTAACGTTAGACTTTGTAATAAGTGCCAATGTGAATATCTCTATCTCTCTCTCTCTCTCTCTCTCTCTCTCTCTCTCTCTCTCTCTCTCTCTCTCTCTCTCTCTCTCTCTCACACGCGCGCGCGCGCACACACACCCTTTTTATGGATATTTGCATAGCCAGGCCAGTTGTAACGAATGACATGTTTAATAATTACTATTAAAATTAAAATAACAATTAACTAAATTAATTAATAATGAAAATGGAAAACGAAACGATATCCGTCACGTGGAAAACGCAATGTTCTATTTATTGTTTTTGTTAATCTTACTTTTTATATTTTTGTTCGTTTTATTGTGAATGTTGTATGTCGTAAGATTTCACTGTTTTTTGCTATATTTACCATGCTGGGAGAGGTTGATAGACGTGGCAATATAAAAATATTAAAATGAACACTCAAGACGGGGTCGTGCAGTGCAGGACGCTATAGATGGAGGGAAGCGTCCGAGCGGCGTCAAGGTATAGGCGGGGGACACTAAGAAAAGGGTTAAAGATATGGTGAGCTGATAGGGAGATTTAAGGAGTTATGATATCAAGAAAGATGCATGGTGGAGTGTGTGTGAAGAGTGGATTTAGGTGTTTCTCTGTTGGCGAGGATTCCCATCGGCAATAGTAAGTAGACGGTTAATGAGGAAGGAAGGTCTGCGGAAGTTCCGGCTTGTTCTGTTTATGGAGGCTGCAATGGATTGGAAGGAAACACGTTGCTTAGCAGTTTGGGAATATTTCCGGTTTAGTTTACAGAGAAAGGAATCTGGGTTGGGAAAGAGTTTGTTGAGGGCGTAACCCCTACTTCATCTTGAGTAGTTAAAACAAAAAGAATATTTCTTTTTGTAAAGAGGGGCCACAAGTTAATTAAAACTAGGCTAAGGCCTAGAGAGGCTAAAAATTGCGCTGGATCCAGTGAGACAGGACTTGCAATGAAAACTCAAGAATTAAATAATTAACAACTCCCTTTTTATTATTCTATCTCATAATAATAATATAATGAATAACTACAACAGTAATCTTTAATTCCCCTTTAAAATAGTTAAATAAAGAAGTATACTCTCTCAACAAGGCCACCTGAAAAATATTAACTGAATCCAAGAAAATAATTACTATGTCACACCATCAATGAATTGAAATTTAAAATAATCATTAACCTCAAAATAAAGCTCCCATTAAACTATTTAATAAAATATAAAATTTATTTTATATGTTCCTTTTATAATACTGTATATAAATTAATGAAGATAAATGATTTCATTCCTTGTTACTATTAATAATAAAAATAATTACTCAACAAATTAAATAAATTTTAAAGGTGACAATTCCTATACTTGTTATACTGTTAAATAAATTAAATAATTTCCTTAAAGAAATGATCAGCCACGATTATTGAGATAGAATACCTCCCTTAAAAACGAAATGAAAAGGATATACCCACATGACTACATGTGTTAACTTTCTGTTGTAAAAGACATTGAATAATAAATCCCTATATTCCAAGTTCCCACCAAAAGTACAGTAATGCATAATATTTATAACCCCCAAAATGTACACAGAAATATACACACATAACATGTTCCACAGGACAAAAATACATTATACAACAGTATACATAAAATACATAAAGGTCTCTTGCCACGCCCTTTTTTATATTACCCTTCTGGTGTATATAAATTCTAACTTTTCTTTTTATAATAATCCGAATTAGGATTAGAAATTTACATTTATAATAGTACCCACATGGTGTGGGTTAATTGCACGTCATGTGTATAAGAGAATGTATAGCATACAAATGTCCCCAGGACCTAATAAAAATTCACAGTAAGTGCCTAAGTGGCTAAGTGCTTAAGTATCTAATTCCGGTGAAAAATAAAAATTGTTTTAAAATAATTAACGCCCCCCAGTTATCGTAATGAGTATAAAGAATTTATATATACTTAAATAGGGCCAATTAATGAAAAGAGAAAATTGCACAATATTAGCACCTTATAAAAAAATACACTTGGGTCAGAGACGGACATGTTCATTCAACTTTCGGCTTGTTTCAACAAACTTGTCTCAACAAACAAGTCTCGACAAACAAGTTGAAAAGTGTTTCGACATGCATAGCTTGGTTGAAACTAGTTAAAAATTCGCCTACCTCCCCGGTAATCCTTTTATACAAATGAAATAAAC
The DNA here is from genome assembly GCA_034769895.1 of Magicicada septendecula. Taxonomy (NCBI): domain Eukaryota; kingdom Metazoa; phylum Arthropoda; class Insecta; order Hemiptera; family Cicadidae; genus Magicicada; species Magicicada septendecula. The sequence continues at coordinate 96,668,361 of CM068368.1, forward strand.
TGATTTTAAAAATAAGAGAAAATATATGTTTTTATGCATAGTAAATTAAACTTGAGAAAATTACTAATAACAAAACTGACTTTAAATCTGTAGCGATAGCACTATAAAGAAATGAGTGGAAATCTATGTTGGATGCTGTCTTGTAACCATATCAGTCTCTGAACTGACAATTTACTATAAATATATTGAAATATTACAATTAATTCTTTTTCTTAGTGTACACACTAAACTGTCCCATCAATTGGGGATCCAAATGAATGTTTAACTTGAAAGGTAGAAACTGAAGGTTATGTATAACTGGTGGTGCCATGTTGATTCTACGTGTTAATTATAAATGGTTGTTTTTCACCTGCTTATGGGTCCAGAATCTGTGGATCGCCAGAATGGGTGGCGATCTTATGATTGGCATGTTGTTGTTGTTGTTGTTGTGGTGAGCTAATTCTCTTCGGTGGCGAGTGTGGAGCTTTTTTAAGATGGAATTCGTTCAGCAATGTAGCAGGCCTTTCTTCTCTGTTCGGCGAACCCTGCTCACACATTACATTTTTAGTGAGAGACCACACACAAATGCCCCCACTGTTTGGACACCCTCCAAAATACATATATAAAGGCAACACCTAGTTATGGGCTACATAATAAAACTTGGTAAAATTATTTTGGCCAACATGCCTTATTTAAAAACTCTCTAACAATGATTCTTTATAAACTGAACCTCACCTAATGTGAGTTACCTTTTACTGAATAAAAAATTTATTTTGGCTCTGTAACATCTTATAAACTTATTACTTAGAGTGAATATATATAGTTACCACGTGGTGCAGAATTTATTTAAAACACATAGTTTTCTTACTACATATAATTTGAGAACACCATTAATTTGAATGTGACATCATTTATATTTAACGTGCCTGAGTAAGTTCTCAAATATTTGTATAAAGTTTTACTGCTAAGTGCAGCAAAACCTTATAGCACTTAACTAACAACGCATTGTGCAATAGGTTAAGTGTGCAACCCAATCTCGTTACATCGGTGTTAATTAACGTTTAAACTTAATAATTTTGTTGTTAATGTACTTTAGGTTTTAGGGCCGAGATTCTGATACTCCAATAATCTAGTTTTATTAGCTTATAAAAACTTTACGAACAAATTACGTATCGCACAATGCATGATTCAACAGGTGAACAGAACTCAAGCTTACTTAAAAACACTGTTTTCTTCCGTAAAATATAGAATTTAATTAATATAATGTAATTAAGACTCACCGCAGTCGTTTACAAACTATTTTTCCATAGCTGTTAGAAGTAGTTGGAAATTAATTCTTCTCTCCACCGAAGGAATATACCACGAGGCCATCAGTTAGGCTTCCATGTCGAGACAAGCAAAAGGAACGCAGTTGGTGAAGCACTTCGCCCGTCTTTAATCAGGCGACAGGTAGCGGCACCTGGCTTTTATAATGCCTCAACAAGCCGACAGATAGCGACAGCGATCGGGCACTGTAATAAGACTGTCTTATTTCGATATAAGAGCGCAGCACGAATTATTACTTTAATTCTGTACTGCCCTTAACTATCAACGGTAGATACATTAATTTCGCATCGTTTTACCGCTAGGTATCGGTGCACTCTCCGATTGTAAAAATGACTGACTGAACGACAAAGTTCAGCACACAGAGCGTTGTTGATGGTTTTAGTTTTAGGATGTCTGCGGTAAATCAGTCTAAGAGCTCGGCGTTCGGTGATTCTGAAGGGGGGGGGCAGGATCAGCAGTTAGTAGGATGGGATGAGCGTAGGTCATGACAGGACGAAGACGGGCTTGTAGATACAGCTGAGTATCCTGCTGGAGCAACGGTCGTTGCTGTGAGCACTCGGAGAGTTCGAATTCGTTGGCGGGCTAGGCCTGAGGTTTGTTTGATATGTGGTCGCCAGGTGAGCTGGGAATCAAGCGTGACGCCTAGATATTTGCAGACACGATTCGGCATAGAAAGGCCTATGAAATTTATTAAATTTTAAATTGTATTGTATTGTTTAAATTGTATTAAAATCTGTAACGTTTACATATTTGAAGCAAGCAATAAGTTTGCTTCAATTCACGTTTTATTTATTTCACGTTAACAGCAAACGTTTTGCCATTCGGAATAATGCAAGCATCTTCTCAGGCAGCTAGACTGATAATGGTCATTGAAAATTTCTACATCGTAAAAGAATGAAGAAATTCGGTGTTAAATCAAAAGAAAACGTACGTTTAGCCTAAAATTATGATGTTTTCAGAATCGAAGCCGCGAAAAATAAAATGCGAGAACTTCTCGAAATGCGATGTATACTTCTTTGCACTCCAGACGCGTACAACACTTATGAATAAGAATCAGTACACAATGTACGTGTTAATGTATTATTAATGATACAGAACAGAGTACAAAGTACATGCTGGAGTCTATTTAAATATGTAATTCGATGTCTGAGGTCTGAATCCCTTGCGCAGTTATATGCCAAGTAGGTTGAGTATCGTGATACGTAATTAGCAGAGCCGATCATAAACAATTAGCATGATTATCATCATTACGCATAAAATGCATATAATGAATCTACGAAGCTGATTCACGTCTGAAGTTCTCGGTTGTACGGGCGCGACATTTTGTGTAGCCTACTCCAAGCATACAGATGAGAGCTGGTATTGTGTAGAGTAATTTTAAAATGTTTGACGTGTTTGAAAATCGTATTCACAGAAATTATTTTTCTGTCAAATGTGGAGTAACAGATTGGTTTATTTTTGTACACACTTTACTTCGAACTAGATTTATGAAAGTATTTAGTTAGTTTATGCTCTGTATGACGATGGATGGCGTGTGGACCCTTAGCCTACCTGCTGCCTCTCCCCCATTGTAATACTTCCGCCCTGGCTCGACAGCAGCTAATTGCCGCGTGAGTCACCTCACTGTGCGTCCAATATGAAACAATTTTTTTTTTGCCTCGCCCAATACTGGTAAAATTTTGTTATGTTTGAAATCAGCGAAATAATACGATGAAAATGACACCAAACACGACTAAGGAATATTAAAAATTGGGCGTATAAAGCACTATGCACTGAAGATGTGTATTAATGTAGTTGTTGAGTTTTTACCTTGAAACACCTTAAAAGTTAATATTTTTAAAGGGAATTCATCCACTGATTACGGGGGGGGGGGATCCACTGATTGCTATTAAAAATTTCAACGAAATTCCATAATCACTTAACGTAGGCATTTTTTTAAGCCAGTAGCGTGTGTTAAAATAAGGCTTGTAAATAATTGTATGGGAAGATTGTTGAATATCTCATTCCCTATCCTGAGGAAAATGGAGAGTCCAACCCTCAAATTAATACCCCACCCCCCCAAGGAGCAGCTTCGAGTTGCGCCACTGCTGGGGACCTGTAGTCACGGGCCTGACTGTTGCGTAGGGCAGGCTCCGCGTACTCGAAGGCTCTCGCCCTTTGAGCATGTTCGCAAAGCGACCAACGGTACTCTGCCGTGCCGGGTCTGGGCAAGGGTGCCATTATGTCACCAAGATAAAGGTCTGGCTGGCTACCCAGAGCTTTGAAACCAATGAGGGTCTCATTAATGGCGTCAACTCTTGGCTACCATAGCGACAATGTTTTTCGATGAGGGACTACGTAAGCTGGAGGAACGATATACCAAGCGCATGTACGTGGGTGTGATTATGTGAAAAATTATGTTGATTTGAACCTACGGTACCTTTTTCATAAAACATTTATCTACAATTTTCTTTACCACCCAATCCGAAGTTCATTTCTGGATAGCTCTTGTATGTGTATTTATTTATCTGTCAATGGAAGGTTCAGGCAGCTCAAAATGAAACACAGGTGTCGTTTTAGTTTCACAGGCGGTCTTAAGAAGTAGTAGGCCTAAGTTGTAACACGTTAAAGCACATGTTGTGAGTGAGCGACAGTTCTCTCGTTAAATATGTGTGCCCACGTTCATAATCATTCGTAATAGTAGACCTAACTTGCTAGAGGTTAGTACTGCTAACAAATCGTCATCATCATCGTTGGCTCGACAGCCCTTTGTAGGTCCTGGCTTTCTTCAGAAGATTTCGTCATTCTTCTCTATTCATAGTCACACTCCTCCAGTTTCTAATTCCAAGAGTACTGATGTCCTGACTCACCCCGTCCCTTCATCTCAGTTTTTCTCTTCCGACTTTCCTTTTACCTTCTGGCTTTCACTAAATATCTTCTTAATAACTCTACTTTCACAAGCACGTACAATGTCTCTAGCCTATTCTAATCTTTTAATTTAATAAAGGTGACTACATCAGGTTCATCATACTGCTAACAAAGTAGTTGTTTAATACATGACTACCGACTGTTCAGAAAGACAACTATTCGACATGTCTTTTGAGCATCTCTTTTAGAATCATATAATGTCACACGATAAATTTATCTGAACGTCAGACTGCATTTTTGTGGGTAATGAAGTTTTTAGAGTCTTGCTCTTTTATTAACTCCGATAATGAACATGTTGTAAAGGACTTGTACTATCTCTCGGATTTAATATTTACATAGTTCACTGAAAGTCGTTTTCATTTCTTGTCTCCATTGTGAATTTTGAGAAACAGAGTCTTTACAGTCGTTATACTCGACTAATCGCTAGTGACCGACTGATGAGTTCCCTATCTCAGAGTTTTTTTATGCAGATAGAGAGGTTTCACTGTAGAGTTGTTGCGGAGATCAGTTTTCGTTACAAAACACTGGTTTTTTATCACTTTTAAAGTCTTCTCACCTATGAAACTTTCGTTGACAGGACATTGACCATCTTTCGTTCCCATCCGTTGACAGCCCTAAACCGATAGGTCCCTGTACTGTTAACAGGGAGATGATAAGCGTATGTCTCACTAAAGGAATCTGCATATACCTCTTCCGGCATGTAGGACTATAGTGGGTATTCTTCCAGTCAAATGCCATTCAATCAAACTAGAATAATAATTGAAAATAATTTTAATATATATCCAGTGTTAAATGTTACTTCTAGTTCATATGTGTTAGATAACTCAAAAAGAAATGTAGAAAAAATTTAAAATTATAGAAAAAATGACTAATTCAAATAAGCTAAGTACGTCGAAGTATCTACTGTTGAAATATTTAAGTTTATGTAGGGCCTACAGATTATTGGTTTGTATCTTATTTATTACAGATTACAATTTCTTTAATTTAAGTTACAATGCTTCTTCACCGTAGTTCACTAAGATAACAAGTCAGCAATCATGCTTTTCTTGCGTTTCCTCTCGACATCCGTGGCTTAAATTTTATGTGTTTAAATTACAACTCGTGTACAACGGAAAGACTGGTTGTATTTTGTGAACAAGCCTTGTTTAGCTGTTCCGAAAAATGTACGGCAATCACGCACTTTGTTAACTGACTAGCTACAGGGAATGGATAATGGGACGGCGTGGTAAATACCTTTTGTGCCGTAACTAAGGAATTTCGTTACGGCAACATACAAATTTTGATTAAGCCAAATTATGGCAATAAGAATTATTTATATTATATTGCTGTGTTGGTCCTAGTTGCGTGCTATATGGATACTCGCGCGCTATCTAGTAGGGACGCGGCGCGACTTGAGTTTCACTGTTTAGCTGTGTGGTGGCGTTGTTGGTTGTTCGGCCTTAGACTCGTGTCGATCTGTCTCTCTTGCTTCAGCCTTCAACCAGCGAGACGTTTCTTGTCCGGCTTCTGAAGAAAGTTTTAATTGTTTCTTTTAATACCGGGCGTATATTATTTATCATGGCTGGTTGAGTGCCAAGGTGTGCTCTGGGGTGTCTACGGCCCGTTCAACCGTGACCCGATTGTCAGGCCAAGATGGAATGTAAGAAAATGAAGGAACTTATAAGTAGGTAATGTGCTACGGCCAATATCGACAGGTATGTCTCGGAACAATGTTTCTGGTGTTGCTGTGTAAGTGAACTTTTGCAAAAATAAAAATTAACTTAATTCCTAGGTGTGCATTTGGTACCACTTGATTCTCTTGTCAAGTGATGACCTGGCTAGTTATCTTAACACAACAAAAAAAAAAGAGACTTTGCTTTAATACTTGATGCTTCTTTACATTACTTAATATCCGGAAAACCCAGGTTATTTTAATGATAGCAAATTCATTTCTGAACTATAGTTTTTTCCTTTCAAAATTCAGTTGAACTGGACTGGCATCTGATATTTCTTTTAATTGTGAGGACAGCTTCTTATGCTGTTAGTAAGTGATAGTAATACCTTATATGCAAAAGCTATTTAAAAAAAAAAACATGAAAAACGAAATGTGTTAAGCTACTACTGGTGAATTGGTATCTACTTAAACTTTGCTGTGTGAAGGCACTTCCCAGCGTTACTACAGTGAAGCATGCCTGGTTCCTTTATTTTCTCTGAGAAAGTCTCTCAGTATTTATCAGTGTTATCTATGTAACTGTCTTGTGTGTGAATTGTAAAGTGCATGTAAGTTTAAAAAAAAAAAAAATTATGAAGTCATATGTATTGAGTGCAACCCCTTGTCATGACAGATAGTGAACGGTTCACCACATTTGTCAAGCTATGTTATATCCATACACGTTTTGGGATTTACCATTTATTTTGATTCTCTATGAATTTAAAATCAATGTTGAATTTTTTTGTATATATCTATAAATCTAATGGAACTTAATAATGTTTGCTCAGTTTAAAATATGTTGAATGACTATATTAATTAATTGTTGTGTGATGAGAATGTAAATAGTGTTATGGATCTAGTCATTCGTATACACAAATATGTATGTATAAAACATTCTACATTTTGAGAGACCTGGTTATCTGATATTTTCTTTAATAATGGTATACATTATGAAATCAGAAAACCATTGAGCTATACAAAGTTTAGTAAAAATTAAGCACATACAGACAAAAAAAAAAAAAAGAATGCTCGTACCATGTTAACCCAATGTTATTATCACTATTGTGCACACACATTGTAAATTTCATACTAAAGAACATAACTACCAAATTATATTTAATATTTTGTCTTTACTAATTATATTGTTATCATTCTTAGTTTTTTGATTGAGATTTCAGATGGTGCATGTTGTTTGTGTAAATTAATTAAAAAAAAAAGCACATTAAAATAGTACAACCAGAGGTGTCCTGTAAAAAAAAAACTTATTGTTATTAGATGTATTAAATTTTGAAAACCTCTAGTTTTATTTTTTTTTATTTATTAATGTTAATAATAATTTATTGCCAAAATATCGAAATTATATTTTTGTAAAGGTTTTAAAATTTACCGTCGAGGTTTTGTTGCATGATCATTGTTATTTTAAATAAAATACTTCTATATTCTGGGTACTATGAAGTACACGCATTGTACATAAAATTGTAAGGCTTTTAAAAGGATTTAGAGAACCAATAAATTTGTTGTTTGTTGAGTTTGGAAATTGAGGTCACCTCATTAATTCAATTGCCTAATGGTTCCCCAGCACGAGGCCTTTCTTCCACTAGGAGCCCTCCTCCTGGTTTTGAACAAGTGAGCCGGTCATCCAGGTAAGCTATAGAATTTAGTTACACATTTTAAGAAAGTTAAAATTCTGAATTCTGTATGGTTAATTTGTATTGTTGTGATGTCAATGATGAGCGGCTCACAAATGGTAGCAGAGCGTGGTTGGACGTAGGCCTGGCCACCTCTGAACCAAAAATTGGAAATTGATGCAGTGGCCTCAATACTTTAATTGGACATGCGCTGTCAGTCTGGTGGTGTGTTCTCATATCTCAATGAATGTAATGAGCCTAGGATGGGTTGATTATGATATTTTTACTGTAATTATGTGTTTAGCATTGTTGTAAAAATTTGGTCTTTGGAAGCGTGCTGGGCCCATAACCCAGAGGTCCGTGGATCGAAACCACGCTCTGCTACCATTTGTAGAATTTATGAACACGTTTAACTTTTCCCCGTGCCCCTGAACTCTATAAAATAGTCTTTACCGCATCTGGTCACGCAGCCTCCCGGGCATAAACAGCTCCAGAACATCTCTGTGGAAAGCATCAAAATCTCCGCCCGCGCCGAGATGCCAGACCACACGATCCAGTAAAGGCGCCCGACAATAAGGGTAGATCATATTTAAAAGAGAGGGACCAGTCATCCCAGGGAAGTCATAAATCCCGAAAATCCCTTCAAAAAATTTCACCAGCTGGTCCAGATCCAGACCGTCGACCACGGGAAGCCGACGGAGGAGGTCATAGATGGGGTTCAGTAGCGAATCGTATTTGACGCTGGCAAGGGTGGTACCAAAACCACGAGGGACTTCCACCGGATCAGCCTGAAATCCCCGGGGGCGATTGTCCAACGAAATAAGAGGACGTTCCTCACGTTGAGGACGTGATATTTTTGGTCACTCCGGACCTGGATTTCCACTTAATGTCTTTTGTATCTTTTTCTGGCCATCACGGGCTGGTTAGCACGTCAGCTAATGCGACCGTGGCGTGATTTGCGTCGCCATTTCGCTCGTCGTCTTCAGGCAACGTGGTAGCAAGTTCCTGCCGGCTGCAGTGCCTCAAGGTGGTCATCTTGCCAGCTGTTTTCACCATCATCATCAAGGAGCCGACGCTGCGGGACGTCGCTGACCAGGTACCACCAGCAACAGTAATAAGGTGCGTAAAAGAATGTCTGAGGAAGGCCTCAAGGTGCTGACCAGAAAGAGAGGCGGATTAAAGTCCGCGATAGTGCGGATACAATCCGCGGTAAATTCATTTGACATTAATTTAACCACAAAACATTTTTTGACTGTGAGATTAGAAAGTCTTAAGAGCTTAGCCTCGAAGTACGACGAAGTACAGTCTGAGATAGAGCTTATAAGTAAAGACGTGAGCACTGCTCAGGCAGACCGAGTCGAGGTTGAGGAAATGATATACTCAACTGAGGCAAACATTTTACAACTTCTTGACACTGTTAATATTCAGACTGTGCCTCCTGTACTATCGACGCCTGTGCATTTAAAACCGATAAGTTTGCCCTGCTTCTCAGGCAACATACTTGAGTGGCAACATTTCTATTCAATTTTTAATGACCTCGTGCATTCAAGATCAGATTTAACACCAGTACAGAAGCTGCATTACTTGCATTCATCGGTGAAGTGTGAACCATTAGACTTAATTAAATCATTACCAATTTGTCAAGAGAATTATGTAATAGCGTTGAACTTGCTGTCCGATAGGTACAATAATCCATTTATATTAGCAAAATATTATGTACAGAACCTACTTCAGGTTAAGTCCACAATAAAGGACTCAGTCCAAAGCTTGGCTGAGTTTACGAATACTATAACGTCTTCTGTTAATTCGCTGGCGGCAATGAAGCTGTCTGTAAACCTATTTGAGTTTATTACTATACAACTGCTTTCCACTAAACTTGACCCTATCACTTTAAAACGTTGGAAGGAGTCTATAGACCCTGACAACTTGCCTAGTTTTCAAGACTTTACTCATTTTTTGAATTTGCGCCGACAGCTTTTAGAAAATACTATGCCAATTGAACCCGGACAGCAATTCAATAAACCTAGTGTAAAACCAAACAATAAGTTTGAGAAATGTAGTTTAAGAAATACTGCTGGCAGCAGTACCTTTAAGAGTTATCATGTTACGGCAAGGCATTATTCATGTGTGTGCTGTAAATCTGATCACCCGCTTTACATGTGTAATAATTTTCGCATATTAAGTGCCGCTGAGCGGGGGCAATTGGTGGCAAACCATAAATGTTGTATTAACTGCCTTAGAGCAGGTCATTTGATAACAAATTGTAAAAGTAAACAGGTTTGTAAAATTTGTTCAAAGGGTCACCACACCTTGCTGCACGCTAATTACGTGCCGAAATCAGCAGCTGCCAGCAGTAACTACTGCTCATTTAAATTACAGTGTAAAAACAATGTACTTTTATCCACTGAAGTTGTATATGTCATTGATCAGGCTGGCAATAGGCATAAGGCGCGCGCACTTCTTGACGCCGGGTCTCAGATCAATTTTTGTACGAAATCATTTGCGAAAAGATTGCACCTCAAACTAACCCGAACTAATATTCCGATTACAGGAATAAGCAACACAGCGTGTTGCGCTACTGACATTGTTTCTATGCGTATTATGTCTCGCTATCAGAGACATAGTTTCGAGGCAAAATTTGCCGTGTTATCTAACTTAACTCATAATCTGCCTTCAATATCGTTTGACATCAACCAGTTCACATTCAGTAATCTCGGCGTTCGGTTCGCCGGACCTTTCCGTCAAGTTAGTGTCGACATTAGATGTAGGCCTTAGGCCTTACTATTTTCTATCATGGCCAACTAGCGCCACAACTTCATTCTTAACTAAATTTATTAATTATTGATTCAATATGCAGCATTAGCCAGCCTTCTTTCAATTTATTACAGCTGTAATGTGATCATTCAGATTATTAAAACTATTCGTATACAGTCCACTTCTCTTATTTCTTAATGTAATTTAATACATCCTACACAACATTTTCAATCATAATGGAAGACCAGCAGACAAATATTTAATGCAAGATACATAATTTTCGCCCGCTCGGGCTGAACAAATTAACTCTTCCGGTCCGCACTTGCGGGACGTTACTTTTCTTAAACTGTTTCGGCCCACTTGGGCCGGGATCAGCCATATTTTTATATTTTTATATATTTATTGATTCAATATGCAGCATTAGCCAGCCTTCTTTCAATTTATTACAGCTGTAATGTGATCATTCAAATTATTAAAACTATTCGTATACAGTCCACTTCTCTTATTTCTTAATGTAATTTAATACATCCTACACAATATCTTCAATCATAATGGAAGACCAGCAGACAAATATTTAATGCTAGATACATAATTTTCGCCCTCTCGGGCTGAAAAAATTAACTCTTCCGGTCCGCACTTGCGGAACGTTACTTTTCTTAAACTGTTTCGGCCCACTTGGCACTGAAAAATATGGCTGATCCCGGCCCAAGTGGGCCGAAACAGTTTAAGAAAAGTAACGTCCGCAAGTGCGGACCGGAAGAGTTAATTTGTTCAGCCCGAGCGGGCGAAAATTATGTATCTTGCATTAAATATTTGTCTGCTGGTCTTCTATTATGATTGAAGATGTTGTGTAGGATGTATTAAATTACATTAAGAAATAAGAGAAGTGGACTGTTTACGAATAGTTTTAATAATTTGAATGATCACATTACAGCTGTAATAAATTGAAAGAAGGCTGGCTAATGCTGCATATTGAATCAATAATTAATAAATTTAGTTAAGAATGAAGTTGTGGCGCTAGTTGGCCATGATAGAAAATAGTAAGGCCTAAGGCCTACATCTAATGTCGACACTAACTTGACGGAAAGGTCCGGCGAACCGAACGCCGAGAAAGCTGAATGTGCACTGGTCAAAGTACGATTACGCGAACGTTGATGAGATATAAATCAGATTAGCCAACCTAGTAAAATAAAATCATCGCGCTACCGTCCATAAGCTGCCCGTCAAAAATCAAAAAGATTTTTTAATACATTCTTTAATAAATTATAATACATTTACAATTCAATTTGAAATAGTGGAGTTTTAATAATTAGAATCAGCTTCAAGGCTGAGTTGAACCTTGAGTTGAGATTAGATAACGGCAATCGGCCGCTAATTTGAGATAAGCATGCAGATAGGCGACTGTAGGCCAAGGTTTGGCAAACAGCTGTTTCATGTACCACTAAGTTTGGTTAACCAATATTACTGACACAAGTGCGCAGTACGTAACATAACAAAACATGAACGAAAAATACATAATATGCAAGTCATAGAGTTAGCTTAATGCTAGCTAAGGTCCGTAGACCTGTACAGAAGTTCATTACATGAATAAAATTGTTGTTGAACATGTTACAGTTGCATGTTTCAATGTATATTCAGGAGGGCGACATGTATCGACCTAAATACGCTATTCCTGAAGTTTCAGGAATTTACAATGTATGCCAACGTGTGAGCAAGCTAGATGCTGAATGTAGCCCAGATATGACGTGTATGTCATAATTTAAATAAAGAATTGTGCATGCTTACTTACAAAAATGAATAAAATATAAGTACAATATAAATAAATTAGACAAGGCAGTTACACACGGTAGACGCTTACAATAGTTTACATCGACACAATTTATGTGAATACAACAATAATAATTTGCATAATTACAAGATAAATAATTGTAATGTCAGCCAACAATACAATACTGAAATTACAGAAACAATTTAACAATTTAAGACATTCACAAAATAGTACATATTTATCAGCAACAATATAAAGAAATGAATGCATTGTTACTTGACAGCAAACATGCGAATATTATGTAATAACATTAATAAATAAGACCACCCAAAGACATGCAGTACACCCCATGAGATCAATGAAAGTGTGACATAGTATGCCACAAGAATTAACATACAATACAAATATTAAGATATCACCAGAACTGTGATACTCAGAAGCGTGCCAGACGCAAAATTGACAAACATATTGTGACAATCCATCACAATCATGTTGACCAAATGGTCGTAATAAATAATAAGTCAATGGCGGAATAAAGCCGCATTGTGCTGTAACCATAGTGTCACATCTCGTCTCGCGCTGGCAATAAGGTCGGACACCAATTCCAGGTGAATAGCCCTAGTTGCTAAGCAAACAAACAGAGACACGTACGCCTTAGTAAGAGTTCTAGACTTCTGCCCGCCATGACGAATCATGAAGGGACCACCATAATCAACCGCGCAAAATAGAAACGGCCTTGAAGGAGTGACTCTAGGGGATGGCAAGATGCCAAGCCTCTGAACCTGCTGTGTGGCGCTAAACCTGATGCACTTGAGACACTTACGAATAATGGAACGGATGACTAGCCGGGCATTAACAATCCACCAACGTTGACGCAGTGAATGATGCACGAGCTGCGCACCAGCATGAAGCAAACGAATGTGTTCGCGTTCGATGATAAGGCGTGTGACATGCGCAAAAATATGGCTGCTCCCTGCCCAAGTGGGCCGAAACAGTTTAAGAAAAGTAACGTCCCGCAAGTGCGGACCGGAAGAGTTAATTTTTTCAGCCCGAGCGGGCGAAGATTATGTATCTTGCATTAAATATTTGTCTGCTGGTCTTCCATTATGATTGAAGATGTTGTGTAGGATGTATTAAATTACATTAAGAAATAAGAGAAGTGGACTGTTTACGAATAGTTTTAATAATTTGAATGATCACATTACAGCTGTAATAAATTGAAAGAAGGCTTGCTAATGCTGCATATTAAATTAATAATTAATAAATTTAGTTAAGAATGAAGTTGTGGCGCTAGTTGGCCATGATAGAAAATAGTAAGGCCTAAGGCCTACATCTAATGTCGACGCTAACTTGACGGAGAGGTCCGGCGAACCGAACGCCGAGATTACTGAATGTGCACTGATCAAAGTACGATTACGCGAACGTTGATGAGATATAAATCAGATTAGCCAACCTAGTAAAATAAAATCATCGCGCTACCGTCCATAAGCTGCCCGTCAAAAATCAAAAAGATTTTTTAATACATTCTTTAATAAATTAAAATACATTTACAATTCAATTTGAAATAGTGGAGTTTTAATAATTAGAATCAGCTTCAAGGCTGAGTTGAACCTTGAGTTGAGATTAGATAACGGCAATCGGCCGCTAATTTGAGATAAGCATGCAGATAGGCGACTGTAGGCCAAGGTTTGGCAAACAGCTGTTTCATGTACCACTAAGTCTGGTTAACCAATATTACTGACACAAGTGCAGTACGTAACATTACAAAACATGAACGAAAAATACATAATATTCAAGTCATAGAGTTAGCTTAATACTAGCTAAGGTCCGTAGACCTGTACAGAAGTTCATTACATGAATAAAATTGTTGTTGAACATGTTACAGTTGCATGTTTCATTGTATATACAGGAGGGCGACATGTATCGACCTAAATACGCTATTCCTGAAGTTTCAGGAATTTACAATGTATGCCAACGTGTGAGCAAGCTAGATGCTGAATGTAGCCCAGATATGACGTGTATGTCATAATTTAAATAAAGAATTGTGCATGCTTACTTACAAAAATGAATAAAATATAAGTACAATATAAATAAATTAGACAAGGCAGTTACACACGGTAGACGCTTACAATAGTTTACATCGACACAATTTATGTGAATACAACAATAATAATTTGCATAATTACAAGATAAATAATTGTAATGTCAGCCAACAATACTATACTGAAATTACAGAAACAATTTAACAATTTAAGACATTCACAAAATAGTACATATTTATCAGCAACAATATAAAGAAATGAATGCATGGTTACTTGACAGCAAACATGCGAATATTATGTAATAACGTTAATAAATAAGACCACCCAAAGACATGCAGTACACCCCATGAGATCAATGAAAGTGTGACATAGTATGCCACAAAAATTAACATACAATACAAATATTAAGATATCACCAGAACTGTGATACTCAGAAGCGTGCCATGACGCAAAATTGACAAAAATATTGTGACAATCCATCACAATCATGTTGACCAAATGGTCGTAATAAATAATAAGTCAATGGCGGAATAAAGCCGCATTGTGCTGTAACCATAGTGTCACATCTCGTCTCGCGCTGGCAATAAGGTCGGACACCAATTCCAGGTGAATAGCCCTAGTTGCTAAGCAAACAAACAGAGACACGTACGCCTTAGTAAGAGTTCTAGACTTCTGCCCGCCATGACGAATCATGAAGGGACCACCATAATCAACCGCGCAAAATAGAAACTGCCTTGAAGGAGTGACTCTAGGGGATGGCAAGATGCCAAGCCTCTGAACCTGCTGTGTGGCGCTAAACCTGAAGCACTTGAGACACTAACGAATAATGGAACGGATGACTAGCCGGGCATTAACAATCCACCAACGTAGACGCAGTGAATGATGCACGAGCTGCGCACCAGCATGAAGCAAACGAATGTGTTCGCGTTCGATGATAAGGCGTGTGACATGCGCCGATGGGGGTAGTACGATAGGATGTTTCGAGTCGTAAGATAACTGGGAATGCTGCAATCGTCCGCCCACGCGTATCACTCCAGTGTCGTCAAGAAACGGGTCGAGAGAGGCTAACTTGCTTCTGATGGAAACAGAAGATCCGTTCCGAAGACAACTAATTTCGCCTGGGAAGTGGGTCGATTGAGATTGCCTTATAAAGAAATTAAGAGACTGATGAATTTCCGCAGGGGTCAGATCGCCCGAAAGCCTGTCCGCAGATGAGTGCCTAATATTTCTGATGAAACGAAAACAGTAAGCGTATACACGTGTCAGCCGGTGTAACGAGAAAAAGTCCAACGATAAGTCAACAGCCAGGGTAGACATTAGCGAACGGTTATGTGTAGTTTTCTCTTCCGCGATGACTTTCGAAGATGATGGAGTGGCCGGTACGAAAGATGGGAAAGGATTAGACTCTGACGATTGAGACAGACAGCCAGGACCGTGCCACCAAAGCGAGCAATCGCGCAAAACGTCCGGGGGACACCCACTAGAAATAATATCAGCAGGATTGCGTCGCGAATCAATGTGATGCCAGGTACAAGTTTGCGTGCGACGCTGAATTTCAGCAACCCTATTAGCGACGTATGTTTTCCAACGCGAAGACTGCGCATGAATCCAGTAAAGAGCCACCATAGAATCGGAATACAAATGTACATCCTCAATGAATGAATGATGAGCAGGAATAATTTTAGACACAAGTCGCGATAATAACAAACAAGCGCAGAGCTCGATACGAGGTAATGACACTTGGCGCAAGGGAGCCACGCGAGATTTTGAACACAAAAGACGACAGGAAGCAGTAGCATCTTGATAAATGACTCGGACATACACACAACAGCCGAACCCTCTCTCGGAAGCATCCGAAAAACCATGCAACTGAACTGTAACCGCCTGATGGTTGCAACGAATAGATCGCGGGACCACTATTTTACCAATCAGACTTAATTTGTTACACAAAGAATGCCAATCCGACAGTGACTGACCGGAAAGCGGTTCATCCCAACTAAGCTTACAAAGCCAGAGTCGCTGCATGAAGTGTTTATACAAAAAGACAACTGGTCCGATTAAACCCAGTGGATCATATATTCCGGCGATTATTGAAAGAATTTGCCTCTTGGATATGCTATGAAGAACCGGAGATAGGTTGACATCAAACAAAAATGAATCAGCAGTGTTATTCCAAAGAATGCCCAGCGTACGCACATTGTCCTGTTTATTTAGGGGTCGTGAAAGGTTGTGATGACTTGTGACCGCTGTGGGTTCATTTGATGCCCATTTGTGCAACGTGAAACCATATTGAGCAAGTAACGCACCTAGGTCGGATTTCAGATTAGTCAGATCGGGGATAGTGTCAGAACCGGTAAGTAGATCGTCTACATAAAAATAATCTAGATTAATAATCTCGGTCTAATAATGATCTAGTGCACATTCAGTAATCTCGGCGTTCGGTTCGCCGGACCTTTCCGTCAAGTTAGTGTCGACATTAGATGTAGGCCTTAGGCCTTACTATTTTCTATCATGGCCAACTAGCGCCACAACTTCATTCTTAACTAAATTTATTAATTATTGATTCAATATGCAGCATTAGCCAGCCTTCTTTCAATTTATTACGGCTGTAATGTGATCATTCAAATTATTAAAACTATTCGTATACAGTCCACTTCTCTTATTTCTTAATGTAATTTAATACATCCTACACAACATCTTCAATCATAATGGAAGACCAGCAGACAGATATTTAATGCAAGATACATAATTTTCGCCCGCTCGGGCTGAACAAATTAACTCTTCCGGTCCGCACTTGCGGAACGTTACTTTCTTAAACTGTTTCGGCCCACTTGGGCCGGGATCAGCCATATTTTTATATATGTGAATGTGTAAAAATATGGCTGATCCCGGCCCAAGTGGGCCGAAACAGTTTAAGAAAAGTAACGCCCGCAAGTGCGGACCGGAAGAGTTAATTTGTTCAGCCCGAGCGGGCGAAAATTATGTATCTTGCATTAAATATTTGTCTGCTGGTCTTCCATTATGATTGAAGATGTTGTGTAGGATGTATTAAATCACATTAAGAAATAAGAGAAGTGGACTGTATACGAATAGTTTTAATAATTTGAATGATCACATTACAGCTGTAATAAATTGAAAGAAGGCTGGCTAATGCTGCATATTGAATCAATAATTAATAAATTTAGTTAAGAATGAAGTTGTGGCGCTAGTTGGCCATGATAGAAAATAGTAAGGCCTAAGGCCTACATCTAATGTCGACACTAACTTGACGGAAAGGTCCGGCGAACCGAACGCCGAGATTACTGAATGTGCACTGGTCAAAGTACGATTACGCGAACGTTGATGAGATATAAATCAGATTAGCCAACCTAGTAAAATAAAATCATCGCGCTACCGTCCATAAGCTGCCCGTCAAAAATCAAAAAGATTTTTTAATACATTCTTTAATAAATTATAATACATTTACAATTCAATTTGAAATAGTGGAGTTTTAATAATTAGAATCAGCTTCAAGGCTGAGTTGAACCTTGAGTTGAGATTAGATAACGGCAATCGGCCGCTAATTTGAGATAAGCATGCAGATAGGCGACTGTAGGCCAAGGTTTGGCAAACAGCTGTTTCATGTACCACTAAGTCTGGTTAACCAATATTACTGACACAAGTGCGCAGTACGTAACATTACAAAACATGAACGAAAAATACATAATATGCAAGTCATAGAGTTAGCTTAATGCTAGCTAAGGTCCGTAGACCTGTACAGAAGTTCATTACATGAATAAAATTGTTGTTGAACATGTTACAGTTGCATGTTTCAATGTATATTCAGGAGGGCGACATGTATCGACCTAAATACGCTATTCCTGAAGTTTCAGGAATTTACAATGTATGCCAACGTGTGAGCAAGCTAGATGCTGAATGTAGCCCAGATATGACGTGTATGTCATAATTTAAATAAAGAATTGTGCATGCTTACTTACAAAAATGAATAAAATATAAGTACAATATAAATAAATTAGACAAGGCAGTTACACACGGTAGACGCTTACAATAGTTTACATCGACACAATTTATGTGAATACAACAATAATAATTTGCATAATTACAAGATAAATAATTGTAATGTCAGCCAACAATACAATACTGAAATTACAGAAACAATTTAACAATTTAAGACATTCACAAAATAGTACATATTTATCAGCAACAATATAAAGAAATGAATGCATGGTTACTTGACAGCAAACATGCGAATATTATGTAATAACATTAATAAATAAGACCACCCAAAGACATGCAGTACACCCCATGAGATCAATGAAAGTGTGACATAGTATGCCACAAAAATTAACATACAATACAAATATTAAGATATCACCAGAACTGTGATACTCAGAAGCGTGCCATGACGCAAAATTGACAAAAATATTGTGACAATCCATCACAATCATGTTGACCAAATGGTCGTAATAAATAATAAGTCAATGGCGGAATGAAGCCGCATTGTGCTGTAACCATAGTGTCACATCTCGTCTCGCGCTGGCAATAAGGTCGGACACCAATTCCAGGTGAATAGCCCTAGTTGCTAAGCAAACAAACAGAGACACGTACGCCTTAGTAAGAGTTCTAGACTTCTGCCCGCCATGACGAATCATGAAGGGACCACCATAATCAACCGCGCAAAATAGAAACGGCCTTGAAGGAGTGACTCTAGGGGATGGCAAGATGCCAAGCCTCTGAACCTGCTGTGTGGCGCTAAACCTGAAGCACTTGAGACACTTACGAATAATGGAACGGATGACTAGCCGGGCATTAACAATCCACCAACGTTGACGCAGTGAATGATGCACGAGCTGCGCACCAGCATGAAGCAAACGAATGTGTTCGCGTTCGATGATAAGGCGTGTGACATGCGCCGATGGGGGTAGTACGATAGGATGTTTCGAGTCGTAAGATAACTGGGAATGCTGCAATCGTCCGCCCACGCGTATCACTCCAGTGTCGTCAAGAAACGGGTCGAGAGAGGCTAACTTGCTTCTGATGGAAACAGAAGATCCGTTCCGAAGACAACTAATTTCGCCTGGGAAGTGGGTCGATTGAGATTGCCTTATAAAGAAATTAAGAGACTGATGAATTTCCGCAGGGGTCAGATCTCCCGAAAGCCTGTCCGCAGATGAGTGCCTAATATTTCTGATGAAACGAAAACAGTAAGCGTATACACGTGTCAGCCGGTGTAACGAGAAAAAGTCCAACGATAAGTCAACAGCCAGGGTAGACATTAGCGAACGGTTATGTGTAGTTTTCTCTTCCGCGATGACTTTCGAAGATGATGGAGTGGCCGGTACGAAAGATGGGAAAGGATTAGACTCTGACGATTGAGACAGACAGCCAGGACCGTGCCACCAAAGCGAGCAATCGCGCAAAACGTCCGGGAGACACCCCCTAAAAATAATATCAGCAGGATTGCGTCGCGAATCAATGTGATGCCAGGTACAAGTTTGCGTGCGACGCTGAATTTCAGCAACCCTATTAGCGACGTATGTTTTCCAACGCGAAGACTGCGCATGAATCCAGTAAAGAGCCACCATAG
Source organism: Magicicada septendecula (assembly GCA_034769895.1). Lineage (NCBI taxonomy): Eukaryota > Metazoa > Arthropoda > Insecta > Hemiptera > Cicadidae > Magicicada > Magicicada septendecula. The sequence goes on from CM068368.1 coordinate 96,688,042, forward strand.
AATCGGAATACAAATGTACATCCTCAATGAATGAATGATGAGCAGGAATAATTTTAGACACAAGTCGCGATAATAACAAACAAGCGCAGAGCTCGATACGAGGTAATGACACTTGGCGCAAGGGAGCCACGCGAGATTTTGAACACAAAAGACGACAGGAAGCAGTAGCATCTTGATAAATGACTCGGACATACACACAACAGCCGAACCCTCTCTCGGAAGCATCCGAAAAACCATGCAACTGAACTGTAACCGCCTGATGGTTGCAACGAATAGATCGCGGGACCACTATTTTACCAATCAGACTTAATTTGTTACACAAAGAATGCCAATCCGACAGTGACTGACCGGAAAGCGGTTCATCCCAACTAAGCTTACAAAGCCAGAGTCGCTGCATGAAGTGTTTATACAAAAAGACAACTGGTCCGATTAAACCCAGTGGATCATATATTCCGGCGATTATTGAAAGAATTTGCCTCTTGGATATGCTATGAAGAACCGGAGATAGGTTGACATCAAACAAAAATGAATCAGCAGTGTTATTCCAAAGAATGCCCAGCGTACGCACATTGTCCTGTTTATTTAGGGGTCGTGAAAGGTTGTGATGACTTGTGACCGCTGTGGGTTCATTTGATGCCCATTTGTGCAACGTGAAACCATATTGAGCAAGTAACGCACCTAGGTCGGATTTCAGATTAGTCAGATCGGGGATAGTGTCAGAACCGGTAAGTAGATCGTCTACATAAAAATAATCTAGATTAATAATCTCGGTCTAATAATGATCTAGTGCACATTCAGTAATCTCGGCGTTCGGTTCGCCGGACCTTTCCGTCAAGTTAGTGTCGACATTAGATGTAGGCCTTAGGCCTTACTATTTTCTATCATGGCCAACTAGCGCCACAACTTCATTCTTAACTAAATTTATTAATTATTGATTCAATATGCAGCATTAGCCAGCCTTCTTTCAATTTATTACGGCTGTAATGTGATCATTCAAATTATTAAAACTATTCGTATACAGTCCACTTCTCTTATTTCTTAATGTAATTTAATACATCCTACACAACATCTTCAATCATAATGGAAGACCAGCAGACAGATATTTAATGCAAGATACATAATTTTCGCCCGCTCGGGCTGAACAAATTAACTCTTCCGGTCCGCACTTCCGGAACGTTACTTTTCTTAAACTGTTTCGGCCCACTTGGGCCGGGATCAGCCATATTTTTATATATGTGAATGTGTAAAAATATGGCTGATCCCGGCCCAAGTGGGCCGAAACAGTTTAAGAAAAGTAACGCCCGCAAGTGCGGACCGGAAGAGTTAATTTGTTCAGCCCGAGCGGGCGAAAATTATGTATCTTGCATTAAATATTTGTCTGCTGGTCTTCCATTATGATTGAAGATGTTGTGTAGGATGTATTAAATCACATTAAGAAATAAGAGAAGTGGACTGTATACGAATAGTTTTAATAATTTGAATGATCACATTACAGCTGTAATAAATTGAAAGAAGGCTGGCTAATGCTGCATATTGAATCAATAATTAATAAATTTAGTTAAGAATGAAGTTGTGGCGCTAGTTGGCCATGATAGAAAATAGTAAGGCCTAAGGCCTACATCTAATGTCGACACTAACTTGACGGAAAGGTCCGGCGAACCGAACGCCGAGATTACTGAATGTGCACTGGTCAAAGTACGATTACGCGAACGTTGATGAGATATAAATCAGATTAGCCAACCTAGTAAAATAAAATCATCGCGCTACCGTCCATAAGCTGCCCGTCAAAAATCAAAAAGATTTTTTAATACATTCTTTAATAAATTATAATACATTTACAATTCAATTTGAAATAGTGGAGTTTTAATAATTAGAATCAGCTTCAAGGCTGAGTTGAACCTTGAGTTGAGATTAGATAACGGCAATCGGCCGCTAATTTGAGATAAGCATGCAGATAGGCGACTGTAGGCCAAGGTTTGGCAAACAGCTGTTTCATGTACCACTAAGTCTGGTTAACCAATATTACTGACACAAGTGCGCAGTACGTAACATTACAAAACATGAACGAAAAATACATAATATGCAAGTCATAGAGTTAGCTTAATGCTAGCTAAGGTCCGTAGACCTGTACAGAAGTTCATTACATGAATAAAATTGTTGTTGAACATGTTACAGTTGCATGTCTCAATGTATATTCAGGAGGGCGACATGTATCGACCTAAATACGCTATTCCTGAAGTTTCAGGAATTTACAATGTATGCCAACGTGTGAGCAAGCTAGATGCTGAATGTAGCCCAGATATGACGTGTATGTCATAATTTAAATAAAGAATTGTGCATGCTTACTTACAAAAATGAATAAAATATAAGTACAATATAAATAAATTAGACAAGGCAGTTACACACGGTAGACGCTTACAATAGTTTACATCGACACAATTTATGTGAATACAACAATAATAATTTGCATAATTACAAGATAAATAATTGTAATGTCAGCCAACAATACAATACTGAAATTACAGAAACAATTTAACAATTTAAGACATTCACAAAATAGTACATATTTATCAGCAACAATATAAAGAAATGAATGCATGGTTACTTGACAGCAAACATGCGAATATTATGTAATAACATTAATAAATAAGACCACCCAAAGACATGCAGTACACCCCATGAGATCAATGAAAGTGTGACATAGTATGCCACAAAAATTAACATACAATACAAATATTAAGATATCACCAGAACTGTGATACTCAGAAGCGTGCCATGACGCAAAATTGACAAAAATATTGTGACAATCCATCACAATCATGTTGACCAAATGGTCGTAATAAATAATAAGTCAATGGCGGAATGAAGCCGCATTGTGCTGTAACCATAGTGTCACATCTCGTCTCGCGCTGGCAATAAGGTCGGACACCAATTCCAGGTGAATAGCCCTAGTTGCTAAGCAAACAAACAGAGACACGTACGCCATAGTAAGAGTTCTAGACTCCTGCCCGCCATGACGAATCATGAAGGGACCACCATAATCAACCGCGCAAAATAGAAACGGCCTTGAAGGAGTGACTCTAGGGGATGGCAAGATGCCAAGCCCCTGAACCTGCTGTGTGGCGCTAAACCTGATGCACTTGAGACACTTACGAATAATGGAACGGATGACTAGCCGGGCATTAACAATCCACCAACGTTGACGCAGTGAATGATGCACGAGCTGCGCACCAGCATGAAGCAAACGAATGTGTTCGCGTTCGATGATAAGGCGTGTGACATGCGCCGATGGGGGTAGTACGATAGGATGTTTCGAGTCGTAAGATAACTGGGAATGCTGCAATCGTCCGCCCACGCGTATCACTCCAGTGTCGTCAAGAAACGGGTCGAGAGAGGCTAACTTGCTTCTGATGGAAACAGAAGATCCGTTCCGAAGACAACTAATTTCGCCTGGGAAGTGGGTCGATTGAGATTGCCTTATAAAGAAATTAAGAGACTGATGAATTTCCGCAGGGGTCAGATCTCCCGAAAGCCTGTCCGCAGATGAGTGCCTAATATTTCTGATGAAACGAAAACAGTAAGCGTATACACGTGTCAGCCGGTGTAACGAGGAAAAGTCCAACGATAAGTCAACAGCCAGGGTAGACATTAGCGAACGGTTATGTGTAGTTTTCTCTTCCGCGATGACTAGCGAAGATGATGGAGTGGCCGGTACGAAAGATGGGAAAGGATTAGACTCTGACGATTGAGACAGACAGCCAGGACCGTGCCACCAAAGCGAGCAATCGCGCAAAACGTCCGGGAGACACCCCCTAGAAATAATATCAGCAGGATTGCGTCGCGAATCAATGTGATGCCAGGTACAAGTTTGCGTGCGACGCTGAATTTCAGCAACCCTATTAGCGACGTATGTTTTCCAACGCGAAGACTGCGCATGAATCCAGTAAAGAGCCACCATAGAATCGGAATACAAATGTACATCCTCAATGAATGAATGAAGAGCAGGAATAATTTTAGACACAAGTCGCGATAATAACAAACAAGCGCAGAGCTCGATACGAGGTAATGACACTTGGCGCAAGGGAGCCACGCGAGATTTTGAACACAAAAGACGATAGGAAGCAGTAGCATCTTGATAAATGACTCGGACATACACACAACAGCCGAACCCTCTCTCGGAAGCATCCGAAAAACCATGCAACTGAACTGTAACCGCCTGATGGTTGCAACGAATAGATCGCGGGACCACTATTTTACCAATCAGACTTAATTTGTTACACAAAGAATGCCAATCCGACAGTGACTGACCGGAAAGCGGTTCATCCCAACTAAGCTTACAAAGCCAGAGTCGCTGCATGAAGTGTTTATACAAAAAGACAACTGGTCCGATTAAACCCAGTGGATCATATATTCCGGCGATTATTGAAAGAATTTGCCTCTTGGATATGCTATGAAGAACCGGAGATAGGTTGACATCAAACAAAAATGAATCAGCAGTGTTGTTCCAAAGAATGCCCAGGGTACGCACATTGTCCTGTTTATTTAGGGGTCGTGAAAGGTTGTGATGACTTGCGACCGCTGTGGGTTCATTTGATGCCCATTTGTGCAACGTGAAACCATATTGAGCAAGTAACGCACCTAGGTCGGATTTCAGATTAGTCAGATCGGGGATAGTGTCAGAACCGGTAAGTAGATCGTCTACATAAAAATCGTTAGTGATGGCTAAAGCCGCTTGGGGAAAGGAAGTTTGATTGTCTCTAGCAATTTGTAAAAGGCACCGTGTGGCCAAAAAGGAGGCGCTAGCCCTGCCGTAAGTTACTGTTCGCAGCGCGAAATGCTTAAGTGGTTCGAGGAGAGAGTCACGCCACAAAATACGCTGATAGTGACAGTCCTCTTCAGCAATGCGAATCTGACGATACATTTTTTCGATGTCAGCAATCAGGACATACTTATGTGTGCGAAACCGCAACAGAATAGAGAAGAGATCTTGCTGAACATTGGGGCCTACCAATAATAGGTCATTTAACGAAAGGCCATTTGTAGTCTTGGAGGAACCATCAAAGACAACGCGCAATTTTGTGGTCAAGCTAGAATGTTTAAACACGGCATGGTGAGGCAAGTAATAAATATTTGACGATCCTAAATTGATAGCGCCATGATCAATGGGTGTCATGTGCCCAAGCTTCATGTATTCCCCGATAAAGTCTGCGTAGTCGCGAGCGAGCTTGGGATCGCGCCTGAATCGACGCTCCAAGTTTAAAAACCTTGATTCGGCATTTGTGTAGGATTCCCCTAAGTGAGGATTATCAGACTTGAATGGGAGCGACACTATAAATCTACCCTCGTGGTTGCGCTGAGTGTAGCGCATAAAATGCTCTTCGCAAGCCGACTCGCCATTAGGGGTATCGCCGGGGATCGTTTCTGCCTCCCAAAATCTCTCAAGAGATTGCAGGATTTGGCTGTCATTGTTCCTTGCCAAGAACGAAACAGCAGGACCCTGGGTGTGGCAGTGCTTGGGCAGATTGCCGGCCAAAATGTAACCCAGTTTTGTCTCCTGAATGATAGGGAAGTTGGGTCCGCGTGTGTACTTATTAGCTAATATTAAATCTAGATAAAATTGAGCCCCCAATAGTATGTCGATCTGTGAAGATATATTAAAATCTGGGTCGGCGAGAAAAATTTTATTTGGAATGTGGAACCGGTTGATGTCAAACGATATTGAAGGCAGATTATGAGTTAAGTTAGATAAGACGGCAAATTTGGCCTCGAAACTATGTCTCTGATAGCGAGACATAATACGCATAGAAACAATGTCAGTAGCGCAACACGCTGTGTTGCTTATTCCTGTAATCGGAATATTAGATCGGGTTAGTTTGAGGTGCAATCCTTTCGCAAATGATTTCGTACAAAAATTGATCTGAGACCCGGCGTCAAGAAGTGCGCGCGCCTTATGCCTATTGCCAGCCTGATCAATGACATACAACTGCAGTGGATAAAAGTACATTGTTTTTACACTGTAATTTAAATGAGCAGTAGTTACTGCTGGCAGCTGCTGATTTCGGCACGTAATTAGCGTGCAGCAAGGTGTGGTGACCCTTTGAACAAATTTTACAAACCTGTTTACTTTTACAATTTGTTATCAAATGACCTGCTCTAAGGCAGTTAATACAACATTTATGGTTTGCCACCAATTGCCCCCGCTCAGCGGCACTTAATATGCGAAAATTATTACACATGTAAAGCGGGTGATCAGATTTACAGCACACACATGAATAATGCCTTGCCGTAGCATGATAACTCTTAAGGGTACTGCTGCCAGCAGTATTTCTTAAACTACATTTCTCAAACTTATTGTTTGGTCTTACACTAGGTTTATTGAATTGCTGTCCGGGTTCAATTGGCATAGTATTTTCTAAAAGCTGTCGGCGCAAATTCAAAAAATGAGTAAAGTCTTGAAAACTAGGCAAGTTGTCAGGGTCTATAGACTCCTTCCAACGTTTTAAAGTGATAGGGTCAAGTTTAGTGGAAAGCAATTGTATAGTAATAAACTCAAATAGGTTTACAGACAGCTTCATTGCCGCCAGCGAATTAACAGAAGACGTTATAGTATTCGTAAACTCAGCCAAGCTTTGGACTGAGTCCTTTATTGTGGACTTAACCTGAAGTAGGTTCTGTACATAATATTTTGCTAATATAAATGGATTATTGTACCTATCGGACAGCAAGTTCAACGCTATTACATAATTCTCTTGACAAATTGGTAATGATTTAATTAAGTCTAATGGTTCACACTTCACCGATGAATGCAAGTAATGCAGTTTCTGTACTGGTGTTAAATCTGATCTTGAATGCACGAGATCATTAAAAATTGAATAGAAATGTTGCCACTCAAGTATGTTGCCTGAGAAGCAGGGCAAACTTATCGGTTTTAAATGCACAGGCGTCGATAGTACAGGAGGCACAGTATGAGTATTAACAGTGTCAAGAAGTTGTAAAATGTTTGCCTCAGTTGAGTATATCATTTCCTCAACCTCGACTCGGTCTGCCTGAGCAGTGCTCACGTCTTTACTTATAAGCTCTATCTCAGACTGTACTTCGTCGTACTTCGAGGCTAAGCTCTTAAGACTTTCTAATCTCACAGTCAAAAAATGTTTTGTGGTTAAATTAATGTCAAATGAATTTACCGCGGATTGTATCCGCACTATCGCGGACTTTAATCCGCCTCTCTTTCTGGTCAGCACCTTGAGGCCTTCCTCAGACATTCTTTTACGCACCTTATTACTGTTGCTGGTGGTACCTGGTCAGCGACGTCCCGCAGCGTCGGCTCCTTGATGATGATGGTGAACAGCTGGCAAGATGACCACCTTGAGGCACTGCAGCCGGCAGGAACTTGCTATCACGTTGCCTGAAGACGACGAGCGAAATGGCGACGCAAATCACGCCACGGTCGCATTAGCTGACGTGCTAACCCGCCCGTGATGGCCAGAAAAAGATACAAAAGACATTAAGTGGAAATCCAGGTCCGGAGTGACCAAAAATATGGCTGATCCCGGCCCAAATGGGCCGAAACAGTTTAAGAAAAGTAACGCCCGCAAGTGCGGACCGGAAGAGTTAATTTGTTCAGCCCGAGCGGGCGAAAATTATGTATCTTGCATTAAATATTTGTCTGCTGGTCTTCCATTATGATTGAAGATGTTGTGTAGGATGTATTAAATTACATTAAGAAATAAGAGAAGTGGACTGTATACGAATAGATTTAATAATTTGAATGATCACATTACAGCTGTAATAAATTGAAAGAAGGCTGGCTAATGCTGCATATTGAATCAATAATTAATAAATTTAGTTAAGAATGAAGTTGTGGCGCTAGTTGGCCATGATAGAAAATAGTAAGGCCTAAGGCCTACATCTAATGTCGACACTAACTTGACGGAAAGGTCCGGCGAACCGAACGCCGAGATTACTGAATGTGCACTGGTCAAAGTACGATTACGCGAACGTTGATGAGATATAAATCAGATTAGCCAACCTAGTAAAATAAAATCATCGCGCTACCGTCCAGGGTTCAGTAGCGAATCGTATTTGACGCTGGCAAGGGTGGTACCAAAACCACGAGGGACTTCCACCGGATCAGCCTGAAATCCCCGGGGGCGATTGTCCAACGAAATAAGAGGACGTTCCTCGACCAGAGCACTACATGCTTCCCCCAGGAGATCCACCCGCTCAGTGGCCACGGTCTGGCGCGTGAGCATCTCTTTTGGTTTACTAGGACTCTCTGGATCCTCCCCAGGTAGGCAAATTTTTGACTGCAGGGCCGTCGCAGGCCGCCTAACCTCCTCCTCCAGACCGTCCTGCGACAACAAATTACGGAGACGAGCGGACAAGTGGTGCATTCTTTGGGTCACCCGCTGCCAAACTCGGGTAGAACTCCCTATATATTCAGAGTCCTCCATCAGGGTGGAGAACTCCGTCCACTTATCCGAACACAAGGCTAACTCCTCCCCCAGATCCTCAATCTCGACTCTCTGGAGAGGGACATCTCCCACAAGCAGCTCCCGCAGTTGTCTCCTCAAGGACGCTACATCGCTCTGGGGAACCCCACCCCGCAAGCGTATCTCAAACTGCAGCTCGTCCTTATTAAAATACTCGGGCACCAGACCGCGACCCTCGCGCCGCCCACTACTCTGCCCCGCCTCTGACATCGTTCCTCAATACTAAGACTTTAATACAACCAAGCAATAACAATCAAGGCACCCCAGGGTTCCCGACCCAACACCGGACCAACAACCAAGACCAAGACCATATGCTGTAAGACCAACAAAGACAATGACAAGAACACGTACACAAACAAACAAATAGACACTTAACTCCGACCACCCCAAAGATACAATCCGGAATCACTAACCCGCCCGTGCTCACCCCCAGGTGTCCCGGCCCGAGTAGATGTTCCCCACAGTCCCAGTGGGGTTCGTCTGCTTCAGGGTTGCGCCCCTGCCCACGCGAGCCTTGGTTTTCTCCAGTCATTCTCCTTTTCGGAGGGAACCATGTCCTTACCCTTAGTCCTCGCTCTTGACCTTCAACATCCTTGCCCCGTTTCGTCTTCCCGATTTTCCTACCCCTCCCATCAGAAAAAAAAAATCGATAAGGAGTTAGAGACCTTGCCGAAGGTGCACTTGGATCGTGGTCTTCCGCTGTTCCGAACAGTTAGATGGAGTGATAGTGTGGTGTTGTGGGTTGTTAATAGTTGTTGATTTCGATGTTGATCATTGTACGTCCGAGCCGTGCCGCATTCCCCAGTTGATTTCCCTGGTGTTTTTTGTTGAGAGAGAGAGTTGCTTAGACGGTGCCGTGGAGAAGTAAACCCCCAGATAGTTATGGTCTTTTTTGTTGAGTAGGAGTTGGGAGTGATGTTCGCGTGCCCTCTATGCGGTCTTCTCTGTCGGGCTAAGCGGGGCCGTCCGCCCTAGTGTAGGGATGTGGGCCAGCCATATGGCAAGGATTGTGAGGCCTTGTTGGTGCATATGGCTGATCGGTCCAAGAGGTGGACGAGAGGTAGTACGGTCACTCACATACCAAGGTGGGTGATACCTTGTTTGGTCTTCGGACGGGTATGTGAGTGGGACCGGTAGAAGTAGGTGAGGGCGTTTCCACGAATCACCTGGACGTATACGGTACCTGCCCAGCCCAGCCACAAGAGGATTGTCTGAGAACCTCGCCGCACGTGCATAAAATTTGCGTGCAAGCCACCTGAATATTTCGTCTAAGGAGCGGACGCCAAGTCCTCTCCTTAGAAGGCGTGATGAGAAGCGACGGGGGACTTTGGCCGCTAGCCGAAGACCCCTGTCGAGGACGCTCTGCAACTTCTTTTTATGCATTGCGGCGAGGTAACCCCAAACCGGGAAAGCGTAGGTAATGACCGGCACCAGATACGTGCCGACGATCATCTTGCCCAATTTCCTGGTCATGGCTGAGCTGATCAGGAGTGGAAACAGTAAGCTCAGACGAGCGGATGCTCGCTTAAGAACTGTCTGAGCGTGGGTACCCCAGGTGAGCCGACGGTCGAGGTGTAATCCGAGGTACTTAACCTCGTTGGACCAGCGCAAGTACGTTCTGCCGATACGTAACTGCCTAACAGGGTGTTTCCATCGCATCGAGAATTCGACGGCTACATTGTTGGTAGCGTTGAGTTGCACTCTCCAATTTTCAGTCCAGTCCCCGAGCGTGTCGAGCTGGCGCTGCAGTTGTAAGGCGGCCCTTTCCACATGACGATCGGCCGTAAATACGGCCGTGTCGTCCGCAAAGAGGGCCACGTTGACTCCAGGCAGTCTCGGCACGTCGTTGACATAGACTGAGAACAGAAGGGGGCCAAGAACACTGCCTTGAGGGACGCCGGCTGTGATTCGTCTCTCGGAAGAGACTGAATCGCCAACTCTCACGCAGAAGGCCCTCTCCGTCAGAAAGCTAGCAACCAGATGGAGGTAGCAGTCCGGGAGCTGGACTTCCCTGAGCTTGAATAGGCCATCATGCCATACGCTGTCGAAGGCTTTTTCAACATCTAAGAAACAGCCAAAGGTCCGTTCTCTCCGACACCCGCCGTCCGTGATGTATTCCACCATTCTCATCAGTTGATGAGTGGTCGAATGCCCTACGCGGTAGTCGAACTGTTCGGGGACCAGCACGTCAAAGTTAATTAGATGTTCTCACACACGACGCTGCACGAGTCGCTCAAAAACCTTGGACGTAGCGGAGAATAGGCTGATAGGCCGGAGATTGTCGGAGCGGGAAGCATCCTTTCCCTGCTTCGGGATCACGATGACCGTCGCCTTTCGCCATTTCTTGGGAAAGTAGGCCTGTCTGAGACACGCGTTGAACAAATCAGTTAAGAATTGAACTCCAGGCTCCGGGAGAAGTCTTAGAGCAGTGTTCATGACTCCGTCCGGGCCTGGAGCTTTTCTTGGCTGAAGTTCAGCGAGCCGATCTGAGACCTCTTCCAAAGAAATGGGTTCGGGCTCCGCCGTGATCGGAAGAAAGAGAAAGCCTTTCACAACCATCTCGACTTGTTCGTCGAAGTCCCAGTCCATGGGCGGGTTGGGAGCGAACAGGCGACACTCGAAACACAAGCCCAAGTACTCGGCCTTCTCCTCCGGACGACCCAGGAGTCGTCCGAACGGTCCACAATGGCGGGGAGTGGAGGTCGTCGCCTCCGACCCGTCATTGCGGAAGGTATTCTGTACGGGTGACTTTGCGGGTCCGCATCCCTCGTTCGGGCCACAGCGAGTTCCCAACAGCTACGTCGGAACGCCTTCAGACTGCCACGCAGTCGTCCGGTGAGCTGATTGTATGCTGCCTTATCGGCCGGATCACGGGTCCTCTGCCAACGTTTCCGGAAGTAATTCCTCTCGCGAGCGAGAAGAGAGACTTCCTCAGGGATGCGTTGGTAGTCAGGCGTGAAACCAGTTCGCGTACGTAAAGACACGCCTATAGCCGAGATGATTGCCTCTTCGATTCCCGCTACTGGTTCGTCTAGGAGGCGAACGGAATCGAGTGGGCCCGCTGGCGGCAGTCTACGGCACAGAGCCGGGCCGTAGCGGTCCCAATCGATAACCTTCTTCTCGTCCCGTGCATAGGCGTGCTGGGTAGCGACGTGGACCAAGATGGGGTTGTGGTCGGATGTCAGCTCCGTAAGCGAGAATACCTCGACCGGACAGACAATTCCTTGGGTCACCGCAATATCCAGAACATCGGGAGCCGCGTTAGGTAGCGTCGGAAAGAAAGTGGGTTGCGCTGGACCAATCACCATCACCCGGCGCGATTCAACATATCTGACCAGGCGCTTCCCGTTCGGAGTAGTCAAACGACTATTCCAAACGCGATGCTTGCAGTTCAGATCGCCGGCCAAAATTACCCTTCGGTGGGAATCGAAGATGACATCCAGGTCGCCGACAAGGAGTTCAGCGCGAGGGGGCCTATATGCTGAAACCACGAGGACGCCGCCAAGAGCTTCGTGGACCTCAATGGCGGTGGCCTCTAGGTTAGTGCGCTGCGGCAAAACGACACGATGATGACCTATAGAGGTCCTCACTACGATCGCCGTGCCGCCTCCTTGTCGGCCAACTCGGTCATCCCGATAGACCACGTAATTCGGTAATCGAAACCGGTTCGCCGGAGTCAGGTGGGTTTCTGTAAGGAGAAGTACTTCGGGTTTGAATCAAGCCAGGAATTCCAGAAGGTCGGAATGCTTGGAACCGATGGAGTTAGCATTCCAGGCTACGAGTGAGAGATCTCGTCTAAGGGCTCGGTTCATAGAAGACCTATGACATTGCAAGCTTCCACCAAGAGCATAAACCTCTCAGTTGAGTCAGCAGTTTCCAGGCGGTCTCGGATGGATCTGAAGGTGGATGCGACTTTCTTGAGGTCGTAGCCGGACAGAAAGTCGCGGACGAACTGTGCGTCATCGGTAGTGAAGGACTGGGCGGTTTGCCTGGAAACTGAGGCCGCGTAAGAGCGACCAGGCTTAACGGCAGATCGGGTCGTGTTGGTGGAAGCTACAGGACCAGGGGCAGTCGTTTTTGAATTTGCGACAGGAAAAGTACGCTACTGCGCTTCGTCGGACTTATACCGGGAAGCAGGACTTTTCTTGGGCTGTGGGCAGGCAGAAGCTCGGGGCCGAGCATCCGGTGTGGTTATCCCTATTGTTTTAGGTTTTGTTTTGCCTGCTCGCGTATATCGCGGAGGTGGCAATGGTGGCGAGGCTACCTCTGGTTCAGAGGCGGGAGGTGGTGGTTCCGCGGAGGTGGAAGATTGATTCTCCAGCTCCAATACCGATATATTGGCTACAGGGCGTGTTTCTGCTGCGGAAGGCGACGCGGATCGTTTATGTGCCTTTGTGGAGGAGCTGGAGATGCCTTTGGTGGCGGCTTTGGTGCCTTTGTGCCTTTGCTGGAGGTGGAGCCGGAGAGGGCTCGCGCCGTGCCGGTGGTGCCTTTGGTGGCGGCTTAGCCTGTACTTTAGGCTGCTTCTGAGTTTGGGGCTGCAATACTGGTTGCCTCGGCTTCGGGAGGGGCCCCTGCGGCTTTAGTAGCCCAGTTTGCTGTAGCAGGCTTAATATTCTAAGGTGACGAATTATAGAATATGACGAGTTTCTACTATAATACAATTTCCTTCTACTGCATTTAATGGCAGGTCGCCTGTTAAGGTAATCTATGCGGTCTCAGTCGCCTCAAGCTTCTGGACCAAGATAACCTATCACATTTGCTTCAGCCAGACGTTCGACTATGTTTTTATAGTCACATATTTTTATTGTCGCTAAAACAATTCACCTGAACATCACTATTACCAGACCGTCCACACAGCTGAATCCTTCACCCAGGCCAAAGAATCTCATCTTCGTGTACTGCGTATTTTTCTCATGCTGCTTGAAAACACCCAAAATCTGCTGTCGAATTTTGCATCCGGGATTTTATATAATTCAATAAATTTCGTACTGTGTCAAGGCCGCAATTAATTACGTAGTTCACACTGGCGCTAAGACGCAGTTTGGAATGTTCTGGTCTGTGAGCGGAGGTATAAATACATGGCGTAAGTGGCCTGAGTTTTCAGTATTAGTGCGATATATTGACAGTGCGGTTCGAGAGTTATAGTAGCGATATTACTGTGCGCTTTCAAATGGTTATTAGTTAAGAGTGGTGTTTTATAATTGGACGGTATAATTGTAATACAATTGTGTTTAATTTTAGTGGACATTTTATTGCGTGTGAACAATTTTCATTTGATTTGTTGTAGAGACTGTGTTGTTAATTACGAACTGTTTAACTGTAAAAATTAAAGGTATGATTAGTGACTTAATTGGTGTCTTGTAATTTGTTTTCCACTGTACCTACGACGATCGAGTAGACCGTCGTAACAGTGGTGTCAGAAGTGGGCTAGAACGGTTAACAGTGGAAACAGTGGACACTTTATACAAGACGAGTGTAATTCGTAATTAATCGGTAATCATGGATGCCAGTCAGATGATGGAAGCTTTACAAACACTGCTGCGGCAGACTCAGGAAGAAGCAGAAAACGACAGGATGAGAAACGCAAGCAGGAAACAGAAGACATCAAAGCATTAATACAGGAGCAGAAACAGATGCAAGAACACAGTACCGCAGAATTGGGTCTCCTACGAGGTGAGCTTAATAAGCAAGTTACTAAAATATCGGAGGTACAAGAATCAGTGACATTAAAAATTTCTGAAGTAGAAAAATCTGTCTCGATTGTTGAAGAATCGATGTCTACAAAATTATCTGTCATAGAAGAATCAATGTCTAAAAAAAAGTCTGACATAGAAGAATCCGTGTCAAATAAAATATCTGCAGTAGAAAAATTCAGTGGCAAACATAAGAGAACAAATTAAAAGTGAAGTTGTGCAGTGCCTGAAGATACAACCAAAACAACTTTGTGAACAGAGTGTACCAATAATAAAGACAGAAAAAGACGCAGAAAATAAGTTAATAGAGAAAGTCACTTTGCCTGCAGTAGGCACAGTTCATGTCAAAGCTCCAACCTTTGACGGAAACAGTCACAGGGCAACGTACCTCCGCCAATTTGAAGCTGTTGCATGCGCAAATAATTGGACATAGAAAGACAAGGCAGTCTCACTTGTTCTTGCATTAAAAGGACCTGCGGCAGAATTACTACAGAAAGTACCAACTGACAGCCAGAACAACTATGCCGAGTTGATAAAAGCTCTAGAATTACGCTACGATGATAAACATTTGCGAGATGTGTACTATGCTCAGTTGAAAACAAGACAACAACGCCCCGAGGTGAGTCTTCAAGAGTTTGAAGCCATATAGTGTCTCTCCTGTGTGAGACATTATAACAGAGGGAACCAGTTTAATTGGTTACTTTCAATCAAACCGGCTGCCGATGTTAGTACAATTACTTACCAACAAATCTGAAAATATGTAGAACAGGAATTAGGATTAGGTTACGCAAATTTACTCACTCTCTGGTTATTTAGCAAAAACATCTCTTTATTATATTTTCTTGAATAATAATTTAAATATTATTGTTATTTTGTTTTATTACGTTAAAAAAATAAATTACTCAAAAGTTGTGCATCGAATGCTCTTACGTCTTTTTAACATGTTACTCTGGTGAGCAAAATAAAATTTATATATTTATTAACTACATTAAATACCTCGGATCCGGGTTTTAACTTAATAATGCTCTACAATAAGTCAACATTATGCAAGCTATTGGAATATTAGTTTGCTCAAATTTCGAATTACCTTTTACCTTTAACTATCATCAGATTACTATTTCATTATTGTAATTACAGACACTACTATGTTAACATTTACATGATTAGAATAAGTCTTTGCAAAAATATACTGCTTTTGTTGCCATTGTTAAAAATATAATGGTTTGGTTTCACCTTGATACAATGTGATCAGCGGCGGGTTCTCTTGTTGTTACTCTACAGTTGCGTTTCCTAGAAGTTCTACGATGTCGTTCGGGTGTCTCCATTTATTTTGTAGATTCTTAGTTGCGATCATGACGAAAGGATGCTGTTACCTGAAGCTCGTGAGTTTATTGTTGTTGCTTCACTCCTGATGTACGGTGTTCACTTTTTTACATTTTACATTTTGCTTTTAACTGCACTAATGTTACTCTATAATGTTTGGATAGAACATACTTTACAATTTTAACATTTCGTTTCCTTTTTTAAAGAGATGTGTCGGCTAAGTTAGTTACTTTTAGTTATTTCACTACATTTCAACTACATAACTCGTTTTACTTTCACCACATTTCAATTACTTGTGGAGTCTGTCACCACGAAAGATTACCTTCAGTTACATCGTTATTAATTTTTATATTTACACTTTTTCTTCACGACACATGGTAAAGCTGTTACCTTGTCTCTGATTCTCGCTCGACTGGGGTTGGTTTTGCGGCGGTTAGTAGGGAGAGGGAGCTGTTCGCGCGGAGAGAGAAAAGTAGTTCGTACTTTATTATTATTATTATTATCATACTAATTAACTACTATTAATAATACTACATTTTCTTTATTGAGTAGGTATTTCTTATTATTACTGCTACGTCTTTTTATTTAATTATCATGGTTATTAATTTTCGCTTCAATACAGAGTAATTTTCATGTCCGTACTAGATTTTTACAAGTTGATACAGGCATATAAGTACACAGGGAAGGGTTAAATATTTTCTCGTATGTCATTTTAAATAAAAATTATTTGTGCTATTTAAATTCCTTTTAAATCGTCACAGCCAGTATCGACAGACTGATTAGATTGGCCTATTCTGAAGCACCAGAAGATTTTCGAATAAGGTTTGCGGTGCAGACATTTATTGATGGCATCGGAGATTGTGAACTTCAGCAAGTGTTACGAATGGCAAGACACCGAAATAGCTCAGAAGCTCTTGTTCACGCCCTAGAGTTTGAAGCTGCCAAGTCATCGTCCCGCTACATTAATGGGTTTGTGTCATCACATTGCAGTCAGAAGGTCCCTGTATCACATTGCCGTTACGATGGGTGCAGAAAAACAATGTTGTCGGACAAACAGTTCGGAAGTTCAAGAGAGTCGTAACGATGGGAAAAAGACAGAAGACTGAAGTGTTACAACTGTGGAAAACGTGGTCACCTACAGGTAGACTGCTGGGAGAAGAAGATACCAAGAGAAGAAAGTGATCGCACCAATTGGAGAAGTAAAGCCCCAGAACAGCACACAGTTTCCACGCTACATAAGACCAGTGGAAACTTGATTGTTAATGGATTTGCGGAAGGTAAACCAACATCATTTACAGTTGACACGGGGGCAACAGTGTCCATTGTGCGCCCTGACTTAGTCAGCAACCGCCAGCCTCTAATTAGCTCTTGTACAATACAGACTGTGACTGGAAGCCCCGTCAAGGTGCTAGGAAAGGTAGACGTACGTGTACGCCTGGGTCTTCTCGAGTGTAGCCACCAAATGCTCGTTGCAGACATTGTCGATGAAGTGATTCTTGGCACGGACATTATGAATGCCTACGGATTCGTTGTGGACTTAAGAGAGAATGTCCTGAAGATTGGCCAAGAGAAGATAAAGCTTCGCATGGCTAAAATGACAGGGTCTACCAACCATTCGATTAAGCGAATGGCATTAGTCGAAGAAAAAGTCAACAAGTCTGGTCAAGAGGAACCCTCCCTATTGCAAGCGGAAATGGAGGAAGAACTAGCAGAGGAAATACAAATAACTGTAACGACAAAAGAAGTGATTGGAAAGCCAACTATTGGTGTCAAGACAAAACTCTTGCTTATTCCTGACCTGATAAAAGCGCCCGAGGGCAAAGTGGCTGAAGATGAGGTTACGCAAGAGGTTGTTGACGAAAACCAAACAAACTTGGATCAGCCAGTGGTGTTTAGGTCATCAGTACATGACGCAACGGGAGTGATTCCAGCAAAACTAGTGGTTGAGCGGAAGACTCGCATGCCTGGGAACGTGATTTTCGGATCACACGAGACTGAATTCGAAGAACCGGAGAATTATCTTTCGCAAGGACGTCCACCTAGATCGCCTGGTCGAGTATTACTTCAGAGACGGTTTGCCAGTTCGGGACGAACAGGCTTAAGAACGGGGCAGTGTTACGACATCACAGAACAATCTATGTGTTTATCGAATGTGCCATACGAATCTCGCTCTAATGTGTGTGGCATACGTGACTCTAGACGCATTCGCGAGAGTTTTCTCAAGCCGCCAGCCGCGCGGACTGTGTCAAGGCCGCAATTAATTACGTAGTTCACACTAGCGCTAAGACGCAGTTTGGAACGTTCTGGTCTGTGAGCGGAGGTATAAATACGTGGCGTCAGTGGCCTGAGTTTTCAGTATTAGTGCGATATATTGACAGTGCGGTTCGAGAGTTATAGTAGCAATATTACTGTGCGCATTCAAGTGGTTATTAGTTAAGAGTGGTGTTTTATAATCGGACGGTATAATTGAAATACAATTGTGTTTAATTTTAGTGGACATTTTATTGTGTGTGAACAATTTTCATTTGATTTGTTGTAGAGACTGTGTTGTTAATTACGAACTGTTTAACTGTAAAAATTAAAGGTGTGATTAGTGACTTAATTGGTGTCTTGTAATTTGTTTTCCACTGTACCTACGACGATCGAGTAGACCGTCATAACAATTTAGTACATAAGTACATAATAATATAGGCATGTACAGAAGGGGTTTTTGGGTTTAGAATGCCCCTGAAATTTCACCATAATGTTGTGTCCTTTTAGAACTCTAAATGCAAATGTAAATTCGTTTGGAAACAAACGTTTAACTTTTTAGGTCGGCCTTAACAGTATTTGTATTAAGCAATAATCGTTAATATTCTTTGTGTTCTGTTTAACAGAATTGTTTTTAGGAGATGCATGACCTTAATATTGGTTTACATTTATTGCCAAACTCCTTTCCCAAAAATGAAATTCTGAATACGCCCATGATCTAGCACACCATTTAGGCCTATATGATTACAGTTAACCTATTTATTATTTGCATTATTATCATAATCATAAAAGGATCCGCCTAATGTAATAATTTTCTACTTTACAAAGTACCAGTAAAGCTGTATGAAAGAATATTCAGTAATTATATGAACATTTGACATATTAAATGAAAAACCTTATAAGTAAAAAATCAACACACACAGATACCAACTAATAAAATCAATTAAAGCTATTAGTAGTCATTAACATAGACATTTTTAACAGTACTGAGAGAAGATTTTTATAGAGGAACTTTATACTTGAAGGATAAGACTAAAGTATAATACAAACAACTGAAACATAATTTTGACATAAAAATTTATTAAGTATATAAGTTAAATTACATATATTTACATTTAAATACATATACAACGCTAAAACACGTCATTTTAAACCATTTTACCATGTACAGGCTGTCATATGATAAAACATCACTCAACAGAAAATTTGGATTTTCGTTTACAGTACCTACCAATTAATACATGAAAGATATCATATATACATGAATTTAAGTAATTTAATAAATTGATTCAAACAATCACCATTAATAAAACATATATAACAAAAAACATATATTTAACCTTTACAAATTAATGGTAAACATACAAATTTTTTAATCAACAATACTGATTTAATTTGATATTCTGTAGACATTTCAGAAACTACTTTCCATTATATTTACTGTAACAAGTTGAGTACAGCATCTGGTGTTTTTCTCATACACAGGTTTTGTTGGTATTAGGCTCAAGTTTTTATACTAGTATGTGAATATAAGTCAAATGTTAATGTTAGTGGCATTAGGAATTTCAGATCCTTTTCATTATTTTATTGTCACTTGTTTGCTTTTACTTCCATGTTCCTTAAGGAAATGGAAGTATGGTGATGGCAAAAAAAATCGTGTTCGAGATTATTGCAGATTCTGATTGTACTACACTCAAAACATGAAAAAAAGTCATTTTTCGAAAAGTGTGTGTGTGTTGTGTGTGTGTGTGTCTGTCTGTCTATCTGTAGATTTTTTTTTCTATGGCAAAAGATAACAGCCGCAAATTCAAACAGAATCAAATAATTTTTTGCATACAGCCCTGATTTGTAGAGTACTCAAGACCTATTGTTTTTGGTGAAGATCGGTTAAGGGAAAAGGGTAGTTTACCAGCAACGGTTTTTTTTTAATCAAGGGTAATTTTTTTCTATACCAAACGATAACAGCCGCAAATTCAAACAGAATCAACTACTATCTTGCACACAACCCAGAATTGTAGAGTTCTCAAGACCTATTGTTTTTGGTGAAAATCGGTTAAGGGAAAGGGGTAGTTCACCTGCAACGTTTTATGTTTTAACAAGGGTATTTTCTATGGCAAACGATAGCAGCCGCAAATTCAAACAGAATCAAATAATATTTTGCATACAGCCCTGAATTGTAGATTTCTCAAGACCTGCTGGTTTTGGTGAAGATCGGTTAAGGGAATAGGGTAGTTTACCTCCAACATTTTATGTTTTAACAAGGGTAATTTTTTTATGACGAACGATAACTGCCGTACATTAAAACAGAATCAACTACTCTTCTGCATACCTTTTTGAATTATACAGAACTCAAGGTCTGTTGATTTTGTTGAAGATCGGTTAAGGGAAAGGGGTAGTTTATCAGCAACGTTTTATGTTTTAAAAAGGGTAATTTTTTTTATGACGAACGATAACTGCTGAAAATTCAATGAGAATCAAATAATTTTTTGCATACTTTCCTGAGTTGTAGAGAACTCAAGGTCTGTTGATTTTGGTGAAGATCGGTTAAGGGAAAGGGGTAGTTTACCTGCAACATTTTAAGTTGTAACAGGAGAAATGTTTCCATGATGAACGATAACTGCCGCACATTCAAACAGAATCAAATATTTTTTTGCATGCATTCCTGAATTGTAGAGGACTGAAGGTCTATTGATTTTGGAGAAGATCGGTTAAGAGAAAGGGGTAATTTACCTGAAACATTTTATGATTTAACAAGAGTAAAGTACTTAATTTTTATAAATAAAGTATCCTGATAAGAAGCTCATAATAATCCACTGTAGAAACGTAGATGAAATATCTATAAATGAAGAGGTTAGGTGAATGGGGTGGGGGTAATTTTCTATTATTAAAAATTATAGTTGAAGGTGGGGGGAGAATTTTTTATATGTGTACTACGTTATCGGTAACAAAGAAGTAGTTTTTTGTTAAAATTGCTTCCCGGGCTGTTTAGCCGTAGTCCAATGTTTTCTGTAAAACCAGACTTTTCCGCAGTGCCATCGACTGCCATCATCAGTGAAAATCGAGTGCGAAAACGTGAGGTGGTATACGTTAGTGACCACAGACTGTGGTTAATGCTGAAGCAATAAGTAGAAAGACGTAGTTTCTATGGAAATATTTCATTTCGAATATGATTTTAAATATAAACCTTAGAACATGGAAGTCATGTATGGTTCTCCATTCCGATATTTTATTTAAACAACAGAATAAGATGAACTCTGTAACAATAGCTCAAGCAAGTACAAACAAAACCACTGGAGAAGCTGCTGCATAAGTAGACATTTATAACTGTGTAACTTTCTTGGTACAAGTATTTTTATTGCCATGAATCTAAAATATAAACATAATTACAACACAATCAAAATTAAATACAACTATTTCATTAACGACTCGGAACACACAATTTTTTATGAGTAAAAACATAAAGTTTTACCTTACAACCTGAACCGGTTTTCACTTTTAAAAAGCTTCTACAGAGGTTCAAACCTAAGGTAAGGTAATACTTTATGTTTTTACTTATAAAAAACTTTATGTTCCGAGTCGTTAATGAAATAGTTGTATTTAGTTAAGTAATGGACACGTCATGGACAACGAAATCCAAGAACAATCAAAATTCTTCTTGATGAGGATAAAATATCGCCTCAGTTTTTGAAGTGAGAACTTCATATTCGGCACTATAGTGCATGGCTCACTCTTGTATACCTTGCGCTCCTAAGCCAGTAAAATGATTCAATGTGTAATGAATAGCTGAAATGAAAAAACAGTGTTGCCAGGTCTATTAAACGTATTTTTCCCATATAGTTACTCAAAATTTCTTCACTGCCTCAAATATGTGTGGTCTAAGCAGAAAAATAATTTTTTTAAAGAATGGGAGTATATTCAAAATGTTTAAATAATTCCAAGAATAATATAATATATATTAAACAGAATTTTGTTCTTTAATAATCTGTATGGCAACTGATCACATATGATGACAAAATGTTTCAGGCCACCACCAGAGAACAGCACCAAACAAGTTTTGGTGATTAAACAATCAACATAATTAAACCAACAATCTTTTTATTAATTTTTTTTTGTAAAAAAATTTAATTACCGGTATACTGTGCATATTACATTCTACGTTTCAACTAAATATTGTGTAAATAATATTCTTATGTTGAAAAAATTATTTGTTACATATTATTTGTATATGTACAGTATATACATATACTGAAAAAAATGCAAAATGTGATATTATTCTATTATGTGCATTGTAAATATCGATTTCTTAAAATACAGTTTCTTATAATTTCCTATAAAATGCATAAACACTATTATGCCGTCAACTTCTTTAATTATCCGTTGACTCATATTGAATCTTAATACTCTATAGGAAAAGCCTTCTTACTCCAAATACATATGAGCAAACTTTTACATGTTGAATCAGTTCACTTACCACTCGACACTGAAGTTCTCACTTCTGGCAAGTGTCTCATGACACATCCATTTTTTTAGTGACATTTTGCCTCTATGGAACTTGTTATGAAATATTTTTTTTTAGAATTTTGAAAATTTACAATAATAATAAAAACTATTAATTATATTATATTTTATCAGCTTTGGTGCTTCCTGCAACAGCTTATAGGTAGGTAACATGGACAGTGAATATTAATGGCATACGTTAGTTAGTGACAGATTGTCATGAATTAGTCAAGACATGTAAAGAGACAAGAAATGTATATAACAGGATGAAAGGTCGATCTTGTTAAGTTGTGTAGTACTGAAAACTGGACAAAACTTACTCAGCAGAGAAATCACAGAAGGATGACTAGGGAGAAATTCACTCAGCAGTAGGAAAACAAGTACGCCTACTATTGTAAAGGTATACACGCCGGTACCAATCTAAAAGTTTGACCTTGACAAAAGCTGGTAAGGACAACAGCTAATAGTCTACTTAAAAATATCGTGCCATTACTCTATAGGTGACTATTTGAATTACTTTATACCGGATCATATTTTAATAGTTTGTGCTCATTTATAACAAATCTTTGGTATACTCAAATTTATACATTTTCTGAGAAGTAATTGAATACTAAAGCTGTAAATTATTAATGTAACTGTAAATTTCTTCAAACAGGTATCGAATAAGTAAGCGAGCGTAAGCCTTTTTTCATCCAGCGGGGAACGTTTTTTCCAAAGCGATGACATACTTTTTTTTTGCTTAACCGTTTTCTGAAAGTCCAAGTAAAATTTTAAGATCACAATCCGAGAAAATGTTGAGGAAAAGTTTCGAGATATCAAGGATGTAAGCAGAGCGTAGCGGAGCATTAACATTTATTGACAGTGGATGTTTTCAGTTCCAACTGCATACAACCCGTCCTTCCTTACCCCGCCTGTCAGAACTGTTGCAAGGTCAAGCTTTCAAATTTGTACCGGCTTGTATAATGTAATATTATATACCATACTTTATCAGTGTGTATTCTAGTCTAGATACATCTTCTTTTCACCATGTAGTATGTTTCATTCACACATCTGATAAAAATTTAGTGGGACATCTCAGGACGTATAAAAATGTAACTAATGACTGTAGGGTTTTAATAATTTATAAACATGAACATTTAAGGCACTGCCAACCTCAGAACAACTGGCAAAGTAGTACACTTAGAGGGGCATATTTAGGGGGGAAACAAAACCCCCCCAGAGGGTCGAAAAAGTTGACGAATTTTATTCATCTCTTAATGTTTAGACTATTTTATTATTTTTTCGGCTGTTTATACCAATACAGTAGTTAACTCTTTTAAAATATACAAACAGGTTTATTACACAGTGTTTGCGTATATGTTTGAAATATGAAATATAGGAAACCAATCTATTCAACAAGTAACTCCTAAATAATGTTTCAATAATTCTTATTTTTGTTGTGATATTGCTGTTTATTTTGGATTGATTTCAGCCAAGTCCAAGTTTTTAAGCCACTTTAATAATAGTAATGTTGATTAGTCTTCACTTGTTTTATTGTTTTGTTTGAAGCGGACTTGACTGGACTCCCATCTCACTAAATTATGTATATGCCACTGTACGCTTATAGTAATTTGGACATTTAATAGTCTTGAATCTACAAATAACACTTTGTCTAACTGTTTTTTGGTGGCTTGTACCATAATGCACATAAATTTTATTAATATTATAATCATGTGTTTGTTTACTATAATAGTGTAATTAGTGTTATGTAAAATAATCTCCTATATGTTCTTAATTTTCAGGGAATTTTTGGTTAAATCTTTTTCCATCTAGCATAATTCACATCATCATTGATTCAGACATTTGTGGTATGTAAATTTAATCATTTAATCACTGTGACATCTTCTTTCACAAAAGAACAACTTTCCACAAAAAAGTACCCACTTCTCAGGAATGAACAACACTTGGTGGTAAATTATTAAAATTAATTTTGGAAACTGTTAATATATAACATAAGAATGTGCTGATCTTATGTAAGACATAACAGATATGCAAGTTATTTTGTGTCAATTAGAGCGAAGTCTTTATGTCAATAATCTAATCATTATAATAGTTGTTAAAACAACTTTTACTGAAGACAACATTAATGTCTGACAGGAACGGTAATTAGTTTTAAGAAAATATGTGAAAGGTGGCAGATGGCCAGCGCATTGCAGGAGAGGTGGCTGGTAAGCTGTCGGTCTGTCCTGAGGTCCTCTCCTGGCATTGTCAGTGTCCGCCTGACCTAACAGTAGCATTGGTGTTCCACTTGGAGAGATTTCAACTCTGGCTACCTCATACTCGGTACTCGGTACAATTATTCCTAGAGCTGCACATCCGTGCCATGGTGTCATGTCTCTAGTTTTGCCCACCTGAAACATTTAACGAATAAGAAATTGTTTCCAAAGTAATTACAGAAAAGAATCATCACTCTTGATATGAATTAACTGTAATAGTGTAATGGATATTAGTGATACATGAAATGCAGAAATTGTGGAAAAACCAAGCTGATCAGTAAAAAATCACACCCTGGTCCACATTAAAAAAAAAACTTATGAAACTAATTATTATTTAAACAACTAGTTTAATTGGAAATAATTCTTTTCATTTTAGCAACTGTTAGAATTCATAGACTTGGACCAGATTGTCAAATGAGATACACTCCTTTTTACTTCCATGTTCCATAAGGAAATGGAAGTATGGTGATGGCAAAAAAAATCGTGTTCGAGGTAAGGGCTGTTTATGATTGCACTACCCTCAAAACATGAAAAAAGTCATTTTTAAAGAAGTGTCTGTATGTGTGCCTGTATGTAGAATTTTCTCTGTGGCAAATGATAACTTCTGCAAATTCAAACAGAATCAAATAATTTGTTGCATACCTGCCTGAGTTGTAAAGGACTCAAGGCCTATTGATTTTGGTGAAGATCAGGAAGGGGTAGTTTACCTGCAACGTTTTACGTTTTAACAAGAGTAAAGTCCTTGAAAATTTATTTGAACTTTTTCAAACAATGGTAATTGTTAAAAATAAAATAATTTTGTTGCCAGGCAATAAAATTATAATTTTTTCATCGTAATTTAAATCAGGTATGAGTGAAAATATATTGTTTCTGGCAGGCAAGCATATCTCAATTATGTAATGTTTACATTTCCAAAGTTTTATTATTGTGATTTCCGCAATAAAAAGGCAGGCAGGACACACACAATTTGCGTTATTTATGGCCTCATTCATGTTTATTTTCTTATGTTTACATGCTTTTTCATATGTGTATCGGCAACAAAGAAGTAGTTTGTTGTTAAAATTCCTTCCCGGGCTGTTTGTGTGTGAAACCAGGTAATGTGTGAACAATTTGAAATATACAGGTATCACACACTACAACCAAACAACATATTAAATGAACAATTACATTATAGATCACATACACTATTTGATACACTGATCCAAAAACACAATTCGAACCTCAGCGCCAATACCCTCTCACCATCAACCCTCACCACACACACCTATAGTCCATAACCGTTATTCTGTAAAATGACATTGAGTATTTACTCCCACTGAGGAAGAGGAACAACACCTCGAAACGTATGGGGAAGTGATAAAGAAAGTAAGTTCATATTGTAAAAGTTTATATATATAATAATATTTTATAAAGTGAACGAAGAGGATGAATCAACAAGATAATTAAATATGAAATGATGTAACTTAAGGAGACAACCCCAACTAGTTTTGTTTCTGATCAGCTGATTCTTTGAATCAGGTAATTAAATGTAAAATGGAGGATTTTTTTATGTCTGGTATTTACAGAGTCTGTAATTATTGAAAATGTAGTCAATAAAGAAAGATGATTAACATAATCAAACGGGAAGGTTAAAAGTTAGTTTGACAATAAATGTGAATTTAATAAGCCTACATCAGCTGATGAAGAATTAATAAGTCAAAATTAGCAAATTAAGTTGCATTAGCAAAAAAAATATCACTTGAATAAAATCTTTTTTCTTGTGCTCAAAACAGCAAAAAAGAAAATGTTTATCAGTGGATACTTCCTAAAATAACTGATTGGTGAAAGTCACTGACAATGATCGAAACTGTAGGCTGCACAAAGAAGCTTGGAAAAGACAGTGATGTCAATAACAAGAAGACTAATATAAATTGCATTTAATACTTAACCAAACTAGAACAGATGATATCAATTATAAAATTAAAGAAATAAAATGATGCTGGACAAAACATTTGGCCAAGTAAAAAAAAAATGGCAGCTGATCACAAATGTTTGTTGTTTTGAGAACAATACATGTAGAAACACCACAATGGCTGTTTGCAAGGTGGAGGGATAGCCTACTTAATACCGTGATACAGTGAACTGTACAAGATTTGGTCTTGTCTGTTTCAATAGAGAATCGTCTGTAGTTTGTCAAAGTTAACTGAGTGTAGACTACTTTGACGTGAGGATGCTTGAAGTTTACAGCTAAAATAATTAGACATGAAACATGTGTCTAGCTGCGTAATGTCAAAAGATCTCATTGCACATGCATAGCTTTGACACGTTGTTTTCCGAGCAATCATTTCGCGTGTTCAGAACAGCTGCATGGTTGATGTGTCACAAGGTTGTGTGTCATGGTTGGTCACCTTCCATCCCACTTCCTGCACTGGTTTCCCTGCTTACCAATACGACCTGTGTGAACCATTTCATGGCTTACTATTTCATTTGTACTCGTTTTCGGTAGTGTGCAAGGATTTTTTGTTCAACTTTTCTTGTCCTTATGTTTTATTACTGCCTTCATTTATAATATTACATTTAATTGCGTAACAATAATTTTTGTACAAATCTGCGACATTAAAAAAAACTAACAACGTAATAAAATAACGAACATGTTGTTTATTCATATATTCATCTTAGTCAATAGCTCTACTCCTTCTCATCATCCATACACTGAGAAACGTGACTTGACAAACTGCACGTTCTGACTGTGATTGGAGAAATGAACTAACCTCCCACATTCCGTCAGCACCGCATCTTCTGTCGTGTTGTAAACTCATAACCAGTCCTTGGTCCAGGAGCGTGAGAAACGCTTGCTCTACGCGGAAATCGAAGTCGGTAGCTCCTTGCAACCTGGCCGGCATCGGGGACGGTACGAAATGGCCGGTGGCGGATCCGATCAGGGTCGGCTGTACGCACGCGGCGTCGCTGAAGAAACGGTAATCGGCGTGCCAGACGCTGCCGGACACACGTAGTCTCCTCGTCAGGAACAAGCCGAACGGTCTGGTCTCGCAGCGTACGGAGACCCACTCGCCCGACAGCAGGGCCGGTAGTCTTGGCGACGACAGCAGTTGGGGCGGAGACCGTTCCCACCCTCTGGCGACGGCGTGGCAAATGTCGCAGCCCTCTGCCTACAACACACATTGTCAACTATTATTCACTTGTTCTTATAACGTTAATAATAATATTATTATTATCAACAGTAATAATATTAAAAACATAGGCGGCTGTAAGGGCATGGAGGGGACAAGCTCTCAAAAGTTTCTGAGGACTGATTTTTAAAAAATAATTAAATTGCCCATCCGGCACTGCCAGAGTTTTTTTTAACCGGTTTCTAGCCCTCAAATCAGTTTTTAAAAAGGAAGACCATCCACCCGAATAAGGGTATTCCATAATTCCCAAACTCCCCCCAAGAGAGAATCGACCATTAATATAGACCTATACTATATACATGTGTGTGTGTGTGTGTGTGTGTGTGTGTGTGTGTGTGTGTGTGTGTGTGTGTGTGTGTGTGTGTGTGTGTGTGTGTGTGTGTGTGTGTGTGTGTGTGTGTGTGTGTGTGTGTGTGTGTGTGTGTGTGTGTGTGTGTGTGTGTGTGTGTGTGTGTGTGTGTGTGAATAGGTCATTTTTAAGTATTGTACCTATTTATCTACAAGCCTATCTTAATTGCAGTATTCAAGA
This sequence comes from Magicicada septendecula, assembly GCA_034769895.1. Taxonomy (NCBI): domain Eukaryota; kingdom Metazoa; phylum Arthropoda; class Insecta; order Hemiptera; family Cicadidae; genus Magicicada; species Magicicada septendecula. The sequence continues at coordinate 96,716,254 of CM068368.1, forward strand.
ATACAATATTATATATTTATTAAACTACTGTAGGACTAAACAGTATAGTATTCTGACGTAGGCTTCCGCGGCCGGTGTACATTATGATTTTGAAGTCTTCTTCCGGTATGGACCGCGTCAAAAATGTCTTGTATGACAACGTTTCACTTGTGAGACATGAGGACACTCATTGTAATATGAGTGAAACGTTGACAAGAAATTTTTGACGCGGTCCATACCGGAAGAAGACTTCAAAATCGTACTATAAACACTGTACTAATTTAAACAAGAAAACCGTACTTTCAGAATCCAGAATTCTCGAACAGTCAGAATGCGTTCCACCAACATTATTCCGATTATGGGAGACTCTAAACTACTGTCCAAAGATAATAACAATATCAGTAGACCTTCAGATTTTATAGTTATAATAACTATAATTACAGTTATATTTGGATAATGTAAATTATAATTTTAAATATTTTTATAATTTCAGAATTTTATAACTGTTCAGAACATAATTATTATAAAAATAAGTATTTTAGTAAACAAATACAAAACGTAAGTTTGGGAGAACCAAACAAAGACTCAGTACATTTACGATGTTAATTAAATGTTATTGAATTCAATATGTAATAGTTTTAAGAATTGTGATGACTAATAATTAAAAAGCTGGAATTTACGATTAAACAATACATAGTGAAGAAAAATAGAAAAATTAGAAGGAAATAAAAACAAGTTTCACAATATGATATCACGTTCTTTTGTATTACATCATGTTTTAAAATTATTATTTTACTAAAATTGTGATCCAATACAGTATCAATTTTCAAATCAATCGGCTTTATAACATTGGTGATACTTATTTTTTTCAGTTACAATATACGAGCAGTTTACACTCTAGAGCACATATTGCATTCATTAAAACGTAAAGTAACTATGGCTTAGCTATTTACTACACGTTGAATGTACGCGTACATAATATTTAATAGATACAAAATTAGATATGTTCATTATTTTAAACTTAATATATATAACGATTTACGCTAACGATAAATAGCACTAATTGTTACTGAAGTTGTTTAGCTAATTTACTTTTACCTGCATATTTATACTTGATTATGAATTGTAGAAACAGTTTTTTATTCACGGTCAGCTAAAGGGGCGTTTGTTTTTCATGCAAATTGAACGGCATGTATATGCATTTGTAGTTCAAACTACCATAATTTAACTACAAACGGCTTTAAATAATCAACTAAAAGTTATAGTATTTTACTTTCCTTTTGCGCCATTTCAGTGATAATACGTTGCTAGGCCTACTTCTGTGGCAAAGTAAGACAATTAAGGCTAGAACAGAGCCGGGGCGCGATGTTGGCAGGCGCCCGATACTCGCCGGCATCGTTGGAATTGTCGAGAGTAAAAATAATTACCCGGCTTCACGGGGCTCGTGTCACCGGTGTCAGTTCGTCAACCCATCAAACCGACGTAAATTGTTCCACATGCGAACTGGATCTGGAGCCGAACACATCACAAAGGGTCTCTACTGAAGAAAAACACAGTTTACCCAACGACAGGTCAATTGATTTGTATCTAAGAAATTATTTCCCAAATAGAACCTGTTCTTTTCATGTTATTACTCTCAAAATATTCCAAGACACACAGAAATGCATTTGTTACAATTTATCAACCTCAGTTTTCAGATGCTTGAGGAAAACAATACTAAAACAATTGAAATTGCATACTCTCAACACTAACTTGTCACTACCGTAACTCGTATAAAAAATGTTTAATGGGCGTAGTCGGAATCAAAATTAAGCAAATAATCTTGCGCTACAAAATCTACAGAAACTAGCAAAGAATTAGTTTATCCTGTTATTTTGTAACGTACTATTTAACATATCTACTGAATGAACCATAAAAATGGGCAATAAAGTCTATTAGTGCAAGATTTTGTCACGCCCATATAATTTTATCTCCCTACTTTTCGTTTTTCAAAGACAAATAGACTTCATAATTACAGGTAAAAAAATATCTAACAGAGAGTATACGCAGTAACTCTATTAACTACTTACATAGGCCTACTAGATACGAATTTGGCAGAATTTTTAGTATTATTATTTAAAGTATATAAGAGTATATAAAGTATTATAGTATTTAAAAAAGAAAAGAAAAGATATTTGTCAGGGATAGCCATCGCGGTTCTATAAGCAGCTGTATTGAAATGAAGTGGCCAGAAAAGAAAAAGTCGAAAAAGCTGGATTTTGTTAACCTCTTAATTTTTAGGCTGTTTTATTATTTTTCAGCTTTGTACGCAAATATAGTAGTCAGTCTCTTTTAAATATACGAACAGGTTTATTACACAGCATTTGCATATACGTTTGAAGTATGAAATATAGGAAATCACTTAAGTCAATTTGTTTCTTCTAAAGAATGTTTCAGTAATGCGTATTTTTATTGTGTTATTACCGTTTACTTCAATGGGATTGATCTCAGGATGTTATCGCACGTTTTTCAACCTAATGTTCATTAGTCTTGACTTGTTTTTTCTTCTGTATGACGCCGACACGACAGGACCCCCCCCCACACCAAATTCTAGATACGTCACTGTAGGCCTATGCAAAACAGGTGAGTATTTATTAGATTATAAGCGTCTTTAGAATATTATCTTATTATTATTAGTATTATTATTTATCGTATACGCCTAATAATATTATCGTAATACAAACATGAGAAAAGCTTCAAAAGGCGAAAATAGTGTACAGATTAGGAAAATAGAGACTGCTGACTTCAGACAGAAAACAAAAATCAACAGGTGTAGCCCTACGTGCAATTAAGAACGTTGTAGATTACGAAATCAAATAAATCAAGCTGTGGTCCTCGAGCACTTCTTGGACAACTGCATTTGATGACAGTCTGTTTATACACTCTTCCACGAATTTACGGTCGAATATAATTTTTACTTCAAACGTCACAATTACGTATAAAACAGCCAGCGTTTCTGTTCTACCAAAAGTGGTAGAATAGCCAATATCTGAGTAGGCCTATACTACCCTCGCTAGCGCTTCTATGCCCACTACCACCAAAATACGTGTACCCTTAAGCCCAATTTAAATTGCAGGGTAACAAATTTGAGTAGTACTTTTCCGTACACAATCCCCGTGTTCACGGTTCAAGATGGCTTGAATAGCCAAGCTGCAGTTATACAGATCGTGGGGTACATAAATTTGCCATTAGCTCCATTGGTTTCAATCCTTAGTCTTTTGATTTTAACTGTACAGTTTACGGGCAAGTACGCTACGATTAGACAGTCTCCGCGATATAGGCCTATAGTATGCTATTTGTTAATTCTCTGAGATATGAGATTCTGAAACATTCACTTACTATACTGAGAACTTATGATAATGTAACATAACATAATAATTTCCCTAAGAGTTTTACTCCGAGATCTGTCTCTATAATATACTAGCTGTTACCCGCGGCTTCGCACGCGAATATTGGACTGTTTATATAATTTTTATTGTCTATGTCTATATGGCGTTCTATCAGCTCGTATAACAATTTTGTACTCATTAGTCAAATTCCCTCGAAAGCTGGTTTCAACACTTGTACTAAATTATTATGTTGGTACAACAGCCTTTGGAGATTTAAAAGCACCTGTTTATAAACCCTTTGGAGATATTTATAAAGTACCTGTTAAATAAAAAACGCTAAATTCTTTATTTTAAGTGCTACTCCGTTAGAAGCATTGTATAAAACATTAAACGTTGTTTTTCTCAACCATGGCTTTTATTTATTTCAGCAGTAAACTAAAAACCAAAAACCGTTGTCACCTAACCTCACAAATGAAACCAACACGTAGTTTCGCTTTGCATTAAGTAACAGGACAATTTATAATTAGTACACTTTTTCTTTTCCACATTGTAATAATTCGATACAATCGTATATTATATAAAACATCGAAAATGTACTGCAGGAATGGATAAATGTACAGTTCCGATGCTGCTAAATAGCTCTTGTTTATTTACTTGTTACTATGGTAATTAATTCTGTTTCCATGGTGTTGTTGACATCTTTAGTAGTAGTATTTAATATATTTCATTACTTATTCATTGCATCATCAGGAATACGTATAAACATAAATTTTATAATCGTTTAAGACGATTACAAAATATATAGACGTATCTGTATACAAAATTACAAAATATATCTATACAATCGCATATTAAAAACATTAAAAACTGCAGGATCGGATAAAGGTACAGTTCTGATGCCGCTAAATATCATTTGTTTATTTACTTGTTAATTTGGTAATCAATTCTGGTCTCCATGGTGTTGTTGACATCTTTATACGCGTCAACGAAAAGGCATAATTAGAGGGGCCTAAATCGTGGGAACAGGGCAAAATATCAAATTCCAAGTTAGACAGTATTTTTCGCCTTGTGTCAAAGGTTACCTGTGCAAAATTTGGTGGCAATCGGTGTAACGGTGTGGATTTGTATTCAATACACATAAATCCTCAGACTTTGAATTATATATATATATTACATTTAATATTTATAATTAAATATTTACCTCAAGATGTTATTTTTCTATTTGGAACATGTTTCGAGAGTTCCTGTTCTCTCATCTTCAGCCTTCGCGATCTTGTTCCTGGTGAAGTATTTGTGTGTTGGCTGCTGGTTGCTACTAAGGTTGTTTATTCGTCTTTGGTATTTTAAAGTTGTATTATTGTGTGTGATTGTGGTATATGTTTTTGTATTTTGTGTATTTTCGATGTTGAGTGCTTTGAATATTGTGTCATGTTTTGTATTGATTTGTATTTGTTCAAATAGTTGTATTTTCCCAAATGTTCAGTATGGTGCCTTTGTGTGGTATATGTTTGATTACATTACAAATATACAAACATAAACACAAAACAAACTAATACCTGAACAAATACAAATCAATACAAAACATGACACAATATTCAAAGCACTCAACATCGAAAATACACAAAAAACTAACACATACACCACAATCACACACAATAAAACCAATTTGAAGTACCAGAAGCCACAATAATAATAGTCAACCAACACATATGTACTTCACATAAACCGGAAGTCTGAGATGGGTACAAGATGGTACCCGAAACATGTTCCTAATAAGGAAAAAAAATATCTTATATATATATATATATATATATATATATATATTTATATGTATGTATGTATTAGCTCCTAAAATGAATGCTACTTCATAGTTTGTAAGAAAGAAACTTTTTAAGTCTTGTGGCAGGACAAGAGTATCAATATCAATGAGTCAGGATATAACAACAACACATTCTTATCTAAAATCTACGCGCACGCGCGCGCGCACACACACACACACACGCACATATATATTTTTATAATGACTTTACCTCAAGATGTTTTCTCCTTATTTGGTACATGTTTAGGGAAGCCTTGTGTTCCCATCTTCAGCCTTCCTGATTTTGAGCCTTGTGAGGTATTTGTGTGTTGGCTGGTTGTTGCTGTGGTTTCCTGTTGGTCTCTGGTGCTTTAAATTGGTATTATTGTATGTGATTGTGGTGTATATATTAGTATTTTGTGTATTTTCTATGTTGAGTGCTTTGAAAATTGTGTCATGTTTTGTATTGATTTGTATTCGTTCAGGTATTAGTTTGTTTTGTGTTTTATGTTTGTATACATCAATAATAAAATGTATACAAACATTTGTTACATGTTTGTTATGTTTGTTTACAATAATAAAGTTTGTTATGTTTGGTAATAATAATAACAATATTTAGTTCTTCAAAATTAACCATATAGCGTAAATTAATTCCTACATTAAGTTAATTTATATTAGCCTTACGTGGTCAGCTCTAAGAAGAGGCGTTTGGAAGGCGGAAGGCCGGTAGGAGCTGCGGTGTTGCGGCCGCGAATGAACGTCGCCAAGCAGGAGCTCGAGTCGCGGGTGTCGAGGATCAGGAGGTCCGACCGGTCGTCGCTGCACTTTAATCAGCTGAAGCTCGTGGAAGACGGCGTGCAACGCTGACAAGCAGTCTACATCCTCTGTGGACATTAATCGTAAATGGTGACGGCCTGCACACGTAAGTGAAACGACAAAGTGATTCACAGATTTTATCGTTATACAAACGTTAAAGTTAGTAATCATTGTACAAGAAAACTGCTCAAGAATCTCAACTTCGTAAAACAAATATCAAAGACACAGTGCGTCAAACTATATGCATATTGTGAACCATACCGGCGAACGCTGAGTTCCGTCTCTTGTACGAGTTGAGAACAAGCACAGGGGACAGATTGTCGGCTGGGGAAGAATCAGCGGGTAGGCTCAGCAGCACGTATTCCCTGTACGGTTTCCATCGTTTCCTCACCTGACCAGGACATGTAGCGTTCACTCGAGTCGCCAGCTCCTCAGCCACCTATAGTAGTGCACATTGTTCATTAGTCCCGACCACGTGATTAAAAATTATAAGAGAAATTTGAATCATACTCCTGGCTAGAGAAAAAATCGTAATTTCTATTGTCAGTAAACGTGCTGTTTATGTTAACTTTAGGATTTAAGAGCTTCCCATACAAGCGATGTGGAAATTAACATTCCTGTAATTGACGGTCTGTAAATCTGTGTCTGAAAACTGCAATATGTTTAAGCAAAAGTACTTTCTGAAAGAAGCAGTTGTACTTTCTGAAATAATTAATAATCTTGTGTTTATGGTAAGGAGTCATGTTGTGACTCTGTGGTGTGTGTGTGTGTGTGTGTGTGTGAGGGGGAGAGAGAGATATTCCTTCCGATCACTGTGCCTATTTCTTTATTCTTTTTTACCTTTCTTACTGATTACTCTTCTTTAATGATCCCTTACTTTCTACCAAAAATGCCTATTGTAGATTACAACGCTATTCTACGACTACTCATTGTTGTAAAAAAATATGGAAGGACTGTCAAACAGCAACAAAGACTTACTGTACTACAATGGAGGAGTTATTCGCGGCTGTTACAACAAAAGTGCCAAAGATCTAGTGGCATCGATTCACTAGATAGCATTGTTTAACAGTGGAAAGTCAGTCGTTCAAACATCAATAATGTTAAGGATAATAATCTGAACAAAAAACTCTATCAGTATTAGATATTGTTTACCGATACCACCCCTACAATTATTATTCGATTTATTTAATGTAATTTACACTACATGTTGAACTATTAATATGTGTGCGCACACTACTGAATCATGTACAATTTGTTACAGTAATTTACAAGTATTAGTAGCCTACAATAACTTCATACAACGGTGCAGGTACAGTATTATACATATAGGGTTATTACAGGTAGGTACAGACCGGTCGGCCATCGGTCACTGCTGAGTCAGTCAGTTATCAAAATACTGTAGTGCAAATGCAAGAATGTTTGTGCTTTGTAATACTGTTCCGTACAGCTGTTTTTTTTTTATTCTCGTAAATAAATAATTAGTACAACTTTCCTAATGTACATCAATATGTAAGTTATTTCTTTACCAAACACAAAATCATTTTGTTTTTTATATTTAATTTGAAAATATAAAAATTAAGTGTCTTTTTACTTTATTTTGAAGCATTTTGAAAATTCCAGCAAACTGATAATTAGAATGACCCCCCCCCCCCCAACAAACCGATAATTAGAATTACACGTGGTTTTGATTGTATTATTGACTACTGTATTTTACTAGGCGTAAACCACTCCCGAACGTTCTACATAGAGCAATATGTGGTAGACTTATCTGTTGAAGACATGCTGTACACACTCATTCGTAGTTTAGAGTTTTCTTAAAGATCTAACGGTAAAGATCTTTTGATCTTATATTAATTTCATTAAATGGACACATAACAGAAATACTGTTAGCAAATTGAATTTCTCTCTGTTCATCAACGATTCGAGCTACTCTTTTTCTTTTTGTTCTCTTGCGTGGAAGTTCTCCTGAGTGTGTTCTACTTTGTAACTTTGTAACTTTGTAAATCGCGGCTCTGTTTTTAAATGATACCATTTATTAGATTATTTTAAAACAAACTTGTTAGGAATTCACATTGGGCTAATTAACGTTCCTAACCATTTTCATTTAGTGATAAATAATTAATTGAGAAAGTTACTATCTGTTAAAGAGTACTCTCAAACATCTTTCGTTATTATTGGTCATAAGTTGTGATTCGTCTAAAATGCGTATAAGGTACAGACAAAAGGACTTACCTCAGCACTGAGAGCAGTGACAGTGGCTCTGGTCAGCGTGTAGTCAGCGTCGGTAGCACCGGGCACCAGCCAAGACCTCCCTCTCAGCGTGTACTTGCCTCTGGCTGTGACCGTATACAGCGGAATCGAACAAGACTCGTCCGCGTAATGAAACTCCGTCAGGCGAAACGTCGAGTTACGGTAAAAGGAATGGCTGCGCAAGAGAAACTCCGGCCCAGACCGAACTTCACACCTGCGAACAACAATCAACGCACAAATTAAAATTTACTCAAGAACATATGCGTAAGTTTAAAAAGAATTCTCAATATACAAGTAACGTTTTTTATGTTAGCAAAGAATAATAGACGCTAAAAAAGACAAGACAATACAAAATAAAGTACTGTACTGCCGTGAAGAGAGTTTACATAGATACTGTTACGACGGTGTACTGATCGTCGTATGGTACAGTGGAAAGCAAAATACAAGACACCAATTACGTCACTAATCACCAGCTTTAATTATCACAATTAAACAGTTTGCAATCAACAAGATAGTCTCTTTCAAGAAATCAAATAAAAAAATTGTTCACACGCAATAAAAATGTCAACTAATATAAAACACAATTCTATTACAATTGTCCCACACAATTATAAAACATAACACTTCGCCACAATACTTTGAACCTCACTGAAATAAATCGCCACTAAAACTGAATTAAGCGCCGCTGATGTTTTGTATTTATACCCCGCTGAGATTCCAGGATAAATATTCCATAATACGTGTCTACTAGAAAACACTAGAACGTAATTGATTGCGGCCTTCAACACAGCGCCCGCGGACGGTATGGTCTGGAAAAGTCTCGTTGCTACTAACCCACATAAACAAAATACACAAAATCATAACATTCACTGCCGAATACGAACACAACAATAGCATAAACTTCCTAGACCTCTCCATCACAAAATTTTAACACAGACACACTAATACACAGCTCCTCCAATCACCCAATACAACACAAACTAGCTGCCTTCAGAACGATGATACATAGACTTAACAACATCCCACTAGATGAAAAAGACTACAAAGACGAACTAAACACGACAAAATATCTAGCAGAGTCCAACGGATACAACAGAACAATAGTAAATAAACTCCTACACAAAACAAACAACAGACAAAGATAGATAACAACAAATTCATAACACTAACATACATCAATAACCACACTGAAAATATCGGTATGGAGAACCATACATGACTTCCATATTCTAAGATTTATATTTAAAATCATTTTCAGCCAAACAGCCAGGCTGTGTCTTACCTGCCTTTTTATTGCTGTATTAAATGAAAAATATTATATTACATTAAAATGAAAAAATTATAATTTTATTGCCTGGCAACAAAATTATTTTATTTTTAACAATTACCATTGTTTCAAAAAGTTTAAATAAATTTTCAAGTACTTTACTCTTGTTAAAACGTAAAAGGTTGCAGGTAAACTACCCCTTCCCCTTAACCGATCTTCACCAAAATCGAAAGTCATTGAGACCTCTACAATTCAGGGACGTTGCAAAACATTATTTGATTCTGTTTGCATTTGCGGCTGTTATCGTTTGCCATAGAAAATACGCTTGATAAAAAAACGTTGCAGGTAAACTACCCCTTCTCCTTAACCGATCTTCACCAAAAACAATAGGTCTTGAGTACTCTACAAATCAGGGCTGTATGCAAAACATTATTTGATTCTGTTTGAATTTGCGGCTGTTATCGTTTGCCATAGAAAATAACCTTGTTAAAAAAACGTTGCAGGTAAACTACCCCTTTCCCTCAACCGATCTTCACCAAAAACAATAGGTCTTGAGAACTCTACAATTTAGGGCTGTATGCAAATAATCTTTTGATTCTGTTTGAATTTGCGGCTGTTATCGTTTGCCATAGGAAATACCCTTGTTAAAACATAAAACGTTACAGGTAAACTAACCCTTTCCCTTAACCGATCTTCACCAAAAACAAAAGGTCTTGAGTACTCTACAAATCAGGGCTGTATGCAAAAAAGTATTTGATTCTGTTTGCATTTGCGGCTGTTATCGTTTGCCATAGAAAATACCCTTGTTAAAAAAACGTTGCAGGTAAACTACCCCTTTCCCTTAACCGAACTTCACCAAAAACGATAGGTCTTGAGAACTCTACAATTTAGGGCTGTTTGCAAATAATCTTTTGATTATGTTTGAATTTGCGGCTGTTATCGTTTGCCATATGAAATACCCTTGTTAAAACATAAAACGTTACAGGTAAACTACCCCTTTCCCTTAACCGATCTTCACCAAAATCAGCAGATCTTGAGAACTCTACAATGTAGGGCTGTATGCGAAACATTATTTGATTCTGTTTGAATTTGCGGCTGTTATCGTTTGCCAAACAAACAAAATTACCCTTGCTAAAAAAAAACCGTTGCAGGTAAACTACCCCTTTCCCTCAACCGATCTTCACCAAAAACAATAGGTCGCGAGTACTCTGCAAATCAGGGCTGTATGCAAAAAAATATTTGATTCTGTTTGAATTTGCGGCAGTTATCGTTTGCCATAGAAAAAAAATCTACAGACACACAGACACACAGACAGACAGACACACAGACACTTTTCGGAAAACGACTTTTTTTCATGTTTTGAGTGTAGTAGAATCAGAATCTGCAATAATCTCGAACACGATTTTTTTTGCCATCACCATACTTCCATTCCTTAAGGAATATGGAAGTAAAAATAGCCCACAAATTCAAAAAAGCAGGGTACAGAATCGCATACAAAACTACCGACAAAACAGAACACACTATCAAAACACACACACAAAGCACAAAACAAATTCGATCTACCTGGTGTTTACAAACTAAATTGCTCAGAGTGCAACAAATTCTACATAGGCCAGACAGGACGTAGCTTCAAACAAAGATACATTGAACACACAAAGGCACTACACTCCACTACCGAATCCGCCTTTGCAAACCACCTCATTAAAGCAAACCACACATACAAAAACATCGAAAATAACATGGATATTCTACACGTACACACAAAAGGCCGAAAACTAGACACTCTTGAACAACTGGAAATATACAAACACACAAAAACACATAAAAACGACATCCTAAACGAAAGACACAATTCAAATCACACGCATTATTCGAACATATCACACCCCACACACACAATATCGATCCTTCAAAAGTCGACACCGCGCCAAAGACAAGACGGAGAACGCTCCCAGTGGCAGCCTCTGAAGAAGCTTATAATAAGCGAAAACTGCTTCAGGCTATAAGGTAAAACTTTTTCGTTTTTACCCATAAAAATCTTTGTATTCCGAGTCGGTAGTGATTTAATTATATTTTGAATAAAAAACAACGAATCGCTTAAGAAACCGATCAAAGGTTAGTTATGTAGTCAAAATAATACGCTTAAAGTGGGACTGTGCTGACCATATTGTCAAATTCACGATACTCCACGTAGTATTTGTTGGAAAAGTGGGAGGGGATAAGAGGACGGGGTGCTTGTGTGATGATATTCGAAGAATGGCATGGCGCTGCATACGGTAGACGAAACCGACGAAAATGAGGGAGATCTGTCCTCAATACTGGACGACGAATAGGACTTACAAGAAAACGCACGCCCTACAGCGATGGGTCCAGATTGTTTGCAAAATGTAGTTGTCAGAATTGTGTTATTTATTGGCAGCCTGGAATTACGACCCTAAAGTCAGTTCAGATTTTCACCTTTAAAGCATAATTCTTCTCTTTTATTTTTCTCATATTCTTTGTATCCAGGCGTCAATGCCAAGGAGCCTTCTTTAAAATGCTAAGGTGTTTGAAATGGTATTCATATTAATAACATTACTGACGACGGTAACAAGTAAGAAGGTCCATTTAATTTTTTTTTTTCAAGTTAATGGAGACTTCAGTCATGGAAGTTAGCGAACCTCGGATATTATAAAAATGAAACAAATGTCCAGATCGAATTTTTACATTCAATAACCCAGCTGTTCTGACTTTTGAACTGAAATATCACTGTGTGTCAGCTTCTGCTATTCCGACGAATAAAATACAATCACATTGTTTTACTTACAAGACAGAAACCACAAAAAAATGAACGACAGAACAGACACAGTTGATGGTAAGCTGCTGTTTGGCCATGGGTTTATGTATTATGTATACGGGCGACGGACGACGTCTGCGAAGCTAACATTGTAGGAATGTTGACATCCCTGAGGAGAAATACACACACTTCCTATCACAACGCTAACTAGCCTCACCACAGACACACTACAGACGTCTTGTAAATAACTCTTATTTCAGCAAGTTAAATCAACATAACTTTGTAGAAAACAAAACATTCTTGCTCTCTGAAGCGAATTAAGAGATAATATTATCATAAATTATTATCAACAAGTTCTGAACACGGTCGTAATAAACGTAGCAAAAACCTGTTAAGTAGAGCTTTAATTAGTCTCTGTTGCAAGAACATTATCGATGTCGGCAGTTTGTACTCATTCACTGTTAACACAATCGACTGCAGTATTAATGATAGTTTTAAGTCGATTATTATTAGCCGTGAATAATTCAAACTCTTACTACTGTGCGGAATTCTCCGTATTCGCCAAAGCGACGTCTTTAATTAAGAAGATTTTAACCCTAACTATAATCAAACTACAAAGAACCACACGGTATGTAATATCTGCGAGTGACTTGCATATTAAATATAAATGATATTATATAAAAACGATATATATATAATATAATATATATATATATAACGATATATATATATATTAGACAAACAATTTTGATATGTATTGAAGTGTTAGTAGCTTCAGTTATAGCCAGAGCTTACTGTTATACAAATCACTGTGTCTATGTTATACGCCTATACCAAAAAAAAACTATTGGTTTTGTATATACAAAAACATATAATGGGTTTGTATAATAGGAGACTACTGCGATAAACTATAACTCGTTATAGGCCAATCTGCGTCCTCTACTTCAACCCTATTGCGCATAAGCCTCTTGTAGATTATTTCACCTACCTCTTTCTTGTGTCATGGGATTCTTATCCATGGTAGCCCTTCCGCTTTGTTTTTGTCCTCACGCTATCTCGTCATTGATTTATCTCGACTTTCCTTCCCGTTCGACATGTGATCTCTATTTAAGAGTTTTGTCGCTCCGTCTACTGTCTGTATTCCCTACGTAGTATATTTTTATTTACGTTGTAACCCTGCTTACACCGTACACTATCTTTCTTTGTATAATTACTTTATTTATCATTTTATCTCTCAGTTAAAAAATGATATTTACATTAATCCTTGAGGTAATTCCAAGCTAGCTCTTTCGTAAAGCTCCGATTCATTTCCTTTCTCTTTCACATCTCCTTCATTTATCACTCTCATTGTTACAGCTCCACATTGTGTACCAAGGAGAACACAGTGGCTAAACACTCGGGATTTTTAGCTAGTTTCATGTTCTTCAAAGCGCTGAAGCTTCCCAAAAGCTGCTAATGCCAGGCGCTTTCGTCTTTCAGTCTCTATACGTTTTTCTCATTTCATAATATGAAAATAAATTGGCCGAAAGTGTATGTCTTCCGTGATTGTATAAGTTATGGGTTTCATACAATGGAGAACGTATGGCTTCCCTTACGATCAGATTTAATTGACATTTGTGATCAATAAATCTATCGCGGTCGCAACCGTAGGCCTACTATTGGATCTTACCGTTAACACTGACCGAGGACACATCACGTCTCACTTTATACAGTAACTTGCAGCCGTTTGTCCTAGATAGTTCCTTCGTTATGCCCTTCTTCCTTTGTTATACTTTTGCATTGTGGTGTCTACCGTATTCCGATAGAAAAGAGAAGGGCCAAACTAGAGAAGTATTCCTAGATTTCATCGATCTAAGATTATATAACGTACTTATTGCTTTGAGATTTTTTTTTAATTTTTTTTTTGATATTCCGAGGGAGTTACTCCAGCAATTAGAGCCCGTCAAGAGTGACACGAGTTAGCATTGTTCGAGGGTGAGCGACGGAAGGAACAAACCTTTCCTTTCTACTTAAATGACATAAAAGCCGTTAAAAGACAATGCGTGCTGCAACACATGTTGCAACGAAAAGGGCCATGCGTGGGAACACTTGACTTTACAAATATGACAAAGGAACATTACCCTTGCATCCGTTTCAGTAGCGAGAAGAATAGATAGGCATCGCTAAGAGCATTGTTCCAAGCATATGTGAAACTTACAGAAAAACAATAGCTGGAGCACGGACAATGGAGCAGGAGACGAGGAGGCGTCTGCGACATACACAGATGTTTGCCACCCGTAAGTTCGCTAGAGGAAGTCGACAGTGTCCGAACAATACATTACTTCGACACGCTACACCGAAAGGGACAGATGTCACTTCAGTAGCAAGGTCTTGATCCAGATTCCGAGAAAGTGGCAACGTCGTGATGACAGCAACTCGTCGTGTCAACGTGGACTATGTGAGATTCAAGTAGAGAAGCCAACCAGCGAATTAGAAACGAGAATTCAGAAAGGAGTAACTGTAAGGGATGGTCTCGACGAGAACCGACGACCAGAGAACAAATCCCGAAGAAGAACGTCCCTCTCCAAACGGCGCTGGGTGGAGAATTCACAAGAATCACAGACTGGAGGCATGAGGACAGAGGGAAATCCGAACAACTGTCCTATCAGAACTATTTTGGTGGGAAAATGAAGCGTTCGTAGGAGTAGCGAGAGTGGGAAAGCGAAGGGCATAAAAACTATATGCAAGAGAAGACGCTCTCTCAGTATTACTAAAATTTTATCTCAGTATCATTCTAATTTTATCACAGTATTAATTCTAGCTCAGTATTAATTTTTTCTCTCAGTTTTCATAAAGATTTTGTTTTGAGATATTCAAAGTGGTGCTCGGTATTAGTGGAAGTTCGGGAGTAAGGCTCGGAGCGTTAAGCCGACGATGCGCGACTAATGAACTTTGTAAAACTCTAAATATTACACTAATACAATTAGTGCCGTAAGAAGTTGTATGATATAGTAGTAATATGCTTGAACTCTTTATCAACGGAATGAATCGGTATACAACATAAGACTTAATTTGTGAGACAACACTATTACGTAGAATAGAGGCAAGTGCCGATGATGTTTTATATGCGTCTAATGAACTTGAAATCAATCTAGGCGTTACGGAAGAGTCGAACACGTAATTCGTAAGATAACTAAGTGCGTGGAAGTGTCGAACTAAAATGCGCTTAAATAGACTGACGCGATACGAATAGTCAATAGATCCTTAGTGCAAGTATCGCGACTTAAACTGTAATAATATTATAAAACTTGTAACGGATGTCATGAAGTGCGAACTAGCTTTCCGAAACGATGTACGTATGACAATTGGAAGTGCGAGTTACGAGTGTTTCCAGGACTAGCATCAATCGTCACCCAATGGATCCAAATGGACACATGCAACGGGTGCGAGACACTACGACGACTTGAGTAATGTACCAAAATAACCATTTATTATAATTTCTAGTTTATCGTAATACCGCTGACCTGTCACTTAGAACTAACTGCCTGAGATATTTCAGAATAGAGTCATTATAAATACGAATCCATGGTTAGGAATAAATAATATTATAGAATATTACACATGTATTATCTTATTAGTGTAGGTATATGAGTATTTCAAATATGTATGTGTTTAATATGTTTACTGCAGGTATATGAGTATTTCATGTGTATAGGTGTTTAAATATATTACGAAGTATATCACTTAGTGCAAATCTCAAGCACGCAACATTGATAGTTCTTAACGTCACTACACACGAGTATGTGTAAGAATTTGATTGTTTCTTTCAGATACTTTAAATATGTTATAGAATTTAATTATCTTTTGGAAATAGTTGTAGATACTCTTGTTACATGATTTCTTTTATGCAATGAATACATGCAACATGCAATATTATAATACATGTAATTTATAATGGATTCGATAGAGTTGAGTTAATTTATTTTGAGACCTGGCATACAAGACAATTCTTTAAAAGTAAAATCCACAATTAATGATTTAAATTCGATATGATTTAACAGGTACCATGTTCATAAATGTTTTAATTCTTGAAGTTTTATTTAGTAGTAGAAGACAAGATTAATTACTCTTGATTGATAGCATTGCCGATTACACATTTGAGAAATTTGATCAAGATTTATTAATTAAACAACAATTAATTTATGCAATTAACTAATATGCATAAATATTAACGTTGTAATTAGTTATTGATATAGAAGATATTTATACATAAGAGACCTGTGAAAATCAACGGCAAGAATAGAAGTGCCTATACTATCGATAAATCGTAGCGAAAAACTTATGCAAAGAGAACAACGTGCATATCTTCTTCTTCTTCATCATCATCATTATCATCATCATCTTCTTCTTCTTCTTCAAGCTGTGGACCTTACGGTCCTTGCGCACTTCTTGGTCCGACCATCATTTCTTTGGTCTTCAAATATTCCGCCGTCTTTCGGATTAAAAACCAAAATTCGTTTTGGTATCCTGTTCTTATGCAGCCTTTCAACATGGTCTGTCCAACCCTGTCTGTGTTGCTTAGCCTTTCATTTAGGTTGTATATTCCAAAGAAACGTGCATATATAAGTAGGAAACAAAATAGTGACCTGTTCCAAAACCTCAAAACAGATAATACAAATAGCTCGATATTATCAAATCTTTATACACTTTTTCTGGAACACGTAGGCTACTAGCTGCCAGAAGAGTTAGGGAATGGGATGCCAGTGAGGAACGAAAATGCGTACACATATTTGTTTCGCGGACTGCCGGCGATGAAGGTTGGCTACGTGACTCGAAAGCTGAAGGTGGAATATAAGAAAATAGGATTCGACGTAAACCTAAACAAAACTGTTTACCTGACGGTAGCAGGTTTTTTTTTTATTTCATTCAGATAAATGACAACATAGGAATTAAAGGACGAATCTAAAGTCAGATTTAAATATCTGGGCTACGTAATACGGGATAATGCAATATCGGGCGAGAAGATAATACACGGGCTATAATTGGAATGATCGCCTGTACAGTTCATATGAAACAGCATGCAAGAAATGACAAACGAAGACAGTGCCAAGCATGATGACATACGCTGTGGAGGTTATGATAGTAAACGAAAAGAACCAACAGAAAATTCTTACTGCAGACGCGGAGTATTGGAGTTCTACTCGTGGACTAACTAAAAAAGATAAATTAAGAGAATAAAGAGATTAGAAGAAGGATGGAAATTACAACGCATATACAGTGGAAAACGTTTAGCGCGAAATGACGGGGACCAGATGTTTTTTCGTGTTAACAGAGTTTCGAGTTAAACGAACAAAAAAGGGAAAGAAAATGAAATAAATGAACAAATACTGTACAGATTACTTACTGTATTCTGTAGTAAAATAAAGCATAAAGAATATTCATAAAGCACTTCATATAAACGTTTTATTTATCCTCCTGGATAATGTGTGGTTAATTTTTGGAAAAATACGGTTAATTTTACTTCCATATTCCTTAAGGAAATGGAAGTATGGTGATGGCAAAAAAAATCGTGTTCGAGATTATTGCAGATTCTGATTGTACTACACTCAAAACATGAAAAAAGTCGTTTTTCGAAAAGTGTCTGTGTGTGTGTCTGTCTGTCTATAGATTTTATACTTCCATGTTCCTTAAGGAAATGGAAGTATGGTGATGGCAAAAAAAATCATGTTCGAGATTATTGCAGACTCTGATTGTACTACACTCGAAACATGAAAAAAGTCATTTTTCGAAAAGTGTCTGTGTGTTTGTCTGTCTGTGTGTCTATCTGTCTGTAGATTTTTTTCTATGGCAAACGATAACAGCCGCAAATTCAAACAGAATCAAATAATTTTTTGCATACAGCCCTGATTTGTAGAGTACTCAAGACCTATTGTCTTTGGTGAAGATCGGTTGAGGGAAAGGGGTAGTTTACCGGCAACGTTTTATGTTTTAACAAGGGTATTTTCTATGGTAAACGATAACAGCCGCAAATTCAAACAGAATCAAATGATTATTTGCATACAGCCCTAAATTGTAGAGATCTCAAGACGTATTGTTTTTGGTGAAGATCGGTTAAGGGAAAGAGGTAGTTTACCAGCAACATTTTATGTTTTAACAAGGGTATTTTCTATGGCAAACGATAATAGCCGCAAATTCAAACAGAATCAAATAATTTTTTGCATGCAGCCCTGATTTGTAGAGTACTCAAGACCTATTGTTTTTGGTGAAGATCGGTGAAGGAAAAGGGGTAGTTTACCTGCAACGGTTTTTTATCAAGGGTAATTTTTTCTGTGGTAAACGATAATAGCCGCAAATTCAAACAGAATCAAATAATGTTTTGCATACAGCCCTGAATTGTAGAGTTCTCAAGGCCTGTTGTTTTTTGTGAAGATCGGTTAAGGGAATAGGGTAGTTTACCTGCAACATTTTATGTTTTAACAAGGGTAATTTTTTATATGACGAACGATAACTGCCGTACATTAAAACAGAATCACCTACTCTTCTGCATACCTTTCTGAATTATACAGAACTCAAGGTCTGTTGATTTTGTTGAAGATCGGTTATGGGAAAGGGGTAGTTTACCTGCAACGTTTTATGTTTTAACAAGGGTATTTTCTAAGGCAAACGATAACAGCCGCAAATTCAAACAGAATCAAATGATTATTTGCATACAGCCCTAAATTGTAGATTTCCTAAGACCTATTGTTTTTGGTGAAGATCGGTCAATGGAAAGGGGTAGTTTACCTGCAACATTTTATGTTTTAACAAGAGTAATTTTTTATATGACGAACGATAACTGCCGTACATTAAAACAGAATCAACTACTCTTCTGCATACCTTTTTGAATTATACAGAACTCAAGGTCTGTTGATTTTGTTGAAGATTGGTTATGGGAAAGCGGGTAGTTTACCTGCAACGTTTTATGTTTTAACAAGGGTATTTTCTAACGCAAACGATAACAGCCGCAAATTCAAACAGAATCAAATGATTATTTTCATACAGTCCTAAATTGTAGAGTTCTCAAGACCTATTGTTTTTGGTGAAGATCGGTTAAGGGAAAGGGGTAGTTTACCTGCAATATTTTATGTTTTAACAAGGGTATTTTATATGGCAAACGATAACAGCCGCAAATTAAAACAGAATCAAATAATTTTTTGCATGCAGCCCTGATTTGTAGAGTACTCAAGACCTATTGTTTTTGGTGAAGATCGGTGAAGGAAAAGGGGTAGTTTACCTGCAACGGTTTTTTATCAAGGGTAATTTTTTCTATGGTAAACGATAATAGCCGCAAATTCAAACAGAATCAAATAATGTTTTGCATACAGACCTGAATTGGAGAGTTCTCAAGACCTGTTGGTTTTGGTGAAGATCGGTTAAGGGAATAAGGTAGTTTACCAGCAACATTTTATGTTTTAACAAGGGTAATTTTTTTATGACGAACGATAACTGCCGAAAATTCAAAGAAAATCAAATAATTTTTTGCACACTTTACTGAGTTTTAGAGAACTCAAGGTGTGTTGATTTTGGTGAAGATCGGTTAAGGGAAAGGGGTAGTTTACCAGCAACATTTTATGTTGTAACAAGAGAAATGTTTCCATGATGAACGATAACTGCCGCACATTCAAACAGAATCAAATATCTTTTTGCATGCATCCCTGAATTGTAGAGGACTGAAGGTCTATTGATTTTGGAGAAGATCGGTTAAGAGAAAGGGGTAGTTTACCAGAAACATTTTATGATTTAACAAGGGTAATTTTATAAAATAATTATTATAAGTACTTAATTTTTATAAATAAAGTATCCTGATAAGAAGCTCATAATAATCAACCGTAGAAACGTAGATGAAATATCTATAAATGAAGAGGTTAGGTGAACGGGGTGGGGGTAATTTTCTATTATTAAAAATTATAGTTGAAGGTGGAGGGGAGAAATTTCATATGTGTACTACGTTATCGGCAACAAAGAAGTAGTTTTTTGTTAAAATTGCTTCCCGGGCTGTTTAGTCGTAGTCCAATGTTTTCTGCAAAACCAGACTTTTCGGCAGTGGCATCGACTGCCATCATCAGTGAAAATCGAGTGCGAAAACGTGAGGTGGTATACGTTAGTGACCACAGTACTGTGGTTAATGCTGAAGCAATAAGTAGAAAGACGTAGTTTCTATGGAAATATTTCATTTCGAATATGATTTTAAATATAAATCTTAGAACATGGAAGTCATGTATGGTTCTCCATACCGATATTTTTCTATGGCAAACGATAACAGCCGCAAATTCAAACAGAATTAAATAATGTTTTGCATACAGCCCTGAATTATGGATTTCTCAAGACTTATTGTTTTTGGTGAAGATCGGTTAAGGGAGAGGGGTAGTTTACCAGCAACGTTTTATGTTTTAACAAGGGTATTTTCTATGGCAAACTATAACAGCCGCAAATTCAAACAGAATCAAAAGATTATTTGCATGCAGCCCTAAATTGTAGAGATCTCAAGACCTATTGTTTTTGGTGTAGATCGGTTAAGGGACAGGGGTAGTTTACCTGCAACGTTTTTTATCAAGGGTAATTTTCTTTGACGAACGATAACTGCCGCATATTCAAACAGAATCAAATAATTTTTTGCATACGTCACTGAATTGTAGAGGACTCAAGGCCTTTTGATTTTGGTGAATATTGGTTAAGGGAAAGGGGTAGTTTACCTGCAACCTTTTACGTTTTAACAACAGTAAAGTACTTGAAAATTCATTTAAACTTTTTCAAACAATGGTAATTGTTAAAAATAAAATAATTTTGTTGCCAGGCATTAAAATTATAATTTTTTCATTTTAATGTAAATCATGTATAAGAGAAAATATATCGTGCGTGGCAGGCAAGCATATCTCAGGTATGTACTGTTTACGTTTCCATTTTATTATTATGACTACCGCAATAAAAAGGCAGGGAAGACACACACACACACACACACACACACACACACACACACACACACACACACACACACAATTCGCGATATTTCTGGCCTCATTCATGTTTATTTTCTTACATTTGCACTGTTTTTAAATGGAAAGTGCCGAACCCATACCAACATAACGCATGCAAGCCGAAAAAGTGTCCAGCGTGGATAGCGATTTGCTTCCTGTGGATCGCTGGGCAGTGTAACTGCACGTGTTTACAGAGGAACGATTCATAGACAGAATTTTCGTCTTTAGGGAATGAACCCTCTGCAAGATGCTGAGGGTCCATGAGTGACTTCGGAGCGCTCCTTCTTTTCCGCGTGTTTGTTCTGTGAAACGTACACTGTAGATTCGCAGCTTTATTCTAAGCAACGGTCAATAGGAAATGTTGAAAATTTTTGTCCACGGTGTACCCTCATTCACACTGAACCTGCTCTGATGTTTTAATTACGGACATCATAATATTAAAACTTTTGAAACTTAAGCTCTACTTAATGGAGATCAATCATTAACTTATACAAGCCATTAATTTTATGCATATTTTTTATATATGTGTGTACAACGTTATCGGCAACAAAGAAGTAGTTTTTGTTAAAATTCCTTCCCGGGATATTTGGCCGTAGTCCAATGTTTTCTACAAAACCAGACGTTTCGGCAATGCCTTCGACTTCCATGATCAGTGAAAATCGAGTGCGATAACGTGAGGTGCTATATGTTAGTGACCACAGTACTGTGGTTAAGGCTGAAGCAGTAAGTAGAAAGAAGTAGTTTCTATGGTAATATTTCATTTCGAAAATGATTTTAAATATAAATCTTAGAATATGGAAGTCATGTATGGTTCTCCATACCGATATTTTTTTTAAATTTAGTATACACGCACTGTAGCTGGCCTTGACTTAGTCTTACGATTTAGGTTGTTTTATACAGTAATGTAGTGTGCCTTTTGAAGTTCCTATACAGTTACAATGTTCAATTCTTTTTTAAATAGTCTGTTATTTTCTTTTACACACAATTCTGCTCTTCTTTATATTCAACAAATTGTTCGTATTTATCAATGTGCTCAACACTTCACCTTCCGAGTTAGCTTCTAAATATCGACGAACACGACTCATCATAGTGTCTAATATGTAAAACTTTTAGTGTTAACCGTAAAAACTGTAATTGTAAAATAGAAGCAACGATCGGGACCTGAGCCATATTTCGTGTTGAACGTTTTCCACTATAATTAGATACGTATGACAAATAAATTACTATACAACGGCCACGGGACAGATTAATCGAGAAAGTGACTGAATAAGTAAGCAGAAAACAGATGCACGAGATTATTTAGGGAAAAAGACGCGTGAATCCGTGTAAAGACAGGGATTAAAAGAAGGCGGATGTGGAGGACCTGGTTGAGGAAGAGAGACGACGATGAACTTAAACGTATTATAACTGGACCGGACAATGTTAATTGCTACATGTCCGACTCAGGGAAATTTTACAGTTTTCTCAGTTAAACAAAATGTACTGCCGATCTGCATTCAAACATTGATAAACGTAAAGTATTACACAACGTATTAAAGTATTAACAAGTATTTCAGTGTATTTTTTACTTCCATGTTCCATAAGGAAATGGAAGTATGGTGATGGCGAAAAAAATCGTGTTCGAGTTAAGGGCTGATTCTGACTGTACTACCCTCAAAACATGAAGAAAAGACATTTTCCGAAAAGTGTCTGTGTGTCTATCTGTGTGTAAATATTTGCTATGGCGAACGATAACTGCCGCAAATTCAAGCAGAGTCAAATAATTTTTTGCATATGTGCCTGAGTTGTAGAGGACTCAAAGTCTATTGATTTTTGTAAAGATCGGTTTAGGGAAAGAGGTAGTTTACCTACAACGTTTTATTTTTTAACAAGAGTAAAGTACTTAATTTTGATAAATAAAGTATCCTGAAAAGAAGGTCATAATAATCCACTGTAGAAAGGCAAATGAAATATCTATAAATGAAAAGGGTAGTTGAAGGGGGAGGGGATAATTTTTTGTATGTCTACTACGTTATCGGCAACAAAGTAGTTTGTTGTTAAAATTCCTTCCCGGGCTGTTTGGCCGTGGTCCAATGTTTTCTGCCAAACCAGACGTTACGGCAGTGCCATCGACTGCCATCATCAGTGAAAATCGAGTGCGTTAACGTGAGGTGGTATACGTTAGTGATCACAGTACTGTGGTTAAGGCTGAAGAAAGAAAAGTTTCTATGGAAATATTCCATTTCAAAATTATTTTAAAAATAAATCTTAGAACATGGAAGTCATGTATGGTTCTCCATACCGATCTTTTAAATCCTAACAGAGTTCGGAATTAAAACCTTTTTAATGCCTTTGAATAAGAAAGCATATGTAAGACACTGTGGGAGCGTGTAAACAAGTAACAAGGGTTACATTAACTGTTGTAATTAATTATACTTGTAACGACACACAAATATCAATTAATTTACATTTTAAATGTGGAATACACATTATAATGTTATTACTATCGGGTAATCAGCCGCACACGTTGTGGCATTTCATTTGGTCTTATAAACAAGTTTTCACCTCTTGTATGAATATTTTCTGTTTCTCGTATCACTAAAGTTCCAAACGGAACTCAGTGGAGTGAATACAATTACACGTATTATAAAAGTTAAGAAACAAATGAGTAAAAATTACGTTACAGTAGTCAAAGAAAAAAACCTCCCACTTCCGAGGTAGTTACAAATAATATGACATTTGGGAACGTAAATTACTAAAGGACACTCTTATAGCCCTTGATAGTGCCCTT